>OZ007595.1:235806661-238262732 GCA_963931845.1 Maratus michaelseni | reverse complement strand
AACAAAAACTACTATTCAAACTTTCTCGTATGAACTGGGAATTTGTGAATTAAGTCTTTAATTCCGGATACACGTGCTAATGATGCAAAATAATTAACTTTTGCATAATTCTGTTTTATTACATAAAGTACGGATTTTTATAATTTATTTAATTATTTTTAAATTTTTTATTTATTTATTTATTTATTTATTTATTGCAAAAATTATTTTATTAAATCATTATAACAAACTAATTTGGCAAAAAATCAAGTTCATTAATTTTATATAATTTATTGCAATTTGGATTGAAATAATTCAATCGTGTTATTTATAATTTCAAGACAAAATCAGCTTCAAAAGTTATTTACTTTTATAACATATATAAAATTTTCGATTTGATCTAGTTATATATATTTCAAATTTACATTATTTTAGGATGTTTATAAAGTATATTTTAAAGGAACATTTCTTGAAAAGGAATAAATTACTCGCATTTTTTTTCATGTTATGAAAACGACTTTGAAAAGAATCATTACTCATAAACCTTCAAATAAAAAACAGGGTTCGTACGGATCAGGGAATTTTCCAGAAGTTTCACCAGTATTTTTGTTTTTTTATAGAAAAATAAATCTAGGTTAAACTCGCTAAATTCCGCCTTCTTTTAAGAAGAGATTTTCTGTAATAAAATACTGGTACCAAAGTGCAAAATTCCAGGAGCCGTACGAACCCTGAAAATATACCTAGAACATAAATTACGATATTTCCCTGATTACATTTTTTTTCTATACTCATATTCCACTCAACACATCTCCAAAAATCATGTAAAGAATGTCTGAAAACAATCCAACTTTAAACATGAAATGATCTACAAAATGATATACCTCATTTTCTTTTTGCGTTTGGCTGGGAAATAGAAGAAAGAGTTATATTTATTTTTTTATACCGGACGAAGTTTTCTTTCATTTGTATTTGAAGAGAAGTTGCGGAGAGGTAGGAGATGCTTCAAGAGGAATGGGACAATATATATCTTGCTTAAACATTTCAATGCGAAAGACAGTATATTTATAATTTTACGATTTGCTTTTGTGATAGTGATGGCCACTATTTTTATATCGACAATACCACATTTTCAAAAAGAAAGTGGTAGAATATCTTGGAAAAATGTGTCTGGCAGAGGTAACACATCAAGGAAAGGAAGTGTGTTATTATCCTGTAATTCCATCGTAAACTTAATATTAAGTTCCGTATCATTATTGACAATAATATTAAGTTTACGATGGAATCGCAGGATAATAACACACTTCCCTTTCTTTATGTGTTACTTTTTAAAGAAGCCAACTGTTTAAAAAGTAAAATCTTTCGGAAACCCATGAAGTTATGCAATGTTATCCCCGTTACAGCAGCAACTCCTTGGAATTACAAAATGACAGCCTTTAGTTCGTTCATTCGACGTACCTTTTTAATTTGTTCTGAAGAATTTTTTGGATAATGAACTTAATTACATTGTTAATATTGTTTTGAACCATGGGTATAAACCACAGTTCATTCTCAAATTAATAGATAAATACAATTTCACATATAATTGTTCTCCTAAAATGTGTCAAGTCTTCAGAAAGATTCCATATGTCCCAATCCTCTTTGAAAGTGTAAAGAGACTGTTCTTGAAATATAAACATTCAACTTGTGGCATCCAATTCCAGGACTTTATTCAGGGTTCGTACGGTTCCTGGAATTCTGCCTTCAGGAAATTCTTCTGTGCCAATATTTCTTTAAAGAAAATCTCTCCTTAAAAGAAAGCGAAGTTTCGTTAATTTAACCTAGATTTACTGTTCTATAAAGAAAATACTGGTGAAACTCTGGAAAATTCCCTTATCCGTACGAACCCAGTTTATTTAATGTTATAAGTAGAAATACTATATCTATTCCAACTACATTTTTCTCTGGATTTTACGAGATCCACGTTAAATTTTCGGAAGGTACAGCGTCTTCATATATTGGGATGACAAAGCGTTGCCTCTTTGAAAGGTTAATAGAACACAGAAGTGATATAAAATACAATAGATTTTTAACTGCGTTGTCAAGAACTTTCCTTAAAAGTGGTATTTCGTTAATTGACTTTGACAATGTCAAGTTACTTTCAAAGCAAGACCATTCATTTAAAGCAGTTATTCGAGAATCTTTTGAAATGTGTCTAAGAAATCATGAAATTTGTAGTAATAACAATTTGACTTTTTCAATTCCAGATATTTGGATAAGTATTTTGTAAGAACTTTGATTTTGTTGCATAATTTTCCGGTAACATTTTTTGAATTTACGTTTCGTTAATAAAAGGCGCCACGAAACTTATTTTAATTTTTTTTAATCAAATTTCCGTTGCTGATTGTTGTTTGGTTTTTAACCCAATTATGTAGCATTTAAATATTTTTCCGTTGTTTTACATTTATGAAAATTAATCCCTGAGGATGGCTTTAAAGATAAGCCAAAACGTAGAGTATTATTTGCTGTTCTGTGATTTTAATTTTTACATCTCAGTTTAAAATCTCGTAATAAAATATACGGTGGTTAGCATCTTATTGTTTTGTCTACATAGTTTAATTTTAAGGAAAATAAAAAGTGCATTACTCTTTTAAATGTAACTTGTTGTATTTTGCATAAAATAATTTTATTGTATTTTTAGGAATTTCAAGAGAAATAGCATAGTTCGAACTTTAAAATGGAATTAATGATATCTTCATTATTTTTTTTGTTGCAAATCCCCATGCAGAATTTAAGTCATAAAAAATAAATTATCCATTAAATGTATGGCTTCCTATGCTAATTGCCTTCAGAATTCATTTATTATATTTTCTTAAATGTACTCTATTTTTCCTGAAGTTACTTCATCATAGCTATCGTTGTAAATAAATAAATAAATAAATGTTTGTAATCCAAATTTATGATTTTAACTTCTCTGCTTACGTATTTACACAAAACTATTGATTTCTACGAGCTTTTATTTGTAAATTTATTTTTAAACTGTTTAATATATATACCACTGCATATTAAAAGCGTGTTCATGAAACATTTTATACAACAAATCAGATAACAAAATTTTAAATAGAAGCAACACATTAATGATCTATTAGCCTTGTGTCTAGAATTGTCTGCTTGATTACTTTCTGATGTATCAGAGCATATTAGTGTATTAATGGGCTGATTAATTCTAATAAATACTTTGTTAATATCATGAAAGACATCAATCACTTATCCAATCATTCACTTTGTTCTAAAAATAAGACTAAATGATACATTATCAGAAAAATTTAATATTTCTTGATAAATAAAAACGCTATTGCTGGCAAATCGAAACAGTTTACCTGAACAGCATTCTATTCCTGTGCTTGGTTCGAACCATTCTGTTTCCACTTGTGTAAATGTTTTGTAAATAATATAATGTTACAAGAAATGTTTAGAATTTATATTACTCTAATCTCGGTCAACAACTATTTTATTATGGTAATTTTATGTAAAACTGATCTATATGTTTATTTAGGCCCTAAATGTGTGAGATAATTAAAGACGAGAGAAATAAATGTATTATTTGATACGTTGCTTTTTATAAAACAAGCATTTAAGGTGAGTCAAAAAACGAGAAGATATAATCCATAAGTGATGTACGGAAAGTGTGCATGGGCAGTCCAAGTAACAACAACAGGACTAGAAGAAAATGTGATCGTACACAACCGTGAATATTGCCAAGTACCGTAATGAATTGGTGACAAGTCTTACTGCTGAATACATTTTTTCGAATATAATTCTACGCATTGTTGGGCAGAATTATGTGGATTTAATATAGCGAATATTACTATTAAAAAAGATTTGTACTGCCTAGTGGTATTCAAAATACGTAATATATGGCACCTAAGTACTTAATGTATATTTGTGTCAATTCAATGCGCATCTAATAACCTTTAATTACACGCAATGGCATTAGATGTTACAAAGTTAATTAATTTTAATTAATTATTATATTTAATTAATTTAATTAATTAATTAATTAAAATTAATATTACAATATGATTGTTACAAATGCACATTGTTCAAACATATTTCCACATATGCCTATTTTAAGGGTTTTTGTAGTATTGTACAACATAATATTGTATTCCACTTTAAAAAAGTAATCTTCTCAAAAATTAATTTGAGCTTCTAAAAATTTAGATACATATTATTTACATTGTACAAAATACACCTCGCTGCAAGTTTTGCTGAATGAATTTGTGCGAGTATTTTAAGGTTAGGAAACACATGAAAATGTTTTATGTCTGTTTCGTCAAATATATTATAAACGTGTAGTTAATATGTTCTCTTAACCTTTAATTGCATAGTGATGTAAATTTCCATCACTGTTTATTTAACATTTAATAAATAAATCAATTTCTCTGGCACCACTATATTTATATAGAAATATTAATCCAGTAAATTTCCCGTGAACTATGTTGCTGAACAAAGTTAAAAATCTATCTTCAAATTTATGGTGTCTAATATTTAATATATGTATAAAAAAACACAATTGTAAAAGAGAAACTCATGCAAAGAAGGGTTAATCTTACCGATTAAAGAAAAAAATTAAGGCCAAAGGTGTTTTTTTACAGATTTATTAAATTTGTATTCTTATAAAATAAATAACTGATAACCGACACACGTATTCAAATATGTAGAAAATACAGTGAGCACATAAAATCTCTAAATATATATAACATTTGTGTCTGACGCAGTTTTTATCGATTCCTGAAAATTCTCAAATCTTGAACTTAAGTAGTTTTAAAATCAGATAATGAATTCATATATATTTTTTAATTTCTAATGACATTTCTATATAATCCAGATCAGCAGTTTCTTTATGGAAGTAAATGCGTTAATATCTTCTTCAAATTGAATCAGATTAGCTATTTTATAAAATGAGTCTGTGATAAGATAAATGATAGAGATCTATTAGAATCGTTATCTTAAATACATTTCAGATAATGAAATAAAACTCTGGAATTCTCTTTTGATTATTCACGGTATACTCAAATAATTATATTAATTTTAGAAAATTGCATTTTTCGCTATCAAATGCATTTCGTAATGCAGCATTTATGCCATTAAAATTTATCTCGTTATCAGGTATAAACGCGTTTAATCAGTTTATCTAATAGATTTTTAAAAACGGCTTATTTTCATCAGAGCGGAGAAAATATTCTTAGAACTTTACCGTGGAAAAAAAAAACAATTTTTTTCTGTATTTTTAGTAACAGACTTCCACTAACACCGTTTTTTGAATCCCATTTGTTTTCAAAGAAATATCTTATTTTTAGATTTATCTTGCAAATTTTGCAGAAACCTATCCCTAAGGTTAGTTTTCTTACAATTGTTAGAAAAACAGAAGGATTATAATTAGAGCGGGTTGTGTTCAGTACGTTACCGCTCAGACTTGCGCCACTTTCTCTCCAACTTTTTAAATTTATAAAATTAACCCCTTGGGTACATTTGACGACTGTCATCAGTATTGTCCCTAATTTTTTTTTATTATTATTCAGAAATTTCGAATTTATATCCCAAAATTCAAACAGTACTTTTCGCTTCTTTTTAATCAGGGAATATCTGTCAACAAATACAGAAAAAAACACTATTGCAAATTTCTGGTGTATCTGTTCAGTATGTTTTTTTTTCAAATAAATCTGTACCCAAAGGTTTAAATAAATGACAAATGATTATACAAACTTAAACCGTAAAATTTTACACTTTAGTATTTTATTATCATTATTATTATATGGCTGCGGAGAAAAGTAATGACGATAACTGTTAATAGTTTAATTGTGTGTAATTCTGTAAATCTGTCTAATGTTCAATTTGCACCACTTTCCTTGATTCTTAAATAGTTTAATAATATTAATACCAGAATAATTTTGCAGAATATATGTACTACAATTATTTATATAGCGTGCATGTTATCAGTTAAAATATAATATGAAAAATAAGCCGTAAGTGAATATGAGAAATTACAGCTACTTTTCACAGCATTTCTAACGGTATAATTAAATATAGAATTAAACGAAGATAGCACTCTAACATTAATATTTCCTCCGTAATACGCTTTCAGATATATTAAGGTATGAAACGCAGAAATATGATACAAAATATTCTAGATACAATTATAATGAAATATTAATATCCAGAAATTTAGTAACATAAGCAACTGTAGATGTAAATATAAGTTTGTGAAAGGAAGTTGGATATAACTGTGTTCATCAATCATTTATTATCTTACTTTAATAATTAATTATACTTAATATTTTAATAAGACGAATGTATATGATTAGATATGAGAATGTTTGTTAATAAGAAAGGTAATGTATAGAATAGAATAAGTAATATCTCCTGAAATATTCAATTATTTCTCTATTTCCCTAATAAATTCTAATAAATATTAATTAATTAGAAAATAGAGTAATGAAATGAATTTATTTCTAATTTTATCTATACGATTTTTATATATAATTAAATGTTAACATAAAATAAATAAATGTGGTTCTTAATATGGAATAATTAAAAATAAATGGAATAGTAAATAAATCATGCAATTACTATTATTCTACATTACATAGTATTTTACATAATTATTTGATGAATTTTTAACTGTAAAAGAGTTAACGGTAACAGGATAATAGTTCATATTTTCAGACGTTTTAGTGAAACTTCCATTTCTATAGTTATTTTATACCTAATAAAGGAATAACAGATGCTTAATGGACAGAAAAAATTAATAATGTTCTAAATGATGTTGTTAGGCAAAATATACGTATAATAAAAGATACGTATATAATAAAAGAATACGTATTTTCATTTTATTTCTATAACATTACGCTTATTGAAAATAATTGGTGTTTTCATTACTTTAAGAATGGTAAATTAAAAAATCTATATTAATGTTTAAAATATATGTGATCGCAATCTATATATTCAAATATGACTGCAATGTATTTATTTTCTATTAAATTGAAGTATGAAACATTGCAATTCTTGGTAGATAAAGATGCTAAAAAATAGGCGCTGCTCTTATTCACATTTATATTATATTAGAAATTTGCATTTAACTTTCCCAAATCGACTCAGATTTCAAGTGATGTCGTGTTTTTTTTAGAACTTCTAAAAGTACCGTATATGAGTGCAGCTTTTGCACGCATATACGGAACTTTGAGAAGCCGATATTATAATACTGTGATTGTGCCCTATCTTCGGGACCTAAGTCGCGGTCAAAAGATGAATACGACACCACATGTTTCTCCCGGTGTTCTATATTTACTCAATACATTGTGTATCGATTTAAAAATGGTCTTGTGAATCATTACGGTAACACAATATGATTAAGTAATACACCATTTGTTAAGTATATCGACAAACTTTGACGCACACAAACAAAACAATAAGACAAAGTTAATAACATAGTTCTATTATTATTATTATTATTATTTTCATTAATGAAATTTTAACTTTTAGCAAGAACTAATAAAGAAGCAAAGCGGGCTGTGCTTTCCGATAGTTAAAATGACACAATGAGGATGACAATTTTCTATAAATAGTTAAGAAATATTTATTATTACAGTTTCGCATAAAAATATTTGTCATAAAGAATTGGATGTGCATACGGGCAACTACTCTACTGTAATTGAAATCTGAAGTAAAATCCGAAAATATATGTTATATATAATTAACCCTTTATATCCTGAAGTAATTCACCAGCTTCTCTTTAGATGCTCAGAATCCTTGATTATTCCCACCAGTTATTTTTTTTGTAAAGTTTTCCTTATCTAATCATAGCATTTTTGCGATTCAATTAGGTGACAATTTCTCATTTGAAAAACCGGTTGTAACAGATTAAAAATTCTCTAAAAGACGCTCGTCGCGAAGGTGGTAAAGTGGTACTTATAAGTACCGTCAGGATAAAAAGGGTTAAAATTGTATCAGGACTTGATTACCGCCGGAGAAAATGTCTGTCAATAAAAATGAACATAAATGTTTGCCTTATTTATAATGGAAAACGTGCTTAAATAGGGCGTTTAAATAAGACGAAAATTTCTACGCAAATTTACTGGTTGAAGTTGATTCCAGCATTTATCAGATCTTGATTGTTTATGTAATAAACACATTTATGTCTGGATGTGGATGATCCTCATTCGGCATTTATTTCTGTAGGGATATTGCATACATGCACAAACATACAATGATCTCTCACTTATACGCGATGTTCAGTAATTACTTTTTCATACCACTGTTTTAAAACAGTAAAATTTGATTTACAAATTCCGCGATTTAAGAAGCCGAAAATTACCTTAAAAAAAACTGGTGCGGAAAAATGATTTCCATGTATCGCGTATAAGTGAGAGATCACTGTATGTCACACTATAAATTTTAATTTACAAATAGAATTGCAATATGATGAAACACCTTAAATATTTAAATTGGAAATGGGATTTAAGTGCAAAAAGCAATGTTTAATGTTACAGGGCATATGGACGCTACAAAAAATAAAAAGTTTAAAATATAAAACAAAAATTATAAAAAATTAAGACGCAGTTGGTAGGGAAAGATATGATTAGAAACATCGGATATTTATATCATTTATTACACAATTAACAATGAAACGTATGTTTAGGGCACTGCATTCTTAATACAATACAGTAAAATATTTATATATTTCAATAATTTTAATGAAAACAACGTTTTTCTAAAGTAAAAGTAATGCTGAAATAACCTATTTCAGTTTAATTTAAACCTGTTGTAAAATACCTTTATCCTAATTCAACTTGTCCATAAACACAATTTATTCAACTCATTTCCATTTTAGAGCATAATATCTGTAACATATTTGATACTTATTAATGCTTTGCCAACAAGTAGCCTCTTAAAAGGAAGGTAATGAGTTCCAATTAACCCTCTTCATTTAGAAATATACGTCACATGAAATTTAAACATCATATTCAGCAATTTGCATGCGTGAAATTTTATTTAATGGGAAGTTTCAAGAGTTTCAGAAAATTATTCATGCTTTTACTTTATCAATTCTTTAAGTAATAGAATATACATATTAATTGAATACATGCAAATAGTCAAAGAAAAATTATAAAACTGAGCATGTGTTTGTTTTTCAATGAAGATTTTTAATTAAAAAACTATATTCGGGTTATCATCTTATGAAGGGTTTTAATCTTGTAAGTTTAAATTCTGAAAGCATAAACTATTGCCTTCCGTATTTAGTCTTATAATTTAAGCCTAACAAGTGCATTTAATTAGCTTTAATCAAAGGAAGATATGTCGTCAGCAGATCTGAATACCTTTTAATGATGGCATTCTGTAAGGTATTTCAATTTTAGATTAAATCTTCCTAATATGATGTATTGCATGCATTTGAGGAACGGAAATGTAAGAGTATTAATTTACAGAGCTATACTTATAATATAAAATATGTTAAGTTTTGTATGGAGAACGTTTTTAAATTATTTAATATATAACTGTAAACAGATAGACGAATATAGGATTTTTTTTTCATGATACAGCATATACAATTTAAGTTTTAAAACACAAACTGAATTGTTTCATTCGAAAAACTACATATTAACCCATTCGGGACTATGGGTGCACATATGCACCGTCAAAAATAGCATACAGAATTTGTTTTAGGCACCAGTTAAAATTAATAGTAATATTTTCTTTCTCTAATTAGAGCATTTTTGTGATAGTTTAAGTAAAGGTAACTTTATGAAAAAAAGTGGTGCCAACCGAATAAAATTTGTGTAAAAGCCGCTGGTCCTGAATGGGTTAAGTAGAGTTTATTACAAAACATTTCGAACCTTTTCAAGAAAATTCACTTCAGGGATGAGATTTCTCTGCTCTTTTCCATACCAGTATAATCTTACAGAAAATGTATTTTTATTTAATCGGAACATTCTGCGATTTAAAAGAACAACGTTTTCTCTAAGATTATACTGGTATGCAAAAAAACGGAGAAATCTCATCCCTGATTCACTTCGACAAAAATTGTATGTTTTGAACAGTTTGTAGCAGAGATTTACAGCATCAAGTACTGCAATTCTCGTAACTGTCATTTATCTGTTGGATTTATTCTTCAACCATGAAACCTGAAGATGACGTATTACCGCCAAGACAAACATCTACAAATAAATTTGAATAGAAACTTCTTCCTTATTTAAATGCCTTATTCAAGCAAAATTTCAGTCATAATTAAAGCAAAATATCTTTCCGTTTTTACTGGTGGAAGTTTGTCCCGGTTGTATGCGAGCCCTGCCGTACTGCCATATATTGTGGCAATATAAATAATCCCCCTCTCAATGTCAGTAAACCGGTGCAAGTTCAGCTAGTAATTTTGAATAGAATTTTTCACCTTATCTAAACACCTTACGCATGCTGAATTTCGGTGATAAATCAGGCAAATATTTATATTCGTTTTTACTGGTGGAAATTTGCCCGGCGTTAATCAAGCTCTGAACCGATGTAAACAAACAACAGCCGCCATCTTGTGACTACATCCTCAGTTACTTCACTAGCAAACGGTAGACTTTACAATATCTGTCTCTTCCTCTTTATTCATAGCAACATTTATGCAACCATATAAAACCTCCAGATGATTATTTTTGTACATATTTGTACATGTGAATTTTCCCAACATGTAATACTTTCGGCCTTTCAATAAATTGTATTTCTAAGATAAATATAACATAACTCTTAGATATTCTTCCTGTTGGGGTGATTTTAATCACCATCTCTATTTTGATTAGCGTTTTAAAAGATTATTTGAATTGGTATTGAAAACAATACGAATATTTTTCTGGTGTTATTTTTAATTGATTATTTTTAATTACGTTACATTTATTGTATGAATTCAAAAATATCCAAATCACAGTGTTCTTTCATACAATTAAGAAGTCTATGAGGGTGGTAAACTTTCAGTTAACGATAGGAATATATAGTAAGAACCAATAAATTTATACGACGCAGTGGAGGATCGTGACAGACTTTATTTGGGGTACTAAGTGCATTGCTTACAAACTTATTATTCTTACCACTATTATTAAAAAGAAATATTTTCTTTCATTTATTGACAAACAGTTCTGACATTAAACAATAAAAAATTTTCCTGTAAAATAATAAATGTTTCAAGCATGCATGTATTTAGTACCCCCTGCCAAAAAGCCAGTCAGTAGCCTCCACTTATATGAAGGCATTTTCATACATTGAAATTCTATATCTAACTTTACATTTTAAGCTGAAAACATAAATTCAAAATATGGAAATAGTTGAAGTGTATACATCGATTAATCAGATTTGACTACAATAATAAAATAATATATGTGTTTACATGATATTGAACGCCGAATGCATCAGAAAATTTAAAATACTATTCCAATTATAAACGTTTCAAGCGCAACTAATTATGGAAGTTCTGACTAGAAACTACACCATTATTTCACAGTTAACACAAAAACCAGTCGGATGTGTCAATCCCAAAACTTTATTTTATCTTATGCACGTTCATACTTAAAAAAGCTTAATTGTTTTTACGAGGAGCAGTCGGAAATTAAGTTTACCCTGGCGACTGTGGTCAGAGGTGTGTATGAAAGACAAAAAATGCAATGAGACATTAAACATAAAACATAATTTTATTTTTCCACATAAGTACCAAGTACATTGAGGCATTTTTCATACCGCTTTATAAGCTTCAAAAAGCCCTCCAGGAAAAATTCAGGGCTTTGCATACAGACGAAGCGAAGAACGACTAATGGGCGAAAGACGAAACAGCAGGTGAACGCAAACGTGCAAGACACCGATACACCATTGGGTAGAGGTCGACCGCGATCAAGGGGACAGCAGGTGAACGCGAACGTGCAAGACACCCATACACCATTGGGTAGAGGTCGACCGCGATCAAGCGTCCGCGTTCACCTCCTGTCCGCTTGATCGCGGTCGACCTATATCCAATGGTGCATCGGTGTCTTGCACGTTCGCGTTCACCTGCTGTGTCGTCTTTCGCCCATAGCCGTTCAACGCTTCGTCCGTATGCAAAGCCCTGATTTGTTCCTGGAGGGCTTTTTGAAGCTTATAAAGCGGTATGACAAATGTCTCCATGTACTTGGTACTTATGTGGAAAAATAAAATTATGTTTTATCTTTAATGTCTCATTACAGTTTTTGTCTTTCATACACATCTCTATCCACAGTCGCCAGGGGAAACTTATTTTCCGACTGCCCCTCGTAATTATGTATTTTAGAAACACAAAATACAGCATAGCACCGCTACTTGTTATATCATTTACAATAAATCTTAATCCGCACCGACTTATGTCAAGTTCTAACATAATATGAATTTTGATGAAATTACGTGCAATAGTTAATTCCGTGCAATGATTGACTATTACTAAAATCGTGTAAATACTGAAAATGCAGCAAAGCAGCACCTTCTGCTGGGAAATTTACACCAAAACCTAATCAGCAATAAAATATGTCAACATCTAACGGAATCTGAAGTTTGACGAAAATCCGTGCATTACTTTTTGAGATAAAGCTATTGTGAAAATCGTGAAAAATGCAACTTAGTACATCGGTTGGACGAATTACACCAAAAACAAATCATCACCAATTTATATCAAAGTCTAACAAAATCTAAAATTTTATTAAATTCCGTGCATTAGTTCTTGAGATTGAGCACCCAGAACATTTTGTCACATACGGACACACAGACAGACAGACTCACAGACAGGATTGCTGACAGACATTTTCTTAAAGCAGCGAAATCATATTCAGGACCTTCTAAAACGTATATATTCGTCGAAAACCGGAATTGTATTCTTCATTTGTAATTTACATGCGGTAGATTTTTAAATGTTTCAATGATTCTTGCGAAAATAATTGGATAATAAAATAATATTAATATTAAAGTAACTTATTTCAGTTTAATTAAAACTTCTTGTAAAATACCATTATTGTAATTGTAATACTCCATAAACGCAATATTATGCAACTCATATAAATTTTAATGCAGAATAAGCGTTACATATTTGATATTCATTAATACATTGCTAACAAGTAGCCTCTTAATAAGAAGTTACTTAATTTTAAATCACCGTCTGCATTTTGAACTGAACATGAAATTAAAGTATTCCATTAAGTAATTTTCATGCGTGAAATCATGTTTAATACAAAATTTCAAGAGCTTTAGAACAGGGTTTCGTGTACTTACCTTTCGATTAGACATAGTGAATAAATGCATAACATATTCAGAGAAAATTATAAATCTAAACATGTGTTCGCTTTGCAATAAATAAAATTTAATAAAAATATATCGTAAATCAGTTTATACGAAGATGGCATCTTTTCTGTATGGCATTCCGGAGACTGTCCCATTTTGAAACAGAAAATGTACTTAAGGATTACTTAATAGGATATAATAGATTATTTAAGGACTACTTAATTTCTCTTATTTATTTAAATTATTTTTTAAATAAAATGTATTGTTTAAGACTGTTTTAATTGAGTCAGATTCCGTCATCTACCGGGGCGCCACAAACTCGTCAAAATATAAAAATTCATTAAAAATGGGAAAATGATGCAAAAAAAGGGGTTTGCAAAAATGGGATTAGAGGGAAATCAGATTCGTTTTTAATAGCAAAACCAAATGGTGAAAGAAATACCGATATTTGGCGCTACATGCATAAAAGAAAGCAGATTTACGAAAATTGGGCTGTCAATAAAACTTTTCAATGCACATAGATTCTTCATTCGATGCCAGCAGTATGCTTTCATTACCAGATCAAGCACTGTTGGTTAAACACTTTTACAAGAACAGGGAATCAGCAACTGGCGCATTGCTAAAATTCCGCAACTCAAAATGACTGAAGAAGAGAAAATATCCTTTTTCATGTGCTGTAATACTGAAGCTTGTCACACGCTTCGCAGAAATGGATATTTTACTATAAGCATAATTTACATACAACTACTTTATATCATGCATGCCAGCGCCATCTGTGGGTAATTCTTTTAACCGCAACTTGTTTTTGTTATTAAAAAATTCTCTCTCTAATCCCATTCCTCCAAACGGTCAATTGGCATATAAACTTTGTGCTGCCACATTAACTTAAATATCCCGGAAAACTATTGCTAGATGTTTGAAAAAGGGGGACTATAGTTTCGAAGACATGTTGTGTGTGTTCCACTCTCGAGACGTCACCATTGCGCCAATTTACAGTTGTGCCGTATGCATCTCAATTGGACTGATGACTACTGCCATACTCTTCTCAGATGAGAGTAGATTCAGTCTATCGTCTGATTGTAGACGTAAACTGATATTTCGAGATGTTGGTAGGGCTTACTGTCGAAAATATATTCTGGAAAAAGATCGATATGCGACTTTCAGTATCATGGTGTGGGTATGCATCATGGTCAATGGTCGTTCGGATCTCAATGAGTTTGACGAAGGGTCCATAACTGGCCAACTGTACATTGAAGACGTTCTTCTCCCACATGTTCGACTTTTTCGAGCTGCCGTTGGCGAAAAGTTTCGTTTTGTGATTGATAACGCAACTTGTCATCAAACACAGGTTGTACAAGATTACCTTGACGCCAAAAATATCCGCCGCATAGCCGCGCCAGCACATTCCTTTGACATTCATCCCATTGACAATGTATGGGATACCTTGACGCGACGTATTGCTCTCGACAGTTTCCTCCCGCAAACAAGGAAACCCTCCTCCGTGCAGTGAAAAAGGGATACCAGGTTGAGCTACTTGCCTCAACAGCTGCTGGATCATGTTGTTCTGAGTATGCCACGCCCTCCTTGTTGAATGTTGCCACAGATTACACGGTGTATACATTCATTACTGACATGGCAACTGATGATTGTTTATTGCAAGTATGTTGCTTTTTTTGTACAGTTATGTATTCGGACAATATGCACGTTTCAGAAATCAACTTATTCTAGTACCCTGTATACACCCTTTCAATAAAATATTTAGATTAAATTATGTTGAACATACTCTCAATACTAATTGTTTGCCTCTTGATCTACGATCACACGTACATTTTCATTTACATGCGTATTTCTTCTTAGATCTTAAGTTTTGTCCACCAGTGTAAATAGTACTTCAAGCTGATATTAAATATCCACTGCAGAGAAAATATCAAAATTGTTATTTAAAGCATTCTTTAGTGTAATAATCATTTTTAAATATTGTTTTTATTTAATAGAAAATTGAAAAAAACAGACAAACAATTTATATGTTGTTATATATTTTATGTAACATGAAAATCAATCATTTTAAAGTGTAAAAAAATCTTGATGTGAATGGAAAGCATATTTTAATAGTTTATAATTAAAGCTGAAGAGAAAGTGCTTTTTGCAAAAAACTTTCTATTTAAAATGCTACATAATATAAAATGAACGCTTTCTGAGTGTCATTTATCATTTTTGCAAATGAGGGAAATTATCAGTTGAAAATACTTATGATCGATAATAGATAGAGGAAAATCTATTATTAGATTTGACGCGTTTGTAGCTTGATATTTTTTCTGACTATTTTTTTCTGAAACCAGAAAAATCTATGATATATGTTTAATGGTATTCGAAGTTTTAAAATTATTTATAATGAACGATATTATTATTATTATTATTATTACTTTATTTGCTCACTTACGTTATTGTTTAAATTTCGTTTTAAGATCAAACAGAATTTTCTACGGGGATTTGTTTGTCTATTTGTAATGTATACACTTAATTTGAAATGATTATCAGTATTAAAATACAGAATAAACTATATTTATTAACACTAAATATGCCACGAACCGGTTATCACACCGGTGTCAAATGAAAGTATTTCGATTGAAACCAGAAATTTCTTCAAAAACTAAATAAAATATAAATAACACATTTATACTTTAAATTAAAAAAAATAAAAGTTAAATAGTGTTAAATACAAACTCTGGTGTGAAAAAATATTTCTATAAAATTTGAGTAAAACCCCCAGCATGCGGTATATTTAAAGTTAATACAAAAATGAATTAATTTTACAGAAATTATTTGAAATTTTTGTGCCAAAGAATTCTAGATGGTGTAAATCAAGTTTGTTTTTTCATTTTTGTGTTTGGGTTTATATAGATTTTCTATTAAAATATAATCAATAAGTTTTAAATCGTATTTCAATGTATAAGATTTTGTTTATATTAAAATTTGTTTATTGTACCTGATCATTTATTTAATAACTAGTGCAAATACTTTATTTAGATCATGTATATATAACGAATAAGACTATCGCTTACAAATTTAATTTTATCTTATTTATGTATTTCTAATTTTAGAGATATCTCAATTTCCAGGAATTATATCTATATATCTATGATGTTTCAAAATTAATATAGTACAGAAAACAAGAATTATAGTTGATTCCGCTGAAAACTTGATTTATATTTTAAAGGGTAAAACATGATATTTCTTTTTTCTGCTTTTAGGATATTGATTTTCAATACTACTATTCTTTTATTTCAATATTGTTATATGTGATTTTTTTCATGAAAGTGATAATATTAGAATGAAATTTAATAATTTTTTTGGTAGCTTTCAATACAAAAAAGTCCTTCTGGCCTGTACTGGGAGGAAAAGGTAGCTTTCCTATATTTTCGTTTTAAAATTTTAGGTAATGGTACACGAAAACAGCAAGTTAGAATAGAAAAGATTCGCTAATTCTGAATTTGAATAAGAAATTCGCAAAATTATTGAGCAATAGCCAAATTAGCTTATTTTGGTCGCCAAATTTGGCGATATTTCGCCAAATGTCACCAAGTTTGACGAGAATTTTGGTTCTAACGGATATGAATATATAACTTTATGCGTATGATTGTGAAAATTATTACAACAATGAAAATTTTCGTAATGTGCTGTCTTGTTTCAAAATGTCAGCCACCCTAGAATTTCAAACTGCTCTATCTCAGCCATTTTTCAAGATAGAGGTAAACCAAAAAATGTATGAGTGTACGATTGATTGAGTTGGTTGACCGGTTGAGTGTATGATTTGAAAGATCTCACTCTAATTTCGGAGCTGCTCTAAGGTCTTTTGACGTAGTAAAGTGGTTCGTCAATAGTCAAAACAGTAACGGTAAGGCGGCTGCATTATTAACAGAAATGCAAAGTTTGCTGTTCAATGTCGACACTGCCGAAAATAGACAATCGAATATTAGTGATTAATTGTACAAGATTTAGTAAACTACTGAAATGTCTTTTGATAAATGATTTACCTGCCAAGGCAATTCCAATAATTTCTTTTATGTACATACTATGTGTATTAAAAAATATTTTTAATAAAGCTTTTATGATAAAATAACTTTTTATGTACTTTTTTCTACTCTGTTCCATTTCCGAAACTTTATGTCATGGGTGTAGTAATATTTAGGAAACTTCCGTTTTCGATATAAAAGGTAACTAGAACTCCTCAGAGGAACAAAGTTTTTAGGATATATTTAAAAAATGGTACCGGTAGACCATTAATTGAGTTGTACGTTTTACTGAGTTAGACGTTTTGTTTTCTGGTCCCGAGCAAAACGTATAACTGGAGTTCCACTGTATTTGGTTTATTTAATGAAGAAAAATGCTATCTTCAGATATAGCAACCAGTACTCTACGAAATTTCTGGTACTAAAACACATAAAATCTCTCGAATCTCCTGATGCGTACGAACCCTGTAGTAATTACACAAACTGTGATCCCTTTTAATGGTTTCATATTTTAAATTGCTTTATTGTTTAAAGGAAACCAGTTTGACATTTCTTCTTTCTGCTCATCAGCATTGATATTCAGATATTATTAATCTTACATTTCAATATTGCTATATGTACTTGATTTCATAAAAATTATAATATCAGAATGAAATTTAATAAAAAACTTAATTATGATAAATTTGTGTGGGATATATAAATGTAATAAGTAACCCTACAAAACTTACATTTATATTAACGTGAAATTACGACAAAGTATCTGATAGCCTAAAATATTTTTTAATTATTTTTATGACTTCACATAAATATCCAATAACTGCATGCATTAATAAAAATTATAGTTGATTCGGCTGAAACATTGCTTTATTGTTAAAAGGAAACAAGTTTGATATTTCTTCTTTCTGCTCATCAGCATTGATATTCACATATCACTATTCTTACATTTCAATATTGGTATATGTGATTGATTTCATAAAAGTTACAATATCAGAATGAAATTTAATAAAAAACTTAATTATGATAAATTTGTGTGGGATATATAAATATAATAAGTAACCACACAAAACTTACATTTATATTTTCGTGAAATTACGACTAAGTATTCGTTACCCTAAAAGATTTAAAAGTTATTGTTATGGCTTCACATAAATATCCAATACGTCAATATAAATTATTGTTGATTCCGCTGAAACCTTGTTTTATTTTGAAAAGAAAACAAGTTTGATATTTCTTCTTTTTTTTATCAGATTTGATATCCAATATTACTATTCCTTCATTTCAATATTGCTGTATGTCATTGAATACAATAAAGCTATAACATTAGAGTGGAATTTAATACATATTTTTATTATGATAATTTTGAATTGGTCAAATATAGAAAATAAGTAAAACCTCAGAAAACTTACATTTATATTTTCATGAAATTATGACAAAGTTTTTTAAGCATAAACGATTGTAAATTTATTTTTATGACTTTATGTAAATAGTGAATAAATGCATACAGAAATAAATAATCATATTTGATTCTGTTGAAACATGGTTCCCTTGATTAAAAGGGAAAAAAGTTAGATATTTCTAATTTTTGCAGGTCAGATTTGATACTCAATACTACTATTATTTTATTTCAGTATTGTTATATGTGATTGATTTCATAAAACGTTATAATATTAGAATGAAATTTAATAAACATTGTTATTATGAACAATTTGTTTGAGATATATAAATGTAATAAGTATAGATTTATTTCAATAAATCTGTAACTTTAGAATGGTTAAAACAATTTTTTTCTTGAAATAATTTTCTTTGTGTTGAGTATCGAAAATAAGTAAACCCACACAAATCATGTTGCCAAAATAATACAGGATAATAGTTCATATTTTTTTACAGTAGATTTTTTGGGGTCAAACAATAACTTATATGCAATGAGAAACCGCATTTTAAAATCGAGAGACAATTTTAGGTCACTGGCGGAAGATATTCCTTCAAGTTTAAATCAATACTAACTACTTAAATGTATTCAACATGTCACAAACATTTCATGTACGTGACCGTAAGAATAAAAGTAAATATCTTAACAATTTTAACGTGAAAAAGATACGCCTGTGAGATTCTTAAGAAAAGACACGTTCACTGACCTCATCTGTGATTTTTTTAAGTATTGTACAGTTGTGTATTTTATGAATCAAAACTTCAAAGATTATTGAAATTTTTTCCCTTAGCTTAAATACTTTTATACAGAAATATTTTGAACAAATTATGTTGAACAACAATCATTTATTTAGAAATATAAAGTTATTAATGCACCATTTCTAGTGGAATATTAACTTTTTTTGGCTAAGCAATATCATTCAGATTTTTTAATTAAAAAAGAACGTTAATAATATGGGTCACATACGTCTTAAAATTTACTCAATGATATTGATCAATGATAATGATCAACTGAGATGTTACGTTATTTTTTTTATTCCATTTTTTTAACATTGTGCCTTGTTCCTTGATTTTTTTTTACTAAAACTGAAGTGTTATCGTAATTGTAAAATGGATTTTTTGCTTCATTTATTATTTATTTAATTAATTTTAGTTTGCGTTTTTAATAAAAAGGAATTAATCAGTTATCAAAGCAAAACTATTTTGGAAATTGTAATAATAAATTATATAATATGTATTTCTATAAATATTCTAAAAATATTTTATTTAAAATTATGAAATCGTTTCTTAGATTATTGGATGATTATTTAATTGCTTCTTGCATTCCGCGACGCGACCAAGTAGCATAACTGATGGAAAGAAATATGGAGACCTAGATTTAAATTCAAGGATGAGATTTCTCCACTTTTTTGCATACCAGTATAAACTTAGAGAAAACGTTGTTCTTTTAAATCGCAGAATGTTCCGATAAAAAATATAAAAATATTTTCTGTAAGATTATACTGGTATGCAAAAAAACGGAGAAATCTCATCCCTGAATTTAAATAAAAATATATGGTCGGATATCTGTGATGGCTTACAATTCATTTTAAGCTTAAATCCATATTCTAATAAGTCATAAATAAGCCAATAAGTAATATATAAATAAATAAATAAATAAATAAATAAATAGAAATGAAATAAATAAACATATCGCTAAAAACGAAGAAACATAAGAAAACTCTTTTACTGGAGAATGCTATGATGCTAGGAGACGTGTACTGGAGTATACGACATTAACATTGTCGTACGCGATAACATTATATGAGGTTATACAGAGAAATATCGCATAAAGAATTATACATATTTTTTTATTAAACATAAATCTTATATGAAATTCAGTAACCTATTTGTTCCGAGAATCGCTATATTTATTCAAATTACTTGATTGCTACCACTTTATATATATATATTTTTTGAGTATTTACAACTTTTAGTTTGTCATTAAGCAGTAACCCCTTGGAGACGAGCGACATGTATACGTGACGCACAAAATGCTCAGAGTCGTCCGTTATTCCCACCAGTTACTTTTTAGTGTAAGTTTTGCCTTATTTAATGATAGTACCGTAATTTCCGGCGTATAATTCGCAGCTCAAAGAGTCGTTTTTCGACCCAGAAATTTTATTCAATAATTGTAGTTAAATATTAACAGCGATCTTTTAAGTTACATTTTATAAAATAATATTTCTGGGTCGAAAAACGACTCTTTGAGCTGCGGATTATACGCCGGAAATTACGGTATTTCTGCGATTCAAATAGTCGAAAATTTCTGATTTGAAAAACCGGTGGTAAAAGATTAAAAAGTTCTGTAAGGGACGCTCGTCGCGAAGGGGTTAAATAACAGGGATATAACTATATAAAAAATTAGTACCAATCAAACAATACTAAAAAAAAATATTGCGCAACTGGCAAGACTGCTTCAGGGTGGCTAATTTCGTATCTTTTATTTATTCAGAAGTTCCAAATAATAATTGTTACCTTATGCATATTATGTAGAATGTATTTATGTAGAAAATATTCTGTAATATTTTCAAGGTAACAAAATGTAAGTAAGAAGTAAGCTTATTTTGTTGTTGTTGTTTTGCTTTGGCTTACTTTATTTCATGATACATTTGTGTAAAAAATCAATCTAATAACTAACAATAATATTTTTATAGATGCGAAAATCATACGATGCACATTTTAAAATTTTGTAAAAAAAAAAAAAAAAAAAAAAAAAAAAGTAAAACGATCTTTTTGCTAGGGCCTACGTATTTTCTTTTAAATATGTTTGTACGGTTTAAATGGCAGTATTTTTTTAAATATTATACACCTTATTTTTGTGAGATTAAGTAAGGCGAAAAATATTTTAGAAATAACTTGAATTCACAGGGCCTGATTACCAACGGGGCACACTTCCACCAGTAAAAAAAGAATAGATTTTTTCTTATTCATGGCAAGAATTTAGTATCAATAGGTCGTTTTAACCCCTTCAGGGGCAAAGCACTCTTCCAGCTAAAATATTGAAATGATTGACTGACACCAGGATTCACGAACGAATTTATTTTAAAATAAGTACGATCTTTTCCTGATGTACCTTATAAATTCAAAATTTGATTATAAAATTCTGGTGTCGTTGTGACATTTTGGGATTAAAATTAAGTGGTATATATAATATACCGGTGCCCTTCAATGGGTTAATAAGACGAAATTTTCTATTAAAGATTACTGGTGGAAGTGTGCCACGTGGGTAATTAGGCCCTTGGTATTTATATATATTCAATGGACGGTACTAACTGTAAAATAAGTCCGTCAACAACAACAGCCACTTATGTATTTCCAGTACCGGAGCACAGTATTCGGAGGGCTGTGAAAAAATGGGAATTTTTAAAAATACAATATTATAATATTATTTCCTATTAATAATCCATTCTAAATCGATTATGAAAATTAAATACCGTAATTTTGCGCCTTATGCGCCGCATCTTAGTTAAGTATTTTTCAAACCGGAAATTTTATTGAAAATAAGAAGCCAAATAAGTGCTAAGCAGAAGTAAGTCACATTTTATTTAAAATAAATTCTGGTAGGAAATCGAATTGTCCGAGGTGCGGCGTATACGCGCGAAATTACGGTATATTTTGTCAGTCATTTAAAAACTATAATGTTTGACAGAATTAAAAAATATAAAGCTAACATTATTTCGTTAAAATACATTCATTAAACATATTGCACAGAGGCGAATTGTTCCAATTCAAATTGAGCGGGCTCTTGGGGACGAGTAAGTCATAGTAACGTTTTCTAATAATATATAATAATTTCTTAGAATTTTTTTACGATTAAAGAAGTCGATGAAAACTATGCGATAAAACTGGTGTGAAAGATCATGCCCACATTGGATAGCAGGATCCGCCATTGATCTATACGTCCCAAAAACATCGACTTCGGCTGTTATTCCTTAAATATTGATTATAGACACATATTATAAATTACAAAGTTATGTAAAAAAAAGTATATAGTAATTGTATATAGTAAAAAGTAATTGTATGAAATCGATTAAAATTTTCAGGGGGATTACATTTGAAGAAATACAAGATTTAAATTTGTAACTGACAAAAAATGCAAAAATTAGTAAAATGTGCCCAATACACTAATAAGATATGAGCAAAGTTTTAGCGTTTTATCATAAAAAGTCACAGAGATATGAAAACACAATAAATTCGGAATTCAACCACTTTTCCTAGCCGGTATATGAGTTCGCAAAGGGGAAAAACGATGTCGGATGATCGCGTTTCAGTGGTTGTACACAAATTAGAAAAAACAGACAAGCAATGATTGCATAAATAAATAACAATTGTGCTATTTATTGGCATAAAAGTCTCTAAACTGGGTCGAAATAATAACTTTACATTTTAATATATGATTAATCTTTCACCAACTTTGTTTAAACATACCTCTGCGACTCTTTATGATAAATTGCTGAAATTTCGTACAAGACAGTATTAGTGTATAGGGTACATTTTATTCACTGGAATTGAATTTTTTGTACTGGGGCCGTATACAAATTTAAATTTTGTACTTCTTCAAATTTTCCTAAAAATCCCTGAAAATTTTAATCGATTTCATAAATTTCTGTACCTTTTTTTTACGTAACTCTGTAGTTTCTAATATATGTCTATGATCAATATTTAAGGAATAAAAGCTGAGGACAATGTTTTTGCGACACATTGTATATAAATACGACTAGACACATAGATAGAAATATACCGTAATTTCCGGCGTATAATCCGCGGATCGAACAATCATGTTTCGATCCAGAAATTTTATTATATAAAATATAAGTTCCTAGATCGCTGTAACTATTTAACTACAATTACTAAGTAAAATTTCTGTGTCGAAACACGATTGTTTGATCCGCGGATTATACGCCGGAAATTACGGTAAAAATGATTAGTCTAATAAGGTTTCATTTTTCGATTAATATGCATACACGTGTACTTGGACGAATTTTTTTTTTACGACTAATGAGATAGTTAAAGTATGCTAAAAGTTAATATAATTTCTAGAAATATGTAGCTCATAAAATACGATTTTTTAGACTCTAAAGGAGTGCATGCTTAAAGTCTGTGGCATGATTCACCGCTAATACCGTTTATCCACATTTAAGTAATATCTCATGTCCGTTTTATATCAATTTTGATGGTATTAATATTGGAAATGAAAAATAACTGTATAAATGAGAAATTTAGAACCTTTACAAACCTGTAAGGTTTTACAGTACTACTTAAAATTTTAATGTGCTATTATCCGTAAAATCATATATTAAAGGTTATTATTCTTCTTTTATATATCAAACTATATAGATAAAATTATTAATAAAAATCTTCAAAAATTTTTTTATATAGAATAATGAACATATCAGCTTAAGCGTATGGATCCATGGGATGGATTATATGGATATTATATTATATGGATCCATTATACAAATCCATATAATTATCGCCGGCGCAAATTTCTACCAATAAATTTAAATAAAAATTTCCTCTTTACTTATACTCCTTACTCAGTGTAAATTTCCGTCATAAAGTCTGTCATAAGTGAGGAAAAAATATTTATTCGTATTTGCAGGTGAAATTTTGTCCTGTCGTCAGGCCGTGTATGGATGAGTATAATTAATTTTCTTCCTTGCAATGTTTTGGTTAAAAAATAATTTGTAACCATAAAAACTTTTCTGAATATTTTTAAATTGACATCTCGCATATGAACAAACTTCAAATAAATTCTAAGTACAGCAAATTTGTTAATATAAATAAGTGAACTTTCGCCAAGTTGAAATATTTTACTGTTTAACGCTGTCATGGAAATATGAAAAAAGAAGAATCAACATATCCTCAAAATGCTGAAGTTTCAATTGTGACAGATTGGCAGGAGCTGATTATCATAGGGGCAAATGTACACTACTAAACTTGAATACAAAATTTCTCCTTTTTTCAACATTTTTTTTCGCAGAATTTCTGTTATAACTGAGGCAAATACATTTATTCGTTTTTACTGGTGAAAGTTTGTCTCTGCGTTATTCAGGCTCTGCGGTTCTACCATATTGTGACTGCATAAGCAATCCACCTCTGAATGTCAGTGAAAGGAAATATAATGCCGCAGGAGCAAACTTCCACAATTTAAAATGAATGGAAAAGTTTACCTTATTCATAAAAGATATTTTGCAAATAGAACAATGGATCAATGTATTTAGCAGGATCAAAGCCATTAAATAATAAGACCAGTCAGATAAATGGGAAACTTTTCGCAAGTTGAAAATAGCGCCATCTAGCGGTTGGGAGTGCTGCATTCGGCACCAAGAATATTTTAATAAAATTTTGCTTCTAAAATTAAAGCTTAAAATAAGGAGTTCATATTTTCTAAGAAAGTCGTTTGTAAATTCCGGTGTCAGTCAGTAATTTCACATTTTACGAACATAATTTGTCTGTGCCGGAAAGGGTTAATTGCATAGTGATGTAAATTTCCATCACTTTTTATTTAACTTTTAATAAATAAATCAACTTCTTCGCCACCACTATATTTGTATAGAAATATTAATCCAGTAAATTTCCACATTTTTTTTCATTATAGTTTTAGCTTTAATGTAAAAGATCCCAATAATTAGCAAGCTCTTAAAGGAAGTGCAAAAACAAAACATCGATAAAAATCGTATAAAATATCGATATAAATAAATCGTATCGTTTCTCTGCGACCCACTTCTGTTTTGTCCTCCTTCCGCAGCAGAGGTTTGGCGCTAGTGTGTCGCTAACAAATTTAACACTATCTGACTGGGCTTATTATTTAATGGCATTGAGCAGGATGGAATAGTTGCTAAATACGTTGTTCCATCGTTCCACTTGCAAAATTTCTTTCATAAATAGGGTAAAAAATACCCTTCATTTTTGCCTTATTTATGAAGGAAATTTTGCAGTAATAAGGCATTTAAATAAGCCGAAGATTTCTATTAAAATTTTCTGGTGGAAATTTGGACACAAACATTTGAACATTTGGTGGAACAAACAACAGCCACTTTTCTGTGACTACATCCACAGTTATTTCACCTGCTACACTATATGTCTCCTTCACCTTATTAAGAGCTCCATTAACTCTGTATTCCACAAATTTTGAATCAGGAAATTGCTCCACCGCAATAATCCTCTTCCTTACTGTATGAAGATTTGTTAGAAATTTTAAATAATAATAATGCGAAATTTACATCAGTATTTTAATTAAAACAGATTTAACCCCTTAATCGTCGCGTCCTTTATGTGTAGGCTACTTTTTAAAAATTCATATTGCTTGATTACCACCAGTTTTTTAAGTAGAAATGTTCATCTTATTTAATAGACAGATAAAATAATGCAAGAATAAAGCCAATAACACTATTTTAAGAAACTGGTGGGAATCAAACAATCTGAATAAAACAGGCGTAACCTACGCTGCCCGTGAATGTCTCGGGCACGACGATTAAGGGGTTAATAAATCGGTAGTTATAACTGTTTTAGTAAAACATTCACAAGGATAATTAAATTATTTAACAAACAATTACGTTGTGGAAATCTTGCATTTCTTGTAAAAGCAATGTGAATGAATATGTCGTGATCCTATTTGTAAATGGAAAGTTGTTTGTATTTACAAATATTTCATATAAAAACTTTTAATAACAGAAAAGCTATACCTATGTAAGTCGTAAAGTCAACTATGTAAGTCGGTTGAGGAAATAAAACGGCTTTAAAAAAATACAGCTCTGACTGTTTTATGTGCTTTCTAAATTTTCTCGAATTCTAGATTTCTAATAGATTGATTAAATAAATTTTATGTTAATTTTTTTTCAATGTTACTTGAAAGTATCATCGGAGCTAAATGGATTAATACATTAAAAATTGAAGAAAATGTTTCTCCTTAGCATTTTCTCTAATTGGAAATGTGTATTATAATTTTCAAAATATCTTGTTTATTGTACAATTCTTTGAAATATTTTCAGAAACATGAAATTCTGCTTTCGATTCTGACATTTTCTAAAATGGTAATGCGATGCTGCAAGAAAACTTATTTAAAACATTCTGAGAATGAAGAAATCTATGTTTATCAAAATTTAGTAAATAGTTATTTTAATAAATGTATAACTAAAACACATGCTGCTTTCTGTCCTAGTGTAAAAATCAACGTTCATAAGCATAAATATTATTTTAGGATTGAAACTCGACATTATTTATTCCAATTATACATTTTCTCTTTGAAAATTATATTACAATAAGTTGTATGAAAATTTATTTGTATAAAACTTATGCAAGACATTTTATGCTTTGTTTTTTACTTCATTAAAATATTTATTTATAACAGGTAAGGATTCAAGTAATCAATTGTAATTTTAAATGTATTGAACGACTTTTCTAAGAAAGTTCCTACTTTTTAGAAATCTAATATTATCGAAATGCCTAAAACTGAAGTACTCTTTGATGACCAATAAATACCGTGACATTTTTCAAAACCCGTATTTTTAATGACAGAGTTTTTGGCATAACACCATTTCCATATTTTAAGGAATAAATATTGATATTTTAGATACAATGAAAACAATGCAAAAGTAACTGTGGAGTAAATCATCATCTACAACCGGTGCCACAGTGATCTAAGAGCTAATTACGGATTCCAAACGAAATGAAATTAAGCATTTAGAAAGTTTAACACATTTTACTTTTTTTTGGCTGCCTTAGACCCTAATGGTACGTAAAGGAGTAATCCTTTCAACGATAATCTTTAGAATCACAATGTATGCGTTTGATTTTAACCCTTCTTTGCATGAGTTTTTCTTTTACAATTGTGTTTTTTTATACATATATTAAATATTAGACACCAGAAATTTTAAGATAGATTTTTAACTTTGTTCAGCAACATAGTTCACGTGAAATTTACTGGATTAATATTCCTATATAAATATAGTGGTGGCGAAGAAGTTGATATATTTATTATACGTTAAATAAACAGTGATGGAAATTAACATCACTATGCAATTAAGGGTTAAGAAACACCCCGCAAAAATATATCCAGACATCGTGCTTGATCAAAACTTAATTGAATTCCTAAATATCAGCTATCACACGGAGTTCTTTATATTTATGGCGACAATATTACCATCTGAGTATATAGATCACTATGTATAAGATGACTTTCTGTGTGTTAATTTAAAGTATAACAAATTCGTCAGAGTGATTTAATTTTTACAATGTTTTTAAAAAGTGACTATAATTCAAGTGTTGTTTATTTGACTAGCTTCAGTCATGGACGGTGATCATTCTTTCATAAATTTTGTTTCGGAAATTTATCTTTCTTGCCTGTGGGTTTTCGTTTTGATTCATGCTAGTACTGGTTAAGGACTAATATGTGCACTATGTTAATCTTAAACAATATGTAGCACACATACAAATACGCAAAAATTATAAAGTACTTAAACATTATTTATAAATATTGTACAATATACCGTAATTTCCGGCGTATAATCCGCAGCTCAAAGAGTCGTTTTTCGACCCAGAAATATTATTTTATAAAATGTAACTTAAAAGATCGCTGTAAATATTTAACTACAATTATTGAATAAAATTTCTGGGTCGAAAAACGACTCTTTGAGCTGCGGATTATACGCCGGAAATTACGGTACTTATGAATGCATGGAAATAAATGTCATTTCGTTTTATGAAAGGTATGATAAAGAAATACATAATATAACGTTAAAGAAGATTAATTGTAATTTCTTTGTAAAAATTCAGACTGATTTAAAAAATATATATGTTCGAATTAAATCGTTAACATTTACAAATACAACATATTTAAGATTTTTTTCAACATTTTTTAAATGATTATATTATGAAAATATCGTCAAATTTTTTTAGAAAAACAAAATGAAGAAATCTTAAACATTGGTCTTATAATTGTTAAACTGTGTCATTATTATTCAGAAAGGCATTTATTTGAGTAGGTATCACACACGTCGCATATTAAAGGTGATAATTTCCAGCTACATAGCAAAAACTTTTATTATAATAACATTCAGATTGATTATAAATATATTATTTTTTTTAAACATTCATGAACATGATTTTGAAAATGTAATCTAAACTATTTAATATTTTAAAATAAGAAACAAGTAATACTTCTAAACTGTTTCCAATAAAAGCAGTTTCATTTCAAATCTAATCGAACACGATAAAAGCTCTGTATTTAACCCTTTAACGAGCGTTGTCCACAAAAAAGGACACGTAATTTTTATTCCAAAACTGCAAAACGACACCAAAAATTAATTACAATTTTCTTTTATTAAGTGTCGGAAAATAAGCAAGTTTTTATTTTCAAATGAATTCGTTTTTAAATTCTGGTGTCAGTCTAATATTTCATCAGTTTACAAGCAGACTTACTCCGCGCCGGAAAGGGTTAAAGCTAAGATCAAAGTAAATTTACAATAGGTTCCTTTTAGGAGATGCTTTAAAAAAAATTCCGGTAATTTTAAGGTTTATATTTTAAAAATACGTATATATATATATATATATATATATATATATATATATATATATACGTCTTCGGAATCAGGGAAAAAATTGTATATATATATGTAAAAATAATTAAACGTCATAAAATATTATAATCAATTCCACGCACACTGTATTCACTCGCTTACTTACATATTCTGGCATATATCTCTTTCTGTACTGTTGAAATAATTTTTGAAGAAAGATATACTCGTTCGCAGCATATATAGCCTTAAACAGAGTTGCCAAGTCTCCGGTTTTTTGTACGCCAGTATATTCTTAGAGAAAATGTTGTTCTTTTAAATTGCAAGAATGCTCCGATCAAAGAAAACAACATTTTCTGTATTGAAATACTGGTGTCCAAAAAGCCGGAGACTTGGCAGCTCTGCCTTAACCCCTTAATCGTCGTGCCCGAGACATTCGCGGGCAGCGTAGTATGCGCATGTTTTATTCAGATTGTTTGATTCACACCAGTTTTTTTTTTTTTTTTTTTTTTTTTTTTAAATAGTCTTATTTGCTTTATTCCCGCATTATTTTATCTATCTATTAAATAAGACGAACATTTCTACTTAAAAAAACTGGTGGTAATCAAGCAATCTGACTTTTTAAAAAGTAGCCTACACTGAAAGAGCGCGACGATTAAGGGGTTAAATATATAAGAGTTTGAATACCGTAATTTCCGGCGTATAATCCGCAGCTCAAAGAGTCGTTTTTCGACCCAGAAATATTATTTTATAAAATGTAACTTGAAAGATCGCTGTAAATATTTAACTACAATTATTGAATAAAATTTCTGGGTCGAAAAACGACTCTTTGAGCTGCGGATTATAAGCCGGAAATTACGGTACGTCATAAATAAAATGTTACATAAATATAATGTTAATTTGTTCATAAAAATTTTGCAGAGTATTCTGAGGAAAATCATTTTAATAAGCATGGAAAATATTTCCCATTGGTGCATTAGTGATAAACGGTTTATGGAAAAAAACAAAATCTCGCAAGTATTGTTTAATTTTCAGTCAAAGCTCCAAACGTACGATCCAATGAAAATTTTCAGATACGTAATCATAGAACTATGAATAAAGAGGAATTGGTATATCCTCAAAATGTTGAAGCTTTAACTGTCCCGCTGGGGTTGATTACAGCGGTGGCAAACTTCCACCAGTAAATTTGAATAAAAAATTCTACCTTATTTAAATGCCTCATTGATAATTACTTTCATAAATAAAACACAAATTTGCATTCGTTTTTGCTGGAGGAAGTTTGCCCCTTCTGGGTATAATTCACATTTTACACGATGATTTGCAGCTGCGTTAGTAGGGCGGGTATTTGATTATTTATTTTTCATCAATGCATGCAAAGTGTTTATTTATTGTTCGTTTGCGATATTTAATTTTCATACTGATGTTTCCATTGTAAATTATTGTTAATAAGTGATTACCTTCAGATCTCAGTTGCATCAGGGGCAAACTTCCACCAATTTTTCATTATAGAAATTTTCGTCTTAATTAAGACAGAAATTGAGCTAAGTCGAAAAATTATGTAATTATGTACTAAATGTACCCTGTTATAATCGGGTCCTAAATATTTTGGTCATTTCAGTGTATGCATTTTTGTGAAACTTAACAGTTTCACTTTCGATTTTGTTTAAGTGTCTGTCGCAAATTAGCGTTCATTTTTTTTCCTATTAACATGTTTATTACGTGTTCGGGACATATGTGAACCCATCGACTACTTTTCATTCTACTGTTGCCACTTTGGAAAATTAATTTCTGCCATACGTATATACTAGGATATTTTCAAGAGAAATCTACCAAAAATGATTTCTTTTAAATTATGATACGATGGAATATAAAAATATTCCTGTCTGTAATCCAAAGGTTAACTAATCTGATGAAAACATTTTTCTTATGTTGAAGTTTATTTTTAACACTCCTATTTATTTACTGAGAATATCACTAACAGTAAATTATTAATAATATATATTTAAGGAATGCGCTTCTTGTATGGGCAACACTATATGTTTTCAGGGTTTCATTCATCTGACAAAATCTTATTCGGCTTACTCCCCTATCTGTCAGTCATATAGTTCATACTCAGAAACTGTATAAGTTAGATACTTGAAATTTTGCATACTTATAGCTAAATACCTACTGTCACATGACAGATCCTACAGTTTTGGAAAAGTCTTATATTACTTTAATTAAATGAATTAATTTAATGATATCCGACCATTTCTGCGATTTTCTTACATCTTAAAACATAACCTTAATTTCAGTCATTTAGTGTAAGCAATATGGTTCAGTGGTAGCGCGTTTTCCTCCAAACTCAAAGGTTCCGGCTTCTATTTTCAATGACGGAAGTTGAAATTTTCGATTTTTACATTTCATTGTCAGATGGATTGAATTAAAAGATCTTTCGTACTTTTTTGCTATTTTAGGGGTTTCGTTTCTTTAGCTGAAATGAAATCATGTAATTAAATATGCTTTTCAGATATAAAACATATGCTGTTACAATTGTCTCAAAAGCAGTTCTTGAATATATTTAATTTGACTTAATAAATAGCTTAAAGAATTATAAGAATACATATAAGTTCAGGTATAAAGGCTTATTAGAAGGAGCATTCAAATTTTGCTCCTTTCCACGTGAAAACATAATATAGAATAAAAGTAATATTAAAGAGTCTTTTATTTCATAAAAAGCTTTTTAAGTTATTTGAAAAGAAATCTTTGTCAGTCTATCAAAGTTCATGACGTAAGAAGGAAATCCTTAATTTCAAAGCATTTCATCTTTTGAGAGAAATACTGAATTTCCAATCATTTGAAGTAATTATTTGTTCAAAGTCTTGCGTTTCTTTCGCTCTAAAATTCTAAATTATCTTATTGAATGATATTACATCGGTTTTTCATAGTTTAATCTATGTGAATAACATTTTACAGCGATGACTCTGTCTATATTAAAGTGTTTCTTTTAAATGTTTCTTCATTGACACTTTTTTTTTTTTTTTGCTAAGAGCAGAATGGATATACCGTCGCTACCACGTCAAATTATCGAATATGAAAAAATGCATTTTTCATTATTAAAAAAAAAAAAAAATTAAATATCTCTTTTTACTTTAAATAAATAGGAAATTTTTGTCATTAAATAAACCGAAAATTTCTATTTCAAATTTCTGGTACTTATTCGAAATTTTGAAAGGAAAAGGAAGCCAAACTCGTGACCTTGCTGAAGAATAATATTAAAATTTAGTGTTGGCAATCGATCAATTTTTAAAAGTAATGCAAAATGCATTTTTTTTACATTGGATAGTTTGACATGGTAGCGACGACATATTCGGCGACTTAAACGTTACACATGAATGTGTCACAATTAAAACAAAATGTCTTATAACTTCTATAAAACGCAATAACATTGGAAGAAACTTTTTTGTTCAAAATAATTTTTTATCTTTGAAGCGCAAAATGATATGCAGTCTCTAGTACAGCAGTGACCAATCGTCTTAATTTTGATCATTTTTTATCATATTGACATTTTTTTTATGATAACGGTTATATAAATAAATATCAGTCCTATTGGATAAATAAATATAAATCCATTGTGTATAATACTACAAATAATTTGTGTGAATTATTTATTTTTAAATATTAATTTTAAACAATTATTTTATCAATATTCAGGAATTGTAATATTTATCCAAGATAGTTTTATTTGTTTATCATCCCCTCCCCCCCCAAAAATGCTTAATACTTTACCGCTATACTTCTCAATAACCTTTTGAAAAATATGATAAGATTTCGGAAAAATACCTTTCTTATATATTCTATGATACGAATAAAAACAGTGACATGCTTAATACTGCATAAAATTGTAAAATAAATTTGTCAGTGAAAATCCAAAAAGTAGATTTATTTTGAGATAGATTTCTTTACCTTGTCATTTCAAACTGTTTGAATCGGTCAAACGCAAACCAAGCATAAAAATCCACACTGAAAAGATTCCATTCCACAAGAGAAAACAGGTTTCTTAAAAACAGAATGTAAAGTGGGTTATTTTTTTTCCATTTATTTGTTTTACTGAAGATTTTTAAAAGTGAATTATAGAGAAATAACTATTAAAATATTGTAATTGTCATACATTGATTTCAGGGATGAGATTTCTCCGCTTTTTTGCTTACCAGTATAATCTTAGAGAAAACGTTGTTCTTTTAAATCGCAGAATGTTGCAATTAAATAAAAAAAACATTTTCTGTAAGATTATACTGGTATGCAAAAAAGCGGAGAAATCTCATCCCTGATTGATTATAATGAAGTTGTGTACTAAATTATTTCGTTAGTTGTTTACTAGTTGTTTTTTAGTTTATTTATTGGTTATTTAATATTCGTTTACTATTTTATAGTTTATTACTGTAGAGTAATTCCTCAACTAACCCATTCGCTGCCAAAAACGAGTATACTCGTGGTTGTCAACATTCAAAATAAAGAAGTGTATGATAAAAAAACTGCCTTCCCACCACTATTTTAATATGTTAAAAATACTTTATTTGGTGACAAAAACTTTGCTATTAAAGTTACCAAATATTATCTTTCAGAATTTTTGGTAGGAAACGAATTTCAGTAAAAATATCGAAGACTCCGCCCACATAGTTTTGGCAGTTAATGTGTTAATAGGGACATATATAAAGATCAATCCACGAGATTAATATATTAGTATACCAACATAAATGTTTACAAAGAATAAAAATATTTTGTGATTATTTAAACTGTTTAACCCTTTCAGGGGCAAGCACTTGTACTCCTGTAACGTTGAATTCCCGCCGGCATTTAGGAAAGAATTTAGTTCAAAATAAGTATAAGAAATTTTTCAACTTTTTCTCGTCAAATTTAAAAAAGTAAAATTTAATTAAAAGCTTCTGGTTTGAATTGGATTAAAATTAGGTGGTACATAATATATACCACCGCCCCTCAAAGGGTTAATAGAATTCATTTGGGATAAAAGTAGATTTATATTAAAAAAAATGGTGATAGAGAGTGTTTGTAAATATATCTTGAATTTGATAACGCTAAGCTTACACATTACAAACAGTGAACTTCTTTTCATTAAATTTTTACAAAATATTATTCTTTAAATTAAATTAAATATAATTTTGTTAAACTATATTAAATATAAAAATATCTGCGCTACTGCACATCTGCATACTACATTTATCCAATCTTTATTTAAGTACAAATAATATGTGGCTAGAAACTAAATAAAAAAACAAGTAATTAAATTTTTTTAAGTCAATTCCTACTTATGTCAACGAAGAAAAAATTTATTTTAGTTACTTTTTATTAAATAATTACAATTAATATAAATATGCATATACATATATTAGAATCACAATATTAAGTGGCGAAATAGAAAGCGAATTTCTTTGCAAATTTCTCTTTTAATAAATAACATGAAAATGGCCCGGATAATACGTAAGTACCAAAAATAATATGGAACAGTATAGTAAATGACATTAAAACATAAACACGAGTCAACAGTTACCATGTCAACAATTCCATGTCTTAGCGGCTCTTTCGAAGAGTGGAACCTAATGGAGTGGTTCTGCTTATTTATCTTCGAGTTTTGAATGCTAGTAGTTTGGTTATTTAGTTTAATTAATGAATTAATATTTGAAAAACCTGTATTTATTAACATCAAGAGACATGCACTACAAGTTTAAAAAATGTATTTGAACTTGAGTGGATGAATAAAAAGTATTTTATTAACGATTGAAAATTTGAAAGAAAAATAATTTGAGCATTTGAATTTGAATTTTGCGTTTTAATCATAAATATATAAAATATACCCGTGCAGCATTAATGTCCACGTTATCTATATTGAATTTTTTCTAAAGTATACATCATATAGTCATCGATGCGCTATTTTATTTTTGTGGTATCACTAATTTCAGGAAAATCTTTCATTTCATTTATGGAAACAGTAGGAGAAATTTTTTCTCCCATATAAAACTAAAATTAATTAATTAAATGTAATTAATGAATTAATATTTGAAAACACTGTATTAACATCAAGTGTCATCCACTAAAATTTTTTAAAAATGTATTTGAACTTGAGTGGATGAATAAAATGTTTTTTTTAACGATTGAAAATTTGAACAAGATATATAAATATATAGAGTGTGTGAGCTAATAGTGGGAATTGAAGAAGAAGAATTATTACTTTAAAAACAAAATTATGCACGGTAAAAACTAAATATTAGTTATTCAAATGTATCGTACTTTATGAAAATGCTTTTTTTTTCAAAATAGTATGTCAAAAGTAATTATAACACATTTCATGATAAAAATACATATCGGATAAAAAACTTCAACAGTTATCTGCTGTACTCAATGATTTCGTTGTATGAAAGTTGCGAACAATAATGCATTTATTTCATTCAATTTTCAGTTGACTTATCTGATTGAGTAGCCATTGAAGCATATAAGAAAATTTGGCTATAAGAAAAACTCTCCTTATAATCAAAAGATCTCTTTAATTGGAAAAAGGAATATTTTAGTTAAAATTGACTATGTTTTTTTATGTACATACTCATTTAAGGAATATGGAAGTACAATTGATTTTCATTTTAAAAAATAGCACGTTTCCGTAATAAATCCAGCTGACGCAACATTTCTCTTATTAAAATTTATCGATTCATTAAAAACAAAAGGAAATTATCTATCAATTTGTATTTTTTGTGTATCTGTATATTAGACTTATTTTGATAAAAAGAAGAACAAAGTTTTTTCACTTAATATAAAAGAAAGTTTAGTTCTAGCAAATGTTTAATATTGTATATTTTTCAAGAACTTAGGCTACTTTATAGAAACAATATATTTTTAATGTGTAAAAATTAACTTTGTAGTTTTATTCATTTCAATTTCGTTTCTAAAATAATTTTTAAAAAAATGGTGTGAGATAATCTTTTTAAAGCAAAAGTCATATATAATATAATTGAAATGTATGAAGAATAAATATGACGATCGATTGGACTTATTAATCTATCAAAGATTACTTACAATTTTCTTTAATCCGGTTAATCTGTTTGTTAAATTCGTATAAAAGTTTCCAAAATTGAATTAAAATGTTTTCTTTAACACACTAAGCTGAAAATTAAAAAATGTCATCCTGTCTACAATATAATTCTACAAAAATCTAGACAACTATATAGAAACTATATTTTTAACGTGTAAAAATGAATTTTATATATAGTTTTATTCAATTTCCCTTCTAAAATGATATATTTTTTAAAAAATGGGTTGAGAAAATCGTTTCAAAGCAAAAGTCATATGTGATTAAAATATATAAAGTATAAATATGCCGATTAATTGGTCTGATTATTCTATCAAAGCTTGGTCATATTTGTTTTTAAAAATCGGGTTAATCAATTTGTTAAATTCGTATAAAATATTCCAAAATTGAATTAAAATGTTTCCATTAACAAACTAGGCTGAAAATTAAAAATACCATTCTCTCTACAATTTAACCCACCCCCCCAACCCACACACGCACACACCTGTATTTTACCAAAAATATTCTAAAAAATTGCATCACAAAATGTTACAAAAATCTCCTAGAAAATTTGAAATACATTTGTTTATAAAATGAAGAATAGTGGCTGATTAACACTAAACATGCATGGAATTTTACTAAAAGTTTTGTAAAGCTATTTCACACAAGAATTTTTAGTTAAAACTGTTTAACTATTTTGTTTAGCTTCATCTATATATATAAAATAACATGTACTGACTGACTCATAATCAACACCGAACATCAGCTGTTGGTCCTAGGGCAATGAAACTATTAAGAAATGTTCCAGACGCAACGTAGGCACTAAGAAAGGATTTTTGAAAATTCACACCGTAAGGGGTTAAATGAAGGGTAAAAAGTTTTAGGTAATTTCGTCTTTTCGCCATATCTCAGCAACTGTTTAAGGTAGGAGAGTGAAATTCGGGATAAAAATTCTACTAAAGAGTAATTAAACAAGTATGTCAGGCGATTTTAGAAATTGAACCATTAATCAGGTTAAATGGAAGGGTCGAACGTTTGCGGCGATTTCAACTTTTTGCCATTTCTTATCAGCAGTTTTAGGTAACAGCGTGAAATTCAGGATAACAAATCTATTAAAAAATAGTTAAATACATATTTCAGCGGCTTTAGAAATTCACCCATTAAAACCCTTTCAGGGGCAGTGGTATGTTTATGAATCCACTTAATTTTAATTCCCAAACGCCACATTTGCACCAGATTTTTTCTAAAATCTTTTACATTTAATAAGTAAGTGTAATATAACCTTTTAATTATTTCCAAATGTTTTCTTTTTGTAAATTCCGGTGGCAGTCTTTTATTTCAACATTTTAGTACTGAAAGTACTTTGCCCCTGAAAGGGTTAAGGGGGGGGGGTTAAATAGGGAATCGAATATTTTAGGTCATTTGGCATGTCTCAGTAGAAGCTATAAGGAGAAGCTCGAAATACAGGATAATAAATCTACTAAAAATAGTTAAAGATGTATTTCAGTGATTTTTCCAAGGGGCATGACATTTTTCCAAGGAAAAGTTCTTTTTATTTCTTTTTCAGATTTTATAAATTGTTTTTGCGATTTTAGTCTGTTACTGTTAGCGATTTAGAAATTCAGCCACCAACGGGGTTATGTGGGGGGGGGGGTCGAATGTTTTAGGTAAATTTGTCATATCTTAGCAGCATTTCTAACTAGGACCGTGAAATTCAGCATTACAAATCTACTAAAGAAATAGTTAAAGATCTATTTCAGTGATTAAGTGGTTTCAGAGCTAGCGAGTTCGGGTATGAACCCGATAATGCAAGATTAGACGAATATTTTTTATTATATATTTTTTATCATATATTTTGCATAACATTTTTTCAAGGAAAACTTTTTTATCTTTTTTAAATTTCATATTTTATAAATTGTTTTTGCGCTTTTAGTCTTTTAGCGGGAAGATTTAAATTTTAAACAAAATATAATACATTTACCCCTTTTTTCAAAATACAATTCTTGGAAGTAAAGATTTTCGATTTAAATGAAGATCGCCATATTTATGGGCTCGGGAATGTACAAGGCTTCCTTATAGTGATTACCGTATAGTCAGATTACAGGCGTGCAGGCCAATGGTCATTTTAAAATGATTTCATTTTAACGATTGATGCACACAAAAGATCTAAACCACGTTATAGGGATCGCTGAACTAACGATATATGGTTGAGAAATACACAAAACCCTTTATTTTGATCACCCAGCATTACCAATTTATAGACGTCAAACCACAGGGCCCATTTACAATGATCGACATGTATAATAGGCAATCCAATTTTTATTTATTTTATCTGAAAGCTATCCGCCCACCCTAGATAATCACGGGCAGGGCCAGGTAGCACTTTCTCAGGAGGCTAATGAAAAAAAATATATATATTAATCATGTCGCAAAAATTTTATTTAAGTCCTTTTTTGATATTTTTATTAGCTATTTTTGTATAGTTTAAAATAAAGTATTTTATTTCAAAAATACAAATTGCACAAATTGTGCCTATTAGTTGCTAAAATCAGTGTAAAAATTGTTTTAAACTCATAAAAGAGCTAAAATCCTACATGTTTCGGCTTTAAACTTAAAACCATCATCGGGGAAGAAGAACAACACAAAGGACTACGGACCTTTTAATTTTCGACACGAGAAAATTGAAATCAACAGCTTGTAAAAATTTAAATAAAATAAGCGGGCGCTCTCTGTTGCCAAAGAGTGAAAAACTAAACTATGAATTAACAAGTGGTTAAAAATGTATTCCATAAACTAGGTATGTTGAAAGAAAAGTTATCATTACAAATACAATCCTGTTAATACCTACAGTTTATGGAATACATTTTTAACCCCTTGTTAATTCATAGTTTAGTTTTTCACTCTTTGGCAACAGAGAGCGCCCGCTTATTTTATTTAAATTTTTCCAAGCTGTTGATTTCAATTTTCTCGTGTCGAAAATTAAAAGGTCCGTAGTCGTTTGTGTTGTTCTTCTTCCCCGATGATGGCTTTAAGTTTAAAGCCGAAACATGTAGGATTTTAGCTCTTTTATGAGTTTAAAACAATTTTTACACTGATTTTAGCAACTAATAGGCACAATTTGTGCAATTTGTATTTTTAAAATAACTAGTTAACAGTGTAATGTCCAAATGGATTCAATTGTAAAGTATTTTATTTATATTTTTCTGTAAAATGCATTTTCTGGGCTCCAAGCGAAGTCAAGGCAGTACGCTTCAGAATGTATCTGGGACCCTACCTGGAAGCGACCAGCTAGTAATTTATATTTTATTTATTTTAGCGACCTATTACAAACGAAAGGCCTAGTTTCCCTCTATTATGTACAGTGTTGCCAGTAGGCTACTTTTATTTAAAAATCAAATTGCTTGATTGCCACCACATTTTTAAAGTAGAAATATTCCTCTTATTTAAAGACAGATTCAATCATGCCATTTTCATCGAATATTTTAAATTGATATGTATTTAGCACTACAAAACGTAACATTAAAAAAAGGATTAAAATGTGTTTGCCATAAGATAACACACGTTATATAATAAAATCAATACTTTCATTAGAAGAAAATAAAAATATCATTTATTTTTTTACCACAGCTTATTTAAATGCATAAGTAATGTAATCAGATTATAAAATCACTCATTTCACAAACTTTAGATGATGTAGCATTTCCATTGATTAAAATCAATCTCTTTAATCTTATATTACCCTTAAAAGAGCGAATACGAAGGAAGGTAAATTCCATATCATTTTATATTCACTTTATCTAATTGAATAGTCATTCAGTAAAATACTTATAAGATAAGAAACACCGCATTTATCTAATCAAGATTTTAGAAGATATCTTCAATTGAAAAAGACTATATTATTTACATTAGAGTATATCCTTCTAAATTTTTATTCTCGTATAAAGACATTGTACAGGTATATTTTGTGTCAGTTTATAATAATAGCTCGTTTCAGTATAAAATACAACAGCTAACATTACATTTCTCCTATTCAAATTTATCGCTTCATCAGTTATCACAAATCATCTACCTAACTGCTGAGTTGTCTTTTTTATCTATACATCTGATTTATTTTCACAAAAAGTTAAAAAACTGAATTTATACAGTTGAAAATGGAGTGAATTCTGTAGAAATCTTGCATTGAAATTGTAGAAAAAATATGATTTGTTACAAATGTAAAGAAAAAAAAATATGGTAAATATATTTAATTAAAGAACGAATGATTGTGTGAATGATTGTATAAATATTCATAAAAAATAATTATTTTATATAACTGTTGAATGTTTCGTCATCTACCTATAAGATGTATTTTCAAAACAATTGAGAAAATTAATGTCTGCAACTCAAATGATTTTTTGCATTTATTTTTTACAAAAAATCTCTAATTTAATCAGATTTTAATGATACTAAATTTATTGAAATTTATAAAAACAGTTTTGCACTCAAGTTGCTCATGATTATGTTCCCACAATAAAGACAATTAATATGATGGTTCATGTAGAAAACGAAAAATTATATGTATTTATAGGAAGTATCTTGCAATTATAGTGCTGAAGGATTTCTCATCTATATGTCACATATATTTTTCAAATATTCAACAAATTATTTTTTAAATACGTATTATATTTAATAATCCAAGTTAATAAAAATTCAAAACTGTAAACATTTATATGTGATAAAATTTCACGTGAAAACGAGATTTTAAATTTGCAAGAAGCTGTGAAACTATTTCCAACTCCATAATTATAGATACATACCTCACTGGAGTTGTCCTTAAACTGCAAAACGTTCGTCATATCTTTCAGGTATTAAATGTACAAAAATATTAAATATATATATTCACATAGGAAAGTAAGTTTCAAAAATTGCCTCGAGGAATAACACTCGGAAAATATATTTGAAATAAATTATATTCTCATTTTGAACAGTTTGATGTTTACAAATAAATGTTTTTTTTTCGAATTATCCATAACTGTGATTTCACTTCTCTTCTATCTATTATTGCTATAATTTTCTCAATGTTTATTCAGATAATAAGGTGAAGAAAATGTGGAAAATCTCTAAACGAAATGTTGTGCTGCTGAAGATTTGAAACATATTAATTTAATGGAAGTTGACAGACTAATTTTAAAATATTTCAATAGATTTTTTTTAATCAGTTCCTTAAAATAATATATTTATAAATTAAGAAAGGGCAGTATAATATTTCTATACATTTATAAGGTTTATGTTTTGAAATATTCATGCTTATCTATATAATCATTTATAAATCTAATTAAAAAAAAGAAAATTATAAAAATGTATTTTTTGAGAAACATAACGATAAAATTTGTTTCATTTATTATATTCTTTTTCGATCATAAGGCTATTTTTTATTTTCCTTGGGACGGGTTATTTGATTTCCGAGCTATTTTAAGCAGCTAATTTCATCTTTGTTTTTCATATGCGGTTAATTAGTGCCATCACGTTAGGCTATTGGCTGGTGCTTAATACCGGTTTTTCCTTGTATTCTTAAAAACCCATCAATAAAGCATAATGCACGTCCTTGGAACTTCTAGCGAACATCTTTTGTTCGTCCTTGTTTTTAATGTCTGTGTACTAAAAAATTAAAAATGTTCCCCGACATATTAAAGCTGATACGGCTTCAAGACACATAAATGTTTATACGAACTTTACAAAGACATATAAAAGTTCAGACGAACTTTCGGAGACATATTGCAGCAGCATATATGTGCATTCCTACGCACCCACTTATAAAGCAGAATGCACGCACTTAGAAATTTTAGAGAACTTTGTTAATGGTCCCTTGTTTTTTAGATCCGTGAACTACATCAAATGTCCTCTGGAATTAAACTTTGTTATTTAGTTAAAATTGTGTGAGCTTCAATATGTCTGAATAATTCATATCAACTTTAATACATATTTGGAAAGTTTGTGTCAACTTTTATATATCTTGAAGTCGTATAAACTGTTTTTTTCAAATTGTATCATGCTTTATTCAGATAATACAAATAATTTACCTACATACCGACTGATCACTGAACCAGTGGACACTCTAAGAAGATGTAATCATTGCCTAACACTGCTCTCTATATGCGACTGCTAACCTGATTATTTATTGCTTCATTTTTAATAATACTTCATCTTTTGAGTTGGATGGTCACTGATATCTTGCAATAATCTAGTTAAATCTAACTTTTCAAAAATAAAACGGATAGCCAAATTCTTCGAAGGCTAATTTTCATCACTACAAAATAAGTGGGTGAGATGTTAACTTACTATAAACGTGTTACATAAATAGTGAATTCCTACATGTACTATATCAGTCGTTGAGAACCAGAATGGAGCAGCATCGCCCGGTGCGATTTCGAGAAAAATGCTTTCCAAAATCTGTACAATTTTTTGTCAAACTCTTTTAGGTCAGTTCTGTCAGTACCAGAGAAGACCAAGTTTTTGGAGGAAGCATATGGTGATTACGTTGGTAGTGCCAGAGCAACTTTGCACGAGCTGCTCATGCATTTGCAACTTGATATCAAAGTTTCATTGGACCATTTTTTAAACTGACTATCACTTAAAGAGTTTCGCAATTAATAAAATTCTTTATACAGCCAGCAGATGACATGGCATACAATGCTAGTCAAACTCATGTACAATTGTCCACTCTGGTTCTCAACGCCTCATATATATACAGTAAAACCTCCATAACGGACACCCTCGAATAGCACGACACCACTATTTTAGCGGAAACCTTTTCAATACCAAACATGTATATATCTGTATGTTTTTACCTCTGAATAGTGGTCAAATGCTAATAAAGGGCAGATTCGGCTGACCCAAGTTGTCCGCTATTAAGAGGTTTATTTCTGTATACATATCTGCGTTTAGATTCTATAAGAATGAAGAATTATTGGCATTATATAGAGAAAGTGATATGTCAAAAATGAGTAACAAATTGGTATTTTTCCCAAATAACGTTTTTGTTTTAAACGTAATTTGGTTCATGTTTGAAAAGATAGAATTTTGTAATTAATTTGTCAGTCACATTCTGATGTAATGGAGCTCTAGAAATTAGGTACAGTTGAGTATTCCCTATCACAGTAAAATGTTTTTCTATTTAGATGAATTAATTATCAATTAATATATCCATTTTAATTAAATTTTAATTGCACATTGTGAAAACAATTTTGAAATCCTAGATCAGTAGTGGCTCGTCAAGGGTGTTCTGCATCCCTTTCCTACCGGAATTTTCATAAAATTAATATTGCCTTATTCAATCGTACACTATTCCACAATTAAATAAAGTCAAACTTAGTGTAAGAAAATGCTGGTAGTTAAGAGATGCAGCACACCCTGACAATCTGCTACTGTCCTAGATAGCTTAAATAATTACAATAATGTAAGTACGATACAAAAATGTAAGGTAAAATTTGAAGAAAAATATTATTGAACATTTAAAGACGTGTATATGTTAAGGGTCAATATGATTAATACGGTCATTATTAATAATAACCTGGTTATTATTAATAATGACCGGAATAATCATATTGACCATAACATATATACACCGACTTTAAACGTCTTGCATTATAAATTATAGTTTATATAGTACATTATATGGCGTCATAGAAACCATATCTTAAATTTGAAGAAATATATTATTCTTTTGTTTTAGTGACGTTGTCATGACGTAAAAATTAACTAAGCAAACATTAATATATTATATAACAATCCATTATTCTTTAAAATTTAATATATAGTTTTTAAAAGCGAATATGGCGCCATATAATGTAAAATATAAACTATCATTTATAATGCAAGACGTTTAAATTCGGTGTATATATGTTACGGTCAATATTAGTAATCACCGGTTATTATTAATAATGGCCGGATTAATGATATTGACCGTAACATATATGCTTTCCGTTATGCTAATAAAAGCGTGTTTTGTTTAACCCATTTGTGCATAGCGTCCCAATTTTGGGACACTTTAATAAATTGGTAAAATTTGCATTTCACACAACTTTCTTTTTTAAAAGAAATTTGGTGTCTTATTTTATCGAGGATATATAAGATATGACACCAAATTTCTCTTAAAAAAAAAAAAAGTGGTGTGAAATGCACTTTTTTCCATTTTACTGAAGCATCGACGCTAGGCATAAATGGGTTAAAATATTTTAATTGATTTTATTATACCAATTATTTTTTTTCACACAATTCTGCCCACCTGTGTGGATATTTTCTTGAACTTTTCCTTGAATGTAATTATTTCCAAACAAAATCTTATTGTTTTAAATATTAAATTTATATATATACAAAGACACATAGGTGTTCCAAAAATTTCTACGAGCAACAAAACTCTGAAATTATATTTGAAATCCCTTTTATCCATCGATTGGAGTATTTTCTAGACAAATGAAAAAAAAATGTATCCGATAACTTTAATAAGTGCAAAATTATTTATTTTGTTTACTTCGTCTCTATAATCTGCTCTATGTTTGCAGATATATTAAAGTGAAATGAAAACAATGAAAAAAAAACTCAGAGAAATAATATGTTTTTCGATGTTTGAAATTGTATTAGTTTAAGTAAAGCAAACGAAAAAAGAGCTAAATACTTTTAAAGTGAATTTTTTGTAATCAGTTCCTAGAAAAGACAAACATAATATAACAAAAGTAAAGTATAAATAGTATATTATGTATGTGAAATTTATACGTAAAACATTTTACAAATACAGATTTTTAAAAAGATGAAATTTTTATTTGTTTACAATGAATAAATGTACAGACTTATTTGTTACTGTTTGCCCGCTTAAACCGTGTAAAAAACCTTACAAATGCTGTAACTTTAAGAAGTTAAACTAAACATGTATAACAGCAATCAGTGTACATAAATATACATATAAAAATATAAAAACACATAAAATCATTATATTATAATATTAATAACCGAGAGATGACACAAACGAGATGACCAATGATCTAAAAAATGGTGTGACTACAATTGCGTTAAATAATAAGTTTAACGCAATTCCTTCTAAACTAATGTAGTTTTTTTTTCTCTATCAAAACGTGCGTCAAACTACTAAAACACTTCGTTAAAAGTACATTATTGTTTGACATTTTCTTTTCGTACTAATAATGTCTGCTATACTATTAGCCACATTTGGGTGGATATCTAAAATTTAAATGAAGCTCCTTTCAAAATGTTTAGTATTTAGTCAATAAGTAGAAATGTATATATATTTAAAATCCATTTTAGACTCCTTCTGGAGGGATTTTCATTTCCAAATGAATAAAATTAGTTTCCCCAATCTTCAAAACTTGCGCAATTGTTTATTTTCTATCTATGGTTCCATTAATCCGTTCGTATTCTTCATGCAGATATTAAAGCAAAGTAAATGGGACAAAACTATGAGAGAAAACGGTGTCGATGAAGTCTTGTAGATCTATTAATTTAAAGAAAGTAAATAAACAATTTTATATGGTAAACAGAATTGCCAAGTCTCCGGCTTTTTGCACTCCAGTAATTGTTTAAAGAAAAATGTTGTTCTTTTAAATCACAGAATGCTAAAATTAGGTAAAACAAAATTTTCTGTACTAAAATACTGGTATCCAAAAAGCCGGAGTCTTGGCAAGTCTGGGTAAAATATATTTTCTTAACACTAAACATCGAGGGAATTTTACTCAAGTTTTATAAAAATATTTCACAGCAGAATTTTTATTTAAAACTCTTTCACTTGTCTGTTTAATTTATTTCTATGTCCTTTATCTTTTATATACTATTTTATAAAGAACCGGTCTTATGACCGGTTGTTGTTATATGTACTGATAGGCAGAATGAATAGTGTTTTCATTCGAATGAAAAATTCGGGCATGCACAAAATCATTATTGGCAAAATTCGTATTTCTTTTAATCAATTTCCACCAGAAACTTTGCATAACGAAACACATTTTCATTTTTAGTTGGGCTCTTTTGATTTAATTGTAATTAAAATGAAAAATTTCTGTTTTATTTTCAAAATTTCTGGTAGTAGTTGAATAATTTTTTAAAAGTTTCTCAGATACGCTTCTGCGCATGCCTGAGTGATTCATTCGAATATCAAAATCTTTCCTTCTACCCGTCACTAGTTATATGTAGTATTAACCCACCAACAACCGGATATTTGAACTGTACCAAATAAAAATATGTCGATTCGAACCAGAAATTTCTTCATAAAACAAATTGTTCCGAAATAAATACCGTAATTTCCGGCGTGTAATCCGCAGCTCAAAGAGTCGTTTTTCGACCCAGAAAATTTACCGTAATTTCCGGCGTATAATCCGCAGCTCAAAGAGTCGTTTTTCGACCCAGAAATATTATTTTATAAAATGTAACTTAAAAGATCGCTGTAAATATTTAACTACAATTATTGAATAAAATTTCGGGGTAGAAAAACGACTCTTTGAGCTGCGGATTATACGCCGGAAATTACGGTATTCAATAATTGTAGTTAAATATTTACAGCGATCTTTTAAGTTACATTTTATAAAATAATATTTCTGGGTCGAAAAACGACTCTTTGAGCTGCGGATTATACGCCGGAAATTACGGTAAGCACTTCGGTCGAAGTTGCCGAACAGTTGATGTCGGTTAAGGGGCTTCCGAGTTGCGATCAACTTTACGACAAGTCTATTTGTGAGTAACCTGTCTTGTAAATATTGAGCCGTTGGGAAAAGTTAAATGTAGTATTAACTACATAAGAAAGACCAATTAAAAATAGAAGAAAAAATTAAACAATGGGAATAAAGCAGTAAAGCTATAGAGATTACGGATAGAGTCTAATAAATGGAAAAAAGTAAAATGGTACAGCTGTAGTTAAAATTAACTACTGAAAAAAGGTTGAAGTTAAAAAAATAGTTAAAACATTCTAAATAAAAATTCTGGTGTGAATGGTTTTATAAAACTTGAGTAAAATTCTAATTGTTTAGTGTTAATAGGTTCCTGAAGTTACAAATGCAGTGAAAAGAAATAAAGGCAGATGGTATAAAAATGTTTATTACTGTATACAATTTTTGTGATGATATATACAGTGGGTGATCGGTTAACGAACAGATCGGTTAACGAACACTTTCGCGAGAGATTTTTATGTTCGGATAACGAACACATGTTCGGTTAACGAACACCTCACAAAACAAAGCCAAGCAGTAGCAATGCTGTGTTTCAGATATCCAGAGATGTATTTAATTGCATCTATTATCGATTTAAAGAACATTGTAACAGTTGTATACTTGAAGCCTAATTCATGGACTACCGGGGGTTCGGGCCCCACATTTTAGCCCCTCCCCCCAAATTAGAATGAACAGTTTAAAAACATTAATTTTTATATTTTGTGTCCCTTTTTAAAGAAATACTTTTAATTGAAAATTAATTATTTTAATTGAAAATTAGTTCCTAAATTATTAACAGGCTCCACTGGAGCTTTATCGGGCCCTGCAGTAAACACTACTGTTTAGAGAACTAATGGAGTTTTTGATACGTCAAAGTGATAAATTGATTTGATTTAATGCTATAGTCAATGAATATGATCCTATATGATTTTATAAAGGGCATGTCATTTATTTTTTTAAGTACGGCACGACACAGACAAAGCCATCAAAATACGATCTGCCCATATTAAATACGGACGTATATTAACGCGATTAAAAATTTCAGAAATGAAAAATAAGTTTTTGTCAAAAATATAAACTTTCTTCAAAACAGAACTTAATTAAACTCTCTTTTACGCCTCCCATTATCTGCGCCGAAGAGAAAATGTGCGAGGAAAGCTGTCACGTGATGCAGCGCTCTATGTATTTTGGCATTTTTCCAGGAGTGATGAAATGGCAATAGCTTAAGAACAATTTTTCGTACATTATGCTGCGCAACTTCTGTCTGCCATGACAAGAAGGAGTACGTTGGTTGTGTTACGCGATACAGTGATCCTACATTTTTTTATTTTGCTACAAGTGGCATAAAATCGTGGAAAGTATTTTTTGCTACAACATTTTTGTGTGCTTTGTGATTTCGGTTCTTGGTACTTTTTTTTCATTGCGTTTCTTAATTGTTATTTTTAAAAAAGAAAACAGATAATATTATGGGGCCTAAAAAATCAAGAAATGTTCTCACCATACAAACTAAGCAAGAAATTATAGCTAAAGTAGAAAGTGGGCATAAAATGTCTGATATTGCTAGGCATTATGGCCTGAACAAGTCTACTGTAGGGACAATCTTAGCTAACAAGCATGTAATTAAGAATAATCAAGCGGCTAATGGAGTAACGAAAATTCCATGTGAGAAACAAAGGTGCGTCATTCATGAAAAAATGGAGAAATTGCTTTTAGTTTGGATAAAAGAAAGGGAAATGAAAAGAGATATAACCAGTATGGCTATCATTCAAGAGAAAGCTAGAGAAATTTTTGAAGAACTGAAGAAACAAACCCCTCATTCATCACATGAAGATTTAGAATTTAAGGCTACTACTGGATGGTTTGCGAAATTAAAAAAGAGAACTGGCATTAAACATGTAGTAATGCACGGCGAGTCTGCTAGTGCAGATAAAGAAGAAGCTGATAAGCTCTGTATAGAATTTCAAAAATTCATTGAAACAGTAGGATATGGTCCACAACAAATTTTTAATTGCGATGAAACGGGTTTGTTTTGGAAGCGCATGCCAAAACGTACCTACATTACGAAGGAAGAAAAAAATATTCCTGAGCATAAACCCATGAAAGATCGGCTGACATTACTTTTGGGAGCTAACGCTAGTGGCGATTTGAAGCTAAAGCCACTTCTTGTTTATCACTCAGAGAACCCTAGAACATTAAAAAAAAATTCTATTAATAAAGAAAAACTACCAGTAATGTGGAGATCGAATGGAAGGGCCTGTGTCACGCAGGTTCTTTTCAAAGAATGGCTGTTTGAAGTTTGTGCCCCAAGCATCAAGGATTACCTTCAGACCAAACAAGTTCCATTAAAAGCACTGTTGCTATTGGACAATGCACCAGCACACCCAAAAAACCTTGATACGGTGGAGGATAAATTGCTTGAAGATTTTCCTTGGTTCACAGTTAAGTTTCTTCCTCCAAATACCACTTCATTGATTCAACCCATGGATCAGGGAGTTATTGCGGGTTTCAAAAAACTGTACATTCGATCACTGTTTCGTCGATGTTTCGATGCATGTGAGTATTCATCAACATTGACGTTAAAAATGTTTTGGAAAGAGCATTTTGATATTCTTGAAGCGATACGACTAATTCAAAAGGCGTGGTCAGACGTAACTCAACGACAACTAAACTGTGCTTGGCAAAAGCTATATCCATACTGCATCCAGGAAGATGGGAATGATATTCCAGAAATTGTGGATGAAATTATCGCAACAGCTAAAGAACTAGAATTAGAAGTGAATGAAGATGACGTTAATAATGGAACACGAAAGTGAGCTAACGATCGAAAACCTGCAAAATACACAAACTCAACATGATGCGTTGTCTTTTGATAGAGATGGACAAGAACCCATTCCGACCTCTGTTATAAAAGAGCTTTTAAAGAAGTGGGAGGAAGTCAGGACCACGGTCTCAAAATGGCACACAAAACAGGCGGATGTTGATAGGCTTGGGACCTGTATAATGAAAATGCTGTTAATCACTTCAGAAACATCCTGAAGAAGAGAGAAAAGCAATCGACTTTGGACAGATACTTTATTATCCCCCCCCCCCAAAGAAAAAAATAAAAAAAGCATGACTGAAGGAACGGCATAACTGTATGTATGTAATGTTTTATTATTATTATTACATTTAAATAAAATTAGGGAGGATTTATATTGATTTTTTTACATATTATTTAGCTCTTAAGAACGAATTAATTGAATTCCTATACAAATCTATACTAAATCTATAATCGGTTAACGAACATTGTTTTGGAACGGATTAAGTTCGATAACCGATCACCCACTGTATATGCCAATCTTCACAAACAAAGTAACAATTTTTTTTTTGATGATGTGTTCCATGTTTACATTCTTTGGATTACAATAGAAGTATTTCACAAAGATTCAAATTTAAACAACTTCATTATATCTTACTATAGCAAAAAAAAACTATTGTGTTTTATTATTATGTCAGTTAACGGAAGAAAATGCATTGGGCATTACACATCTGTTACATACATTATATGTTTTATTGTAATGTCACATTGTTTAAATAATTCTTTGTTTTCTTCTCTTAACAGGTTATTTATAAACCCATGTAAAGAACGATGTGTGATCAGTGACGTTCCAATATCGTCTTGAATACATTCCATCTAAACGTTTAACTGATTATTCAGATATAATATTTTTAATTTTTATATTGTTATGAATTTTGTATATATCTGTAAATATTCCATTTGTTTAAATTTATTTTATTATTGTGAAAATTGCAGTATTATTAATGTATTTCCTATTGAGCATAATGTAACTCAATGCTAAAGGCCTCAGGTGGTTTGCAAGGAAAACAACCTTATAGCATCGGTTTTTATAATGAGTTCTATTGGAAAATCGCCAAGGAATGGGTTTATCGCCAAGTTGACGATGGTTTTGGCGACTTACTTTTGTCGCAAAATTTGGCGATATATCGCCAAATGTCGCCACGTTGGCGACGGATTTGGCGACTTTTTGTGCGACCACCCCCCCTTATACCTGTACATTGGGATCCTTTCTCGCTTAGGTTCTCTATCGAAAGTTAAAGCACCTTCTGGTAATTTCTAGCATCCAAAAGCTCTGGAATAATCTGGAAAGATCTCTGAAACCTATATAAGGGACCTCCACCAGTTCAGTGAGTGAGTTGTCTGTCAACTGCGATTGAATTCATACGAGAGGCTTTGCATTGAGAACTGTGTTACTCTGATCGATTTTGTCGTTGATACGTCGTATTGAACGCATTGTTTCTGTGTGAAATTTTGCTGCGCTTTTATTGGATTTGAAGATTACTGAATATCTTGTAATTTTCAGAAGATATTTGTGATCGTATTGCACTGTTTATAGTGAATAAAGCCTTTTTATTGTTCTTATATATTGGCATCAGTCCTTTCGAACCCCGAGCTCACAACATTTGGTGTCAGAAGTGGGATTGAATGCTGATCACCAGAGCAATGGAGGGTCAACTGAAAGAATTATTGGAGAAATTAGCTGCGAACCTTGGCGAGTTGAAAGAAGAAATGAAGAAAGATATGTCAGCGATGGATGAGAAAATGACTGCGAATCAGGCTGAGATGTCAACCAACCTTGGCGAGTTGAAAGAAGAAATGAAGAAAGATATGACAGCGATGGATGAGAAAATGACTGCGAACCTTGGTGAGTTAAAAGATGATATGAAGAAGGATATGTCAACCAACCTTGGTGAGTTGAAAGAACTAATAGAGGATAAAATAACATCTTTAAATGACAGAATTGACGGCGTGGAAAACAAAGTTGAAGAAATATTTCAAGAAATAGAAGAAAAAGTTCAAAATACAGCCAAAACCGTAGAAGAAAAGGTAGAAGAAATTCAAAGGACAGCCAAAACCGTAGAAGAAAGGATTGAGAGTGTAGAAAAGGAGTTGGAAAATGTGAAGAAACAAAAGATAACTGCCGAAAACTATCCCGAAGATGTCAAGTATCAAGCTATGCTTCCTCGGGTCTCTATTAAACTCTCGACCTATGACGGAAAATCCTCATGGCCAGTTTTTAAGACACAATTTGGGATCGTAGCGGACGCCAATGGATGGGATTCCCAGACAAAGGCTTGCCAGTTAGCTGCTTCTCTACGAGCTGATGCTGCCGACGTCCTACAGACTTTGCCTGCAAATGAACCGCTGGATTTTGAAACGCTCGTCAGTGCCTTAGAATTGCGTTTTGGCGAGAAATGCATGAAGGAATATAGCAGACTCCAGCTCAAATCTCGACAGCAGAAATCCACTGAATCCCTGCAAGAGCTTGCTACGGATGTCGAGAGACTTTCCCATCTTGCTTATCCTGGCTGTCCGACTGAAATTAGAGAAAGTCTAGCTCTGCAACATTTTATCGATGGTGTGCGTGACCCTGAGATCCAGACAGCACTCCGGATTGCAGATCTCAATGATTTAAAAGGGGCTTTGGTTTACGCTCTGAAATTCGAGGCAGCCCAGCACGCTACTAGGAAAGATCGACACTTTGTGCGAGCAGCCAACCTGCCTGAAACGTCGGATACAGCTGTGGAGTGGTTACAGCAGTAGATGAAGGACGTGATGAGACAGATGAACTCCTTAATGGCCAACAAATCTTACAGAAAGATCAAGTGCTGGAAATGCGGTGGAGAAGGCCATATTCAAATCGACTGCCCAAGACGACCCAGCACCGAAGGTAAAGGCTCACCCGCGAACAGAGGAGAAGGAAAACTGATTAATGGCCATCTTGCGGGGCGGAGGTTGCCAGATTTTGAGAAGACTCATTTTCAAGTATGTGAAATTTCTGCAAGAAGTTGCGGCGAGAACGGAGTTTTTCTAGTCGGAAGTGTAAATGATTTGCCCTGTAATATGATCATCGATACAGGAGCCAATGTGACCATCATTCGGAAAGATCTAGCTCAGCGGCTGAAAGTAAAACTCTCCTGGACCCCGCCACGTGTTATCCTTCAAACTGTGACCGGAGATAAGATCGACGTATTTGGAAGAATGACACTGAAAATAAAGTTTGGGAACGCCGCTTACCATCATACAGTCTATGTGGCCGATATTTCAGACCCTTTCATACTCGGACTGGACTTTTTAAAAGAGCATGGCTTTACACTGGACTTTAAGAATAATCAGTTACGCTCTGCTCAAGAAGATGTCACTATTTTCAAACTAGGAAATGAGTCTAAATCTATTCAACAGATCACAGCCAAGGCAGATGTTATCATCCCTCCTCGGACCGAAATGGTGATACCTGGATTAACTGAGAATGAAAGAAGTTTTCAGTGTGGCTTGGTTGGATATCCTGAGAAGAGCCCAAAAGGAGTGCTAATAGCAACAGCGCTGGTAGATCTGTCGAGAGATGTCATACCTGTAAGAATTGCGAACGTAAGTGAAAAATCTAGAGTTATCCAGAAGGGTGAAGTGCTTGCAACGTGTGCTCCAGTCACCTGTGTTTGCAAAGACCCGAGCTTGTCGTTGTCGGAGCCGCCAAAAAGTTTAGCACCTGAAATTGGACGAAATGAGAATTTATCTCCTGAGCAGAGACATGCCGCAGAAAGACTGTTCCAGGAGTTTAAGGATGTGTTTTCACAAAACGAGAATGATATAGGTCGCACTTCTCTGACACGTCATAGAATTGATACTGCCGACCATCCACCGATTAAACAGCATCCAAGACGCTTGCCGTTCGCAAAACAAGAAGAGGTTTCTAAGCTCTTACGAGAGATGCAGGATAGTGACATCATCGAACCGTCATGAAGTCCGTGGGCCTCTCCCATCGTGTTGGTCCGAAAGAAAGATGGCTCCATTAGATTTTGTGTGGATTATCGTAAACTTAACGATATCACGAAGAAAGACAGCTATCCTCTACCAAGAATAGACGACACGCTAGATACTCTTTCAGGACATAAATGGTTTTCCACACTGGATTTGAAGAGTGGATATTGGCAAGTAGAGATCCATCCTGATGACAAAGAGAAGACCGCATTTACTACTGGACAAGGTCTTTGGCAATTCAAAGTTATGCCGTTCGGGCTCTGCAATGCTCCAGCAACGTTCGAGCGCCTCATGGAGACAGTGTTAAAAGGCCTGACTTTTGAAGCTTGTCTCATCTACCTAGACGACGTCATCATTGGTGGCCGCACGTTTGAAGAACATCTAGAAAATATTCGAAAAGTGTTAACGAAGCTAAGAGCGGCGAATTTAAAGCTGAACCCTTTGAAATGCAAGTTCTTCCAACGGGAAGTAAATTATCTAGGACACATCATTTCAGCTGAAGGTGTTCGAACAGATCCTGAAAAAGTGTCCGCAGTAAAGAACTGGAAGCGTCCGGAAAATGTCCATCAGTTGCGAAGCTTTCTGGGACTATGCACTTATTACAGAAAGTTTGTCCAGGGGTTCTCCAACATCGCAAGACCATTGCATAGGCTCACTGAAAGCAAGCAGAAGTTTCTATGGACACAAGAATGCGAGAATTCCTTCCAGCGGCTGAAAGAAGCTCTCACATCCTCTCCAGTCCTTACCTATCCGCACCCCGAGAAACAGTTCATTGTGGACACGGATGCCAGTCATGAAAGTGTCGGCGCTGTACTTTCCCAAGAAATAGATGGCCAAGAACGAGTCGTAGCATACTGGAGCAAATGTTTGTCGAAACCAGAGCGGAATTATTGCGTCACTCGTAAGGAGTTATTAGCTATAGTGAAAGCCATAGAACACTTCCATCACTATCTCTATGGCAGGAAATTTCTCCTTCGTACTGATCACGCATCCCTAACATGGCTGATGAATTGTAAGAACCCAGAGGGCCAAGTAGCCAGATGGATACAACGACTCCAGGAATACGACTTTGACATCAGGCATCGCAAAGGCTCATCGCATGGAAACGCCTATGCCTTATCAAGAAGACCGTGTCCCGAGAGCTGTCGCTATTGTTCCAGAGCGGAGAGCAAATATAATCCCGAATATGTCATACGCCAGACGAAGACGTCACAATCAACGCCACCAGATCCCTGGAGTGATGAGAAGATTCGAGAAGATCAAATGGCAGACTCTGACATCAAACCAATTTTGGAGTTATTAGAATCTTCTAGCACGAAGCCCAGTTGGAAAGACATCTCGACTTACAGTCCTACGACGAAGCAATATTGGGCTCTTTGGAACTCTCTCCACGTCAGGAATGGTGTCCTGTTCCGAAAATTCGAATCGGAAGATGGGAAGACATCTCGGTGGCAGTTGGTACTTCCTCGATCCCGAATACCAGAGGTCCTCAAGGAATTACATGGCAGTCCCACTGGTGGCCATTTTGGAGTCATGAAAACATTACATAGAGTCCGAGAGCGCTTCTTCTGGGGAAAAGCGAGAGCTGACGTCGAACAATGGTGCAAATCTTGCGATGCATGTGCAGCTCGGAAAGGACCAAAGAAACGTAGCCGAGGAAGACTACATCTCTACAACGTAGGAGCACCTTTCGAACGCATCGCCCTTGACATCCTAGGTCCTTTGCCAAGAAGTGCTGATGGCAACAAATACCTCCTTGTTGTCATGGACTATTTCCCGAAATGGCCTGAAGTTTATGCCATCCCTGATCAAGAAGCTTCGACGGTTGCGGATGCCTTGGTACACCAGTGGATATCAAGGTATGGAGTCCCTCTTCAAATGCATTCGGACCAGGGGAGAAATTTCATCTCTGCTGTGATTGAGGGTCTCTGTCAACTTCTCGGAATGGACAAAACTAGGACGACGCCTTTACATCCACAATCGGATGGCATGGTTGAGAGATTTAATCGTACAATCCTCAACAATCTCTCACTGCTAGTCTCAAGAAACCAACAAGACTGGGACCAAAAACTTCCCTTGTTTCTTCTCGCCTATCGCAGCGCCGTCCATGAAACAACCGGCTATTCCCCGTCTCAGATGCTTTTCGGTCGTGATCTTCGTCTACCTTGTGATCTGATTTTTGGTCGCCCTCCAGATGCGCCTTCATCGCCAGAGGGATACGTGCAGAATCTTCAGGCACGATTTGAAGACGTCCACAACTTGGCTCGAGAGCGGATCAATATACAGACGGAGAAGATGAAGACCAGGTACGACACGAAAGCCACGGGACATCAATTCAAAGAAGGTGACAAGGTTTGGTTTTATAATCCGACTCGACGTAAAGGACTTTCTCCCAAACTGCAATCGCACTGGGACGGTCCTTATACAGTCCTAAACAGACTGAACGATGTCGTAATTCGGATCCGAAAGTCACCAAGTTCGAAGCCTAGAGTCGTTCATTACGACAGGCTGGCTCCATACTATGGCCATAGTACTTAGTTCATTAATTGTAAATAGTGTAATGTAAATAATGTAAATTAGTATGACCATGGTCTTGTATATAAATTAATGTAATTATTTATTTTGCTTAGAATTATCATTATTATTGTTATTATTATTTAAATACTTGTATGTAATAATGTCTATGCTTTAATTTTATTTTATTAAGTGTATATTTTGTATAATTCAGCATTATGAATGTGTTTTGAATAGTGTAGCATTTGTTAGTAACGGGTTTGCTTTCCGATCAAAGGTTGAACTGCCCGGGACGTGCAGTCCTTGAGAGGGGGGCAATGTTATGAATTTTGTATATATCTGTAAATATTCCATTTGTTTAAATTTATTTTATTATTGTGAAAATTGCAGTATTATTAATGTATTTCCTATTGAGCATCATGTAACTCAATGCTAAAGGCCTCAGGTGGTTTGCAAGGAAAACAACCTTACAGCATCGGTTTTTATAATGAGTTCTATTGGAAAATCGCCAAGGAATGGGTTTATCGCCAAGTTGGCGATGGTTTTGGCGACTTACTTTTGTCGCCAAATTTGGCGATATATCGCCAAATGTCGCCACGTTGGCGACGGATTTGGCGACTTTTTGTGCGACCACCCCCCCTTATACCTGTACATTGGGATCCTTTCTCGCTTAGGTTCTCTATCGAAAGTTAAAGCACCTTCTGGTAATTTCTAGCATCCAAAAGCTCTGGAATAATCTGGAAAGATCTCTGAAACCTATATAAGGGACCTCCACCAGTTCAGTGAGTGAGTTGTCTGTCAACTGCGATTGAATTCATACGAGAGGGTTTGCATTGAGAACTGTGTTACTCTGATCGATTTTGTCGTTGATACGTCGTATTGAACGCATTGTTTCTGTATGAAATTTTGCTGCGCTTTTATTGGATTTGAAGACTACTGAATATCTTGTAATTTTCAGAAGATATTTGTGATCGTATTGCACTGTTTATAGTGAATAAAGCCTTTTTATTGTTCTTATATATTGGCATCAGTCCTTTCGAACCCCGAGCTCACAACAATATCATGTGCATAATACTAAAAATTTTAAACTGTTTTAAAATAACTAAACATTATTTCATACTTTTTCAATTTTTATTATAACATTTTAATATGCTACTTTGTATAAGGCATAATTATGTAGTTTAAATTTTGAATTACTGAAAAATACGATGACTAAAACCCAAAATAAGTAAACATAGGACACGAAGTTAATGTTTTGTTCCTTTTTTGCAAAGTTCATAATGATTAGCATAACTATTTCATAACATAAATTGTTTACATGTATAAAAAAATTACATAATACATATCTTTACTTTATATTCGTCTTACTTCAGGAACTGATAAAAGATTCTCTTTTAAAACAGATAGCTCCTTATTTAATAACTTTCTTAAAATTACACATTTATACCCGAGTTTACATTGGAATTTACATTGAAATTAAATGAAATTATTTTCAAAATTCATTTATATGTCAGGCATTATTGATACGTATAGAGACACATAATATATATGTTCCAAAACATGCCTTGTGGAATAAAACTCCGTGCAGAAAATATACCTGAAATCAATATTCATTCTTTTGGATGTTTTTTTGATGATGAATTAATACTCATCAGTCTTTTTAACAGGGAAGAGATATCACCGACTTTTTGCGTAACAGTATAATCTTAGAGAATGTGTTGTTCTGTTAATTCGCAGAATATTCCGATAAAAAAAAACACATTTTCTGTAAGATTATACTGGTATGCAAAAAGTCGGAGAAATCTCATCCCTGTTTCAATGTTTTCACTATTTCCGAATTTTCTACTATTTTTCCAATTTGATCAATGTTTAGTCAGATATTAAAGAAAAGAAAATATGAAAAATCCTGTTAATGAAATAGAATATTATTGAAAATTTGAAAACATTTTTTTAACGTAAATAAACAATCATAATACAGGGTGTTTCTAAATGAATATCGGAGTTTTAACGCTTGGTAGTATTTATTACATATAACTTAAAATTATAATTAATACATAAAATGAAAGAGCAACTCAACCAGTTTTACCTACAAGTTTACAAGTGTTCAATGTGAACAACTTAATCTAGCTTAATATAGAAACTTAATATAGAAACACTCCAACAGCTTTCGTCACACGGCACACATCAAGTCGATAGCTCAGTTCTTCCCAAATGTTAATTAGTGTTTGTGGGGTAATTGTTGCAGCAGCTGGCTGGGTGATCACATCTGAACTTTATCCGGAACGCACGTTGCACGGTAACTACAGATTTGGTCTTTGCAAACTGCAGAACACAAAATGCTTTCTGTTCACTAGTCGCCATTTTCGGTACTAGCACTTTCTAACGGATCACGGAAGAAACATTGCCTACGCATGTGCATGCACAGGTACCAACAAACTGTTTGAGTTGCTCTATCATTTTATGTATTAAGTATAATTTTAAGTTTTATATAATAGATACTACAAAGCGTTAAAACCCCGATATTCATTTAGAAACACCCTGTATTTTGAAAGATAATTTTTTAGAATCAGTGTCTGAAGTAATAAATAAAATAAAGAAAATTAGAATGGAATTTTGTAGGGATCAAATAATATGAGATGAATTATTTAGGATAATCCTTAAAAACATTCAGAAAAATAAATAAAACACACTTACTTTATTTTAATTGACATGTGGTATGTTTTCATGCATTGTAATTTTTTGTAATATTTTTTCAAATATATTCAAAATATTAAATTTATTGATTAGTTCTTTATATAATCAATTGTTAGTGTTTATTATTACTATGGTAGTTAGTGGAGAATCAATATATTGTATATTATATAGCTGAAATTTATGTATTGTGTCATAATTTCGCAATAAAAAATATTTAAATCACAATAAAAAAAATTACTTTCTCTATATAATATCAGCATAACAATAATCTGGGGTAAAACAATAATGAGCAAGCATTAATATTCAAAGAATTGATTTGTCTACATTTATGATAAAAACATATTCATTTTTCAGTTACTATATTTTTCTGCTAGAGAAAAGTATCATGTGCGTCTTTTTACAGTATCAACGATGTGTCAAAAATGTGTTTTCAGATATATTCGCTTTTTATTATAATAATCTGAGATACACAATTATTTACACTTGAGTGAAACTTTCCTTTTATATAAATAAAACTCTTTAAAAAAATATTTATCTCTTAGGCATTAAATATACATAAGCGCATAAATATAACTTTCTGTTCGAAAATGTGCCTGGAGCAATAAAGTTCTGAATACGAATTTAGAATCAAATTTATTTTTCTTTTAAGTTATTTTTGTGGACAGATGAAGAAAATGAGTTTCACAATTTTCAAAAACTGCAAATTATTTATTTTGTATCTTTTGTAACTACTATACGTTCAATGTTTTGTCAGATATTAGAAGGTGAAGAAAATCGGAAAAACCGATTGATAAATAATACATTTTCTAAAATTTGAAAACATATTAGTTTAAAGAAAACAAACAAATAAAAAGCTTTTTACTTTAAAGGAAATATATACTTTTTAAATATGCTTGTGAAGTAACATATAATAAAAATGAAATAAAAAGGGGTAATAAAAAATCTCGATGAATTTAAATGATATGTGTCGCACAATATATTTAAGAAATTCTTTATAGTATTTTACAAATAAAGCAAAGAAAGTATCTACCTGCGAAAAAAACATTATTTTTAGCCGTATAATGCGCATATTTCGTTATACGTACGTATGTACCAGGGTCGAGATTTCTCCGCTTTTTTTTCATATCAGTATAATATTACAGAAAACATTCTTTTATTTAATCAGAACTTTCTGCAATTTAAATGAGCAACGTTTTCTCTAAAATTATACTGGTGTGCAAAAAAGCGGACAAATCTCATCCCTGGTAAGTACTCCAGTACAACGCTCATGTATATTTAGTTCACTCTTAATAATTTAAATTGAAAAATATAAAGTAAATACTGAGTAAAATGTTGCAGATTTCAATCATTTTTGCGTACGGTAGTATTCAACTGCAATTACCGTAATTTCTGGTGTATAACCCTTGCCTCAAATAAATCTGTTTCGAACCATAAATTTTATTTTATTAAATAAAGCCACATAAGCACAAAGTAGAAAGGAGTTACATTTTCCTAAATAAAATTTCTTGTTCGAAACCGATTTATTTGAGCGGCGGGTAATATACCAGAAATTACTTTAGTTGGCGTGTGTGTCACGCTAGAAGAATTCATTTTTTGTTGTACTTCATTGCAACAGGAACAAACTTTCACTGGTATTTCTGAACGGTAAAGGTCTATAATTCCTGTCATAAATAAGGCAAAAATTAAAATTTGGAACTCATAATATTAAATTTAACATTAACCGTTGCAAAACTCATTGCAATATTGGTCGTTTCTTAGGCATAACGGAAAATCTGCCGGATGGAATTATCAGTATTTTTGGTTCCGCATATCTGAAGCTTCTAGAAATCGATTTTAATTTTTAAAAAAATCATCTGTTAAAATTTATGTATACATTTTTTCAAATATACTTTTTTAAAAATGAACATTTTAGTAATTTTTGAAAATACTATGAAATGCAGCCTCAGGATTTTTTAACAGAAGTCGATTTCGAAAAACTTCGAATATTCGAATTTGAAATTATAGGTCATTTCGCAAAGTAGTTTCTGAGTTATGCTTAAAAATCGACAATCATTGCAATACGTTTTGTAACCTTTACAAATAACATTAGGAATTCCAACTACATACACTGTTTAAAATAATAAAATAATATAAACAAAACACAAATTTTACAGACATGTAATTGAACTATGCACCTAAATAACAGAAATTATCAAAATCAAAATGTTTGATGCAAGTATCGATACCGTTGGCGATTGGTATGAGGCTAATACGAAAGTATCACTTTTAACCCCTTGAGGGGCGGTGGTATATATTATATAACACCTAATTTTAATCCGATTCGTACCAGAAACTTTTAATAAATTTTACTTTTTTAACTTTGAAGGGGAAAAAAGTTGAAAAATTGCTTTTCCTTATTTTGAACAAAATTCTTTTGTAAATTCTTTATTTCTTCTTTTCTAAATTCTTAGTTATTCTTAAATTGAGATATCAAAATCAGAAGTCTGTTCAACTAACTTCTAAATACGTCAAATATGTTAATACAAAATAAAAAGGAACAAATTTCCGTCAAGATAAATTCTTTTCTATTTAATACAGTAAGATTTAAAAGAAAGAATATTTTTAGAACATCCATCATTTGGAAATGTATATTCTAATTTTCGGTCTGTTGCATTCACTGTGCAATTAAAGCTATGTATTTTCCGAAATCGAAACATGAAATTCCCCTTTCTATTCGAAGATTTTCAGAAAACGTAATGCAATGCTACATGAAAACTTTCTTAAAACATACCTAGAATATGTTACATTAACGAAATGCATGTTTCCCAATACTTCATTACGTAAACATTTATTTTAAACAAGGTTTAACTAAAAATACATGTCGTTTTGTGTCCCAGTGAAAAAGACTCCTGAAAGAAACATAAATATTATCTTACCATGGAAACTATGTTATCTCTTTCCACGGTTGATTTTCTCTTTTAAATTAAATTACAATACGTAGTATAAAATTGTATCTGTATGATATTTATCTTGAAAACTTTTTGCTTTATTTCTGAATTCATTAGAATATTCATAGTGAGTAAGATTTCAGCTATAGAACTGTATTTCAAATATAAAATGTCTTTAATGATTTATCGTAGGAAGTTCTTACTGGATCTTACTTATATTAATAATATCTAAATGCCTAAAACCGAAATATAAAATTTTTAATGACAGAGTTGTTGATGCAGCATCATTTGCATATTTTAATAAATAAATAATAAAATTTTAAACGCAATGAAAATAATGCGAGAATTTTTACACCAACTGTGTAATAATGTAGCTCATACTGGTGCCAAAGTTATAGAATAAACCAGCAATTGAAATTTCAAGAAACATGGTGGTTGGCAGACTACATATACTGGTCGATACTGTTTCATATCAGATAAAAATCCTTTAATTATCATATGAAAATGTTATACGGACTTTTTTTCATTTGATATTTATTTATTGGTAAGTTATTTTCATATATTAATAAATTAATATTGAGATTTTAAACGAAATGTATAATAATCCAGCTTATACTGGTGCCAATGTAATGAATAAACCAGGGAATGAAATGTAAAAAATAAAGGTTTTTGCTAGACTAAAATACTAGTCGTTCCAAGTTTGTACTATTTGAAAATCCTTTATTCATCATCTGAAAAAGTAATTTGGATTTTTTTTTTCATCTGCTATTTATTTATTGATAAATTGTATGCATGTATTAATAAACAAATATTGATTAAAAGGAATATTTGCTCTTCTTACAAATACTGATATTTTAAAAGCAATGAAAACAAAGAGCGAGGTATTAAACCGTATAATAATGCAGCTTGTATTGATTCTAACGTGACAGAATAAACACGAGAATAAAAATTCACGAATAAAGGCAGTTGCCACGCTAAAAATACTGGTAGCCACAACTTTATACCAGTTGGAATTTATCATCTGAAAATGTAATACGGACTTTTTTTCATTTGTTTTCTACGTATTGATAAATTATTTGCATATTTTAATAAATTAATATTGAGATTTTAAATACAATAAAATCAATGCGTGTGATTTTAAACTAACTGTATAATAATTCCGCTTATAATTGTGCCAACGTAATAGAATAAACCATGGAAGGTATTGCCAATAACTAAAACAAGTTATTTGGTTTTAATAATAGTGGTAAGAAAAGAATAAATTTGGCAGCCATGCATTTAATGTTCCAAATAAAGCAAGTAACGAACACACACTGACTGGTACGAATCTTGCAAATGAGACCAATTGGTTTTCTTTACATAATTCAGAGATGCCAAGTTCCCACGAATATTCCGTAATATGTGCTTTAATCTGACCCAGTTTAACAACGCATCGGACCAGAAAAATTATTGGATGAATCTTTATAAGTTTAAATTAAGGTTTCTAAATGGAAATAACTTAATTAATTTCTTTAAAAAATTTCTGGTGTGAAACATAATAAACCTGGGTCAAATTAACCCACATATTACGGAAAATTAATGAGAGCTTGGCACCTCTGGATAATTTTGGAAATGTGCCTTTAATTCAAGTGCCTTTTTTATATGTTTGAATTGGTGATGCTGGGCATACTTTCATAAAAGATTACTTGCTGATATTGTTCCTTAAAGTTATCTTTCTTGCATAAGCATTCTCGTTAATGCACTTCAGGGTTCGTACTCTTTTACCACAATTTTAATAGAATTTTTCGCCTTATTTAAATGCAGAAAAGTATTACAAATCCTGCAGTTCAACAGGACGTCTAAAATACCTTCTACTTAAACATTAAATAGAAATTTTCTAATCAGAAAATGTGGTGTCAGACTACTTGAAAATTCCAAGGGGGTTACAAACCTTGATAAGGCGAAATATTTTATTTAAAAAATTGTGGTAAGAACGTACGAACCCAGTACTTGCTAAACACTATTTTGTGAAAGATATTATTCTTAAACATTGGTAGCAGACAAAAAATGTAAATATACGCAAAAAATAATAAATTATCTATAAATACCCAGGGGTGATTGCGTACCGGTATTTTGTACACCACAAAATTTATATAGCAATCTTTTTCTTTTTTTAAGCGATGAATTCTGCGATGGCATACTAAGAATATTGCTATATAAATTTAGTGGTGTACAAAATACCGGAAAAACAACCACCCCTGATTATACATAAATATTGTAAAATGTGCTTGGAAATCTGTGAAACTAAATAATTGTCATTTTATATTAACAAGAAAAAAATATATTGCTAAATAATGTTATATGCAATTTTTTTAAGCAACTGTCTGGCAAATTTAAATAAATTTGGTGGTTTTAGCTAAATTGTCAACAATTATATAATATATATATATATATATATATATATATTTAAATACATTTTTATTATGCTAAATAATATTTTTTTAGATAAAAAAAACAATACGTTAAAATGTGTGAGAACGTTATTCTTCAATAATGCATTTGAGTTAGCATCAAACTCTTAGCATATTAAAGTAAAATGACGAATGTTTTGAACTATACAGCAAATCTTTTATTATAATGCCGTTTCGATTGAAGATGAAAATCAAGATGATCGATATTACAATTCAATTTTATTATTATTATTTTTTTTTTTTTACATTTTGTACCGACTTGCGAAATATCCTCCACTCTCTAATATTCCAAAAAAAAAGTATTGCTAAAATGTAACTAATAAAAAAGGTTTCATTTCAAATCTAATAAACGAAGATATAAGCTGCGTATTTAGACGTAGGATCAAAGTATTTTCACTTTGAGTTCCTTTTAGGGGATATTTCACAATTGTTATCCGTTATAGCTACGGTTTATAAGTTGAAAGCTATTTCTAAGCCTTTGACATTAGAGACAAAGTTTTCTTCAAAAAGAAAAAAAAAAGAAAAATAGATAATAGATCTTATTTCTTTTTTAACCTTTAAAGGGTAACTCACAATTATTGCCAGAAAAAAAAGTGCAAAGTAGAAACATGTTCACATTCACTGTCTTATTTAAAATTTTATTTAAAAATTCTTAAACTTTATAAAATACTAGATGGAACCCGTCAAATCTTGACGGAAAAAATGCAATAACAATATCAGTAAAATAAGCTTCTTTATTATTTAAAAAGGGGTGCGTTTGAAACATTCTTTCAAATATTTTGTTTTAAAAGTTTTTTTCCCCAGTGAAATACAGTACTATTTCCGATGCAAACTCCAAACAAACAATCTGTAAACAACTCTGTAATGCAAATCAGTTTGACACATCCGCCATATTTTCCACGGCAAGAAAGAAAATTGCATGGCCCTATGAAGTATCATACAAATAGTATATTCCTACGTTTATCTCATATTTAGTAAATAAAAGAATAGTAAATAAAACACACATCTACAACACTATTTTTAATAATTTTAATTTTCCTGAAATCCTTTACTTTTGTGAATATTTTTATTAAAAAAGGAAATCGTCTAGCCTATAATTAAAAAAAAGTAATTGGTAATATGTAATCAAGGTATGCAATCAAGATGAAACAATCAATAAGGGCTCCAATTCTAATCTTTATAATTAAGAATGGAAAAATCAGTTAAAATTACGCCATGTTGACACAATCATGTAAATTTTTCTCTTTAGTGTTTTATCAATGTTAAAACGCATTTCAAGCTAAGCATAACGTCATCTTCACCGGCGCAAACGTTTCACACGTATTTTATATACGTTACTTTTATGCTTAAACACCATGTATACAAATAAAAATATATTTTGTATTTAATTGTAATGAAAAAATGGCACCAACAAAGTTATAATGCATAATGATAAAATAAATCCAATGGACAATATTCCCATGACGTCACAATAAATATGAATTTTTATTAGCTTATAAATATAAAGTGCATAAATAGTTTTACCGAAATTATACTTGCAAAAAAAAAAGGCTTAAAAGCCACGTGCCTTTAATATTTATTATTTCTCTGTTATCTTCCCAACCATAGAGTTTCTCGTTACTCTGTGCCTCGCAAATCCGATTGCCGACTTTATGACGTCAGATGCAGAAGTAAAAGTTTGATTTAAAATTACGGCTAATTAATAAACTTTTCGAACAAACGAATGTACGATAACAAATATCTTTCATTTAAAAAAAAGAATGGTGTAATTTGATGTAGTAGTTTGTTCTCACGGATTGTCGAAAGAAATCGCTTAGCGTTTTAAATATATAGATTATAAGAATTTAAAAGTAATACTGCCACATTTACCCTATTCCCATGCGTATTTATATTCTTGCGTTTTTATCATCCCCCTTACTACAGTGCCTAGGATATATAGTGTGGAAAAATATTTTACCGTTTTTAAATTCATAATTTTCGAATTCAGACCGGAAATTCTGAAACAAGAATTTTTAATTTAAGAAGTCACGAAATACCTGCCATTAACTAACCAAAAGAACACTATAAATAATTTCTGGTATGAATGCGAATTTTCGGAATTTAAAAAAAGCCAAACTAGTAATGCCTTAAAAAGTGCCAAAAATTGTAGCCGATAAACGAGCAACAAATGCGGTACAATAATAGGGCGATCGCAGCAAAATCTGCTTCAAAATTAGATTTACCTCTAGCAAAAGTAACCGTTTCACTATTGACAACATGAACTTAATATCTGTTAATAAAATGTACTTGTAAGTGCATATTTCAGATGTAACTTATTTTGAAGTTAGTTTTTTATCATATCAGGGAATTAATCTTTTCCACTTTTCTAGCAGAGATTTATCCTTTGGTATGCTAAATAGGGATAGTTTTTAGTTTGCACGAAAGAATGTGTATCACGATTTTTGGCCATGATCAATATTATTCATATTTTCAAAGCTTATGAAAATCACTATCCAAGTCAAAGGAAATAGGGTATAATTTAATTATTTAAAATATGTACCATCAGCTGAACCGTTTTCTCAGTTCGATTCTTATACAATGTTTGCGTTCAAAAGAGCTAGCAGACAGTGGCTCAACCAGAGAGGGGGGGGGGCTCCAAATGCTATGGAAACCAGTAATATTATTAAGTTTTCTTCGCCTTCAACATCGCAGAAAATTCTCCGATTAGATAAGGCCAAAATATTTTTTTATAAAATTAGTGGTATCCAAACCATTTGGATCTCACCCTGTCTACGCCACTGCTAGAAGATGTCGCTACCATCGACCCGTTATCTTTTCAGCATCGTTCTACATTTATTGGATTGAAATTTTTAGTACTATTTTGTAGCCGTTTTCCACACTATGTATTATAGGCTCTGCACCCTTAGTATTTGACAGATACTTTGAGAATAGAGACAATTTAGGACATTCACCACTTTGAAAACACCAGACAATCCAACCTTTACTACCCGAATTAAAGATACCAGATTTATTAGCTGTGTACAGAAAGTAGTTCAAAATCGTTTTGTATTGAAAACTATAAGTGATTTTTCACAAAAACACCAAAACACCCAAAACAATTTTTGAAACTTTCGTAATTAGCTGCATGAAAGCTGTAAATTATGAAGCATTTTTCTATTTATATAAATAATTGTTGTTCTAAATATTTCAGTGTTTAAGCACGTAGTTCGATTACATATCTGCTAAACTCCTGTTGTTTTATTTATTTATTTATTCTGAAGATGCGTTTGAAAATTTCGTTATTAAATATTACACAATAACAAATCAATTCGGAACTAATTACATAGTTTTAATTGCAGACTTCTATACTTGTGTAGCACCGTCACCCCCCCATCCCCCCAACCGCCCCCCCCCCCAAAAAAAAAAAAACAAAAAAAACAATCAGGGTTTGTACGGTTTTATCAAAAAATTTTAATAGAATTTTTATATTTAATATTTAAAAAGCAGAAATTGTGGACGCCTTGTTTAATTGCAGGATTTGTAACACTTTTTTGCATTTAAATAAGGCGAAAAATTCTTGTAAAACAACTGTGGTAAAAAGTACTAACCCTGCACTTGAATAATATTTTAAAAACCGTAAAAAATCACTAAATTAAAATACAGTTTTAAAACAAATTGCTTTTGAATGTACGAGGGGTGTTCAAATGAAAAGGTACGAAACGTCGTAACAACCAAACCGGTTTAAATTTGAATATGCTGTTTTGGGATAACGTAGTGAGACATGTGGGGGCACGAATGGAGTGTTCAGTGTGGTTGTACGCATGAGCGGGCGCCCGCGCATGAAGTAGGAGTGAAGCAGACAGTTGTGTGTCCCATCCAATTGACGCGGCTGTGCGTATGAGGACATCTTACGTTCCCATTGCAAAAAACGACAATTGAAGAGCAGCTAGGTATTATTAGATTGCGTACTGCAGAAGGGGTTAAACCGGCCGATATTCATCGCCGGATGGTGGCCGTATACGGGGAAGAATATGTGTCCAACAAGTCAGTGAGAAAATTGAATTGCCCGTTTTCATGAAAGACGGGAGTGTTTCAATGATGACCCGAAACTGGAGAGGCTATACGATAATCACGGTCGAACATATCGACAAGGTGAACGACCTGGTGAGAAGTGATACATGCACTTCCGAGTCAATTAGACGGGACACACAACTGCCTTCTTATATCCTCCTTCGAAAGTGGGCGTCCGTGCATGCGCACAATTATCCTAGACACTACATTCGCATCACTAGCTGTCTCATTACGGTATCCCAAATCGGGATACACAAATTTCAACCGGTTTAAAAATACAGTGCATAATGTAGCCAATTGGCAACACTTTCTATTTAACTTTTAATAAATAAATCAAGTTCTTTGCAACCACTATATTTATATAGAAATGCTAATGCTGTAAAAATAAAATAAATATGCTACTAAATAAAGTTAAAAATCTATCTTAAAATTTCAGGTGTCGAATTCTTAATATAAGTATAAAAAAACACAATTCTAAAAGAAAAATTCATGCACTGTAGGGTTAATTGTTACGACGTTTGGCACTCTTTCATTTGAACACCCCTCGTACATAAAATGCAATATTTTAGACATTAAAAAAATGCAGTAAAAGCAAAATTTATTGGTTAGTTCGTTTCCATTTCAATATGACATCAGCATTACTCGCATTATGATATGCATAAGAACTGGACTCGGTTTACACTAAATACACTAACATTTTGTTCAATTGACTGGTACCAAATGAATATACGTCAATTTGAACCAAAAATTTCTTCATAAAATACATGAATTATAAATTACTCGGTAATAAGTTAAATAGAAAATTTAAATAAGTAGTTTAGAATAAAAACTTTTTTGTGAAACATTTTTATAACACTTGAGTAAAATTCCCGGTATGTTTAGTGTTAAGTAGAATTTCATATTAATTTACTACGAGTATATCATGTACAGTTAAGTTTAAGTTTAGTTTACGTGACTTGAAAGAAATAATGTATATTATCCCCAGTGTTTCTTTCGCTTCATAGGCATCAAAAAGTGAGCAGGTGGCTTATATTTCTCAACCGATAATATAATAAAAATTTCACTACTGGTAGTGTATTATTTCCTCCATAACTAATCCATAAAAGATAAACTCGAATAAACTGAGAAATTAAAATATGTTCTAAACACTTTTTAAAATGTAAATACAATTTATAGAATACGTTTTATAAATTAATACAGAATATATCTTACTAAAAAAAATTGAAAAATATCATTTTTTTGGAATTATAGATAAATAAAGTAATATCAGATACACAGATAAATAAAGAAAACTAAAGTTTGTAGAATATTTTTCGCATATTGAACAAAAGAGTAGCAATGTTAGTAATACTAACTTCTTCCAGAAAGCCTCTCTTTCTTTAATATACATTGAAAAATTTATTAACATCTTGTCGTAAACTTAACCTCTCCATTTTCGCATTCAAAACATGTCTGGAAATAGCATAAATTTATTTTTTAAATATTTGAAATAAACATTTTGAAAATTATTTAAATTAAAACAAAATTATTTAAAAATATATTAAGTAAAATATTATATTCTTCTTAAATATTGTTATTTCCTTTGGAACTAAAGGTTGCCCTTCAGAAAAGAAAATCAAAATCAAAAAGCATCCTGAAAAACACGCTTGAAACTAAAAGAATTTCCAAGAATCCTCCACGGATTGATGCCATATTTTGGATGAGTCATTCATCTTTTAAGATTTTTTCCCCGTTTTCAAATTTTGTGAGTATTCTTTAAATAATGTCCAGGCGATATTTTACACGTTGATTTTCAAACATATTGTCTCTATTCTGAAAAAAAAAAAAAAAAAAAAAAAAAAAAAAAAAAACGGATAAGGTTTAATTTTTCCTCCCCTTTCCCTAGTATTGATATACTAGGCACTGTGCTATTTATTCATCAAGCAATTGTGTTGGCTTGGCGGAAGAATTTGAAATGCCCATCCCTCTTGCCAAATTTTTAAATAAGTGGTGGACGTACAAGTAAAATTATAATGGACCAGTATTCCTTTTTTCATACACTTCATACTAAATTAATAGCAGGCTGACATGAGTAATCCATTTTCTGAATAAATATAAAGATCTTTCGAAGTCATTTAAATAATACTGAATAAACATTTTAATTTTACTGGCATAAATGTACTTTATGAAAACTTCCTTTTTATCAGAACCTGGAGAACCAATCCGGTCGGCAGAATATCGGATGGTGTGTCTGTATGATTAACAAACCGGAATGTTTTTGTTGGAGAAAAGGGGATACTCCGTGGCGGATACAAATCAAGATTTAGAAAATGAAAATTTCTACTCGGAGTTTAGTTGTCTCTTTTTACTTCGTTTTACGAAATGTGTATTTTTTTTTTTTTTTTTACTATGTAGATGAAACATTATTAAGTTTGTTCAACACATTTAACCACTTGAAGGTTGGTAGGATATTGTATGTTCCACTTAATTGAAATCCGGAAATGCAACAATAGCACCAGAAATTTTTAAATAAAATTTTGCTTTTATAATGCACATGAAGCTTATTATTTTTTCCAAATACATTTGTTCGTAAATGCTGGCGTAATTCCATCATTTAAACATTTCAGCATCCGAACTAGCATCATCCCATTGAAGGGTTAACCAATTTACATCATTAGTGTATTTTTCATGCGTACATTTACAGGAATTCTTCTGTTACTCAGAAATTCCAAACTCATACCGGAAGTTCCGAAAGGAAAATTTTCATTTTATGTAAACAGGAAACGTTTGTTATTAAATAAGGCAAAATTTACAACTCATAACTTCTGGTATGAATTCTGAATTTCTGAATACAAAATGAATTTCCTGAAATCGTCGCTACCATGTCAAACTATCGAATGTGAAAATATGCATTTTTCATAACTTTAAAAAAATAGCCTATTGTCACCACTAATATTTAATAGTATTCTTCCCCAGGGTTGCTAGTTTGGCATCCTTTTTCCATCAGAAATTCCGCATTCGTACCAGAAATTTCAAACAGATTTTTTTGCTATGCTAATGATAGACATTTCGTGATTACTGACCGTAAAAAAAAAAAAAACCTCTAAATTTCCGGTATAAATTCGGATTTCTGAACAAAAGAATGGCCTGAGTGGCAACCCTGTTTATCACAGAAATTTTATTAGTATTTTTACTAGGCGAAGAATTCTAATAAAATTTAGTGGTGACAATCGGCCCACTTCGAAAAGTACCGTAATTTCCGGCGTATAATCCGCAGCTCAAAGAGTCGTTTTTCGACCCAGAAATTTTATTCAATAATTGTAGTTAAATATTTACAGCGATCTTTTAAGTTACATTTTATAAAATAATATTTCTGGGTCGAAAAACGACTCTTTGAGCTGCGGATTATACGCCGGAAATTACGGTAATGAAAAATGCATTTCTTCACATTCGATAGTTTGACATGGAAGCGACGAAATGTACCGTAATTTCCGGCGTATAAGCCGCAGCTCAAAGAGTCGCTTTTCGACCCAGAAATTTTATTCAATAATTGTAGTTAAATATTTACAGCGATCTTTTAAGTTACATTTTATAAAATAATATTTCTGGGTCGAAAAACGACTCTTTGAGCTGCGGATTATACGCCGGAAATTACGGTAATGAAAAATGCATTTCTTCACATTCGATAGTTTGACATGGAAGCGACGAAATGTACCGTAATTTCCGGCGTATTCCCGCAGCTCAAAGAGTCGTTTTTCGACCCAGAAATTTTATTCAATAATTGTAGTTAAATATTTACAGCGATCTTTTAAGTTACATTTTATAAAATAATATTTCTGGATCGAAAAACGACTCTTTGAGCTGAGGATTATACGCCGGAAATTACGGTACTCTTCTGATACAAATGGGATAAAATTTTACATTTTTCATCAAAGAGCAGACTCACGGCTTTTATTTTTAGGATTTATGTTAGATCATTCAAAAATTTAAAATCATGTTCTATAAACTGACTGTTTCACACATTTTCCATCATTATAAACATTTGTAATTATAGTGCACATCCTTTTTAAGTGCATAAAAGTAAGATTGATGAAATATAGCTAAACGTTTAAGGGTGAAGATCACGTTGACAAATCACTTTGAAGAAGGTAAAACAAAAATCAATTTACAAAAAAAAAAAAAAAACATGGATATCTTAATATGTTACAAATACACTGCAAGAAGAATTTTACAAAAAATCCCATTAGAACAGAAGTTATAGCTAAAAATATCTTGTAAAAAGCCATTATCTGTCATGCTATAAAGTTACCTTTGAAGGCCCTTTTTCACAAAACTGTACTTTTTGACATTGCGCGCACTCTCATTTGAAAACTAATTATCATAGGACCTTGAAATTTTGCGCATAATTAATTTTCATGTATACTTTTATGTTGAACATAAATTTAGTCTGAATTTTGTCATAGAAAATAATTTCGTATTGAAAAATTAAATTTAACATTTTTGGTAAATTTAGTGAATATCATTATAAAAGCCATTAATTATACTAGTGAATTTGAATATACATTTAAATTTAGGTTCAGTGTTAAATATAGTAGTATAAGTAAAAATAAATGAAATATTAAGTGTATGTCTGCGTAGAACTTTTTTGAACTTGCGCGCAAAATGCATATTTCAATATTTATACTTTTAAAAAGCCATTTTTGTCGTTATCATTCAATTAATTAATATTGTTAAATATATATAATTTGAATGTTTATTAAACTACAAGAATGTGTGAAATTATAGAAAAAAATTGTTATATCGGGTGGTTATAATATAAGTATCTCCATTTAGAGCTGTCTGTAGCTTGAAGTAATAACCGGAATGAAAGCAAAATCGGAACACTTACTATTTGAGAAGAGGGAAGAAGAATGGAACAATAAAGAAAATTAATTGCAATAATCGCCAACAAATGGCGCTTTTGAGTGTGAAATGTAATGTGTAATATTGTGTACCGTGGGGGTGTCGCAAACTTCAATTACTTTACCGCATATTAGAAGATGTGCGAAACATCATTCCTGATGCGTTACATTCCGAAATTGAGAACTTCGTGCAACACCTGGATTGTGTCCATCAGCATTATGGACATGTGGAACCTGAACAACATGATCGGCACCGCCTTCCGAAAGCGTAACTATATTCACTATGACATTTTCCAATAAATTAGATATGCCATCCGGTTTTACGCCTTAATTCTTTGTTCTTGTATTACACATTATATTTTATACTCAGCAGCGCCATCTGTCGATGATTACTGCAACTATTATTTTTTATTATTTTTATAATTCTCCCCCCTTCTCGAAAAGTAAGTGTACCGATTTTGGTATCATTCCGGTTATTTCTTCAAGCTACAGAGAGCTCCAAATAGAGCTACTTATATTATAACTACCCTGTATTTCATTCATTGGTTTTAAAACCACTGAGTTTTTTGAAATGGTTTAGTTATTGTCATTTTCAGGCTGCTCAACGTGATCTCCCCCTTTAAGTGAATATTAAAAAAAATTATATAAAAAATTATATTGATGATGCGAAATAGAATATTTGTTTACAGTTACAAACGTATGTTGGCATAAAATAAATTTCAGATATTAGTAGACTAAACATAAAGTTCAACTGTGCAACCGTAAAATTCACTTGAATGAAAGTGTGCAATTCTACACTGCTGTCCAAAAATAAGGGGCAGTGACCGGACGCTTTCGCTTTTTACATGGTTTGTCAAATATCTCCTGAAATTTTTTGACAAATTGTCCTTTAAATTCGAGTATGTAAAGCACATATTTGACTTCAAAAACAGTAGAAACAGAACACTGCAACTATAAAATTAAAATATTCAGTCCTTGATGAGATATGGACATTTGTATGAAATAATTTATAACTGCGCATGCGCGTACTATAACAGAGATTTTTTTTTTCATGATTTGGTAGTCAATTCGATAGAGTAACTCATATAAAAATACCAGTCAAATAGCGTGAAAACTCAAAAAGATACCAGCAATACAGTCAGCTAATTGACAGATTCGGGAGGAAATCCCATTGGAGTCAAACATGCTCTTTACATAATCGAATATCAAGAACAAATTGTCAATAATTTCAGTCGATATGAGACATACAGTGTAAAAAGTGAAATCCTCTGGTCACCGCCTCTTAATTTTTGGGTATCAGTGTATTATGAAATGAATCCATTTGCATCATTAGCACAAAAATGCCTCACTGCAGGAATTCATTTTTCATTCTGAAATACCAAATTCACATCAGAAATTCTGAATAGTATGCTTTATTTAAAGGAAACCTCTTAATGATTACTTAAAGTAAAAAAAAAAAAAATCTTATTTCTGTTTTTTCCCATGTATTAAATTTTTTTAAATTTTACAAAAAAAAAAAAAAAAAAAATCTGAAATGCTCCCTAATACTGGAAAATGCTTAACTCACTAAGCACAAAGTTATACCCATGAAAAATAATTTCAGCTCTTTTTGAAGAAATACGGATAATTAACACTTACGATTTTCCCCCCTAATATAGTAGTTATAGTAATAACATTTGCAGTTATTGTAGTTGTAAAATTTTCTGATGAATTGTTTTCTGTAAACTACAAATATGCGAATCCAAAATCCCAGGTTATTTCGCGAAAAAGTTTTTGTGATCTGCCTTAAAAAAAAAAAAAAAAAAAAAAAACTACACAAATTGCAACTATTAGGTAGCTTTCAATACAAAAAAGTATAAAACTACCTATTGCAGCCATTCGGAGGAAAGCAGTTCCGGAAAATTTCGATATATTTTCACCGATCATGACCCCCAGACCCCAAAACCACCCTCCGTTCAAATGTTGATTTATATATATAGATCTATCTATCTATCTATCTATCTATCTATCTATCTATCTATATATATATATATATATATATATATATATATATGACCTATGTCATACGATAACGCTCGTATTTATAAATCAATTTTGATGAAACTAATTATGTGTATTAAGCTAACCAATGTCTCGACCGAGTTCGTTGGCCAGCTTGGTCCGCCATTTTATTTCAAGATGGCGGCCATTTAAAAATTTAAAACTAAAATAATTATACAAAAAAATTAAAAATTCAAATTTATTTTTTAATTACGTGTTAGGCCTTGATACAAGGATTCCAGAGCAGTTTTTGGTTTACCTATATCTCAAAAAATTGTGAGATAGAGTAGTTTGAAATTCTAGGGTGGCTGACATTTTGAAACAAAACAGCACATTAACGCGATTACTCGCAAATTATTTTTTTTACATTGTTGTAATAATTTTCCCAATCATACGCATAAAACTATATATTCATATCCGTTAGCGCCAAAATTGGTGACATTGGCTTCAAAATTGGCGACATTTGGCGAAATATCGCCAAATTTGGCGATCAAAATAAGTCTTCATAAATGAAGCCAATTTGGCTATTGCTCAATAATTTGGCGAATTTCTTATTCAAATTCAGTATTAACGAATCTTTTGTAAACGTTTCTTTGCATTTTAACTTGCTGTTTTCGTGTAACATTAGCTAAAATTTTAAAACGAAGATATAGGAAAGCTACCTTTTCCTCCCGGTACAGCCCGGAAGGACTTTTTATATTGCAACTATTGAAATTAAAGTTATCATTCGAAGTTCGAAACTTCAAAACTTCATAGAAGTTCCAACCTTTACATATTTAAAATTCCTACACTTTTTCACCGAATGACTTCCTGTCTGATAAAAGAGAGTAGCATTTTCCAATATATCAAAAAATGATGTCAAAACAAGATGTTCGTATTGAAAATTTCATTTTGTGTTCAATTTCAGCATAAAAACACAAAATTCCAAATCAAATGGATATTTTTCTCTATATTTGAGACAATTGTGGGATTAAATTATATGGGAGATATTCATTTTCAATGTTTTTAGCCGACTGTAAATATGTAAAACCCACATTTGTCGTGAATGTAGAAGAAAGTATTACCAGAATTTGCATAGGTGCTTATTTTTGAATACCAGACATTTTGTAAAGTAATTTTCGCCTTATTTAATTGCAAAATTCTGCAATTACACACACCAAATTTTTAATCATATAAATTATGATATACAAATGTAAGGGCCCGTACGAACCTTTATTATACATTAATTAAATTTAATTATATCCTGATTACAATTATTTTTTGTATAAATCAAAATGTATTTAAATTTTTGGTTTCATTTAATTTATACAAAGAAGTCGAATGTAACGTACGCAGTATATGTATCGATAGCGGTATTCAGGCGTACATGTTGTATTACAATTCAACAAAACCGTTGCCAATGCTTCGTTTAAATGATGTTATTCAAAACATAGAATTTCTTAAAAATTGAGGGTTTTTGTTTTTTTATCGGAAACATTAACTGTACAGTGTGTTACAAGGACAGAAGAGGCTAAGCTCCCACTTATCTTCCATAATATGTGGATTAATTTGACAAGTTTAATAACAGTTTTAAACCAGAAAATTTATTTGACGAAATTTTTATTTCTTTAATTTCAGATTTCTACGTTGAATTTATTTAATTTCATTTCTTAAAAGAATTTCTGGTATGAAACGTATTAAACCTGGGTCAAATTAACTCACATATTACGGAAAATTAGTGAGAGCTTGGCACCTCTGTACAAGGATGAAATATAAGCACTAGAAAGAAAAAAAACAAATATAACATAAGAATTCTCAATATGCAGGATGACATACTGTAACTGGAATCCGATAAACTAGAAATTAAATAACGAGATTTTTTAAAACAAACTAAGGATAACCAAGGCATTGTTAAGTGACGCGTCCATGGCAGTTCAAATCGCAATCTCAACGGTAAAGTCATAAGGATCTAGTATAGTAAATAAAAAATCCACGTTAAATTTGATATTCATCATTCCGTAAATGCTTTAAATCTGTTAGAAATCACATCTGTACAGCTTTAAAAACGTTTAAAATTCTGCTAATAACAATAGAATCTGTAAGGTTTCACAGTCTATCTGTGATTAAAGTTGCAAAGTGTTTGTATCCTATTGCTTAAATTTATTAAAACAATTTCTAATGGTAGAATTTGTTTGCATAATTAATTTTTACTCCTCTAATATAATCCTATTTTCCTATTAATATGTTTATAGAATGTTTTCTTCTATGGACGTCGCCAAATGTTTAATACGATTAGAGGGGGTATAGTGTTGTTAGAAATCTATTTGCAGTGCGACTTCTTAAATTTCAGACTATATTATATTAGATCTCGTATATAGAAAGTTTCTAAGGAAAATTAATCGGGAAATTAATTCCTTAAGAAAGATAAATGTATGCTTATAAAAGAGATAGTGCAATCTATCTGAATAATATTTTGCAGTGATTTATTTATGTTAATATGTTTATTTTGATAAGCCTTTTTTTTGTAAGAATTCATATTTATTTATTATCATTAAATTAAAAATACTGTTTTGGTTCCAAAAATTAAAACAAAATATGTCATTTAATTTATGTATCGAACATTTATTTTTTTCGTCCACTTTTTGTCTTTATCTCGCCAAGCTCACTAGGAATGGTTGTTCACAGAATTTAAAATTACGCATAAATGATTCATAATTACAACGATGATTTTTAAAAAAGGATAATTTTTATAACTATATTAAAATGCAATAACATTGAAAGAAAGTTCTTGTTTCGTAATATTTTATTTTCGCTTCTGCTCTATTCTTTTTATCGTACTAGACTTTTTTCATAGTAAAAGTTATATAAATAGTACAAATATAGTAAAATCATTGTGTGTATAAATTTGCCTGCAAAAAAAAATAATTTATTTGAATAATGTCTAATTTTAAACAATTGTGTTATAAACATTCAGGAACAACAATAATAGATTTTTTTCTTTTATTTTTCCTCGAATTAAAAAAAAATTTCTCACTATTTTCCACAAAAGTCTAAATTAACTCATTAAGTTGTTTAATATATATGTGCTTTACTATTACACTCCTGATAAACCTTCTGATAAATATGACCTGATTTCGTTGACAGAATTCATATTTTATCATATGTGTAAAAACACTGACAAGCATAATACTGCATAAAATCGAAAAATAAATTTGTGTGTAAAAATCCTAAAAGTAGATTTATTTTGAGATAGATTTATTTTCCTTGTCAGATCAAACTGCTTTGAATCGGTCAAATACAAGCCAAGCATACAATTCCACACTGAAAAGATCCAATTTCACTAGAAATAAGATGTTATTTTGTTCAAAGTACTTTTTGATATTTATGTCTCTTAAAACTGAATTACACAGATAAATAACTTTATTAAAATTTTAGAATTTTTATTCTAAGATAAATGTTAGACATTGATTAGAGTGACGTTTTTTATTAGCGTAGATGTTTATTATTTTACAGTTTATTATTTTACTGTAAAACTGAAGCAGACGGGTGGCGAATTATGGAGAAAGAAACCAGTGGCACTGAAAATGGATGCCGTAAGACTGGAATCCGGAATCGGTCAAATACAAGCCGTATATTATTAGTACAAATTTTACTACGATCATGAAGAATATGAAGAATATAAAGAATAAGAAATGAAAGAACAACAACAACAACAAAAAAAGGTTCCAGTAAAGGGAACCATATTAGATGATCTTCAAAAGAAGCAATTAATCTGGTATAATCATGTTAAAAGAATGAGTGATGACAGACTTCTCAAAATTGCATTTTATTATAGAACAAATAAGAAAAGGAAACGAGGAAGACCACGAAATTACTGGATGACTGATATAAAATAAGCGATAATTGATAGAGGTCTGGAGAAGGAATGGACCGTTGACCGGAAGAAATGGAATAGTTCATTGTAGATTTTTTCAGCTGCGACACCTGACGCTATAAACCGATTTTTATCCATTTTTTATCCCATTTTATCCAGGTATGTATAAAGTACATTTTGCAAAATTATTATAAATGTTTACTGACAGAACTGTTTACAGTGAAAAATTTCTAATTATTTAAACGTGTAATATAAAAACATTCATACAGTATCTGTTATTTTATAAAAATAAAGAATCGGTATATATATATATATATATTAACTGGCAAAAATTTATAGCTTTTATTCCAAAACATTTACTTATCACAAGAGCAAAAGAATAATAAGGTTCAGTATTTTTTTGTTATTTTATTGCGCTAGAGCGTTCGTACGCTGTTACTACCATTTTTAAAAGAAAATGTCGCCATATTTAAATGCAGAAAATTATTATAAATCCTGCAATTAACCCTCTCACCGCTTATACCGCGTTTGTAGAAAAGACATTTGTAGAAAAATGTATATATTTAATAATTTTTCAAGCAATTTAGTTAAAACAATTCCACACTCAAAGAGTGAAAATGCAAGTGAAAAATTTACTACATATTTCAAATACATGATGATTTAAAAATGTAATATTATAGAAGATACCGACCGATTACCTAATAATCGAAAGGATTTTGAAAAAAAAAATTAAGCAAAGGGTTAAACGAGGCGTTTACAATTTCTGCTATTTAAATATCAAATAGAAGAATTCTATTAAAACATTGTGGTAAATGCGTACGAACCCTGCACTAGCTACTTACATTTAACATAATAATCTAATAGAATGTACAGCATATTTTTTTTTAAATTCAATTACAGTTTAAAAATGTAACTAAGATTTAAATGTTTCATGTACTATGCTGGACCTAGATAGAACAAATCTGCGTACAATATTCAATGCCAATTACTCTTCTTAGTTTTTAAATTTCAGTTATCAATTAACCCTTTAACCCTTAATTGCATAGTGATGTAAATATCCATCACTGTTTATTTAACTTTTAATAAATAAATCAACTTCTTCGCCACCGCTATATTTATATAGAAATATTAATCGATTAAATTTTCCGTGAACTATGTTGCTGAACAAAGTTAAAAATCTATCTTAAAATTTCTGGTGTCTAATATTTAATATATGTATAAAAAAACACAATTGTAAAACAAAAACTCATGCAAAGAAGGGTTAACGGATAAAGAACTTCAATTGCTAAAATGTTGAAATAAATGATTGACACCGAAAATTATGAACAAATTTATTTTTTTATAAAAAATAAAAAAATAAAAATAAAAATTAAAAAAAAGAAAAAAAGAAAAAAAGTGATATTTCACATACATAATAAATGGAAAACATTTCTATTAAAATTCTGCTGTCATTGTTGAATTTCGTAATTAAAGTTTTGTGGTTTCACACGGAAACCAATGTCCTTTAAAGGGTAAAATGCTTTAGTTTAATTCTCATTTCGACATCAAAATATTTCTCGAATCATTAAAAATTTAATTATATTTTGCAATATTTCAGATAAAATGTGCATGTGTAATAAACGCAAATATTGCTTAAAAAATATCTCAGTTTTCTTTAACCATATATCTAATATTTATTACAAAATTCGTAGCTACAATTAGATAAGTAAATCAATCGCATCAAAAATTAATACGTTATATGGTATATCCAGATAAATGATATTAATTTCCTATTAAAAATGGAATAATCATTAAAAATGGATGCTCGTGTCATAAATTCCATTTTCGTTTACTTTACCTGATTAAATAGTCATAAAAGATTATGAGATAACAGAAAACGCGTTATCTAATCGAAATTTTAGAAGATACCTTTAATAATAATAATAAAAACATGTTATACAAGTACGTACATGTGATGCCAGTTTATAAAAATATCACGTTTTCGTATGAAATATATCATTTGACACAACTCTTCTCTTTAATAAATGTATAGTAGTATCATCAGATATCGATATTATAATTCATCTATCTATCTCAGGGGTGTCAAACTGTAGCCGCCAGATAACACTATTTTTTAAAGAAATAGTCCACTTCTTGATTTGGAGAGATTCGATGATTAGACAAGGAAATATTAATATAAGCTTTTATTGGTATTCAGCGGGCCACAGTTTGACCCCCCTGGTCTAACTGCTGAATTTTCGTTTCTTTTATCTACATATCGTCGCTAATATGTCAAGCTATCGAAAGTGAAAAATTTCATTTTCCATGACTTTTAAAAATGGACCGATTGTCACCACCAAATTTTATAAGAAATCTTCGCAAAATAAGAATACTAATAACAAGTCTGCGAAGTACAGGGTTGCCTGTTGGGGCTTCTTATTTATTTGCAGATGCCGAATTCATACCGGAAATTTTGAGAGAAAAAAAAATACTTTAAGTAATTGCAAAATGTCTGTCATTATATAAAGCAAAAATTTATGTTTGAAATTTCTGGTATGAATTCGGAATTTCTGAATAAAAAAATGCCAAACTGGCAACCATGATGAAGAATACTTTTAAAATTTAGTGGTGACAATCTACACATTTTTAAAAGTAATTAAAAATGCAATTTTTCACATTCGATAGTTTGAGATGGTATCAATATCATATTCACTTTCACTAAATTTGGAAAAAAATTATTCTTCAAATCAAATTAAAGATAATTTTATTAAAACACTTTAAAGATGAAAATAGCTTTGAAAATATTACATGTATCTAATCTTAATTTAAGGAGTAATAAAATTCGGCTAGAAACTAAAGAAAAAAATAATAAGAATGATTACTTACAGAAACAAAAATATACAACGATAAAAACACAATATTTATTAAATTTCATCTTAATGTAAGAAAATACTTTGACACCTATTTGTTATTTAAAATATATAAACATTTTAAGATTAAAACACATATCTGATAAGAAACTTCTGCAGTTATCTACTCAATTTTCGTTTTTAACTAAATTTGAAAAAAAAATTCTTCAACTCAAATTAAAGATAATTTTATTAAAACTCTTTAAACGATATGAAAATATTACATGTATCTAACTTTAATTTAAGGATTAATAAAATGCGGCTAGAAACTAAAGAAAAAAATAATAAGAATTCTACTTACAGAAACAAAAATATACCACTATAAAAACACAATATTAATTATTAAATTTTATCTTACTGTATGCGAATACTTTGACACCTATTTGTTATTCAAATTATGTAAACATTAATTATATTCAACATATTTTAAGATTAAACACATATCTGATAAGAAACTTATGCAGTTATCTGCTGAAGCCGATGCCTTCCTTGTAAAAAAAAAGTTCCAAACAATAACGCCGTTAATTTCATTTAAATTTCAGTTAACTTATCTGATTGAATAGCCAATTCTGGCAGAATTCAGTTAAATGCTTTGAAGAAAAGATAAACATTACTTATCTAAGAAAAATATATCTTTAATTTAAAAAAAGGCATATAATATAAATGTAGGTACATTTGAAATTAGATTATAAAAATAGCACGTTTTCGTATGAAATGCATTAGCTGACGCAAGACACTTAATAAATTTATAATTTCATGAGATATGGCTGCTTTAATTAATTTATCTAACATGAGTGCTGTGTTTTCTTTTCGTTTTATCTAAATATCCTACTAACTTCTATTAAATTAAATATATATATATATTCTCAAAATCAAATTAAAGAAATTTTTATTAAAATATATCAAACATGAAAAATACTGCATTTATATAATCTCTATTTAAGAAAAAAAACACTGTATGGATATTAAGAAAACAAAAACGAATAAGAATTACTATTTACAAAATAATATATATACATTTATAAAAACACAATTTGAGTCATTCAAAGATATCTTATTTTATAGGAATTCTTTGACAGCAAATGCTTTATTCAAAACATGTCACAAATAATTATATTTAACACATGTGAATGTTAAAATACTTGTCAGATAAGAAACATCAACAAATTTATGTTATACTCGACGCTTTCTTTGAAAGAAATAAAAGAAAGAACTCTTTTCAAATTGTTCACCAAATTCTACTACAAAAAATATTATATTTATTAAAACAAATAGCTTTTTTACTATTAAGTATATTTACTAACGCATGACTGCTCCTGATAAAAAAAACCTCGTCTTATTTCTAATATAGATTAAAAAAAGCGAATACATATGCTGTAAATTTTATTTAATATTCATTTAATTTATCTGATTGAATCAAAATTCCCTGTTCTGATTAATTTCAGACAAATGCTTCAGAGATAAGAAAAACCAGACTTATCTAATCAGAATTATAAATATATCTTTAAGGTGAAGTTATCTTTTATAAATATAAATATATATACCGGGTGGATATAAGTATATCAATTTGGAGCTGTATGTAGCTGAAAGGAATAACCTGAATGAAACCAAAATCGCTACACTTACTAGACGAGAGGGGGCGGGGGGAGAAGATTGAAAAAAAATAATCGCAAAAATCGTCGACAGATGGCGCTTTTGAGTGTGAAATGTAATGTGTAATATTGTGTACCGTAGAAGAATCGCAAACTTTAATGACTTTACCGCATATCACGACATGAGCGAAACATCACTCTTGATGCGTTACATTCCGCAGTTGAGCACGTCGTGCATCGCCTGGATTGTAACCTCCAGCACAATGACCATGTGTAACCTGAACATAATCGGCACTGCCATGCGAAAGCGTAGCATCAGTCACTGCGGCATCTTCCAATAAATTAGGTGTGTCATCCGGTTCCATGCCTTAATTCTTTTCTTGTTTTACACATAACATTTCACACTGAGTAGCGCCATCTGTCGGTGATTATTGCAATTATTTTTTATTATTATTCCATTCTTCTTCCCCTTTCTCGAATAGTAAGTGTACCGATTTCGGTTTCATTCGGGTTATTCATTCGAGCTACAGACAGCTCCAAATAGATATACTTATATTATAACCACCCTGTATATACCGATTTTTTTTACATTACACGAATGTGTATAGTGTGTAGAATAAGTCCCTAGAACGGTTAGGAGAAATTCAAAATATTTAAGAAATTACAGTCAACTGAAAACGAGCGCGGACCGGTTGATAAACAGGTATATGGGTCCCGTCAACTGTAGTACAGTTGCACGCGTGCTTCAAAGGGTATGAATATAACGAAATGCAAAATGTAACGAACAACTAAATTTTTTTTATACATTTTTTTCTTCAATATAACCTAAATCTCGTTTTTCAAGAAACGACATTTTTCAGTGCGCTGTGTAAAGAAGCGTATAATGCGCTCGTGTAAAAAAAGCGTGTGATGCATAACCTGTACAGAAGTGTGCAATACTGAAATATTAAATCCGTTTTTTTTCAATTTTTGAAAATTAATATTATTAATTTTGTGGTGTCATGAACGTTTCAAATGTAAAATAATAGTAAGAAGAAAAAGATAAAAAGAATATTTTTTAAGCTATTTTGTAGTTTGGGGGGAAAAAAAGTGTGAAACAATGACACCTACTTCAAACAACTACCATTTTCCCAAATGTCGTCCAGTTTCACTAAAAATAGGTTCCCCCCCCCCCCATCCCAAACACACACACATTCAATAAGTTTTCTGAAAGCTTTGAATTTGTTTGTTTAAGATGACCTTGACAAGCTGTGCATTACACCGCGCAGTGTGATGCGCGCAAACCATACTTATGTGTATCTAGAAATATTTCTATCAATTTTAATAAAAAATATTTTTTATAGTAAGAACAATAATCAGTTGCATTTTCAATTTTTCCGTTAATTTATCCTTTTTATGAAAAAAAATATATATATCCTGAAGCTGACCTAATTTTCTGGTCGATGAACGGTAACCTACCCTTAATTTAAAAAAAAAAAAAAAAGGTAGCTTTTATTCACATCTACCGTAATTTCCGGCGTATAATCCGCAGCTCAAAGAGTCGTTTTTCGACCCAGAAATTTTATTCAATAATTGTAGTTAAATATTTACAGCGATCTTTTAAGTTACATTTTATAAAATAATATTTCTGGGTCGAAAAACGACTCTTTGAGCTGCGGATTATACGCCGGAAATTACGGTAAATATGCCCTTCTAAATTTTTATACTCTAGAGGAGACTTTCCAAGTCTCCGGCTTTTTGCATACCAGTATTAGCTTGAAAATGTTGTTATTTTAAATCGCAAAATGTTCCGATTGCATAAAACAACATATTCTGTACTAAAATACTCGTGTCCAAAAAGCCAGAGACTTAGTAGCTCAGCTCTAGAGACTAAAATGCATTTACACTTGATATTTCTTTCAGAAAACAGTACGTTTTCATATGAAATGCACCATCTGATGAAACATGTCTCTTATTGAAATTTAGCCCAAATTTCCTTTCTAAAATAAAGGTAAGCAATGTTTTGAAAAAATCTCAAATCATCAAAGATATCTTTAATTGTGTGAAGAAAGAATTAATTCATAATTGAGTATATTCTTCTAAATTTTGATACTCATCTGACCAAGATGCACTTACAGTTGATATTGATTTTTCAGAAAACAGGACGCTTCCATAAGAAATGCACCAGCTGACGCAAAATGTCACTTATTGAAATTTAGCGGTTCATCATCCGAAATGACAAACTAAAAGTATGCATCCAACTTCAAAGTTATTTATCAACATATTTGATTTATTTTTCAAAACAATAAAAAATATATACTGTTTTATTTAAGTGTAAAAGTTTTATTTCTTAATCTAGAATATTATTCAAAAAACTATAAATTTGATAGTCGTGTGAGGAAAAAGCGTATACGTGATATTTCTTTAAGAAAGCAGCACGTTTCCATTTGAAAAGCTCAGATTATTCAAATTTTTCTCTTCACAACGTAAACGTTTGTGTTCTCAACACAAACGTAAATTTTGTATCAAACTGCAAAGTTTTTATGTACAGTCGTGGAAAAAAAAAACGGAACACCCCCACTAACTCTGCAACAAATTATAGTAGAAGGACGTGACTGGTACCAAACGATTGGAAATAAAGTCTACTTTTAAGTGATGTATCTAAAATTTGCTTAAGGGGCCATCTACATATTAAAACCAGCCTAAACTTTATTTTTTTCAATGGCAACACCCACTTTTGACATGATATTTTAAATCTTCGGTTCAAACTATGCCTAGATACAAAATTTTAAGTCATTTGGATGATAAGTTTTTGAGTTATAAACATTCAAATTTTAGAGCTTCTAACGTTAAATTACATTTTCATATTTTTATTAATATCTCCTGAAATTATAATCCTAATGTACTAACGTTTTGTTTGGTTATAAAACTCAAAAACCCAAACATAACTACGTCAAATTTGTAATTTTTAAAATTTTATAATATGAATTATGAATTATGAAATTAATATTCGAAAAAATTATGAATTGCAACCTACAATTTTTTTGATGGATTTATATTTATTATGTCCTGCTTTATGTGTATTCAAAATTTCAATTTTCTTTTCCAAGTAGTTTTCAAATTATGCTTAAAAAACGACAAAATGCTGCTTTAAGGGGCCGTCTATGATGTGCATTAAAGCATAGTTTGAATAGGGATGGGAGCGCTCCGACTCGAAATCCCAATTGACACCACTAAATTTTAATAGTATTTGTTACCTTATTCAAGGACAAAATTTCTGAAATTCTTTACGTTGGAGAATACTATTAAAATTTAGTGGTAAGAATCGATATTCGGGTCGGAGAGCTCTCATTCCTCTTTGAGAAAATATTATACTCATAGGCTTGGGATTATAGTGACTTGATAAACTTAGAGATTAAGTCTGTCTTACACTATAAACAATGCGTAAACCGTATTTCAATGCTTCGTGATCTTACGTTAAACAACTCTGACAACGACCTGCGATTGTAGTAAGATATAAGATAGCGAAGCACCAGAGCCCCAGCCTTTATTAGTATATATATATATATATATTTCTTTTACTTTTTCAATGTCTGCTTTAAAATTTTTCATTAAAATTTCGTAAAACGTATTTGCATGAGATATATGTTTACATTTATGGAAAATAGTTTCGCTTTTATTTTTAAATTAATAAAGCTCATTTTTGAAAAATATGATCAGTTCTACCTTAGAAAAAACTTAATCATTTTTGTTACCTTTAAATGGATTTATAGCTTCTTTTCCAGTCTAATAAAGATATATATTGTTTTTTCTGCAGTATATATGTTTGAAGTGAAGTTTATTATAAATGCATATGTGTAGAGTATTTGCTGAAACAAAATGGCCCCACAATTACTTGAAGCAACGAAAGGCCAAATGATTGGCCTGTGGCAAGCTGGAAGAAGTTTTCGTTATATAGCTGGGCATTTTCAAGTGTCTCTTCAAACTGTTTCAACATGGATTAATAGGTAAGGTTTATATTGGTAGTTTATTGCGAAGAAAAAATTACAATATTTCTTCTATAACTTTCGTATTTAAATCTATTCGATTAAACAGGCTAATTAAAAAAAATTACGAGTTATTTTTATGTTTTTCTGATAGGCAAGATTATTTCCCAATCGCTAGCAGTGTGCAAAAAAATCTAATATAATAATAATAATAATAAATAATAAATGTCATATGGCAAGTTTTCTTGCCAGGAGGCATTAATGAGTTAATTGTAAAATTTCAAATGAACTACCAGAATAGGTTTAATCATAGAATTATTACCCCTATTTCGAAGGAGAATAACGGATGTAAAGTTATTCAGCTGTCTTTATAACATATATTTAGTTTTAGGTCTTCAAATAAATCTGAATGTAAATTCTGCGAACATATCTCAAAACAAGACACCCCCCCCCCTCTCGCTACTAAAAAAAAAGCAATGTCTGGATTTATTTTCAGACTAAAAAACAATTTATCAGCGTTTTTTTTTTTGTTATTTTTACTTTGTTTCATTACGCTGCTTTATACTATTTTTTTTTATTCTAAATTTTGTATCTGTCAATATTATTCACGTTTCTGCCAATAAACTAAAGAAAAGGCGAGTTAAATAGATGCAAAATCTGAGAAAAATCATTATAAAAGAACCTGTAAAATTCCAATAACATTTACATATTCTAAGACTATTTTAATTACAAATAATCTTATGGTTTTTTAATCCCTTCGTGACGAGAGTCTATTACAGAATTTTTAATAATTTACCACCGGTTTTTCAAAACAGAAATTTTCGTCTAATTGAATTGTGGAAATGCTAAGATATAATAAGGCAAAGCTTGCAATAAAAAATAACTGGTGGGAAAAATCGAGGATTCTGAGCATCTTATGCGTCACGCATACGTGTCGCTCGTCCCTAAGGAGTTAAAATCGGATAATTCAACACTTGTAAACATTATCTTACAGCATATAACAATAACCGAAACTTATTAAGTGAGTAAAATGGTCATATCGGTAAAACATAATACATTAAAAGGTGACATTCTGCAGCATTTCAACAATCGAGTACCGAACTTCAATTTGGATACAGCCCCTTAAATATGCTCATTATAAAGTAATTAATTTCTCAGAAACTAATCGTAGGAATTTAATGAAATTTGGCATCTAGGCATAGTTTGAACTGCAGATTTCAAATATGTTGTCAAATTTGGGTCTTGCTATTGAAAAAAACAAAGTTTGGGTGTGTTTTTATATGTATATGGCCCCCTAAACAAATTTTATATACATCACTTAAAAGTAGACTTTATTTCCAATCGTTTGGTAACAGTCACTTCCTTCTACTATAATTTGTTGCAGAGTTAGTGGGGGGTGTTCCATTTTTTCCCACGACTGTACGTATTTGATTTACTTTGATAAAACAAAGAAAAAATAGTGTACTATTTATTTATTAACATTTAAAAGGTTTTATTTTTCTTAATCTAGTATATTGATCAAAGAACTAGATTAATTTGTGAGGACAATACTAATTTTTAAATGTGCAAATAATCAATTTTCTGCATTTAACATTTTTCTTTCCTTTCTAAAATAAAGGTAAGGCATGTTTAGAAAAAATCTCAAATCATCAAACACATCTTTAATTAAGTGAAGAAATATTTTATTCATAACTGAATGTATCCTTCTAAATTTTGATACTCATCAGACCAAGATGCACCTACAATTGATATTTCTTTCAGAAAACAGTACGTTTCCATATGAAATGCACTAGCTGACGCAAAATGTTTCTTATTGAAATTTATCGCTTCATCAGAAATGGCAGATAGAAATTATTTATTAAACTGCAAAGTTTTTTATGTATATATTTGATTTATTTCGATAAAATAAGAAATAAATGTGTATTATTTTATTAAAATTATTTTTTTTTCTTAATCTAGTATAGTATTCAAATAACTAGAAATTTTGATACTCAAGTGAAGAAAATGCATTTACATTTGATGTTGCTTTTAAAAAAAAGTAGCAGGTTTCTATATGAAACGCACCAGCTGACGCAAAATGCCTCTTATTGGAATTTATCGCTTCATTGGAAATGACAAACGGAAATTATCTGTCTAATGGCAAAGTTTTTTCAATAAATATTTAATTTATGTTGATAAAACAAGAAATAAAAATGTATTATTTTATTAAAATTTAAAAGGTTTTTATCTTAATCCAGTATATTGATCAAAGATATATTTAATTAAGCAAAGAAATATTTTATTCACAATTGAATATGTCCTTCTAAATTTTGATACTCATGTGTCAAGATACACTTACACTTGATATTTCTTTAAAAAAAAAACTACACATTTCGATATGAAATGTACCAGCTGACGCAAAATGTTTCTTATTGAAATTTATCGCTTCATCAGAAATGACAAATGAAAATTATCTATCATACTGCAAAGCTTTTTATCTACATGTTTGATTCATTTTGAAGAAACAAGAAAAAAAAAAATATTTTTTACTAGAATGTAAAAGTTTATTTTCTTATTCTAGAAGAGTATTCAAAGAAATAGAAATTTTTATACTCATGTGAGCAAAATGCACTTACACTTGATATTTCTTAAAGAAACAGCATGTTTCCATATGAAATGCACCAGCTGACGCAAAATGTTTTTTATTGAAATTTACCGCTTCATCTGAAATGGCAAATGGAAATTATTTATTAAACTGCAAAGTTTTTATCTATATATTTGATTTATTTCGATAAAATAAGAAATAAATGTGTATTATTTTATTAAAATTTAATTTTTTTTTCTCAATCTAGTATAGTATTCAAATAACTAGTAAAGTTGATACTCGTGTGAAGAAAATGCACTTACATTTGATGTTGCTTTTAAAAAAGTAACAAGTTTCTATATGAAACGCACCAGCTGACGCAAAATGCCTCTTATTGGAATTTATCGCTTCATCGGAAATGACAAATTGAAATTATCTACTTAACGGCAAACTTTTTTAAGTAAATGTTTAATTTATTTTGATAAAACAAGAAATACAATTGTATTATTTTATTAAAATTTAAAAGTTTTTTTCTTAGTACAGTATATTGATCAAAGATATATTTACCGTAGTTTCGCGCGTATACGCCGCACCTCAGACAATTCGACACCGTACCAGAATTTATTTTAAATAAAATGTGACCTACTTCTGCTTAGCACTTATTTGACTTTTTAATTTCAATAAAATTTCCGGTTTGAAAATGACGTAACTAAGCCGCGGCGCATACGCGCGAAATTACGGTAATAAAACAAAGAAATATTTTTTTCCCAATTGAATATGTCTTTCTAAATTTTGATACTCATGTGTCAAGATATACTTACACCTGATATTTTTTTAAGAAAACTACACATTTCGATACGAAATGCACCAGCTGACGCATAATGTTTTTTATTGAAATTTATCATTTCATCAGAAATGACAAATGAGAATTACCTATCATACTACAAATCTTTTTATCTACATATTTGGTTCATTTTGATGAAACAAGAAAGAAAAAATTACTAAAATTTAGAAGCTTATTTTCTTAATCTAGAAGAGTATTCAAAGAACTAGAAATTTTTATACTCATGTGAGCAAAATGCACTTACACTTGTTATTTCTTAAAGAAACAGCATGTTTCCATATGAAGCCATATCAGCTGACGCAAAATGTTTCTTATTGAAATTTATCGCTTCATCAGAAATAGCAAATGGAAATTATTTATTAAACTGCAAAGTTTTTTATCTATATATTTCATTTATTTTGATAAAATAAGAAATAAATGTGTATTATTTAATTTATTTTTTTTTTGTCTTAATCTAGTATAGTATTCAAATAACTAGAAATTTTGATACTCATGCGAAGAAAATGCACTTACATTAGATGTTGCTTTTAAAAAAGTAGCATGTTTCCATATGAAATGCACCAGCTGACGCAAAATGTATCTTAAATAAGGTATGCCGTCACCGGAAATAAGAAACGTAAATTATCTATCAACTGCAGAAGTTTTTATTTAATTTACATATTTAATTTATTTTTGTAAAACAAGGAAAAAATGTATATTAATGTATTAAAATTGAAAAATTTATTTTCTTAATCTAGACTATTTTTCAAAGAACTAGAAATTTTGATACTCATATGAGGAAAATGCACTTACACTTGATATTTGTTAAAGAAAACAGCATGTTTCCATAGGAAATGAAACAGCTGACGCAAAAAGACTACTTTATAGAGACAATACTATTTTTTAAGTACACAATCTTCTAATTTTTTTTCTAAAATAAAGTTTCCGAATGTTTGAAGAAATCTAAAATCATCCTATTAACACTTTACCGACCGGCCGTCGATTAATCAACGTTAGCTCCCCAGCGCTTACCGACCGGCCGTCGATTATTCGACGTTTGCTCCCCAGCGCTTACCGACCGGTCGTCGATTAATCGACTTTAGATCTTTCTGTTAGATTTGGTTAGGTTAGATTGACAAGTAGCAAGCAGCAAGCATTCTTTATTCAGATAATCGGTGCTTTTTTATAAGCTTTAGCCCTTTAGAACAGGTTTCGCTTGTAAATACTGCAACGTCCCATTACACAAAGGTGACTGTTTCGAGCGCTATCATAGTTAAAAAAAATATTAAACAACTTCTTTTTTCGACAAATATTGTTATATGGACAGTGGTATATTTATGTAAATAATAAACTGAAAACGATTGTAATAGGTAAAATAAATATTGTTTAACACTAATATGATTAACCCCTTCACGACGAGCGTCCTTTACAGAATTTTTAACCTTTTACCACCGGTTTTTGAAAACAGAAAATTTCACCTAATTGAATCCCAGAAATGATAAGATTTAATGAGGCAAATCTTACATTAAAAAATAACTTGTGGGAATAATCGAGGATTCTGAGCATCTTATGCGCCACGTATACGTGTCGCTCGTCCCCAAGGGGTTAAAGTAAAAGATTTTATTAAATTTCGTTACCCTAGAATAACACGAAGCGTACAATTTTACCAGAGTTTAAGAAAAGAGCATATATTCCCGGGCGTCAGTCTAGGCCGAAACCAAGCCGGTGTCTCGGACGATCTGCGGCTGACAGGGCGGTGAAAGGGCATAGTATGTTCGAACCGCTACCGGTCGGTAAAGTGCTAATACTAAACTATCAGCTAACCGTCATTTAACCAGTTCCAAATGAAAATATGTCGATTCGAACCTGAAATTTATTTATAATATAAATAAAATAAAGGATACGTAAATATAAAATGAATGGTTGAATAAAAGATTTGAAAAGTTTCTACTAAACATTCTGGTGTGAAATATTTTTATAAACTTGAGTAAAATTCCCAGTATGTTTAGTGTTAAATGAAAATAAATGTATGTTTAAATTCAAACAAATTATGAAATAAATGACTCCTAATCAGGTTTAAAGAAAATAAAATTTCTTTAATTCAGAAATACTTTCTATAAAAGAAGCATTCTGGTACACAGATTCTTAGAAAAACATTAAATTGTATATACCGTATATTTCGGCGTAAAAGGCATAATTTTGAATTAAGAAAATTGGTTAATTTTTACAGGTGCACGTTATACACTGGGTATAAAAGTAAAAGCATAAACAATTAAGCATAATAATTGCGGGACCCCGCCAGTCCGGGTTTTTTTCTTTTTCTTTTAACACTGGTATTTTTGAAAAAGAAAAAGGAGATTTTCTACAAAAATAACCTTCCGCGGTAGGTTTGTACAAAATTTGCAAGATATATCTGAAAAGAAGATTTTTCTTCTAAAAAAAGTGATATTCAAAAAATGTACCGAGTGGGAGCAAAGGAATTGAGATTTTCATATTAATAAAGAAGAGAAGAAGACGTGATTATTTCAATAAACTAAAGTACCGGGTGTCCTAAAAATGACAGATGGGTTTTAAAATTCAATAACTTATAACGGTAACATATATTAAAAAAATATTTCTGGAGGGTTATGTATGATGTCAGGAGTTTTTATACAGTGATTCTTGAATTTTGTTCAAATTTCAATCAATAGATGGCACGAGAAGCGATTGGCACTCAGTCGAGCCTCGACTGAAAGGATGTGATAAATACGGCTTGTGTGTGTGTTAACTCCTTGAAGGGCGCCGGTATATTATATATACTACTTAATTTTAATCCCAAAATGCCACATTGACACCAGAAATTTTTAATCAAATTTTGTATTTAAACAGTACATGAAGGATAACTTTTCCTTATTTTAAAATAAATTCGTTCGTGAATCTTGGTGTCAATCAATCATTTCAATATTTTAGCTACAAAAGTACTTTGACCCTGAAGGGGTTAAAAAGGAAGTTCGCTCAATACGGCGAATGTACTTAAAAATATAAGAATGCAGTCTCAAATCGTAGGTGGCCGTTATGCTCCAGAGCATGTTATATTCTGCAATATATGGTATATATTTAATGGTACTTTAGAATGCGTTATTTCTTAAGAATGTGTTATTTAAAAAGGGGACCAAGTGGTAGCTCTGGAATTGAGATTTTTATATCTTATCTAGTGAAGGATTCTTTGCAAAAAGAGTGCGTGCACGTACTACACCTAAAAATAACTAATATACCTATTAGGTATATTAAGACGTAATATACCTAATACGCGTCTCAAATCACAGGTCGCCGTTATGCGCCAGAGCGTGTTATACGCTGGAATATATGCTATATATTTAACATTACTTCAGGATGTGTTATTTCCTAATCAAACATAACAGTTATCTAGTGAAATCGTTTTTATACGAAAGGAAAAATAACCGTTATTTTCTAAATCTTAATGCAAAAATATTATAATTAGATGATAAAATCATTCATTTCACATACGTTAGATGATGTAGCATTTTTCTAGATTAAAATCAATCGCTTTTAATTCATATCACTGATTTTTAAAAAAGGCGAATACGAATGCCGAAATGTCATTACATTTCCTTTTCAATAAAATTCCATTCAACCAAATGCTTTTGAGATAAGGAAAACCGCACTTATCCCATAAAGATTTTAGAAGATATCTTCAATTAAAAAAGGAAAATCTCTATTCACAATTGAAATTATCTTTCTAAATTTTGATAATCTTATAAGGAAAATGCAAGTACACTTAATATTAGTTTAAGAAAATAGCACGTTTCCGTATGAAATACAACAGCTGACGAAACTTTTCTCCTATTCAGATTTATCGCTTCATCAGTTACCACAAATCGAATTCATCTATCTAACTGCTGAATTGTCTTTTTTTACATTTAGTTATCAGATTTATTTTCAGATAGTTTGAAAAAATTAATCTAATTTAGTTCATTTTATTTCGAATTTTGCAAAAATCTTTCAAAAAATGTTTTTGAGTTGTTAAAGATGTAACTAGCTCGTGAGGGATACGAATGAATAAATTTATTGAAAACAAATCAGCTAATAAAAATTATTTTTGCACTTAAACATTAAACGCTATTAATGTCCCAATGCGGAGACAAATAATGGTAGGATTTAGTTACAGAAAGAATGATTTTATAAATGATTGAATAAATATTCATGAAAAGAATTAAACTATTTAACTGATGATGGATTCCGTATCTACAAATATGATTCAAATGCATTAAATTTCTAACAGTCTATATTTCAAATGAAAAATAAATAAAATGCGGGGTTTATCTTACTGAGAAAAAAACAGAAATAAAAAATCCTTAATTTTTCCGATTATAGAAAAATCAGCTTTGTACGTACAAAGCTCATTTTTCAAAGCTGAATGCTGATTTTTCAAAGCTGAATTTGAAAACTAAATGCTCCGATTAAATAAAACAACATTTTCTGTACTAAAATACTGGTATCCAAAAATCCGGAGACTTGGCAGTTCTATATAACTAATTTGCAGAACGATATCCATAACCATATATTAAAACAATTTTTCTATATAAATGTTGAGGTGTTTCTCGTATACATATCAGATTTTCTTTACAAGATTTTGAACAAGTTAAAAGTTTTACTTTCAAATAAACTTAAACATTCAACAATTTTGATAAACTGTTATGTATCAACTATTAGCAAGAACTTTTAATTGTGTAAGTAGCAAAAAGACTAGTTTTATAATATCAACTTCATAATTATACACAGTTATAGGAAACTGTTCTTGAAAATAAATAGAAATTTTCAACATTTACATCATTTCTTGGGTATTAAATATACATTTACAAATCCATGAATATGAACTGGAAAGTGCCTTAAACAACAAATCTCTAAAAATATGTTACAAATAAATTTTATTTTCATTTTGAATGATTTTATGTTAACAAATAAAAATGATTCTTCCCCACGAATTATCAATAACTGTAAAAATATTTTTCTTGTATTTTTAGTTGCTTTAACTTATTCGTTGTTTACTCAGATATTAAGATGAGGAATATGGGAAAAAACTAGGAAGCCCTAAAGGCGATATTAAATATTTGAAACCATTTATTTTAAAGAAAATAAAAAAAAAAAACCCGGCAAAATGTGTGAAGAGAGAATTTCGTGAATCAAATCCTAACATTAACAAGAGGTAGTATACAATTGTTTTATGAATTTAAACTGTTTACATTGTGAACAATTCATGCTGTTCTACAAAATAAAGCTTTTTTTGTAGTTAAAAAAAACCGATATATTTTTATACTATTTGTGGTCACATAATATGAACTAACTATTAAAATTTTAATGTAAGCTATCGGTGTAAAAATATGGTTAGTATTACATCAGAGGTGTCAATCTCTCACTAATCTTTCGTAGTTTGTGGGTTAATTTAACCCAGGTTTAATATATTTTGCACCAGAATTTTTTTAAGAAATGAAATTTAAGCTACTCCATGTAGAAATCTGGAATTAACAAAATAAAAATTCATGAAGTAATTTTTCTGGTTCGAAATATTGTTAAACTTTGTCAAATTAATCCACATATTACGGAAGATTAGTGAAAGTTTGGTACCTCTGGTACATATTTGCCAAAATTTTTGTTATTTTAAATCTAGCAAACTTACCTTGAACCAGCGATATTTTTTAATAAATTTGTCTGGCTTCCATAAATTATTCAGTTGAAATCAATTTGTTCACATTCATTAAATAAAATTTACGGTTCGAAGAAGTTTATTTGAACAGGAATTTTCGCTAAAATCATTAGATTTGGCAAGTATACAATTATGATGAATTTTGATTTTAAGTGACACGTCAAACAAATCAAGTTTCGGCAGTAGGCTGCTAACATTGGTAAAATCTTTAAATCTGCGCAACTAAATGTAATCGCGGGTAAATCACTAAATAATTCGGAGTCAAACGATATCGAACGATAATACTCGCATATTATCGTAAATATGAAAAAAAAAGCACATCAAGAAAAAATAAAGCAAAACAACAGGATGCACTCTAAATTTTCTATAAATTTAATAAGTTTATAATGTGAAATAGGTATGTTTATCCTTAGTATTCTTTATCCATAAGCTTTATAAAATTAATTTACTGCCAATGAACAAATTTATTAAAAATATTCGCCATATTATTTACCGATATTCATATGCTACAATTGTACGATGCGAAAGTTCTTGCAATTACACTACTTTTAAGAAGTGTAATTAAAGGTATTATTATTATTATTATTATACCGCTAACCAGGCCCCTAGCTGCTCGGCATGAATGCCTAGCTTGACGGGTTAGTACCTGGGTGCGGGGGGGAAATCGCCTAATCGCAGCATGGCTGTAATCCACCTGATTGTAGATTTGTTCACATCGCTGCTGTGCTTGCTCTCTTGTAGTTTGCTACAGTTATCTTTGTTTGCCGGTTCAAGGTTTCTCTTTAACTTTGTTGAATTGGCAGATTTAATAGGTCTCGTAATTTAGAAACTTAAAGGTATACCAGTGGACTGGAGTGCGAGGATTTCGCACTCCAGTCTAATGATTTTTAGCAATATCTAATATTTTTAGATGCAGGTTTAAACTTCTAAAGGAAAATTATGGATAAAAATATTTGAAAACAACATCAGTCAAGCCAGAGTATCGTCTAATTTATTCCATGAAATTCACAGTATAAACTTATTGAAGACTGCAAACGTCACGCGCGAGGGAATCAAAAATAATAATCGTATTTTAACTACATTAAAAGATGACGTCATCCGCTTCTTGAAAAACATAAAACAAGGAAAAATAAATTGAATGCATTTAAAATACAATTTAATCTAATATAGCAAAGCATTAATTTTATTTTACACGTGTACTACCACTGCTTCACCATCGATTGATGATGTATTTTTATTATAAATATTTCACTGTCAGTTTTGCTTTTTAACCATAGATATAAAATGAACCCTAGCGGAGAAATCTTACTTTACACTTTTTGAATTATTTCTTTTTTTTTCATAATCATTGTTGAGCATCATATAATGCGGTATTTTATGCGGCAACACTAATTTGAGGAAAACCTTTCATCTTATTTATGAAATAAATGCCGATTTAGTTTTTAATCAACAGCAATTTTTAATAAAAATACATGTTTTAACGAAATGTGAATGTGCTATGTCAGAAGCCTCTTCAAAAACCTTTCGACTGATACCTCGTTCGTTACTGTGCGTTTCGTAAATTCACAGAAAATGGGATGTTGACAACATAAATAACATATATGATTACAACTTTTAATGTATACAAAAATACAAAGTACATATAAATATTTCTCTGCCTATTAACAACAGCTAACAACATTCGAATGAATGATGCGACTAAACTGGGTTTTAACGGTAATTTTAACGCAAATCGTTATAAACAATACAATTTATTTACTGTCCCTCTAATGTCTAAAGATGCATCATACTACAAAAATGACGCCTTAAAAATACATATTTCTTTAGATTTCTTTAGATTTATTCATAATTTTTTCTATATAACTTACTAGAACTTCTGTGAAACCTTTTTATAAATTATAAAGAAACTAATGAAATTATAATGATACTATGCTCATCTTCTTTTTGGTATTAACCCAATCAGGGCCAAAGTACTTCCATTCTGAAAATGCTGAAATGAATGAATAACACCGGAATTCACGAAGAAATTTATTTGGAAATAAGAAAAAACCTATAATTCACATACATAGCAAACGGAAACTTTTATACCAAAATTCTGGTGTCATTGTGGCATTTGGATATTAAAATTAAGTGGTTTCATAAACGTACCACTGCCCTTGAAAGGATGAAATATACATACACATGTACACAAATTTATGTTCCAAAATTTCGTTCGATTAATGAGACTATTGAAATGTATTTAAAATGAACTTTTTATGTCTTGGGGACAAACGAAGATATTGATTTTTTTTCAATCTTTAATAATCGCAAAATTATTTCTTTGTATCTTCGTTTGCTGTAAACCCCTCAATGTTTCTTCAAATATTAAAGTAAAGGAAATGAGGAATGATACTTACCAGGAAACCACGCCATAGTGTAATAATGAAAAAAATCGAAGGAAGCAGCAATCGAAAGAGCATAGGGAAATGTGTTTTTTAACACATAAATCATTTGCACTCATCTCCTCGTTATCGAGATATAAAGTCTTAAAGTTTACTAATTTATTTGTTTAATTTACGGAGAAAAGACGTGGCTATGATTCAGAAACTGTAATAATCAGATTAATATAAAATACAAAATATATTAATATAAAAATGAAAGAAGCTTGCAAAAAAATGTCATTGACAAATATGGTATTGAACCAAAAAATAATTGAAGCGTAGAAAATAGTGGCACGAAGAAAGTTTCATGAACTTACCGTAATTTCCGGCGTATAATCCGCAGCTCAAAGAGTCGTTTTTCGACCCAGAAATATTATTTTATAAAATGTAACTTAAAAAATCGCTGTAAATATTTAACTACAATTATTGAATAAAATTTCTGGGTCGAAAAACGACTCTTTGAGCTGCGGATTATACGCCGGAAATTACGGTAATTCTAGTGCAATGATTACAATGGACCACCTCCTGCAAAAAACAAAACTGCAAGGGTGTTTCAAATGAAACTGGCCCAGTTTGCACTAACCCAGCCTTGTACTAAGTAAAGAAAATCATGTCGGTGTATTGTGGCACACTAAACTGGAAATGGACAAGTGACTGGAGTTTGATGATGTTTTTACGTTGAAAACGTAATGACTCCCCCTTCCATCCTAACAACTAATCCTTCCATCCTATTAAATCAATAAATTAGCAAATTTTAAATCTTTATACCTCGATAACGGTGAGACAAGGCAAATAATTATGCATTAAAAAACACATTTCACTAGGCTCTTTTAATTGCTGCTTATTAATTTTTTTTAATTATTACGCTAACGGTGTGGTTTCCTGGTTAGAAAAGTATTGTGTTACTGAAGGTTTGAAAACCCATTAGTTTAAAAAAATCGGAAAGAACAGACAAACCAAATTAAATAAAAGCTTGTAATTCACCACTCTCTGCGTATACATGTATACAATATATGCATGTTTGTTTCTGTCTGGTAATTTCATTTTTAATCATGAGCATTATACTACAAAAACACTGTGCTGAAACCATTTATTCATAATACCGTAATTTCCGGCGTATAATCTGCAGCTCAAAGAGTCGTTTTTCGACCCAGAAATATTATTTTATAAAATGTAACTTAAAAGATCGCTGTAAATATTTAACTACAATTATGGAATAAAATTTCTGGGTCGAAAAACGACTCTTTGAGCTGCGGATTATACGCCGGAAATTAAGGTACAATAAAATCACTTGTTAACTTTAAATAAAGTATAATTACTGCTTAAAGTGATAAGCCTTTTGTGTTATGTTTTTATAACATTAAACATTAATTACCCTTTATCTATTTATTCATATTCATTTTTTGTAATGCTTTAACTAAGTAGTTTTAAATACATTATTATACAAACTTGAGTGAGATATATAAAATGGTGTGGCTGCACTTGCGTTAAACAGTAATTTTACGTAATGTATTCCAAATTATATATATATATATATATATATATATATATATATATATATATATATATATATATATATATATATATATATATATATATATATATATAATTATAATATCTTTGAATTTCAAAAAACATTAAATATATATATATATATATATATATATACATTGTTTCTCATTGCTAATTTCTTTTTTGGATACTACAAAACAACTGTGTTGAAAATAAAAAACTATTTATTTATATTTCTTTTATTTTTAATTCAATAATTTTAGATACACAATTATACAAACTTGAGTGAAACACTCCTTGAAGTCAAATTAAATACTTTTCATCTTCATTTAGACAACATTTACACAAAGACATACAAATAAATATCATTCAAAAAATACCTCACGGATAAAAAGTCTTGAAATATATTGAAATAATTATTTTTGTTGGAATTTTCGTTTCTTGTTCAAATGAATAAAATTAGTTTTTCCCAATCATCAATAGCTGCGAAACAATTTGTTTTCTAACTTTTGTTGCCGAAATCTTTCCAATGTTTACTTACATATTAAGAAGATGAAAATATGAAAAACTGTTACAGAAATAATATGTTATAGAGAATTCAAAAAATACATTAGTTTAAAGAATGTAAACAAATAAACAGCTTTATGTTTCGAAGGGAATTTTTTTAAATGATTGTTGGAGTAAGAAAAAAATAATACAAAAAATAAATGAATAAAATAAAAATCCTTTTGTATGATTAAACTATGTCTCCATTTAAATATTTACGCTAAGCATAATAAATCTTCTCAAATAAAGTAACAAAGACAAAATACCTAACAACTGTGTATATTTTACTTACTTGTATGTTTACACACATAAATATAAATCACAAACAATCATATTTTTTAATTAATTTAACACTGTGGTACGTACGCTTTTACCACGATTTTTAATATATATATATATTAATTTAGGACTGAAATTGCAGAAATTGTAGACGCCTCGTTCCATTGCAGGATTTGTAATATTTTCTGCATTTAAATAAAGAGAAAGATTCTATAAAAAATTGTGGTAAAAGTGAACGAACCCTGTTATTATTTCTAATTCTAAAACGGTTTTCATTGTTTATTTTTATCATGATAGTTAATACAGAGTAAATATACTGCACATTACGTAACATAATTTATGATTTGTAACATAGTGATATAATCTTAAAAAAACAAAACACTACACGGAAAAATCGTTAAGCATAGATTTTGAAAAACTTTCCAACAATTCTAGAATAATGTATCGTGACTTCACCGTTTGAAAAAGACAAAAGAAGATGATTGAGTAAACAATTTAGAAACATAACACATTTTTTAAAAGAATTCATCCATTACCGTCAATAGCCGGAAAGGTATACTCAAATTATTTTGAGCATCCCTGTACATGATTACATGCTACGGACTGTACGGAAATTCGCCCTAGTTGTAAAATGCATAACCCCATTTTGAAAGGCTTTTCAACACATCCAGAATAATGCATACCTTCCAACTTCCAACTTTCAATTAAATTTCCATACAATGTGAGTTAATTTGTTCAAAGTTGAAGACATTTGTAATCAGAAAATATATTTGAAAAAAAATGCTACATTTTTAGTTTGATTTTCTTACGGGGAAAATACATAAATGCATTTCTTAAACAAAATTCTGGTTTGAAACGTGTTTAACCTCGGTTAAATTCACCTATATTGTACGGAAGTTTAGTTGTATGTTGGCAGGTAGGATAATGTAACCTGTCTTCACCGTTTGAAAAATATAAAAGGAGATATGGGAACAAAAAATTTAGAAAACATAACACATTTTAAAACCAAATTCAAACAATTACCGTCAATAGCCTGAAAGGCACTCATATTCTTTTGAGCATCCCTGTACATACTTTATACGCTACCGACGGTACTGAAATTCGCCCTAGTTACAAAACGCATAACCCCATTTTGAAAGACTTTATATCGCTTCCAGAATAATGTAACGTGACTTCATCGTTTGAAAAAGATAAAAAAAGATATATGAGTGAACAATTTAGAAAACGTAACACGTTTGAAAACCAAATTTCAAGAATTCCCGTCAATAGACGGAAAGGTACTCAAATCATTTTGAGCATCCCTGTACGTGATTTATACGCTACCGACTGTACTGAAATTCGCCTCAGTTACAAAATGCAAAATCCCATAGAAAACTAATCTTCACCAATAGATAAAAATGCGCTATGATGATTCTGAACAGCCCTACAGTTCTTTTTATGCTCGCTTTTTATGCTACAGTTCTTTTTATGCTGGCTTCATATTAAACTCTAATTAAATTCAGGAAACAAACTCATAGCACAACTGAAAGCGCACAGTTAGAAATTTCAATCTACAGGGTGTATCTGAAAACATGAGCAGAACTTTACGGGCTGATAAAACGCAGCTATACGAGCAAATGTCATCATAGAATGTATCGTCGGAATGCAAGCGGTGAGAAGTTAAAAGGTAGTTTTCCACTGTCGCAGTTAAAGAATTAACACAAGAGTCAGAAAACAAATATTATAAGAAATGTCAAAGTTTCATTCTGTTTCTGTGAATGGTATGATAATTAGGGGCTCATATATCGGGATAGTTTTTTTTTATAATCAACTTGTATACACGGTGTCCACGTATGACCTGACCGACCATTATTTTCGCAACCGTTGGTCCTAGATGCATACTTCCAATTACAAAAATGTTTTAAATAAGGTAAAGAATTATATTATTTTTAAAGCGATTTGGGTCAAGAAAAACATTTATTAAAAATTACGAAATTTAAATTTTTATACGGTCCCCGATCCTATAAGTGATATATAGCAAAAATTTACTGTGACACTAACAAGTAAGATAAAAAAGTCCCATTCATCTACGATTAAAACTGACCGAGTAAAACCTGATTAAGGTTGGAGTATATCTTTTGTTGCGAAATAGGGGTCGTCATTCACAAATGTAGTAGAAATATAAATAGTCGTCAGATATAAAAAAAATAAACGCGAGAGCAAAATTAATAGTCTAATATAAATGTGAAAACTATAATCATTCTGACATATTAATGCAAAATATACAATTTGTACTGGACATATAAGAGGATAAAACTAACAGACTTTTTGTTAAATAAAAGGATGAAAAACAACAGCCTCAATTAAAATTTTAAAATTCTGTTAGATTACACTGTCTTTCAAATTTTGGGTTGTGCCATGTTTTTTACATTTTGAAAATTGATTCTAAAGTATTTTGTAGCGCTGAATCCGAAAATGACCTTCATTTTAAACCATCACATCAGGATTTTTCTCAAATCGAAAATTTCAAAGTTAAAAAGCTCAAAGTTAAAATTGATCCCCCTCCCCTCCCGATCTTATCGGGCCCCTGAGCTATTTAGGTGTAAATAACCTAGTATGAGCCAAAAATTTGAATAAATTATTGAATTAAATGAAATTAAACTGAATAAAATAGTCTTACATCTATTTAATAGTATCAGATTTTTTTGCTATTTTTTAACTTTGAAATTTACGATTTGCAAAAAGTCTTGACATGATGGTTAAAAGTGAAGGTAATTTTTTTATTCAGCGTAAAAAAATAAATAAAACATAATTATAAAATGTAAAAAACACAACCATCGCCCGTTTATGTTATCTAATCTAAAACTTTTTCTTAAACTTGTTGACGGTAATCTATCCGAATTTTTTTGTGTTATCCTCTAATCTGAGTATTAACAAGATGGTAAGCGTCGAAAATCATAATAATATTACATTGTCATCGGATTTAAGTCAGTATGCAAAATTTGATTTCGATCGGAGATTTGAAAGTGAGTTAGAGTTCGAGTACAAATTTTAAACTGGAAAGACGATCGTTGCAAGTTAAATAATGAAAGGTTATGAAATGTTAATGAAAATGAAATTTAATGAAATGTTATAAAATTATGAAAATAATATAATTTTGCTTAGAATGAGAAATTTCGAAGCAATAACGGTCGTGTGGGGAAACTGAGTCACCCCTTTTTTACATGGATTCCAAAAAACGATTGTTTCACGCGCAGAAAGGAAAATAATGTAAAAATAACATTACACCTAGCAAGGGGAGAGTCAGACAGGAGGATACTTAAAGGATGATTAATTACAGATAACATTTTTTCGCGGGGCTGATGTTTTTCTAAAACTGGGGTGACTCTGTGCCCTGTGCGATCTGTCTCGGGTTAATAAGCTAAAAGATAACATCTAAGTAAACAATTTGGAATACGCATAACATATTTAAAAACATAATTTCAGAAATTTCCAACATATACAATCTTCGGAAAAATATCCGAATACTTTTATTCAGCCCTGTATAGGATCTATAGATTTGTATATATACTACATAGGATGTAAATTTTAGTTCAGTTAGGAAACGCGTATCACAGTTTAAAATTCTCCGTCTGGAGTTTCTGTCAATAAACGGAAATGTGTTCGCAAATTTTTGTGCTTCCCTGTATAAGATCTACAGAATTTATACACACCACGTAATAGATAAGAAGCGAGTTAAAATTATAATCGCGTTCAGTAACTTAAAACGCACTTCCAGGAATTATTGTTAACAGACAGTAGAGAATTCTTTTGTGTGTCCCTGAAATGAACGATGACTGCTATACACACACTATTCTGTAGTAAGCCTCTTGTAATGCACCTTAGTGATATATATAAATTTCAATGCGTTTAAAATAGTGAAACATTATTTAATTAAATCGCAGACGATTTTTCTCCATAGACGTAATGTAACGGAATTTTTTGAGTGTCCCTGTAAAAAAACTGTAAGTGGTACACACGTCCGTTGAAATAGGGAACATCCTATAGATAACGACAATAACATATAAAAATTGCAGAGCAATCTGAGCATATTTACGGGAGTTAGAGCACGGCCAGACGGCCATACGGCAGACGGCAGACAAACCGAAGTCATAAACACTTTTCAACTAGGTTGTAAAGTGTAAAAAACAAATAGCAATCTAAGTATATTTCCGATAGTTAGAGAGAGCAAGGACTGACGGCAGACAGCAGACAGACAAACTGGAGTCATATGCGCTTTTCAACTATGTTTGAACGTTTTAATTTTCCAACTGAGTGGAAAACTGTCTTGGCCAAGATTCGAATCTGGAACATTTGGCGTAATCTGTCAATGATCTACCAATAGCGCTATATTCTGGAAAATCTGGCGGAGATTTCTCGCATATAAAACCTTGTTGATTATGGCTCCGGTCTGATATCAGAATCAGCTCAGCAGAATAAATTGCAGGTTATGGAACTCCAAGAAGCGTTGCAAACTTAATTATACTATATAAAATAATATATTATTAGAAAGTGCTAAAACATAGATACCTCAGTACATTTTAATCACCAAACTGCATAAAAAAGGCAATACTTTTTTTATTGGAAATCATTTCTTCTTCTAATTTATCTTACAAAATAGATTTAGGGGGTTATCTTCATATTGAAATTATAAAACCAAAATTTTCAATACCAATACCTAATTTTGATGTCTTAATTTAATTCATTGATATATTTTACCCTGGAATAACAGTCAAGAAATTTAGTAGAATCATTGAGGCATTATTAAAATTTCGAAATCGTTATGTTAAATTCTTTTTTAATGGTTGAAAAACAAAACAGTAATGCGGGTAGTTTTTAAAGCATAATTAAAAATCACCATAGCGGAGTGAAGTGCAATTTTGGATTTAGGTAATTAAAGCTTCAGGAAATTATTTTAGTTAAATTTAAGTAAAAATACGCAAAAAAATAAGACCATACTTATAATTTTTTTGCATGTTAAATTTATAATTTATAATACAAAAATTACTCTGTCTGTCTCTCTTTTTTTCGGATTATTGTACATTAAAGTCATTCAGTTAACCCTTTAACAGACATTGGTTTCCCCACGAAACCACCAAATTTTAATTACCAAATTCAACAGTGACAGCTGAATTTTAATAGAACTGTTTTCCATTTATTATGTATGTGAAATAACGCTTTTCTTCTTATATATAAATAAATTTGTTCATAATTTCCGGGGTCAATCATTTATTTTAACATTTTAGCAATTGAAGTGCTTTATCCGTTAAAGGCTTAACAATTAAAAATGTTTTGCTTTGTTTTTATTTTCAGCTTACTAAAAACGCAAGTAGTTGCTTTTAAAGAACTGCTTTCAGCGGCGTAGCCAGGGTATGATATCAGAGGTTCCACACTTAAAGATATATTCTTCGCTTTATATTATCACAGAGGTTTCAGAGAATAACAATGTGAAAATAACATTATGAAATTAATAGTATCCAGAGCATTTGTACGCCAACCCTATCAACGCCACTGACTGTCATGACCAGTGCGGCAAGTGACGGGCTTTATTTGGGGCACTAAATGCATGTCTGTCAAATTTATTCTTTTCATACAAATATTTTTTAAAAGGTTATTTTATTTTATTTATTGGCACAAAATTCTGCCATTATATAAATATTGGATTTTTTTTAAAGTAGTGTTACCAAAAGAATAAATCTTTCAAGTATGTATGTCAAGTGTCTCAAAAATAGTCAGTCACTGGTTGTGACTAACTTTAATTGAAACGATTAATTTACTATACAGTATTTTTTTCTGTTAGGTTAACGTATACTTTTCGTTTTACTACAATATCAATATTGTGTTAAGGAGACATAAATAATTTTTCGGATTATTATTTTATTTTACTAGAATATTTCCTACTACAAAATTTTATATACATAAGTGACAATTTCCTAGAGCATAAATGTAATTCTTTAAAAAATATATATTTATCGCTTATGTATTAAATATACATATGCATATAAATATCTAAAATGTGCCTCGAGCAATAAGTCTGTAAATATATTTGAAATCAATATTATCCTTATTTTAGAGTGTATTGTAGAAGAAAGAAGAAAATGAGTTTTTAAAATGTTCAATAACTACAAAATTATTTATTTTGTATCTTTTTTAGCTATAATCTGCCCAAAGTTTACCCAAATAATAAAATTCGAAAACTTTGGAAAGAAATAATATTGTTGTGAGCTCGGGGTTCGAAAGGACTGATGCCAATATATAAGAACACTAAAAAGGCTTTATTCACTATAAACAGTGCAATACGATCACAAATATCTTCTGAAAATTACAAGATATTCAGTAATCTTCAAATCCAATAAAAGAACAGCAAAATTTCACACAGAAACAATGCGTTCAATACGACTTATCAATGCAAAGCTTCTCGTATGAATTCAATCGCAGTTGACAGACAACTAACTAACTGAACTGATGGAGGTCCTTATATAGGTTTCAGAGATCTTTCCAGATTATACCAGAGCCTTCAGATGCTAGAAATTACCAGAAAGTGCTTTAACTTTCGATAGAGAATCAAAGCGAGAAAGGATCCCAATGTACAGGTATAAGGGGGTGTGGTTGCACAAAAAGTCGCCAAATCCGTCGCCAACTTGGCGACATTTGGCGATATATCGCCAAATTTGGCGACAAAAATAAGTCGCCAAAACCATCGCCAACTTGGCGATAAACCCATTCCTTGGCGATTTTACCATAGACTTCCATTATAAAGATGAGGGTGTAAGGTTGTTTTCCTTGCAAACCATCTGAGGCCTTTAGCATTGAGTTACATGATGCTCAATAGGAAATACATTAATAATACTGCAATTTTCACAATAATCAAATAAAATAAATTTAAACAAATGGAATATTTACAGATATATACAAAATTCATAACATTGCCCCCCTCTCAAGGACTGCACGTCCCGGGCAGTTCAACCTTTGATCGGAAAGCAAACCCGTTACCAACAAATGCTATACTATTCAAAACACTTAAAGCAAATATGCAAAATAACCATTAAACACATTCATAATGCTGAATTATACAAAATATACACTTATTTAAAAAAAGATTAAATTAAACTAAAGTATAGACATCATTACATACAAGTATTTAAATAATAATAACATTAATAATGATAATGCTAAGCAAAAGAAATTTTTACATTAATTTATATACAAGACCATGGTCATACTAATTTACATTATTTACATTACACTATTTACAATTAATGAACTAAGTACTATGGCCATAGTATGGAGCCATCCTGTCGTAATGAACGACTCTAGGCTTCGAACTTGGTGACTTTCGGATCCGAATTACGACATCATTCAGTCTGTTTAGGACTGTATAAGGACCGTCCCAGTGTGATTGCAGTTTGGGAGAAAGTCCTTTGTGTCGAGTCGGATTATAAAACCAAACCTTGTCACCTTCTTTGAATTGATGTCCCGTGGCTTTCGTGTCGTACCTGGTCTTCATCTTCTCCGTCTGTATATTGATCCGCTCTCGAGCCAAGTTGTGGACGTCTTCAAATCGTGCCTGGAGATTCTGCACGTATCCCTCCGGCGATGAAGGCGCATCTGGAGGGCGACCAAAAATCAGATCACAAGGTAGACGAAGATCACGACCGAAAAGCATCTGAGACGGGGAATAGCCGGTTGTTTCATGGACGGCGCTGCGATAGGCGAGAAGAAACAAGGGAAGTTTTTGGTCCCAGTCTTGTTGGTTTCTTGAGACTAGCAGTGAGAGATTGTTGAGGATGGTACGATTAAATCTCTCAACCATGCCATCCGATTGTGGATGTAAAGGCGTCGTCCTAGTTTTGTCCATTCCGAGAAGTTGACAGAGACCCTCAATCACAGCAGAGATGAAATTTCTCCCCTGGTCAGAATGCATTTGAAGGGGGACTCCATACCTTGATATCCACTGGTGTACCAAGGCATCCGCAACCGTAGAAGCTTCTTGATCAGGGATGGCATAAACTTCAGGCCATTTCGTGAAGTAGTCCATGACAACAAGGAGGTATTTGTTGCCATCAGCACTTCTTGGCAGAGGGCCTAGGATGTCAAAGGCAATGCGTTCGAAAGGTGCTCCTACATTGTAGAGATGTAGTCTTCCTCGGCTACGTTTCTTTGGTCCTTTCCGAGCTGCACATGCATCGCAAGATTTGCACCATCGTTCGACGTCAGCTCTCGCTCTTCCCCAGAAGAAGCGCTCTCGGACTCTGTGTAATGTTTTCATGACTCCAAAATGGCCACCAGTGGGACTGCCATGTAATTCCTTGAGGACCTCTGGGATTCGGGATCGAGGAAGTACCAACTGCCACCGAGATGTCTTCCCATCTTCCGATTCGAATTTTCGGAACAGGACACCATTCCTGACGTGGAGAGAGTTCCAAAGAGCCCAATATTGCTTCGTCGTAGGACTGTAAGTCGAGATGTCTTTCCAACTGGGCTTCGTGCTAGAAGATTCTAATAACTCCAAGATTGGTTTGATCTCAGAGTCTGCCATTTGATCTTCTCGAATCTTCTCATCACTCCAGGGATCTGGTGGCGTCAATAGTGAAGTCTTCGTCTGGCGTATGACATATTCGGGATTATACTTGCTCTCCGCTCTGGAACAATAGCGACAACTTTCGGGACACGGTCTTCTTGATAAGGCATCAGCATTTCCATGCGATGAGCCTTTACGATGCCTGATGTCAAAGTCGTGTTCCTGGAGTCGTTGTATCCATCTGGCTACTTGGCCCTCTGGGTTCTTAAAATTCATCAGCCATGTTAGGGATGCGTGATCAGTACGAAGGAGAAATTTCCTGCCATAGAGATAGTGATGGAAGTGTTCTATGGCTTTTACTATAGCTAATAACTCCTTACGAGTGACGCAATAATTCCGCTCTGGTTTCGATAAACATTTGCTCCAGTATGCTACGACTCGCTCTTGGCCATCTATTTCTTGGGAAAGTACAGCGCCGACACTTTCCTGACTGGCATCCGTGTCCACAATGAATTGTTTGTCGGGGTCTGGATAGGTAAGGACTGGAGAGGATGTGAGAGCTTCTTTCAGCCGCTGGAATGAATTGTCGCATTCTTGTGTCCATAGAAACTTCTGTTTGCTTTCAGTGAGCCTATGCAAGGGTCTTGCGATGTTGGAGAACCCCTGTACAAACTTTCTGTAATAAGTGCATAGTCCCAGAAAGCTTCGCAACTGATGGACATTTTCCGGACGTTTCCAGTGCTTTACTGCAGACACTTTTTCAGGATCTGTTCGAACACCTTCAGCTGAGATGATGTGTCCTAAATAGTTTACTTCTCGTTGGAAGAACTTGCATTTCAAAGGGTTCAGCTTTAAATTCGCCGCTCTTAGTTTCGTTAACACTTTTCGAATATTCTCTAGATGTTCTTCAAACGTGCGGCCACCAATGATGACGTCATCTAGGTAGATGAGACAAGCTTCAAAAGTCAGACCTTTTAACACTGTCTCCATGAGGCGCTCAAACGTTGCTGGAGCATTGCAGAGCCCGAACGGCATAACTTTAAATTGCCTAAGTCCTTGTCCAGTAGTAAATGCGGTCTTCTCTTTGTCATCAGGATGGATCTCTACTTGCCAATATCCACTCTTCAAATCCAGTGTGGAAAACCATTTATGTCCTGAAAGAGTATCTAGCGTGTCGTCTATTCTTGGTAGAGGATAGCTGTCTTTCTTCATGATATCATTAAGTTTACGATAATCCACACAAAATCTTGTGGAGCCATCTTTCTTTCGGACCAACACGATGGGAGAGGCCCACGGACTTGATGATGGTTCGATGATGTCACTATCCTGCATCTCTCGTAAGAGCTTAGAAACCTCTTCTTGTTTTGGGAACGGCAAGCGTCTTGGATGCTGTTTAATCGGTGGATGGTTGGCAGTATCAATTCTATGACGTGTCAGTGAAGTGCGCCCTATATCACTCTCGTTTTGTGAAAACACATCCTTAAATTCCTGGAACAGTCTTTCTGCGGCATGTCTCTGTTCAGGAGATAAATTTTCATTTCGTCCAATTACAGGTGTTAAACTTGTAGGTGGCTCCGATAACGTCAAGCTCGGGTCTTTGCAAACACAGGTGACTGGAGCACAGGTTGCAAGCACTTCACCTTTCTGGATAATTCTAGACTTTTCACTTACGTTCGCAATCCTCACAGGTATCACATCTCTCGACAGATCTACTAGCGCTGATGCTATTAGCACTCCCTTTGGGCTCTTCTCAGGATATCCAGTCAAGCCATACTGGAAAATTCTTTCGTTTCCAGTTAATCCAGGTATCATCATTTCGGTCCGTGGAGGGATGATAACATCTGCCTTCGCTGTGATCCGTTGAATAGACCCGGACTCATTTCCAAGTTTGAAAATAGTGACATCTTCTTGAGCAGAGCGTAACTCATTCTTCTTAAAATCCAGTGTAAATCCATGCTCTTTTAAAAAGTCCAGTCCGAGTATGAAAGGGTCTGAAATATCGGCCACATAGACTGTATGATGGTAAGCGGCGTTCCCAAACTTTATTTTCAGTTTCATTCTTCCATGTATGTCGATCATATCCCCGGTCACGGTTTGAAGGATAACACGCGGCGGGATCCAGAAGGGTTTTTCTTTCAGCCGCTGAGCTAGATCTTTTCGAATGATGGTCACATTGGCTCCTGTATCGATGATCATATTACAGGGCAAATCATTCACTCTTCCGACCAGAAAAACTCCGTTCTCGCCGCAACTTCTTGCAGAAATTTCACATACTTGAAAATGAGGCTGCTTAAGATCTGGAAACCTCCGCCCCGCAAGATGGCCATTGATCAGTTTTCCTGCTCCACCGTTAGCGGGTGAGCTATTACCTTCGGTGCTGGGTCGCCTTGGGCAGTCGATTTGGATATGGCCTTCTCCACCGCATTTCCAGCACTTGATCTTCCTGTAAGGTTTGTTGGCCCTTAAGGAGTTCATCTGCCTCATCATGTCTTTCACCTGCTGCTGTAAATGCTCCACAGCTCTATCCGACGTCTCAGGCATGTTGGCTACTCGCACAAAGTGTCGATCTTTCCTTGTAGCTTGCTGGGCTGCCTCGAATTTCAGGGCATAAACTAAATCCCCTTTTAAGTCACTGAGATCTGCAATCCGGAGTTGTTTCTGGATCTCAGGGTCACGCACACCATCAATAAAATGCTGCAGAGCCAAGCTTTCTCTAATTTCAGTCGGACAGTCAGGATAAGCAAGATGTGAAAGTCTCTCGACATCCGTAGCAAGCTCTTGCAGGGATTCAGTGGATTTCTGCTGTCGAGATTTGAGCTGGAGTCTGCTATATTCCTTCATGCATTTCTCGCCAAAGCGTAATTCTAAGGCACTGACGAGCGTTTCAAAATCCAGCGGTTCATTTGCAGGCAAAGTCTGTAGGACGTCGGCAGCATCAGCTCGTAGAGAAGCAGCTAACTGGCAAGCCTTTGTCTGGGAATCCCATCCATTGGCGTCCGCTACGATCCCAAATTGTGTCTTAAAAACTGGCCATGAGGATTTTCCGTCATAGGTCGAGAGTTTAATAGAGGCCCGGGGAAGCATAGCTTGATACTTGACATCTTCGGGATAGTTTTCGGCAGTTATCTTTTGTTTCTTCACATTTTCCAACTCCTTTTCTATACTCTCTATCCTTTCTTCTACGGTATTGGCTGCCTTTTGAACTTTTTCCTCTATTTCCAGAAATCTTCCTTCAAATTTGTTTTCCACGCTGTCAATTCTTTCATTTAAAGATGTTATTTTATTATCTATTAATTCTTTCAACTCACCAAGGTTGGTTGACATATCCTTCTTCATTTCTTCCGACATCTCTTTCATTTCAGCCTGGTTTGCGGTCATTTTCTCATCTATCTCAGTCATTTCCTTCTTCATTTCTTCTTTCAACTCGCCAAGGTTGGCAGTCATTTTCTCATCCATCGCTGACATATCCTTCTTCATTTCAGCTTTCATCTCGCCAAGGTTGGTTGACATCTCAGCCTGATTCGCAGCTAATTTCTCCAATAATTTTTTCAGTTCACCCTCCATTGCTCTGGTGATCGGCATTCAATCCCACTTCTGACACCAAATGTTGTGAGCTCGGGGTTCGAAAGGACTGATGCCAATATATAAGAACACTAAAAAGGCTTTATTCACTATAAACAGTGCAATACGATCACAAATATCTTCTGAAAATTACAAGATATTCAGTAATCTTCAAATCCAATAAAAGAACAGCAAAATTTCACACAGAAACAATGCGTTCAATACGACTTATCAATGCAAAGGCTCTCGTATGAATTCAATCGCAGTTGACAGACAACTAACTAACTGAACTGATGGAGGTCCTTATATAGGTTTCAGAGATCTTTCCAGATTATTCCAGAGCCTTCAGATGCTAGAAATTACCAGAAAGTGCTTTAACTTTCGATAGAGAATCAAAGCGAGAAAGGATCCCAATGTACAGGTATAAGGGGGGGTGGTTGCACAAAAAGTCGCCAAATCCGTCGCCAACTTGGCGACATTTGGCGATATATCGCCAAATTTGGCGACAAAAATAAGTCGCCAAAACCATCGCCAACTTGGCGATAAACCCATTCCTTGGCGATTTTATCATAGACTTCCATTATAAAGATGAGGGTGTAAGGTTGTTTTCCTTGCAAACCATCTGAGGCCTTTAGCATTGAGTTACATGATGCTCAATAGGAAATACATTAATAATACTGCAATTTTCACAATAATCAAATAAAATAAATTTAAACAAATGGAATATTTACAGATATATACAAAATTCATAACATTATGTTATGGAAGACTTGAAAAATGTATTAGTTTAAAGAAAGTAAACAAATATAAAGGTATGTATTTTAAAAGACATTTTTTAATATATCTAAAGTAAAAAAAAAAGTACAGAAAAGAATGTAAAGAAGTGTTGTAAAAAATTGTATGAATTTATTCGGTAACATAAAGCTTCACAAATAAAGAAACAAAAAAAAAAGAAAAATATCGATGATATGAAGTATGTTTGCATGCATTCATATTCAATTAATCTGTTTCACGCTCATTTAAAATCTATTTTTAATGTTTGTTTTTTATACGGTAGTTAATTGTCAATGTATTGTACGTTAGAAACTGAATTTCGTATGTTGCACTATAAAATGTCACATTCTAAATGTTTATATAAGAATTAAAAATTATTATTTTGCTTTTTTCGGGCTATTTTTATTATGTGGAAAAATGTATTGTGTAATTAAATTCAAAGTATTGATTTGACTACATTCTTGTTAAACGGTTAATTTATTATAAAGTATATATATATATATATATATATATATATATATGTGTGTGTGTGTGTGTGTGTGTGTGTGTGTGTGTGTGTGTGTGTGTGTGTGTGTGAACATTTTACGAAGATGATTTAATATTCCACGAGAAAATAGCAGTTTGTGAAAGATGTAGAATGATTACAGTCGGTAATCAAGAATCATGAATCATCAAAAATCATGGCGAGGAGGTTAGGCAATGATGAGAAACCACAACAGTTTCTTCAATAAGGAGCAGCGAATTCCAAGATAAATCGTTTATTAATGAACAGGAGCGATGACAGTAACAGCTCCCACAGTATCAGGTATACTTATAGCCCTCAGGCTTGACGATAGCTCACTACATCATTTAATAGATCTTAAAGGGCTGTTATGAAATTCTCAGTCAGTAGAATACCAGATAACACTTTGGTCAGCACTTCCGAACACGACAAAAATCTGCTCTCCAAAAGCTTGCAAGTCAGTTTTGTTCACGGCGCGGAGAGTTACTGAAAACGACGTAACGAGCGCACGATCCAATGAGTGAGAGGCGCATTTAAGCTAAGCGAATGAGGTGCGAGGGAGAAGATTTAACACGAAAGAATCCCCATCGTAGCTGCGCATTGATTTTGACGTGAATAATACCCAGCGCGCGAAGCAAAGTATGGAATAAAAAAATTAAAAATAATGGCTTTTAAAAACATTCGAAATGACAACAAGCGTCTCTCAGAGTTTTATAGATTGGGGAGTTGATAAAAGCTATGAATGTACATAAAGTTTTAGATTAAGATTTAGAATAAGATAATTATTAATATACGTGCTATTACTTTTAAAAGGACATTAAATAGGAATAAATATTTTTAAGAATTAAGGAAATAATGACTATGTCAGAAGTTAGATTAATTTACAGGAATAATGCGAAATAAATTTTTATATAATGTATATATATATATATATTATAATGGTAAAGTGATATGTGCTTTATACTATAAGAAATAAGATATTATTGAATAATTGAAACAGAAATATTAGTTAAAAGAAAGTAAACAAATAAACCGGTAGGTATATTAAAAGATAAGTTATTTTTTTTAATCTGTTCTTAAAGTAAAAAAAAAGAAAAGAAGATAAAGAGGAGTTCTAATATATATTTATATATATATAACTATTTTCGGAAAAATATTATTAATTTTCACAAATAAAGAAGCAAAACAAGTCTTTTTTTTTCGATATTATGAAGCATATTTAGATACATTGGGATTCAAGTAAATTTATTTCAAGCACACATTGAAAATTTTTATTAGTTTCTTTTTTTCTAAAATCTATTTCTAACATTTGTTTCGTCTACGGTAGTTAATTCACAATGAATATATTGTGAGTTATAAATTGAATTCCATATGTTGTACTATATAAATGTCACGTTAAAAATGTTTATATAATAATATAAGATTTAAAATTTATATATTTTTTTTTTGTTCGAAGTATTCGTAGGATTACATTCCTAATAAACGGTTAATTTATTATAAAGTTAAGGTATGTATATTTATTTTTTCTATAAGGCTAAAATGACATATGCTCTTTACTATAAATTCAACAATGTGTTAAGATACAAAACGTGCAAAACTGTTTTACTATTTATTTTAGTTCTTATTAGAATATTTTTTTTACACATTTCCACACACTTGAGTAAAACATCCGTAGAACATAAAGGGACTTTCTACCCTTTAAACGATTTTTTTTAAATATATTTGGATACTTTATAATGATCCTTTCACACATTATTAAATGTTTATATAAAACAAAATAATTTAATCTAGAAAATATCCAGTTTTGTTTTTGGTAAAAATTTGAGCAACTTGATGATGAGGACTAGACATAGATGGTAACTTGTCCGAGATGACTAGACGTAGGATAATGGAAAAGAATAAATGCTCGAAAAATTACGAATTCTGTAAATTTTGCACTTCTATTTGGGAAAATACTTTCTAAAATTGTTATAATGTATTTCTTAGCATTTTATTATCAATTTACCTGGAAAACAAATATCCTTATTCATATAATTATTCTCATACTTGCCAATCACATGTCACACGTCAAACAAATATAGTCGCAATTATTACGATTGTTTAGGGTTTAAAAAATAAATACAAAAAAATAAACTTAAACACACCCACTACAATTTAAAAAAAAATCGCAGCGTTCTTGTTTCATTATTTTTTTACAAGTGCTTTATGACTGTAAATACCAGATATGCAAAAAGTTAAGTAATAAAAAAAATGTCATGATACATAGAGAATGACTATTTATTTAACTTTTTTATTATTTAAAAAAAGTGTTTATATCACAGAAAAGATTCATTCTAGGGCAACGCTTCCCAACCTTTATTGTTTCACGTACCCCTTGTTTAGGCTTTTCTTTTCGGAGTACCCCCTTTCCTCATAAACACGCCCATTCCTCTCGCCTCAGCCATATAACGCAAACATGCTTGATTTTTTTTAAATTAGTAATCTTCTTAGCATAGCTAAATAATAAAGCGACACTAAATACATTGACTAACCTTTTATTTTTTATCTTGCACTTAAATGTTAATATTACTTTTTACAATATAAGCTGAATATCAAAAGGAATTAATATAAAGTATTTTTAAGGGGACAGATCACCTTTAAAATGGTCAAAAATTCAATTTCAAGGTTTTGATGTCAGTGCATTTTATTCTGAGTAAAAAGGTACCAATGTTTTTCAGAGGCGATAATTATTGACGAAGATATAAAGTAAAACGCAATCGCATTCTTTGTTTTTGAACGGAGAGTGAAAACTTTAAATGCATTTAATTCACAATAATTTTCAAACTTGCGCGCACGATTTCTCCAAAAATAATTTAGATAGAACCTCAATTTTTTTCAAACTTATTAATGTTGTAACAATGAACAAAATGAACTATAATCTTTTAATTTGGTCAGTAAATTAAAAAATAATTAACTGTAATTAAATTAAAAACGCATTTTGAATGCGCTTTTCGATGAATTACAGTTAATTATTTTTTAATAATGCACTATTTACTGACATCAAAACTTTGCAATTGAATTTTTGCTGTTTTTTTATATAAAATTCCTAACAACCAAATTCCTTAATCACATATTCGATTTTGCCATACACCTTAAAAATGGTTACATAACTGTTCTGTAATTCTAAATTGAGCATTTGAAGCCATTCTCTTTCATAAAATTTAGAGCTCAGCTGAAATGGATGATCTTAAAAACTTGACCTTCATGCCTCAATTCAAACAATCTTTCAAGTAATTTTCTTCGTACTTTTCCTCCTGTGTGCAAAAGCAATTTAGTATGGAAGCTGCCCATTTCTTCACACAAAGATTTGAATAATGACACAAAGATTCACACAAAAATTTGAGTTTGTTAAATTGGCCTTAATAAAATTAACAGATTCATGGATTTGACAGATTGATGCAGCACTTCCTTTGCATCTGGCAGGAATTTGGTCGCTAGACTGTGTCTGTATATACAGCAATGGTTCAAAGGTACATTGAGTGTAACTTCAAAGATGAAATTTTTGGATTTCAATAAATTATCCATTTTAAGCACAAATCAAAATCATTCAAATAATAAGTAAACATTTTAAACTAAATAATCATTAAAAGGAAGAAAGCCTTCCTTTAATATACGTTAATGACATAACTACACCTATTCGAAAACGAAAAAATACTTTGCAAAACGTTTTAAACTAAAACTTTAAAACCAGAAGCTCTGCCGTAATTTAGGCGTTCTCCAATTAATATTAGAAACAGAACAATCAGAAAGAAGTGGTGGAAAATAATATTGTATAATGATCAACGGCAGTTTTCATGAAGATGGGGAATAATATATAAGTACACTGATTAGCAGTGGGCAGAACTAGTGACATTAGATTATCGATGAATTATTAATAGTGTGCCTTTTACCTCATTTTGAGCGTAACATAATGGGGTTATATATAAGACTAATTTTGTAATCCAAAACCATCAACTTTCTTTATGTCTTTTTAGTTAAACCATTTTTTCATTTCCGTCATTACCGATAATAATTTCACGTACACCCAGCAGGCCCGTCACGTATCCCAGGTTGGGAACCGCTGTTCTAGGGTATTAACCATAATAAATTAAACTAACACATAACTATAAGATTAACCATAATAAATAACACATCGTAAATGAAACAAATTGTGTCAATTGAAATATACGTATTAAATTTTACTATTTTGCATATGCAGTTTTTGTATTATGAAGTTTGAAGTTTGAAGGGGACCTTTGAGACCTATAGCGGCTTGGCTGTTGTCTCGAGTGGTCCATCAAACCAAATTAGTATTCCATGAAATAACACCATTAAAAACGATTAATGCGATGCAAGAAATTTATAGTTGAGGCTCGGAAATCACCAGAGGAGATAAATTTATCCAAAAAGTTCGGGAAAGATCGAAAACAATCACTATTTAGAATTGCAACGTTCCAGGATAAAGCACGCTGTTGCTGATATTTGATACAAGAAAAAAAATATGCTCCAATGAGTCTGGAACATGGCATGCACTGCAGTTACCATCATCCGTCAGATTAAAACGAGCCAACATAGCAGGGGTGATCACCATCTTACACATAAGCCGAGAGATGAGTACATCATCACGTCTGTTCAAAGCCCATGAATGGGACTGAATAATGCTGGGAATATTACCATGTTACTGTCGATATTTGCTAGCGAAGAATAACTGATCACACTGCCTTCTTATGTTTGATTTACACGAGCGAGACATGTCCTCTGGAGAAACCCAGTCAAGCAAGGCATCCGCATAGGTAACACTTCTGGCCAGACAATCAGCTTTTTCGTTGAGGGGAATCCCTCGATGACCTGGAACCAAGTAATTATTAATGCTTAGTATGTGTTCAGCCAATCTCTGAATTTTATTATGCAGCCAGACTATCACTTTAGGAGATCGCCAATTGACGCACTGAAGGGCAGATAGTACTGAGAGGCTATCTGTAAGAATGATGATGAAAGAAGCCATGAAAATCAACTCATCAAAAGCCGTGCCAATGGCAAGAGCCTCAGCCGTGAAAATAGCATTCGTATCATTAACTCTATATCTGAATTGGTTGTTTGAGGAGCAGCCAGCAATCGAAGTAGCACACGTCGACTTCGAAGCGTCAGTAGCTATGATTTCCCAGGGGCTAGTGAAATCCATGATGAAGTCTGCGAAAAGAGGGAAGATTTCAGTAGCAGCAAGGTATGTTCTTTGAAAAGGGAGATCCGATAAGTGATATTGCACTACTCTCATATTAGAAGGCAGTGGATATTGGAACCGTATCAAACACTCTGGCCGACAAGAAAACTCCTCAAACACATTCAAAACACATGGGGGACAGTTGGCGACAGGTTGAAGCCCGTTATATGGAGACTGGAGACCAATTTCTTAATGTCAGGTGCTTGATCCAGAACCGCACACGAGGCCTTTGATCCTATCGCCGATCGGAACTACACCAGCGTGTTTCCGAAGTATGATGTTCAGAGTCCACTTTGGGAGCCCCAAAGCCACCCTAATGGCACTTGTTTGCAGCACTTCGAGCTTTTTCAGAACCGAAACGCTTGCCATGTTAAGAACCGCAGCCCCATACTCAATGCAACTGTAAACTGAAGCAGACGCCAGCGTCAGCAGGTGCCTAGATCTTGCACTATAAATCTTGCAGGCCAGTGATTGTAACATGCTGATGCGGCAAAACACTTTTCTTCGCAGATACTCGACATAGCTACTGAAGCCTCCCCGGCGAGCCACATGAAATCCCAGGAATTTAATTTCGTCGCTCCACTCAATAAGGCCCCCATTTATGCTGAAGTCATAGTCGCACTGTGCATGCCTTTGAGATAGGTTAATCGCGTGGCTCTTATCAGAGCGAATGGACAATTTCCAGTAATTACACCACTGGGTGATAAGACGCAAGGCTTCTTGTAACTTTAACTGGCAGGTGACTAGAGAAGAGTTAATGCAGTAAATGAAGATGTCGTCAGCATATATCAGAAACTTGATGCCAAGACCTTCCAGCACCTCGAAAAAGTCATACAGAAAGGTAGTAAAATGAATCGGGTTTAATACTGCACCCTGAGGAACTCCTCGACCAGTAGTGCGGGGGGACGAATGGAAACCCCTCCAGAGCACCTTGATACTCCGACAGGAAAGGAAACGATGGAGCCAGTGAAGTATCGGGCCAACAATTCCAATCTTAGCACACTTGATTATCAGGCCATCGATATACACAGAGTCGTAAGCTGCTTGGATGTCCAACGAGATTCCCAAAACAAAGTTTTTATCCAATTTAGCTTGCTCGATGTCAAGGTGCAGTATCATGACTGCAGTTTGGCTGTCACGGAACGGTTGAAACCCAAGATGTCTCGGGTCAAGGATTTTATTTTCAAGGAGATGATTGGAAATTCTGTTAGTGATCATTATCTCGCAGATTTTGCACATGACAGATGTAACAGCAATGGGGCGATAAGAAGTGGTATCAGCTTTAGATTTGTCTGGTTTAAGTATCGGTATGATCAGGGAGGAGGTCCACTCGAAGGGGATATCCCCAGTAGTCCAGATTGAGTTGTATATACGAAGGAGGCACTCCAAATCGTGATCGGAAAGTCCCTTAAATAGTGCTGCACTAATTTTATCCTCACCAGGAGCTGTGAGTTTCGTTCGTCGGATGGAATCTTTAAATTCCGTCATTGTGAAAGACGATTAAGTTTTCCAGATACATCAGCACCAAAGGTTAAGGGGATCGGATCATGAAATGCAGACTCGCTAAAATGGTCTGCGAAGAGCTCCGCTTGGGTAATCGCCTCAGAGCTAAGGGAGTCAGCGTGCCTCAGGAAGAGATGGGAATCAGGAGACGAGTACTGCCGGTTCTTAAACATTCGAAAAACTTTATAAAGAATACCAGGGGTCTTTGGCATTACGGCACACAGAGTCCCAGTAACACCGTTTAGCGTCTCGTGTAGCTTGTCAAAGCTTGGCTGCAGTCTGTTTGAATTTTATCCAGAACTCTGTGGACGCAAGCTGACGAGCCTTCTTAAGAAAATATCTCTTCTGCCTCAACAAACCGCTGCATTTTGTTGACCACCATACTGGGAGGCCTTTAGCAGGGTGGTTCCTTGAAAGACTATAATTGTGCATAGCACGACGAACCAAATCAAGAAAAGAATTATAATTTATATCAGGAGAGTGCAACAGATAGTCATTTACCATCCGGCAGATGAGAGGCCATTTGTAAAGAGTGGATCCTGGTTGCAAAGGTATCCTAATTTCCATCTGAATGCTGATAGGAAAGTCGCTATCGTACGTGTCATCTTCAACATGGAAAGTTGTGCCAAAGAATAAATCAGATGAACATAGGGAGAGATCAATCAAGGAACACACCCCACTCGGGGCAATATGTGTTGGATCAGAAGAGTTGATGAGACATAAAGAGCTATCACAAAGCCAATCCACAAAGGCTTCGGCAGTTCAAGACGATACCTGGGAGCCCCAGAGCTGATGATGTAGGTTAAAATCATCTAGGATTAGAGTCGGGTCATCAACATCACGACAGATCTTGATTATATCAGTAACAACCAGACCGGAGCCAGAGTAAATATTAATAATGTTTAAATGAGAAGAGTCAAAGTAACAGCGGAATCCCATAAATTCATTCGCAGAACTAGAATCAGAAAGGTGGATACGAGCAGAGGACCATTTATTGTTTACTGCAATGGCCAGTCCACCGCCTATCAGACATATACAAAATTTTTCCAGGGAGGGAAACAGATTTTTCCGGGGACAGAAAGGTTTCTTGAATCGCCAAAACATCGGCCGTAGAAAATGGAGGGCAGCTTAGCCAGGGAAGTTTATTCATAAGATTGCGACAGTTCCACTGTATAATATTTATGCCCATATATGAACAGAGAACCAATAAAACAAATATAACGACAAAGGCCACAACATAAAAAACACCCAGGCAAGTTTGCGCAATCGCCAGCCAACAAAACATAAGAGAAAGCAGTCCCATAATGGTAAGTGCTACCTCGTCTGAGACCCACTGCCATGGTTCTGGCATTTACGTCTCTCAGGTGAAAAGTCATTTCATTTTGCTAAACAATTCACCAACATATTACTAAGATCGGCGATAGCTTCAATAACCTTCTCCGACTGTTTAGAGAAAAGTTCTAGTATAATTTTCAACATTGTGTTAGTTCGTACTTCGATAATTTTTTGGAATTCTTCCACTTCCGTTTTTGGAACACTTGCTACTTTAGCATAAGTTTTGGCTTCAGATTTGGCGGAAAATTGCCTACGAGCATCTATAAAGGAGAGAAAGTTCTTACATTTAAATCTGAGTAAATCGATTTCCTTCAGGCGGAAAGAGCATTGATTGTAATCGGCCCTGTGTTCCTCTCCACAATTCGTACAAGATATTGGGTCTTTGCAAGGTCCACCATGATGAGTACCACAAGGGGCGCATAACTGCTCGGATTTGCAGCGGATTGTACTGTGATTAAATTTGTAACATTTTGAACATTGGCAAGGGCGATCGATAAATTGTTGGATTCGCTGGACAGAGAACCATGTTTTGATTTCGGGGGGGAGGGAGGTTCCCAAAATTGTAATAAGAACAGGAGACGTTTCATTGTTGCTGTCCTTCTTCAAAAAACGACGTAGTTCGAGATTATGTAGCTTATTTGATTTCTCAATCTTCCGGGCAATATCCGCTAACGGTATATCGACCGGAATGGTGAACAGGAGAAACCTATTGGAAATATTTTCCCATATAACTCTGGATGAAACTTGAACACCAAGAAATGAAGTGACTTTACTAATGTTTATGGCACACAGCTCGTCTTTCGTGGAAAATATTATACTTCCGGACCGGGTAAATTTCACATTTTCAATTTTCTCAGCATTTTCATGTTTTGACCTTATTTCTATTTGAACATCCCGAGGGTTACGTTTGGGAATTGCCGCTGATACTTTACTCATTAAAAAAATGTTAAAGGTCCTTCTACCATTATCTGCCGCCTTTTTTAACAATGATTCAACTGGTGCAGACGACCGAACGAAGAAGGGATTATTTTCGGTAAACTGTGACCCGCCATCCTCCACATCGGTCATTTCCATATTTACTATCGGAATTTCCGAACTGGAACTGCGTTTAATACAGAACTTTCCATTTGAGAACTGTAATCAGAAACTACATTAATTACAGGATTCAGAATATCCGAGCTGGAGACAGAGACAGCATTAAAGGTAGAATTTGCCATACCGGTATGTAGACCAGCTACACAACACTAATTGGCCAAATCCAGTGTAAAGTCCAATAATAGACCTAAATTCAACACAGAAATATAAATAAATACGCTTACCCCAGTTGAAGGCTCGAAATAGCACTAAAATAAACACCAGCGATAGAAAACTACCGCAGAAAATACGAAAGCAAACCTTTAGACAACACGCCAGCCGCCACGTTGGTAAAAATGCCCCCCACAATAACGCGAAGAGCTCACCACCAACCGTCGCGCACTCCAACCGTTTTTGTATTATACAGTGCAAAACTACAAAGTAAATAAAAAATAAATATTGCTTCTATGAATAATTTAAAATACTATGGATACAGTATAATTACTTTTTCACATATTTTTAATATTCATATCTTTATAAAACTTCGTCAGAATATACTACGGATAAATTCATTTTAAGTAAAAATTGAAATTTTTATATTTTAGTCCTTCTTTACGAAAAGAAGGATATGGATACGCCTTGAAATTATTTTCAAAAAGTATATTTATCTCTTAATGAGTATTTCAACATATACATAACTATAAATATACTTTTTTTGAAAATGTACTTAGAGCAAGAAAACTCTGAAACTATACTTTAAATCAAATAAATTCTATGTTTTTATGGAATTTTTTATTAGAAATGAATGAAATCAGTATTTACAAACTTTAATAGCTGCGAAAGTACTTATTTTATAACTTTTGTTGCAATAATAGGATGCGATCATTGTTTACTCAGAACTATAGAGAAGAAACTGGAAAACAAAACTGACAAGGAAAAAAATTGTAAATTTGAAAACATATTAGTTTCAAGAAAGTAGATAAATAAACAACTAGATATATTCGAAATAAATTTTTTGAATCAACTCTTGAAGTAAAACTGAAATAAAATACACTAAAAAGAGCTAGTACAAGATTTTTGTATGCATTTAAACGCTTTATGCGATGCATTATTCATGCTAATCCATATAAATCTTTAAATATTCAGAAACAAAGTAACAAAAAAAATGTGTTTCACCGTATGGTGTGTGGTTTGTTTACATACATAGTGTTTAAAATAATTGTATTTCACAAACATTCTATATTTTAAATAAATTCTACTTCCTTATTTATAAAGAAATGCATTCTATTGTTTATTACGAGGGAAAGTCATTAAGTAAGTCACAAAAGATAATTAAATAATAACTTCAAAAAACTATTTTTTATTTCTCAACATATTCTCCACCAATATTTATGAACTTATATCACCGTTTTATCATTGCCCCAACTCTAGCTGCATACGATTTTTTGGGTTGCTGTCTCAGCTACCTTAGGACTTCAAGTTGAACCTTTTCATCATCTGTGAACATCATCTTGCTACCAAAATGTTTTTTAGTGGACTAAATAGATGAAAATCGCTTTGGGCTAAGTGGAAGCTGTATGGTGGATGTTGAAGAAGTTGCAACATGATGTTCACAGATGATGAAAAGGTTCAATTGAAGTCCTAATGTGGCTGAGACAGCAACCCAAAAAAATCTTATGCAGCTGGTTTTGGAGCACTGATAAAACGGTGATATGAGTGCATAAATATTGGTAGAGAATATATTGAGAAATAAAAATAGTATTAAAGGGAGTATTATTGTAAATTATTATTTAATTATAGTCTGTGACTTACTTAAGGACTTTCCCTCGTATTAATATTGCAGTCGATCTATAGTATTCTAAGAATTGACTTAACTACACGTAAGTTTAACAGTTTATGCATTCTGCGGTTAACACATATTTTTTCCTTATTCGTAAAATATCTTATTCTTTACACAAAAATCTCAACCCTGTGTTAAAAATGCATAATTATTTCTTTATACATTTAAAGTTTTTATTAGAATTATCTCAACTACATAGTTATCTAAAGTATACTGAACATCCAATTAAAATGTCAGACATCAAATGCTGTGATACAATAAAGGCAAAAAAAAATCTTAAAAGAACCATAAAATTAAGAAATGCCCAATGCCTTTCGAAAGAATATTGTCTTTCTTCACCAGACGCAAAGAATACGTGCTACCACTTTGAAGGCAAATAAGAGACTGGATGTCTTCAGAATTTTCAAAGCAGTCTGTCTTCAGGAAGAATGTCTCCCTCCTGCCTTCAAAGAGATAGAATATATTTTTATCGTCTGATGAAGAAAGACAGTCTTCTTTCGAAAGGCCTTGCGCATTTCTTAATTTTATGGTCTTATTAAGAAGTTTTTTGCCTTTTTTTAGCGGAATTTTTGTATCAAAATAATTGAAAATATTTTCAAAAACGCATTTATCTCATAAGCATGAAGTATGCATATATTTTAAACATACATTCTAAAATATTCCTCGAAAAAAATTAAACCTGAAACTTCAGTATTAGTTTAAAAGTTAACCACTTTAGAGAGCTCTGGAGTGCATTCTGTCGCGACCTACATTATACAAAGCCGGTTCATGACTTTTAAAACGTCACAAGGAGTGGATAATCTTTACATGGCAAGTGACACAAAACGATGGGCGCGACCCTTTGTACTAATCGCTGTGTATAGATGATCCAATCCTTGTAACATTTTAAACGTCATAAACCGGTCGTGTATAACGTAGATCACGGTTCTATTGATTCGAATTTCCCGACGTTTAAACCATGGAGCTATGAATAAATAAGGGTAGACCTATAGTGTAGTGTAAACAACAGTTCTGATGGACTTTATTTGCGAATGGCAACAGCCGCGCCTCTGTGGTATATGTCCTCCGAAAAGGACTGTTTATTGGACGAAGAGGAAGCTGTTTTAAAATGTTCTTCACACCTATTGGTGGTTTTCTTCTATATACCCGCAGATGACCTGACTTGGGAAAAGTCCATTAGAATAACTGATAATGTAGTCACAATATGGCGGCTGCTGTTTGCGTACATAGTGTATCAATAAGGCCTGATTACCGCCAGGACAAACTTCCACTAAATAAGAGAAATAGAAAATATCGCCTTATTTAAACGGCTTATTTATGCAAAAGTTCTGCCATAAATAAGACATTCAATGGAGAAAATTTACCCCGGTGATACTTTAATCTCTTTCACTATAGTTGACAGGAGGGTTGTTTATATAGTCACAACCAGGTCCTGATTACCAACGGGACAAACTTCCACCAGGAAAAAATAATAGAACATTTTACTTTATTCCTGACGCTATTTCTACATGAATACGGCATTAAAGACGAAAATTTCTATTAAAATTTACTGGTGAAACTTTGCTCCGATGGTAATCAGGCTCTGGTCACAACAGGTGCGGAACCGCAGGTCCTGACTACCGCCGGGGCAAACATCTACCAGTAAAAACGAATTGATATTTTGTTATTAATTATGATAGAAATTATGCATGAATAAGTCGTTTAAATAAAGCTATAATCAGCCCCAGTGACACAGTTGAATCTGTGGTATTTTGAGAAAATGCTTAATCATCTTTATTTATAGTTCAATGGTTAAACCACAGATAATACAATTACTGTGCTTGTCGAATGTCTGTAGTATAGGGTTTTATGTATCTGTGCAGCTACAGGAGGAAGCATTTTTCACCATGTTTGTTTTGGATGTTTTGTCTTATTCGCTGCACTTTGGTAAAATAAATATATTTTTCAGTTTGCTGCACTTTGTTGACAATGAAAGAGAGGATTTATTTCCCGAATATTAAACACGTATACAATAATATACATAATTCTACGCCTTTTTAACTTCCTAAAATAAGTTTTACCGCCACATCGTGGTAATTTGCGTTAATTTTTCTAACGAGTGAATTACATGCAAATATAAACAGCTTTATGCGTATACAAGAATTTATAAACTTGAGAAAGAAGCGAGGAAATCATAATAACATAAAGCGTTTGTGGTGTAACAACATAAGCTATCCAAATTATCCAACAAATTACAAACCTTTTGCTAACACAATACCTTATCATAGACAAAGTATATGTTCTTCACTTCGCAAGTTGGGAACATGTTTATTTTAAATTTATGTGAATGTTAAAAGCTTGCGTTTAGTTCTAATTACTCTCATTTCCCTTACACCTAAACTTTGTAATATGAGTATAATCAGAGGATTGGCGTGATTAGCTCTTAGCCAGTAGTACATTTATTCCAATATAACTTGTTTTATGTGGTAACTTAGATATTGTAAAATCGTGGAATATTCCGGAAATGATTCAACAAACTGCGTTTCAGATGTAACTATCCTTATTTGCGATATGAATATGATCATACAGTTTTTTTGCAAGAAGAAACTTTGCGCACATCTTGTTTTATTATAATTTTCTGCCTTCAAGTAAAGAGTTATGCTTCATTTTTTAATCAGTATTTGAAATCCATTTTTCTTATTTTAAAGTGTTTGTTGGTGCTTTTGCACTTTTTATACTATAAATTTTGTTATTTGGTAATTATTTGTAGAAATTACATCTATTACTTTCGCAAACAAATCAAACTTCATACATGCTCTGTACCACTGTCCTCTTAGTCTTCAGGTAAAGATGATTTACATCTAACTTAATCATTCTATAGTTATTTTAATGAACTGATATTGTTAACTTCATAACACTTTACATATTTATGTGTTTTTTAAATCAATTCTTTAATACATTACATATTTTTGGCGAACACACAAATAATATATTTCTTAAAATCCACAATAAAGGCAAAGTTATTCATCTGTAATTTTTATCATGTGCTCAATATTTAAAGATAATTTAACGTATATTAAAATGAGAAAAAAGACCTTTTAGATGTAGAAAAATCTTGTTAAGATGCAAAAACATATTAGTTCAAATGGAAAAACAAACGAATTATTCTATATTAAAAAAATTTTCATAGAAATATTTGAATGAAAATATATAAGTAAATTCAAAAATCAAATATATGAATATAAATTTTTTACAAGAACTTTATACGTGCGTACTTTTTTTCTATATCAATAAAAAGTCGTGAGTACATACGCCATTTTACACATTTTTAAACTAAACATTATAACAAAAGACTAACAAATTACTTCAACAAAACATTTTTATATGTTGAGAAATCACAGTTCCATATAGTAATTCAATATTTGTTAAAAATAATACAAAAATACAATGGATAACAAAAAGTAAATTAAGGCTTCATTTTTTTTTAAACTTGAGAGACAAAAGATATCTTTATAATGAGAAAAAATGTTTAAAATTTAATTCAGGATGATAACAATATACATTACAAAGAAATAAAGCATTCATTTTAAAATTAATTGCATTTTGTACAATATTTCGATGATATTTATAATGAATGAACAGTAAAATAAAATATAAAGCTTTAAATATGTTTTTTTTTTATTTGCGAGCTTAATGCTGTTTTGGTAAAAAATAAATCGTTAAACTTTATTGACATTTTAATTAAAGATTTGAATGATGTAGAACTCGTTTCAATTAACCCATTTTCGGCCAAAGGTGCGTAAAGGCACCATTTAAATATATTTTTATTAACACTGTGACTTATATTTTTCACTAATTTTATTTTTCTGCTATTTTTAAGGGTTCTGGAGACATCTATAAAATATTAGTAATTCAATTGAAGTAATCATTTTCTGTTGAGAATTTTCCAAAATACGCTGGTGTTTTACTTGAAACGGTTATTGACAAATTCGACTTTTTGAAAATGTATTATTATTCCACTTGAGATTAATTATATGTTTTTTATAATAGAGTAAAGTTGCAAGTTCTGTAAATAAAATAAAAATTAAACAAATGCCATAAGAAAACTTAATTTTTTTTATTTAAATTTAATAGTAAATTATTAATGGTAAATTAATAATGGTAACGTCAAATTAAATAAAATATTATTTTTATTGCACGAAACATTTTTGGTGTCTTAATGAATGTAATTTAAGCAAATTCCAATGCAAATAATACCACATTTTATAAAATTTTTATACTTGGCCTAAAATGGGTTAAAGAAAAAAAAAATTATTTTCTGTAGTATTTCGACGAGTTTTTCAAACAATACAAAATATAAGCAATAAACAAAGTGATGCTTAGAATATTGTTTTTTTTCCTGGACATAACATGTCAAAATTCAGGAGCCACTGAAATAAGTTCTAAAATTGCTACATATGTAAAAATGAATTTTTCTTTAACTAAACATATACATGTAAGTTTGCATACAGTTATGATTTCAAAAATAAATACGCTTGTTCATGATGCAATTTACAAGGATATTTTAGCATCTCCAAGCTATTTCATTCAGTCTGAAATTCTTTAAATAATTTTCAATAATAGTTAACTTTTCATGAATTACAATGAACTTCTCTTTATTATCCGAGTATTTTTAAGTGAGTAACATAAATGAATGCAGAATTTTACATAAAATATACATAAACTATTTTACGTTTGACAAAATACATATTTTCTAATATTTCACTGCTTAAACATATATTTAAAACAAAATGCTGTTTACCTTGAAATAATATTTTGACAAATGTAAAAATTATTTCGCTACGGAAACTCAATATTATTCAGTATAATCATTTTCTCTTTGGATTTATATTTCAGTATGTAGTGTGAAATTCTGGCTCTATTAAATTAACAAAGAAATAACTTGCTTTGGTTATGACTGCTGGGCAATATTCACAGCAGACGCGATGTGGAGTATTGAACTATTCTCAAAATATGAATGGCCCGAATTTATTATCTTAAATATATTTATTTATTTATTCAGCAACAAAACATTAGAAGAGTATATAAGACTGACACTATTTATAATGTAGTTAAATTATTGTTATTTCGTTTAAAAAAAAAAAAAAAACAGTTTAAATGTTGCAATAAACAAATCAGTTTTCGGATGCAAAATATAACGAGAACATAAACAATTAATATAGTGAAATATTTTGGTTAATAATTAGAATTCTTGAAAATAAAGTAAAAATGAGGAGAAAATTTTCTTTTATCTTATCGTATGAATGACTAAAATTATAAATATGTATTATATTCAAACTATCCATACATGCAAAATTTTATGTATGTTTAATAGTGGATGTGTGAATACAGAGAAAACATATAATGTAGTGTCAACGAATTATGAAGATGTAGAAACTGAGGATGTATTCACAAGATAGCTTTTTAATTTTGCTTACATCGGATCAACAGGTTCTGATAACAGCCGAGGAAAACCTGTACTAGAAAATTTGACCACAAATTTTCACCTTATTTAATCGCTTTATTCATGCAAAATTTCTGTCATAAATCTCTCTATATTATAAAAAAGTAACCGCCGTCGCCGTCAATGAAGTTTTACTGCCTTCAGGTCTTTCTGGACAAATATTCAGAAAACTACTGCATATAAAAATGTGAAAAATGGTAGTTTTATATAGAAATGTTCGATAAATACGCTGAAGCAAACAGATTTTAATTCGAAGATTAAGAGATATATAATATTAAAATCGGTCAAAGTAGTCCTCTTAAAAAGTTTTATAGGAACAAAAATTATGTATAGGAATTTAATAGTATTTTGAAAGGATATACATGATAAGCTTGCGGTATGTGCGAAGTGCAATTATTATTATTATTTTATTTGACAAGTTTTAAGGGCTTTTTTTTCAATTTTTTATTCCATATTTCATCATTTTAATTTGTATATACTTCATATTTAGAAAAGGTCCACTATTTAAATTGTTGTCAATTTCTTGCTGATCGAAAAGTCCCGCAGATCTTAAAAGTATTTGTTTGAAAAAAATACGTCCATTATTTAAACTAAATCATGAATTAAATGAAATGGGTGATTATTGAGATAAACAAAAATGAGAGAAAAATTAACCAAAAAAGCAAAATTGTCGCATGCATATTGGGAAATTTTCTGTTTATATTTTGTAATTTCAGAAATCGTTTCTTCTGCAAATTTTATTAGTCAATAATGTATAATTAATCTGAAAAAGCTATCAACGAGAGATCGAAAAGTGGCGCAACCTTTGAAGAAATATTTCAGTTTCAAAATGCACCCATGACTCAAACTGAAAACATAAATTAAATTGAGAGACTGGTCATTCAGAGAAAGAAAAGAAAAATTAACATTGTCACCGTAGGTTTCAAAATGTGACATGTTTCCACGGATTTCGTTTACCACATTTAAAGATTATGTTCTTAGTGTTCGAACCGTTTTTAGTTGAGAATCATGTTTAATATTTTCTTCCATTCAACAACAGAGTGTAAATATTTCCCATAAGCATCAATAAAGTGTATATTATTCCGATAAATTAGTTGATATTCCGTAGGGATGCCACTTTATATTTGAAAATGAGACGTTCGTGAAATAAACAAAAATTCCTCAAATTGACATTTTCTGCATTAGAGGTATGACACGTTACATTTTGCAATGGCTTCTACGAAATATCTTGCTGCGAATAATGCTCAATGGCAAAATTTATTTGCGTTCGAGAAATTTTATCTTGCATCTTGCAGAAATTACACGGCTCTCACAGGTAGATTATCACTGCAACTGAAATGTCTACTTTTATATAACATTCAAAACTATAAAGCCGCCATTTATAGAATAATAATCTCTATATGTTTTGTTTTACATTCTATACAAGTTGTTAATGTTTGGGTTGCGCATTATGTGCACTTTAAAGTTTATGTATTATGAATTTTCCAGTTATTTATATATTCTGTTGAACTATTCCATTTCATAAATATGTTCGTTACTAAACAAAACATTTATATACGCATTTTCAGGAAATGAATTCTTGCTCTAATTTGCCAATTACTTATATTCATTTGCTTAATTATCTTTAGCTGAAAAGAAAATCCTCGTGGGAAAATTATCATTGACTATTCACAATGTCATTTAAATATCTTAATACAACTTAAATCTTCTATTCTAAATGTATTTCAATTTTTGCCTAATTTTTTAATTAATATTAAAATAATCACATTTAATAATTATTTCAAAATATTTGTTGTATTTCTGTACAAAACATTTCTAATTATAAATATAACAATGTAATATTAGCATATCATTATAATCATCCAAGAATTATCAATTTAATAATGTTTTAAACTTTAAATTTAATAACCTTTGTCTATGTAATCAATTACCCTTAAAATTAATGTTGAAGATTTAAGTTCTCTTTTAAGATTTTCGGAAAAACTTTGTTGATACATACTGCTTAAAATAAAGAAATTTCCTAAAATGATAGAAGGAAATGAAATTTTTGTTATATATCTGAGATGGTATGACACATTAATACAAAGCCTAGTAAATTTTGCCTTATCACTAAATATACTGTAATTTAGTGCTGAAGATTTTCGTGCAAAAAAGTAAAGTATCAGTTATATGTACTTATCAACCGGCTTCCACTGGCCCGTTTTCTTAATACAAATATTTCTAAAGAAATGTTATTTGCGCTAGGTATTCACAACATTTGCACCGAAAATTACCGAAAATTGAAAAAAATCTAAAATTGATATTATTTAAAAAAAAAAAAAAAAAATTGTATTCAAAAATCGGACAGAGGGGAACGGGAGGCCTATTATGAGAGATACAGCAATACAGGAACATCGTTTGGAACCTAAATTAGCTATAAATTATGAAATATGCCAAAAATTCAATTCTTACAATTTCTAGTTTTCCTGTATCACCTCATATAATAAAGAAATCTTTATAAAGGACAGTCGCATTTTTTGCGCGCTTAACCGATTTTAGGACAAGCATAGGAATTTTATAAAATGTGGTATTATTTGCATTGAAATTTACTTAAATTACATTCATTAACACACCAAAAAAGTTTCGTGCATGAAAAATAATATTTTATTTAATTTGACGTTACCATTATTAATTTACCATTAATAATTTACTATTAAATTTAAATAAAAAAAATTAACTTTTCTTATGGCATTTATTTTATTTTTATTTTATTTACAGAACTTGAAACTTTACTCCATTATAAAAACATACGGTTAATCTCAATTGGAATAATTATACATTTTCAAAAAGTCGAATTTATCAATAACCGTTTCAAGTAAAAAACCAGCGTATTTTGAAAATTTCTCAACAGAAAGTGATTACTTCAATTCAATTACTAATATTTTATACATGTCTTCAGAACCCTTAAAAATAGCAGAAAAATAAAATTAGTGAAAAATATATGTCACAGTGTTAATACAAATATACTTATTGAAATGGTGCGTTTACGCACCTTTGGCCGGAAATGGGTTAACTAATTTTTTTTTTTTTTTTTAATCTGAAAATTTCCACATATATTATCAAAATAGTGAAGCTTCAATTGTAACCGTTGTCCAAAGGGAAAACATCAACCAGTAAATTTGGATATAAATCATCTCCTTGTTGAAACGCCTTATTCATACAAATATCGGTCATAAAGAGGGAAAAAACTATTGTTTTTACTGGTTGAAGTTTATCCCGGCGGTACCACCATATTGTGACAACATAAACTATCATCCTGTCAATATCAGTGAAAAATATTATAATACCTCAGGGGCAAAGTCTCACCCGTAAATTTGAATAGAAAATTGCACCTTATATGAATGAGGAGACATAGTACAGTGTCTACCAGTTGCAAGTGATGTAACTGAGGATGTAGTCACCGCCCCACAGTGGGGCGTTTTGATGATCTAGGTGGACAAAATTCATTTTTCCGATTATCTCGGAATTTAACAAGACAGCGTATACTGGTAACTGAATGTCTCTTTTGTCGAGATCCGTATGAGTTTTGTCGAAAAAACCCGATGTGTCGATTAACTACGACCCTAAAGAAGGCAGTTGATTTGAGAGACTTTCAATAGTTACATTATTTTTCTGTAAGTTCGAAAGCAAGTCTTGACTTTTTTGTTTTATTTGAAAGCAGGAGTTTACTGGACATATGTCACATGTTTGTCACACGATTTAACCTATTGTTGTTTGAAAATAAGCGCCATCTTGTTTTCAATCTTCAACTTGACTTTTAATACAGTATTAAGCATTATTAAGCAATAAGCATTTTTTCAGGGTTCGTACGGGTCCTGGAATTTTAAGACCAGGAAATTATTCGGTACCAGTATTTTCTTACAGATAATCTCTTCTTAAATAAGGTGAAATTTCGCACGTTTGAACTTGATATATTTTTTTAGAAAAATATATTGGTATGTCACCTGGAAAAGTAACGGTATCCATACGAACCCTGTTTTTAAAATCAAAGTGCCATTCCTAAAGTATTGAAAACTTAAGACAGCTCCTGCGAAAGTTTGCGAATCATTAAGTTATATTAACATGAAGTGTGCGTCTGAGTGTTTAATTCAAATCTTGCAAGTCAATTTGCACCACTTTTAATTATCCGATTGAGCTGAAACTTTGAATACATGTGTAGTTTCAATAACAATACAATATTATAATTTAAAATATTATAATAATATAAGTAATAATATAATAATAATAATAATAATAATAATAATAATATAAATAATTAAATAAGTCAAATATTTATCACTGTTTAGTTATTTTATTACTGATACATTCGAAAACCCAGCAAAACCTAATTAAACTTCAACGCAATAATTTTGTCCACCTAGATCCTCAAAACGGCCCACTGTGCACCCCCTGAATACTTGGCATGCGCGCTGAAAAAAATGGCGGCTGTCGCAGGCGAAATCGTTTGTACAGTCCCTCGAACTTCAACATCAATAATATCTAAAAGTTATATTTCACTTATTTGATCTTCGTAAAACAAGGCAAAATAAAACTTTTAGAAATTATTGGTGTGGAATTTCGAGGGACCGTTCAAACGCTGAAAAAAAAATCGGCCTGCGACAGCCGCCATTGTTATCAGCGCTCAGGCCTAGTATTCAGGTTGCGGTGATGTAGTCATAAGATGGCGGTTGTTGTTTGTTTACATTGGGTCAACAGAACCTGTTTACCACCGGGGCAAGTTCAACCAGGAAATATGAATAGAAAAATTCACCTGATTTAAACGCCTAATTTATGAAATATTATAACATAATTATTTCCATAATATTATTGCCTCTTTCTTCATAGCTCCATTAAAAAGGAAAATGAAATAATGTGATTCCGGAACGAATTATATTCGTTAGTCGAGGTATTTAATTTTCTTGCTACGATTTCTGAGTAAACTTGTTTCATAATCAGTAGAATTACATTCCATCTACGTGATAAAACATACATATGCATATTTTATGGAAATGAATTCTTAGCTACCTTTATTCGCCCCGTGAGAGTTATTTTAATTCTAAAGATTAATTAATTTTAATTACAATGAGCAATCGCTAGAGAATTCCTGACTGCAATTTAATGTTTAAATAGAACTCGATATTTATAGTGTAAAATGTAAAAATATGAATAAATTTCACAGTATACATTCTGAAATCAAAATGAAATTAGAATAATATTTATAATGGATTGTAAGGGAAATATTCAAGCTCAGTAATTGTTTAGGAGTGTGTCTTAATTTATGTTACTCAATGTTTAGTGCAATTCTTTTTCGTATGGCTTGAAAGTAAAGCTTTTATTTTATAGATAATGAACTTTAAATTAATAAGAGGAAGTTTCTTCCACTGATGATAACACATTATTACATTCCGGACTCATATAGCATAAGGAAAGTGTTTTCATCATAATAAAAACCCGATTATGGTAATTTCGGTACATTTTTACATATTGAGATTCCATGAATCCGTTTTCGTTATTTTTAAACCTATTTCATATGTGTGTACATATGCGTGTATGTTGGTTTTTGTTCATTTTTTAAGTTCCCTGGAGCCTTTTTGTTTGTGTTTTTACAATTACATCAGTAGGTATTATGTGATTGAACACGGTAGTATCCAAACTGTGAGTTCCCATTTGGTGAACAAGATACAGGACAGTGTCTCAAAAACTGTATACATTATCGAAAAAAAAATACCAATGGGTGTGGTATCTAAATCGTGTTTCAACCCTTTTTCAATCACTCTGTGATGATAATAGATTCTCTTATATCTCAATTCTTCAATTAAATTATTTTTCTTGTTCACGTTTATATATTGTCGATTCAGCAATTATGTTTCACCTGAACCTGATTTAATTTAGTATTATATTTTTTCCTTAAAAACATAGAATAAAAAAGTGTTTTATTTACGAGTATATAATGAGAGGATTGTTAAATTTATGTAATGCATATTTTAGAGGAAAAATGGCAAAACAGCTAGATTTAAAACAAATTTTAACAACTTAAAATTCACATTACCAGGACTATAACTCGATACAATATTTATTTTAGTTCATTGTCTAAAATTCATCGAAAATTACGTCACAGTTGCAGCAATATGAATGAATGTGCACGTTTTCATTAGGGTATGAGGTCATTTTCACAAGTGGAAAAATTTTACCTTTGTAAAATTAGGAGCTAAGTTATTTATTTTCATATAATCATTTATTTGGAAGAACGGTATTCTGTAACGTGAAACGAAATAGGAAAGAACACACAAACCAACCGTTCCTTTACAATTAGTTTGACGCCAGTTCAACACTTTTTAAAACAAGTAGTTTATTTCACAAATAATGGAAATCGTTTAATTGACACTTAAGATGAAAGGCATATTAATGCATTTTTGACCAAGGGATTCTTCTATAATTTTGTATTTAGATATTGAGAGTAATACATGATACGCGCAAATGCTGCAGAAATTAATAAAATTATCATATTAAATAAGTAAAAAAATTGTTTAGAAAAATTTCGAAAATGGTTTTCGATAAAACATTTCTTGTGACATATTGTATGAAGCTTTATATTGGAAGACATAGAATGAAACACTTTTAGAATTATCAATCATTTTTCAAGCGCTGGGAATAGCCTGTCGATAGCATATATGATGGATTGCTCGCTGAAAAGCAAATGATTTGAGAAAAATGTTATATTTTGTAAGAATATAATAATGCTTTTTATTTATTTTTTCTTGGAATTTATCCTTCTTAATGTCCATTGATTCATAACTCAGATAACTGGTCCTTTGAGGAAAGCACAATATAAAGATATTAAAGTTTCTTTGATAGTTTCTTTTCAATCTGGGAATCACCAAATTTAGCAAATGCTATTTTGTTATGTTAGGAACGATAATTTTCCCAATAAATAAGTTTTTCAGTTTTTAATTTTAGAATACATGTAGAATAAAGTTTGTCAAATTAAAAAAAATATTTATCACTTTCTGACGATAATTTTGTGGTCGCTATAGCCATTCTCTGATACGGAATTTTAGAATAAATATTTTTTAAATTTATGTTAACGATAAATTTTAATTTCTGCTAATGATTACATTGTTAAAGTTGCAATATCCTGACAAGACGTTTTAAAATAAAGTAGAATAATATTTTCGATTTTATTTTAAACATAAATGATGCTTTGGAACGACAATGGACCAAACTTGCGAGCAGGGATTTCCAGAAAAAGGCTTTGCAAAATTGGAACTCTATATCCAAGTAACGTTAGACCACAATATTAACCATTTCTGGCCCAGAAGTTCCACTCCAGGCACACCTAATTCTGATTCTAAACTTGCATTCGACACCAAAAATATTTAATAAAATATTGTGTCTGCAATGAAAGCTTAAAATAAGGAGTTCTTATTTTCCAAAAAAGTCGTTTGTAAATTCCGGTGTCAGTCAGTAATTTCTCATTTTACGAACAGATTTTATTTGTTTGTCAAGGAAAAGGAAAAGGGTTAAACTGGCTCTATCACTTTAATCCTTCTTCGCATGAGTTTTTCTTTTACAATTGTGTTTTTTATACATATTTTAAATATTAGACACCAGAAATTTTAAGATAAATTTTTAACTTTGTTCAGCAACATAATAACAACTGTAAAATTTGCCGGATTAATATTTCTACATAAATATAGTGGTGGCGAAGAAGTTGATTTATTTATTAAAAGTTAAATAAAAAGTGATGGAAATTTACATCACTATGCAATTAAGGATTAATAGTTTCAAAATTAATATAATTCTATAATTCGTTACACAGCCAATAGATGACATGACATAAAATCAGTGGCTGTGCGTGACAGGCTTTATTTAGGGAACTAGATGCATGTCATCTATATTTATTGTTTTCTTACCACTATTTTTTTTAATTAGCTTTATTTATTGGTAGAAATTTATTTTAAAAAGCGGTACGAAAAGAATAAATATTTTCAGCTATGTATTTAGTGCCCCAAACATATTCAGGCACGAGCCGCCACTGACTACACTGTTTTGATACTTCAAAGTCATTTTTCACAAATATTTGAATAGTCCATTCGGTTCTCAACGGCCCAAATCTACATTAGGTTGTTTCGTAAGCTTTTTTTTTTAATATTACATTTTAAAATGCATTTAGAACCGATATTTGCAAATTTATGTTACTGAAAAATTCCACATGCAGATTATGATTATGCGGTTTTAGCAACAATTTAAATTTTAATAATGTGTAAATTTTCCTTTCCTTTTTCAATTTTTTGGAGTTCTATTTGAATAAAGAAAAGACCTTCCACAACTTCAGCTGATGTTTCTAGTTGTGTTTTAACCTTTAAAGACACGGGCGTTTGTAGTAATATAAACACACGGGCTGTGAACTCTATGCGACGTCGGCTTTTAAAACCTAAATTACAAGTTTTATTGGTTTCCTTGTTTACTGCAATGTCCAAGAGTAGTATAAAAACGATAATCTGGAAATTGTTTAAAATAAAGAACTAATTTAATTAGAATTAATATAACTTGGATAGTTTGCAGTATCATAAAGACAGGTGTGGCGTACTCCATTCGCCAGCGCAATTTAATGTCTAAATGTCAACTTTTGATGCTAACGAAGAATAGTGTCTAATGTCTAGTAATTGTGTAAAAGTAATAGACATCACTTTTAAAGTAATGTTTCATTAAGAAAAGAAAATATAGTATATTACGTAAATACACGGGAATCATATTCTGTTCACCAGTGATGACTTACCAATAAAACCAATTATAAAAATATCAGTTATAAAAATAACGGACATCAATTATAAAAATAATGAAACAGAGCAGAACAAATTGCGAACTTCAATTTTAAACATTGATTGGACATTAAAGGGTCATTGGAAAGCGGACAAATGAAAAGAAAATGTTAACTACGTAATTTTCATAACTGTTTTTTCACTGGGTGGCGCCTCAGTATGTCACCCGTGTCTTTATAGTATAACTGCTGAAAGTAAAATCTATCTCAATGTTGATTTTGGAGAGTACCGTTTTCTCCTTTTGATGCCAGTAGTAATATGATAAACTGTCAATTTTGAAGGAATTTTCAATTTTCAGTGCATTACTATATACTAGCTGCGTAGCAACATTTGTTTCAACAAGATTTTTAGAGATTTTGTACGGAAAATATAATCTCATTTTATTTTGCATTTTAAAAATATTTAAAATCACATGGCATACTGGATCCATAAAATATATAACTCATAAGCAATTTATTTATTATCGTTTATAAATCTTAATTAGTCCTTTAACCCTTTGAGGGCGGTGGTATATATTATATACCACCTAATTTTAATCCGATTCGAACCAGAAACTTTTAATAAAATTTTACTTTTTTAACTTTGACGGGAAAAGTTGAAAAATTGCATTTCCTTATTTTGATAAAAATTCTTTCGGAAATACCGGTGTGAATTCGACGTTACAGGAACAAAATTGCTTGCCCCTGAAAGGGTTAAATCTCCGTAAGATTCCTTAAAATTGATCCAGTACTTCTCGAGTTTTTGAATACTGAACGATTGGGTAATTGATTGATTCTCCCATCCTTTTTTCCCAAAAACTATTTTAGATATCGAAATGCAACAAACTGCATATTGTAAGCAGAAACCTTCCCCATCTACCCCGCGTAAGCTTAGTGTTTGTGATCCGGTTTTGAGAGTATTCCACTCAAACAGACAGACAGACAAACATGAATAAATGTTATATTTACCAGTAGATCATCTAAATAGTCGAATGAACAAACAAAACTCTCCAATTATACGCACAGTTTATTTAAACCGTTAAAAATAAATTAAAGCTTCAAATTTTTAAAATTGAATAAAAGATTCATTACCTAAAATTAATTACAGACTTGTACAGCATCTAAATTATGGTCTTAGCTTTTAAAATTGGTTAAGAAAAACAAAGAAAAATATTCACCGTTCAAAACATACAAGATTTTTCGAAAGATTAACTGGTGGTAGAATTGTTTAATTTATATTCAAGGTAGATAAGTCCTTTTATTAGAGTTTTCTACTTGTAGCCATAAATAATTTGTCGTTGCGGCTCATGATTTTTATGTTTAGAAAGGAACACATATTAAATATTTAATATAGTAACTGGAATGCTGTAAATCTAAGTCAAACGTTAAAGTAGTTACGTGAATGAATCATTAAATTGAATTTCTTAAATATAAAATCAGAAACTATAGATGCTCTGAAAATATATTTTCATATAAAATATTGCAAAACTAAACTATTTTATCTAATAACATAATTTTTAGACGTAGTTTAAAAAAAAAAAATAAAGTAAAAAATACTATTTCATTATTAATAAATCTTTAATATCATAACACTGTAATTCCCTAACTATTTCATCTAGAAAAACAATTTCTAAATTTAAATTTTCAATAGAGTAAACTTTAATATATATATTTATTTATTTATTTAAATTAACAGTTCATTAACAATAAGCATTTAATTTCATAACACTGTATTCCTTTTAATATAAAAGAAAATATACTGTAAAGAAAATATTTTTGCAGCACACAGTTTCGAATGCAGTAAATTGTAATTTTCTTTTAATGTAACGCTTCAAGAAAAATAAAGATTCATTTTAATAACATTTAAGAATATAATAAGTGTGTGCAAATATATACTCGAATTCTATTAGTAGCGAAAATAAAAGTACAATGAAACCATTTCGTAAAATTAAAAGACTGATATTAAAATGAAACCACTGGATATTCTTATGATAAATATTTTATTTTAAAACAATGAAATACTTACCTAGATTGTTTTAAAAACTTTTTTACCACGACAAGTATCTGAAATTGGATAAAAGTGTGGTTAGTACATGATATTTGTAAATTAAATAACATTTACGTATTTTTTTTTTAAATTATTTTATAATAACAGATTTGTTAACTTTGATTGTTTTTATTGATCTAGTTTAATGAAATTGCAAAATAACGATTACATTTGCGTAATCATTGTAAAAATTATGTAAAAATTATGAATTTGGCCTCTGTGAAGCAGAGTTGTCAGTTTGACCTCCTATTTAATTTAGATATTCTACTTCATGCCAGAAATACACAATATTAAGTTTTACTTTATATAATGATGGCATTTCGTGATTACCTTAAGTAAAAATGCTTCTTTAGGAATTTCCGGTATTAAAAAATTAGTCCAATCTGGCACCTCTTTTGCGAAGGGTGTCTCGGCCAGGGGTCCGAAAATAAAAGTTTTCGTTTAACCCTTTCAGGGGCGGTGGTATATATTATATATCACTTAATTTTAATCCGATTCGAACCAGAAACTTTTAATTAAATTTTACTTTTTTAACTTTGACGGGAAAAGTTGAAAAATTGCTTTTCCTTATTTTGAACTAAATTCTTTCGTAAATACCGGTGTGAATTCGACGTAACAGGAACAAAATTGCTTGCCCCTCAAAGGGTTAAAGTATCAACAATGTACCAACAGTGCTATTCTTCGTCATCACAAACTGCACAAACATCATGTTCTCTTGATCACCTAGACTACATTCGTTACAGCTAAAATTTCATCCCATTAAATACTACTTGTAATCATAGAGTTATTTACTTCAGCATCAATGATTATAGATATCTAGCTATATATATATATATAATTATAATCCATACTGTTAAAAAAATGATATTTTGATTAAATATCGTATGCTATCTGTAAGTTTCACAATCCTGTGTCTCATCTTTATGGTTGGGGATTTGCAGAAATGTAGATCATGACAACAGGGTTATGTGAGTAATTTGTTTAACTGTTTTGCCCAGGATTCCAGACTATTTTCAAGTAAAGCCAACGAGTGTTGAATATTGGCTAAGATAGTTTTGAGTAAGGCAACTAAAAACTCTTTCAATCTCCACTTTAGTATTAGTATATCATTGTTCTATAAATTTAATTTTAGATCCTTTTTTTTTAATTATAGAATGCTGTCGAAACAAAATGTGAAATGTTAAAATGGAAAAGTATACATTTCGTTTTAATTGATACTTTTATATACACCCTACTACCATTTCAAATATATCTGATTTAAATAGTCGTATTTAGGTCAAAATAATATAAAATTTACAAAAAAACACTAAAAACAAAAAAATCTGTATCGTTAGAATTATATAACAGAATCTAACATTTTATATGATTCAATCTATATTGAATATTATAGCTGAAAGGGTGGAAAACACTAAAACTTCCTCTCAAAGTGTTTATACAGCGGGCAATTTTCTTAAGTACATCCTTTATCAAAGTAACTTTGACCCCTTGAAGGGCACCGATATACCGTAATTTCCGGCGTATAATCCGCAGCTCAAAGAGTCGTTTTTCGACCCAGAAATATTATTTTATAAAATGTAACTTAAAAGATCGCTGTAAATATTTAACTACAATTATTGAATGAAATTTCTGGGTCGAAAAACGACTCTTTGAGCTGCGGATTATACGCCGGAAATTACGGTATTATATATACCACTTAATTTTAATCCCAAAATGCCATAATGACACCAGAATTTTATAATCCAATTTTGAATTCATAGGTTACATGAGGAAAAGCTTTTACTTATTTTTAAATAAATTCGTTCGTGAATTCTGGTGTCGATCAATCATTTCAATATTTTAGCTACAAGAGTACTTTGCCCCTGAAGGGGTTAAAAGGAAAAACAAACAATGAAACGGATATTGCGATGTTTCCGTGGCAACGGCATAATATTTTAATCCCTCAGCATATATATTTATTTTGATTGGGTTAGAAAATGACAAATGGTTTATATTATTTTTTGGTTTTAATAAATATGTAACCATTTAAAATGTTTAAAGCCGGTATTTATTTAATGTCAGATTAAGTGAATTTCAAATAAATCTCCATAACAGAGTGGAGATCTCATATGTGCAATTCTAAGACCTTTTCATTATTTAACGAAATTTTAAGTACCGTAATTTCCGGCGTATAATCCGCAGCTCAAAGAGTCGTTTTTCGACCCAGAAATATTATTTTATAAAATGTAACTTAAAAAATCGCTGTAAATATTTAACTACAATTATTGAATAAAATTTCTGGGTCGAAAAACGACTCTTTGAGCTGCGGATTATACGCCGGAAATTACGGTAAAATATGTCATTGACATCTATTTTTGAAATTTTTCTATATCATGATTATTGTTTTGAATAAAGGTTTAGCCATTTGGAATATTTAAAAAGGTTATCATTTAATGTCAGTATATGTGAATTTCAAGTAAATCTTCGTAAGAGAGTGGAAATCTCACATGTCCAGTCCTAAGAAATTCACGTTATTTAGTGCAATTTTAAATAAAATGTGTCGTTGACAGCTATTTTCGAAAGATTTCTATATAATTTCTATTGTTTTGAATAAAGGCTTAGCCATTCGAGATATTTAAATAGGTATTTATTTAATGTCAGTATAAGTGAATTTCGAATAAGTCTTCGTAAGAGAGTGGAGATGTGACATGTGCAGTCCTAAGAAATTCGCATTATTTAACCCTTTGATGGGCAGTGGGATCTATCATATCCCACCTAATTTTAATCCGGTTTGAATCAGAAACTTATAATTAAATTTTACACTTTTAACTTTGACGGGAGAAGTTAGAAAATTGCTTTTCCTTATTTTGAACTAAATTCTTTCGTAAATACCTCTGAGAATTCAGCGTTACAGGAACACAATTGCTTGCCCCTGAAAGGGTTAATGCAATTTTAAATAAAATGTATCATTGACGTCTATTTTTGAAAGTTTTCTATATCTTTATTATTGTTTTGAATAAAGGTTTAGCCATTTGGTATATTTTAAAAGATATTTATTTAATGTCAGTATAAGTGAATTTCAAGTAAGTCTTCGTAAGAGAGTGAAGATATCAAGTGTCCAGTCCTGAGAAATTTACATTATTTAATGCAATTTTAAGTAAAATGTGTCATTGACATCTATTTTTGAAAGATTTCTATATCATTATTATTGTTTTGAATAAAGGTTTATCCATTTGGAATATTTAAAGGGTATTTATTTAATGTCAGTATAAGTGAATTTCAAGTAATTCTTCGTAAGAGAATGGAGATATCAAGTGTCCAGTCCTGAGAAATTTACATTATTTAATGCAATTTTAAGTAAAATGTGTCATTGACATCTATTTTTGAACGACTTCTATGTTATTTTTGATTTAAAAATGTAGCTATTGGAAATAGTCAAAGAAGGTATTCATTTAATATCAGTTTAAGTCAATTTCAAGTAAGCCTCCGTAAGAGATTGGAGATCTCATATGTACAGTCCTAAGAAATTTCTATTCAAATGTTCCAAATACAATCACTACCAGAATAATTCTATGAAGCACCTCTGAAGATATTTAGATACTTTTATATATTTAAAAATTCTCTATAGCTTTCCCAATATAAAATTTACTTTATAATTTTAAACAACTTTTTCGACTATTTATTGAATAAGTCATAGTCGCTTGAATTTGTTGCTCTGCAATATGTCACATGAAAACACTTTTACCCTTGAAACTATTCAAGTGCATATTTAACAATTATTTGGCGACTGTCATTTGTATAATATTTTATCTTCTGCTGTGAAACCTCAATATGTTTAGGCAACTCATTTACCGTAATTTCCGGCGTATAATCCGCAGCTCAAAGAGTCGTTTTTTGACCCAGAAATATTATTTTATAAAATGTAACTTAAAAGATCGCTGTAAATATTTAACTACAATTATTGAATAAAATTTCTGGGTCGAAAAACGACTCTTTGAGCTGCGGATTATACGCTGGAAATTACGGTATATATATATGTGTGTATTTTACTTTTTAAAGTCTGAGAAAAAATGATATTTTTTAAATAAAACATATAAGTCATTTTATTTTACTTTTAAAGTGTTTTTTGAAGTAGTATATATAAGTACTTTTGGGATTAACAAAGAATTTTTAATGTGTTTTCTTTTAGTTCAGCAATAGAAGAAGAAGTCAGGCTGAGAAGAAACTTTTTTCTTTCAAATGGAAAAATTGTTCTTATGTATATTGTATACTCATTCCCGGCAAAAATATTTAAAAAATACTATTACGTACAATTTTGACATAGAGAATTTCTATCTCATTGGTAAATTATAAATTGCATCATAAAAAACATCGAGATTTACAATTAAAAAATATGAATTTAGCTTACACCAGACGCTAATAAACATTATAGCAGACTAATTCTCGTTGCTGCATAATAAACAATTAGATATAATGCACAAGACAAAAAAGAAAGGACTTGGCTGGACATTTTTCATTGAATTAAAAATAATGCATTTTCACTTTATGAAAATTATGACAAGCGACCCTTTTCATAAAATGTAAGTTACAGATTAACGTTTACTCAATAAAAATTTATTTTATCCTGCTATATTTTCTATATTATTTTCCTGGCTATTCATCATTACCGTAATTTTCGGCGTATAATCCGCAGCTCAAAGAGTCGTTTTTCGACCCAGAAATATTATTTTATAAAATATAACTTAAAAGATCGCTGGAAATATTTAACTGCAATTACTGAATAAAATTTCTGGGTCGGAAAACGACTCTTTGAGCTGCGGATTATACGCCGGAAATTACGGTATTTCGACAAAAAGTATTATGTGAGATTTAAAAAAAAATTGTCTAATTTTAACTCGCTCATCACGTCTATCATTCACGCTCTCTCCACTGTACTCTTAGTCTTTAGATGAAGATGATTTAGTATATCTAAATTAATAATACTTATGGTTAATTTAATGAGCTGATACCCTTAACTTCATAACACTTCACTTATTTCTGTGTTTTGTAAATCAATTTTCTAATGTTATATATTTTAGCGAAAAAAACGAGAAATATTTTTCTTCAAATCTCCAATAATGGCAAAAATATTTATCTGTCGTTTTATCATGTGAAAGTGTTTACAGATAGTTTAACCCTTTGAGGGGCGGTGGTATATATAATATACCACCTAATTTTAATTCGATTCGAACCAGAAACTTTTCATTAAATTTTACCTTTTTAACTTTGACGTGAAAAGTTGAAAAATTGTGTTTCCTTATTTCGAACTAAATGCTTTTGTAAATACCGGTGTGAATTCGACGTTACAGGAACACAATTGCTTACCCCTCAAAGGGTTAACGTATATTAAAAAAGTAAAATACTGTTTAGATGTAGTAAAATGTTTTTAAATTTTCAAAAGTTATTAGATCAATGGGAAAATAAACTAATAATACTAGATTAAACATTTTTTATGGCAATATTATATAATATCCTGGAGGAAAATACACAGGTAAATTCAAAAACTAAATATATGCAGAGTTGCCAAGTCTCTGGATTTTTGAACACCAGCAATTTTTTAGAGAAAATGTTGTTCTTTTAAATCGCAAAATGCTTCGATTAAAGAAAACTACATTTTCTGTACTAAATTACTGGTATCCAAAAAGCCGGAGACTTGGCAGGCCTGTATAGGAGTATAAATTTTATTTAAGAACTTTATACGTGCGTACTTGTTTTCTATATCAATACAAAGTCGTGAGTACACACGCCTTTTTACATATGTTATATTTAAACTGAAAAGTGTAGCAGAAGACTAACAAATAACTTCAACAAAAAGTTTTCATATGTTGAAAAATAACAATTTCGTATAGTAATTCAACATTAAAAAAATAATAATACAAAAATAAAATGAATAAAAAAATAATTTACATCTTTGTTTTTGTTTTTTAAATTGAGAGCCAAAACATATTTTTAATATAGCAAACAATGTTTCAAATTTAATTCAGGATCATAATAATATGCACTACAAAGAAACAAAGCATCCATTTTGAGTATTATTTCGATGAGGTTTGTAATCAATTAAAAATAAAATAATATATAAAGCTTTAAATATTTTTAAAATATACGAGCGTAAGACTGTTTTGGTTACAAAAATCATGAAACTTTATTCACAATTTTATTAAAGATTTCATTGATGTACACCTTTAGAAAAGTTTTTGTTAAGGAGAAAATAAATTTTTTCCACTGTATTTCGATGAATCTTTCAAAAAAATATATAAAAGAAAATCAACAAACAAATGTGAAGCTTTGAATATTGTTTTTGTAATTTTGAACTTACAATGTCATAATTCAGAAGCCACAGAAATCATGTATAAAAATTCTACATTTCCAAATATGAATTCTTATTTGAACTAAACATCTACACTATAAGGTTGAAAACAGTTATGTTTTTAAAAAATTATTACGTTTTTCAGGACGCAATATTCAAAGTTATTGTAGCATCTCCAAGCGATTTCAGTTACTCGTAAATTGTTGAATAATTTTCAATAATAGTCAACTTCTCATAATTTCAATGAACTTTTTTTTAATATCCGAATAGTTTTAGATGAGTAATATAAAGTTACACAGAAATTTACACAAAACATACATTTACTATTTTACATGTAACTAAATGCATGTTTTCCAATACTTCAGAACATAAATATTTATTTAAATTAAGGTGTATTTTACAAAATACTGTTTACTTTGAAAGATTCTCTTCAAAAATGTAAATATTATTTGCTACTCAATATTAGTCATTCTAATGATTTTCTCTTAGAAATTATATTACAGTATGTAGAGTGACATTTCAAATGTATTAAATTACGAAAGAATTTTTGTCCTGTGTTTATGACTGCAAGGGAACCATTATTAACATATGAATAAACCAAACTTATTTTCTCTAAAATATATTTACTAATTCACAATCTAATATTAAAGGAACATATAAGACTGACAAAATTTATATTTAAATTAGTTCTTTAGTTTAAATAATAGAAGCAATTAATGCTTTAAATATTACAAAAGAAGAATCCATTTTCGGATGCAAAATCTATAAAGAAAATAAAGATAGATTAATAATAGATTAATAATCCTAATTCTTGAAAATAAAGTAAAAATGATAAGAAAAGTTATTTGTTCTTATAATACGACTGATTAAAAGTATGAATATGTATTATATATAAAAGATACATACATGAATAAGTTTATTAATGTTGAATTAAAGAGAATATGAATAAAGAGGAGGAGACATATATTGTAGTGTATACCAGTTGCGAAGGACGTAACTGAGAATGTAGTCACCGCCCCCTGAATACTAGGCCTGCGCGCTGAAAAAAATGGCGGCTGTCGCAGGCGGAATCGTTTGTAAAATCCCTCTAACTTCGACACCAATAATATCTAAAAGTTATCTTTGACTTACTTGATCTCCGAAAAACAAGGCGAAGAAAACTTTTAGAAATTATTGGTGTGGAATTTCGAGGGACCGTTCAAACACTGAAAAAAAAATCGGCCTGCGACAGCCGCCATTGTTGTCAGCGCTCAGTCTTAGTATTCAGGGGGCGGTGATGTAGTCATAAGTGGCGCTTGTTGTTTGTTTACATTGGGTAAACAGAACCTGTTTACCACCGGTGCAAGTTCAACCAGGAAATATGAATAGAAAAATTCACCTGATTTAAACGCCTAATTTATGAAATATTGTGACATAATTATTTCCATAATATTATTGCCTCTTTCTTCATAGCTCCATTAAAAAGGAAAATGAAATAATGTGATTCCGGAACGAATTATATTCGTTAGTCGAGGTATTTAATTTTCTTGCTACGATTTCTGAGTAAACTTGTTTCATAATCAGTAGAATTACATTCCATCTACCTGATAAAACATACATATGCATATTTTGTGGAAATGAATTCTTAGCTACCTTTATTCGCCCCGTGAGAGTTATTTTAATTCTAAAGATTAATTAATTTTAATTACAATGAGCAATCGCTAGAGAATTCCTGACTGCAATTTAATGTTTAAATAGAACTCGATATTTATAGTGTAAAATGTAAAAATATGAATAAATTTTACAGTATACGTTCTGAAATCAAAATGAAATTAGAATAATATTTATAATGGATTGTAAGGGAAATATTCAAGCTTAGTAATTGTTTAGGAATATGTCTTAATTTATGTTACTCAATGTTTAGTGCAATTCTTTTTCGCATGTCTTGACAGTAAAGCTTTTATTTTATAGATAATGAACTTTAAATTAATAAGAGGAAGTTTCTTCCACTGATGATAACACATTATTACATTCCGGACTCATATAGCATAAGGAAAGTGTTTTCATCATAATAAAAACACGATTATGGTAATTTCGGTACATTTTTACATATTGAGATTCCATGAATCCGTTTTCGTTATTTTTAAACCTATTTCATATGTGTGTACATATGCGTGTATGTTGGTTTTTGTTCATTTTTTATGTTCCCTTGAGCCTTTTTTTTTGTGTTTTTACAATTACATCAGTAGGTATGTATGTGATTGAACACGATAGTATCCAAACTGTGAGTTCCCATTTGGTGAACAAGATACAGGACAGTGTCTCAAAAACTGTATACATTATCGAAAAAAAATACCAATGGGTGTGGTATCTAAATCGTGTTTCAAACCTTTTTCATTCACTCTGTGATGATAATAGATTCTCTTATATCTCAATTCTTCAATTAAATTATTTTCCTTGTTCACGTTTATATATTGTCGATTCAGCAATTATATTTCACCTGAACCTGATTTAATTTAGTATTATATTTTTTCCTTAAAAACATAGAATAAAAAGGTGTTTTATTTACGAGTATATAATGAGAGGATTGTTAAATTTATGTAATGCATATTTTAGAGGAAAAATGGCAAAACAGCTAGATTTAAAACAAATTTTAACAACTTAAAATTGTTGCGAAGGACGTAACTGAGAATGTAGTCACCGCCCCCTGAATACTAGGCCTGCGCGCTGAAAAAAATGGCGGCTGTCGCAGGCGGAATCGTTTGTAAAATCCCTCTAACTTCGACACCAATAATATCTAAAAGTTATCTTTGACTTACTTGATATCCGAAAAACAAGGCGAAGAAAACTTTTAGAAATTATTGGTGTGGAATTTCGAATGACCGTTCAAACACTGAAAAAAAATCGGCCTGCGACAGCCGCCATTGTTGTCAGCGCTCAGTCTTAGTATTCAGCGGGCGGTGATGTAGTACCAAGATGGGGGCTACATAGCATAGGCATTGCTTGATTTACGCCAGGGCAAATTTCCACCAGTAAATTTGAATCGAAATTTTCGCTTTATATGAAAGCCTTATTCAAGTTAAATGTCTGCCATAAATAAGAAAAATATTTTTATTTCTGTTTACTGGTGGAATCTTGCCCTGGTGGCATTCACAGATTAACAAACAAGATAGGACAGTTGCGGCAAAATCTGTAATGGCAGCAATGGTATCGTCAATGGTGATAAGCAGGAAAAACTAAGAAGCTTCCGCAATTTACCTATGCATATGGAATCTGTTGATGGAGCTCTATGTTTTTAATACCTATACTTTTCTCTTCGTAACAGACGATTTTTTTTAAACTGACCATTGGGTCGTGGTTTATGTTTATTTTAAACAACTTCATTTTTATTCCCTTTTTTATTATTCTTGAAAGAACATTTATTTTCATAACTTTCATTGTATTTCTAAACATGTTAAAATATGTTATATAGAAATTTGTTTGCCATACAAAGCTTTCGTTTTTCGCATTTTCTACAAAGTTTGAAACATAAACATTTCACATTTAAAAAATGAAAGATAAAAACAAGATAGATGTTCAGCAGCTGAAATTTTCCGTGTTTGAGAAGTTTCTTCCCCACTATCACAACAGGTGCTGCGATCGTCATCGTGATACCATTACGCTATGTGATAGTGTTCTATATTGTATGCTAATCTATGGCGGCACTGGTGCAAAAATCTAGGCGCCAATGGGCCGACTGCCACCACTAAATTTTTTGTATTCTTCACCAAACAGGAATACTGTTAATATTTAGGCGAAGCATATTAATAAAATTTGACGAAGAATACTAATAAAATTTAGTGGTGGGAATCAGCCCTTTGGCGCCTAGATTTTTGCACGCCTGCATGGCGGTATTATAATCTATTTCACTGACCTTGACAGGATGATCGTTTATGTAGTCACAATATGTTGGAATCGAAGGGATTGACTACCGCCGAGGCAAACTATCACCAGTAAAAACGAATAGATATTTTTGCCATATTATATTTATGAGAGAAATTCTTCATGAATACGATGTTTAAATAACCAGAAAATTTATATCCAAAATTACTGGTAGAATTTTCACCCACGGTAATCAGGTCCTACGGAATCGGTTACAATTGAAGCTTCATCATTTGTAGTTGATGTCAATTCCTCTTTATTCATAGCTACATGGTTGCCATAAACAAACTTAAGTACAAAGACTTTTCATGCATGTAATAATTCAATTATAAAAACATAAGAAACAATTTATAAAAATAGTGAAATATTCATTTGCGAAATCAGGAAAAAAAAATTATACATATAATGTATATATATATATAAATATATAAATATATATATATATTATATAATACATATATATAAGTATATACATATATATATATATATATATATATATATATATATATATATATATATATATATTCCATTAAAACATATTTCGTCTGCAAAATTATATTAATCATTGTTATTTACTCAATCTACATAAAGTAATCGAAAAGTCACAAAACCCGTGAAAAAATATTTCATTTAATAAATACATCCATGATTCAATATAAAAGCATGGACTAAATTGAATGATTCATTAATCAGAGAAACAACAGTGACAAGAATTTTAACTAAAACAGTAAAACAGTCGTATCCAAAATGGGAAATATTATGTTTAGATTTTTCAATTTCAGAAAAAAATTTAATCATCAAATTTATATTAATCAAAAATTTATAATGAATTTGTAGTCACAAGTCAACGAAAAGTCGCACAGCCATTGAAAAAATACTTTATTTAAAAATGCATGCATGATTCAAACTAAACACATGCATTAAATAGAAAGCGTGAATTATTTTATTCAGGGAATAAAATAATAAAAGAAATTGTAACATTGTTACAGGAGATGTTCAAAACGTGACCCGTTTTAACGACTTTTAAAGCTTATATTCTCAATGTTCGAACGCTTATTAGTTCACTATTCGTACTCTTTTACTACAATTTAATAGACTTTTTATATTTTCTATTTATGTAGTAGAGATTGTTGACGTCCCGTTTAATTGCAGGGTTTCTGATACTTTTCTGCCTTTAAATAAAGCGAAAAATTCTTTTAAAAATTGTGGTAAAGGGTGCGAAAGCATACTTTCAATTTCAGAACCGGTTCCAATTTCCAATTGGTTCAAATATTGAAAATGTTCGCTTTTAAAAAAAGGCAACAAAAATTGAAAAGTAAAAACTAAAAACGTTAGAGCTTAACCTCAGCAATCCTGAGGAAAAAACATAAAAATAAAAATAAAAATATTAAAATGCGAGCGAGAAATTTGAAAATAACCTTCCTATAGATTTAACATTAGTTTGAGCGTTTCTTCCCGTGACTAGTGCAGGCTCTTAATGTTTACTTTCTGGTCATCGATAGAGTGTAAATGATTTCCATAAAAATTGAAAGAGTGCAGATTGCTCACATAAATCAGGGGTAAAAAAATTGGAGGACCGTATATACCACAGTTTATTTGAAAATGAAGCGTTCATGAAAAAATCAAAATTTCAGTGGAATGACTTATTGCGTCATTGGCTGCATTATTGGTGTCGTTTTGAGTGTTTCATATCTTCTACGAAAGATCTTGTTGTGAAATTATGTTCAATGGTAAACATATTTGCGCTTGGGAACTTTTCAATTGCATCTTGCGGAAACTGCATGGCTCTAGCAGGTAACATTAAAAACTGCAACTGAAATGTTTACTGTTATATGACATTCAAAACTATAAAGTCGCCCTTTAGCGAATAATAATTTGTTGTATTACATTTTCTACAATTTGTTAATGTTTGTGTTGCACAACTTTTGAATTGCCCTGTATTATATCATTCTGCCCTTTATAATATCATTTAATCTAATTAACAAATTTCTAAAAAAAATTATTAAAAGGTGTCCTTCGTTATGTGCACATTAGTGTATTTTCATAAGGAATTTTCAAGTCATTTATAAATTCTCTTGAACTATTCATCTTCTGAAATATTTTGATTATTAAGCAAAACATTTATATACGCATTTTCAGGAAACGAATTCTTGCTCTAATTTGCCAAACACTTATATTCATTTGCTTAATTATCTTTATCTGAAAAGATAATCCTCATGGGAAAATTATCATTGACTATTTTCAATGTCATTTAAATATCTCAATATAACTTAAATCTTCTATTCTGAATGTATTTTAATATCTGCATAATTTCGTAATGAATATTAAAATAATCGCATTTTATAGTTATTTTAAACGTAATTGCTGTATTTTTGCACGAAACATTTCTCATAGCAATGTAATAATCGCATATATGTGGAATCAAGCAGTTAATATCAATTTAATCATGTTCATACGTTTGTCACGATAAGTAATAATATCTTAAGCTTAATGTTTACGTTTTAAGTTATCTTTTACGCTTTACGGAAAATCTTCCTTCCTGTATCTTGTATAAAATAAAGACATTTGCACAAGTGTCAGGAAAATATGAATTAATGTTACACATCTGAAACATGAAAAAATAAATAAATTGTGAAATATACAAGGAGTGGCTGTTTATTTAAGGGCTGTTATTTTCCAGGATTGTAGCAACAATTATTAGAATTGAAAGTTCGTTGGTTGGTTAACGATAGTATTTCAATGGTCACGTATCTGCGCAGAGTGCCAGTGCTGCGCGTCATTCTCGCTTTGCTTTCTGGTGTTGAAACACGCATGCAAACGTTCGCTGTCAAAGCGTTATTTTTGAAGTGAAAATAACGTAGCATAGAATAAACGTTAAATTTTGTTTCAAATTGGAACAAAGTGCTACTGAAACACGTACAATGTTGCAGCAAGTGTACAAAAAAGGTAGTTGGAGGATTTTGCACGACAACTTCCGCCCTAACATTGCCTTGTCTGTAAAGCGTTTTCTTTTTTTTCGGGGGGGGGGGGGACATGACATCGTGCAATTAACCTCCATATCCTCCTGACTTGGTCCCACAGACTTCTTTCTGTTTCTAAAACTGAAAACATCAATAATGGGAACAAAATTTCTAGATATTGATATCATCAAGGAAAACGTGACGTCCGAAATTAAGAGGATTCCCAAAGATGACTTCAGTAGCAAGTTGATTAAAACAATTCTAAAGCAGCGCGCTAAAATTTATTAAGTCCAAAGGAACTTACATCGAAACATATTAAACAGTTATGTACTATACAGTCATATTTCAGAAGTTATTTCACCAGTCCTGGAAATTTACAATCACAACTTGTATGTATTTATCAGAGACACAGCAATACTCGGACATATTCTAGAACCTAAATTAATTATTAATAATGAAATCTTTCAAAAGCATTATTTTACAATTATCAGTTTTTTATACCACCTTATAGAAAAATGAAATGTTCATAAAATATTGTCACTTCTTTGCACGCTTACTTATTTAAAAAGAAAATGATCCAGCAAAAGCTCCAAAAATACACACCGTGTACACAAGAGTTGCAACTTAAATACAAACTTACAATGAATTTGATGCATGGTTGCCAGTTAGGCCTCCATATGAGAAATTTCGAAAGAATAATGTTTACTTTATATATTTACAAAATGTATGTTATTAAATAAAACAAACAGTACTATTCGAAATTCTTGATACGAATTAAGAATTTCCAAATAAAACAAAGGAGTGGAAACGTGCAGAGCAGATTTGATTGTCGTTGCTCAGACTATTGCAACTCATATTACAAAAATCTGTCAATTCTCTTACACGATTTCAGTAGCTATAGAATAACTTAACTGTAGCTCATGGTTCCGAGTTTTGTTTCTATTTTTATTTGGAAATTCCGAATTCATAGAAGAAATTTCAAATACAATTATCTCTCACTTATACGCGATACCCGGGAATCATTTTTTCGCCCCAGTTTTTTTATAAAGTAATTTTCGGCTCCTTAAATCGCAGAATTTATAAATTGAATTTTACTGTTTTAAAATAGTGGTATGAAAAAGTAATTACTGCACATCACGTATAAGTGAGATATCACTTTAGAAATTTTTGCATTATTTAATTGGAAACACTACCGTAGATTCACGATAATGGACTCACAAAGTCTGTTTGCCGAAAATAGTATCTGGAAATAAAATTTTATTTGCTGAAAGTCCACACTGTTATATCAAACTACGTTGAAATAATACAAATAAATACATGGTACCCGACAATTTTTTCTAATTCTAACTTTAAAAACTTTTAAAATCAACTATCTTTTTAAATCAACATTTCTGACCTTAAGCATATTTGTATAAAATCCATTTGTTATTTCCAGATCTTTTAAAGTATAAAGCAATCGGATAACAATTTACATTTGATGTCCAATGGCACATGGAAAGCATAGCTTACTTTTTAATGAAAATATGTGAGTTATTTAATGGTAGAAATTCTGCATTTATATAATTTAAAAATTGCTTAAAACAAGGAAATGTTAATAAAGAGAAATTGACATACCCTCAAAGTCGTAAAGTTTTAAATGTAACCCGTTTCGAAGATACTAAATATCATTGGGCAATCTTCCACCAGTAAATAATAGAAATTTTCTCCTTATTAGAAACATTTTTATGTAAAATTTCTGTCATAATTTTGGCAAAAATATCTACTCGTTTTTACTGGTGGAAGTTGTCCCCATATTGTGACAACATAAACAATCCTCCTGTCAATATCAGTGAAAGATATTATAATACCTCTGATGCAAAATTCCACGAGTAAAAATAATAGAAGTATTGCATATGTAGGGCGTTTAAATACGCAAAGATTTATATTGAAAACTATTAGTGGAAGTATTCTCCTGTGAAAATGTGATCTCGTTGATTCGATGTAAACAAAGAACAACCTCTATCTTGTGACTATATCCTCATTTACTCTACTCGGAACTTCTTGTAGGTACTACACCAGGGGTGTCAAATTTTGGCATTCCAGCTACCACTAAAATTTTATTGTAATCTTTGAATTATCTAATCATCGAATTTCTGCGATTCGACAAATCAACTATTTCTTTAAAAAATTAGTGGTATCTGGCGGGGCACTATTTGACCCCCCCCCCTGCACTATGTCATATGCCACTTCCTTTTGATTGATAGCTCCATTGTAAAATCAAATTTACTGGAACTAAGATTTTGGCTAAAGAATGTGATTCCGGAACGACTTACATTCGTTAACCAAGGTATTTAATTTTCTTGCTATGATTTATCAGTAAACTTGTTTGTAATCTGTAGAATTATATTTTATGTAAGTGTTAAAACACACATATGTATATTTTATGGAGATGAATTCTTATCAACCTTTATTTATCCTGTGAGAGTTGTTTTAATTATTAAGATTAATTAACTTTAATTAAAATGAGCAATCGCAGGAGAATTTCTGACTACCATTTAATGCTTACATTATACTTGATGTTTATTATTTGTAATGTAGAAATATTTATGAATAAATTTCATGGTGTACTTTCTGAAATTAAAATAAAATTAGAATAATATTTAAAATGGATTGCATGGGAAATATCCAAGCTCAGTAATTGTTTAGGAGTACGTCTTAATTTGTGTTACTCAATGTTTTAAATAAATGAACACTGTTTTATAAAATAAGATTAGCGATTTATTTGTCCGTAAGTAAAGTTGTAAAATAAATTTTATTCAATCCTGTTTGAGTGTAATATTTTTGTAATATATATATATATATATATATTTGTTTTCAATTACTTTATTCAAATAATAATTTTAGAAATAAGAGGAGAACAATAAAAAAAATTATAAGAAGAAATTTTATACGAAAAATACTTAAAAAAATTATTTTGGGTAGTTAACGTTATTCATTAAATATGTTTATTTACATAACACTATGTTGAAATCTCATTTTTCGAAAAATATTAAGAAATTAAAAAAAAAGAGCTTTAATTAATTACAAGTAACATTTTCTGAAATAAAAATTTCTATAAAAATGTAATGGAATTGCAAAAGCTATTTAAAATTTTATGACAAGAACACATTTTATTGCAAGATAATGTTTTAGAAAAAGAAATAGGATATGGGCATCACATTATTTCTTATTCATTTTCAGTCTGCAACATTTAAGAATGTATTAAAGAAAATACAGACTTTAGGAAAATATTAAACATTTCTAGAAAAAAATATTTCCTAAGAGATCATTCATTTAATGATTGTAAAGGTACATAAAATCTTTATAAAATAGTTAAATAAAAACCAAATTTTTTTAATAATTTTTTTTTAATAATGTGTTACTTTCTATTGCTTAATCTTTTTTTACAAAGTCTATTATTTCATGATTGTTCAATTAATAATTTGGAAGCATTCGATGTAGGCGTTAGTAGAAGGTATTTAATCTATGGCCAAAACAAATTCTACTTCTAAAACGGCAGAAGTTTCTTCAATACATTAACATTATCCAATATACACATGATTAAATTAAAGTTAAATAAACACTAATAATAAATTACTAACATATCTCTAAAGTACATATAATAATTGTGTAGTTTCTTAGAAGTGGTTGGTACAATCAGCAAAAAATAAATAAAAATATAAACTAATAAAATAAAAGAAAAAGAAAAGTGCCATTTAAACTGATGGCATCGAGCTCACAGGCTATTTACACTATTTGTATATTATACTCTTATATGGAATAATAATGCATCTTGAAAAATAACGAAATCGACAACAAATTAAGGGAAGAGATTAGCCCCTTGTCCCCCCCTTTGTAATTAACCAATGAACCCCCAAAACTTATTACCATATCATAATGAACCTATATACAAAATTTGAAGAAAATCGGATAATTATGCATGAAAAATCCATTTATCTGAATTAAGAAGGGGGATTAGTCCCCGTCCTCCCCTTTATACTTAATCAATGTGCCCCCAAAACCAATCAGGGAAACTCCTTATCACAATGAACCTATAAATAAAAATAGGAAGCAAAACGGATATTTCTATCAGGAGTTATCGCGTTACGTACATACATACATACGTACGTACGTACAGAACAGGTGGCCACAATAGCTCTCAGGCTTTGATAGCTTGTGAGCTAATAAAAAAGAGAGAGAGAGAATACTCCTGTAAACATTACTCTCTTATTCTATCAAATAATCAAAAAACAAAGAAAAAGCCGTTTTACTAGAAATTATGTCGTTTTTCGATTTATGTTAAAAGACATAAACTTTGGAGGTCGTCTTCGTACTGATATTTCACCAAATTTTAAAAGTAAAACACCTAATTTTGACATCATGTTTATGTTCTGTGGAACGTGTTAACTTAGGACATGAATCTGGAAATCATTCGGTAAACTAGTGTAGGCTTTATGAAAGTTCAAAATGATTTCTAATGTTAAATTTATAACTGCGAACTTTTAGGCTTTTTTCCTACCACTGTTTCTGATAAAAAAAAATATTTTTTATGTATTCATAAATTTTCGTCAATTAAGTAAGATTAATTTTTTTTGTTTAATAGTGGTAGGAAAATGTGTAAAATTTAACGGCTATGTAAATTGATTTGTAATCTTTACGAAACAGATTGCCAAGGCCCGTACGCTTCTACCACAATATTTTAATAGATATTCTTGCCTTATTTTAATGTAAAATAGTATTATAATTCCTGAAACCAAACGAGGCGTCTACAAATAGTGCTATTTAACTATTAAATAAAAAAATTATACTTAAAGGCATTGGTAAAATAGTACGAACCTTGATTGTCATACGGTTAGTGTTTTAACACGCTCACTGCCGGTTTAAATTCCCGTAATTTTATTTTATTTAGAAAGTTCGAATTCATACCAGAAAATACTAATAGCAAGATTTATATTTTTTTAATTACAGACATTTCATGATTACGTAAAATAAAATTTATTCTTTTGAAATTTCCGGTACGAATTCGTAATTTTAGATCGAAAAAAAAACGAGTATACTCGTGGTTGTCAGCGAATGGGTTAAGCATAACTCAAAAAAAAAAAACTATTGTCGAAATAAAGTGTAATTTTGGATTCGCATATTAGAAGCTTCTAGACACAGTTTCCCCTTCCACAATATCAGGACTACCACTGGTGACTATTTTTATATTCTATTAGCAAGCTACGCCCGCTACGCTGGTCAATTTCTTATAACGAACTTTTAATCAAACAAAATATTGGCATTTCATAATTCACTTTTATATTTTAACAGAATAATAAGGCTACTATAATTTGTGACTCGTGCTGTAGCCAATATACACGCCAGGACACGTCGCCCTTATCATTATCTTATTACGCATGAAGGTTTTGCTATGGTACTCCATTGTGAAATTTGGTAATTTTTCAAATTCAATATTTGAAAAATGGCATAATCATTAGATTTGAAATTTATATCATGAAAAATACAATTGTTTACCTTTCAAACGCAGTTTTCCTAACAATTTTCAGATAAATACTTTTCGAACTATTATTTTTTTTCAGTAACTTCAAATGTTTTATTTTCCGAGATTAATCTGTGGCAACAAATAGCGAAAAACCCAGTCGTCAGCAACGCATAGTTTTTTATTAAAGAGGCTGTTGGAGCAGGGATTGTCATCACCAATTTGCCACCATCACGTTTGAAATCGGTTCTCTAGTTCCAGAAATTCCATAGAAATTGCAATTTAGAATGATTTTACAACGCTTTTCGCTTATTTCACCCTTTTAAATTTCGACTTTTTTTATTGTTCTTAAAGAGCATTTAGATCTTATAAGTCAGGGTTGCAAAAATCTAGGCGCCAATGGGCTGATTCCCGCCACTAAATTTTATTACTATTCTTAGTCTTATTTTACTAGTATAATTCGCCTAAAGTTTATCAGTATTCTTATTAGGCGAAGAATACTAAAATTTTAGTGGTGGGAATCGGCCCATTGGCAACTAGATTTTTGCACCTCTGTTATAAGTAACTACCGTAATTTCCGGCGTATAATCCGCAGCTCAAAGAGTCGTTTTTCGACCCAGAAATTTTATTCAATAATTGTAGTTAAATATTTACAGCGATCTTTTAAATTACATTTTATAAAATAATATTTCTGGGTCGAAAAACGACTCTTTGAGCTGCGGATTATACGCCGGAAATTACGGTACAATGCCAAATTTCATATTTCTAGCTCCTTCAGTATAAACAAAATCGCAATTTTAGAACGTTTTTCGCTCCTGCACCCCCCTGGGGTTAATGGCACCGACAAAAAATATAGCCTATGTTGGAGCAGGGGTTGTCACAATCAATTTGCCACCATCTCTTTTGAAATCGGTTCGGTAGTTCTAGAGATTCCATAGAAATTGTAATTTAGAATGTTTTTAGAACGCTTTTCGCTCATTTCATCCTTTTAAATTTCGATTTTTTTTATTTTGTTCTTATAGAGCTTTTACATCTTATAAGTAACTATAACGCCAAATTTCAAATTTCTAGCTCCTTCAGTATAAACAAATTGCTATTTTAGAACGTTTTTCGCCCCTACACCCCCCCTGGGGTTAGTGACACCGACATAAAATACAGCGTATGTTGGAGCAGGGGTTGCCACCATCAATTTGCCCCCATCAGTTTTGAAATTGGTTTGGTAGTTCCAGAGATTCCATAGAAATTGTAATTTAGAATGTTTTTAGAACGATTTTCGCTCATTTCACCCTTTTAAATTTCATTTTTTTTTATTTTGTTCTTAGAGAGCATTTACATCTTATAAGTAACTACAATGCCAAATTCCAAATTTCAATTCTTTCAGTATAAAAAAAGATCGCAATTTTAGAACGTTTTTCGCTCCTGCATCCCCTGGGGTTAGTGATACCGACATAAAATATAGCCTATGTTGGAGCAGGGTTGTGACCATCAATCTGTCACCATCACTGTTGAAATCGGTTCGGTAGTTCCAGGGATTCCATAGAAATAGTATTTTAGAATGTTTTAGAACGCTTATCTCTCATTTAACCCTTTTAAATTTCGATTTTTTTTTATTTTGTTCTTAGAGAGCATTCATCTTATAAGTAACTACAACGCCAAATTTCGAATTTCTAGCTCCTTCAGTATAGAAAAGATCGCAATTTTAGAACGTTTATTGCTCCTGCACCCCCCTGAGGTTAGTGACACCGACATAAAATATACCATACGTTGGAGCAGGGGTTGTCACCATCAATTTGCCAACATCACTTTTGAAATCGGTTCGGTAGTTCCAGAGATTCCATAGAAATTGTAATTTAGAATGTTTTTAGAACGCTTTTCGCTCATTTCACCCTTTTAAATTTCGATTTTTTTTTAATTTTGTTCTTATAGAGCATTTACATCTTATAAGTAACTACAATGCCAAATTTCAAATTTCTAGCTCCTTCAGTATAAAAAAAATCGCAATTTTAGAACGTTTTTCGCTTCTGCAACCCCCTGGGGTTAGTCGCACCGACATAAAATATAGCCTATGTTGGAGCAGGGGTTGTCACCATCAATTTGCCACCATCATTTTTGAAATCGGTTTGGTAGTTCCAGAGATTACCCCCTACAGACAAACAAACAAAGAAACAAACAAACAATCTTTACTCCTTTATAATATTAGTATAGATTCCCGCACCACTACTTAAAAAAATTTAATTTTGTAGTATTCTTTCACAATGTTGTCAATGTTGTCACTCTTTCACAATGTTGTCAAAGTGTATGTAAAAAAAATGTGTTTTGAGAAAGTTGTGCGAGATAGAATTAAAGAAAATAGTCCCAGTGGCAGCCCTGCAATATGCATATTCTTTATGGTACATATCTCTTGAAAATATACCAGTATAAGTGTATGGCGGAGATAAATTTTCAAAAAGTGGTACAAATAATAATAATAATAAAATATATGACGTATATGTCTCAACCCGTTGTCAAACGGGTTAATTGACGCTTACAACAGGGTTTCCTTTACCACAATTTTTAATAGAATTTTTCGCCTAATTTAAATGCAGGAAAATATTTCATACCCTGCAATTAAACAACGCGTCTGTAATTTCTGCTATTTACATATTACTTAGAAAAATTATGCTAAAAAATGTGGTAAAAGCGTACAAACCCTGTAAAAGGTGAAGAAACACATTAATGCATTTTTAAACGAAAACTTATTCTACAATTATTCTACAATTTAGAAAGTGTAATATGATACTCATAAAAGGTGCAGAAATTAATAAAATTATCATATTCAATAAATAAAGGGAATTTTTAGAAAAATACAAAATTAGTTTTAGCTAAAATATTTCTAGTATCATATGAAGATTTATATTGGAGGACATAGAGTAAAACACTTTTAGAATTATCAATCACTTTCAAGCGCTGGGAATAGTTTACCGATAGCATATATGATGGATTATTCGCTGAAGAGGAAATGAATTGATAAAAATGTTATATTTGGCAAGAATATAATGTTTTTTATATTCTTGAAATTTATACTTCGTAATGTCTATTAATTCATCAATCAGATATCATTCATTGAAGATTCTCTAGTTCGGACTGCATTTTTATTGAGAAATTCCAAGAGAATAATTTTTTATTTTATGTATGTAATTTTTGGCACGAATTAAGAATTTCTAAGTAAAAAATGATGGCAAAAAGACAGCGCAGATTTTATGTCTTTGCTCAGACTATTGCAACTCATATTACAAAAATCTGAGAATTCTCTTGAGTAGCTATAGAATAATAACTAAACTGTAGCTCATGGTTGCAAGTTTTGTCTCTTTTATTAATTCTAAATTTCCGAATTGATACAACAAATTCCGAATAGTAATTTTGGTAGTATTTAATTACCCTATCCTAGCTTCGCGATAATGGTTAGCTCACCAAGTCTATTGTGTCTCGGGAATAGCACCCGGATTTAAAATTTTATTGGCAGCAACTCCTTACTGTTATATCATGATACATTGAAATAATGCAAATAGTCCGCGAATATGAAGGAAATGGGTCGCCATTTTGTTTGCTGTTAGTCTTGTTTCTGAAAAATACGCCGTGAAGAAAATTTGATGTCGAATTTATGGATTATATGATTCTGTGAATAAAATAAAATGTGATCAATCGAGGTCATGCCGGCATATAGCTGTAGCAAAATACCTCAAAGCTATAATAATAATAAATAATAATAATAATAATACAAATAAATACATGATACTCGACAAAAAAATTGTCCTTTTAAATTTAAGATTTTTAAATCGACATTTCTGACCACAAATATATTTGTATAAAGTATACTCAATTTCTTTATTCCAGATCTTTTAAAATAATAAGCAATTTAATAATAATTTACATTTGAAATAGAAATTTTGGCTTTACTTAACCCATTAAAACCTAGAGGTACCATTTGGTACCGGCATACCTGCCAACCATTTTATTATTTGAACACCAGCATTTTTTAAGAGAAATATTATCTTTATTTGATGACAGAAACTCGGTAATTAAAGGAAACAAAAGTTGCTATTTATAAAAATTGGTGTGAAATGCATTTTCTGCATTTTAAAGCGAAAAATAATTCCCTCCTTGATGAGTTAAAGGGCAGACAATTCGAGATTACGTAAAGTAAAACGTTTTTTTCAAAATTTCCGGTAAGAATTTGGCATTTCTGAATAAAAATGAAGGGTAAACTGACAACTGTGTTCTTCACAGAAATTTTATTAATATTCTTACTGGGCAAGAATTCTAATAAAATTTAGAGGTGACAATAGGCCAATTTTTAAAAGTAACGAAAAATGCATTTTTTCACATTCGATAGTTTGAAATGGTAGTGACGAAGTCTCCGCTTTTTTATTCATAGCTCCATTGTGAAATCAAGTTTTTGTGAACTAAGATTTCAGAAAATGAATACCGTAATTTCCGGTGTATAAGCCGCGGCTCAAATAAATCTGTTTCGAACCGGTAATTGTTTTTAATGAAATGTAACGCGTTACATCTTGGCACTTCTTTGAATTTATTTCTTTAAAAATAATTCTGGTTTGAAACAGACTTATTTTACCCGCGGCTTAAACACCGGAAATTACGGTATGATTCTGAAGCGACTTACATCCGTTAGCCGAGGTACGTATTTAATTTTCTTGAAAGGATTTCACACTATACTTGTTTCGTAATCATCCAGTGGAGGTTCACAATCACTCTATTACTAGAAATTTAGTTTATTAAAATACGCGTAGTAAAGGGAGTGTGGACTTACTAACTAACCTCTACCGATTTCATGTAAGTGATAAAACATACATATGCATATTTTATGGAAAATAATTCTTAGCTACCTTTATTCGTCCCGTGTCAATTATTTTAATTAGAAAGATTAATTAACTTTCACTTAAATGAGCCATCGCATGAGAATCATTTCACCGTATACTTTCTGAAATTAAAATGAAATTACAATAATATTTAAAATGGATTGTATATGAAATATCCGAGCTCAGTAATTATTTAGGAGTGTGTCTTAATTTGTGGTCATCATCGTGCTGACATTTCAACAAATTGTAATTTTTTAAATAGAAACACCTATTTTTGACATCATACTTGTGTTTTGTGGCACATGTTAGTTGAGGACATCAATCTGGAAGTCATTCAGTCAAATAGTTTAGGATTTATCAAGGTTTAAAATTTGGGATATCTACTGTTAAATTAATAGCTGCGAAATTTTACTCTTTTTTCTACCATTATTTATGAACAGAAAAATTTTCTTATGAATCCTCAATTTTCGACAATCAAGTTAGATTATTTTTTTAATTTAATAACGAAATGGTAGCGAAATGCGTAAAATGTGACGGAGAGGTAACCTTTACGAAACAGATTGCCAGTGTTCGTACGCTTCTACCACAACGTTTAATACAGTTTTTCGCCTTATTTAATTGCAGAAAAGTATTACAGATCCTCAAATTAAATGTGACTTCTACAATTTCTGCTATTTAAATATTAAATAGAAAAATTCTTTTAAAAAATTGCGGTAAAAGCGTAGGAACACTGATTGCTATGCCGGTAGTTTTTTTTTTAAGTATAAAAAGAAATTGACAAAATAAACTTTAAGTTTGGATTCGCATATTTAAATCTTCTAGAAATTGATTTCTGTAAAATAATTTCATAGAATATGATTTATAGTTTTTTTTTCCCAAAAATATAAATACATGTTGCTAAAATTATTTTTTTTTAAACTCGAGTCAGATTACTTTTTAAAAATAAATTGAAAAAAAAGACAATTTCCAGTCGAATGACTATTTCTTTATTTCTTTATTTATTTTTATTTACTTTTTATTTTTTTAATGGAACAAATAGAGATTAAAATAAATGTTATTGTTGATTGTTCGCTTTTTTGCTGTCTTTCTGTACAAAATTCGAGCACAAATCGTAATTAATTAAAACATTTAAAAAAAATTTAAATAATGTAAGAACGTATAAATGAACCTGCAGTGACCAGAAAAGTATTTTAGAGTAATCCATAGGTTTTGACACCTATACAGTGACACTCTAAATTTAACCTGAAATGATTGATGTACACCAGAATTTAAAAACAAATTTATTTAAAAATGCGTAAAAGCTTTTATTTACGTGCTTAATAAAAATAAAATTTCTATTCCAAAATTCTGGTTTCAATCAATCAGTTCAGGTTAAACTTAGTATGTCACCGTATACGTGTCAGTGCAGTGCGAAAGGTGAATAATTTTTGTAACTTGGAATTAAAACCTATGGATTACTCTAAAACGCTTTTCTGATCACTTCAGGTTCATTTATGCGTTCTTACATTATTTAAATTTCTTTTAAACCGTTCGAATTAATTACGATTTGTGCTTAAAGTGAAAAATTTGTTCAATTTAAAAATAACGCAAATAGTTTAACCATTTTATTACGGGCTGTTTTTTTAATTCAACCGTTCCACAATATATATGTATTCTTTATGATACATTTATCGTAAAAATATCCCTGTATAAGTGTATGGCAGATATAATTTTTTTAAAGTGTTATGAATATAATTAAATACAATTTTATGTGACATTTATTTCCCGACACGTAGTCAAAAGCGTTAATTAAAACTTAAAACAGGGTTCATACACTTTTATGACAATTTTTAATAGAATTTTTTGCCTTATTTAAATATAGAAAGTACTACAACTCCTGCAATTAAGCGAGGTGTCTGCAATTTCTGCTATTTAAATATTAATTATAAAAATTCTATTAAAAATTGTGGTAAAATCGTACGAACCATGTAAAAGATGAAAAGTCACATTAATGAATTTTTAATCAAAATACTATTCTACAATTACGTTTTGAAAATTTATAGAGTAAAATATGATACACATAAATGGTGCACAAATTAACAAAATTATCATAACCTATATATAAAGGGAATTTTTCGAAAAATTAAAAACATAGATTTTACCTAAAATACTTCTGGTAACACGTGGTATGAAGAATATTGGAAGACATAGAATAAAACAGTTTCAGAATTATCAATTATTTTTCAAGCAATGGGAATACCCTGCCGATAGCATATATGATAAATTGCTCGCTGAAGAGCAAATGATTTGATAAAAATGTTATATTTTGTAAAAATATAATGGTTTTATTTTCCTGAAATTTATCCTTCGTAATGTCTATTGATCCATAAATCAGATAACTTTTCAGTTGAAGAAAGCACAATATAATGATATTGAACTTTCTTCGATAGATGTTTTCAATCTGGGAAACATTAAATTTCTCAAATGCTAATTATTTTATGATATTAGAATCGAGAATGTTTTGCATTAGATAATTTTCTTTGGTTTTAGTTAACAATACATGCAGAATAAAGATTAGCTATTAAAAAAAAATGCAGATAATTTTGTTATTGCAATAGCAATTCTATGATATGGAATAGTACAATAAATACTTTTTTAATTTATGTTAATGATAAATTTTAATTTCTACTAATGATTATATTGTTACAAAAGCAAATTTCTGACATCAAAATTTAGAAAAAGTACAACGATATTTTCAAATTTATTTTCAAGTTAAATTATACCTTAATTACCAACATCTCCATCAATTAAAAATAAATAAACTTTCCAAAATCTCAATTTGATATCCAAGATGCGTTGGACCATCTTGTTAAACTCGCTCAAGCGAATTGTTTCAAAATTAATAAATTCGATATATAGCCAAAAGATGGTAATAATATACAATGTTTTCATAATTCAAACCCATTTAAAAAAAAAGTGTGATAGTCCACTCTGGTTCTCAACGGTTCAAACACACTTTTCTGCTGATGATTAGGTTGTTTCGTAGCCCTTTTTTAATATTAGGTTTTACAATGCATTTAGAATCGATATTTTCTAAATTATGTTACTGATAAATTCCAGGATTATTCAGTAAAAGGGAACCAGAATTCGTATGAAGGGATCATAAGATTACTGCATAACCTAATGCATAATCTTCAAACATTATGCGATTTTAGTATCAAATACTAATTAAAAACAACATAAATGTCCGAAAAAAACATATACATACCATTTCATAAAATGTTTTACTGAATAATTACAAAACACCTTCAGTAAAATATTTTATGAAATGGTATGTATGTGTTTTTTTCTTTGGACATTTATGCTGTTTTTAATATTACTATTTATAGTACAAGATGAACATAGATTCAAAGAGTATGTTTTATCATAACTCAAGTTTTTAATTGATTTTACTATTGGTTTAGATTTTAACATTTTTTTTTTAGTTTTTTTTTTAAAGTTATATATTAACAATGAAAAATACTTTACACAACTTTAGCTATTGTGTCTAGTTTTGTATTAACCTTTAAAGACAAGGACGTGCTGTATCATTTCGATTTAATATTTAAATAGCAGAAATTATGGACGCCTCGTTTAATTGAAATATTTGTAACACCTCTCTGCATTTAAAAAAGGCGAAACATTCCATTAAAAATTGTGCTAAAAACGTACGAATCCTGTATTTGTGTACGTATTTCAAACATATATATACATTATTTATACTTAACCCCTTGAGGGGCACCGGTATATAATATATACCACTTTTTAATATATAACTTTGCCACCAGTATTATTAAAAAATATATTTATTATTGTTTTTAGCAGATTGAAAAGTTAAGGATTCATTATTTAAATTTACTGGTGTCAAAACATCGCAAAATGTAGCATTTTTAGACCACGTGCTTGCCCTCCAAGGGATTAAAGATAATTAGGTAGCTGTTATGGTAATTAAATATATATATAATCTAGACTCATATTTTGAATTTCATGATCAATATCACTAAACTATTGAAAATGCTTAAAAAATGTAAATTCGTAAAATTTAATTAATTATTCATTATCTGACAGTAATTACAAAATATTAAAATCTTGTACATTATCTAAATTATTATCTTAGCTTTTGAAAGTGGTTACCAAAAACAACGAAAACTGTTTACCGTTCAAAAGATACAAGCTTTTTCGAAAGATTAACTGGGGGTACAATTGTTTAATTTATCTTCAAGGTAGATAATTCTGTTTCTAAGAGTTTTGTTATGAATAATTTGTCGTTCCGGTGCATGATTTTTATGTTTAGAATAGATCAAATGTTAAATATTTAATGTTGCAACTGGAACGCTGAAAATCAGAGTCAAACATTAAAATAATTACTTGAATGAATGATTAGATTGCATTTCTTAAAAGATAAAATCAGAAATTATCGATGTCCTAATAAAATACATTCATATAATAGCTAGTAAAACTAAACTATTTATCTTAGAACATAATTCTTAGACGTACTTCAAATATAGTAAATTGTTAAATTTATGAAAATTAATGTTTCATTAATAATAAACATTTAATATCACAAGAATGTTTTTCCTAAACTATTTTATTTTAAAGAAATAATTTTTAAGCACACAGTTTGGAATGGTGTAAATTGTAATTTACTTTATGTTTAAGAGTTCAGGAAAAATAAGGATTTAATTTATTAACACTTAACCCGTTGGAAACGAGCGACACGTATACGTGACGCATAAGATGCTCAGAATCCTTCATTATTCCCACCAGTAAATTTTTATTGTATGCTTTGCCTTATATAATCGTAGCATTTCTGCGATTCAATTAGGCGCAAATTTCTTTTTTGAAAAACCGGTTGTAAAAGATTAAAAATTCTGCAAAGGACGCTCGTCGCGAAGGGGTTAAGAATATAAGGAAAAACTAGTACAGGGCTCGTACGCTTTCACCACTGAATATTTTAATAGAATTTTTCTATTTAATATTTAAACAGTAGAAATTGTAGACGCCTCGTTTAATTGCAGGATTTGTATTCCTTTTCTGTATTTAAATAAGGCAAAAAATTATTTAAAAAAATTGCGGTAAAAGAGTACGAACCCGGTAGTATATGGTCGAATTCTATTATTACCGAAAACAAAAATACAATGTCAGCATTTTTAAAATGAAAACATATTATTAAAAAGAATTACTTTAATTCTAAAAAATCCTTAAGCTGTTTTAGAAACCAATGGATATTCGTATGATAAATATATATTTTAAAAGTATGAAATACTTACCTAGATTAATTTATAACCTTTTTTACCACGACTAGTATCTGAAATAAGACAAAATTATTTCATTAGTGTATGACGTCTCTAGTTTAAATAACATATTAAAAGAACATTTTTTATAAAATCAAAAGAATTCCTAAAAAGAATTTTTTTTTATTGTTCTAGTTAAAACAATTCAAAATATAGATTTCATTTGTACATAAGTACAAAATTATCGAATTCCCCTGCGTGAATCAGATTTGCGAGTTTGACGTATTCTACTGAGAAATTCCTAATTCGTACCAGAAATAGCATTATGTTTTTGTTATATATAATGAAGACATTTCGGGATTATACTTAAGTAAATTTTCCTTTTTAAGAATTTTCGGCACGGATCTTCTGAATTAATGAAAAAGGGCCAAACTGCTATCCTTGTGTGAAATGTGTCTCGGCAAGGGATGAAACAAAAGAGTTTCCATTTAATGTACCATCACTGTAACTACGATGCTATTCTAGTCAACACAAATTGCATTACATACACTGCAACCCTTAGAGATAAAATATCACCCCATGACATACTACATACATGTAATCAAGGAGTTATTTACTTTATCATAATTTATTATAGACATCTCGCAGTGGATGCAAAATATATGTAAGTTACCACTGATATGGCCGTGCTACAGTTTAAGAATTTCCCCTGCTGTCATTTTGAAAAGAATCAAAACCAATTTATTTTATTTTTTATCGTTCTTATGTTAATGGACTTTCATAAAAAAAAAATATTACATTCCTCATAAGAATAGTTTTACTAGTAAAAAAAAACGGAATTCCAAAAGTCTACCAAGTGGCCATATCACGGCACATGGTGGCACATGATATGGCCACCATAGTTACATGTTTCGCAAATCGTGATTGCCTTCAATTTAAAAATGCTGTTCTGCTAAATTAAATAATTTGGTGTAAAATAAATAAACATGATACTCAGTACCGTAATTACCGGCGTATTATCCGCAGCTCAAAGAGTCGTTTTTCGACCTAGAAATTTTATTCAATAATTGTAGTTAAATATTTACAGCGATCTTTTAAGTTACATTTTATAAAATAATATTTCTGGATCGAAAAACGACTCTTTGAGCTGCGGATTATACGCCGGAAATTACGGTAATTATTTTTATTATTCAAAAGTGGATTTCAAACTGGATTTTTCATCAAAAATGAAGTTGTTTACAAAATTGACATTAGAATTTAAGTTTTTCTTTAGAAACAATGTGAAATCCTTTTAGAGTTTAAAAGATTTGTTAAAACAAATTTCCTATCACAATTGGAACAAATAAAAATATTTCTATCCTAAGCTTGTATGGTGCACTTGATATGACAACCTGGATGTCCAAATCAGGCGCAGATCAGCTTTCACGAAAATCGTGTGATATTGACTAACTCATGAAATAAACACCATCAACAACAGCACGAATTGATAGAGCATGAAAGACTGAACAGAGTATGGTGATACTCATAAAAAAGCTTTTAAAAATGTGCATAAAAAAGGTAGTCTTATGAGATAAAAACAAGAAGCGATCACAGTAAAAACATAAAATAGGAAATAACATTTGGCGCCAATTTCCACAACCTAGCTGAATGGTAAGTGATTACTTGATACACTAGGAGGCTCATTCACTGTATGCTTATTCCATTTAGCTAATTTTTTGCTTAACTGAAGTATAATATGGGGATGACCATATCAGGAACGTGGCAGTAACAGCAGCACCTACCTACGTTATATATATTATAATCAATGCGGATAATCAAATAATGTTTTGATTAAATATAGTTTCCTGTATAAATAAAGTTTCATGGTATGGGTTTCATCTGTACGGTTTACGATTTTAAAAAAACAGGATCATGGCTACAGTGTTGGGTGAGTAAATTGTGTTTGCTTGTCTCATACAGGATTCTAGAGCAGTTTCACATAAAAACCCTAGTTTTGAATATTGGCTTCGAAAGTTTTGAGTAAGTGATAACTAATGTATTATTTATTTTATTTTATGGTATCTTTTCAAAAAGACGTAGATTGTTGTGAAGTGTTTTAAATGAAAAATTTTATCTGAATTTACTGTCACAAACATAAAGTGAAATATTAACCCCTTGGGGAAGAGTGACACGTATACGTGCCGCTTAAGATATTCAGAATCCTTGATTATTCCCACCAGTTACTTTTTATTGCAAGCTTTGCCTTATTTAATGACAGCATTTCTGCGATTCAATTAGACGTAAATTTATGTTTTGAGAAACCGGTGGTGAAATATTAAAAATTCTGTAAAGGAAGCTGGTTGCGAATGGGGTTAATATACAGCGATACACGAAAATGATTTTTCAGCACCAGTTTTTTTTACTGTAATTTTCATCTTCTTAAATCGCAGAATTTATAAATCGAATTTTACAGTTTTAAAATAGTGGTATGAAAAAGTAATTACTGAACATCGCGTATAAGTGAGAGATCACTGTAAAAAAGTTAAAATTTCGATTGAATTGATAGTTTTGTGTACATCTTATAACTATTCTAAACATTCCTGAATTAAATAACCATATTTTTGTTATAAAATAATAGATATTTTACTGTAAAAACACAAAAGATAAAAAAAATATGAACCTTAGAATTATTTAACAGAAACTCACATTTTATAGAATATAATCTGTATTGAATAAAGAATGAAAAGTCACAAACTTCCTTTCAGAGTGTTTATATAGCGAACATTTTCTTAAGAACATTCTTCATCAAACGTACTTTGAAAAGGGAAAACAAACAATGAAGCGGATATTGCGAAGTTTCCTTGGCAACAGCAAATTTACATCCCTCAACAAATATTTTTATTGCGATTGGGTTAAAAAATAACAAGCGATTTCTATTACTTTTGGTTTAAATAAATAAGTAACCATTTAAAATGTTTAAAGAAAGTATTTATTTAATGGTCGTCTAAGTACAGTGACCTTTCACTTAAACGGGATGTTCATTAATTACTTTTTCGTACCACTATTTTTAAATGGTAAAATTCGATTTATAATTTCAACGATTTAATAAGGCAAAAATTATTTTGAAAAAAAAAAAGAAATAAAAATAAATTTGGTATGGAAAAAATAATTTCCGTATATCGCGTATAAGTGAGATGTCACTGTAACTTTCAATTATGTCTAAGTAACAGAGTGAATATCTCATACGTGAAATTCTAAAACCTTTTCCTTTTTTAATGCAATTCTAAGTAAACTGTCTCGCTGGCATTTATATTTAAATGAATTCTATATTATTTCGAGTTTATATAAATGTGTACCATTGAAAATATTTAAAACAGCTATTTAATTAAAGTCAATTTGTTGAGGTTAATCTGAAAGAAGTTTACATACAGAAAGCTATGATGCTGTCCATGAGTACAAGTATCCTGTAATTTGTACTGAAAAAGCCCGTTGAACTGTTACAAAAGTTCTTTGTGTGAAACAGAATTTCCCTGTTTTACAAACCAATAAATTGAAAACTGGTAAATTGAAACAGAGTTCCTTTGTATGAAACAGATATCGTCATTTTGTATTAAGCCAATTTCGGTATTTTGAGTTCTGTTTGAATAAATATCAACTATCATACTTCAAACCAAGGCCTCCTTATCATAGTATCAGGCCTCACAATCAGCAAGTTTCCTTTGACCGCTATATTCTCCTGCTACTAGCGCCATCAATCGTCAGTAATAGGAGTATTTTCGACATGAAATTTTTTCACAGCTCCATTTGTTCTATGCATTTGCTTATGAACTAGTATCGGTAGCATAGATGCCAACTTTTACGATTAATTCCTACCACTAAAATTTTATACAAAATTTTATCTTATTAAATTGACAAGATCGTGTGATTACATAACGAAAAAAATTCTATTAAATTTTAGTGGTAAGAAAAAAGCGTAAAAGTTGGCAGCTGTGCGGTAGCAGAGCTGCTAGATTTTTCTATTCTCTTTTTGGATACCAGTTTTTTAGTACAGACAATTTTGTTTTGTTTGATCGGAGAATTCTGGGATTTAAAAGAACAACATTTTCTCTAAAAATATACTGGTGTTGAAAAAGCCGGAGACTTGGCAAATCTGCGGTAGTATCCACCAGGCGGCGATACTTTCCGGAGAAAGTTAATTAATAAGTATCAATTACCGCGGACATTTTCTCCCATAGACTTTCTCCGGATTGTCAAGTCTTATCTATTAAGGGGGTCTTTCTTCAAACGTTGAATATGAATACTTTTTCTGGATTGAACATAATTTTACTGTGTTAAATAAAAATAATTTGTCTTAATTCTAACCAGTGTATGTGTACGAGATCACTTTCCTTTAACTTTACAGAATGTCTGTAATGAATAAATATTTCTTTGAATGTTTTTGAATGAATGAATAAATCTTTAAAATATTCCTTTAACTTTACAGAATGTCTGGCATAACTGGAATAATTAAAGTAAAACTCGTTGTACAAGATCACTTCCATTTGGGGTATTTCTGAAATCTTGTAGTTTGTTTTTTAGTAAACATTGGAGTAACTTATACCTTTAAAATTTCCGCTAGAGGGCGAAAATCGATCAATGCCGGATACCAGAAACAATCTGTATTTTCGACGGAAAGGATATATTCTTTTTAAAATACAGTAGGTTATCTCTTAAAAAAAATAAATATTTATAACAGTGTATATTTATTTGGAAAGAAATAAGTAAATTCGCGTTTAATTGTTTAATAAATTGAATGTGATAGCTAATAAAAATGTCTCTACATATGCAATGTTTTGAATCATATACATTATTATTATTATTTGCATTAAGAAATTATTTCATTAATCAATAGTATTTTATTACTTTGATCTAAATAATTTGATTGGCAGAAATATATATTTCCAATATTTTTAAAATTTAGTGGTATTAGCCGGGCCACAGTTTGACACTCCTGCATTAAAGGATTAAATATAATATAAAGTATGAAACAGATAATTTAAATTCAGTTATTGATTTTATAATAACATAACTTTCACTATTGAAATTTCACTTTAAATAAAATATTTTGTTTTAAATAAAAAATTATACTTATATTTATATTTCAACTAAAACATCAAGCAATATCGGAATTTGATAAAAAAAAATATAATTAATAAAGAGACAGTGTTATAGACACCATAACAAATAAGATAAATCTAGTTCAACGTTTAGGCAGAGTTCGTATGCTGTTACCAGAATTTGTTTTATAAAAAATTTCTATTTAATATTTAATTGCAGACTTCTCGCTGAATTGCAGCATTTGTAATACTTTTCTGTATTTAATTCAGGCGACAAATTCTATTAAAAAATTGTGGTAAAAGCATACGAACCCTGTTAGAATAATTCCACAGAAACTCCACTTTGCAGAATCTTTTATTGGTTATTCTAAATCAATGGAGAAAAGAATTTTTTTTCACAAGTTGCATAGAGCCGGCATCTTTATTAAGTGCATTCTTCGTAAACAATACTTCGCTGAGGAAACACAAAACAATGAGACCGATATTGTGAAATACCCACGACTACTTAAAGTTTGCATATATCCGGAAAAACTTTTATTGTGATTACGTTAGCTTTATTATTATTTCATCTAAATAAGTTTATATTTTAACCATGCTTTGTGAAAGTCACTTCTTTTAATGAATGGTAAGTTTTCACGTATGAAGACATTCTTAAAAAGATGAGTTTTCTGAGTAAAAATAATAATAATAATAATAATAATAATAATGATTGTGGAAAGTGATTCTTTGCTATATGCTACAATGTGTAAATTTTGAAAAAAATATCCAAGGAATGAAAGTAATATCATAAATTTGTTTTTTATTAATCAAGGAAAATCTGAAAATATTTTCTGAAAATCTTTACATTATTTAATGCATTTCAATTTTTACAATTCTTTTTTAATGCTTGAAAAGTGAAACGTCACAGAATAAATAAACACATAAAAGTTATAAACAACATTTACAAGTAAAAATACACTCGTAGCATAGGTTATTTTTTTCCTTAAAAGTTAAGCCATATTAAAAAATATTTAAGTTGTGATTTTATTTCATTATTCAATATTATCGTATTACACTTTTATGTTTAATTGGAAATCATAGAGAAACTGATATTTATTTATTTTTTCATTTAATTCAATTTTATACGATTTAAAAAAAAAAAACTTTCTTCAGGTGGAATACGAAAAATGAATTTGATGTTGTAGTCATTAAAGAATTAAATGTAATATGAAGTATGAATCAGATGTTATAAATTCAGTTATTTGTTTTCATAATATTATAACTTTTACAGTTGAAAGTTCACTTTAAATAAAATATTTTGTTTTAAATAAAATATATTTATATTTATATTTCAGCTAAAACATCAAACAACATCAGACTTTAGTAAAATATAGGTTTAAACTACATAAGAATTAATAAAGGGATCATCTTAGAGACACACCATAACATAACATAAAAAAAAAAAAAAAAAAAAAAAAAAAACTAGTTCAAAGTTATTCAACAGAAAATCCACTTTTCAGAATATCTTACTGGTTATTCTAAATTAATGGGAAAAAGAATTTTTTTTATCAAGTTTCATAGAACCAGCATCTTTATTAAGTGTATTTTTCCTAAACAATTCCTTGCTAAGGAAACCCAAAACAGTGAGACCGATATTGTGAAATCCCCATAAATACGAAAAATTTGCATATCTCAAGAAAAACTTTTAATGCAATTGCGTTAGGTTTATTATTATTTCATTTAAATAAGTTCATACTGTTGGAGATATTTTAATCATGCTTTGTGAATGTCAGTTCTTTTAATGAACAATAAGTTTTCACGTAGGAAGATATTCTACATAAAGATGAGTTTTCTGAGTAAAATAATAATAATAATAATAATAAAATGATTATAGAAATTCTTTGCAATATTGCCACAAAGTGTAACTTTTGAAGAATATCCAAGGTATGAAGATAATATGACCAATTTCATGTCTTATTAAACAATGTAGGAAGTACGATATAAATTTTAAAATCCATTTAAATATCTTGTGAGTTTTTAATGATTAGTTAAAAATAATTTAAAGACGTTATTGACTTAGAACTTATCTATAAATTCCACACAATTCCGTAAATGTACTATAAAGTGTTTATTTTATCTACTGTTTTCCAAGCCAATGTTTTGTATACCAACGACGATAAAAAATTTGCGTTATTTGTGAATCATATTTTTATAATGTGTCGTGAAAAATGAATTGAGTCCATGTGATTATAAGGTAGAAAACATGCAACTTTGTGACGATTCGCAAATGATATAAAAATTAAAAGTAAAAAAATTACAGCATTGTTTAATTAGTGTTGTCAAGTTTCATTCTGTTATAAAATGAAGAACCCATAGCATCCTTATCATGTCAAAAACTAACAATGACTTAAAATTTGTGTCAACAAATGACTGTTACCATCAGATTCTTAATAATCTTCTAGTATTTTCTTGTAATTAATTAATTAACTTACTTATAACTCAGTGACAGTTTTCCACTTACGTAATGCAACAAGAAAGCGTTCAGCAATTGTTTTGTTACTTACAAACTCATGGCATGCATAACCTAGCAACACTATAACAAAAAGTTGACGCCATTCATGAATCCTATTTTTATGGAATGGTATAGGAAAATGAACTGAATCCAAGTCACTATAACCTAGATATATCTTTCTTATAGAATCGTAAATAATTTATTTAAAATATCAAATTTATTCCAATATATTTTAATTAGTGTTGTCAAGCTCTTCTGAAATATAAAATACCCTTAAATGTATAATGATGATATCATGTCATCTGATCACTTCTAAAAAGAAGTAATGATAACTTCACATTTGTGTCATCCGCTGGTTATCATTTAATCCTTTAACGTTCATTGGTTTCCCTAGGAAACCACAAAACTTTAATTACGAAATTGAACAATGACAGCAGAATTTTAATAGAAATGTTTTCCATTTATCATGTATCTGAAATATCGCTTTTTTATTATATCAGAATAAATTTGTTTATAATTTCCGGTGTCAATCATTTATTTCGACATTTTAGCAATTGAAGTGCTTCATCCGTTAAAGGGTTAACCCTTTCAGGGGCAAGCACTTGTGCTCCTGTAACGTTGAATTCCCACCGGAATTTAAGAAAGAATTTAGTTCAAAATAAGAATAAGCAATTTTTCCAACTTTTTCTCGTCAAAGATAAAAAAATAAAATTTAATTAAAAGTTTCTGGTTTGAATCGGATTAAAATTAGGTGGTATATCATATATACCACCGCCTCTCAAAGGGTTAAGACATTATGCGATTGCATAAAGAAGTTACTTCTTGGTCATGCTGAGAGTATGACACTTGTGACCATTTGTGATATCACTCTTACTCCGCATACGTTGCTAATAACGTTGTATAATGTTGCTAATTGGTTTATGTAATATATTCTCAATTACAAAATGAAAAATGGGCAGCATCTAATCTTGTCATATCATCACTCGTCTAGAAACGTAATGCTTGTATCACTCGATGAAAGTCCCATAAGACTCATAATCTGATTGTATCGAATCGCAAAAAACTTCTTAAAAATAACAAATTCATTGCACTATATTTTAATTAGTGTTCTGTAGATCGTCCCCAATATAAAAAGAAGAAATGTGCGGCTCTCATATCATGTCATCTGATAGCATCTAAAAAATTCAATGATAACTTTACATTTCTGTCACCTGATGGTTGTTCATATGCAAAGCATTGCGGGATAGCACAAATAAGTTACATCTTGCTCATGCTGACAGTTTGACACTTTGACCATTTGTAATGTCACTATTACTTTGCACCGTGTAACGTTTCAAATTAGTTTATCTAAGCTCTTTTCAATTATAGAATGAAAAATGTGCGGCTGTCTTATCTTTTCATACCATCACTTGTTTAAAAATTATAATGATTGTATCACCCGATGAATGTCCCATAAGACTCATCATGTGATTTTATAAAGAAATTGCATCTTGGTCATCCTGCCACTTGCGACTATTTGCTAAATCTTTTTTTTTCACATTTTGTAACGTTGCTAATTCGTTTATGTAAGATCTTCTCAATTATAAAATGAAAAATGTGCGGCTGTCTTATCATGCAATCTGATGACTCGTATAAAAAGAAAAGGGATAATAACTTCGGAATTGAGGCACCAGATGGCTGTCACATAATACACCATATGTGACCCCCTACAGAAGTTAAATCTTGGTCATCCTGAGAGACTGGCACTTGTAACCATTTGTGATCTCACTATTACTCCACACAGTGTTAATTAGTTAATGTAATCTCATCTCAATCATAAAATGAGAAAGGTGAGTCTGTGTTACTATGTCATCTGAATGAAATGTCTCACAAATGTATGATGACTTCGCATTTATGTCAACCGATGTCTGTTGCACGAGACTCGATATGCATTTGCATTAAAGAAGTTACATCTTTCCCATGCTGGTAGTATGACACCTGTGACTATTTGGGATGTCACTATTACTTCACATCGTGTAACGTTGATAATTACCGTAATTTCCGGCGTATAATCCGCAGCTCAAAGAGTCGTTTTTCGACCCAGAAATATTATTTTATAAAATGTAACTTAAAAGCTCGCTGTAAATATTTAACTACAATTATTGAATAAAATTTCTGGGTCGAAAAACGACTCTTTGAGCTGCGGATTATACGCCGGAAATTACGGTAGTCTCTGAAAAAAGTTTACTCAAAAAGTGTAAAGGATTTTTTTCTGACACTTCGAATGTTTTTGAATATTACACCCCTAATGGAGCTAACATTTTCATGATTATATAAATGATTATTAAATAAAAACGGTAATCCACTCATGAGCAAAAGCAAACTTTGTAATTATTACCATATCATTTTATCAACCTATTTGCATCCTATACGTTGAATTTCCTTTTTATTCAAAAGTTCCAAACTCCTACCAGTAATTCTGAATATCAATTTTTGCTTTATTTAATGGCAGACGTTCATCAACACGCAATGTAAAATTTCTTCTTTAGGAATTTCTAGATAAAAAAGAAATTCCTTAAATGGTCCCATCTATGTCCTAATGACGCAAAAATGTTAATTAATAAACATTACTGCGTACATAAATTTTTGTGCATATTAAATATTTATGTAATTCCACAAATCTCCACATTTTAATTTAGAAACTGTCTGTCACAAACAATTTCTTTAAAATTACTTGTTTGCCCTTGCACACAAAAAAAATATTATCATGTAAAAAATATTTGCAATTTGGAAATGATATTATAAACAATATTTTTCTGAACAAATATTTTAAAGTAATAGGTGTAAATTTTGTTTAATTTAATGAGAGACATTTCTCAACCCTTCAAGGTAAAAATTATTCTTTCGAAATTTATCATATGAATTTCGACATCATCAGAGCTCATCATCATGCCAAGCTCTCATTAATATTCCGTAATATGCGGGTTAATTTGACTTATGTTTAACACGTTTTGCACAGGAATTTTTTTTAAGAAATTAAATTTAATAAATTCCACGTAAATTCCACCTGAAATTAAATAAATAAAGATTTATCCAATAATTTTTCTGGTTTGAAGCGTTGTTAAGCTGACTTGGATTAAACCACATATTACGGAAGATTAGTGGGAACGTGGCACCTCTGCATTATGAATTTTCAAAAAGGTCAAATTGGCAACCCTGCGACTGCAGTTATACACTTGAAGGGCGATGGGATATTATATTGGGTTGTTCGGAAAGTTGTTTTTCTTTGGTAAGGTTGGTTCATACCGGAAAATTCTATCATTTAATTATTAGACAGTAATTTCGAAATCTAATGTCAAATAATTGACGAGCAGAATTTACCAGAACGAATTGGTTTTCCCAAACGGAAAAAAAAAACTTTTTGAACAACTTGAAAACTTGACAACTTGAACAACCCAATATATCCGCAAATGCTACAATGGCTGCAGAATTTTCTTATAAATATTTGTATAATGTACGTGAAGACAAACCTTTATTCACAGCTGCCAACGTTTACGCTTATTTGCTACCACTAAAATTTGATAATACATTTTAACTTTTTAAATCGCCAAAATCGTATGATTACATACGTAAAAAAAATTCTGTTACATTTTAGTGGTAACAAAAAAGCGTAAAAGTTGGCAGCTATGCCTTTATTTATTTTAAATACATATGTTCGTAAATTCAGGTCTCATTCAGGCATATCATCATTTTAGAAACAGAATTATTTTGTCCCTGAAAGGGTCAAACAACATTATAAAAATGTCTGCAGTTTAAATTTCAAATAGAAATTTTCTAATAAAAAATGGTTGTGTCAGACTTTGTGTCAAAGTGTATGCATATTAATAATTTTTTTAATCGTTTTTTTATATAAAATGTATGTAAATATAATTTATACCATCATAACAAAACTTAATGTTAATTTTCATTCCAATTAGTGTAAATGCGAATTTTACCTATCTTGAAAATATCCATAAACACTGTACTTTACAAAATCACCATATGTTTATTCACTGTAATTTTCATATTTTTCAAAACATGCAAATAGCTAGAAACAAGAAGCATGTAAAGTATTTATTGTAAATTGCACAATTGCGTATGTTCATTAGATAGTTTGTAGCATATAAATATTAAGACTAGCATTTTGAGTTTCCCTTGTTTTCGTGACACATTACCTAACACGAAAATTGTTGTTAATGACTGATTTTAAGTAGAAGTTTAGATTTGTCTATCATAAAAATAAAAAAAAAAACCTGTTGGAAATCTATCTTTTTTAATTCAAATTTGAGAAAATTTCATATGAAACACTAAAACAATGACTTTGTATGAAGCATATAAGTATTGTATCATTTTTATGTTTTCTGCATAACTTACAAAAGAGAAAGTATATTTAAACAGGAAATTATTCAATGGATACGGAGACAACTATATTATTCCTGCATTTATTACTATATATATATTTATATTCTTCTTAAACAATAAATTTATTTATTCAGTTTCTACTATTAAAAAAATTGTGTTCTCGGGTTCTAGTAGAAATATTAAGAATATACTAAGAATAACATTAAAAAAATGAGAAAACGTAAAATAAAAAAAAATAAAATGTTTATTTCAAGCTTTGTAAATTCGTGTTTCCATACACTACTTTGTATCGCAAATATATTTAGGAAAATATTTAGATTTTATTTTAAAATTCGTGTCTTGTACTTTACACGAGATTTAACTCTAATAACATATCTAAATAAACATGCAAATTTTAATATATTCTTGTTTACTGTAAAAATGATCTTTTAAATTTAAACTTTTAATGTTTTTCGATAACATAGACACCAAACTATAATATTTAAAGTCTCAGTTTTAAGACAATATTAAAAAAAAAAAGATTTTATTTCCTAAATGTTTATTTATCAGAATGAGATGATTCTGAACTAAAACGTGTAATTTTATTGAAACAATAGACAAATGTCTAAATCTATATTATTCAAGAGTATGCAAGTTTTTTATTCAAACTTCTTTAAGAATTTATAATCATTCGTAATCCACTTAACAAAATATGAAAAAAATTCTGACTTGTTATATGAAATTAATTACGCATGCTGTATATGCAATATAATTTAAAATTGGTTATGAATTTTTTGATAGCTTAAAAGCCGATATGATAAAAGAAATTGAAAAGCGGTATGAATATGATATTTGATTTTAAAATTTACCTCAAGGGTGAACGTATGGAGTTGACAAGGAAGTAACTCAAAGTCTAATGCAATTTATCCCGTTATTTTCTTCTTACAGGATCGTACATTTTTATATAATTAATAGTTCCATTCATACATTTATTAATATTTCGCAAAAATTCAAAGCGCCAACTAGGCAAATTATAAAGTATAGTGGTTCTTATATTTAAATGAAATTTGGTGACGCATACCTACATTCAGTGCTATTCTAAGCTTATTTTCTGTGTTGGAATAAGAAAATTAATAATATTGTCTATTAATTTAAGAAACTCGATCGCGTTACTCGTTTTATGCTATACAGATGCATAGGGGCCAACCTCTCATTAATATTCCGTAATATGCGGGTTAATTTGACCCAGTTTTAACACGTTTCACACCAGAAATTTTTTTTAAGAAATGAAATTAAATAAATTCTACGTAGAAACCTAAAATTGAATAAATAAAAATTCATCCAATAATTTTTCTGGGTTGAAGTGTTGTTAAACTGCGTCAAATTAATCCGCATATTACGGAATATTAATGAGAGGTTGGCACCTACGCAGATGTGTCGGAACCAACTTCTGCTTTCAATGACTTTATTTTATTGTAACAAAAAAAGAAAATGATGCAGTTAACTTTTTCTTAAAACAGATTCTTTATCAAATTGTGAAATCATTTGCGTGATGACGATATTTCATTTTCAAATTTAACTCAAGGGTGAACATATGGATTTGACAAGGAAGTAACTCAAAGTCTAATGCAGTTTAGTATTTGCTTTTTCCATGATTGTGCATTTTGTGTAAATTTGAGTAATAAATTTGAAGAAATTGTGAAGAAATCATTGTGAATGACGAATATGAATAGTCTAAGCATAGTCTTTACAAGAAAGATCAAAGGAGGGAAGATTTGGAGTTTGAAGTGCGAAAACAGAAGCACCGCTTCAGATTATTTCACTTTTTTGTTACAACTTTTTCAGTATGGTATTCGCAACCGTATTTATCTTTAGTTCTTTTACCCCCAAATATTGTTAAACTTTTCTATGCTCCCAGACAAATCAATTTGTCTACATCTGTTCGGTAAATAAGAACATATGTCCCTCGTAGGCACATCATAGTACCTTACATTAACTCATTGATTGTGAAAGGCAACCAATTTCACATTCTAGCTTAGCTTTTATAATGAACGTATTTTCTTTTCGCTTTTTGTATATAAATGCTCTTTAATTCCGTTTTAAGTTCCCCTGTACAAAAAACGCGTATAAATTTTGTATTATAATAAAGTTAATGAAAATGTTTTAATAACTTTAGAGATAATAATAAATAATAATAATAAAATGTAAACTTAATACAAGTCTAATTCAAAATTAAACAAAATATTGAATATGCCTGTAGCTTAGTTGGACTTCAATATGCTTATTCCAATGAAGTTCAACCACCAATTCTGCATCAAAAATATTTACTTAAAACGAACGAAATTTTTTATTATAAAAAATAAAATTTTTATTATATATATATATATATATATATATATATATATATAACAATGATGCAAAAATAAACTAAAACTTAAGATTCTAAATTTCAATGAAATTCTTGGTGTAATCCGTATTCTCATTAGCTTGGTAACTGATTTTACTGTATATGAATAGCTGCCACCTTTTACGCTTTTTTGATACCACTAAAAAATAACAGAAAATTTTGTTTTACTAAATCACATGATTTCGGCGATTAAAGAAGTTTAATTTACTATAAAATTTTAGTGATAGGAAAAAAGGCGTAATAGTTGGCAGCTATATATATAAGTGTTTGAAAAATTCGATGCAAATTTACCCTATTAAAATTCGTGCGCGTATCTATCTATGTAACCTCAAAAACTCGGAAACCACAGGGCGCAGAGCTACGAAATTTGGCACACTGGTTGCTGGTAACGGGGCCCATGAATGATTTGGGCAAAAAATTCAAAATTTTTAAATAGTATTTTTTTTTTTTGGACGAATTTTTGACTTTTTTATGTTCAACCCGTAATCGTACGAGTTCTAACCAGTTCTAAAAATTTATTTCATTACGTTCGACATGCTGCAATGCTAAGTAACTGCAGCGAGTATTACGATAATTCTTTTACTTCGCATGCAAATATTTAGAGATTACGTAATTGCGCTTAACTATTAGCCTTTTTTTAAAAAATAAAGAAAAACATTTTATCATAAACAACCACAAAACGTTTTATTATATGTATTCCCATATTCCAAAGATATCGTTTTATCGTCTGCTGCCATAGCAACATCATAAATTAAATTTTATTAAAAAAAAAACCGCACAACAGTAGAAAAATATTTTTCTAAATCGAATAGTTATTGAACAACTCAACACTTTAACAGGGGGATTCTTATTTAGATATTTTAAAGTTATTTGTTTTGTTGTACTGTTTTTTATTTTTAATTTTGGTTTAAGAACTAAATTCATGAACTCCCGTGCGTAGAACGGGTTAAACAGCTAGTATTATGTAAAATTTTGCAGCCATAGAAATGTTGCTTTAAATGGTTTCATTTGTTAAAAGAAATCATACGTCTTTTTAAAAAGTTAAATAAATATATCGTTTATAAACATTGAGTTTTCAATATAGAAGTTGAATGCATGAAAGAATAAATAATTTAAACGAAAATGTTTTTTTCCGAAGGGTTAAGAAAATGCTTTTCCAAATAAAAGAGATTTTAATTAATATTATAAATTTACACATACTAAGAATTTTGATTTTAGCTTTGTTATATAATTGTTTCTCAACGAATTTGCTACATTAGAGCGTATTTTCATCCATTTCAGAAATCTGTTTTTATTCAGATTTCCCTAAAGTAGAATACATAATTTATGAAATCTCGATACGTCCGTCATTAAAAATATATTATTCAGAATTTCTGTATAAAAAATAAACTCCTGAAATACACGCTTCGGATGCAAATGTTTTAACGACAACAATTTCTTTAAATGTTACATAAAGATACCGTCTTGAAAGTTTCCCATGCAACTAATGAGGACAGAAAATTTTTATTTGATAAAAACAACACACAATAAATCTAATTATTATTATTATTATTATTGTTATTGTTATTATTATTATTTAACACAATGGACACGTTTGATTAAAAGTACAAATATTTTCCACTTTTTTTAATCTACGATACAGATTTTAAAATTGATTGTTTTCATTCACCTTAGTATTTTTGCATTTAAATTTAAAAGTGAAATATCCTGATTTATAGAATCGCAATTAATACGGAAACTTCTATTAATAACAGTATTTTTTATTATATGTTTTAACATTTCGGAGTGTTCATGTAAATTGAATATAAATTTCTACTAAAGAATGTTTTATTGAAAAATAGAAACAGATATTCCCAACAATTAAATAGACAATTTTTTCCTTGCATATGAACAGTAAAACTTTGATTTCTAGCCAGCATATTGTTGTGCAGGGCTATCTAAACTTATACGTTATAGAAAATTTTTCGTCTTACTTAACACCAGAGGTGTCAAACTGTGACCCGCCAGATACTACTATTTTTTAAAAGAAATAGTCGACTTCTTGAATCGCAGAAATTTGATGATTATATACGGCAAAATTTACTGTAAAATGTTAGTGGTATCCGGCGGGTCTCAGTTTGACACCCCTGTCTAACACGTTCACTACCGGATTAAAATTACCGGAATTTTATTTTATTTAGAAAGTTCGAATTCACACCAGAAAATACTTATAGCAATATTTCCTTTACTTAATTACAGACAAGACATTTCGTGATTGCATAGAAAAAAATTCTTCTTTGAAAATTTCCGGTACGAAATTTTAATTTTAGATTGAAAAACCAAGAGTATACTCGTGGTTGGCAACGAATGGGTTAATTGTCGGAATTCATGGATTGAATCAGACGATGTTTTTTGTAAGAAATTACTATTAATCCTTGGGACAGATTAGACAGCTCTGCTATTGCACATATCAACCTAACATGTATTAAAATAATTCAAGGTTTACTTCCCGTGTAAAATATCAAATATATTTTCTACTGAATTTCAATTTATCTTCAATAAGTGAAATCTTTCTTCTACTTTCGTAAACAGAGTAGTGATTAATGATTCTGTCTACAGCTAGCATTTGATCTTTTTACTGATTGGTTACACAATATCACATCATTCATCAAAAAAAGTCAGTCAACGAAGAATGGATTTTATTAATTACGTGGTACAAGGTATAAGCAATTCCTACGATTTATGAATTCCATTCTACCGGTACCTGTTACTGTAAATAATGACTATAAAGATGCCATTAGATTCATTTTTTTGAAAGTTATTGGTTGGTGAAGCAATTTTGAATTATTGATCAAAATAAGTAAGCGTATGACTAATGGATTTTATTAATTCGTGGGTACAAAAAATTCTTGCGATTTCTGAATCGAATCAAATTATGTTGGTAACGGCAGTTAACACTGAACTTACCAACAACCGTTCATTTGACCGGTACCAAATGTAAATACCTTGATTATTCAAACAAGCGTGTTTAGGTGCTTTCGTATTCAAACAAGCGTTTTTAGGTGCTTTCGTAATTATATAAATAAGTAGCACCTTTAGTCGTCGACTGGTCCGTTCGTCTGTATGTCCGTCTGTCCACGCAAAAACTACCAAACCGATTGGTTTGAAATTTAATATATATTATAGTTGCAGAATTTGTTCGAGTCATTTCAAATTTCATGAAAATTGAACCAATACTTAAAAATATATATTTTAAAAATATTTATTAAGTCATTTTAATTTTTTAAAAATCGGTACTTCCGTGTTATAACAGCTTGCGAGAATTTATCGTCAAGCAACCGAGATGTATCGCCAAGTTATCTGACATGTATGACGTGATAGTCATATATGATGTATATGGCCTTATATAACCTCTTTGACCAAGTTACAGTCGCATTCCTCATCCTATTACATCCTATCATACGTAGTTAATTCTATGATTAAGTAATGATTCTAGATTGCGATGTCATGCCATGTTTGCGTCATATTTAAGATGGAGTCATACTATTTCCGTATTACTGAATTTAAAAACCGAATTTGTGTACTAAAATTGTTTAAATATAGCAATCCTATAATCTACCGACTGTTTTATGGATAGGTGTTTCCGGAGAAATGGCTATTAAATTAAAGAATCTAAATATGGATTTTATGTTCTGAAATTTTCAAAGCTAGGCTTAAGTTTCCCATTTGAATTTTCAGTAAAATTCACAACAGGTAAAATGCTGCCAACTTAAAATGTACTTATTTTTTTACAAACGTTATTCATATGATAATAATAGACGATATAATTAATTTTACTGAAACTGATTATAGTACAAATTTCATTTGTCACTCCATTTGTAACATTTGACGTACAATTTCCAACTTGTTTTAATAAATAAAAATTATTCTATTTAAAAGTTAAATTGATAAATAATATATTTATATAAAAATTCTGGTGTGAAATATTTTTATTAAACTTGAGTAAAATTCCGGATATTTTTAATGTTAACAACCATGAAGAGGCTTTTAGTTCACTTTTAATTTCGTTGAAACTTTATAGTATTATTTTAGTCACCATATGAAATTTAAATATCCTGTATAAAAGCATTTTTAGCAAATCCAGTATATATATCTAAATCTAGTATATAGAGCAAATCCAGTATATATACTACAGTATGTCATGCTACATATGCTAATAGCATATGTAGCATGATAGCAATAATTAATAGTAATATATTTTAATTAAATTTTTTAAGTGCAGATTGATGAAGTAAATAAATTATTTTGGCATAATGGTGTTGGCTCACTTGCAGCTAATTTTGCTTCGGTTTGACCTTTGGCCTGGCTAGACTTTGGCTGGCAAGCCAAAGTACCCAGATTCGAGTCCTGGTCCCGGTATTTTTCGCTCTGTTAAAAAAAAAAAAATCTCAACTATGATACATCAACCATTGAATATTAAAATGTTGCTTTAGAAATTATAATTCTTGACTCCTTATGCAGAATATATTATGAGTTTAGATTCATTTTATGTGCTTTTTATGATGATAAAATTTTAGTTAAAAGTAGAATCATTTTCATAAATTAAGGAAAACTTCATGATTTTTTAAAGTAATGGACCTTTCTGAATGAACCTTGCTCTATATAAGAATACTAAAATAGACTCTCTGTATTAAAAATACTGTAGGATCCGTATTATTTATCTAAAGTTTATCATTCTTCAAATTCATGGTGGATTGACAATCTTTATGTGAATGTGCTGTTGTATAGTGAGCATTTCGTTAAATAACGCTCCCACCATGAACATAATTTATTTATTGAATTAAGCATCGTGTTTTTTCATACATTATGGGCTTTTATTCTAAAACATAGATATTTCACCTCATGATTATCATAAAACAATGGTTATCATTAAATTGATATTTCTATGTTATGTACCCCTTTATTGTTTAAAAACAAATAGAAATATACTTCATATCATTTGTAATGTCAGACACATATTTCATTACATTTCCATTCCTATCTGTTAAATGAAATTTATTTCTCAGTTTCGAAATCCAAGCAGTGATTAATGATTTTGTCACCACCAAACACCTAACCTGAATGTTGCATTTGACAGGTTGGTGAAGCAGTATTGAATCATCCATCAAAATAAGTGAGTGTTTGAAGAAAGGATTTTACTAATTCGTGAACATCGGGAATATTCTTACGATTGATGAATGTTGTGCTTGATAACTGTCTTTGCTTGTTACATAATCTAGTGACGGTGAAAGGGTTGAAACTGGTACTTACTTTTGAATACCAATATTTTCGAAATGCACTTATCGCGTTATGTAATAGCAAAATCCTGCAATTAAATAATGCACTGTAATAGGTTACGAAATAGGTATTCAAAAGGAGTCCACCCGTAATCCCATAATATGAAATCATGGAAAGTAATTTGCTTTTAATTATAAAATATTTGCTGCTGCATTCAGATTTCGCTAGTTTGCCCCTTTTTTAATACAAAACTTTTTCTTTATGTAAACGCGAATTGTTTGTCCTTATATAATGTAAAAAGTACTATTTTGGTCATATGGTGCAAATTCGCAATTTCGATTTTTTTTTTTAAAAAAAAAGGCCAAACAGACAAAATTTGCAGCAAAAATTACCTTCTGAGTAGGTGCTCACAATATTTTAAAGAAAAATGTTAAAAACGATTTTTAAAAAATGCGGTATTCAAAAAACGGACCGAATGGGCCTGTACATGTTCTATTAGCTATGCTATAAGAGTACATTCATTCCCCTTGTAAAATATAAAAGTAATACGTAATCGCTCTCTATATATATATATTATATATGTCTGTGTGTGTATGACAATTTAATGATATCATCGATACCCTGTTAAACTATCAAATATGAAAAAAATGAATTTTTCATTAACCCCTTAACTGTGGGAGGTATTTTGACACCATAAACTAAAAATAGGCACGATACACCACTTTTTCCGTACTAAAATATTTCTTTGTGTAATCGAAAATGTTCTGCCGATTAATAAAGCGAAGTTTGCGTTAAATAATTACTGGTGTGCAAAGCTTTTAGTAACAAAAGAAGCAAACTGTTCTTGCTCGAACTGAGTTCGGGCTACACAGTTAAGGGGTTTAAAAAAATGGGCCTATTGTCAAAACTAAATTGTATTGGAATTGTTCGCTTAGTAAAAATACTAATACATTTTTTGTAAAGAAGAGGTTTGCCAGATTGGCTTTCCTTTTTTATTCAAAGATGCCGGTTTTATACCGGAAATTTCGAGAAAATTAATTTTATTTTAAGTAATCATGAAATGACTGTCACTAAATAACACAAAAAATTGTATTTGAAATTTCTGGTATGGATTCGAAATTGCCGAATGAAATTGGAAGCCAAACTGGCAACCCTGCTGAGAAATACTATTAAAATTTATTGGTGGCAATCGGCTCATTTTTAAAAATAATGAAAAATGCATTTTTCATATTCGATATTTTGAGATGGCAGCGACGACATTATTCTGTTCAATATAAAATATATTTTTCAAAATAACCTTTATTACAGAATGTTTAGTAAATAATTTCATACAAATGCTTCTGTTGAAACATACACGCCATCATATTAATAATGCTATCATGCTATATACATGGAATATTATTTAAAAAACAATTATTTCCACTTCTTCTAATATGTTTTTTCAATATTATGTTCAACAAATTGCGCAGTAATATTTATTTGTCAAAAATTTCATGAAATTAATTTTAATCATTCATAATTTAATGCACGGCCCGTTTTTTATGTACGTTCGTTATTACATAAATACGTAGCATCTATAGTTGTTGTTTGATCGTCCGTCTGTCCGCGTGTAACATGGCAAAAACTACCCAACCGAATGGTTTGAATTTTAATATATATAATCGTTTCAGATTATTGTCGAGTCATTTCAAATTTTATGAAAATCGAATCAAAACTTAAAAAGATATTAATAAGCGTTTTCATCAATTTATTATATCCTATCATACGGAATCTATATGATAAAAAAAACGCAAATCATGTGACTGTGAAAAGCCAATACGGACTGAAAATTTCTTTTTTAATGTGCCAGGAGGCTAGTTTTATTAAAAATGATTTTTTCGAGTAAAATTGCATAAAAGTTACATTTTTAGAAAGAGCATAAAAAAAATGTTATTTGAGAGATATGTTACCTTCAAGTATGTACAGATTCTGTGATAATTTCAGTTAAAATTAGGTTGAAAACGAACATCTCAATCCATTAAAGGAAATAAACACAAGAGATTCGTTCATTACCAGTCATAAAAATATTAAACCATGGAAATAATCATTTTCAAAGCAAGATCTCCATGGTGAATTTTGCAGAGCTGTCTGGTGTAAAAAAAAAAAATCGCATCTGTAAACGTAGCTTACGTAATAATAAAAAAAAAGGCATGCTCATTTCGCGCATAGCAGGCGATACAATTCATTTCACTGAAATAATAACTAGTTATAATACAAACACACCTCATTTGTAACGTTTAACGTACAATTTCAATATTGTACTTTCATTTTTTCTTGAACAAATATTTTTGAAGAAATTTTTCGTGTTAAGTTTTTTTCAATATTTGCAAAATACATTTCGGGCAAGTTTTTTCCAAAATTTGTAAGAAAATCTAAAAAGAAGATTTTTCTTTGATAAAAGTGGTATTCAGAAATAGGACCAAATGATAGGCCTATTTATTAGTGGTATATATTTTAAAACTGGCAAACGTTTTGTTTTTAAATTTAAAAAATTTTTGAAAATGGCACAAAAAATGACGGCTGTCGTTGACTGATTTTTATCAGCGTTTGTACTGTCCCTCGAACTTGAACACCACTAAATTCTAAAAGATTTCTTGGCTTTATTTTTCAGAGATCAAATAAGTCAAAGAAAACATTTAGAAATTACTGGTATCAAAATTCAAAGGACTGTAGAAAAGCGTTAAAAAATCCGCCTACAACAGCCACCATTTTGTGCTCAGGCCTAGTATTCAGGGGACGGTGAACCGGTCTTCTTTATCCGATGTAAACAAACAGCCGCCATGTTATGACTAAATCATTAGTTACATCACTCGCAAAACTAGTAGATACTAAACCATATCGTCGCTACCCTGGAAAACTATCGAATGTGAAAAATGCATTTTTCATTACTTTTAAAACTCGGCCGATTGTCACCACTAAATTTTAAAAGTGTGAATCCCCAAGGTTGCCAGTTTGACTTCCTTTTTTATTCAAAAATTCCGTATCGATACCAGAAATTTGAAACATAATGTTTTGCTTTAATTCGTGACAGACATTTCAAGATTATTTAAAGTAATTTTTTTTCTCAAAATTTCCGGTATGAATTCGGCATCTCTCAATAAAAAAGAGGGTTAACTGGCAACCCTGTTCTTCACACAAATTGTATTAATATTCTTACTGGGCAAGATTTCTAATAAAATTTAGAGGTGACAATCGGCCAATTTTTAAAAGTAACGAAAAATGCATTTTTTCACATTCGATAGTTTGAAATGGTAGTGACGAAGTCTCCGCTTTTTTATTCATAGCTCCATTGTAAAATCAAGTTTTTGTGAACCAAGATTTCAGAAAATGAATTCCGTAATTTCCGGTGTATAAGCCGCGGCTCAAATAAATCTGTTTAGGCAAAGAATTCTAATACAATTCAGTGGTGATAATCGGCCAATTTTGTATGTAATGAAAAATGAATTTTTTCACATTCGATATAGTTTGACATGGTAGCGACGATTATGTCTCCGCTTTTTTATTCATAGCTTCAATGTAAAATCAAATTTCCGTGAACTAAGATTTCTGCTAATGAATGTGATTCTGGAACGACTTACATACGTTAGCCGAGATATTTCATTTTCTTTCAAGGATTTTTCACTAAACTTGTTTCATCAAGTTTTTGAGTAAACTTGTTGTGTTAATCATCCAGTGGTGGCTCGTCATAGAGGTTCATAATCGCTCTGTTACCAGAAATTTAGTTTATTAAAATACTGGTAGTAAACAGAGTGTGAACCTACTGACTAACCTCTACTGATTACATCATACAAGTGATAAAACATACATATGCATATTTTATGGAAATTAATTCTTAGCTAACTTCATTCGTTCCGTGACAGTTATTTTAATTAGAAAGATTAAATAACTTTCATTTAAATGAGCAATCGCATGAGAATTTCTGACTACCATTTAATGTTTACATTATATTTGATACTTATTGTTTGCAATGTAGAAATATGAATAAATTTCACCGTATACGTTTTGAAATTAAAATGAAATTAGAATAATATTAGAAATGTATTGTATGGGGAATATTCAAGCACAGTAATTATTTAGGAGTATGTCTTAATTTATGTTACTCAATGTTTAGATGTTTCAAGTAAATAAGCATTACATTATAAAACACATTCAGTGATTTATTTATTAGTAAGTAAAGTTCAAAATTGTAGTTTATTTAATCCTCTTTGAGGGGAATATTTTAATAATATATATTTATGTTATCAATTAGTTTATTAAAATAATAATTTAAGAAATAAGATAATAATAAAATATGTTGAAGAAAAAGACGATTTCATTCACAAAACTATTTTTAAAACATTATTTTGGTTTGTAAACCACATTCATCACATGTTTACTATTAGTAGCATTATTGTCGTTTTTTGAAACAGATTATAAAAAAAAAAAAAAAAAAAAAAAAAAAAACTCTGAAATTAATTAGAAATAGCGTTTTCTATAAAATAAATTATCACGTACATTTATGATAGATTAATTAATATTTAATTAAAATAGGAATTTAAGTACGGTTTTTTAAATTACGGTTTTTTTGTAAGCGGAAATTTTTAATTTTGGAACCGGTTGGAACCGGTTCTGAAAGTGAAATTACTCTTATATAAAAAACTGGAACCAAAATCCAAAAAGTAAAAACTAACAATGGTAGAGATCGACCTCAGCTATCCTATGCAAAAAGAATCATTTAAACATATTAAAATGCGAGCGAGAAATCGTGCGATAACCTTCCCATAGACTTAACATTAGCTGGAGTGTTTCTTCGCGTGACTAGTGTAGTCTCTTAATATGTGAAGATACACACCAATGTATTTTTCTTTGAAGGAATATTTCACAATTATTTTTTATCAGTTTAATCATAGCTGTCAACTTTTAAGATTTTTCTTACCATTAAAATTTTACAGTAAATTTTTACTTATTAAATCGCCAAATCATGTGATTCAATAATGAAAATTTTCTATTAATTTTTAGTGGTAGCAAAACTAGTCGTTGGGGTCCACCGTAATACTTACCCATCATGGATATGCATAATGTAAAATATTAAAACAAAAATGTGTAAACTACTTATAAAATGCATAGCAATTCAAATAAAATCGTGGCTTGATGACGTCATAACTTTATAGGCTCGATTACTGAATTGCTTGAAAGAGGTTTTTCCTTATAACTCCAAAAATAATAATCCTATTAACTAGCGGTTTATTGCATCTGATTAAGCGTCAAATTTCCAATTAAAATATATCTTTGAAGTGAAATTTGGATGAAATACAGGGTCATGAAAAATCGAAGAGTGTGTAAAATAGGATTACAAATATCTCAGCAACTAATTATCCGATCGACTTCATGCTTTATGCAAAATTTATGTTTTTTTATTGTCTTTTATATTCATTTCTTAAAATAAACAATTTTGAAAATTTTTATATACCTTTTATCAGAACGAATATTTCGAGAGTCCGAAAAAAATAGATCCGGTTAATCGAGGTTATTGAAATGAAATAGGCTTCTTCCCATTATTACATACTAAGTACATACCAAATTGCAAGTGTCTATCTCAATTTTTTCGGGAGATAGAGCGTTTACAGACACACAGACACACACACACACAGACACACAGACGGACGGCAATTTTTTTTTTCTAAAAAGTTGTTTTTTGGAATCTCCAGTGTCTGAAACGTGTAAATTCGTCAAAATTTTTTTTTCGATTTTCAAAACGATTACAAGACTTACCCTATACTACGTATGATGGGTAAGTAAAAAGTGTAAAAGTTGACAGCTATGGTTTAGTTAAAAAATATGATACACGTAAATGGTGCACAAATCATAGTTGCCAACCTTTTGATTTCTTGAATACCAGAAACATCTTAAAAATTTTTCACTTTATAAAGTTGGAGAAACTGTATGATTAAATAAAACAAATATTTTTACATAGAAATATTGGTATGAAAAAAAATAGGGAGGTTGGCATCTATGACAAATTAATAAAATTACCATATTCCATAACTAAAGAATTTTTTTTGAAAAATCCAAAAATTGTTTTAGCTAAAATATTTCTTGTAACACATGTTATGGAATTTTATGCTGGAAGACGTAAAATAAAACACTTTTAGAATTATCAATCATTTTTCAAGCGATGGGAATAGCCTGCCGATAGGATATATGATGGATTGTTCACTGAAGAGGAAATGATTTGATAAAAATGTTATATTTTCTAAGAGTATAATGCTGTTTTTTATTTTGTATTTTCTTTAAATTTATCCTTTTAAGGTCTATTGATTGATAAATAAGATACCTTTTCAGTTGTAGAAAACACAGTATAATGATACGGAATTTCTTCGATAGATTTTTCCAGTCTGGGAAATACTAAATTTAGCAAATGCTATTTTCTGATGTTAGAAACGGAAATGTTTTGCATTAACCCCTTAGATTCATTTGACGACTGGGACTCGCCATCAGTATTGTCCACGGATTTTATTTTTTTATTTCAGAAATTTCGAATTTACACCAGAAAATTCAATCAGCCCTCCTCCCATCTTTTTAATCAGGGAATATCTGTCAACAAATACAGAAAAAACACTATTACAAATTTCTTGTGAGTCTGTTCTGTATATATATTTTTTCAAAATAAATCCGTAACAAATATTAATTTTATAAGACACCCCCCCCCCGACATTAATTTTAGACGACATGGAAGATAAATATTGTTTAATTAATTTTAGTTAAAAAAAAAATCAGTTCCTGTTTTCATATATCTTCTCCGATACTAAATTTTAGAATAAATAATTTTCGTTTTATCTTAATTATAAATTTAGCTCAATGCTATTGATTATATTGTTATACTAGTAGCAATTTTCGGTTATCAAATTTAAAAAAAAAAGTAAAATAATATTTACGACTTTATGTTAAAGATAAATATTGTTTTCTGCTGACGATTAGGTTGTTTTCTAGCCCTTTTTGAATATTACATTTTACAACACATGTAGAATAAATATTTTCTAAATTATGATACTGATTAATTCCGCATACAGCTTATGATTATGCGGTTTTAGCGACGTGTTAGATTTTAGTAAGTGGTAAAGTTTCTTTTTTTCAGTCTTTTAAATTTATATTTTAATAAGAAAAAAGTTTTTCCGTTAGTTTTCAATTACCGTTCCATTTTCATAAGACTTCATAGAAACGAGCAGCATGAAGATTTTATTACTGAAAGGTATGTATTGTCGAAAAGTATATTTTAAAAATGACAAATGATTTTTTACAAATACAAAAGAAGGTTTTTTTTCTTTGTTAAATTTTTGAAATAGTTCAACATTTGGACAAGACATTTAAATTAAATATTAAAAAAAAAAAAAAAAAAAATCCATGTTTGAAATTTTTTTGTAAAAAAAGTGTTATCAATGAGTTTCTAAAGAGACATTAAAGAACATAGCTCATTTTTTTAATTATATAAGCAAAATTAAATGGAAATTACTCGGTACTATTTATTCCTTATATTTTAATTACGTTTCATAAGAAAAAATCATTTTATTTACGATGGAAATAGAATTTCAAAATTTAGGTGGATATAAGCTAGGATCTTAAAAATTGATATAACTAAGAAAAGAAATAACATTAAGCTTTAGCTTTTAAAAGTTGATCTTGAATTAAAATAATTCGTCCTTATTTTTTCTTTCCAGAAGTTCAGAAAGTTCCTTTGTTTGTATTTTCTACCGGTAGATCGCGCCAAAATGTTTAAAAAAGTAGCATAATATAATACTGGATTGATCATAGGAATTTAGTTCTATGGGGTTCTATCTTTTATCTATCGTTTTATCGTTTTATCGTTTTATCTATCGTATCTTTTTATCTATCGTTTATATGGTTCTATCTCCGACTCGCAATTATTACCTACTACAGTATACTTTCCTACACTTGGATTTGTCAATAGATGACTGCTAAAATAATTTTTGAAGGTTTTAAACAAAATTAAAATATTTAAAAGCTTTGATATGTTTTTACAAATATTTCAAGAGTATAATTGCATGTGAAGCTTCCAAAGGGTCGTTCATTTGTGATTAATTTGAATTTGTGATGCTGAATGGCAACAGTGTTCGTCTGTTTTTATCTAGGATTCCAAGGTTTAATCTGGATTTTTAATTAAGAAATTAACACATTATAATAGGATATAATATACATGTTTTATAGAAAAATATGCTGAACAGACATGATTTCAAGTAGAAGATATTATCATTTACTGTCATATATTAGCATAAGTTTTTCATTAAGCCTAACATGGCGTTTAACTACGGTCGTTTCGCAAACCAGAGTGGTTGCGTCCGGAATGGTTACAGACACTTTCTTGTCTTCGGGTTTTAATATAAGTACATTACAACTTTTAATTATATTTCTGTTTAATGCAATGTCCCGTAGTAATTTTAAAACAATAAACGTAAAATTGTTAAAAGAAAAAAATAATAATTTGAATTAATGTAACTCCATCGGTTTGAAGTAACATCAAGGCACGGGTGGCGTACTCCATGTGTCAACGCATTTTAAAGTCTAAATATCAGTTTTGCTAAGACGCCAAAGAAGAACAGTGTCTAATGTCTATTAATAGTGTAAAATATATCACATTTATAAAGAAAAAGTTTAATTAAGAAAGAAAATAGAACATACTACACACATGCATGGGAGGCATATTATGTGCACCAATGACGACTTACCAATATAAATAATGAAAAAAAACCTACAAAAATGGCGAACTTCAACTTTAAACATTGGTTGAACATTAAAGGGAATTGGGAAGAAGGTTACTGAAGCGTAAAAATTAATCACGAAATTATTTTAGGATTCACACCGGTTTTTTTCATTGGGTGCTCAGTACGCCACCCGATGGCACAGTAGTAATATTATAAATTTTTATTTTTGAGGAAATTTTCAATATTTAGTTCATTATTATATACTAACGGCGTAGTACCCTCTTTGTGTTGCATTTGTTTTTAATAAGAATTTTCGAAATTTTTGGGGTAACAGGAAATTTAGTTTTATTTTGCATTTTCAAAATATTTCAAAATATATGAAATAGTGTGTTTTTATACTTACCAATCAATTTTTTATGCTCGCTGTGTTCCAACTTTTTTACCACAACTTTTTAATAGAAAATTTCTGTTTAGCTTTCAAATAGCAGAAAATCTAGACGAGGATTTAAAGAAGGATTTGTAATGCGTTTGTGCATTTAAATAAGACGAAAACTTCTATTAAAGTATTATGGTGTGCACGAAATAAATAGTGGACGAACCCTGAAATTCTATATGTCATAAAAGAAAAATGCAATTATTGTCATTTATAAATCTTAAATAAACCTTTAAATTGCCGTAAGATTCGTTATACTAAATCACTTATTTCTCGAGTTTTTGAATATTGAAAGATTTATTCATTGATTGATTCTGTCGGTTTTAACCTGTTACCTATCGGAATACGACAAACTGCAGGTTGTCGTCAGAGCTATTCTACATCTTCCTTTGTTTAGTGTTTATGAGGCAACCTTCTAGAGCAGTGGTTCCCAACTTTTTTTTAGCCGCGCCCCACCAAAACATCTCTAAAATGATGATGCCCCCCCCTATAACATATAATTCTTATAAAATTTAAAAAGAATTTACTCCTGATAGAGTAAAAAGCATTTAACATTGATCCTGAAACGTGCCGAAGGTAATGGATGAATAATATATTTTTTATAATCATCTGATACTCCTCGTAGTTTACTGGCACACGGTCGCCATGTATGTGTGATGCATAGAGTGCTCAGAATCCTTGATTAGAAAAATCAATAATTTTGAATAAAACAATTTTTTTCTTATTTAATCACAGAATTTCTGCGATTAAATTACGCAACAATTTCTAATCAGAATAAAACGTTATAAAAGATTCTGTAAATGAAGGTCGTCAAGTAATTGTTAAATATACACTTGAATAGTGTCATGTGTAAAATTGATTTTTATGTGACATATTGCAGTGCGACTCATTCAATAAATAATCGAAAAAGTTGTTTAAAATTCTAAAATACTTATAAATCAGAAAAATTATAAAGAATTATTAAATATATAAAAGTATCTAAATATCTTTAAAAGTTTTTTCTATAATTATTCTGGTAGAATTGTATTTAAAACTTTTGAATGGATACGTTTTAAAAACTGAATAAAAAACTTATTTTTTTTTAAATTTTGTTTTTGAAATTTGAATGTGTAACTTTTATTTTCAGTCTACAACATTACTATTAGAAAAACAATTCAGAAGGTATGGGTTTACAGAAATTCCGAATTGTCCCCTTGAAAAGTCAAATTGCCCCCCGCTGGGAAACACTGTTCTAGAGGCTATTCCGGGCAGACAGACAGATAAGAGAAATTTTCATTTAAATATTCGAATGAACATAGATGTAGGTGTTCTTCTCAAAAACACTTTAATTTCGTATAGATTTGTGTATAGATTTTAAACATACATATATACATTGTTTACACTTAAATATACTTAAGTAGAACTTATATGATATATAATTATATAAATAATCCAGACAAATACATTGATTTTCATGATCAAATTCTTTAAACCATTTAAAGTATTAAAAAAAAGTTCTTAAAATTGATTTAAACTGCCATTATCTGAAATTAATTACAACATTTTAATGTCTTCTACATTACCAAAATTATGGTCTTAGATTTTAAACTTTGTAACAAAAACAAAGATAAATGTTTACCATTCAAAAGATACAAGCTTTTACGAAAGATTACCTGGTGTAGCTTAATTTATCTTCAAAGCAAAGAAGTCATTTTATTCAAGTTTTCCACTAGTAGCCATAAATAATTTGTCGTTGCGGCTTATGATTTTTATGTTTACCAAGGAACACATATTAAATATTTATTATTGTGACTGGCACGCTATAAATCTGAGTCAAATATTAAAATAATTAAGTGAATATACTGTAAAGAAACGAAAATATATAATTGAAAATTATTTTCTAATTACATGCATTAATCCTTGGAAGAGAGAGTTCAGTCTCCCTCTCACATGTTAAGTGGGGAGATCTACTACAAACTACAGAATTGTTCACTCTGGTTTAATTATTGTCATTTCCAGGCTGCTCAACGTGAACTCCCCCCTTAAAAGACTTCTACCATGTGTGATCATTAATTTCACTCAAGAACCCATCGATATTCCTTAATAGGATTTTTTGATTTTACAAACTCCATAATTATGCTAAAAACTTCAAGGGTCTAATAAAATGACAGAAAAGTATTCTATAACTTACAAGCTCTCAGAAAAGAGTGTTATTATCTGTAAGTTTTAGGTAGCTTTCATTACAAAAAGTTAAATACTGCAGTCGTTCGGAGGAAAGCAATTCAAAAACATTTTTGTGTATTTTCACCGATCATGACCGGCAGACTTTATTAAAAAAAAATAATTAAAATTTTTAATTCAAAAAGATGTACAAAAATTATAAATGGAAAAAAATTGTTTCTGTTAAGTGTTAAAACATGAGACAAGAAATCTGAAACATTTTTTTTGTTTGTTTGCTATATCTTAAAAAATGGCTGAGATATGGCAGTTTGAAATTCTAGGGTGGCTGAGATTTTGAAACAGTCTGTTATTTGTTATGCTGTCACTCTCATAATTTTGAACCGATAAGAATCAGAATGATCATATGTACAGAACATACCAAGGTCTCGACCGAGTTCGTTGGCCAGCTTTATGCTTGAATCAAAATGGCGGCAAGTTATTATTTCTTTTTAATTCAAAAAGATGTATAAAAAATTATAAATTGAAAAAGTTGTTTACGTTAAATGATAAATCGTGATACAAGGATTCCGGGAGATTTCTTGTTTTGGCTTTATCTTAAAAAATGGCAGAGATATGGCAGTTTTAAATTCGAGGGTAGCTGACATTTTGAAACAACCTGATTTTAATTATGATGTAATTATCATGATGAAATTCGCAATCAAATTCAATAGTAACGAAAACCGGGATTGAAAATTTTCTACAATCGAGTTCCAAGCAATATAACTTCGGTTGCTTGAATAAAATGAGTTGAATTTTTAAAAACATGGACAATAAAAGCTACCTTTTCCACATGGTACAGGCCGGAAGAACTTTTTTCAATGCTTTTGCGTGTATGTGTAACTGTTTTTAAGAACTTTTCCAGACCACAAGGACACTTGAAATACCTTTTCCTGATATATACGAAACGGAAGAGGATTTTTTTTTTAGAGATTCATAGCAAATTCTGCCGAGTGTAGTTATTGGAAAAAATTTCTCTCGCAGAGACGATAACGGAGACCCGACTGGTTTTGACAGAAAATTCACTCGGATGCGAACCCGAGACTCGAGCGTGACGTCCTGACTTTTAACTCCGTCTGCGTAATGTCGCTTTTATCTGTTAAATGTTCTGAGTCAATTTGCTGAGTGCAATACTAAATACATTTTGTTGTCATCCTTACAAGCTTTCAATTTTTTTTATTGTTACAGTACTATTAAATTGCAGTTCTTAAAAGATAAAATCAGAAAATATAGATGCTCTAAAAATATATTTTCATATAAAAAAAACATAATTTTTAGATGCAGTTTCAAACAAAGTAAAATATAGAATTTATGAAAATTAGTGTTTCATTAATAATAAACATTTAATTTCATAACAATGTACTCCCCGAACTATTTCTCTGGGAACATAATTTCTAAATTTATATTTTGAATAGCATAAAATTTCATAAATATATATTTTTTATGTAACAGTTTATTAACAATAATCATTTAATTTCACAACACAGTATTTCTTGAACTATTTTATTTTAAACAAAATCATTTTTAAGCATAAAGTTTTGAATGCAGTAAATTGCAATTTTGTTTAAATTTAAAAGATCAAGAAAAATAAAGATTTTATTTAATAACATTTAAGACTATAATAAGTGGGAAACAAGTATATAGTCGAATATTATTATTAGCGAAAACAAAAGTACAATGAAAACATTTCGAAAATGAAATACCTATATTAAAATGAAAACGTATTGTTTAAAAAAACAAAAAAACAATTGTAAATATTATTTAACCCTTTGAGGGGCGGTGGTATATAATATATACCACCTAATTTTAATCAGATTCAAACCAGAAACGTTTAATAAAATTTTACTTTTTTTACTTTGGCGGGAAAAAGTTGAAAAATTGCTTTTCTTTATTTTGAACTAAATTCTTTCGTAAATACCGGCGTGAATTCGACGTTCCAGGAACACAATTGCTTGCCCCTGAAAGGGTTAAACTGTTTTATAAAGGAATGCATATTCTGATGTATTTAAAAATATGAAGTACTTACCTAGATTGATTTATAAACTTTTAACCACTGTAAGTATCTGAAATAGAATAAAGGATGTCTGATTAGTATGTGACGTTTCTAATTTAAATAAGATTTACATAATTATTAAAAAAACATTTTTCTAAAATTATAAGGATTTATATCTTTCATTTTGTTATTGCTCCAGTTAAAAGAAACTACAAAATATAGATTTCATTTCTGTAATCGCAAAATTATTAATTCCGCCTGCGTAAAGTAGAGTTCGCGGTTTGACCTCTTATTTAATTAAGAAATTCCTAATTCGGCACTAGAAATATACAACACTAACATTTGCTTAACTTTACCCATAATTACCATTATGATGGTTTTCTCTTAGAAATGAAAAAAAAAAAATGCATTTTACACCAGATTTTTTAGAATAGAAATTCGGTGTGATATTTTATTGAGGAGTTTTTGCCATCAAGTAAATAAAGTATTCCGCTTCAGAATTACTGATATGCAGACAGTAAAAGCGATTTTATATGTGGTTTTGCTTTAATGCATCGCTGGGCTAATATGGGTTATACGAGTTGTAATTTTCCAACTGGACGAAAAATGTCCGGTCCAGGATTATTAATAAATTATTATTAATAAATTACAACTCGTATGATTTCTTTACCAATTTGAAAAATTATGTTAAAATTAATCTAGTGTAATATGGGTTAATCAAGACATTTCGTGATTACTTAAAGTAAAAACTATTCTGTAGGAATTTCCGGTATGAACTACAAATTTCTGAATAAAAAGGAGGTCAAACTGGCAAACTCGGTACGCAGAGTGTTAAACATATAAGTGCTGACTTAATGTTGCAATGTTGTACAAATGAAGTTATTCAATTTAAAACAAATCCCACCTACAACCTGTTTCTTGATCATTTATACTGCAATCCGTACAACTGAAGTCTCATGCCAAGAAATACTGCATGTAATCACGAAAATATTTACTTTAGCAACAATGATTATTAACGATATCTCGCATTGGATATAGAAAAAAAATATATATATTATAATCAATGCGGTTAAACGAATAATATTTTGATTAAATGTAGTTTACTATGTGTAACTTTCACGATTTGATGTATCATCTGCAAGGTTGTGAATTTTCAGAAAATATGATCATGATAACAGGGTTCTGTGAATAAATTTTGTTTACCTATCTCATTCTGGATTCTAGAGTTTTTCCAACCAAAAGCAAAGATTCTGCTTTTGAATATAGGCTTAGAGACTCTTTCGAGTAAGTGGTAACTAAAAATTCTTTCAATCTATTAGTATATCATTTAATTCTTAAATCATTTTTCTGTGAATTTTACTGTAGAACATTTTTTATATCGTGGAATCTTTTCTAAAAAAACTGTGGAATGTTGTAAAGTTTTATAAATGTAAAATTTTATCTGAATTAACTTACTAAACTTGAAAAAGTTAAAATTTCTTTTTAATTGACAGTTTTGTGTATATCTTATTACCATTTCATATATTTCTGAATTAGGTAATAAAATAATAGAAATTGTACCGTAAAGCATTAAATCCAGAAATCGATATCGTCCTTAGAATTATTTACCGGAATATCACATCTTATAGAAATTTATCTATGTTGAATATTACATCTCAAAGGAGGAAACGACAGAAATGTCCTCTCGGATTGTTTATACAGCGAGCATTTTTCTTAAACACATTCTTCATAAAAGGTACTTTCAAAGAGGAAAAACAAACACTGAAACGGATATTGCGAAGTTTCCGTGGCAACCTTAAATTTAGATCCCTCAGCAAATATATTTATTTTGATTGGGTTAGAAAATGACAAACGATTTATATTATTCTTCGGTTTAAATAAATAAGTTACCGTTTAAAATATTTAATGTAGGTATTTATTTAATGTCAATTTAAGTCTCTTTCAAATAAGTGAGTGAAGATCTCATATGTGCAATCCTAAAACCTTTTTCTTATTTAATTAAAATCTCAGTAAAATGTGTCAATGGCATATAGTTTTGAAAGTCGTCTATAATATTTTTAGTTTTATAATTGAAAAATTTTATCTAAATTCACTGTCACAAAAAAAGTGAAATATTAATATAAAAAAGTTAAAATTTCGCTTAATTGTTACTTTTGCGTGTATCCTATAACTATTCAAAACATTCCTGATTGAATAACCATATTTTTGCCCTAAAATAATAGATATTTTACTGTAAAAACGCAAAAGAAAAAAATATGAATTATTTAACAGAAACTCACATTTCATAGAGTACTATCTGTACTGAATAAAGACTGAAAAAGACACAAAATTCTTCTCAGAGTATTTATACAGCGAACATTTTCATAAGAACATTCTTCATCAAACGTACTTTAAAAGAGAAAAACAAACAATGAAACGGATATTGCGTAGTTTCCTTGGCAACAACAAATTTACATCGCTCAGCAAATATTTTTATTGCGATTGGGTTCAAAAATAACAAACGATTTATATTATTCTTCGGTTAAAATAAATAAGTTAGCGTTTAAAATATTTAATGTAGGTATTTATTTAATGTCAGCTTAAGTTAATTTCAAATAAGTCTCTGTAAGAGAGTGGAGATCTCATATGTGCAATCCTGAAACCTTTTCCTTATTTAAGTCAAATCTCAGTAAAATGTGTCACTGACATATATTTTTGAAAGTCGTGTATAATAGTTTTAGTTTTATAATTGAAAAATTTTATCTAAATTCACTGTCACAAAAAGTGAAATATTAATTTAAAAGGATAAAATTTCGTTTAATTGGTAGTTTTGTGTATATCCTATAACTATTCAAAACATTCCTGAATTGAATAATCATATTTTAGTCATAAAATAATAGACATTTTACTGTAAAAACGCAAAAGAAAAAAATATGAACCTTAGAATTATTTAACAGAAACTCACATTTTATAGAATATTATCTGTATTTAATAAAGACTGAAAAGACACAAACTTCCTCTCAGAGTGTTTATACAGCGAACATTTTCTTAAGAACATTCTTCATCATACGTACTTTGAAACAGAAAAACAAACAATGAAACGGATATTGCGAAGTTTCCGTGGCAACTTTAAATTTGGATCCCTCAGCAAATATATTTATTTTGATTGGTTTAGAAAATGACAAACGATTTATATTATTCTTCGGTTTAAATAAATAAGTTAGCGTTTAAAATATTTAATGTAGGTATTTATTTAATGTCAGTTTAAGTGAATTTCAAATAAGTCTCTATAAGAGAGTGGAGATCTCATATGTGCAATCCTAAAACCTTTTCCTTATTTAATTCATATCTCCGTAAAATGTGTCACTGGCATATAGTTTTGAAAGTCGTCTATAATATTTTTAGTTTTATAACTGAAAAATTTTATCTAAATCCACTGTCACAAAAAAGTGAAATATTAATATAAAAAAGTTTACCCTTTCAGGAGCAAAGTACTTTCAGTACTAAAATGTTGAAATAAATGACTGGCACCGGATTTACAAAAAAAATTTATTTTTAAATAACAAAAAGGCTGTATTTCACATACATACATATGTATAAAAAAAAAGCAAAATTCTGGTGCCATTGTGGCGTTTGGGAATTAAAGTTAACTGGTTTCATAAACATACCACTGCCCCTGTAAGGGTTAAAATTTCGTTTAATTGGTAGTTTTGCGTATATCCTGTAACTATTCTAAAAATTTCTGAATTGAATAACCATATTCTTGTCATAAAATAATAGATATTTTACTGTAAAAACGCAAAAGACAACAAATATTAACCTTAGAATTATTTAACAGAAACTCACATTTTATAGAATATTATCTGTATTGAATAAAGACTGAAAAGACACAAACTTCCTCTCAGAGTGTTTATACAGCGAACATTTTCTTAAGAACATTCTTCATCAAACGTACTGTGAAAGGGAAAAACAAACAATGAAACGGATATTGCGAAGTTTCCTTGGCAACAGCAAATTTACATCGCTCAGCAAATATTTTTTTATTGCGATTGGGTTCAAAAATAACAAACGATTTATATTATTCCCCAATTTAAATAAATAAGTTACCGTTTAAAATATTTAATGTAGGTATTTATTTAATGTCAGTTTAAGTGAATTTCAAATAAGTCTCTATAAGAGAGTGGAGATCTCATATGTACAATCCTAATACATTTTCCTTATTTAATTCAAATTTCTGTAAAATGTGCCACTGGCATATATTTTTGAAAGTCGTCTATAATATTTTTAGTTTTTGTAAATGCGTAGCTATTGAAAATATTTAAATCAGGTACATATATAAAGTGAATTTTTAAAGGTAAATCTGAAATAAGTTTACGTATAAAAAGTTATGATGCTGTTTGTGTCACTTGGTGATGTAGGTTTTTATTTAATGTCAGTTTAAGTGAATTTCAAATAAGTCTCTATAAAAGAGTGAAGATCTCATATGTGTAATCCTAACCATTTAAAATAGTGAAAACGGTTATTTATTCTATGTGAGTTAAAGGGATTTTTAATGACGTGTACGTAATAAAGTGGAGATCTCATGTGTGTAGTCCTAAAATACTTTCCTTATTTAATTATTTTCTGAGTAAAATGTGTCAATTGTACACTCTAAAATAATCTTGTAGATTTCAGAGAAAAATCCTGTCAGCAATAGTATAAGTTTTCCCTTGTAATTTGTACTGAAATATCCTGTTAATTTGGTACATTTTGTGTGTGTGTGTGTGAAACGGAATTACTCCGTTTTATAGACTGTTAAATTTCATTCTGTTATTTTGAAACGGGGTTCCTTTGGATAAAAAAAAAAAACATCACCATTTCATAGATAGGAAATCTTGTTGAATATATTTCTTCTACGTTGCGAGATGCAGTGACCTCTCACTTACACGCGATAAACGGTAATTATTTTTCAGTGCCAGTTTTTATTGAAAGCAATTTTCACCTTATTCAATCACAGAATTAATTAATAGAATTTTGCTATTTTAAAATAGTGGTACTAAAAAGTAATTATTGAACTTCGCGTATAAGTGAGAGGTCACTGCAATTTTACTATGTTAATTAAAAGGAATATTTCTTAATTCTAACCACCGTCCTTGAATAAGACTACTTGCCGTTTTCTTTTTTTTAAGTATTTCTGGTCTAATTGGAATAATTCAAACTAAATTCTTTGAAAAGAACAATCCAAAATTGTACAAATTCGTTGTAAAAGATCACTTCCTTTAAAGTATTCTGATACCTTCTAAAATGTTCAGCTGGACGGCGAAAATGACATCAGTGTCAGATAATAGAGAAAATCTGTACTTTGCACGGAATGGAGATATTCTGTTTAAAATACAGAAGATTATCTATTAAAACAACAATTATTTTTAGTAGTGTACATATCTTCAGTGATTGAAGAGTGGCGCACCGCAGAACCAATTGAAACCGGTAAATTTAATAGTATTCTTCTTCTTATTTAAGAAAATAATTTCTGAGATTTCTTAAGACGAAGAATACTATTAAAATTCAGTGGTGGCAATTGCCGAAATGGTGCACCACTGTTTCATCACTGCATCTTTGGAAGACTTATTTGCTAAACAATAAGTAAATTCGTGTATAATTGCTTAAGAAATTGAATGTGACAGCTATTAAAAATTGTCTCTAAGTATACAATATTTTTCTATCTTATATACAAAGCCATATTTAAAATGAAATCTGTTAAGAAATGATTTCATCATTGCATGATATTTTATCGCTTTGGTCTAAATAATTTTATTGATAGTAATAATGTTTCCAACATTAGGTAGCTTTCAATACAAAAAAAAGTATAAACCCACCTATTGCAGCCGTTCTCAGGAAAGCAATTCCGGAAAATTTCGATATATTTTCACCGATCATGACCCCCAGACCTCCAAACCATCCTCCGTTCAAATGCTGATTTATATATATATATCTGATCTATGTCATACGATAACGCTCGTATTTATAAATTGATTTAAATGAAACTAATTGTGTGTATTAAGCTCACCAATGCCTCGATCGAGTTCGTTGGCCAGCTTGGTCCGCCATTTTGTTTCAAGATGGCGGCCACTGAAAATTTTAAAACTAAAATAAATATACAAAAAAGTTTAAAAGTCAACTTTATTTTTAATTAAGTGTTAGGTCTTGATATAAGGATTCCAGAGCATTTATTGTTTTACCTCTATCTTAAAAAATGGCTGAGATAGAGCAGTTTGAAATTCTAGGGTGGCTGACATTTTGAAACAAGACAGAACATTACAAAAAAACCAACGATTAATTTAGGAGTTTTAGTGAAAGCGATTTCTCGCAAATTATTTTCTTTCATTGTTGTAATCATTTTCCCAATCATACGCATAAAACTATATATTCATATCCGTTAGCACCAAATTCTCGCCAAACTTGGCGACATTTGGCGACCAAAATAAGTTTTTATAAATGAAGCCAACTTGGCTATAGCTCAATAATTTGGCGAATTTCTTATTAAATTCACTATTAACGAATCTTTTGTAAACGGTTTCTTTGCATTTTAGCTTGCTGTTTACGAGTAACATTAGCTAAAATTTAAAAACGAAGATATAGGAAAGCTACCTTTTCCTCCCGGTACAGGCCGGAAGGACTTTTTTTTCCATTAAAAAGGTTTAAACTTTGACAGATTCTTTTTATGACAAGAAATAAATTTGCACTTTGAATTATTTCACAGAAAATTGAACTTATAGAATTTTATCTGCATAAATATTTTATATCATTTAAGAAAAAGAAAGAATTTTCCTCTCTTTTTACTGTTTATACAGCCAGCATCTTTCCTAAGAACATTCTTCGTCAAAACTTCTTCCAGAGGGAAAAATAAACAATGAAACGAACATTACAAAGTTTCCAGGATATCTTATAGTTATTGAGTTAGAAAATGGAAAAAAAATATTATTCTTTGTTTTAAATTGATGTGTAGTCATTAAAATATTTGAAACGGGTATTTATTTAACATCATTTCGTTTAAGTAAATTTGAAGTAAGTTGCGGTACGGTGAATCATTATTTTATATTTCCCATTCTGGAAATCCTCTCGTTATTTAATGTATTTCAAAATTAAAATCCGTTATAAATTATTTGAAAAAAAAAACAACAACAACAACATCAAAGCATTACAAACATATAATAATAAAGCTCAAAATTTACACGGAAAATATTTTCCAAGCATTTTTATCCTTAAAAATTGAGCCATATTAAAAAATATTTAAGTTGAGAATTTTTTTTTTCATTATTCAATATTTTCTTCTTACACCTTTGTGTTTAATTGAAAATAATATAAAACTGATATATACTTTATTTATTTCATTATTATATCCAATTTTATACAGTTTTTTTCCTTCAAATTTAAAATGAAAGATGAATTTGCTGTTGCAATCATTAAGGAATTTAATATAATCTGAATCATGAAACATAGATTAGAAATTGAATTAATTGTTTTTATAATATTACAACTTTTACTTTTGAAACTTCACTTTAAATAAAATATTTCTTTTAAATAAAAGAAATATATTTATATTTAAACTTTAACTAAAACATGAAAGACTTTGGTAAAATACAGATTTAAATTATACAGGGTGTTTCTAAATGAATAACGGGTTTTTAACGCTTGGTAGTATTTATTACATAAAACTTAAAATTAGAATTAATACATAAAATGAAAGAGCAACTCAAACAGTTTTACCTACAAGCTTACAAGTGATCAATGTGAACACCTTTTGTCCCACGGCACACATCAAGTCGATAGCCCAGTTCTTCCCAAACGTTAATTAGTGTTTGTGGGGTAATTGTTGCAACAGCTGCCTCAATCCTGTTTCGTAGGTCGGGTAGGCAGCTGGTAGTGGAGGCACATACACACGATTCTACAGATTCGGTCTTTACAAACTGCAGAACACAAAATGCTTTCTGTTCACTAGTCGCCATTTTTGCTATTAGCGGTTTCTAACGGTTGACGGAAAAAAATTGCGTGCGCATGCGCATTCACAGGTACCAACAAACTGTTTGAGTTGCTCTTTCATTGTATGTATTAAGTATAATTTTAAGTTTTATAAAATAGATACTACAAAGCGTTTAAACTCCGATATTCATTTAGAAATACACTGTATATAAATTAATTCAGAGAGAGTGTTAGAGACACCACAACCAAAAAACCAAAAAAATAATTTAAATAATTAAAAAAAAATCTATTTCAAAGTAAAGAATTATTCCACAGAAACTCCCTTTGCATAATCTTTTATTGGTTATTCTAAATCAATGGATAAAAGACAATTTTTTTTAACAAGTTGCATAGAGCCAGCATCTTTATTAAGTGCATTCTTCGTAAACAATACTTCGCTAAGAAAACACAAAACAATGAGACTCTTATTGTGAATTCCCCATGACTACGTAAAATTTGCATATCTCAGGAAAAACTTTTATTGTGATTGCGTTAGAAAAATTAGGTTTATTATTATTTCCTTTAAATAAGTATTCACTATTGAAAATATTTTAATCATGCGTTGTGAAAGGCAGTTCTTTTAATGCACGGAAAGTTTTCACGTAGGAAAGCATTCTATAGAAGGATAGAGTTTTCTGAGTAAAAAAAAAAAAATAAATAAAATGATTATTGAAAGTGACTTTTTGCAATGTTGGATATTAAATATTTATGTAATTTCAGAAAACCCCACATTGTAGTTTAGAAACAATTAAAATTTCTTATTTGCCAGTAGTGTATATTTACCGGTTCAACGCCACCTGAGTCGAGCAGGTGGAAGGTGGAGGTGCAGGTGGAGCAGGTGGAAGGTGGAAGGTGCAGGTGGAGCAGGTGGAGGTGCAGGTGGAGCACAGGTGGACAGGTGGAGCACAGGGGGAGCAGGTGAAGGTGGCGATAAGAGCATGAGCACTGATAAGAACGGAGGGTTCGATGGGGGGTGCGATAAGGATTTCTACTATAAGATAAGGGGATTATTTTAATGAGTTTTAATTGGGGGACTTGAAAATTTTCGATTTTTTTTCGGTTTGTAGCAAAAATATGAATTAAAAATGGTCATTAATTAATTTTAATTGGGGGACTTGAAAATTTTCGATTTTTTTTCGGTTTGTAGCAATAATATGAATTAAAAATAGTCATTAAGAAATAAATTTTAAAAAATGGTAATTAATTAATTTTAATTGGGGGACTTAAGAAATTTTTCGAAGCATTTTTTTTTTCAACTAGAGTATATAATAGCGGGAAGAATTTTAGATTTGAATGGAAAAAAGCAATATATTTTTGGTGCTGTCATCTATCGTTTGAATTTAGTACTTTCTTGTTTTACCAAAAGCCTGGCTGAGAATCGAACCCTCATAAAATGAAATCATAGCACACTGATTTTGCGTTATTCTAACCATTGTGCTATGATTTCATGTCTCCGAAAGTATTTTAAAAGAAGAGGTCTGTGAAGATTATACGTTTTTAGTTTGTTAATTATTTTTGTAGATTATTAACCAATGATAACTATTTATTCACGAACCAATCACACAGGGTTATTTTTTATAATCATGCGCGCCCTCTAGATTGGTATAAATTGACGCGAATTATATTAATCACATTATTCATTACATTGTTGTTGATGTGCAAGGTTGTATGATTTAAGTGGAACTTGGTTTAAAAAAAAAAAATGTATAGTGCAGAAAATCAAAAATCCTTCCTAATACCCAAAGAAGAACCTCTAACGATGGACATTACCCCCAAAAAAGAACCTGTTTCGAGTATTGAAGTGAAACCGTCATCGTCAGGAGAGATCAAGTTACCCCATTTTTGTGAGATTTGCAAGAAAGGCTATTCTACAAAATTTGCGTTAAATAGACACATGACTCATCACTCAGATGAAAAAGTTCTTACCTGTGGTGTTTGCGGAGAAACCTTCATTTGGAAATATGATTTACGAAATCATGCTAAGACTCATTCAAGGACATATAATTGTAAGCTGTGCAATACGGTGTTTCCACGATATTTTGATTTGTATAAACACAAGAAGATTCATAACACTTCCAAACCGAAGAAAATACCCAGGTCTTCCAAACAGCAAAAAGATGAACAGCGTAGAGTACTGGTTAATCGACTTTGTAATTTATTGCAACAAGTATGTGCTTCCTATGAGCAAACAAAGTAACTTATGACGTCATCTATTTTTCGAGTTATATGATTGGGTTAAGCCTTTTAACTGTAACTGAGATTGATTTTTAAACCTATATAAGCAATGGATACAGACATCTCATCTAATTCCGTGTGAACTTTAAAGAAGATTGTAACCAAGTAACATGGCAAAAAGAAATCACGAAGAACAAGTGTTTTCGCCTAATAAACGTTCTCGTGTAGATTCACCTTTGGTATCAAGAATTGAACGTACTGAAGACCTTGTCTACATTGATGAAACAACCTCTTTTCCGGACACCTGTTGTGAGCCCACCAAGGATATATTGAATGAATTTTTCATTGACTTTAACTTTGCAAAACCTTCTACCCCAACGACATCCCATGAACTTATTCAAGAATCGTTACAAGAACCCATTCAAGAACCACTACAAGAATCGACTGTTCATGCTTCGAATGATGACTCATTTGTATTTTGGAAAGAACTTGGAAACTCAATCTTTTTAGGGTTCGAGTTACAGAATTCTGATTATTCTATCCATATAAGGGAATTTACATGTGAAGGAATTCCCACCCAGAATGGAATTACTATGGACATCCAGACTTGGTATGAGTTTCAATATAAAATCGTTGCCTTTAATTTAAGATACAAACGTTAGCAATAACAAGATGTTAGTTTTAAATGAGGATAATTCTGTTATGTGTCTTAAAAGTTTAACGAACGATTCTCATATCAAATTAAACAATTATCAATTAGAACAATTAAAAGAAAAAGCCTATAAACTGAATAAGAAATTGATTCATCACCAGTATGAAAAACATTTACCTAACTTATTAAAGAAAAAATGTAAACAGGCTACAATGACACAAGAAAATGAATTTGTGTTATGGTCTAAACTAATTTTCTACATAGAGAATAATATTATAAGTATATTTAATGAAATTTATCAATGTACCGGATGCGTTTTTAGACATCCAAGTGTTAGCCTGCATTCGTGTTTTACATTTAACAACCGTGAGAAATTTAAACAGGTTGGAGATATGATTTTAATGCTGGTTAATTTTGACGATGTACTATCCATGTTTTTAAAGAAAGTGGATTTTGTCATCGACCACTTTTTATGTAACCTGAATGTACAAACTTTTAAAAGCGTATTATTTGAATAAATTATCTTGATTTTACATCTGTGTCATTATTTCTATCAAATACATGTATAAACTTAATTAAAATATATGCAATTAAACTTGATTAAAATACAATAAACTGAATTACTATACAAATGAATGAAAAAATACTTACGCACCAGATTGAAGAAAACATGTCTTGCCCATACCACTACTTAAACTGTTCATCTTATCTAAGGGGGAATCCCCACAAGTGAGATCACCCTAACCTGTGCCTTCATGACATCACCTGGGATATCACTACGCATGTGCAAGGTTATCTAATCAGTGATAAGATTATCAGATAGCAACCCCCTATATAAGATAGAACATATCGTGTGGAATCATTGCTTAGCTGTTCCTGCCTCAGTGTTCCTGCTTAGTTAGTGATTATTCCTTGACTTGCTTGCTCAGTGATTTTCAACTTGTAAAAATGTCTTCAATCATCTTTTCGGATAATGGCTTGAACGTCCAATATATAAGTGACTTTATAGAGAAAGCTCATGCTGATCGTTATTTGACGGAGTTAAAAACTTTACCATTCTACAGGCCTACTTTTCATTTGCGAGGAAAGGGTGTGAAACCTAAGCGATTGGTTTTAGCTTATGGTGATCCCAATACCAGCTATGCCTTCAGTGGAACAAGTGTACCCTCCAAACCTTGGACTTCACTTATAATTGAACTTTGTGATAAAGTGGAAAGAGAAACAGCCTGTACTTTTAACTATGTGCTACTTAATTTGTACCAGGATGGAACTACCTATATCAGTCATCACAAAGATAATGAATCCAGCTTAAATGCTATGTTCCCTATCACAGTACTTAGTTTTGGTTCTCAACGAACTATTGAATTCAAGAGACCTAGTGTACCCTCGACATTCATCAAGCTAGAACATGGATCCTTCTACAACATGTTGCCACCTACCAACGAATTATTCTCACATGGCATCGGAGCAGAGCCTGCTATTAAAGACGTTCGAATTAGCCTCACTTTCAGACATTTAATAGTTCATCCTCTTGATTTGAAAAAGCCAAGACTGAACTTCGTGAACGATCCTGAACTGAATTTAGACTTGTTTGCTATATCCCCGGACTATTCTCCACCTACCACGTCTAAACATGTTTCACCATTAAACAGACCTGAAGAGAAACTGTCTACACATACATTTCCTGAATCAGATGAATATTTCTCAATTCCTTGGAATCTTGAATGGAATACCTGTGCTCAAATTGAAATGGATAAAAACTGTAATTTAAAACTACATATACTACATATTTTACTATTTTTAAAGAAGGTGCACGCGGCGAATTGTTCCCAACTAAAAATGGGATCGTAATGACACCTTTAACTTTTGATCATTTCCAACAAAATATGATCAAGTTCAACTTTTATTCTGTGAAAGACAGTTACGTGTCCAATAATCAACTTTTAACAGCATTTTCCGATGAAGGACATTGCATATTACAACAGATTTTCAAGGCAAACCAACATAGCTTTCATTTTAAACCAGAAGGAATACGTTTATCTATAGATCAATTTTTAAAATTACGTGAAGCAATTCCTGAAATTATTGAATGCATGATCGATATGCTTCTTGTGAAAGCGATTCCTATGTCTGTATTACGAAAATCAAAAAAGTGTATTCAGACACACACTAATGAGAATAGTGCGAAGAAGCATTTCCTTTCTTGTTTTGACCAAGAATTAGAAAGATCTCTTAATCAAGTACATACTTGCTACGCCTGTACCATTAGCCAGTTATCGCAATTAGACCATGACTGCTTAAATACTTCATTAAGAGAAAAATTTGTTCTGTATAGAGATAGTGCATTATTAAACTTTAATGTCTATCAGTTTGTGAAGAATATCACTGCAAACTGTCTTTGTCACTATACACCTGCATTTTTTGATACTTTGAATTCAAACTTTTATAAAAACTATTTAGAAACTCTGTTTGTAAATTCCCATGAAGTATAATGCTTTTAAAACTACGAAATGTTTGTAACATTTGCTTGAATAAAAATACTTTTTTTCCCCTAAATAATTTCTATGTGATTATTTCCTAAACATCTTTAAGTGTTTCTTTTTTTTCAGATTTGAGATATGTAGAAAAAAGTTTACAGTTACGAAAAGTAGTTTTGAACTAAGAAAAAAAAAAAAGTTTTAAATAATTTTTGAAAATATATTAATGAATACTCTACAAGAGTTATTTAAGAGAGAAAAGTTTTATTTATGAGAAAGTATTTATATTTTAAGAAAGTTTTAAGATTGTTCTCAGTTCAAAAAAAAAAAAAAGTATACTTTCTGACACATTTTTAAATTTAATATTTGTTCACAAATGTGTTAGAATTTTTCGCGTTGAGAACCATCTTAAAATAGTATCGGTTCATTAAAAAGCAATGATTCATTCTTCACTTGATTGAAACTTTATAAAGGAAAATGTTTTACGTGAAAAACTTAAGCATATGAAGAAAAAAAAAAATTATTATTTCAGATACACTTACTCGTTAAAACTTTGTTTTTACACTCAAATAATTATTTTTTTGTTAATAATTAAACAAGAATTTAATTTACATCACTCGTTAAGATTTTGTTTTAAACTCTAATAATTATTTTCAATAATAAATGTAGAAAAAGACTACATACTTTACAAAATCAGCATTTCACATAGAATTCTGAAATTAAAAGGGTATGAAAGAACGATTTTTTTTCCAAGTCTTATAATTATAATTAAAATTTTAGTGAGTTTATTATCATATATGTTCATATCAGCTATGATTCACCGATAAGCAATCGCTTGGAAAAACCTTATCAGATAACCGATAAGATGAATCACACAGCGCAGATAAAAACAGATCGCGGGCTAATTTTCAGTTATAGTTTTTTCCTACTTGTGTAGTGTTACAAGCTCTTGGATATACTTTTCTACTTGTGTGTTTCTAAAGACTATTATGGATTCAAGAACTCAGCAGCAAATGTCTTTAAACTTTGATAATGAAGTAAGTGTATTTTAATATATATATATATTTTTTATTATATAATTTACTTTCAAAACTAATTTTAATTCAGCAAATTTATTAAATAATTTGTGAAATGACTTAGTCTAAAACAAGAATGATTTTTACCCGAGGGGTACATTTACTTAGCATAAAGCATACTAAAATCTATTTTCAAATTTTATGAAGGGACCTGTTTGTATATGCTATAAAATGACTATTCTAAGCTGTGATATTTTACTTAGTATAAAGCATGAATAATTTTTACCCGAGGGGTATATTAAATAGAGGTACTTAACTAAAATTTTATGAAGGGTTTTGTATATGCTATAAAATTACTATTCTAAGCTGTGATATTATTATTTTTTTATATATTTTACTTGCCGTAAATCATGAATAATTTTTACCCGAGGGGTATATTAAATAGAGTTACTTAACTAAAATTTTATGAAGGGGTATCCGTATATTATAAAATTTATATTTTACCTATCGTAAAGCATACTAAAATCTATTTTTTAAATTTTATGAAGGGGAACCGTATATTCTAAAATTACTATTCTAAGCTGTGATATTATTATTTTTTTGATATATTTTACTTAGTATAACGCATGAATAATTTTTACCCGAGGGGTATATTAAATAGAGATACTTAACTAAATTAAAATTTTGTGAAGGGTCCTGTATATGCTATAAAATTACTATTCTAAGATGTGATTATTATTATTTATTCATATATTTTACTGTAATGCATGACAAAATCTATTTTTCAAATTTTATGAAGGGATCTCGTATACTCTAAAATGTGATTATTCATATATTTTACTGTAATTCATGACAAAATCTATTTTTCAAATTTTATGAAGGGCTCTCGTATACTCTAAAATGTGATTATTCATATATTTTACTGTAATTCATGACAAAATCTATTTTAAAATTTTATGAAGGGTTTTAAAATTTTGTGAAGGGTTCTGTATATGCTATAAATTACTATTCTAAGCTGTGATTATTATTATTTTTTCATATATTTTACTGTAATGCATGACAAAATCTATTTTTCAAATTTTATGAAGGAGATTCCGTATATTATAAAATTGATATTTTACTTATCGTAAAGCATACTAAAATCTATTTTTAAATTTTATGAAGGGGAACCGTATATTCTAAAATTACTATTCTAAGCTGTGATATTATTATTTTTTTTTATATATTTTATTTGCCGTAAATCATGAATAATTTTTACCCGAGGGGTATATTAAATAGAGATACTTAACTTAACTAAAATTTTATGAAGGGAAACCGTATATTCTAAAATTATGAAGGTTTTATTTACGAGACATGAGTATAATTTTTTGAAATATAAGATTGATTATTGTGAAGTATAGCAATGATTTTATTAAGGGTAACTATTTTTAAAGCCTATTTAAACTATTTTTAATGTATATTTAAAATATTTCACCTTAGAAGTGTATATGTCTTAATAATACTACTTGTAATTTATTTTCATACCAGTATAATGTATTAGTTCTAAATAATTTGGAAATATAGATCGAAATGATTTTATTCTGTGCAAATATCTCTCAATATTTTTTTTAAGTTTTGTGGAATGCTATTATTTATATGGAAAACTTTTTGGAACTCTATATTTTTAAATTGTTAGTTGTAAAAAGTACTTTGTATACATTTTAATACTTCTCACAAGTAAATATGTTTATTAAAAAATTTATATGTAGTAGGGAAAAAGTTAAACGTTATTTTAAACAGTTTTTCTTATTATTATTACAAATTTTTATTCCAATGTGTGGACCTTCATTAGAATAATGCAAAGTTAGTTTATAATGACAGCCATTAATATTATATTTAAAATAGATCCTTTTTTTATTTGAAGTATATTTCCTTTTACTTGAATATTTAAAACAGTATTCACATTACCATACATTTTTTAACTTGTTAAGTATTCTAATTAAACAATCTTCATTAATTAGTAGCGATATCTTGTAATGACTCACCGTTGGGAAATCCCATGATGTCATAGCTGGAAAAACCTATATGAGGTCAGAGATCTGATAAGATTCTCTTATCTGATTAAATAGATAAGCGTGCTGATCTGGGTCCATTCTTATAGTAGTTGTCCTAGAGAGTGTATGTTATAATTAGTGCTCCAAGCATTTTATACTATTAATCTTTTTGAAAAAGTAATAAAACGATGAATTCAAAAATTCAAAGTCAAGTAAGTTAATTATTTTGAAAAAACTGTTTAGTATCATTCTATATTTTTTTTATAAGATTTTTTACGTTCTAAATGATTTTAACCTAAGAGTTTTCCATATGTTATATGGTTTAATATTGCTAAACGATTTATTTTTGAAACTCTCTAAATGAATCTATTCAAATATCTATCCATTGTGATTCTAATTTTCTTGAAAAACTCCTAATTTACAAAATTGATCTTTTAGAAAGATATTACTTTTCTGATTTAATCTCGATATTAATATCTGTATGTGTGCTAAATGTATAGTTATTTTAGTGAACGAAATTTTAGTTTAACAATTTAACTTAATTTAAAATATAAACAAAGTCATTATTCTCTAGCATTATTCTATGTGAAATTTTTTTGTAACATGTTATTGATGAACCCTTTTCGAAAAAGGATTTATGTTTTCTAATTTAGTGGTAAACTGATTTAAACATCAGTCCCAGAAAAATCGACGCCATAGAGATAAGAGCTCTGAAGGAAATGGCTGAAAAAACCCCAGCACCTTCAACGCAAGACTCTTCTCAGGTATATTACTATTATTATTTATTGATATTATTAGTGTGTAAAAATTATAATAAATGTAGATTGTAAACAAGACTTTTCTTTTAAAGTGGGATATGGATTTTTCCCTCACGCCTCACCAAACAAATCTTATGGACCAAGTTGAGAAGATGTATAGGAGTGAGAGAGAGAAAAAAAATCAAATGATGGAGTCTCTTAAGGTATTTTTTAAAACTTTATAAAACAACTAAAATTTAAATTAAATTTTTTTGGTAAAAAGCTTATAGAGGATATTCTTTTTTTAGCGTAACCTGCCCAGTATGGTTGAAGCAACCATATCGAAACCTCAAACAGAGTCTTCCAAGGTATCTATGTTTTGTTTAGTATAGGATAATGTTGTAATTATAAAATAAGTATTTTTTTAAAAACGATAACTCGAATAATATATAACAGAGTATTTATAACTTAAAAAAAAAAAAAAAAAAAAAAAAAAAAACTCAAAGTTAATTTTTTAATAGTAGTAGACCTTTTTAACTTATACTCTATGTAATCGAACGAGTTTAAAAGGTGTTTTTATTTTCAGGATGAACTTGTTTGCGTATTTTGTGAGAAATCATTTACTAGACGATATGACCTGAAAAGACATAAGCTAACTCATCAACCAAAAAATCCAGAATTAAGTTGCAATGTATGTAATATCACTTTTACCCGAAAGGACACTCTGATGCGCAATATGAAGAAAAAACACCTGATTGGCAAATTTAATGAAAACGTAAAGAGTCAAGTTTTAGGACCTAATGTAGATGTTGAGAAAGCAGGCCCCTCCACGGACGTTTCTCAAGAGAATGCAGGTGTCTCGACAGAAGCTGCTAGGTTAAAACCTATCGTCGAATTAGCTCCTTTAATGGAAGTGTGCGAAGCTGGACCCTCCACTACAGAAAAGGTATGCGATTTTCTTTTTTAAATGACGTGCAGAATGAATATAAGAGAGATTATTTTTTATAAAAAAAGTAGTGAATTTTTAAACTTAATTACATTTAATTTATATATTTAAAGGTAGGTATTAAATATCTATGAGGTGGTGAAATTTAAAGCGAGTGTTAAACTTAAAATCTATTTAGTAATCGCTTATTAAAAAAAAAAATGATTCCGTTTCAATGTGAATGAAATAAATGTTAAAGTGAGTGCAGTAAAATAATTTTAACATAAAAAAAAGTGCATAAATAGTCTAATTTTTTTTTAAATCTTTTTACAGAAATGCTCACTGTGTGATAAAACATTTTCAAGAAATTCCAACCTTAACAGACACATGAAAAGTCATTCGAGGCCGATCATTAGCCATCCTTGCGACGAATGTGAACAAAGTTTTTCCAGTAAAAGCGCACTCCTGGCACATAAACGCATCACGCATCAGCAATCTCTAAAACGCAATCAAAGCTATCAAAATGCGCCCCCCGCTAAACGTTCACGTACGCTAAAACGTACTACAGCCTTGAACGACACATTAGCCCTCATGTCGTTCGAGCCTAATGAAGATAATAAGTATGATTTAAATGTATTCTTAGACAGCATTCGATCACAACTGCACGAAGAAATTCATTTTCAATTAATAGACAAAGATTCTGTAAAATGGTACACCATCGTGCATGTCAATCTAAGCCGGACCACACAAGACGGCGAATTACAAATCATTACCTCGCATTTCAGATCCTATTGCGCAATTGAAATGACAGATCTAACAATTGGGGCACACATCGAAGAAGCCTATACTAAAATGAAAAAAACATTTGAAAAATTCACGCAATTAGGATCAGGGTGGACTTTGGAAAGCATTCAAAACCTGGAATTGTTTGTAGCCAAGTACAATCCCCTCGCAGCAAGCTCCTTTATCGATACACCTGAAAAATTGAAAAATAAGCATGCAATCTTAAATATTTTGAATACTGATAATAAATGTCTTGTGTGGTCTCTGCTGGCTCAAAAACATCCAGTTGAAAGGAATAATCATGCAAATCGAGTCTCCAAGTACGAACCTTTTGAAGCTGAAATCCAATTGGGAGACATCGAGTGCCCAGTGCCCCTCGCAAAAATACCAAAGGTCGAAGAATTAAATAACATAAGGATCAACGTATTCGGGTATGAAAATGAAGTCTTTCCACTGCATATTTCGGAACGGGATGATAACGAATGTTATAATTTATTATTAATATCGAATGAAAACAATCACCATTATTGCCTCATTAGAAATTTTTCTCGGCTCATGGGTGATCGCACACATCGTGATCATGCAACATATTATTGCTTTAGGTGTTTACACCGATGTTCATCGGAGCGTGTGCTAAAAGATCATTCATCATACTGTAAAAATTTTAAGCCACAACGGATTCAAATGCCACGCCCTGAAGACAGCGTCATGGAATTTCCGAAGCCTCAATATCAACACCCCGTTCCCTACATCATTTTCGCCGATTTTGAATCCATTCTGCTCCCCATGGCAACGGCAGATCCTAGTCCTAAAACGTCTTTCACTAATCAGGTGAATATGCATCAAGCCTGCGGATATGCCTATGTTGTCGTGGGACCCGACGGAAGCTGTCATAAAAAAATCAAGTGCTATAGAGGATACAATGCAGTGGACAATTTTTTGCAAGACATAATTCAAGAAAAAGACGAGCTGGCAGAAACTTTAACACGAATCGTACCCATTCAGATGACAGCCAAAGACGAAGAAGACTTCAAAAATGCTAGAGAATGCTATCTATGCCACCAGCCCTTATTTCAAGATAAGGTAAAAGATCATGATCACCTAAACGGACAATACAGAGGGGCACTTCATTCATTATGCAACATACAATATCGTCTACGAAAAATGATTCCAGTCGTATTTCATAATCTCAAGAACTATGATGCTCATTTGATTATGCAGGGTCTGGGGAAAATTCAAAAGCATCAAATAAATGTTATTGCTAATAATATGGAGAAATATATCTCCTTCTCTCTGAGCAAGATACATAATAAATGCCGTGTTTCTCTTCAATTCATCGACAGCTTCCAATTTTTGTCTACTTCTCTCGAAAAGCTGGTGGCCAATTTACGACTGGATGATTTCAAGATTTTAAAAGAAAATATGCCTCATATCGACTTGCTGCTGCGAAAAGGTGTGTATCCGTACGAATATATGTCATCTATGCAAAAATTCAATGAAACCTCATTGCCTCCACGTGAAGCCTTTTTCAGTTCATTAACGCAGCAGCATATCTCTGAAAACGACTATGCACATGCCCAGACCGTTTGGGACACGTTCGGCCTTCAAAATATGGGTGACTACCATAACTTATATGTTAAAAGTGATGTTCTTCAATTGGCGGACGTGTTCCAAAATTTTCGTAAGCTCTGTACGCAGTTTTATCAATTAGACTGCGCACATTTTGTCACAGCTCCCGGTCTAGCCTGGCAAGCATCCCTTAAAATGAGCCAGCAGCCCCTCGAATTGCTCACAGATATTGATATGCATCTGATGATAGAAAGTGGCATTCGAGGGGGGATTTCTATGATTAGCCAGCGTTGGGCATGTGCGAACAACGATTCAGTGCCAAACCCAGACCCTGCCAAGCCCAGCTCGTACATCCTTTATCTAGATGCTAACAACTTATACTGTCATGCCATGTCTGAACCCCTACCGTACGTCGAATTCGAATGGATCACCCATGAAGCCGATACTCAGTGGATTTTATCATTGGAGGATTATGCTGAAAATGGTTACATTTTCGAGGTGGATTTAGAATATCCACCTCATTTGCATGACCTCCATAACGACTACCCACTCGCCGTCGAGAAAATAAAAATCGAAAAAAACAGGCTATCTCCTTACACACAAAATCTCATCAAAAATTCGCCGTACGTTACAACTAAAAAATTAGTACCAAATCTCATGAACAAGAGCCATTATATCGTTTATTACAGAAATTTAAAATACTATTTGAGTCTGGGAATGAAATTGCAAAAAGTTCATCGTATCCTGAAATTTAAACAGAGGGCGTGGCTTAAGCCATACATTGAGTTTAACACAGAACAAAGAAAGAATGCTACATCACCATTCCAAAAGGACTTCTTCAAACTTATGAATAACTCAGTGTATGGCAAATCGATGGAATCCGTCAGACGGCGAGTGGATATACAATTGGTGCATAAAGAAAAAAAATTAAAAAAACTTGTGGCAGCACCAACCTTCCAATCTTTCAAAATATTCGATGAAAATTTAGTAGGGGTTCAACGATTGCAGCAAACAGTCACCCTCGACAAGCCCCTCTATGCCGGCTTTGTCATTTTAGAGCTGAGTAAACTCCATATGTACAAGTTTCACTATGATTTTGTGAAGGCGACATATGGAGAAAAAGCTCGGCTCTTATTCACCGACACAGATAGTTTAACCTATCACATAGAGACTCCCAATATTTATACAGACATGGCATTGCACTCTGATTTATTCGACACATCTGATTATCCCCAGACTCATTTCCTCTATAGCACGAAAAACAAAAAGAAGATTGGCTGTTTTAAAGACGAACTGAACTCCAAGCCGGCATATGAATTTGTGGGGTTGCGAGCAAAAATGTACTCGCTTCTTTCCTCCGAGGGTGCAAAAAAGACAGCCAAGGGAGTCTCTAGAAGCGTTGTGGCCAAAACAATCAAGCATGAAAACTACAAAGACGCACTTTTCAAATCAAAAATAACCAAAGAAATTCAATATCGCATTCAGAGTGAAAATCATATTCTTTATACAATGAAGCAAAATAAAGTGGCACTGTCTCCCCTAGACGATAAAAGATACATAATGGATGACGGGATACACACCTTAGCACATGGTCATTATAAAATAACATAAAGTCTTCTTCTTCTTTTTTTTTGTGGCGATGCTTTATCGAAAGGCATCGGGCGGATGGTGGGTATTTTTTCTATCAAGAAATTTTATTTTTCTGATGAACTCTCATCCTTTTTTTTTTCTTTCAAGAAATTGATAATAATCATTCATCGTTTTTAAATAATAATTTAATCGTCATCCAAAGGCTTCACGAAAAAGGGGGCAATGAGGTATATATAAATAACTCTTCTTTTTTTTTGGTGTGATGCTTTATCGAAAGGTATCGGGTGGATGGTGGGCAATTCTTCAAAATACAGTTTTTTTTCTTTTTTTAAATCTTCATGGAAGACATCAAGGACTTTCATCGTTCTTCAATCATGTAAGACATCAAGGACTTTCATCGTTCTTCCATCATGTAAGACATCAAGGACTTTCATCGTTCTTCCAGCATGATACAGTGTGTTAAGACATCAAGGACTTTCATCGTTCTTTCATCATGATACAGTGTGTTAAGACATGACAATTCGTATATCAGTGCTTGCTGAAATCTTTATCATTAAAGTGGGGGCGCATAAAAAATATATATATTCTTTCAAATGTTGCAAACAATATCAGCGATGTACCATAAAAAAAAATGAACTTGCTGCAATCATTTTTCAAGTCTTCTTCAAATCCCTATATTATCTTCAGTTTTCAAGTCTTCTTCCAATAAATAGGATCATTTCCAAGATATGTTTAAAAAAAAAAAGGCTTCTTCGAAAAATTTTCAAGTGCTGCAAACAATTCCAGGATTGATCTAATATTCTTCTTCTTCTAATTAAAAAAAATCAAGAGGAGCTCATATTCTTCTTCTAATCCAAAGAAACAGTACCTTGAAAGATGCTGTCTTACTTTAGCTAGCTCAACATGACATGCTGAGACCCTGCTTTGCTGAGTGATGAAGCGTGCCAGAAAAATTGTGAAGGGCGATCTCCTGTTTTTGCAGAACAAATTAACTATCTTTTTAATATTTTCTTTTATAAATGTTATTATGTCTAAAAATAAATGAATTCCAATAATCATTCCTGACGTCTTTTTTTCATTATAGGTATCTCCCAGAAAAAGAAAGAGGAGGTTGAAAAAGGTAAATATATTTTTTCCCTTATTTCAAACACATGTATCTATCTTAATACACTTGCTTGTAACACTTTTTTTTTCTTTGCAGGTTTCTCGTAGAAAAATGGAGGACAAAGACGGGAAAAAAATGACATGTAGGTGGTATATAAAAAAAGATTGTGGCGCTATGAATTTTTTTCATAGCGGGTGGTTATGGAGGGTCCACAATTAAAAAAAAAAAAAAATTCCTACAAAATTATTTTTATAATTCCCATACTTCATTAAAATATATATATATATATATATATATTCGTTACATAAAAACATTCTATCTCTCAAAATTATTTTCAAAAATATTTCCTGCAGAAAAAAAAAATCTCTCAAATTCCTTAAGTCCCCCAATTAAAACTCATTAAAATAATCCCCTTATCTTATAGTAGAAATCCTTATCGCACCCCCCATCGAACCCTCCGTTCTTATCAGTGCTCATGCTCTTATCGCCACCTTCACCTGCTCCGCCGCTACTCCACCGCTGCGCCGCTACTCCGCCGCTACGCCGCTACTCCGCCGCTGCGCCGCTGCTCGACTCAGGTGGCGCAGAACCGGCTAATATACACTACTTTTGCCCTTAAACAGAAAAAAAATGCTAACATTTTGGCAGTGATGTCATAAACAACATTTTTTATGCACAACTATTTTATACAAATCATAAACAAACGTAAGAACATAATAATAATGTATTTATCAGGGTCAAAAAATGTTTTCAAAAAATTTTTATAAAACATTTCGCTTTATTCAGGGTGGCTAGTGGTCAGGGGAAAATACATTTTAAAAAAAGTGATAAACACCAGTATATTCTTACAGAAAAATTCATTCTGAAACAGCGAAGCAGAGGATTGTTTCAATGGGATTCCCAGCTAAAAAATAACTCCACTCCCAGTATATGAGTAATTAATTGATCGAATAATCAACATGAATTTTTTCTATAAGAATATACTGGTGTTTATCAGGTTTTTTTACTGTATTTTTCCCTGACAACTAGCAACCCTGTTATTTAATATGTGAGAAATATTTCTACACCTGTAGTTATCCCGTTGAAAGTTTTCGAGATATTATATATCTCACATAATTTTAATTCCCAAACTCCAGAATTTTGAAATACAATTTTACGTTTATAGTGTACGCAAAGGAAAACATTTACTTGTTTTTAACCTTCCTGCCCTGTTGAAATTTTACTCAACCTTGATAAAAACATTTCACACCAGAATTCTTATTTAAAACTATTTAACATATTTATTTTACTTCATCATGACGATCTACTATTTAATTTACTTTTTGAAAAAAATTCTGGTTCGAATCGAATGACATCAATTACTCAAATGGGTCGTTTAGACCCATTCAGGGTAGGAAGCAGAGTTGCCAAGTCTTCGGCTTTTTGGACACAAGTATTTTAGTACAGAAAATGTTGTTTTATGTAATCGGAACATTCCGCGATTTAAAAGAACAACATTTTTTCTAAGATAATACTGGTGTGCAAAAAGCCGGAGACTTGGCAAGTCTGGTAGGAAGGTTAAATACATATTTACGTAAATTCTGGTGTCTCTCGGGCATTTCAACATTTTAGCAACACAATTATTTTTTCTCTGAAAGGTATAAACAGCTGATTACAAAGTCTGCAATTTATATATTAAATAGCAATTTTCTATTAAGAAATGTTGGTGGCAGAGTGTATGTCCATTGATATATTTATTATACATCTGAAATATAAAATGTATATTATTCTGATATATCCCATATTAGCTAAATATGATCCTAATTTCCATTCGAATTAGTTTAAATGCAAATTTTACCTATTTAGAAAATATCCATCAACACTGCAATTTACAAAATTACCACATGTGTATTTACTGTAATTTACATATTTTTTAAAACATGCAAATACATAGAAACAAGAAGCATTTAAAATATCTATTGTAAATTGCACAATTGCGTGTGTTCATTGGATAGTCAGCAGCACATAAATATTAAGAATAAAATTTTGAGTTTTCCCTTATTTTCGTGAACATTACCTAACACGAAAATTCTTGTTAATGACTGTTTTTAAGTTGAAGTTGAAGTTTAGATATGTGTACCATAAACAAATTTTGTTTCAAATATATCCTTTTTGTTTTCAATCTTAAAAATTTTCATATAAAACACTGAAACATTCACTTTTCATATAGCATATATGTATTGTTTCATTTTGATGTTTCTGCAAAACATAAAAAAAGGAAAGTACATTTAGACATTAAATTCTGCAATGGATATGTAGACAATCATATTATACCTGTATTTATGATTATATGTATATATATATATACAGTGACCTCTCACTTATACGTGATGTTCAGTAATAACTTTTTCATACCACTATTTTAAAATAATAAATTCGACTTATAAATTCTGCGATTTAATAAGGCGAAAATTACCTTTAAATAAAACTGGTACTGAAAAATAATTTCCGTGTATCGCATATAAGTGAGAGGTCACTGTATATATATACATTTGTTAACCTTTCTGTCCTGAATGGGTCTAATCGACCCGTTTGTATAATTGATTTCATTCGATTCGAACCAGATTTTTTTTTATAAAGTAAATTAATTAAAACTCTGACAGAATTAGGTATAAAATAAATATGTTAAATAGTTTTAAATAAAAATTCTGGTGTGAAATGTTTTTATCAAAGTTGAATACAATTTCAACAGGGTAGGCGGGTAAAGGAATAAATTGATCCATTCGGTTTCTACTGTTTAAAAAATGTTTTTTTTTCTTGTTCTGGGGTTCTAATAGTAATATACTTTAAGAAAAACAGTTACAATTAAAAATTTCAGAAAACGCAAAAGAAAAAAATAATCAAAATGTTTATTTCAAGATTAGTATATTTGTGTTTTTATAAAATACTTGACAACAGAAGGAGATTGAGAAAATATTTAGATTTTATTTTAAAATTCGTGCCACGTACTGTTATACTTTACACGTTATTTAACCGTAATAACATATCTAAATAAACATGCAAATTAATATTTTCTTGTTTACTGTAAATATGTTCTTCAAATTTAAATTTTCCAATATTTTTCGATAACATAGACGCCACACTGCAATATTTAAATTCCCAGTTTTAAGCAATAATAAAAAAAAAACCTTTAATTTTCTAAATGTTTGTTTATCACAATGATATGAATCTGAAACGTATAATTTTATTGAAACAATAGACAAATGTATACATCTATATTACTGAACAATACGCATGTTTTTAATTCAAACATGTTTAAAAATTTACAATCATTCGTCTTCTTTTAACAAAATAAGAAAAAGTTTTCTGACTTGTTATATGCAATTAATTAAGCACGCCGTACATGCAATATAATTTAAAAGTGGTTATGATTTTTTTCAGAACTTAAAAATCGATATGATAAAAGAATTGGAAAGTAGTATGAATATAATATTTGATTAAAAAAATTAACCCTACAATGCATAGTGTAGCCAATTCGCAACACATTCTATTTAACTTTTAACATATAAGTAGTATATGGTACCTACTCTGGAACACTTTTCATACTCCACTAAACGCAAATATTGAACGATTATTGTAAGATTTTTCATCAAAAATTTGTCAGTCTGAATATCGAGAGTTGTAACGATTATTCATCAAAAAGTTCGTCAAAATGTGTGCATTTTTGAACAAATTTTAATATTTTTAATGAAAAAGTTTGCCTGTCGACTAATCCGATTATTGTAAGATTGTCCAAATGATGATTATAAAACAACCCTTGAAAATCCAATGGAATGCTAATATTTTTCATCAAACTTTATTAATCGTCTATCAAATGCTAATAAACAACCTTCCTCTAGGATGATATTGATAGGAATAATGAAAGCAAAGACCAGCGTTATATAATAAGTTATCAGCATTATAACCAATCCTAAAATCTTTAGTTGCATTAAAAGCTATAGAATAATATAAGTCATTAGCTCCAGGACTATAAATATCAAACCATTCTTTTGTTTCTGGTATTATATTCCAATTGTCATCACATTTACTTTCTATCCAAAAATAAATTCCAGGTTGAGAAAATTTAGAGGGTTGATCCATTTTGTATATTTTTGCGGTCAAAGTTAATTTTATTGTATCATTGAAACTATTAAATATAGTATAATTATTAGAGTTATCGATGCTATAATTTGTAATAACGGGGTCAAATTTGAAATAATGAAAGGTAGGCGAAAGACAATTAAACAGTAAAGTACTTATCACAAAATATTGTAGCATTTATATAGAAAAAAATTTTCGATAGATGATTCGAACAAAGTTTAGACAGATTAAATAAATAAGCTGTAAGAAAATATTAATTTATCAATTCTCTCCTTTTATTTACACTTATAAATGCTATTCTCATAGTTTGATATTTTCATAGTTCGATAAAATTAAAAAAAAATAGTTTGTGTCGAAATTAACACATTTTTGATAGAAAAGAATTTTGTACTTAAAACAGATATATTTTTAATTTCAGTAAATACTATTCTGTTAGTTTTCATAGATGATATTAAATAAAATCCATCCGATATTGTAAGATTTAAAACAAATAGTATGATTAAGCTTTTTCTAATTCATAATCATAATAGCCATCATTATTTTTTCCTTTAAAATGAAAGATATAACCCCCTTTATTCAGTTTTGTTATTGCATTTTCAGATATTTTTCCATGACTCTTTTTAAGAAAATAATCTTTTTCTACATCATTAACTTCCAATCTCGCAATAGTCGTATTTCCAAATTTAGTTTGAATTTTCTTCAACGAAATCAGTTTGTATTTCCCTTTCTCTAAATCTTTTAGCTTATGAGTTACTGGGAACGATCTGAGACTGTTGAATTCTTCCATTTATTAAGGAACAATTTTTGAAAGACAATTTTTATAGTACAGGCATCTGTACATAGAACATCCAGGTCCTAATATTCTAACGCATCTCGGTACATCTAATATTTTTATAGGAATTCCCCATTCTTCAAAAGTACTTTTCAGAAAAACGCCTCCTTTAAAAGCAAATGTCCCTCCGTATATCTGATGCAATTGTATGAAATAATCTTTTACATTGTCACTACTAATCCATAAGCCTGTATTATCTGAATATCTTTTAAATCTTAAACCATGGACATCGTTAGTACATCGACGAACTATTCCATGGTCTTGATCATCTAATTCATAGTTAGGTGTAAACACAGAAATCGTTTCACCTATTTCTTGTTTTAAATGAACCCAGCTTATTTCTCTCGCTATAGATTTAAAAGGAAATATAAAACCTTGAACATTTATGATAAGGGTGACATCGTCCATTTATTAGAAAACAATTTTTATAAATTAAAAATTCGGCTTAAAATCCAAAGGGTACAGTATCAAAGTTATCTAAAATTCTTCTTTTATCATATCCAAACATATATCTTTTATTCATTTTATTCACTTTAATATTTCTATCTTTTTGTATCTGAAATTGGTTTATTTCTACATCTATATGGTCAATTTCCCCAGTTATTGTTTTCATTCTCTCGTCAAAATTGAGCTTAGTTTCGCTCTCATAACTCATTTTAAATCCTTTTACTTTTCCTTTTACAGAACCATCGTTCAGAATATAACCATAATCTTTACTAGCTCCGGATATCCACGATTTCATATATTTATCTTCTCCTAATTCATCGGTCCATTCGCCTAGCATACAGCCTGTTTTTACTTTATTGGAGCCATCATCGATATAAACAATACTATCTGTATCGTAATACATTACTTTATCTCCTAATTTATCAAGCATTTCATATAATCTTATTCTAGCCGAACTGGTTGTAAAAGCTGCTATATAATTATTCGTATTAAAGTTATTCTGGACATATTCATCTTTCATCTTATAATCCATTTGCACACACTCATCATTTAAAAATATCATATTCAAATCTTTAATGCGGTCGTTCAGTATAATTCTATAAAAGTCTGCCAATTCTGTAACATTCTCTGTATGTTTCATATTTTTTCTCTGTCCGAACTTTCCCCATAAAGAGTTTAAACAAATTTTGGATATAAATCTCATTCCTGGGTTTTCTTTGATTTCTCCTAACCTTATACCCAATTTCTTTTCTACGCACCTTTTATATTCTTTTTCAGTTTTGAAATTTTCAGACCATTTATCATCTGTTTCTAATTTGATTTTCAAAAACATTTTAACATAATCCTTAAATAATGTATTAGATTTTTTTTCAAAATGCCAAACTTCATAGATATTTAAAATCTTATAACCTTTTTCAATAGCCAGTTCAACTTCGGTAGTTGTCCACGTACCAGTAAAACTTCTCTCCTCATCCGTATGATTACATTCTTTATTCCGCATTTCATAACATTTTTTACATTGTTTCTTTTCGCATTTTATAGGTTTTGAACATAATTTACACAAACTAAATATTAATTTTTCTCCTTTATAAGGTAAAACAGGATGGTAGAGCTTTCTAGGTGGAAGTATTTTGCATTGTATCAAACCATACCAATTCTTATCATATTTTTCCGGATTATAAATTTTTACCGGATGACCAACAGGATAGTAATCAAAGTAATTCACTGTTGGATAAAGTGAACAAACATCGATATATCTACCCTTTTCGTTTTCTTTCATTTCGTATATTAATTTGGTAGGTTCACACCGACCTCCGGTGAATGCGTTTCCAGGATTTAAAGGTTCTACAAAATCTCTTTTCCATTCATTTTTCATATATTTTTTAATTTCTTTGTCACTATCAAAATCGCATTCCCATATTTCAATCAATTCAAATCCTTTATCTTTTATTTTTTTATTTATTTTTTGAGTTCTGTCATACAAATCTTTCATACATATCTGATTTTGAAGATTGACAGTGGATTCTGTAAAACAGCGAGGACAACCGTGCCAATGACAGCCTTGAAACTGATAAACGGTATTATTATAAAAACCATCTACTTTATAAGTTTTATCCCCTAATTTCAGTTTTTTCTCACCACCGTTTAAAGCATGCTGTATTTTGATAGTGTGTTTTTTAGACAGATAGTCTAACCAAATGATCGATTTCTTACTGTATTGATCCTTTGGAATAAACTCCTCATCAATCGCTATTGTATTCACTGGAATGAATTTATCTCTGTATATAGCCATACAAACGCCAGCTAAAGTGACATATTTAAAAGGGTCAATATCAGCAATGTTTAGAAATAACCTTCGCAATTCTAAACATCCTTTTCTTAAAATATCAACATCAGATCTACAATATTTTATAATTTCTTTTTGAAAATCAAATGTTTCGTTTTTTGCCGATTTATGCCATTTATCAAAAGTTTTTCTTTGATCTAAAGTCATAGTATCATAACCATAATAGTATTTTTCAGGATATTTCCCTACATAATTTTGATTTTCCTTAGTGTTAAACAAATGAGGAAAATAACCTTTAGCCAATTCCGTTAGTCCAAATGTTTTAGGAAATTTTCTTAACGGAATCAGCGTAAAATTAATAGAATCGATAAACCTTATATTATAAGCGGTTGCTTGCATATATATGAGTTTATTTCCTTGATATATTGTAAACACTTTAATTTTATTTTTAAAGCAGTATTTAGCTAGAAATTGAAAATCGAATCCTTTCCCATAATGCGCTAATACCGTATAACCGCAATGTTTCTTTTGGAATAACCATTTACAATATTCATTTTCATTCTGAAATATTTTTTCTTTTCCGTTAAAATCATGATTTATGACTAGATTGACTTGGTGATTTCCTGTCTCTTGGTTCGTTTCAACGTCAAAAAACATATATTTTTCTGTAAATCCTGACCTTTTACATTTCTCACACCATTTCTCTCTCTTTTCTATATTTTTGGGACAAATGTTTTTACAAGCTCCTCCCTTAGATTCTTTCCTACGTATATAACATTTATGATCTTCCATATCCCACTCTCTGCAGTTTTTACATTGTCTTTCTCCGCATTTATGATCTTTCGGTTCTCTTTCACTTCTGTTGATAATTCTCTTACATTTTAAACATTTCCACAGTGTTTTACAGACTGAGTGATTTTTATGATTTTCGAAGCAGTTTTTTCCTTTAAAAGATCTAAAACAATCATTACACTGAATATCATCTCCCTCGCAATTACTCTCTTTCTTAAAACATCTATTGCATTTTAAAGGACATTTATGTTGATCACTTCTATAATAACTGACTTTACAATAATCGCAATAATTCTTTTTTCCTAAAAATCCTGTAACCGTTGTAATGACATCAAAATGATTTCTATTTTTTAAAATGTAAACACAATTAGATTTATAGGCACCGCTATATATTCTTCCGTTAAAATTTTCTCTGCAAAATATAGTTATTTGAATATTTAAAAAAAATTCGAATTGTTTAACATGCTCTAAATTACACATTTCTAACGGAATATCACACATTTCATGCAATTTTATCGCTAAACTTTTTTGTAATTTTCTACCCATTTTTATGTATTTAACATCTAAATCTGTAAGTTTTTCTAGATTCAATTTTTCGCATAAAATTTTACGATTTAGAATAGCTAAGGCTGTAACGATGGATCTAGCCAAACAGATATTATCGTCATTTTTAATTTGAATTATACTTTTTTTATCAACAACATCATTATCGTTCAGTAATTTCAATCGTTTACCGCCTTTGGGTAAATCAACAACCGTAAAAATAAATTCACAATCTTTAATATCCAACTCTTTGTATTCAATTTTATGCGTTAAAACATCTAAATAGGTCTCATAGGCTTCTTTCGTTGACATCATTTTAGGATGAAAAGGCTGTGTCAAATAGGGATTGAATACAATTATATCTACCTTTCCTTCAATTTTTCCAATTGCTCTCCTGAATAAATCTTTTAAGATACTATAATACTGGCCCGGTGTGAGTTTGTTTATTTGTCTTATTTTATAAACATGTCTATAGGTATTAAATTTTTTTACAAATTTTTTTTCTTTCTCAACAATTTCGTAATCGGGTCTAAACAGATTTTCCAAATTTGCTTGTAATTTTACTTTCTTTTCTGTCTTTTTAATCAATTTTTCATCTTTATATTTCAATCCATAATAATCAAAGAGTTTCTTAAGTTTTGACCTGTTTTTTGGTTCATTTATAAATTGTTTCAATTTTTCATTTAAATCGGGAAATAATTTTTTAAGGTTTACTTCTGTTTTTATCTTTTTTTCTTCATTATTTTTTGGATTAAATTCTACTGTGTTATTGTTAAATTTCAAATCAAAAGAATCGAATATTTTTTTCAATTTATTTCTTTTTTTAGGATTTTTGATAAACTTTTTCTTCATTTCATTTAAATAATCTGTTACATCTAGATTTAATAAATCTACTAAAACGTATTTATATTCCCCTGTACTTTTTACATATCTTATTATCAATCTAATTAATTCCTCTTTTTTACACCCCTTAGGCTGTTTTATATTTAAAAGTTTTACAGCGTGTCTCAATTTAGATATAGGTATTGATCTTAGAGATTCCTCCATTTATATAGAAGGAATTTTATCAATACTTTTTGCTACACATTTCTAATTAGCAGATCTATAAAGGAAAGTCTGTTAAAAAATTAAATGTTAAAAGAAACTAAAGGTCCATTTCGGATTTAAATTTTAAAATCGGCAAAAAGATGTAGAAAATTAAAAAAAAGGTCTAAAAATTATAATATTAAAAAGCTGGAACAAACAGACTATGTCAGATCTTTTAAATGAAAATTTTAATGATGATATAAAATTGAATAATTTCTGAAAATGCAAAAATAAGATCGTTTACTCAAAAGGACTAATTGCTGTCCATTGAAAGAAATCTGAATTTTTTTCTACAGGTTCGCCATTCAATTTTAAACATTCAAATCGAAATCCGTTTTTATCTATTTCTGTTATTCTAACAAAAAATGGTTCGCTGTATTTACATACAGGCGTTATATGAACATTAGGATGAACATTAAAGGTATGATTCCAATCTACATTTATTCTTTCAGTTGTACAATTACCTGTCAAAATCTTTGTACTTTTTGAATTACCCATTTATTTAGCCGAAAAATCACTGTCATAATCAGGCACTTCTATTTTACGTTCATTCAAAATACGTTCAACTAAATACTTTACATTTAATATAATATCTTCATCTAAAAAATATGTTCAATTTAAAACACAACATTCTGTATAATACTTTCATTCAAAATATGTTCAATTTAAAACACAACATTCTGTATAATACGTTCAAATAAATACTCAACATTTAATATAATATTTTCATCTAAAAAATATGTTCAATTTAAAACACAACATTCTGTATAATACGTTCAAATAAATACTCAACATTTAATATAATATTTTCATCTAAAAAATATGTTCAATTTAAAACACAACATTCTGTATAATACTTTCATTCAAAATACGTTCAAATAAATACTCAACATTTAATATAATATTTTCATCTAAAAAATATGTTCAATTTAAAACACAACATTCTGTATAATACTTTCATTCAAAATATGTTCAATTTAAAACACAACATTCTGTATAATACTTTCATTCAAAATACGTTCAAATAAATACTCAACATTTAATATAATATTTTCATCTAAAAAATATGTTCAATTTAAAACACAACATTCTGTATAATACTTTCAACTAAAAAATACGTTCAATTTAAAACACAACATTGACTATAATATTTTCAACTAAAATGCAACCTAAAAAATACGTTCAATTTAAAACACAATATCATAAACTTATTTCGACGTTCGTTTGATATGATAATTGCTTTTTAAATGTCTCTTTTTATGAGCTAAAGTGTATTTTTTACCGCATTCGCAATCTAATTTTTGATTTTTCATAGCTAAATGACAACTTTTGCAATTAGCGTAATGTTCTGTTTTACCGTAACGAAATCTAGTATAAAATTGGTCTAAATTTTTTGTCATCTGACAATGCTTGCAAGACTTCTCCATTTATTAAGAAATATTTTTTAGAAAGCTATTCCAAATGTCTTCGTTTTTCTTATTAAATTTTACTTTCAAATTATTATCAATATTATAATAATCTAATATTTTCTTTATGAAATATAGGTAATTTATCGACTTTTTATAGTACACTAAATCTAAAAGCTGAATAAACATTTCTTCAGCTTTATATGGAATATTTAACTTCAATTTCCATTTCAATGCTTTAAAACGACTTATTCGGGATTTGCGTCTTTCGCTTAAAAAAACATCTATATTTTTATATCTAAAATATTCACCGTCCGAATCGTACATTATTTCACTTTTTTTCATCTGGTCATAAATCTTTAGATAGTTTTCAGGCATTTCAGATTTTTTTACTTTGTCAAAAGTTTGTGTTAAGCTTGATTCGGTATCATCTATTAGAATATCTTTAAAAAAGTCGTAATTCATTTATTAGACAGCGAAAAGCTGACGCTTTCTAATCTTATATTCTAGCAATACGTCGATTAAAGCAGACCTTTTTTCTACCAAAGACGTCATTTCCTTCTAAGTACAAAATTTGACGAGCAAGTTCACTTTTTGACGCGCGCTCCAAAGTTACGCTGTACTTACGGAGTAACAAATTCCGTTCGATAATAAAAAGCAGATTATTAAAATTAGATTATTTATAAAATCACTTAAAGCAGGGGACTTTTTAATATCGATAAAGTTATGTAAAAACAATTTTATATAATATCATGCTTATTTAATTCATCATAAAAAGTATGGAAGATTATTATTATTTAAATAAAAAACTCAGTTAATTTATTTAACAGAATCGATCATTTAAAAATGGAAAAAAACTAAATTGACTTGATATCTTTTTCGTCAACCCAAGAGTTAAATTCGTCGGAATAATTTAACCATTTAACTAGACATTTATTGCCTTTCTTTTTTATTATTTTTTCAATTTTATACACATTGTCTTTTTTATTATATTTAACTAATTCCGGTTCATAGTAAGTTCCTTTTATTTCGTTGCCGTTCAAATCCTTTATTCTATAAGTAATCGGATCAGTGTTTAATATTTCTGAAACGATGAAAATTTCCTCCGTAAAAGTAGGCTGATAACCGCGGGTAAAAGCAGTCTGGTATTTCGAAATTCTTATTCTATCGCCAACCTTGAATTTCGGTTTTCTTATTATTTTTTCTTCGTATAAATTTTTATAAACTTCAGATTCGTTTTCCGCTCTACTCGCTTCGCTAGGCGTCATTTTGATAGACCTATGCCTGGTATTATTATAATTTTTAACTAATTGGTCCAATACATCTATATATCTTTTAGTATTGTTGGCCGCTAGATAGGTTCTAATTTTTTTATTAATTGTCCTGTTAAATCGTTCGACTACAGAACATTTTATTTCAACATTTTCTGTTGTAAACCACTGAATATTATTATCTTTAAATAATTTTAAAGTCCATTTATTTACGAATTCTAATCCTTTGTCTGTCTGCAGTTTTTCAGGAATTCTTTCTTTAAATATCTTTTTAAATGCTTCAGTTACTTCTTGTCCTGTTTTTCTTTTTATCGGTATGGCCCACCCATATTTACTAAATATATCTATCACTGTCAATAAGTAATTAGTTCCGTTATTATATTTACTAAAAGGTTTGATAAACAATAAATCTGCTTGCCATTGGTCATCGATATGACTGACATAAATGCGTCTTCGTTTAAATTTACGAATTAAAGGCTTATGTCTGGTATAAACATCTTGGCTATGTAAAAAATCTGTAATTTGATTTTGACTGAAACCTGTTTTCCGTTTTAATTCATTGATCCCACAATAACCACTTTCAGGATGATAATACATTTTTTCTAAGATACTTTTAGGATCTTTCATCCCTAAGGTTTTCCTAAAAAAACACTCTTTTTAGAACCACAATCTAGACAAATACCTTTCATCATTGGCCTGTTATTTTTAGAAATTGCATCTTTAATATCTTTTGTTTCTGTATGGTTTTTACATTTTAAACAATAGATCTTTGTATTTCCCATACCGAAAGTTTTTTTAGCTTGAATAATCGGTTTTACAATCCCCCTTTCAATTCTTTCTCTCATCGTAGGATTTTGAATATTATCTAGTCCATCAATCATATTCTTATCGCATACTTCATTTCTACTTTTTGTATCTTTATTTTCTAAATAACATTTATCATGCTTATATGCAATTTCATCTACTCTGTTAACAGGTTTAGACGAATTTTTATACGTTAAATCTGGATTTAATCGTGTTTTCCCCCATAATAATTGTGTCCCCGGGCCTGTAAAATTATGGCCAGGTAAATGCATTTCGAAAGGTAAATTACTAATGACTTTATTCAGAAGACCCGATCCAGTTTGTCCGCATTTTAAACATCCGCCTTTAAATTTACCTTTTTTAGTTAAAGATGTAACACCAAATTTTTTACTTTTACAACTCATTTATTAGGCAGCAAAAAGCTGACGCTTTCTAAGAAGAATATTTATATCCATTCAACTGTACTTTTTTCACATACTTTTCGATTGGGAAGTATACTAAATTATTTATAAAATCTTGTTCTCTGACATACACTTCTTCTTCTGAAATTTTTTTAGCTTTCAATAAATTTAACTGCTGTTTATAAAAATTATAACATTGCTTGTATTCTTCTTTTCGTTCCAAAATATTTAAAGATTTCTCAATGACTTCTACAATTCCAGAACTTAAACTCAAAGCAGCGAGGGGTATGAACGCAAAAGCTGATAATCCCGAAGCACTTAACATAAATTTGCTAACTGATAAGGAAATACTTATCTTTTGATACAAATTGTAACTTTTCCGATAAATATATAATCTCTTTTCTAAATATTCTTCCATTTATATAGGTTCAAAATTTTTTCTGTATCTCATTTCAGAATTTACTAAATCTAGCATAAAGAAATTACCTTTACAAGAATTATATTTTTCTAGAAATTTTTCTTTTGTAAGATTTCCGTCTATTTCTCTGATTATCTGATTAATTTCCCTAGGCTGTAGCTTAAAAAATATGAAGTAATTACAATTTTTTCTAATATTTATAGGAGTTGAGTAATAAGACTGCGTTAAATAAATAATGGATGCATTTTTCTTTCTACCTCTTATAAACAAATCCTCTATAACTTTCTGATCTTTTTCTGTAACACAATCGTCAAACACAACAAGATTTTTTTCTGAGGAATCTAGATCATCAACAGTAATAAATTCACTCAAATCTGAAGAAAATAGTACTTTCTTTTTATACTTATCATACTGTTTTAATAATTCCTTTATTTTATTTTTACTTATTTTTTTACATTTTAAAATATCGTCTCTTTCAACACCTTCAAACAGTGTATAATCTTCTTGCAATTTAGAATACTTTGGCTCAGAAATGTCTTTTGCCCATAAATATAAAGCGTCGAAATCTAATCTTAAATTACTAGGATTCTCAAAACCGTTTAATAAATTTATTAGTAAATTTGTCTTTCCGCAACCTGATGCCCCGATTATTAATAATCTGAAAGGATGTCTGGGTAAAAAACGATGTTGTTTAGGGTCAGGCAATTCTTCCGGTTCTGTGTAATCTTTAATTTTAATCATTTATTTACTGAGAAAATTTACAGCTAGTAAAAATAAAATTACTGCCAGTAAAAGCATATTAGCTGTCAGTAAAAAATAGACGGCGAAGCTGTCGCTTCTAATTTCAAATCATATAAATGGATAAAATAAACGATTTAGAAAAAGATCGAAATAAGAAACAAAAAGAAGAATTAAAAAATGCAATAAAACTTGTCAAATTACAAGCAGATATTAGAAAAAATAATGAAGAACAGCGTGATAGAAAGCTAGGTATAGACAAAAGTTTAACTGAATTTCATAAACCTGTCACTAAAAAATTAGAAGAACAGGATAAAAGTAGAAAAGAAAATATTAAAGCTATCAATGATAAATTGGACGAATTAAATATATCTTTACAGCCTATTGCAGAATCATCTAGAATTATTCCTGATGCGATCGAAGATGTCAAAGAATTATATAAAGAACCACCACTTACTTACAATGTTGATCAAAATTTAGATATTAATTATTTAAAATCTGTACAATTATACAAACCTTCGAAACTCCTAGACAATAAAGAAAAATTAAATGAAATGTATGCAAAGGCAAAGCAGTTAAAAGAAGAATTATCGAGGAAAAAAGGCAACTTACAAAGTACAATTAATAGGGCTAGAAATCTTTCAGAGGAGGAATTAAGTCAGAAAAAGGTTGAATTAGACGCTGTTAAAAATAACGAAGAGGAACTACAAAGATATCTGGGTAGATTAACTACAATTCAAGGTAGTGAAGTAATGAAAGTGGGAAAAGGATTAGATTTATTATCTGAATTATTGGATAAAATATGTCAAGGTAGCAAGTCGAAAAAATTAAGAAATGAAGTCAAACTGCTAATAGACAAACTCATTAAAGCTAAAAATATAACTAACGGAGATAAAGAACGATTATACAATCAATTTCTTCTTTAAAGATTTTACTGCCTAATAAATGAGTTATGTAAAAAAGAAGATTCATTTGAGTGACGGGCAGATTAGTAAACTGAAATCAGCGCTCAGAAAAAAAGAAGAACTGACACTGCAGATAGACAATTCTAAAACTCCCAATTATGAGATGTATTTAACCAAAACTCAGATAAATCAGATTAGCAAAGGTAAAAGAATAAATATAAGCAAAACTCAATTAGATAAAAACGGTGGATTTTTACCCTTTTTAATTCCTATTTTAACATCACTAGGACTCGGTGCTGCGAGCGGTGCGGCGGGTTGGGGAACTAAAAAAATCCTAGATAAAATATCGGGATCTGGAGTTTTTCAGCCTTGGGAAAACAAAGGATCGGGTCTAAAAGCGTCAATGTCTAAAAAAAAAAATCCCGGTAACAGAATTGGGTATATCCGATGAAACGATTAAAGAAAATATGAAAGATGAAAGAGGATTCAGGGGTGTTTTCACTTCCGATTTACTTCCTAAAAAGATTGGAAATTTTGAAAGCGGGATTATTAATTTAGATATTTCGACGGGTCCTGGAACACATTGGGTTTGTTACTATAATGATCCAAAATATAACTATGTAGAATATTTCGATCCTTTTGGGGAATATATATATAAAAATATTAAACTCAAAGAAAAATATATTCCCGAAAATATTATGAAATTTCTTAAACTGTCCAATAAAAAAGTCAATATAGCTCACAATGATAGTTTTTTACAAAAACCTACTTCTGTAAATTGTGGATTATTTTGTATGAAATATATAAAGGAAAGAAATAAAGGTAAATGTCCAGAATGTGTACTTAATTCATTTACTCAACAGCCTAGCGATTATAACGAAGAGTTTGTTTTTCATCTTTAAAGATTTTTTACTGTCTAATAAATGATCAAATTGAAACCAAAAAGTCATGAAAAATCAGAGGACTTCACTGTTGAATTTCCTCAACCTCTAAAATTAAAAAAATTAGCATTGCAATCTTTTACTATGACAGTTTCATGGTTTAACATAACAGATAAAACTAATATGTTTGACGTATACACAGATGAGAATAATGTTAAATCTATCACTATTCCTTACGGTAATAAAAATGTTGAAGATTTAAATATAGATGTGATGAAAGCGTTTGGTTCAGACGATCCTCCGGTAAAATTTGGTAGAATACAATCTAGACTAAGAATGCTTATTAAATTAACTAAAGGTTGGAATATCGACTTAACAAAAAGCGATTTTCATAAGTTAATAGGCTTTGAAAAAAAGGTCTACGAAAGTCATGATGAAGAGACTGTAATAGAAGGTGAAAATATAGCGGATATAACCAACGGAAACGATATTATATATATTCATTGTGATGTAGTGAATGGATCTTTAATCAACCAGAATAATTCAGAAGTTATTTATTCTTTTACACCGAGGGATGTACCGGGTGTTATCATTTCGAAAGAATTCAATAATTTAATCTATTATCCTGTGAATAGGGATTCTATTCGCAGAATAAGGATGAGAGTTACGAATCAAAATGGTGAATTAATTGATTTAAATAAAGGTTTAATTGAGTATAATTTTAGAGTCGTAGGTGAAAAAGAAGATTATGTTGAAAAAATATATCAATTCATATTAACTAAATTTTCTCAATAAATAAATGAATAAACACAGATTATATAGGAAAAGTAAAAGAATTCAAGGAAAAGGATTTTTTAAAGCTAAAAAAGTAGATTTGAATGACAGATTGACGGATGCTGACATATTGAAAGAAATATTTTCAAAAAAGATGAAAGGAACAGGTCTGAAAATTCTTCCTAAATAAATGGAAAAAATTTATGATCTGAGAGATACTCGTTATTTTTATAATAACGATATAAAAAGTAGCGAATTAAAAAAAATAAGATTACCTAGTACAAGCCATAATGACAAAAAAGAAAATACGACGTTTCATTTCGAAATTACTGATACCAATGATCCTGTTTCATTATCGGAGAGTTATCTGGAGACAAAGTGGAAAATTGTAAAATCCAGTGGCGCATCTATAAATGATGAAAATGTCGCCGCAGTGTGTTCTATGAAAGGCGTAAAACTTCAGATAGGTAAACAAATAATCGAATCAGTTGGAGACTATCACTCCTACATTCTACAGGTTAAGAGACTGAAGGATTATACCAGAGATTATTCAACATCTGAAGCTACCAATATAGGTTTTTATCCAGATACCAGTGATAGTGCTGATAGAAATAAAAGTTTACTTCAAGACGATGGTACGATAATTGCTACCACCCCTGTAACAGATATCGTCAATAAATTAAAAATTGTAAAAAATGAAAACTACAATAAAGGATTTAAAAAAAGATGGGAATTGTCGAAAAACAGCAATACAGTTACAACATGGACGCCTTTAAAGGAAATTTTTGATTTTGTCACAGAATATAAAAAAGCCATTTCTGGATTCATAATAAGACTAGAATTCCAAAGAGACGATAGTAGAAATATGATTTACACAGACGCTGCAAATCCAGATTATAAAGTAGAAATTGAAGACATAGCACTGTGGGTGAGATACGTCGACTTTAAAAATGGTGCGGAGATTCTCTATAATGAGTTAAAATTATCTAATACGGATATAGAAATAAACTGGAATCAGTATGAAATTAACAGATCTAGTCCTATTAATAAATATAAAAGCGGTTCTGATTCTATATCTGCTACATCCGATGAAGTTTTAAGATTATTTGTAATTCCGCAATATTTTGAAAGAAATGAAAATCCTAAAAAGAATAATATGATATTTGATAACTTGGATATGATCGAATGTTGGTTGATGATTAACAGATCGCCGTTACCAGCAGAGCGATATACTATGGATTTTGGTAAAAAGGAATATAATAGATTATATGAATCTTTTCTGGAATCAGGTCTCAATAATCTAAACACAGAAACCGGTTGTATGGTAAATTACTCAGATTTCGGTAAATTATATTCTATAATTCATTTTGATTTGTCAAATCATGTAAACTATACTACTCTGGAAAATTTGAGAATAGAATTCAATTGGAAATTAGAAAAAGAAACAACCCAAGAATATGTATTTTACTATATTTTAGAAGTAAGAAAGAAATGTATATTAAATATGAATAAAAAAGAAATTACTATGATTAAAACCTTAGGAGAATAACATTTTTTAGTCTTTATAAATGGCTGTTTATTATCCGCCGTATGATAATCCAGAGCGAAAAGGCCCTATCGGACCACCCGGTATAGGTTTTAAATTAACGGACGAGGGTCATTACGATATGGAAAATAAAATATTAAAAAATTCTTCAGATCCAATCGATGATTTAGATTTAACCACTAAAAGTTTCGTTTTGAATAAAATAGAAAACAATCATTTTGAATTAAAAGATTTTATAGACAAAAATAATACCAATTACGACAGTAATTTTTTAACTTTCACAAAAGAAACAGCCGAGAGAATACAAGAACTGGATGAAAATACTTTACATCTAATTGAAGGAAAAGCTTACGATGCTAAAGGAAAAAGAATAGGTAATGTCGCAGACCCATTAGATGCAAAAAATGTTATCAATAAGCGATATTTAGAAAAAAATGCGTTAATATTAAAAAATGATAAATTTGATGCAAAAAATAAAATAATTACGAATGTTTCAGAACCCGAAAACGATAAAGACGTAGTCAATAAAATATATGTAGACAGTAAAGATATCTGGGTTACTATAAAAGATGATTTTCAGACTTTTACAGAAAAAGAATTTACCAAAATAAATTTCGACTTGATGAGTTCTAACTTATTGAATAAGGATATGAGATTATCTACAAATATGTATATCAAAATTACTATATATTTAATGGATAATAGTAGATATTTTGATACAGAAATAGAACTTAAATTCGGAGATAAAACAATTTTACACAGAGAGACAAGTGATAATTATGAAACTTGTTTTGTCAATGGAAATCGCGGTGAAATCATTACAGTCTGGATAAAACCCAAAATACCAATCACTTTAAAACCTTGGATGCATATTGAAAAAATTGCTTTTTAAAATAGGTTCGTTATTAAATGGATATCAACTGGGACGAATTTTCTAAAACTAAAAATTTATCCGAAGATGTCCTACGAAATTTGAAAGATCAACTCAATTGGAAGTTAGTTTGTAGATATTCAGTATTATCCGAATCTTTTATGGAAGAACTCATAGATTATATTGAATGGAATGTTATATGTATACACCAAAAACTTTCAGAAGAATTTCTAGAAAAATATAAAGAAGAATTCGATTGGAATTTAGTATCTAAGAATCAAAAGCTGTCTGAAGGATTTATACTAAAACATTCGAATTATATAAATTGGGTTGTTATATCTCAATATCAAACTTTAAGTGACGAATTTATTCAAACCTATCATGAAAGATTAGATTTACATAAAGTATCCATGTTTCAAAAACTTTCAGAAAACACTATGTGCAAACTGGAAGAAGGACTAAATTGGTTGCAAATAGCTCGTTTTCAAACATTTGGTGAAAGGTTTTTAGAAAAATATATGCATAGACTAGATTTTTGTAATCTGATCGAATATAAGTTTGATCAATTACCAGATAATTTTTATAACGATAACTGGAAAAAAATACTTTCCGTTCAACTGGGTGAATTAAATAAAAAATTTGGCCATTATTATGAAGAAGAAGAACCTCATAGAGAAAGATTAATGGATGAAATTTTCGAATTAAAAAATATTTTAATACGATTTATTAATGAACTGAGACAACTTTTGAATAAAGATGAAAAATAAAAGTGTTTATAAAAATGCTTTTATATAAATGGTGTTGGCTCAAAGATTAATCGCAATGTAAAGAATTTTACACATTTATTTCATTATATCTCAATAAAATTGATTTTCATTTAAGTGAAAAAGTTATGAAATTACCTATTGAATTTATAAGAAAATTTAAAGAGACTGGGACAGAAAAGATAAAAGTTCAATACCCTTATTTCTAAAAATGGAGTGGAACTTTACGTCGGCAGGTACTCCATTATACACTTACGAACAGAATAGGTTTGCAAGTCATTACAACTTTCCAGGGACCATACATTTACGAACAGATTAGGTTTGCAAGTCATTACAACTTTCCAGGGACCATACACTTACGAACAGAATAGGTTTGCAAGTCATTACAACTTTCCAGGGACCATACACTTACGAACAGAATAGGTTTGCAAGTCATTACAACTTTCCATCCACCACAATCACAAATGATCTATGTTTGCGAGCATTTATAGCCATCTCCAGTGACAACACATTTGTGACCATTCCATCTTCGCCATCTCTTCCATCTTTACATCAACTCATAATTATTCAAACATAATTAGAGAGAGTTATATGGTTTTATATGACCCCTCCATAGCTCTTTTTACATCAACTCATAATTATTTAAACAATAATTAGAGAGAGTTTAGCTATGGAGGGGGAGCTCTGATCTGTATACAGTCTTCTTAGTGACGCAACTTTACCGGCTTATAATACAACTTTATCGACTGTGTGACGTCATTATTCTTACAAATTTTTGCAAAATGCCCCCCAATTGACACGCACCAAGCGCTAATAAAAATGGGGGGTTTTTTGCGCTTGGTGCGCGTCTATTGGGTTTTTGCTTGTCAGGGGTTCGAACTCGCAACCTCTGCATCCGAAGAAGAATGCCGATAAAGTCGCGTTGTCCTAACCACCATACAGATGAGAGCTCAGCGAGGAAGTCTTTTTTAATATATATAACTATTAAACTACCACACTTAGGTAAAACATCAATTATTAAGAATTTGGAATGTAATATATTTTGAAAAATGTTTGGATTTAATATTAAAATTTAAAAAATTTTCATCTTCTTCTCAGAAATTACAAGTCTCTAACCATTTCTTAAATTTTCTTTAAACAGAAACAATAAAAACTGAAATTTAATATTACATTAACTGAATATTAGCATTGGATGAATATTATTTCTTATTTCAAATTATGATTATTTAATCTGTCTAAAAATTGTTCGATAGTCAAACTTTTTGATAAAAATCTTACAATAATGATTAAATAATAGCGTTTAGTGGAGTATAAAAATATCAAACTACCAGAATATATGATAATACATTAACTGAAATCAATAAATTATTAGTATTCTTTTGCATATCATTTTTTAAAAATAATCATTCATGAATGAATCCTTTAAACAACAATCAATATTCATCCGTTCTTGCTTCTATTAAATTAAATTAAAGTAAATGTAAAATTCCTATACAAAATTAAATAAATATTAGAAAAATTCTTATTAATTCTTACTTAAAATAAGCATTTTCTATCAGAAATCTAGGAATACATCATAAATTCGTTCCTTGTACAAGCGAGAAATTTTTTTAGTGCTGCCCTCTATTAGCAGTTGAAAGAAATGAAGAATTTAGCGCTTTTAGCTGCACATTTGCTTTTAAAGGAGGCGTTTTTCTGAAAAGTACTTTTGAAGAATGGGGAATTCCTATAAAAATATTAGATGTACCGAGATGCGTTAGAATATTAGGACCTGGATGTTCTATGTACAGATGCCTGTACTATAAAAATTGTCTTTCAAAAATTGTTCCTTAATAAATGGAAGAATTCAACAGTCTCAGATCGTTCCCAGTAACTCATAAGCTAAAAGATTTAGAGAAAGGGAAATACAAACTGATTTCGTTGAAGAAAATTCAAACTAAATTTGGAAATACGACTATTGCGAGATTGGAAGTTAATGATGTAGAAAAAGATTGTTTTCTTAAAAAGAGTCATGGAAAAATATCTGAAAATGCAATAACAAAACTGAATAAAGGGGGTTATATCTTTCATTTTAAAGGAAAAAATAATGATGGCTATTATGATTATGAATTAGAAAAAGCTTAATCATACTATTTGTTTTAAATCTTACAATATCGGATGGATTTTATTTAATATCATCTATGAAAACTAACAGAATAGTATTTACTGAAATTAAAAATATATCTGTTTTAAGTACAAAATTCTTTTCTATCAAAAATGTGTTAATTTCGACACAAACTATTTTTTTTTAATTTTTTCGAACTATGAAAATATCAAACTATGAGAATAGCATTTATAAGTGTAAATAAAAGGAGAGAATTGATAAATTAATATTTTCTTACAGCTTATTTATTTAATCTGTCTAAACTTTGTTCGAATCATCTATCGAAAATTTTTTTCTATATAAATGCTACAATATTTTGTGATAAGTACTTTACTGTTTAATTGTCTTTCGCCTACCTTTCATTATTTCAAATTTGACCCCGTTATTACAAATTATAGCATCGATAACTCTAATAATTATACTATATTTAATAGTTTCAATGATACAATAAAATTAACTTTGACCGCAAAAATATACAAAATGGATCAACCCTCTAAATTTTCTCAACCTGGAATTTATTTTTGGATAGAAAGTAAATGTGATGACAATTGGAATATAATACCAGAAACAAAAGAATGGTTTGATATTTATAGTCCTGGAGCTAATGACTTATATTATTCTATAGCTTTTAATGCAACTAAAGATTTTAGGATTGGTTATAATGCTGATAACTTATTATATAACGCTGGTCTTTGCTTTCATTATTCCTATCAATATCATCCTAGAGGAAGGTTGTTTATTAGCATTTGATAGACGATTAATAAAGTTTGATGAAAAATATTAGCATTCCATTGGATTTTCAAGGGTTGTTTTATAATCATCATTTGGACAATCTTACAATAATCGGATTAGTCGACAGGCAAACTTTTTCATTAAAAATATTAAAATTTGCTCAAAAATGCACACATTTTGACGAACTTTTTGATGAATAATCGTTACAACTCTCGATATTCAGACTGACAAATTTTTGATGAAAAATCTTACAATAATCGTTCAATATTTGCGTTTAGTGGAGTATGAAAAGTGTTCCAGAGTAGGTACCATATACTACTCATATAAATGAAGTTCTTTGCAACCACTATATTTATATAGAAATATTAATCATCTAAAAATAACATAAGTATGCTACTAAATAAACTTAAAAATCTATCTTAAAATTTCTGGTGTCGAATGCTTAATATAAGTATAAAAAAACACAATTCTAAAAGAAAAATTCGTGCACTGTAGGGTTTAAAGGGTATTTATTTAATGTCAATATAAGTGAATTTCAAGTAAGTTTTCGTAAGAAAGTAGAGATCTCACATTTCCAGCCCAAAATAATCCACATTATTTAACCCCTTCAGGGGCAAAATACTCTTCGAGCTAAAATGTTGAAATGATTGATTGTCACCAAGATTCACGAACGAATTTATTTCTAAAATAAATAAAAGCTTTTCGTCATGTACCTTAAAACTTTAAAATTTGATTATAAAATTCTGGCGTCAATGTGGCATTTTGGGATTAAAATTAAGTGGTATATATAATATACTGGCGCCCTTCAAGCGGTTAATGCAATTTTAAGTAAAATGTGTCATTGACATCTATTTTTGAATTATTAATATAAGTATAAAAAAACACAATTCTAAAAGAAAAATTCATGCAGTGTAGCGTTAACTGAATGGCGATTCCACAATGACACCATAATTTTGGAATAAAATTTTATTTTTATAAGGAACGTGTAAAGAACCTTTTTACTTAAAAGAAAATTTTTATTTAATTTTTTTTCTCTTTAGCTGAACATGTACGTAAAATCTGGTGTCATTCAGACATTTCACCATTTTAGCAACATAATTATTTTTCCCTGAAATGGACAAACAAAAAAGTACTTATATAGTCTGCAATTTAAGAATGAAATAGAAATATTCTAATCAGAAATGTTGGTCTCAGAATGTATGCACATTGATATATTTTTTTATGTGTTTGATGTTTAAAATGTATATTATTCTGATTTATTCCATAATATGAAAATATAAATCTAATTCCCATTCCAATTAGGGTAAGTGCGAATTTTACCTATTTAGAAAATGTCTATAAACACTGAAATTTACAAAATCACCATATGTTTATTCACTGTAATTTACATATTTTTCAAAACATGCAAATACCTAGAAACAAGAAGCATTTAACATATTTATTGTAAATTTCACAGTTGCGTGTATTCATAGTTTGTAGCAGATAAATAGTAAGTGTAAGATTTTGAGTTTTCCTTTAATTTCGTGACACATTATCTAACATGAAAATTGTTGCTAATGACTGTTTTTACGTTATAGTTAAAATTTAGATAAATGTACAAAAAAAAAAAAAAAAGTTTCAAATCTATTCTTTTTAATTCCAATCTGAAACAGTAAAAAAAAATATTTTTCACAAAGCATATAAGTACTATTTAATTTTTATGTTTTCTGCAAAACATAAAAAAGGGAAAGTACATTTAAACATTAAATTTTTTAAATACTTTGACAAGAATGCAACTGAAAGTCCAATGCAGTTTAGCCCCTTTATTCGTTTCTTACAGGATTCTGCATTTTTATAAAATTCATAATTTTATTCTTACATTTATTAATGTGGCAAACGCAATGTGCAAAATATAATACACTAAAAAAACTGGAAAAATTTGAGATTTCGTGATCCTTATATTTATTTGAAATTTTGGACGCATACATATATTCAGTTCTGTGTTAAGTTTATTTACTATGTTGCAATTAGGAAATAAATAATGATGTTTAGATATTTAAGAATCTCGATACTGTTATTCGTTTTATATTATACAGATGTGTCGCATCTACATACAGTGGCGTAGCGTCAGGGGGGGCACGATCATTTTACTACCAGTATAATTATATACTACATTTAGCCTTATTTAATCTTTGGACGGTATGAATTAAATAAGGCCAAATATAGTATATAAAAATACTGGTAGTAAAGTGGTCCGTGCCCCCCTTGACGCTACGCCTCTGTCTACATCTGCTTTCAATGCCTTTATTTATGAAAATAAAGAAATAATTCAGTTAACTTTTTCTTAAAACAGATTCTTTATTAAACTGCTAATAAAGACATATATGAAGAGTCTAAACATAGTCTTTACAAGAAAAATCAAAGGAGAGAGGATTGGGAGTTTGAGGTCAGAAGTAGAGGCACATCTGCCAACTATTCCACTTTTTTGACACAGATGTTTCCGAATAGCATTTAAATCTTAATTTAACCTTAGAAATTTCCACACCATTGCTGAATTCTATGCGTCCTGGTAAATCGATTTGTCTACATCGATGTTCGTTAAACTAGAGAATGATGTCTCTTATAGGCATATCATTCCCTGCCTTGTTTGTTCCAATGGTTGTTTGTGATATACACCCAATTTCACCATCTGGCATAGCTTTTATAGTGCATTTTTTTCTCTTTTTGTATATAAATGTCCTTTACTTCCATTTTAAGTTCCCTAGTAGGAAGAACGTGTATAAATTTAGTATTACAATAATATAGTGGAAATGTATCAATAGCTTTAGAGATAATAATAAATAATAATAATAAAATATAAGCTTAGTAAATGTGTAATTCGAAATCAATCAAAATATGCAACATGTCTGCAGTTAGTATTCAATGCTCATTCGAGTGAAGCTCAGCAAATTCTGCACTTAAAATATTTATCTAAAACAAATAATACTTTGTATTATAAAAACATTTATTATAATAAAAAAATATATAAAGGTGATGCAAAAGGGAAAATATAACTTAGTTACTGTATAATTATTTCTTGAGAGTCAAAATTTATTTTATACAGGGTCATCGAAAAAGGTTGCCCAGATTTAAAAAATAAGTTGCCGGAGAAATATGCAATCAATCGGTACGAAACCAACGTGAATTTGTAGAAACTCTGAAACAGTTTTGGTAGTTCTGATTGCGTTCACCTTGACGTGATTGCGCGCATACGCTGACACCACTTTGTGACGCGATGCCATTTTACTCATCAGTCAGTTCACAACAATCATGGTGAGTGTACAGCAGAAAGCACAGTGGGTGTTGTGGTACGCCGAGTTTAAATCTGCTACTATGGTACAAAGCTATTTTCGCCGCACATATGGAGAAGATCCACCTACAAACAAAATCATTGTTCGTTTGTTTAACCAGGTTTAAGAAAACGAAAAGGTAAACATTAAGAAAATTTCAGGCCAGATTGAAGTTTTCTAAGTAATGTAAAAACACTCACAGATTTTTTCCCCAATCTAACTCTGTAAAAATAAATGGTTTATCTTTATTAAGACCTTCGTTATTTTAATTCGAAATCAGGGATACCTTTCTCGATGACCCTGCATTTTACAGGCGTATAAAAGTTAAAAGATTTCCAGACTTCATTTATTCATTATCGATACCTGTTTTTCGCAAGTTTACTAAATATATTGTAAAAAATCCAGTTGTATAAACATATAATTTCGAACATAAAATATGTCCTCCTGAATGCATAAAAGAATAAATAATTTAAAATTATAAAAAATAAAAATGCATTTTCTCGAGCAGTAAAAAAGTGATTTAATATATAAAATTGATTTTAATAAGTAATATGAATTGATAGGGGAAACATTTACTAAGAATTTTGCTTATAATTCTGCTATATAATTGATTCTTAAAACATTTGTATCATTAATCAATGCACATATCGGTCCATTTAAGTAATTTATTTTCTATTTCGAAATTTCGAGTGTAAGATTTTTACTTTCCCTTTTACTTTATGTTGTCTAAAAGTTTATTTAGCATATCCAGCATGCCAATCATTATTAATAATATAATTTTAATTATATTTTTTAACCCTTTCATGAGCAAAGTACTCCTGATGCTAAATTCTTAAAATGATTGAATGGGATCAGGATTTACGAAAGAAATGTATTTAAAAATAAACAAAACCTTTTCTTCAACCACATTTTAGAAAAGCAAAATTTTATTCCAAAATTTTGGTTCAATTGTGGCACATCGGAATTAAATTAATTGGAATACATAATAGTCCACTACCCTTCATGAGGTGAAATGCAGATTGTTGAAGTAAATAAACCGTTTTAGCAAAATCGCCTTTCTTCACTCGGCACGAATTTGTCAGTACCTGAATTGTGGCACCGGGAACTTTTGTTGGCGGTTTCCTCCTGCTTCTTCTTCTTTTTTTTTTTTTTTTTTTTTTTTTTTTTTTTTTTTTTGTTGCTTGAATTTTGACGTTGAATGAACGTGACTGAATTTTAAAATATTACTTTCGAAATGGTAATTCCGGATTCATCATGAAGAATATATTAAGAGTTTAAAGTACACTGCTCAAAACAATTAAAGGATACTGCAGTTTTAGGTGGATTTTGTATCTGGGAAACTTTTTAGCTGATTGATACATGATCGACAGACATAGTAGGTTATATGAGAATAAATTACACATGTTTGGCAGAAAAAATGCATTTTATTGCGCATTTGTGTACAAAAGGAAAAAAAACACAATTTGTGCATATGAGAAAAAAAGAATAAGAAAAGGTGTTTTCTTCAAAGAAAATCATTTTCAGTAGGGGGTATGGTTTCCACGGGCGGCCAGCAACGTTAAACACCTTTGAGGCATGGACTCAATGAGGCTATTAATGACGAGTTGGGGTATTCTGCCCCACTCTTCCAGAAGAGCTCTTTCCAGTTCTTGGAGAGTTTGTGGGGGTTGTTGGCGGCCAGAAACTCGTCTTCCTAGAGCGTTCCAAACGTGCTCGATTGGATTCATGTCTGGAGAACACGCTGGCCATTCCATTCGAACGATTCCTTCCTCGAAAAGGAAATCCTCCACCAGGTTTGCACGATGTGGCCTGCAGTTATCGTTCATTAAAATGAAGTTATCTCCGATTGCTACAGCGTAAGGGACTACAATAGGTCTGAGGATCTCATCCCTATATCGGCGACCAGTCAGAGCTCCATCTCGAATGATGTAAAGGTCAGTGCGCCCGTCAATGGAGATGCCACCATACACCAACACTCCTCCACCGCCAAATCTGACACTTTCGTGCACGAACGCAGGATTATTCCTACTGCCACGGTCCCTCCAGATGAAAATACGTCTATTATCCGGATGCACAGAAAAACGGGACTCGTCAGAAAACAGAATATTGCTCCATTCATTTCTCCTCCAGTTGACATGCTCGGTTGCCCACTCCCTGCGGTCGCGACGATGCCTTGATGTTAATCTAACACATACCATCTGTCGGCGAGCATACAGACCTACAGCATGGAGCCGGTTTCGGACAGTCTGAGTTGAAATCGTGGTGCCTGTAGCCGAGCGAAGGTGTTGTTGGAGAAGAGTAGCGTTCATCTTTCGGTGTCTCCGAGCTGTTAACGCTAAATACCGATCTTCATTGAGCGTTGTTGCCCGTCTACGACCTTGCCCTGGTCTTCGGGCTGCACATCCACTCTCCAAAAAACGGTTCCAGATCCTGGAAATGACACTTTGTGACACTCCAATGGCTTGCGCTACTTCGGCTTGAGTTTGGCCCCCTTCTAACCTATCAACAATTCTCCCAGCTTCTGAATCTGTCAAATGACTTCGCTGAGACATCGTACTCATCGAAACAAAGCAATCACTGAATGCCGATCATCCTTGTCTTCATTCTCTTTTATCCAGTTGAAAGTCAAATTCCATTCGCTGCCGCTGAAGCGACGTTTTTGACGTCGAACTCAAAATTTGCATATTCCACAGTTTGAAAACCAGAAAAATTTGCATTTGTGATTCTCTTCTTCTATTTTCGGCAAAAAAAATTTCGTTTATATCTTTATTTTATATAAAACTTCAAATATCCTTTAATTGTTTTGAGCAGTGTATTTTAATGTGCTTCGTATGATGATAATATTTTAGTTAAAACTCTAATTATTTTGATATATTAACGTCAGATTAATGACTTTTTAAAGAAATGTTTCTTTTGGAATATACCTGGCTCTTTAAAAGAATACTGAAATAGGTCCTTGATTACAGATACTGTGAATGATGTATTATTTATATCTAAAGTTGTACATTCTTGGAATTGATGGTGCATTGAATAATTTTATTCGAATATGTTGTCAAATAAACTTTTGCATTAATAACCCTCCCACTATGAACATCATTTATTTGTTAAACTAAGCATCCTGTTTTGTCATAAATTATGATTTTTTTTCTAAAACGTAGATATTTTCAACCATTATAATCATAAAACGTTAGTTATCATTAATTGTTTTCATTATATACCCACTTATTGTTTTTAAAAATTAGAAATATACTCCTTATAGTTTAAAATGTTAAACGTATATTTCATTGTATTTCCGTTTCTATTCATTAAATGGAATTAATCTCGCGATTTCGCAATCCAAGTAGTGATTAATGATTTTGTCACCACCAAACACTTAACCTGAATGTTGCATTTGACAGGTTGGTGAAGCAATATTGAGTCATCGATCAAAATAAGTGCGTATTTGAAGAATGGATTTTATTAATTCATGAATACGGGGAATATTCTTACGATTGATGAATCTTGCACTTGATGACTGTTTGTGAATGTTACAGAATATATTGACGGTATCATGGTTAGTACGGGTGTTTACATTTGAATCCCAATATTTTCGAAATGTATTTATAGCTATGTGTAATCACTGAGATCTGCGATTAAATAAAATGAAGATTTCGATAATAAAATATAGGTATTCAAAAGGAAATAGCTGCATAAACCCTTGATATGAAAGCCTGTAAAGCAGTGTTTCCCAACGGGGGGCGTACGCCCCACAGGGGGCCAATTTGACTTTTCACGGGGGCAATTTAACTTTTCAAGGGGACAATTCGGAATATCTGTGAACCCATACTTTCTGAATTGTTTTTCTAATAGTAATGTTGTAGACTGAAAATAAAAGTTACACATTCAAATTTCAAAAACAAAATTAAAAAAATTAAGTTTTTTATTCAGTTTTTAAAAAGTATACATTCAAAAGTTTTAAATACAATTCTACCAGAATAATTATAGATAAAACTTTTAAAGATATTTAGATACTTTTATATATTTAAAATTTCTTTATAATTTTTCTGATTTATAAGTATTTTAGAATTTTAAACAACTTTTTCGATTATTTATTGAATGAGTCGCACTGCGATATGTCACATAAAAATCAATTTTACACATGACACTGTTCAAGTGTATATTTATCAATTACTTGACGACCTTCATTTACAGAATCGAATCTTTTATCACGTTTTATTCTGATTAGAAATTGTTGTGTAATTTAATCGCAGAAATTCTGTGATTAAATAAGAAAAAAATTGTTTTATTCAAAATTATCGATTTTTCTAATCAAGGATTCTGAGCACTTTATGCATCACGCATACGTGGCGACCGTGTGCCAGTAAACTACGAGGAGTATCAGATGATTATAAAAAATAGTTGATTCATCCATTACCTTCAGCACGTTTCAGGACAAATGTTAAATGATTTTTACTCTACCAGGAGTAAATTCTTTTAAAATTTTATAAGAATTATATGTTATAGACGGGGGGGGGGCATCATCATTTTAGAGATATTTTGGTGGGGCGCGGCTAAAAGAAGGTTGGGAACCACTGCTGTAAAGTAAAGGTATTTGCTCGAAAATGTTTTCTACTACATGCAGAAATACCAGTTTGGTATCTTTTTTCTTAACATCTTGATTACGGGTCGGTGCCTATGTCGTCCCAGCGACTACGTTTTATTCAATTCGCTCCATTTAAAAAAATGTATATCTGCTATACATATATACTAGAATATTTCCAGGAGATGTCTACCGCAAAGAAATATTTTTTTCGTAAATTGTTGTACGATTGTATATTAAAATAATCGCCATTAGTGGCCCGTAATCAAAAAGTTAAAAAATTGCGAATTTATAGCGAAAATTCTTTAAAAAGATTTTTAAATTTATGAAGTTACAAGATGTTTATCATTAACAAAAAGCAAAAAATTACTAGTCTGGTTTTCTGGCATGAATTCAAAATTTCGGAATAAAAACGGGAACATATATACGCCTTTGTATTCATAAATATTTGTATAAAATCGATTTAATTCATAGAAATTGTAGAATAATTAGAAAATAGTTAACTCATTAAAGCCAGTTGGTACGAAAAGTTACCATTTAAGTGACACGAAACTTTTAAGTATGAACACCAGTATCTTAGTAAAAAAAAAAAAAAATTCATATTATCTAATGTGAAACTATCAGAGATTCAATCAGTTAAAATAACAGTGTGGGAAAACTGGTGTCAACTGGTATCGAAGTATTAAAAGAAGTGTAAAATAAGTCGGCGTTAATGGGTTAAGTAATAATGTCCCAACAATTCTCAGGGATGTAACCGCTGCGACCCGAATGCCCGATTGTCACCACTAAATTTTAATAATATTTGTGCCCTTATTTAACGACAGAATTTCGGAAATTTAATACTGTGGAGAATACTATTAAAATTTAGTCGTAAAAACCAGACATTCGGGTCGGAGCGCTCTCATACAAGAATTCTATTGAATTCGGTGAAAGCTGCATGTGCTATTTTGTATTTCATTAAAAGACAAATTCCTGCTACATAAATTCAATTTTATTTATGGAAACATACTCAAATCCAGATTTAGATCAGTTACAAAAAGTCTATTATTTTGTTGATAATACTGTCAGAGATTGAAAAAAGTTAGATTTGTCTAGTCAAAACTGAAATCAAGTTTCTGCAATTAATCAACAGCAAAATACTTTAATAACTTTACTTTGTACTGGACTGCAAAGTCGTTGACTTGATGTTAAATTTCGCAAAACAATACGGTGACGATTTTAGCACAGAAAATTATGATATATGTTGTTGTAATTTATCTGTTTTTCGACGACTAATTTTAGTATTACAGCCTGTTATTTCTTTCAATTATTTGGTTACATGGATTTTTCATGAACCCTCGTTTATTCACATCTCGTTATGTAGTTCATTCGAATACGTATTAATTTATAATTTAAATATTTTTAAATACTATAAAAATAAGTAAAGCACTATGTGTTTTGAAAAAAAATAGTTCCTATCATCACCGTCTCGGCTACTTGAGTCTTGCTCCTGCTTCAAAGCTGGAGAGAGCTCAAATAGTAAGTGTACCGATTTTGGTTTCATTCGGGTAATTCCTTCAAGCTACAGACAGCTCCAAATTGAGATACTTATTTTATAACCACCCAGTACGTGGAGCAAGTTAACCCTTTCCGGCACAGTGATCCCACTCCGGGCACACCTAATTTTAATTCCAAACTTGCATGCGGCACCAAGAATATTTTAATAAAATTTTGTTTATATAATGAAAGCTTAAATTAAAAAGTTCATAATTTCTAAAAAAGTCGTTTGTAAATTCCGGTGTTAGTCAGCAATTTCTCATTTTACTGACTTTCAGACTTTGTCTGTGCCTGAAAGTGTTAACCATCTCAGGAACAAAGTACTTATGTTACTAAAAATTTTAATTATTGAATGACACCAGAATTTATGAACAAATTTATTTGAAAATAAGTAACAGCTTTTCTTCGAGCACGTTACTTATTTTCAATACTCAAGAGCAAGACTCAAGTAGCTTTGACGGTGATGACAGGAACAGTTTTTTGAAAACACATACAGCTTTACTTATCGACCGGAACATTTATTAACAGGAATTTCAAGCAAAAAAAAATAATTTATATTTTCGTTAATTTTTGACAAATGAAGTGTACAAAGTCCCCTTAAAAATTAACAATTTTAGTAACATTCGAAAACAAAATGTATAAAAGGTAAATTTTGTATAATATTTTCTTATAATGCGTGCTTTCATCTATTCCTAACAGGATTACAATCCATTCCAATTATAATACATATAAAACATTCAAGAATGTTTTTCGCGATAAATATTAAAAATAGTGACTACTGTATCTCAAAGGATAAATAAGAGAACTCGGTTCCTCCATAATTTTGATTCAATAAAGCTTAATATATCAATATTTAATTTGAAGAATCTTCCATAATCGGAGCATTTTTAATTTTTTGCGCCTATTATCTTCAAAAACAGTTTGCCATAATGCCAATGCTTTCGTTAAGAAAGTTTAAAAGAAGTATAGCTGATTTATACCAGAGAAAGCACCAATTAAGTTTAAGTATTAATCAAATTTGTTTACGCTCCAATAAAAATGCAATAATGTCAGGGAGTCCAGTGCAATGTTTTCTATATAGGTGCTACCATAGATTCTATAAAATTATCTTCACCGCATATTTATTTAACATATGCTATAAGGAAGATAATACATAATATTTTTAAAATAATGGTGGTGAGTTTATAAAAATGATAACACGTTGGATCCTTGTTATATATGTTATATAACTACACTATAAAGTATAATTCTCTTTTCAATTGTTTTATTTGATTAAAAAAGCTTTAGAAGCATTTTCTTTGTATAAATTTTAATTTATTTGTTCAAATCAAGAGCTTATTCTGAATTAATGTGCTTTAGGTGATTTGAATACCAGATTTATCTTAAACTAATATTTGACCTATTTAATTCAGAAACTTTTTAAATATGGAGATCAACTATTACTTTACGAAAAATAGGGAATACAAATATTCTTAATCCCTTGTCACCATCTGTCAAAATAAACCTTTTTTTATCGCATATGTATAATATTTAGAATACAAGTATGTATATTCCAGCTAATTTGCATTGACACATCAAAATGATAAAGGGGTTTGTAAGAGTTTAAAAATTTCTACCGTAAATCTAGATGGTTATCCGAGAATTGGAGACATCTGAAGCGCATTTTTGTTTCTGATTTTAGTGTTTATGCTATTTTAAACAGAATATTTCAAATATTTTGCGTTTTATTTATTTCAAAATGTGGTTAATTAACTTTTGGATGTTACGCGATAGAAAATTCTGAATTTAAATTTCTAAGATAGCATTTTCCGTAATGTTATTGGTAAATATTTTCTTTTTCGATAAAAATACGTATTGTCAGATGGTTATGACATATATTTTTAACTTGAAAACATTTAGCTCTTGATACAGTATGTTTTTATTGAGCGTAAGTTGTGTGTTTTAAAATATACTCTTTCGTACGAAAACAAATGCTTACTTTAACAATCTGTGTCAAGAATTTTACATCGAATAAATCATTATTAAAAGACCGCGTTTCAGACGTTTGACTAGCAGTTATTATTACGTGAAATATCTCTCTCTCTCTGTATGTATATATATACATACTTTATATATATATATATATATATAAATGTATACAAATAGATAGAAAGATAGATAGATAGATAGATATAGATATAGATAGTTCGTGATAGGATGAAATCATACATGTTTCGTGAAATCTATGGCAATTTGAGCTTGATAAATCGGCCAAGCTTTCACACGTATTTCACTATGTTTCATTTCAATTTCTTTTTTAGAATTTTTTTTTATATTATTCATAACAGGTATGAGTTCATTTTTTTCCAGATTTGTGTATGATAAATTCTATGTTACTTTATAATGTTTTCATATATATATGTGTGTGTGTGTGTGTGTGTGCGCGCGCGCGCGCTTTTAGTTGATTTCTTTAATACAATCAAGTAAAAACATAAATGTAGTTAACGTTGGCCTCAATGAAAATGAAGTGCTATTTTTTATACAATTGATATTAAATCTCTTTCTATTTTGGTAAATGAAATTTTATAGTCTCTACAAATTCTTTAGCTTGCGACTAAAGTGAAGTTCGTGATTTTTTATATAGATCTTTCAATCTTTAAAACACAGATTACATATAATTTCTGAACCATATTGAATAGTTGAACTATTTAATAAAGCTTTTAATTTCAATTTATTGAAAAGTAAAAACATTTTAGTGTTTAAATTTGGAAAGTGGAAAATATATAGAAAAGAAAAAAATATATATATATATATATGTAATGTAAATTGTACTATTAATGTTAATCTTCGCTTAAGAGATATTTTAATATCTTCCCAAATATAAAGAAGAAAAATATAAACTTTTGTGCTAATCAACACTACAGCTACCAACAACAGGCCATTTGACAGGTATCAAATGAAACTACGTGGATTCGAATAATAAATAAAATATAAATCACTCAGAAATAAGTTAAACAAAAAGATGAAATAGTTTTGAATACAAATTCTGGTGTGAAAATGTTTATAAAACTTGAGTAAAATTCTCGGTATGATTACTCTTAAATTACATTAAACAAATTTGTTTTTAAATACTATAAAATGAGTGTGTTACTCGTGTAATTTTTTTTAACTACATATTTCTTTTTCTTTTCGCGTGTAGTTATTTTATAGAGCGAGATTAAGTTTAACTTATTAAAATATTAAATCACAATGTACAGAGAAATGCTGTACAAAGGTTTAAATATTGTCTTAAAAATACTTCTTTAAATATTCTCAAATACACATTCTTAGTTAAAATGTGCAATTAAAGATATCAGAAACTGCTTTCTATTATCTCTTTACAGGCTTGTGATATCAATGACGGCTTATGGCTGCGGTTGACATAATTCACTCGCTTCCTTTGTCTGCCTCTTACAAAATGTTTCACTTTATCAATATATCCATAGGTGGTATTCTGTATAGACAGTTTGGAGAATTGATAAAGGCGTATTATTTCACAAACATCGAAGCTATTTATGATAAAAATTTACTTGTTATAAATAGTTATCTTTGAAAGAACTTAATTAAAATAATATTAGAAATCAATAGTCAAAGTAGCAATTTTCTCATTTACATACTTTAAATTACATTTTAACGCAAAATCATTCTTTTTTTTTTATTAGGTAAAACGTTACTTGTATTAATTTTGAAATATTATTAGGTAACAATTTTATCAAATAATTCTTAAAATACAATCATGGATTTCTGAATTCTGAATGTATGTACATTATATCGTATCTACGCTGAGATTGAGATTTTAGTTATAAAAAATATTATACCACAATGTATAGAGAAACGCTGTTTAACAAACTTTTAAATATAGTTTTGGAAATACTGCTTTGAATATTCTGAAATACACATTCTTAGTTACACGCAATTAAAGATATCAGAAACTGCATTCTATTATACCTTTACAGCAGCGGTTCCGAACCTTTTTTCTTTCCCGTACCTCTTGCTTATGCTTTTTATTTAGGAGTACCCCCTTTTCTTATACACATGTGCCGACTCACCCATCTAATTCGAACATGCTTTTTTGGATTGGCAATCTTAGTATTACTCAATAAGAAATCGACTAAAATTACATTCAAAAATTACATTTATTTTTATCATAAATTTTTAAGTTAATTTTACTTTTTACAATTTTAGCCTAACATACAAAAAATCAATCTATCATTAAAAATTTTGTAAATAACTTAGGATAAAACTTTATCGCAATTTTGAATCATGTTCAGTGGCATAGCCAAGGTGGGTGTCCAGATGTTATGGATACCACTAATATTGTAAAGTTTCCTTTGCCTTATCTAATTGTTGAACTTTCTGAAATAATGAACACGAAGAAAACTTTACAATACTACTTGTATCCAGAACATTTGGAGCCCCTCCCTGGCTACGCCACTAAATGTTAACAAATAGTCGAACATTACGTTTTATGCAGTTAGTGGGAATCTTGAGCTTATTTCATAGAGCTGAGTTTTTTAGAATCAAGTTCAAACGAAGACATATAATTTACTCTAGTGACATATTAGTAAAGATATACTTTAGTTACATAACTCCGCCTATTTGGAAACGAAAATAATGGTTTACTTTCTACACATTTTAAAATAAAACAGTGAAACTTGAAGCTTTGGAATAACTTAAGGGTTTTGAAATTAGTATTAAATACGGAACAATAAGAAAAAAATTGGAAAATATTTTTGTTTAATGATCACTGACAGTTTTGGAAAAGGTGAGGAATTACATGTACGTAATCCTGCAATATGATTACAGGTAGGCGGAGCTAGTGATATTAAATTTTGAATGTATTAATTACTAGTTCTAGTGGGCCTTTTCCCCTCATTTTTACAGTAACATATTGGAGTTACAAATGAGATTAACTTTGTAATACGAGACTAACTGCTTTGTTTATCCATTTTCAGTTGAACCAATTTTGTGATTTCCGCTATTACCGATAATTTATTCACGTACCCCCAAAAGACTTGCTACGTACCCCAACTGGTACATGTATCCCAGGTTGGGAGCCGCTGGTTTAGATGCTTGTGATATCAATGACGGCTTATGACTGTGGTTGACATAATTCACTCGTATCCCTTATCGGCCGCTTACAAAATATTTCACTTTATCAATATATCTATAGGTGGTATTCTGTATAGACAGTTTGGGGTATTGATAAAGGCATATTATTTCAAAAATATCGAAGCTATTTATGATAAGAATGTACGTGTAAAAAATAATTATATTTTGAAAAAAGCTTTCTTTATAGAATATTGGAAATTAACAATCAGTTTAGCAATTTTCTAGTGCACATTTTTTAAATTCAATTTTAACACAAAATCAAACAACTTTTTCATCAGATAAAATTTTACTTTTATTCATTTTGATTCCGATAAAATAAAATGTACTTGAGTGAAGTTTTTATCAAATAATTCTGAAAATATAATCATGAATTTCTGATTTCCGAATACATGTACATGCTATATCGTATCTACGCTGATATAAATGAATATGTCATCACGAAACACTTAACCTGGGTGAAACACTTGTCAGGTTTGTGGAATGATATACGATCATCAATCAAAATGAGTGAGATTTTGAAGAATGGATTTATTTAATTCATGAGCAGAGGAAGTATTCTTGACTTTCTCGGAATAAGCTGTAATAAACGTTGAAGGTTGTTGATAAAATATATGTACGCGGTATTTTTTTACGTGAATAGTTTTAATAGTAAATGGAATTGTTAAAAGTAAAATTCCTATTCATACATTATTCCAAAAATTTTAGGTGCGGATTTTTCTATTCAAACTGCGCATGCTATTTCCGACCTGTAATTTCTAGTAAAATTTCCTAACAAGTTTTCTAGAAAGTTATTACGATTAATTCAGGTGATGAAAATTATAGGGGAAAACGAGTGGGTAATAGCGGCCGAAACTGAGGAATATATGAGGACCCCAGATGCCAAGGGTTATAAGCTACAAAATTGAAAAAAAATATGAGCTAAGTGCGCAGGCGATCTGGAAATAAGGCTATTTGTTTGCAAGTAAAGAAAAATAAGTGATTTTTGAATTATGTGCTGTGTTCTGGAGGTCAATTAGTTAAGCATTCGAAACTTGTACTCCTTGTTATCAATATTAATTAATTATAAATTTAAAAAATATATTGTGCTCCATCTTCTTTACAAAGTTATTGAAATCAGAGTTTTAAAATCAACAGCTTCATATTTATTTCAGTCAATTACAATTGACTCAATACTTTGAACTTATTTTACTCCAAATCGAAATTTGTCACTTGTATCCCTTGGCTTCTAGGATCCTCATATATTTTGTATTACATTTCTATAAGTCATGCTAACACAGATTGTTTACTGCACGGCACACGCTGCAGCTTCCCCGGTAAAGGAATACTATTATTTCCTAATGTTAATTTTCGTTGTATTTAATCGCAAAATTTGTATAATGTAAAAAGCAAAAAATACTCAGATATAGTGCTAATTCTCTTCTTCAATTCCTAAAACTGCTTATTTGGGACATGATGCTAAAACCATCTATATGTACAAAATCAAATCTTTTAAACGGACCAAATCCGCAGGAAGTAATTCTGTTACAATTTGAAAATTTTCATAATTAAATGGATACATATGTATGCGGTTGAACAGAAGAATTATCCTTGACTTTATTTTTATTCACACAAAATTTTGTTTTATACGATGGAGTTATTTTAAAATTAACAGGATTACCCTGTAACATTTAGAAATTCTGCTTCATATAGAGAGAAACTGTATCGATTTTGCAGAATACCTCTATACAAATATATGAGGATATCTTTTAGCATTGCTGACAGGATTTTTCTGTAAAATCTACAGGATTTTTTTAGAGTGCATTTAGTATGTTTACTCACGTAATAATCGAAGTTAGAGACTTGTAAATTTGTGCACTTACAGCTAAATACCTACTGACACACTGGAAAAAAATTTAAACGTCTTCATTAACTCAAGTTATTAATTAAAACCCTAAAAACCCAATCATTAAAGAAAATATTCAACTAAAGCGTAGAATGTATTAAAACGGCAAAAAAAATTTATTCTGAAACTCCAGAAGAGGGATTGCAATAGTCGGGGTTACGAAAATACTCGGGCAGCCACGAAACCGCAATTATTTCCTTTTCAAACAGATCGAAAAAATAGCCCAAACCACGCAAAACTCGAGATACGGGAGTAGAAAAAAAATCGCAATTTCAAAAAACTAAATTTAGAAAAATTCGCACCAGGGAGACCCGAGATATCAATTGAATTTTTTTTTTATTTTAAGTAGAAAAAAGGTCAATTTTTATCTCATGAAAGACACAGGTGCGGGAAAGAGACAACCGTCTGCCGAGAAATGAATGAATCAAAACCGCGTTTCATTATTGTGGAAGAATTCCAGCTCTACATTTTTTTTTAATATTGCATTTATCGATTCGAAAATTATACATCTATACGTATTTGTCATCAACGAATCCAGAAATCTAATTTTCATAACGCTGAGATTATTAGATCCTGATGTATGATTTTTATAATTAATCAGATCGCTTAAGAAACTATTTTTAACATGTCAATTTTGGATCAGACAAAGCGTAGCTTTCTGCGAAAAGGGAAGAATTGATTAACCCCTTAACTGTGGGAGGTTTTTTGACACCATAAACTAAAAATAGGAACAATACACCACTTTTTCCGTACTAAAATATTTGCGTTGTGTTATCGAAAATGGTCTGCCGATTAATAAAGCGAAGGTTGCGTTAAATAATTACTGGTGTCCAAAAGCTTTTAGTAACAAAACAAGCAAATTGTTCTTGCCCAAACTGAGTTCGGGCTACACAGTTAAGGGGTTAAATGAGGCATTTGAAAAGGAATGAAATTTTTATAGGCTATATAATTTTTTTTTAAATATTGGATTTTTGGAAATAAAAATTATCCGTACTTGCCTAAAATGGTATAGGAAACATTAAAGCGAGCTTCGCCCGCTATCGGGCCGATTCAGATATTCTGGCGAAAAATTCTAGTGAAAAATTGTGGTAACAGCGTACGAACACTGTAGAAGGAATCATTTCAAAAGATGTACTTTGCCCGGACAGCTTTGTTTTATAACAAAATTATGCAACATACTTAAAAAGTAAGACTAAAAAAATATAAATTTCACAGGTTATAATTTTTAATTTGTTGAATTATAGATTTTTTTTTTTTTTTTTTTTTTTTTTTTTTTTTTTTTTACAATAAATAAAATTAACTGTTTTAATACCCTTTTTTAAGACATTCTTTCAGAAATTTTTATTGTGTAAGAATAAAAAAATAGAATATATCAGGCCTCGGAGTGCTTCACAGGTAATTTTAAAGAATTATTTTGATGGCAGATTTCTACAGCAGTTGCAAGAAAAACTCTTCCCAAAGTGAGTTTCTACGACATATGCAAGATAAATATAAACAAAAAAATTGTGTAAAAATGTTTTGATTTAGTCTATTTTTATAGAGATCGCTCCGAGTCCTGATGTACGAGGGTCGATCCAGAAATTAAGTTCCCATCAAATTTTCAATTAGACAACACTGTTTATTCTCATAGAAATTTACATCGTTGGAAAGAAGAAAGTTTGCTCTATTTCTTTACATAATCGCCATCTTTCTCTACGCATTTTTGTAGACGATAATAAATTTCTGTATCCCAATGTCGTAGAACTCCACCGCCAACCCGATGAGGAAAAGTTTCACATCTTCTTTGTGTATTCTTCTTTGTGCACATCTTCTTTGTTCACACCTTCTTTGTTTCTTTCTTCATCATCGTTCCGAAAGCGTTGGCCACCCAAGTGTTCCTTTACGTTGGGGAACAAGTGCTAATCACTATGTGCGAGGTCCGGACTGTAACGTGGGTGGGGCATGACAGTCCACCCAAATTTTGTCAAAAGTTCCTGGGTTTAACGGGAGACATGAGGTCGGGCGTTGTCGTGAAGCAGCGTTACACTGGCTGTCAGTCGTCGTCCCTGGCGGTTCTGGACGGGCGGAGTCCCTTTGGCGTGCAAAAAGCGAATTACCAAACGAATTTTGCACTTGGTGGGATCAAGAATGAGAACCTCCATCTTGGACGGCTTCGGAGCCAAGAATGAGCGGCGCAGCGAAGCGCTGCTGGGGGAATCGCGAGTGCAGGAACAGCCGCACACAGCGCCGTTGCTGTATTTCGCCTCGCAAATTCTCGTGAGGCTGGAGCCGTTTGGGAACCTTATTTCTGGATCGACCCTCGTATATACACTATAATCTTTTTTTTACTACGCAAAATCTTTAAAGAAGAATAATTTTGTTCACTTGATCCATAATATTTATGTTTGCAAGATTAGAAAAAACCGACATATTTTATAACATACGCAGGTCTCCCAAATGGTCCTCCAGCTGAAAACGAATATTTTTTAACAGAAAATTTCAAGGTTAGGTTTCTACAACATTTCCGCAAAATACTACCTCCGAAGGTGGTTTCTGCAAAATTTGCAAGAAAATTCGAAAAATATAATTTGTCTAACACATTACTGGTATTCAAAAGGCGGAACATTTGGAAGCCTTGTATGCAGCAATTTACATGCGTCTATTAACCCTTTCCGGCACAGTGGTCCCACTCCGGGAACAACTAATTTTAATTCCAAACTTGCATTCTACACCAAAAATATTTTAATAAAATCTTGCTTCTACAATGAAAGCTTAAAATAAGAAATTGTTATTTTCTAAAAAGTCGTTTGTAAATTCCGGTGTCAGTCAGTAATTTCGCATTTTACGAACAGAATTTGTCTGTGCCGGAAAGGGTTAACATGGAATAAATGGAACCATGCAATTTTGTAAACGATTTTTCACTCATTTCACGATATGCAAGAATTATAAAAAATACATTCATAGGTGTGTTACCGATGACAATATAACAGTTTAATCTTTTAAAAACTAAATTATAAATTAATAAATTAATTTTAAGGCTTTTTTTTCCATCAGCGAGCCATAGGTGATAAATCGCAAAATATTCTTTATGGTTACAATTGTATATGAGTTACAACGTTAATGCATTTTAAAATGGGAAAAATCAATTTAGACATTCTAAAAATGTATTTTAAATAATGTTTTTTTTTTCCTTTAATGATATCTTAAAATAGGAACAGAGCAAAATCGTAAATAGAGGAGTACACTTTCCGAAACCGTGTTCAATATCTATACCAAATTATTGGATTAAAACTTTTTTTTTCCAGGAGGGGAAATTATAAATTGCTCTAATGAGATTTGGTGCGAGTTTCCAGATAAACATTGAACTCTCATAAAAGAACATTTAAAAACATTTTTACATTTATACTTATTTTAATATTGAATTTGTTTTTCTCAAAGTAATCTAATATATATCTGATTTTTTAATATAACTTTATCTTTCAACTATAAAATCCTTTTTCAATTGTTTTTTGCCAAAAATAAATTATGTACATAGGCACATTTACAAAATCTATACTTCATTTAACATTCAAAATAAATCTTGAAACGTTCTTTTATTAATAGGCCAATCATTAAGCTATTATGACTTGCCAAGTAAATAGGTAAAAGATGGAAGTAAATGGTTGGTTGATTGGATAATTTTATGACGACTGATTATCTACACGAAGGATATGGGCCCTAGGGGGAGTGCCCTCCGTAGAGGCCTTTCTAAGGGACCCTAGCCCATATTTACGTCAAGGTTAGAAGAAAACCACGGAAAACTCCGAACGCTTAGGTCGACGAGCGCGACAGGGGTATGGAAGTAAAGGGAAATTATGCTTTTAATTCATTTAATGTCTGCCTAAATTCAAGTATACTTTATTCAAGTAAATATTTAATAGATATAAACTGATATTTTTGCATATTATTATTATCAAATTCAAAATCATTTACTGGACATTTTTTTTATGTCTTAAAGAGGTCATTTTATTAAGTTTTCCTCATTTAGTATTCGATGCACATTTCTGCTGGCGCAGATTTCAAGAAAGTATTCTTCAACTATAATCTCGATTTTTCTAAATTATATATATACATAATATCTAGGCAGTGATAAATGAATCTGTCGGCACGAAACACTTAACCTGCGTGATACACTTTTCAGTTTGGTGAATGATATCGGGTCATTGATCAAAATGAACAAGCTTTTGATGAATGGGTTTCTTTAATTCAGAAAAGTTGTATGTATCATTAGTTTCTCGGAATGAAATAAAATTTCTTGAATGCGTTTGATAAAGTATCAGTAGTTTTAAAGCGATATCTTTTGATATGACCAATCGCTATCAGATATATTGTGACTAACAACTGAGATTATTTAGCATGTACTTATGGGCCACATCGAGGCTAAAGAAAAAGAAAGGCTACCGCGGTTCTTTACACATATCTTTTTACAGACAGTCGGAGTCACGTGATGCTCGAATGCACCCATGCAGGTGTTCGAAACGAGCAACACGTCACTCTAGCGGTCTGTAAAAAAAGATAAGTGGAATGCACCGCGGTAGCCTGTTTTTTTCGTTAGCCTCGGCCACATCCGCCTGACGTCACATTTTCTTGAGACCTACAGGAGAAAATAGCAGGTGAAACTGTAAATATAACAGTACTTGTGTTACATGTTATTTGTTTATTTACACTTTCAATTTTACTTTTGCCACAAAACTATGTGATTTAATGTCAATAAGGCAAAAGCTTGACCTCAGTACGAGCTATTTTTGCAACAATATTGTTTCCAGTGGACGAGGGCAGTTATGGATTCAACTTTTTATATTCAGATGTAAATTACTTAAACATGGTTTATACAAGTAATTTTAAAAATAGCAGTTATTTAAAAATGGTGTCAAATATTTATATTCCAATGTAAATATTTGCTGCACGTACACACAGAGAAACATTTCAGGTTACAGAAATGAAAGCAATTCTGTAGAAACCGATGCTCGCTAAAATATGGCAATTAGCTGCAATTCCGATTGCTTAAACTTTCCATTTCATAGTTTCATACAATTATGGAAATAAATTATTTTTCTCTTTATAAACTAATTAATCGGACTGTTAGAACAACTATACGCAGCACAATACTTTGGTATATTGCAAAATAATTTAATTTCAGAGACAGTTAAAAAACATTACATTCTTTAGTACGGGCACATGCCAATTTCTTTTACACTGTTACGTTATATTTATAGTCTTGAACTCAAATCAAAGGATATTGTCATTTTAGAAAAACCAATATCTTACGCTCATAAACTAAATCCACTCTTAAGACACAACCGTCTAAATACTAGGCCTACGGGCTGACACAAAAATGCGGCTATCGTTGTCAACTGTTTTTCAGCGTTTGTACGGTCCATAATTTTTAATATCAGTACTTTCTAAAAGTATTCCTTGTGTTTTACAAAAGCAGAAAAAGAAGGCGGAGAATACATTTAAAATATACCGGTATCCAAATTCAAGGACCGATGAAAAAATTTCGCCTATGGCAGCCGCCATATTTGTATTTTCTGAGGTTTAAGACTAGATGCGCTATGTTAAAACTAAAAGCAATATTTCACTTTTAGGGCTCATTAGAGATATTCCAACATTCCATAAGTGTTTATAAAACCAAAACACGTCGTTTAGAGTTATTTATACTTAAAACATCAACTACAGTGATTTCCACCCTGTATTTGGTTTATATCAAAAAAATATATATCTAGCTAGAATTTTTACTTTGTATATGATGTCAAATAAATACCATCTAAAATTAGCATACATTTTATGAAGTAAGCTTTCTTACAAGTAGACGGCAAGCTTGGTAATCACAGATTTTCATTATTTTTATATATGTTGTAGGGCAAAAGCCCTTAGTCTCAAGTTCAACGGATTTTATACAACGCTCTTTAGTTGTCGAGAAACTAGAGGGTATAATATTATAACACAAGTTAAATAATCGTAATTTCTGGCCTCTAATCTGAGGATAAAACAACCATGTTTCACCCAGAAATTTTATTCAACATTCGAAGTAAAATATTTACAGCGATTTAGTAAGTTACATTTTATAAAATAAAGTAATCCGCTGATTATAAGCCGGAAATTATCGGTATTTAACCCTTTCAGGGGCAAGAAATTTTGTTCCTGTAACATTGAACTCACTCCGGTATTTACGAAAGAATTTAACCCCTTGGAGGGCAAACACGTGGTCTAAAAATGCTAAATTTTGCGATGTTTTGACACCAGTAAATTTAAATAATGATTTTTTAGCTTCTCAATTTGCAAAAAATAATACTAAATATTTTTATTTAATAATACTGGTGGCAAAGTTACATATTAAAAAGTGGTATATATCATATACCGGTGCCCCTCAAGGGGTTACCGTAATTTCCGGCGTATAATCCGCAGCTCAAAGAGTCGTTTTTCGACCCAGAAATTTTATTCAATAATTGTAGTTAAATATTTACAGCGATCTTTTAAGTTACATTTTATAAAATAATGTTTCTGGGTCGAAAAACGACTCTTTGAGCTGCGGATTATACGCCGGAAATTACGGTAATTAAAAATAAGGAAAAGCAATTTTTCGACTTTTACCCGTCAAAGTTAAAAAAGTAAAAGTTAATTAAAAGTTTCTGGTTCGAATCGAATTAAAATTAGGTGGTATATAATATATACCACCGCCCCTCAAAGGGTTAAGAATATAAAGTAATATTAGACTGCCTATTTCTCGAGAACTAAGGTGCGTTGTATAAACTCTGTTGAACCTGCGACTAAGGGGTTTCTATTCTACAACATACATAAAAATAATCAAAATCTGTGCTTTTGATTATTTTTAATCAAAACCAAGCTTTGCTCCCTCCTTGTTAGATGAACAAGTTCATTTGATCTGAAGATTGAAGACAAAAAAATCATGATAATAAAATAAAGTTTGGACATAGGACATTTGGAATATGTAAGTACAAATTTTACCTTGTCCTGAAATTTCGCAAGCATTTTTATTTTTGGTTCATTTAACATCTCTCTTCTCGCTCTCTGCGTCTTGTTTAAAAATCGTGTTCAAAAATTGCATGTGTTTTATTTGTTTTAGAGAATTTAAGCGAATGTACTTATATTTTCTGGTCATTTCAGTCATTGCATGAATTCTACTTGTTTTCAGATTGCTTTCCATGAGTTGCGAGGCCATAATATCCAACATACCAACAGTATATACTACACCTGTGTTGCCATTTCCGTATTTTTTTTTTCAAATGGCTTGATTGGTACCACTTTCTTAAAACAGTAATACCACCCTTATTTACTGGCAGATTGAAAAAGGCGAATTAAGTACATAAAACAAGCGTTAGCAATCAAAAAGGCTCGCAACTTTTCTTTTTTTACCCTCTATTTTAAAACAAAACCATTCATAGAAGGTTACTTTTGTATCTGAAAAAAAAAAAAAAAAAAAAAAAAAAACTCACAAAATTATCTGTTTTATAATAGAGGTAGAAAAGTAAAAGATAAAAATTTTGCGAATCTTGTATCAAGTGCGAGATGATTTAAAAAGTAAAGATACACAAAGATAAAGAAGTAAATTCAGTTTCTTAGAGATATTCTCCACTGTATGTATCTAGTTACAGCACACCATGCACGATTTTTCATGGACAGGGTTTGCATCAGAGTTGCCAGTTTGGCTTCCTTTTTTAAAAATATACTTAGAATAGTAATCTTAGTAATAATAGTAGAATCTTAGTAAATAGATATACTTATTTGATACCGGAAATTTCGTAACGGAGATATTTTACTTTAGGTAATCACAAAATGTTCTGTCATTAAATAAATCTAAATTAATTTTCAGAATTTATGGTATGAATTCAGAATTTGTAAATATAAAAGGAGTCCAAACTTGTAAACTTGATTGTTATAGATGACATTTTTTTTTTACACCAAACATACCCGGAATTTTACTCAAGTTTTATAAAAATATATCACACCAGAATTTGTAATTACAACTGTATAACTTCTTAATATAAATTATTTATGTGAGATAGATATTTTATTTATTTTATGAAGAGATTTTTGGTTCGAATTCACATAATTTCATTGGGTACAGGTCAAATCACCGGTTTTTGATATGTTTAGTTTTAAAATTTTGAGTGCACAAACTATAATCGCACAATTAGAGTTTTAGTAGAAATCAGCGTGTTCTTGGCCATAGCACAAGTCCGCACTAATATAATGGTTTATTTTATTTTTCTTATAAATGCATTAATTGAAATATTTATTATTCCACATTTTACTACACTTAAAAATATATATATATATATATGTGTGTGTGATTATATAAAACTCGTCATTATTTTGATCTATAACTGTAAAGCAATTTCAAGCATTTTCTTTCACTTAACATCTGTTTTATTATTTTTTTTCCAAGTTTCTTCCGATTAAAAATTTCTTCCTTTGTAACGATTGTATGAAACGTTTCTTTAACCGTTTTTTTTTAATATTCCCATGCATATAAGTTATTTTATATCTATACAGTGATAAATGATACTACGTGTGTCGGCATGAGACACGTATCACGTTCTTCGAATGATATTGGATCATAAATCAAAATGAGTGAGCTTTACAGGAATGAATTTATTTAACTCATAAGCGTGGAAAGTATCTTTGGTTTCTCAAAATTAAAATAAATGTCCTAAATGCTTTTGATAAATATATTTAATTTAAAACCGATATCTATTTAATACAACAATTTCTATTAAATTTATTAATATAACCAACTGATAATTTACCAACTTAAAATTTACTTAATTTATTACGGAAATTAATTATATCATAATAGCAGATGATATAGTTTACTTCACTGAAACTAGTTATTGTACGAACGCACCTAATTTGTCACGTTTCCAACTCATTTAGTATATTTAAATGTCTGATTTTTCATGTCTTTATTATTTTAAAATTGCTAACGGATATTTATACACGAATGAAAATGTGATGTAAAAGAAAAAAAATTTGAATGTGTCACAAAACTCGAAAATGGTGTAGTAAAAAAATCTTCTGCTCCATTATCACTAACAAATGTGAGAGACTACTTTAGTTAAATAAAGTAAAATTATGCAAGTGCATCAAATTCTTTGCATATTTTGTTTGTGCCGAATAATTAATTATTTTGTATTGGAAAAATGTGATTTACTTACGTTTTTAATACAATTATAAATTAAAGAAAATATTGTTTCTTTTAACATGCAGTTGGTAACCTATTTATTTTATTTTAAAAGATGATTTCAATTTATTCAGTGCTACATACATTTTTTACACCATTGAAATACTTATATCGTTTAATGCGGACGAAAACTATGTCCACATTAACGGGATTTCACTGTATGTTTGACATTCTCTGAATTAACGCATTAAGCATTAACAGAATTAATTTTCAAAGCTAGGCTTAAGTTTCCCATTGGAATTTTCAGTAAATGTCAACAAAAGATAAAATGTTGTATTTTATTACCGAAATTAACTGTATTATAATAACAGATGATATAATTCATTTCACCGAAACTAGTTATAGTACGAACGCACTTCATTTGTCACGTTTGACGTACAATTTCCAAGTTGTTTAGTTTATTTAAATGTCTTAATTTTAAAATTGCTAACGGCTATTCATACATAATGAGAATCAAAATGTGAAGTCAAAGACCAAATTTTTGAGTGTGTCCGAAACTTTGCAAATGATGTGGTAAAAAGACACCCTGCTCCATTATCGCAAACATATCTGAGAGATTAGTTAAATAAAGTAAAATTACGTACCACAATTTCTTTGCATATTTTGTTTGTGCTGAGTAATACTTTATTTTATTCCGGTAGATCCGTGCAAGGCTTTCGCACTACAGACTAATATTTTTTAGCACTATCTATTTTTTGTTAGTCGCAGGTTTAAACTTCTGAAGAAAAATAATGGATAAAAATATCCGCAAACAACATTAGTCAAGTAAGAATATCGTCTCATTTATTACATCTAAGTTTCAGTAAAAATTGATTGAAGTTAGCAAAAAGCACGCGAGAGAGAAAAAAATAATTAACAATCCTAATCCGACTGCATTAGAAGATGATGTCATTCCCTTCTTGAAAAACATGAAACAAAGAAAAATAAATTGAATGTATTTAAAATACAATTAAATCTAATATAACAAATCATACCTTTTATTCTACACGTGAAATACCACTGCTTCGATAGATCGATGATGTCTTTTTCTTCTAAACTTTTCAATTTATTCATTTTTGTCTTTAATCGTAAATATAATATAAACCCGTGCACAGATATGATACTTTATATTTTTTGTACTATTTATTTTTTTATAATTGTTGTTGAGCATCATATGATGCGGTATTATATTTTTGTGGCAATAACTGTGATTAATAACTGAAATAATATATATGATTGGAAAAGTGTCCTTAACTTACCTTTTTATTAGAATGATAAATTAAAGAAAAGGTTGTTCCTTTTAGCATAAAGTTGGTAACCTATTTATTTTATTTTAAAAGATGAATTCAATTTATTCAGTGCAAGATATTTTTTTACACAATCGAAATGCTTATATCGTTTAACGCGGACGAAAACTGACCTCCCTTGGGCGTCCGCACTAACGGGATTTCGCTATGTATTTGACATTCTCCGAATTTTTCAATCGTTCTTGATAACTTTTGATAAATCATAAATAGTTTTACATTGAATTTTGTTCTAAATTAACAAAAGCTGCATGATATCTATTCGTATAAAATTGCTTATATAAAAAAAAAAAATCCTGCATTCACGTTTTATGTAAATTCATGTATTTGTTATCAACTATAAAGCTCTTTGTATTCATATTCTTTCCTTTCTTCAGTCCATAAAACTGTTTTTATTTTTGAATATTTTATCAAAACATTCCCCAAGTATTCTACTATTGTCTACTTTCTGTCGGAATTCACGAACGCTGGAAATATACTTGACATTCTTGGAATTTTTGTACGCGTTTCTGACTGCTTTTGAAAAAACATAAAGAAATCATAAAGAAATATATGTGTTACTAAATAAAATCTACATTATACTTATGTGTATAAAATTGCGATTTTTCGCATTATCACTTAAAGCAAATTCGCATATAATGTTCAATGCAAATACTATCAGTAATAAATGTTCCTTTTATTCATATTCAGTCATTTTTAATCCGATAAAAATGAATTTGTACCTAAAGATTTTATCAAAATATCCTAAAATTGTAATCTCTATTTTCTAAATTCTGAATACCTATGCGTTATTTCACAATAACGCACATGTATACGTAAATAAATGTATGTGTCAGCACGATGCACTTAACTCGATGGAACGCTTGTCAGATTGGTAGAGTGATATTGGATCATCGATCAAAATGAGTTTTTGAAGAATGGATTGATTTAATTCATGATCGTAGGAAATATTCGTGACTTTACATACAGAATTTTTTTCTGAATGACTGTATAGTTTTTATTTACGTTGAATTTCTAAAACAACCGTATTATTTAGAATATATTACTCGTATATGTAATATGTATAGAATGTATTATTACAATAGATTATTTTACATTAAAATCCAAAACAACTGATTATTATTGATAACTCAGTTCATTTGTGTGCTAAGCATTATAAACATACAAAGATGTGAATTAAAACTATGTACTCATCTATGTATATAAACGCATTGTATAAATTTAATAAAATTTGCAAATAAATATTATTTTAATAAGATTAATTTACGTCTTTTAAAGGTAATTGAACAACTACGATTATATACAAAAAAACGTACATTTTAATAGGACTTTTGGGTAGGAATGAAGTGTTTTATGCACCCAAATTTAATTTATTTTTCTACAGAAAGAAGTATTGTTTCATGTTATTTAAAATAATAAAAGTTTGAATCACGTTTTACACAACTACCACGGAGAGACACAAAGAGACACAGAGACAGACAAACGGAATTCGTAAACACTTTCCAAATACTTTATTGGACAATCTTAAAAATGAATACTAATGTTTTTCAAGCGGATAAATTGTTCATAATTACAAATTTTACACTCTTTGTTTTTCTTTTTTGTAACTCAACTTGGTTTTTGTATGTAAATATGGAAGTTTGAAAACTATTTTTCGCTCGCATCTCGATATGCTAGAATTATATAAAAAAAAAAAAAAAATGTCCCTAGGTGTGTTTCTGATGACTATAGAGCATTTTAATATTTTAAAACTTAATTATTAGTTAATAAATTAATTTTAAGGCATTTTCCTATAGCTGGCCATAGGTGATCAATGGCAAAATGTTCTTTATAGTTACAAATATATACAAGTTACAATTGTAATGCATTTAATTATGGGGAAAAAAACACGCTGACAAAAAAAGGCCAACTGGCTGTTAAACTGCAACATCGGAATATTTTAAACCACTAAATGTTAGAAAATATAAATACAAAACAAAGAGTACAAAATATATATATATATATATATATATATATATATATAGCACCGATAGTAGTATATATATTAAAAATATTTATTAATTTAAGATTTTACGTTAAGAAATCAATTTAGAGATACTAAAAATGTAATTTAAATAACGTTTCATTTTTTTCACTCATTGTGTTATACATTGAAGAAGAAACAGAGCTAACATTAGATTCTTAAAATAAATTCACTAGCTTGAGCTTTTTACAATTCGTAAACAAAGTAGTAAATTTTCCAAAACCGAGTTCGATGTCCGCACTAAATTAATGGATTATAACATTTTTTTTTTTTTTTTTTGGAGTTACATTATGAATTGCAGTAATAAAATTAGGTGCAATTTCCAAGATTGTTTGCTCATAAAAGTGTGTCATAAAAAAGAAAAAAAAAAAAAAAAAAAAAAAAACATTTTTACTTTTATATATTTAAATAAATATACAAATTATACACACACATATATATATATATATATATATATATATATATATATATATATTTGATGTTTTAATATTATTTTATCTTTTAACAATAAAAAATTCTTTCAATCGTTTTTACCAAAAATAAATTAAGTATATGGCTCCGTTTACAAAATCTATACTCCGTTGAACAAGCTAATTGAATCTTGAAAAGTACTTTAATTAATAGATTTCAACTCATGTTCAGCAAGGAGCTTTCAAGAAATTACTCATTTGTTTATTGACACAGTGGTAAGAGATTTATTGATTAGGAAACGTAGTACTTTGTGTTATAAGCGAGACAACACTTAAACATTATAAAGTGCCTACTTCTTATGAAGTTGTATTACAAGCCAGAGAATTTCCCATCACGTACAGTGCCTTTAATCAATAGTGTTCACTCATTGTGTTATACATTGAAGAAGAAACAGAGCTAACATTAGATTCTTAAAATAAATTCACTAGCTTGAGCTTTTTACAATTCGTAAACAAAGTAGTAAATTTTCCAAAACCGAGTTCGATGTCCGCACTAAATTAATGGATTATAACATTTTTTTTTTTTTTTTTTTGGAGTTACATTATGAATTGCAGTAATAAAATTAGGTGCAATTTCCAAGATTGTTTGCTCATAAAAGTGTGTCATTAAAAAAAAAAAAAAAAAAAAAAAAAAAAACATTTTTACTTTTATATATTTAAATAAATATACAAATTATACATATATATATATTTGATGTTTTAATATTATTTTATCTTTTAACAATAAAAAATTCTTTCAATCGTTTTTACCAAAAATAAATTAAGTATATGGCTCCGTTTACAAAATCTATACTCCGTTGAACAAGCTAATTGAATCTTGAAAAGTACTTTAATTAATAGATTTCAACTCATGTTCAGCAAGGAGCTTTCAAGAAATTACTCATTTGTTTATTGACACAGTGGTAAGAGATTTATTGATTAGGAAACGTAGTACTTTGTGTTATAAGCGAGACAACACTTAAACATTATAAAGTGCCTACTTCTTATGAAGTTGTATTACAAGCCAGAGAATTTCCCATCACGTACAGTGCCTTTAATCAATAGTGAAGTTTGATACTGTATGTGTATGACAATGCAATTCGTGTGCATCTTATGAATCCGAAATATACATCCGTAAATCCGTAAGAAGGGAGATTTTTTCTTTAATTTAACTTGGCATATTCATACTATTTTTTAAAAGATGTTTGATTTCTATGGCATGAAAAATCAAAGTTATATATATATATATATATATCAGTTTCAAATAAAAATATTTGGGCCATTTTTTTTTTTTTCTTTTTTTTTTTTTTTTTTTTTTTTTTTTTTTTATACAATTTGAGTAAAACTATGATTATTATGTGATTGCGTTTTGCATTTTACGATAAGATTTTTTTGTCTATTTGAATAAAACCATGAGTTTAATTATTAAATTGTGTTATACATTTTTTAATACCCTTTAATACTTTTTTTTGTAAAAAAGATTATTATGTTTAACAATACACATTAAATATGTCATGTGCCAAATTTATAACATATTAAGTGTTACATCTACTTAATGACTTAAGTACATGCACTAAAAAAAAAATAATTTTATGATATTTATTAGCTTAATTTTAACTTGGCATATGCATATTGTTTTTTAAAATATTTTATTTATATAGCATCAAAAATAGAAATTTTCTTCTTTTATCAGTTACAAATAAAACGATTTGTGTGAAAACCTTTTATTTATTTATTTATTTATTTTTATTTTTATTATTTTTTTTTTTTTGTTGATTTGAATAATACCATTAGACCAGTATGTATAAAATCAAATAATATTTGATTGTGATTATTATTTAATATTATTCATAAGATTAGCTTCATTAACCGTTAATAATTTATTATTGATTATTATTAATGATATTTTTTTGCTGATTTTAATAAAACCATGCATTTTATTATTTTATTGTTTTTTACAATTTTAATAGCTATTAAAACATTTTTTTAATTAAAAATATATATTATGTGTGTTATTAAACATAAAATATGCCACGTACCAACTTTAATACATATTGTTGCATGTACTCTAAATCTAACGTACCTGTAACACTTTATATGTGGAAGGTTGGTATATAGTACATTTTCTTTGTATCATTTTATATATGTATTAAAAAATATATCTTTTGTAATATTTTATATGTATAAATATTTTTTGAAAGAATTATATTTTTTATGTTATTAAAACTAAGAAGCAAAAGAAAAACTTTTTTCACCACTAAAATAAATAATAGTGCCCATCATTTTCGGTTCCTGCCATATGGAAATGCATTTTAAAGTGAACTTTAATTTCCGTTGAACATTAGTTCCAGTTACATTGCTGGTTCATAGAGGGCGCCACCAAGCGTATTTTGAATATGTCGTTATAATTTCAGTTATTTGAGCGTCTTGGCAGATTGAATATTGTGACTCAATCATGTAACACACTTTAATTTTTGCTGTTCATATTTATGAAGGTTTTTTTCTCCTGATGATGGTTATAAAGATTAACCGAAACATCGAGGTTTGTTTTCTATATATGTAGTTAAAGTAACTCATATTTATTAAATCAAATTTACGTTGAAAGCAAGTGTTTGATGAGTATTTATATGTGCAACGTAAAGTCCTTATTAATTATAAATAATAGTGTTTTTTGAGCACACTCTTAATTACAAAATAATAGATATGCTTTATAAATATTGAAATTATTTCTTAGTCTAAATGCTATGCATGTATTTGATTTTTAATATCACTTTATCTTTCAATAACGAAATCCTTTTCCATCGCTTTTTACCAAAAATAAATTGTGTATGTAGGCACTTTTACAAAATCTATATTCCATTTAACATGCTAATTGAATCGTGAAAAGTACTTTAATTAAAAGAATTCAATGCATTTTCAGCAAGGAGCATTTCAGAAGATACTCATTCGTTTATTGACAAAGTGGTACAAGATTTATTGATTAAGCAACTTATTATTTTTAATTTTAAGCGAAACAACATTTAAACTTAAAGATTATCAAGCGTCTACTTGTCATGAAGTTCCATTACGAGCCAGAAAATTTTGTGTCACGTACTGTACAGGTAATAAATAGTACAGTTTGATAGTGCACTGACAGTATAATTCGTGTGCATTTCGCGAATCTGAAATATGTAAATACGGGTTAGGATCCTTTAGAAAGACCCCCACGAAGGGCAATCTCCCCGTCTGCCTATATCCCATGAGTTTAATTATTTATTTGTGTTTTACATTTTTTAATACCCTATAATACTTATTTTTTGTAAAAAAATATATATTAGGTATAAAAATAAAAATAAAATATGCTATGTGCCAACTTTAACACATATTAAGTGTTACATCTACTTAAAGACTTAAGTAGCATGCACTAACAAAAAAAAAAAAAAAAAAAAAAAAAAAAAAAAAAAAAAAAGGGTATTTATTAACTTAAATTGAACTTGGTACCTACATATTGTTTTTTAAAATATTTTATTTCTATGTCATTAAATATAGAACAGGGTTCGTACGCATCAGGCGATTCGGGAGATTTTATGTGTTTTAGTACCAGAAATTTCGTAGATTACTGGTTGCTATATCTGAAGATAGCATTTTTTTTCATTAAATAAGCCAAATATTGCTTTACGAAAATTCTGGTAAAAGGTGCTTGAAAGTCCTTGAAGCGTACGAACCCTGTAGAAGTTTTCTTCTTTTATCAGTTACAAGTAAAATTATTTGTGTGAAAAACTTTTTTTTTCTTTTGCCAATTGGAATAATACCATGTGATCAATATGTATTAAACCAAATATTATTTTATTGTGATTATTATTGATTATTATTAATAAGATTAAATTCATTAGCCGTTAATTATTTATTATTCATTATTTATTATTAATAAGATTTTTGCCTATTTGAATAAAACCACGAGTTTTATTATTTTATTGTGTTTTGCAATTTTTAATAGCTTATAAAACATATTTTTTATTAAAAATATATATTATGTGTATTAATAAACATAAAATATGCCACGTACCAACATTAACACATATTGTTACATGTACTTAAAAACTTACGTACATGTGACACTTAATAGGCTCGACGTTGGTATATGGCAAATTTTATTTGTATCATTTAACGTGTGCATTACAAAATAGATCATATGCAATACTCTTTTTATATATTTCTATTTTTTTTTTTTCGAAAGAAATGTTTTTTTTTTTTTTTATATTATTAAAATTAAGAAGCAGAAGAAGAAGAATTTTCACAACTAAAATTCATGCTAATGTATTCTGAACGCACTTTTAATTGCAAAATAATAGATACGCTTTATACATTATTTTTTAGTTTAAATACTATAAATGTATTTGATTTTTAATATCAGTTTATCTTTCAATAATAAAATCCTTTTCAATCGCTTTTCACCAAAAAATAAATTGTGTATATAAGCACGTTTACAAAATATATACTCCATTTAACGTGCTAATTGAATCTTGAAAAGTGCTTTAATTAATAGATTTCAATGCATTTTCAGCAAGAAGTGCTCAAGAAATTACTCATTAATTTATTGAAAAAATGTTACAAGATTTATTGATTAGGAAACTTATTACTTTGAGTTTTAAGCGGAACAACACTTATCAAGCGTCTACTTGTTATGAAGTTGTATTATGAGCCAGAAAATTTCGCGTCCCTTACAGTATATGTAATCAATAGTGAAGTTTGATACTGTACTGACAATGCAATTCGTTTGCATTTTATGAATCCATAATACACATCCGTAAGAAGGAATATTTTGTCTTTAATTTAACTTGGCATGTTTTACATTTTGAAACCCTGTAATACCTATTTTATATATAAAAAAATATGTAATATGTATAATAATACACATAAAATATGCCATGTGCCAACTTTCACACATATTAAGTGTTACATCTGCATAAACACTTAAGTACATGCACTGAAAAAAATATTTGTGGTATAATACTAGCATCCCAGCTGCCAGTATTATACGGTAAAATTAATAGTAATAAACAATACAATAAGCCGTAATATGCTACCGCATGGTAGAGTATTACTGCTTAATTTACAATATTTTCTTTTATCAGATTCAAATAAAAATTTTAGCGTCAAAAACTTTTTTCTTCTTTTTGGCGATTTGAGTAAAATCATGATTATTATTTGATTGTGTTTTACATTTTTAAATAAGATTTTGTTGCCTATTTGAATAAACCAAGAGTTTAATTATTTATTTGTGTTCTACATTTTGTAATATCCTATAATACTTATTTTTTGTAAAAAAAATATATTATGTATAATACACATAAAATATGTCATGTGCCAACTTTAACACATATTAAGAGTTACATCTACTTAAAGACTTAAGTACATACGCTGGAATTTTTTTTTGTAATTTTATGGTATTTATTATCTTAAATTTAACTTGGAATGTACATATTGTTTTTAAAATGTTTTATTTCTATGCATCACAAATAGAAGTTTTCTACTTTTATCAATTACAAATAAGACTGACTATTTGTGTGATTTTTTTTTTTTTTTTTTTTTTTTGCCGATTTGAATAATACTATATGACCAATATGTATAAAAGAAAATATTATTTGATTGTGATTATTATTGATTATTATTAATAGGATTAACTTCATTAACCGTTAATTACTTATTATTAATTATTATTCATAAGATTAACTTCATTAACCGTTAACTATTTATTATTGATTATTATTAATAAAAGTTTTTTGCCTATTTGAATAAAACTACGAGTTTTATTATTTTATTGTGTTTTACAATTTTTAATAGCTTATAAAACATTTTTTAATTAAAAATATGTGTTATGTGTGTTAATAAACATAAAATATGTCACGTAACAACTTTAACACATATTGTTGCATGTACTTAAGAACTTACGTACCTGTAACACTTAATATGTGTGAGGTTGGTATATGGCACATTTTATTTGTGTCATTTAATATATGTATTACAAAATATATATTATGTAATATTTTATATGCATAAAATGTAGTTTTAATTTATTTCGAAATAAATATTTTTATGTTATTAAAAATAAATAGCAGAATAATACCTTTTTTCACAAATAATATATATACTAGTGTGTAGTGTGTTTTGAACACACGCTTAGTTACAAAATTATAGATAAGCTTTATAAATATTCAAATTAATTTTTAGTCTAAAAACTATCATGTATTTGATTTTTAATGTCATTTTACCTTTCAATAATAAAGTCCTTTACAAACGCTTTTTACCAAAAATAAATTGTGTATATAGACACGTTTTCAAAATCTATACTCCATTTAACATAATAATTGAATCTTGAAAAGTGCTTTAATTAATAGATTTCAATGCATTTTCAGCAATGAGCGTTCAAGAAATTACTCATTCGCTTATTGATAAAGTGGTACAAGATTTATTGATTAGGAAACTTATTACTTTGATTTTTAAGCGAAACAACACTTAAACTTAACGATTATCAAGTGTCTACTTGTTATGAAGTTGTATTACGAACCAGAAAATTTCGTGTCACGTACAGTACATGTAGTCAATAGTAAAGTTTGATACTGTACTGACAATGTCATTCGTGTGCATTGTATGAATCCGAAATATACATCCATAAGAAGGGATTTTTTTCTTTAATTTAACTTGGCATATTCATATATATATATTGAATAAGATTTTTTTTTCGCCTATTTAATTAAAACCATGAGTTTAAGTATTTATTTATGTTTTGCAGTTTTAAACCCTATAATACTTATTTTTTATTTAAAAAATATATATATTATGTATAATGATACACATAAAATATTCCATGTGCCAACTTTCACACATATTAAGTGTTACATCTACATAAAGACTTTTAAGTACATGCACTGAAAAAAAAATATATTTTATAATAAATATATATTCCCAGCTGCCAGTATTATACCATAAAATTAATAGTAATAAACAGTACAATAAGCCGCAATATGCTACCGCGACAGCACGGTGGAGTATTACTGCTTAATTTCCAGTATTTTCTTTTATCAGATTCAAATAAAAATTTTAGCGTCATAAACTTTTTTTTTCTTTTTGCCGATTTAACTAAAACCTAGAGTATTATTTGATTGTGTTTCACATTGTTTAATAAGAGTTTTTGCCCATTTGAATAAAGCCATGAGTTTTATTATTTCGTTGTGTATTTTTTAATAGTATATACAAAATATATTTTGTAAAAATATATATTATGTATAATAATTATTATAACAGGGTAAGTACAGTTGTACCACTATCTTTTAACCCTTTAACGGACATTGGTTTCTCTATGAAACCACAAAACTTTAATTACGGAATTCAACAATATCAGCAGAATTTTAGTAGAAATGTTTTCGATTTATTATGTAGGAAAAATATCGCTTTTTTATATATAAAAATAAATTTGTTCATAATTTCCGGTGTCAATCATTTATTTGAAAATTTTAACAATTCAAGTGCTTTATCCGTTAAAGGGTTAAACCCTTTAATGGATAAAGCATTTCAATTGCTAAAATGTTGAAATAAATGATTGACACCGGAAATTGTGAACAAAGTTATTTTTATATATAAAAAAATCGATATTTCCCATATGTAATAAATGGAAAACATTTCTATTAAAATTCTGCTGTCATTGTTGAATTTCGTAATTAAAGTTTTATGGTTTCACAGGGAAACCAATGAACGTTAAAGGGTTAATAGAATTTTTCTATTTAATATTTAAATTGCAGAAATTGTTTACTACCAATTTAATTGCTAGATTTGTAACATATTTCTCCATTTAAAAAAGGCGAAATATTATCTTAAAAAATATGGTAAAAGCTTACGAACCCTATATAAAATGTGCCATGTGCCAACTTTAACCTATATTAAGTGTTACTTGTACTTAAAACCTTAAGTACAGATATCACATAATATGTATGAGTTGGATATATGACACATTTTATGTGTGTAATTATAAATATATATATATATATATATATTATATAAAAATTTTTTTTATATCCTTTGTGAATAAATATATTTTTATAGTATTCAAATATTGAAGTAAAAGAATCGCGTTTTTCACAAATAAAACAAATAGTGTTTTTCGAACGCATACATCACTCGTAATTTCATTTTTAAAAAAACCTATTTTATAAACATACATATTTTTTTTCTTTAAATACTATACACATATTTTATTTTTAATACAATTTTGTATTTCATTTCTTAAAATGTTTGCAATCGTTTATTACCAAAAATCAGATATAGGCACTTTTACAAAATTTATACTCCATTTAAAATGCTAATTCAATTTTGAAAAGTACTTTAATTAATAGATCAAATAGTAGATGTTCAGTAAGGAGCTTTCAAGAAATTACTTATTTGTTTTTTTTGACAAAGTGCTACGACATTTACTGAGTACTAAACTTATTACTTTGAGTTTTAAGCGGAACAACACTTGAAGATTACCAAGAATCTACTTGTGATGAATTTGTATTACGAGTCAGAAAATGTCGTGTCACGTGTAGTACATGCAATCAAAATTAAAGTCCTGGACGTATAATGCAATTCCCATGGATTTTATGATAGAGTAACATGCATCAGTAACAAAGCAGAAAAAAAAATAACTTGGCATATTCAAAACACTTTTAAAAAATTGATTTATTTTTATGACATTAACACTAACTAATGCATGTAACATACCACGAACTGGTTATTTGACCTGTACGAAATGAAAAATATTTCAATCGAACAAGAAATTTCTTCATAAAATAAATAAAATAAAATTACAGAAACCAGTTAAATGAAAAAGCTAAATCGTTTTAAAAAGCAAGCTTGTTGTGAAATGCTTTCATGAAACTTACGAAAATTCTCGAAATGTTTAGTTTTAAAAGACACAGAGAATCTGTGGTTAAAAGCAGAAGAAATAATTGTGAAAACAAACACACGTGATTTTCTCTATCAGTTACAAATAAACTTATGTATAGTATGTCAAAGCATATTTGTTTGCCTAATTGAATAAAACCGTGAGTATTATTTGATTGTGTTTTACATTTTTAATAATATATAAGAAATATGTTTTTTAAATATATATATCATATATAATAATACACATATAATGTGTTGTATACCAACTTCAACGTATATAAAGTGTTACAAGTTTATAAAGTGTTAAAAAATTAAGTAACACTTAAAATGTCTGAGATTGGTAAATATGTATAATATATATAATTTTACAAAGACTATTTTTTAACATATCATTAAAAAATGTAAAGCACCATCAAACAATGCTCCTGGTTTTATTTAAATTAGTAAACAAAATGTTTTTTGCCCTAGTAGTTTTATTTGTAATTGGTATCATAAAAAAAAATATTTTAAATTTAAAATTCCAATTTCTTTTACATATATTTTTATTTTTTAAACTATTATTAATCTTCAATAATAATACCAAAGTTTAATCATTTTTTGAACGAAAATTAATTTAATAAAATCCGCATTTCCAAAAATATTACTCAATTTAAAATTAATTAATTTAGTACAAATATTAAGTATATATAGAAAATAATGGGATTTTGTGCTTTTTTAACAAGATTTCAAGAAATTACTAATTTGTTAATTCTCAATAGATGTTCTGAAACTTCTTACTTTCGATTATGAGCGTGACAGTACGTAGTAATTTTCAAGGATCTACTTATCAGATTGTTCAAATATCAATACGGTATCACGCAAGTATATGCCATCAATGAAACTCATCAACAGTGATTATTATATTAGTGTGCATGATGTGTAACTTAAATAGACAAACGCACGTAATTGACAGTGCATTTTTCTGTGTTAATAAACATATTATTATTATCTTGATAAAAAAGATTTGTTTTCATATCAGTGAAAATGACAATAAAGAAAAATATTGGTTCTATATTAAATAATACATTTTAATGGCATGTTCTGTTTTGATGACAATAAAACTTATGTAAGATTTTAAGAGTTTAAATAAATGTTATTAATATTCGATGTTTGTATATGTTTGAAATTTTTAAACACGCTTTGTCGTTCAATAGCAGGGTTGCAAAAATCTAGGCGCCAATGGGCTGATTCACACCACTAAATTTTATTAGTATTCTTTGTCAAATTTTATTAGTATACTTTGCCTAAATTTTATAAGTATTCTTATTAGACAAAGAATACTAAAAAATTAGTGGTGGAAATTGGCTCATTAGCGCATAGATTTTTGCACCCCTGTTCAATAGTATTGCAGGGTTCATACGGGGACCTGGAATTTTCAGGGAAATTATTATAATTTTCTTATGTAGAAGCAACTCGCCTTTTTTAATCTCGCGATTACGTAAGGTGAGTTTTTCTACAAGAAAATACTGGTACTTGCATTGAAAATTCCAGGAACCCCGTACGAACTCTATATTATCGTCTGCCATTGATTTTCACAGCAAATAAAATCAGTAAATCCGCACATTGACGAAATATATATCACCGTTTAATATAATAAATAAATATTAAAGAGTACATAAATTATGAATACAGAAAATTTTTGATAGCAAACTTTAAAGAAATTTAATATTTATTTAATCACATTAGCTATTAATTACTAAATATTTTGATTTTTAATCAGGACATCACTAACTCTATTTTTTGTTAAGTAGAAGTATTATTCAGAGTATTCGATGTCATGTACAGGGTCTGATTACCAACGGGGCACACTTCCACCAGTTAAAAATAACATTTTTTTCCTTATTCATGGCAGTAATTTTGCATGAATAGTGCATTTTAATAAGACGGAGTTTTCTATTAAATTTTACTGGTGGCAGTGTGCCCTGTCGGTAATCAGGTTCTGGCCATGTACAGTAAATATAATTCAAGGACCGGAATAATATACATATTTTTAACGTGCGGGCTATGTAAGGAGAATCTACACCCGCATGTATTAAGTATAACATTTTTATAAGGTAATTAAATATAATACTAATATATAATTATAGAAATGTATATTTTTATGTTTTTAAAATGCTCGTAAAAAGTGTAAGATTATATTTTAGATACAGGAAATTTAATATGAAGATTGATTAAAAATATAGTACCATTTTATATATGTAGTTAGCAGAGTAATTTATTTTTTCCTTAAGAACTGTCACTTTATGGCATTAAAGATAAAATAGAATCAGATTTTTTTTTTTTTTTTTTTTTTTTTTTTTAACAGAATGCTAATTATTATTTTTAGAAATCATATTTTTATTTTAATTACAGAAAAAAAATATATAAGAGTTTATATACAAAATAATTGGTCGCGATATTCTGACACCTAATTAGTGTGGTTATTATTTAATTAGAATATTCCATCATCATGCCGTCCTATGTTGAAGTTTGTTATAATTAATAAGTATGAAACAACAATTATGTGAACATATTAGTTAAGGCAGTGCCGCAATAAATACAGGAACGTCTCTAAACCTGAATAATAAATTTAAAATTAATGGTCACGGCATACAGTTAATGCATAAGATGGGGATTGTGGTGGGATTCTGACACCTAATTAGCGGGGTTACTGTTTAATTCGATTCTTTAAACATCAAGTCATCCCATGGTGAAATTTTGTGTAATAAATCAGTATAAAATAACACTTATGAGATCGTAAACCTAAACTAAAATCACTTTGGCAATAGCAATGTGAGAACAGCAAAGGCAAAACTTTCTCAGATTAATTAAAGGTAAAAGCTTAATTTAAAATCATTAAAATAAGCCTGCGTTGTAAATATTTTGAACTATTGCTTAAAAGTCTTCTGGCAAACTTTCAAATTAGGGCATGCAATTCATGCATAATAACTAATTAAAATTATCAATACTGGTAAATATACCTGAGTAGATTAAAATACTAAAATTAACGCACATGATGAGTGGGCTAAATTAAATACCAAAATTAATTAAAAATACATAAATTTATTTACATTACATAAATATTAATTATAGGAAAATTAAGTAAAGAAAACTTTAGCATGTTTGCTGTATTAATTAGTTTTATCTGCAATAACAATTCTCAAGATTTAATATTATTATCATTAATATATGCATATATATATATATATATATGACGTAAATTCAAGTTTGAATTCGGTGTGAATGGCAGTCGGAAGATCGTTGATAAACATGTTTAACTTTGTGCAAGGTTTCCCTTCTCGATCGCATCAGGAGGTCGTGTGGTGTTACCAACAACAAATCACTTCAGTCCGTTTTCAGTAGACGAAAAAATTTGATTGATATTTTGAAATGTCAAGTCAGGAGGAATGCTCGGTAGGCTGTCGTTAAATCTATGCAGCAGTACGATCCATTGCGACAGTCAATAATTTTCCAAAATTTAAAATCATTATTTAGGTGAATGGATTGTATCCACTGGGCACGAAACCCTTCTAAAACTTTATCAAAACTCTCTACATTATTAACTAAAAAGACGATGTTCCGTATTAGAAGACAGTTAAATTTTTACTCTGCTCGTTAGCCAACGCTAAACGTCAAACTTCTCCACTGTCAAAATTCTCTCCGAATCAGGATGGGCGAGAGTTTTTACCTAGCTCGCGTAAGAACACAAAACACACGTCACGTGACCTACTTTCATCAAATTACAAGGTTTTTTAAAGAACTCTATTAGCATTTCCGGTGGAATTTTCTTGTCGAAAAATGGTTTCCTTAGCGCGAAAAATGTTCTACGCTTTTCTAGAATATTCGGTAATCTCGTACCAGACGCCTGCCATATCAACAAACCACTTTATCTGTTTTGAGGTTGTGGTTAAAATTCGAATTTAATACGTAAAAAAATAAAAATAAAAAATGAATCTTTGTAGAAGAAAAAAAAAGAATTAAAGGTTTTCCGAAATATTTTAATAGACATTTAATATTTAATTATAGAATAACTTTACGGGATTAGGATTTTCAGAGCGGATTAATTTAAGAGATGAGATATTTTAGCATTTAAATAAAGAAGTTATAGCAATTTGACTACACGGGAATAATAATGAATTTTAATAATGGATTAAAATAAAGATGTTATATTTAAAGAATAAATTAAAAAAGCTATCGCCCTTTTTAGATCTAACTACTTTCGAATAAATATTATTAAGTGGATTAGGATAAACTGGCTTTACATATGGATAGTAAAAGACTATTTTAAGAAAAAGAATTATTTTAATAAGCTGGGGGTTATATACGGAATATTATTAAATGGAAAAATTTTAGAGAATAATTTAGCAGATTGCGGAAATATATATATATATATATATTGCCAAGGAATATCACTTATTTAAATTTATAATTTTGTTTTTGAAATCTCACAGTATACATTTGCAATTTATTATTATTCAAAATATAAGACACAAAGATTATTATTTGAGAATACCATTGATACCATCGTTTAGTTGTGACATCATTGGAGAACATCAGTACTTTGGATCACTGAGTTAAAGCTTATTTATTTACCTGGATCTATTAAGATCAAACTTTGATATTATTATTAAATGCTAACACATTTCTGGTAGTAATCTGAATTAATTTTGACATTTTTTCTACTTTCCTTATTTTGTTTTCCGTTATATGAGAATGCATCAATAACAATAAAGCCTTCAGCAAAACCTACCTTGTTTTCTCTCAAATAACATTTTAGGCCTTATTCTCCCCTTTTTCAGCGGTAAATCGATATATATATATATATATATATATATATATATATATATATATATATATATAATTTTTTTTTTCAACCAGATAAATGTGTCCAAGCCTCGTGAATATTAACTACTTACTTGTATTTTTCCATTGCTACTTAATTTTGATGCAACAATCCTCAGATATTCTTATGCTAAGAAATATGTTTTCGCATTAGGCGGTGTATATCATGTTTATTATTATTATTATTATTATTATTATTATTATTATTATTATTATTATTATTGGCAGCTTTAAATCAGATTTTATAATTTTGTTTACAGTTTCTAAAGAGATGTTTAATGATTTTGCGATAGTTCTTTGAGGGGTTGGATTTTTTTTAAAACATGAGAAACGCGGCAAGCGTACCTTGACTTTTTTTTTACTTTTTTATTAATTATGTCTCTTATTTTACGTAGAAATATTAAAACTATGATTTACACATATTTATTTAATAATCTATCACGAGTACGTACTACTCTTCGACTATAACACGAGTACTACTCTTCGTAAAGCCCAAATACATAGCCTTCTATACGTTGTTTATTTTCCAGAGACATTTTAAATCAAAGGATACTTGTAATGATGCAGGCGATAAGTAAACCATATTCCAAATTGATATCACATAGGTATTTAATTTTTTTTTTTTCAAGTACATTTAAATCGCAGAGAAAATGGAAATATTTCCAAAAATGTGTGAACATGTATGTTTATGTAATTAAATATATTATTTTTTTTTTTTTGCTTCATGAAAAATATATTTTATATCATTAAAAAACAAAATAATATAATGTCAGTTATTATATTTAAATACGTATCAAGGTTCACGTTTTCAAATCCATATAATTTATTTCGGAATTAAATGGGAAAACGTTTTTTTTTTTGTTTATTTATAGCTCACACTTATGACATAAAAATATTTTATTTTTCATAATAATATTTTATTTTGCAAAATAAATAACTATGGGTATATATATAGACCAAACTAAATAATAAATAACTTTTAACTGTTATACACAACATTAAGAATGGCGATATATAGAGTGATCAGAAAGTATCTGACAAAAGTGGTAAGGCGACCAAAATAAGCTCTTTTTTTTGTCATGGAATCTGTGTCTGAAAATGACACCTGTAAGCACCAACTATTGGCGCTTATACGCTGTCTTTCATTGCACATTTCACATTTTTTCTACGTAACCAGCGCTCAAACGCTCCATTTCCGGACACACATTCTATGACGAAAAATGCTTGTTTAGGTTCCCTCTACCACCTTTTAAAATTTTGCCACTTATTTTCCGAACACTCTGTATATGATGATAAGATAAGGCGATTTAACAATTTTAATTATTGATTGTATAACACTTATTATTGATTATTATTTCACGAAACTGATTATCTATTCACGTGACAGAAAATTTGCATTTTTTTATGAAGATATATGAAATAAAAATCAACCCGTATTCATCTTTAGTCACGAAAAATGTTTGTTTAGGTTCCCTCTAGGACCTTTTAAAATTTTGCCACTTATTTTCCGAGCACCCTGTATATGTACGAGATGTTACATCTAAAATTAAAAACATTGTTGCTGTTGTCAAATTCTGATACAGTTGGTTCATTTTTTCAAACTTATAAATACCTTCAAATTTGTTTAACGGAATAGTAAGACATTATCTTCCATATAGTGACCTCTGACTGCGATACACGGAAATTATTTTTCTGTACCAGTTTTATTTAAAGGTAATTTTTACCTTATTAAATCGGAGAATTTATAGATCGAATTTAGTTATTTTAAAATAGTGGTATGAAAAAGTAATTACTGAACATCGCGTATAAGTGAGATGTCACTGCATTAATGTTCTCCTAGTATATATCTCCAAAGGTCATAGAAGAAAATTCAGAAAATAGTTTGTTAAATTATATAATAATCAGATCATACTCCGTAATACCTAGCGTTTAATATAATATAGTAAAGTGAACAGTGGTGTATGGTGTTCGCTTTCTAATGCAATTTAATAAATTAAAGGTCTTACTGGGTTGTTTCAGATTATGTTAGGTGGATTTCAAATGCTGAGAACGTATAATAAACCAGTAGTTATATGAAATCCATCAATAACCGAACAAATTAATTATATTAACTTGGCACTTATAAATTAGTTACACAATTTGACTCATTATAATGAACATCTAAAGACTGATCTTGTTATCAGTTTGGATATTATACTACTTATTATTGATTATTATTTCACGAAAATAACTATCAATGCTCGTGACAGCAGATTTGTAATTTTTATGATGATATATGAAATAAAAATAAAACTGTATTCATCTTTAGTCATTTATTCTGAAAAATTTTAATAGAAACTTCAAATGAATTAATTAGAGGAAAGTTTGTCAAAACAGAATACAACGAGTTTTTCTTCCGGCTATCCTGCTTCTCATAACTCTGTACAAGCCTCTTGGCATCTTCCATTAATCTGATGACGAGAACAGCTGCCGAGGTGGATAGTTTATGGTAAGTACTAGATTGATTTTTCAATGTTACAATTTACAATTTAGCAACAGTAATAAGCTAATAATTGAATGTTACATAGCAGATGGAAATCTAGAACTTCATTCGACGAAATGTACGATCAAATAATCAAAGGTTCAGTTTCGCTATGAATTTCCATTTGTCTAATTTTGGGCGAATCTTTACCACTAAATCTACCTTAGCAAATAGTTAGTTTAAAATTCTGTTCTACACCTGTTTCGGAATGAGCGCGTAGTAGCTATGTGTTCAGGGACTGATTACCAACGGGGCACACTGCCACCAGTAAATAATAAAAAAAAATGTCCTTATTCATGGCAGTAATTTTGCCTGAATAGGGTGTTTTAATAAGACGAAAACTTGTAATAAATTTTACTGGTGGAAGTGTGTCCCGTCGGTAATCAGGCTATGTACAGTGTTGCCAATGGGCTACTTTTTTTCAATTCAGATTACTTGATTGGCACCACTTTTTTGAAATGGTACAATTCGAAATGTTTTTGCTTTATTTAATCTGTCACTAAATAAGGCGAATTTTACTTTCTCAAAAAAAACTGGTACCAATCAAGAAAACTGAATTTAAAAAAAGTAGCCCACTGGCAACACTGGCTGTGTATGTGTTACGTTGCTTTCCACCAGATTTGTAGACGCGAAGAATCCAAGCATCCGAAAAAAAAATGGAAAGTTTCTATTTTTCAAAATTTAGTTTAGTTATAAAAAGTAATTTAAATGAAAAAAAAATTACAAGTTTTTATTTTTCAATATTTAATTAAATTATAAAATTATTTTGAAACAATATTAATATTTTATATAATATGAATTTTTAAATATTTGTTAATAAATGACGTGGTGTGATATAAATGAAACTATGCGTAACACATTAAGCTGAGAAAAAAATATTACTTTCAAAAATGGACCCCAGGTGGTGTATTATTGATTTGTCTTTTCAATGATTTAACAAAATGCATTCTTATACGCTGCCTAATTGGTTTATCAAGCCAAATACTGTTCATTGGGTTGATCATTATTCTTAGGTACCGTTCGAAACCGCCAAATGGCATGTTCATAAGTCACACGAAGCAAATTCCTGAAAATGTTGAGGGAATGATAGGAAATACTGTCCTTGATCTCTGGCAATATTCCGTTTCCAGTCAGTGCACATTTGAGAATGCTTTTCAAAGGTCGACATTTTTGCAAATATCAAGTTTCGGGATCACAATTTTGATAGAAAAGTTTCACCAGTAAAGCATGGTCTTGTAAGCAGCACGGCATGAAAAGGTCCGAGGAAAAGTCATGAGACCTACAGAAGATTCACTGGGTCTTTCTATTTAACATTTTCATTGTACGGAAGCAAATACATCACGTGGTTGCTACAATTTGCATATATGCTGAAGCTTTATCTAAAATCGCCATATTGTGGCTATTTTTGAAATATTTTTGTTTCAGCTATACGTTTTTCGCATCTCTACATTTAGATACATTCCCAACTTCGTGTTTTTCGTATAAATATTTTCGACTACAGATAGTTCTGGATATAAGAACAAATTCCTGGAAATTCTGAGGGCGTGAAAGAAAATACTGTCCTTGAGTTCTGGCAATGTCCCGTTTCGAGTCATTGCACCTCTGCGAATGTTTTTCAAAGATCGAAACCTTCGCAAAGCTCTAGTTCCGGAATCACTATTTTGATTAAAAAGTTTCACCAGTAGAGCATGGTCTTGTAAACTGTACGACATATCATTTTCCGAGGAAAACGTATGAAACTAACAAACGATTGATTGGGTCTTTTTATTTAACATTTTTATTGTGCGCGAGCAAATATATCACGTAGTTGCTAAAATTTGCATATATGCCGGAATTTTATATAAAATCGTCCTCTTGTGGCCATTTTTGAAATTATTTTTCCCTGCTATATGTGTTTTGCATCCTTTCATTTAGACGCCTTTCCAATTTCGTGATTTTCTAATAAATATTTTCGATTACAGACAGCTTTGGAAATAAAAATAAATTCCTGTAAATGCTGAGGGCGTGAAGGAAATTACTGTCCTTGAGTTCTGGCAATGTTTCGTTTCCAGTCATTGAACCTGTGCGAATGTTTTTCAAAGCTCTAAACCTTCGCAAACGTGACTCGTAAGTGAACTGTAATTATGTATACCCTGTACTTTTATTTCCAATCAATTCGTATCATTTCCCAATAGAATGGTTCTTTGAGAAGAAATGCTAGTTCCTTTCGCTTTCTTTGTGATCTGATTGTGAAAACACAAAATTGGTAGTCGGCATTGCCTACAACTCCCCTCTACCTGTCATGTAATGTATTGTTGCTGAAACTTATTTATAAAACTTACTAGATATAATTCATGAATGAAGACATATTTTTAAACAATAATTTAGTACGTAATTTCATTAAGTAAATGCATACCCGAGTTTCCACTTTCTGGATTACCAGCACTAGGTAAGACAACTTATACTTGATTCGTATTTTTTTTATTGGCAGTTGATGAATACTAAAATGTTCTTGCTCATAGAAATTTTTAATGCAGTTCTGTATTACACATATTTACACATCGTTGTCTTCTCCATTTACTCCCATAAATTCCGACATTTAGTTTTGTTGGGAATGATAGTTATAGTTCAATATCTGTACAATTTCAAAATGCATCTGATAATGTCTTTCTGATAATCCGTGATTTCGATTTTGTCGCATATCCTTGGTCCTGTGATGTTGTATATTCCGAAGTCTACTATACTCACACTTCTGATCATTATTTAAGCGAAACCACAAACGTTAAAAATATTAGTACAGATATTAGTATAAAAAATAATGATTTTTAATGCTAGGATAATGATTAAATATTGATGCTAATGAAATAATTAAAGTATAAACTGTAACAGAAAATATAAACAGTAAGAATTTTTTATTACAATACTAGAACGGTAATAAATTATATCACATAAAGTGACATTCTGCAGTCTGAGGAAAACTTTTTGGGCTTTAAGCAACAGTACTATCAGGACGATATTTTGCAGAAAGTACTCAAACCTTTTTCTCAAAAAAAATTTTCTAGTCGGAATTGGGTGTTTTAGCAAGATCTTGCACCAGCACATCTCGCGCGCAAGACTTTTGACTGGCTTAAGGCGGGGAAAATGAACTTTGCCTTATGGCTATTTCTACCGCTGAAGGGCCGGACATATTACAATGGATTTTACCATTTTGGGAATTTTGAAAGCAAAGATCTTGGCTACTTCCCATCAAAATTTTGATTGTATGAAAGCAAAATTGATTAAGGAATGGACCATTCTTCCCGATGAGATACTTCATACCGCAGTCAAAGATGTCTCATAACGGGTAAGGGCATGCACAAAAAAAGGCACGTACTTTGAGATCTAATCTGATTTTACATTGTTTACATGTTAAATTTAATATATTTGTTTACAAATTGTGGACATTTACGGCAGGTGTGCAAAAATCTAGGCGCCAATGGGCCGATTCCCACCACTAAATTTTTACTAATCTTCACCTAATAAGTATACTAATAAAATTTGACGAATAATACTAATAAAATTTATTGGTGTGAATCAGCCCCTTTGGCGCCTAGATTTTTGCACCCCTGATTTACGGTTTTCATGAAAATAATGGTTTTTATGCGCATCCAAAACTTTTACCGCACCCTGTAATGATTTCGTATAATAAGTTTTGCTACTTATTCATAACTTTTATATTCAAATCATATTCAAATAACTTATTTCGAACTCATCTTTATTCCTCTCTACAAATATTATTTTAAATTGATAAATGTCTCAATGTTTAAGAAATGTGCATCGTGTAAAATATCTATTTTATTTTTTTGTTTAACGTTTTAAAATATAATTTAAATTTGAAATTTGAAATCGACGTAAAATTTTGCAGTGTTTATACAAAAAAATATCAAACAAAAATCTTATCAATTTTATTTTACACATTTTAGTGCTTATTTTCAAAACAGAATGAACGAAATAAGGGTATTTGTCATAAATATTAAATCCATAGAAATAAGTCAAGTATGAAACAGAAATGTTTTCATGTGTTTCATGCATAAAAAAGAACTGAATCTTTATCATATTCCTTATTTCGGAGCATTAGATTCCTTTCCCTCCGTTTATTCCTGCAACGTTGTCTTTGTGAACACTAATAAATATTTCCTAAAGTACCGCAGTTTCTTGCATGAAATGGTGCAGACAAATTTATCCATACATGCTTTTTGATTCAGAAAGCTGAAAGAATGTCGTCGCTTCTTTTCTTAAAACTCTACATTTTCAACAAATATGTTTATTTTTTCTCAACGAAATAATTTTAGTTTACTTGTTTATCTGGTATAATATAAAGAGTGCGGATATTTATGGAAATTATTTCGTAAAAAGTTAAAATTATTCTGCAATGGTGTCTTTATGAATGCAAATAAATATATTCTAGAAGAATTATGAGCTTCCTATATGAGAGACTTACGACATAGTTTAGAATCGCTTTTTGACTCAGAAAGTTTTTATTAAATGTTTAAAATTAACAAACCATGAAACAAATAGTTAACAAATAGTTTCTTCGCATGCAAATAATTTAAGTTAATTTTATTATTTATTTACCATGAAATATGCAATATTTATAAATATTCCTTATAAAAATTATTTTAAATATTTTTTTGTCGTGTGTACAGGGTTCGTAAATTTTTTAGTAGAAATTTTTGCCTTATCAAGATGCGTACACCCCTTGAAATTTTTAAGTAGTCGGGCACCACTTTTTCTGTTAAGGACATTTATATTTAATATTTAAATAGCATAAATTGCAGTCGCCTTGTTTTATTGCAGTATTTGCTGCATTTAAATAAGGCGAAAACTTCTATTAAAATTGTGGTAAAAATGTACGAACCCTGTATAACACAAAATTTCTCGTTTACAAATATATTTTTTGTAATGAAATATTGTATTAGCCTTTATCAGCATCCATGTCTACTAAAAAAAATTACTTTACGAAAATATTACAGTCGGATAACGAACCTGTATTTGACGAATTCCTCTATTTTACGAACTTTTATTTGGAACGAAGAACATTTTACGATAACCTTGAAATAGCGAAGTGCAAACTGTATTTAACGAAAGTTTTCTTAAAATCTAAAATTACTTTCTTCCTATTTCTCAAGATGTAACTAATCATTTCAAACTTGCTCTTTTTTTATACATATTTTATGACGCTCAGTGAACTTCAAACCTTTTACCAAGCTTTTACCAAGCACCTTCCTCTGGAAGTTGTAAAATCATTGCGTCATTCTTTGCGTTTAACACCACCCTCGGAATACTAGACCGGAGCGCAATGTTATTTTTATTCAAAATATATATGTGAAACAAATGTATACTTTTTTAGGATTTTTATAATTTTAACAATTTTAAAAGTACTAACTGAAGTATTTTGTAATTCAAAATGTAATACAAGAATGAATGTATATGATATCTAAATACATCTTTGTAATATTTATAAAATAAGCAAAAAAAAAAAGTTCACATTTTATTCTAAGTAACTTTATTAATGTATTATTTTTTAAATGACATACATAAAAAAATATTTTTTTATAAATATTAAAATTCGTAACAATAAATGTAGTGTAAAAATAATAATAATAATAAAATAAATAAATAAATCACAAATAAAAACGAATTTATGGTTCATTATATTATATATCATGTACCATTAGATTTTATACCATTTCTTTGTTTGTTAAATGCTGACTTTATGAACTATCACAAATATGTTATAAAAGATACCTTCTGTATTATACATTGAAAAATGGAATAAATTGTATGCATGTTTCTTTGACTTTTCAAGCTGAAAGAAATACACCGATCATTTTCTTAAATGTCTACATTTTCTGCAAAAAGCTTTTTCTTGTGGAAATATATTGGTTTATTTCTTTATTTTATGTAATACGAAGAACACAGATATTTATGGAAATTGTTTGGAAGAAAGTAGAAAATATTCACTTTTTTCCTGCGTTTAATAGCGCGCAATTCCATTGTTTGGAAAGAAATTTTCTTTTCTATGATAATAATAAGATATGCTATCAATCATTATCAGTAGCTACATATGGTAACGAAAAAATTGCTTTTAGCATATATTATGCAATTTCTTATAATCATGGAAAACATTTTTTAATGTAGTCAAATTGTTTATTATTATGTTTTAAATATGCTCAATGCTTATGTAAAAAAAAAAATAATAATAACTAAAGAGGTAAACAAATTGTTTATAATTATAAAATTCATGAAAATAAATTTAGCGTGAAAAGTTAGATTTTCGTTATCTTTATTCATAAAGGACAAATGAGATCTTATTGAATCTAAATGTACGTTAGCGTTCTGTAAAGGGTTTGACAGCTTGGCATCAATTTGTATTCCGAAATTTCGAATTCAGGAAAAAAATTACTTTATGTAATTATGAAATTTTTGTCATTAAATTAAAAAAAATATATACTATTCGTAATTTCTTGTGTCAATTCGGAATTTGAGAATAAAAAAGGACACCAAACTGGCAAATTTCGCACTCCCTACTCCTAAAGTATATACATACTTTAAATACAATGTGTAACTTCCAGATGAAGCAGCTATGGGGAAATCTAAAGTAATGAAACAAGCTTTTAAATTACATATATCCTTGCAATTTTTATTTCATAATTAGATTCAATGTCAATTTTGAATTTACTTATTTATATCAAAGAAGCATATTTCGCCATTTTGTTTGTATTCTTCTATTTCCATTTTCACCTGCTGCAACTGTGCAGGTGCTTTTATGATTAATTATGCTTCATATGCAAGGTATGATACATTAGTACATTCTGCCGAAAATTAAACAGTCTAAGTTAAACCTTTTGATGGTAATGTTTGCGCTGTGAAATTATAATGTCTTAAGAAATAAGTTTTACCGCATACTTTAAATTTAGAGTAGTCCATTTTGCTGAAAAATACGGCGATAGCATTTTAATTTAGTTCGTATTTATTATTACTTTCTTCTATTTTTACAAAAATAAAGTATTGGATTCATGAAAATTTTCGATGGATTTATACGTTTTAGAGGATCCTGAACACGATTTGACTGTTTTTAGTAAATATGTGTCTGTGAATCTGTCTGTCTGTCTGTATGCGATCAAAATATTTGGACGCTCTATCTAAAGAAATTATGAACGGAATTTAATAAAAGTTTAGTTTCAGTTAGACCTTGATACAAATTTGTGCTGATTAGTTTTTGTTATAAATAGCCCAACAGGTGGCGCATCTGTGCTATTTTTTTCATGAGTTTCACGACAGTTGTATTTCAAGATCTAAAGCACAGAATTTCATCAAATTTCAGATTATGTTAGACGTTGACGTAAGTTGTTGCTGATTACGTTTTTGGCATAAATCTCCCAACAGGTGGTTCTACTATTCTACTTTTTCTTGATTCCGCAATAGCTCTTTATCAAGAACTAATGCATGGATTTTTATCAAACTTCAGATTCAGTTAGACGTTGACATAAGTTGTTGGTGATTAGGTTATGGTGAAAATCTTTTAACAGTTGGTGCTGCTATGCTGCATTTTTCAGAATTTACAAGATTTTAGCAACAGTCATATCTCAAGAATTAATGCACGGTATTTTATCAAACTTCAGATTCAATTGGGCATTGATATAAGTTTATACTGATTCGATTTTCGTGTATGTGAAACCTGTATGAGATAGAAGGAAGTTTTGGAATTGGCACATACGGCTAGTTATTTGTATCCTAGTATACGCCTGAAAACTAAAAGAGGATGCTTAAATAACTGTTGCAACTGTAATTCTTTTCTTATATTAATTCTTTTTTTTATGTTATGATTATCTTTAAGAGAGATAGTTCTTTAATTCCTCTTTTTTTTCCAAGGAAATTTATTATCAAAATTAACCCCCGTAATATTAGCATCGTTTACATTTGGCTCCGTAACATAAAAAAAATGCCGCAAAATATGTAAGTGAGACAGTATTTGAAATATATATGATTTTATTAATTTAAAAAAAAATCAGTTTAAAAAAAAGTTTAGTTAAACGGGAATCTTCAGGTAAAAACTTGACAACTGGCGAGTATTATATTATACATAACTCTTTTTTAATTATCAATGACTGTCAATTATCAGTAGTTGCACTAGTCTATTTTTCTAATACGAGTATTTCTAAAAATAATTTCGTGCTAGGTGTTTACATTTGCAATAAAAAAAATTACCTACCGGGTTGGATTCTTCAAAATTCACAATACAAATCTAAAAGCGTTTTCTTTATATATACATATATATATATACCTAATATAATGTATATATATAATATAATATAAAATATATATTCGATACGGAAAAGACTACTGTGATGTTCTATTCATTTGCACGAAAAAAGAAAATCATGCACAACAACACTGAGATTAAAGAAGTGCAAAGTTATATGTACCTGGGACAGGAAATATCATCGGAAAACAGTATCATGAATGAAATCGATAGAATAATAAGAAAAACGAAAAATAATGTGCCAAGTATAGATTATGAAACACTTTCCAACACAGCCAGAACACTGTAATGAAACTTCACCTTTAAATAAGGTGAAAGAAGATATGTTAGTAAACAGTTTAGAAAACATATAACACATTGAAAAATATAGTTTCCGAAATTACCTTCCATTGTCAAAAATGTAGTCGAATTATTTTGTGCAGTTCTGTATATGATCAATAGGTATGGATATATAGCATAATAAAATTTATTTCAGTTAGAATATTCACATTTAGCAATTTTCGAAAATCAATGGAAATGCACTCGAAATCTATTGTCCAGCCGACTCAGTGAAAAGTGTGCAGGCAGACAGTTGAATCCCACTCCTCTGGCTTAAAATGGCAACACTCTGTCTGTTGAACTATAAATTACGTTCACTGTCATGCAGCTGTGATGCATTGAATGCTTTATTATTGTATATAATAATGATTTATCTAAGTATAATCAGCGAGTCAAATGTTTAGCAGTTTTACATTATCAGGGTGGCTAGTGGTCAGGGGAAAATACAGTAAAAAAAGTGATAAACACCAGTCTATTCTTATAGAAAAATTTATGTTGATTATTCGATCAAATAATCAATATGAATTTTTCTATAAGAATATACTGGTAATTGTCATTTTTTTTTTACTGTATTTTTCCCTGACTACTAGCGACCCTGATTATGTATATAATAATTTTTCTCCAAAACATTTAACAAAAACTGTTAAATTTAGGCAACAATGGCCTACTGTAAACTAAATTTGTGAACACATGGTGTTAAAAACACAAAACACATAAAAAACAAAAAAAAACAATATTTAAAACACATTTATTTTAAATATTGTTAGACAAATACTACTATTAAAATAATACTTCTGATGTTAGTAGCGTTGCAAATCATCCCAAAACGAAGAAAATTATTAAATTTCTGCATAAGCTTGTAATCATATTACTTAGAAGTTCAATATAATTAATTAAAATTATATTATAATATTAATTTCGAGTTAATACCCTTAAATTGCCCTCGTTAATTAGGTTCACTTAATTAGTGACTAGTTGCAAATAGCCATCACTACAAAATTTGCGTACAAGTCCAAGCTCTCCAATGATACATTTAAATTATTAAATTATAGTGAAAAACGGCACAAGAGACTAGAGTCCACGTCACAATGACCATCTGAAACATTTGGTTTGAAGAAATTAGATCCGGCACATAATTAATTTGGTTAATTATTTACTAAATTTGAATTTACGAACTGTGAATGATCCATTAGAGATTAGAAGATATTATAATGTGACATTATTCGAGCGTATTTATATGGTTGCAAAGTGTACCAAGTTGCATTTTACAGAATTATGTATTTATAAACAATGTTTCAAGTTTTAGATTCGATGTCACGTATGTTTAACTGACCTTTTAAGTTTTATTTTGTCTATATGTCTGTCTGGATTTACTTAAGTAAAATTAAACCGTGGTGAAAAAAAAAGTATATATATTTCGTAAATATTATTTGTAAGTTATAAATGAATAAATAAATGGAAGTATTTTTCTTACTTAAATGATGATTAAATTGTGATGGTGTAAAAATAATAAACTTCCACGTGTATTTGAATAGGACATTATGTGATTGTATGTTGTTTCTTTTAATGACATACAAAGTTAATTTTATAAAAAAAACTTATTATTATTTTTAAATACACATAAATAGATAAAGTATCTCCACACAAATTTACATCAAATATCACTCAGATTTCAGTAAAATAAATATTATACTTTAATACACATAACACTGAAATGTCTTACGCTTGTCTGTATATTTATGTTACATTGCACGCGCACGAATAAAATTATCACTATGAATCTGCTCTATTGATAACATCTATTCTACGTGACACCGAATTTTCTGACTGAATAATCTACTTGATAACAACTATACGCTTGAAAATTATTAAGTGGTATCTCGTTTAAAATTCAAGGCAGTCAGTTTTGTAATCAATGGATTACACAATATATGGTGAATAAGGCATGAGTAACTTCTTGAAAGCTTTCTGCTTTCAGTAAAATTCCTTAAATTATATACACTTAAAGATTGATTTTTTAAACTAAAGGAAGTAACTAGTTCATAAATGCCATTAAAATAAAACATTAATAAACATTTTCTTTCGAAAAATTGTATGTTTAATTATACACACAGTGATGTGATTTCTCCGATTTTTTGCATACCAGTATAATTTTAGAGACAATTTTTATTATTTAATAGGAACATTCAGCGTTTTAACAGAACAACATTCCTCTAAGATTATACTGGTATGTAAAAAGTCGGAGAAATCGCAATCCTGTACACATAAAAGTGTATATATTTTTTCTAAGAGAAATTAATATTAAATTTCACACATACTGAAAAATATCAAAAGTTTTTTCATTCCTTTAAAATACATTTTAAAGAAATAAAAATATAATATTTTGTTAAAACAATATTGAATAATTCTACAGAAACAAAATATTTATTTACTTTTGTATACTTACGTTTGTATGCTATATTCCACTGAATAGAATATTTTTTATTAAATTTACTATTTTCAATCGAAATAATCTATTATCAGCTCTGCCAAGCCAAGCTTAAAAAAAAACGCCACACAAACAACGCCAAGAACTGGAATAAAGACCGCTAATGCTTACTTACAGAAAGCGACTTCGCAATGTTAAATCGACAAAACATGCCAGATTAAAATATCAGATATCAAAGAAACCAAGCGTCTCAGAAAAAAAAACGAAAACTAGAAGAATATAAGGAAGAATGTCTTCAATTTAAGACCAAACTCATCTTCATAAGTGATTTATAAACAGAGATATAGCTTTTTTTTTAAAACGTCGAGTTACTTAAAATGATCACTTTTTTCTTCGTCAAACTTTTTTTTTTCAAACAACCTACCTAATATTCGGCAGAATAAAAAAAGGATTGCATTTTTGGACAAGTAATTACATAATCTATGTGCTTTTATAAAATTCAGTGTAAAAATTTTTGTTATATCCTTAATTAGCAAAAAACTGTTAATTAACTTGGCGATTAAAAAATTATGCCAAAACAGAGATAAAACCCGCCAACGAGCATGTACAATCTGTATTATAATAGCACATATCAGTTACAGGTTATAACCACATCAAATTTCATCTGCAAGTCAGCCATTTTCTTCAGAAGATATTTAAAAAAAAAAAATAAAACTTTATAATTATAAGAACACACATTTTATCAGACAATTAAATATGACTGCAAACTGTGGCAGATGACTGTTTCCAACATGAATAAGTATGAGAAATTGCCGCTGAAGGATATCGGTCTGGGTAGCTCAGTCACAGCGCGTCAGAACGGCATACACAAGGTCCCAAGTTCGAGTCCTGCCCCAGGTCAACTTTTCACTCATGATTGTTTAGTGTATTTAATTGTATGATAAATTGCGTGTTCTTATAATATTGTAAAATAAAGTAATCAGACGTAGTGTTTATGCGTTAAAAAATATTTTAAATATATAATTTACGTTTTTAGAAAGATCTTTAAAAATAAATTAGTTTTTCAGGGAAGATGTACCTTCTAAAATGTATACATCAAGACTTATCGGCATTTAAAATTTCTTTCCAAACGTAAACAAAATTTTTTAAATGAATTAAATGTGATTCATTTATTTCTATAAAAAAAAGAAAAATACGGTAAAGGACAGGCATTTCGTTCGCAGGAATACCTTTCACGTCATTTTCCTATAAATTAATGAAATCCAATTGTTAAATTATTTTTGTTTTAGAAGTGAAGTTTCCATTTAAATTTATTTTAACGGTACAATGTTTAATTGAATAAAATAATGTAAATCTAAGAAATTGCTTAGAAATTCCAAACATGCACAGGGCAACGCAAAAAAATAATAATAATAATAAATAAATAAACAAAAAATAAATAAATAGATAAATAAATAAATAAAAATCAGCTTTCAGAAATTCTAAAAATTGTTCGTATATCTTAATTACATGCTAAAGGAGGGTTTATTTCTATATCATATATTCTAATACGAGCAAATCTTGTGGGTGGTTATATATATATATATATATATATATATATATATATATATATGCAAAAATTATCTTAAAAACGGCTCTAACGATTTTGACGGAATTTCGTATCCTACCGTTTTGGGACACCAGAAAACCATTGGGCTAGGTCACATGCTCGAGAAAATTCGATTAGTGGGTTATTTTGGGTCATTTTGGGTCATGGTCTTGCTAATTATATCTAAAAAACGGTTCAAACGATTTTAACGAAATTTTGTATCCGATCATTTTCGGGCACGAGAAGTCTATTGGGTTGTGTCACATGTTCAAGAACTTTCGATTAGTGGGTCATTTTTGGGTCAAAGCGGGTCAAATTAATTTTATCTAAAAAACGGCGTTTACGATTTTGATTAAATTTTGTGTCCTACGAGTTTCGAGCACGATAAAAGCATTGGACTAGGTTGCATGTCCGAGAAAATTCGATTAGTGGGTCATTTCTGGGTCATTGTGGGTCAAGATCTAAAAAGCGGCTCAATTTACACTAAATTTTGCATCCAATGGTTTTCGGACACGAGAAGACTGTTGGGCTAGATCACATGTTCGTGAAAATTCAATTAGTGGGTCATTTTGGGTCATTTTGGGTCTTGGTCAAGCTAATTGTATCTAAAAAATGGTTCAAACGATTTTGACGAAATTTTGTATCCGACTATTTTCGGGCACGAGAAGACTATTGGGCTAGGTCGCATGTCCGAGAAAATTCGATTAGTGGGTCATTTCTGGGTCATTGTGGGTCAAGATCTAAAAAGCGGCTCAATTTACACTAAATTTTGCATCCAATGGTTTTCGGGCACGAGAAGACTGTTGGGCTAGGTCACATGTTCGATAAAATTCAATTAGTGGGTCATTTTGGGTCATGGTCAAGCTAATTGTATTTAAAAAACGGTTCAAACGATTTTGACGAAATTTTGTATCCGACTATTTTCGGGCACGAGAAGACTATTGGGCTGGGTCACATGTTCGAGAACTTTCGATTAGTGGATCATTTTTGGGTCAAAGCGGGTCAAATTAATTTTATCTAAAAAACGGCGTTTACGATTTTGATTAAATTTTGTATCCTACGAGTTTCGGGCACGCGAAAATCATTAGGCTAGATCACATGTTCGAGAAAATTCGATTAGTGGGTCATTTCTGGGTCATTGTGGGTCAAGATCTAAAAATCGGTTCAATTTGCACTAAATTTTGCATCCTATGGTTTTCGGGCACGAGAAGACTGTTGGGCTAAGTCACATGTTCGAGAAAATTCAATTAGTGGGTCATTTTGGTCATGGGTCATGATATTTGAACTCAAATATAATTTTGACCGAGCATAGCTCGGTCTTCCCTGCTCGTTATTCTAAATATAATAGTAAGTTCAGCAAATATATTAAATTCCAATGCGATCTGATTTAAACTTTAAGATAGTTTATAACACATGATATAAAAATTATAAAAAAGAATGGCCCGTCACATTTCGGGGAGGGGATGGGGAGGAGCGTGAACAAAATTAGGAAGTATAATACGGGTATCTGTTTGAAACTTTACTATATTTTATAACACATAACATAAATTTTAAAAATAAAGCCGCGTCAAAAATAATAGGGAGGGGCGGAGCGTGTTTTGCCTATACAAGGGGTGGGACACTTTTCTAAATTTTAACGATATCCGTCATGTCACATATCGTTACAAAGGGCTGTGACCACTTATTCATATTATACATCACAGGTGTCACCCCCCACATTTTGCGCCAACCCCCTTCCCCTACACTACTCATGTGATATATCGTTGGAAAGGTCTGTGAACACTTAATCATATTATGCAGGGGGGGAGGGTATTTTCTAAATTTTGCACATACCCCTCATGTGATACATCGTTGGAAAGGTCTGTGACCGCTTAATCCTATTATGCATCTTCGGTGTTCATCCCCCCTAAGTTTGCCCCCCAAACGCGATTAGCTTTCACTACCAGGGGGCGCTTTCCTATCTCTGTTTCTATGGGTCAGATCACGACGGGGTACGGCTCATTCGAATCGACATCGATATAGCTTTCTGATTTTAGTTCGTTTTTTCACCACCAGAGCACTTTCCTATCTCTGGTTCAATGGGCTGGATCACGACGGGGTATAGCTCATTCAACTCGACATCTATAGCCTTAACGATTTCAGTGCCCGAGGTTCATATAGAACAGATTGCGTTACCTGGTGGTGGAAGATGGAACTTGAGCGTGCGCAGCACGACTGCTCTACGGTGCCGAAGGCAGTGGGGACCCGTGTCGGAGGTTCGTTTGGTTAGAGGTTTATACTATTCGATGTGCAAATTAAGGGATTATCCGGTGCCGAAGGCAGTGGGGATCCTGGTCGGAAGTTCGTTCCGTTCGAGGTTTTACAAGATTCGGGGCCCCGATGTAAATTAGGGGCCCGCTAGCGGGTGAAACCAGCTAGTGCTAATAATAAAAGAGACTGACATCACGTTTGATATCAAATGCAGCACTGACACGCTATGTACGTATTTCATTTTTATTCATTTCATGGATAAGTCAGTGATGTTTTTTAACGGAGGATAACAAGTATTATAACAAGCCACATTTAGTATGTTATTTTTAAGAGTGTAATTAGTTTAATTGAAAAATCTACTAGCATTTCTAGTTAACCCTTTAAACAATGATTGAAAGTAAAATGTAATTAATTTCTCATGTTTAGATTATTTAAATTATGTATAATCTATTTAAAAAAAAAAGAAATCATATCTACAAAAACAACTTTTCAAAAGTAAAAAAAGCCAAGCGTAAAAAAAAAAAAAAAAAAAAAAAAGTTGTGGCTAAAAAATGGTGTGATATCAAATTTCCAAGCTATTATCTTACTTATTTAACTTTTTTTCATTAAATAAGTTATTATATATATAAGTCGAGTGCCTACGTATATGTTAATAGAAATCGTTTTCTCCTGTACTAAATACATCCTAACGAGTTTCTGAAAATGCAGGTTTTTTTTTTTCAAATTATGCATGATGGGCTTGGCGGGCATCTTTCCATATTTCTAAGCATCCAAATTTCTAAAGTAAAAGCGTAATATGTTTGCACTGTAATATGATTATAACAATTTCGAACTTCAGATTTTAACTACGGACAGATAAATTAGATAAGACTGATATTTTGAGAAATTGATTTTTACTAGTTTGAAATTATTAATTACTCTAAAAAATAAATCATAAGATGAATCTTTAAGATAAGTCATCATTATCTTAAGACACAATTTTCAGAGCATACAAGTCTATAAATGAAACGCTTAAAACATTTGCTTAAATAACAATTTTGAACTTCGGATTTTAACTACGAATTTGAGTGCTTAGAATTTTGTGAATAATATGCAAAGATGGCCGCCAAGCCCATCATGCATAATTTGAAAAAAAAAATTGCATTTTCAGAAACTCGTTAGGATGTATTTAGTACAGGAGAAAACGATTTCTATTAACATATACGTAGGCACTCGACTTATATATATATAATAACTTATTTAATGAAAAAAAGTTAAATAAGTAAGATAATAGCTTGGAAATTTGATATCACACCATTTTTTAGCCACAACTTTTTTTTTTTTTCACGCTTGGCTTTTTTTACTTTTGAAAAGTTGTTTTTGTAGATCTTCTTATTCATAATTCTACATGATAATAAGTATTATGTTCTTAAATATTCTTAAGAGATTTCTCGGTTAAACTTTCAATGGGCGCGCTTGAGAAAATTTTGCGACAGAAGTTATTTTTATTAAATATGTCACTATAATTGTCTGCAGGTCCATTCCACTCCTCAATTCATCATCAGTTTTAATTATACCGTTTTCACCAATTTCCAATGAAAACTTATGTATTCTTATCAATTTTTGCATAGCGTGGACGTTCTTGCATGTTGGCATTTTAAGTGTTTAAAGATTTATTTCTGTAATAATATAATTGATATCCGTTATCCTAAGTAATTATTTTGTTCTACATAGTCAAACAAAAAATGTGTATTTAGTTTTTTGCGATTAAATAATAAAAAATTTTAAAATGTGAAGCTATTGAAAATATATATTACATCATTCCAATAAGAATCGGTTAAATCAGGGCTCTCAAATGTTCATCCAACTGAATACCAATATTTTTTAACAGAAAATTGCATGGTAAGTTTCTACAACATTTCCTCAAACATTCTCCTCTGATGGTCGTTTTTGTGAAATTTGCAAGAAAAATCTTTAAAAATATTTTTTAAAAGAAAATACCGGTATTCAGTTGGCGGACCATTTAGGATTAAATATATATTTTTTTAAATATTGTTAAAGACAAAAACTACAAGTAAATATGGGATAAAAAATTTATGCCAGAAGCTTCAAAATGAAAATATTGTACAAGTTTTTTCTGGCATAAAAAAATTGCATTAAATATTGAGGATAAAATTTTACAATTTTTTGAAAAAATATTTTTTTATATGACAGATTTCTAAATTTTGTTTTCTTGCTTTAAATCATTTATCATGCTCTTTAAAATTTGGTATTTTCATTGCTATAAATCGTATGTATCAATTATAAACGTATATATATATATATATATATATATAATATATATTTATATTTTTTCTACTTGAAAACGTTATTAAAACTTAGGTTTCACTATTTTTATGCATAATTCCCTTTTGTAACTTATCTCTTTTATTATTAGGTTATTCAGGGTTGCTACAGGTCAGGGAATTTTTTCGAGAAAATACCAGTACTTTCTTGTAGAATAATTTTCCTTATTTAAGAAAATACTGGTATTTTCTCTGATATATTCCCTGATGTGTATCGACCATGTACAGTTGTACAATTGTACCAACTGTTGCACATGAAATGTTTGATTTAATGATGTAGAAAAAATCATTTTTATTAACACTGCCAGATGTCGGAAGTGGAGTTGATCGTGAAGGTTAAATATCCCAGCTTGCAATCAAAGAATCATTTGAATGCTAGCTGCCAGTGTAAAGTATAGGCACAGCATCGGAATAAGCCACATCTGGATATTTTTTCATCACGAGTCCAAACTGGAGCATAATGCAGAGAAGGCAATAATGAATACCAAAAGGCATATGTAGGTGACATAGTAAAAGAACGAACTGTACAGTGAAGGTACAATATGCATTTAGAAAAGAAACCGCGTGTACACGCAGCAGTATTTATGAAAAAGAACGAAATTGGAACATCAATTGCGTGTGATCCTCGCCAAACTATAAGAGGCATTATTCGTAAGCTTCGCACTTGGTAATAAATTGCTCGCACTTGGTAAATTCAAAAAGCTGGATTAATGAGTTCCTTATACTATAAGGAACCCCTAATAACCTAGGGACCCAATAACTTAGGGACCTAATAACCTAATAAGGAAGTGACCCTATAAGTTATAGGGCCACTGGACAAAACCTGAATCTCGGCTGAAAGTCTGAATTCTGCTCTCCCGGAATAGAAACGTTTGGTTTTTGAACAGATTAATGACATGTAATTAAACGTGAATCCTGCTCAATAACCGATGCCTATCTGCAAAATGGCGAGATGCTGATGAGGTCCAGAAACACATGCTCAGACCAATTCCCCATCCTTAGACGATACTGGTGACTGGTAAGTGAAGTAAAGCCAACTAAGTGAAGTAAAGCCAAAAACTATTAAAGCAGATGAATACTGCAGCCAACTTGATACAATGTATCAAAAATATGCTGCCTTGATAGGTCAATAGAAAAGAACTTTTATTGCTTCGTAAAAAAGCGGGACCACACACTTTCCAAAAAAAACTGTCCAAGAATTACACAGCTGGCACCAGGAGGTTCGACTTTACCCTCAATAATTTCCCCAGAACTTTCATCAACCGACTATAACCTTTTAACCCTTTAAACCATATTGTAGCAGGGAATAGTTTCACACCAGTGTATCAGATGTCAAAACGCCTTTGAGGGGTGTCTTCGGTCCAAGCGTGCATGTAAGTGGCATAAATGCTCATCTTTGAGATGGAGGGATTGCATGTAATAGTGCTTATTTTGATTAGTAAAATTGAATTTCCACAGTGTCGTGTTTTTTCGAAGTTTATCTAGTGAATCCTGCATTTCATCTGCAACAACCTAACACTAATATAAAATATCTTGTATTTGTATCAGCGTAACTAAACAAAATATTTGTGTCATAAACTGTACATGAGAAAAATTACAGCGCGCCTACTGAAAGGTAAAAATTTAAAGTAATACGTTTCGTAATCAATACGTATGAATATATTTATTGAATGAAAAAATACTATTATTGATAATAAATCTTTGGATAGGAAAATATTCGTAATAGAAACTTATACGAACATATCGCATTCAAGAATTTTGTAGAATAATATATTTCCCTTAGTTTATTTAGACAAAGTTTTCCTACTTTTCTTTTAAATTCTATCTTTGTATTGTTTTGTGATAAACGTATAGCGACGGATTTGCTGTTTTTTGTTTCATTTATTGAAAGACAACCACTGCTATCGAAAATTAAAGTTATTTAGATAGTAGAGCTACCGTAATATGATAGATATTGAGTTAATAGAATTTAGGAAACATACATGAAAATAGAAGCTATTTTCATGTATGAATATTAACTTTTAATTGATCAGAAATAAAAAAAAATATCTCATTAGCTATTTAGTTCTCACTAATATTTCCAATTTTTGAAACAACGTGTTGGTATGTGGCGTTGGTTGTAGTATACATATATATGTCAGCTTGTCATATGTCTGTTATAACAGGTATCTGTGTATGTATGTAAGATTGAAGAATTTATATATTTATATAAAATATATGTATGTATGGTAACACAAAATTATAATTTCTTATTGGTAAGGTAGGTCATTAATGAAAGACAAACAAACAATTTTTATTTATCTTTGTATTTATTTTTCTTTTCAATAATTATTTACATCCGGTATGTCATTTATACCTATCCATCTTACATTATAGTATTTTATTGTGAAAATGTCTTGAATTATTATACGTAATTTGATGTAAAGAAATTTTGCAATAATAATAATAATAGTAATAATAATAAACACTTATAAATAAATATTAGTAATTTTTAGTTTTGTAGATAATGCATTAAAGATAAAAATTATATTTTACATAATACCTATATGGGAAGTAGCGTCACATTTAGGGGACCGATTTTAGCATCGGGGAATTTTGGCATGTATGATGGAATAGATGGCACTGGTAATGAAGTCCCAAAACATTTTTCAGTCTCATACTGTTACATACCCCTAAGGCTCCAACAATCCGGGCTGACTCGCACCGCCATTTAATTGCCTGTTGGAGAAGTACGATTGGTCATGTCGCATGGGCAACAATCGCTGATTGGTCTAAGTAGGCAACAATATGCTTGATGATTCAGCCTGTATTATAGTAGCGCGACATATACCAAAAACCAGTCAGCTCCAATAAATATGAAGGTCTGTGTGACTGAAACTAAAGTTTTATCAAATTCCGTGCGTTAGATCTTGAGATATGACTATAGCTAAAATCGTGTAAATCCTGAAAAATGCAGCATAGCAGAGCCACTTATTGGGGCATTTACCCCTAAACCTAATCAACAATAACTTATGTTAACATCTAAATGAATCTAAATTTGGATGAGATTCTGTGCATTAATTCTTGAGATATAACTACAGGGGTGCCAAGCTCTCACTATTCTTCCGTAAAAAGGGAGTTTGTGAATAAGGGGGAAATTAAATAAATAACGATTCATCTAATAAATTTTCTGTTTTGAAACGTTGTTAACCCTATAAGTGTAGGCTACTTTTTGAAAAATCAGATTGCTTGATTATCACCAGTTTTTCTTAAGTAGAAATATTTACCTTATTTAATAGGCAGATGAAATAATGCGAGAACAAAACCAATTATACTATTTTAAAAAACTGGTGGGAATGAAACAATCTGAATAAAACAGGCGTAACCTACGCTGCCCGTGAATGTCTCGGGCACGACGATTAAGGGGTTAAACTAGGTCAAAATAATCTACGTATTACGAAAGATTAATTGGAGCTTTGCACCTCTGTATAACTATCGTGAAAATCACGAAAAGTAACATAGCAGCGACACCTGTAAGACTATTTATAACAAAACGTAATAAGCGTCTATTTATGTCAAGGTCTAACAGAATCTGAAGTTTCATCAAAGTCAGTGCATTAGTTCTTAACCCTTTCAGGAGCAAGCAATTGTGCTGCTGTAACGTCGAATTCATACCGGTATTTACGAAATAATTTAGTTCAAAATAAGGATAAGCAATTATTCAATACCACCGCCCCTCAAAGGGTTAAGGGAAAGCTATCTTGAAAATCGTGAATAATGCAGCTTAGTAGAGTCCCCTGTTAGGCAATTTACAACAAAAGGTAGACAGCGTCTATGTATGTCAAGGTCTAACAGAATCTGAAGTTTTATGAAGTTTTGTGCATTATCTCTTGAAATAGAGCGTCCACAAAAGTCGCGTCACATGCAGACAGGCAGACAGACTCACACATAGATATTTTCTAAAAACAGTCAAATCGTGTTCAGGACCTTCTAAAACGTATAAATCCATCGAACAGTGGAAGCCAAAAAATTTCATGAATTCAATACTTTCTACGTGTTAAGTAGAAGAAAGTAAAAAGTGCAATATTACTATTCCAATGCATATTGAACGTAATATACATTTAGTTAAATTAGTAAGTGTTTATATATATATATTTTTTCCTAATATCTATTGGTAGAAAAAAGTAAAAGGTTTTATAAATAGAATTAAATATATTTAACTACACAGAAAAAATGTACTTATCAAGTGTGTTTGTGTATCCACGTTCCATATAGCAAGCACAATGACGAAATGATATCTTCTATTGATTACATGAGCTGTACGTGACCCAGAATTTTCCTAAATATAATTCTACTTGATAACAAGTAGACTCTTGATAACTATTAAGAGTTGTTTGTCTTAAAACTCAAAGCCATCATTTTCGTATTTAATAAATCTCTTAACACTTTGTGAATAAAAAGTGATTAATTTCTTGAAAATTCCTTATTGAAAATGTATCGAAAACCATGAATTAATATTCTCTTGAATATTGCGTTAGCAGTTTAAATGACATATATATTTTGTAAACGTGATTATTCACTCGATTTATTTTCTTCAAAAAATGAATAACTACTGATATTGTTATTGAATAATAGAATAAAAAAACTCAAACTTTACTGTATTTAAGCTAAAAAAAAATATTTTGTAAATAAAAAAGTTTTTCTATTTTCTCTCTCTCTCTCTCTCTCTCTCTCTCTCTTTTTTTTTTTTTAAGCACACATTTTTTATTCCAATTTACAACTTTTCCATTCTGTTTTTTAACAATACATTGTGAGATACAGTAAAATGTAGGACACTAAGATTATGGAATATTTCTTAATTTGGAGTATATTTATTATTTTTTTCTAGAACTAAGATTATAGAATAATCGGGAAGTTCGAATTAGCAACACGATCCTCGCTAAATTTGTCCAACTAGGGAGAAATACCGTAATTTCCAGAATACAAGCTCAAATAACCCTGTTTCATATCAGATATTTTATTTAAGGAAATGTAGGTTGTTTCTAATTTGGACAGTACTTTTACTTCATCCCAGATATGCTATTATTTTTTTTCGAAAACTCTGCTCTTTGTGCTAATATTTATTTTTTTCTTGTATATATATATATATATATATATATATATATATATATATATAGATAAACCTTTGAATTCAAAATACAAAAAAAAAAAAAGTTCTAGGAACAAAACTGAACACATATCCAAAATTTTTAAAAGATAAGCAAATATAAAGTGTATACATACACATGTTAATTATTTTTAGGATTTCGTTTATCTCACGAAACACTATTCGTCTCACTTCTCTGTCATAGAGTTCGTGTTCGGAAAATAGATAAATTAGATACTTCAAATTTTATGTACTCAGAGCTGAATACTTACTGTCACACTGGAAATCATAAAATTTTTGAAATGTCTTCATTAACGCAATACATTAATTAAAACCGTAAAAACCCAATCAATAATGGATAAAAAGTATTCAACTGAAGTGTAGAATTTAATCAAACCGCTAAGAACATTCATTCTGAAACTCCAGAAGGGGAATACTGCTATAGTAACAGCATTGCAATGCAAAAATTGGACGTTTTCAAAGACACATCCCTATCTCATAAACTATTCTCCTAGGAACGTGAAATTTCGGACACACACACACACAAAAAAAAAAAAAAGCGCTTAGAATTTCAATTAAACTTAAAATTTCAGTGCAAATTCACCTTGTTTAATAGCTAAAATTCATTAAGATACAACTAAATGTAAATATATTGCTTGAAGGTGCGTAAAAACATACATAAAAACATTTAAAAGCACATTAAAGTCCTTTTAAAAAAAATTCCAAAACGTTTTCAACCGAAACTCGGTCATCATCAGTGGAAAAACTATAAAATCTATGCGGGTTTTTTATTATTTTTATTATTATTATCATTATTTTATTATTATCATTATTATTATTTACGGCGATCCCAGAAATCTAATTTTTATAAATATTGCGTAATTAGAACCAAAATGACGAATTATTTTGCGTTAATGAATTTTTTTTATTATATTATGATTGCAGTGGTGTGTGAAATCGGAGACTATCAGCGAGAAATCCCGGCTTTTTGGAAGGGAGAAGGATAAATAAACCACAGATTTGGATGGTAGTAAGACATTAAAAGCTCTGTTATTATTTTTTTAATATTGCATTTACCGATTTGAAAACTATGTTGGTATAAATATTTGTTTACGGTGAACACAGAAATATAATCTTTATAAAGATCTCCTGCAGGACTGTCACTGGCGACTATTTTTATATTCTATTTGCACCCTTATTTAAGGAAAAGTAAATGTTATATATATTTATCTTGCAAATGTTGTCGAAGTGTATGTAAAAAAAAAATGTTTTGAGAAAGTGGTGCGTGGGATTTTGTTCGAATTTTTGGGGAATTTTGAGCCTACGTTGAAATTTTAGGGAACACGTTATTTTTTTTATTTTTTTGGGGGGGGGGGGATTTTGGATTTTTTTTTCATTATTTCATGTTTTCGTGTTAAAATTTATTCTTAGTCACTTGACAACACTGGATCTGGATTCGTCGATTACGCTTATTTTAAGTTCTAATATATTATGCATTTAATTGTAATATCTATTTATCTTTCCTTAATTTATATGACGAGGGACAGTCGGAAAATAAGTTTCCCCTAGCGACTGTGGACAGAGGTGTGTATGAAAGACAAAAAATGTAATGAGACATTAAAGATAAAACATAACTTTACTTTTCTTTTCGGGACTTTTTCGGAAAAAAACACTGATTTGGTTAAAAGTTTAGAACTTTTGAGGAAAATTGACTTTCTACTATCTGGTAACACTAGAGATAGAATTAAAAAATATTCGACAGTGGCAGCCCTGCATTGTTATAAGCAAAGTTGTATTCTATCACAAAATGTTGATTTTCGTATAGAAATAAAACTCCGCCCGTTAGGCCGGTTCAGATATTCAAGAAAACGAAAAAATAGACCGGTAAATTTTTATTTTATAGAAAAACATGACTTTTTGTTTTTAGAAAATGAAATTTATTTGGATTTGTTAATTCAAGGATAAAGTGTTTTGAAAAGAATGTTAAACGAAACCCTTTGTGCGACCTTCGATCACAGTTACAAACCTGTTTATTCTTCTTATCACTTAAATTTACAGTAAATTAAATGCTATTATTTATTTTAAATGTATGGCAATGCATTTTTATTATTTATTTATTTATTTGGAAGATGTAGATTTAGGTTTAATGTCTTTGCTTATTTTTGCCTTTCGATGATATGTTAGTGATTTTCAAACAATTTAAACATTTATTCTTATTTTATCCATTTTTTTTATTTTTATAATTCTTAATTATCATCTTAAATAACATCATAATTATTAATTTTTAAAGCATTTTTTACTCAAACTCATATATTTTCGGTCTTTCAGACAATTCTAGACAACATTCCACACTTATCCTATAATTTGATTGGTCTTTCATTTCTGCCAGTCGCTTAAAAAGACTTATTCTGTTATCTTATTTATTTCGTTTTCAGTCTTTGTTAGACGAAGACATTTCCCCACCATTTAATGACTTTCTTTTTTTCTTTCTTTTTTTTTCTTTTCATATATTGTGCTACGGTGATACTTTTTTTCATGGCTCCTCTAAGATGTGTTACACAAATATATTATCACATACACAGGAAGTGGAGTTGCTGTGAAACTGGGAATCCCCTTGAAGCAATACACTGTTTAGTGTTTACTGTTTTGACTCCATTTAATAAATAACATTTCTGGTTAAAAACAGACTTATTATAGCCGCGACTTATATGAAAATTAATGTAAGTATATATGAGTGCAAAAATGTAAGAAACAATCACTTAAATTCGGTTTCATGTCATTCTAAAAAAATGCTATTAACTTTTGTCATGACATTTTCGGTTGTACTGATTGCCGAATGCTATAATCATATTTCTGTAGAAACAAATGTCCTTTTAAGGGAATTCAGCACAATTAAATTCGACATTTTTGTCATTTTTTGATTTTATTACCGTAATTTCTGGCGTATAAGCCGCGGATCAAATAAGTCTGTTTCGAACCAGAAATTTTATTTTCTAAGGAAAAAAAAATAAGATATAAGTAGATAGAAGATAGTTTTTATAAAATAAAATTTCTGGTCGGAAACTGATTTATTTTAGCCGCGGCTTATAAGCCGGAAATTATGGTAAATTGTTTAATATTTTTGTAGGTTTCTCAGTATACAAACTCAAATGAATTTTATATTTTTAGAAATGAAAAATATATGGTTAATCCACTACAACATATTTCATTGCAAAGCAAACCACGTTAATTACTGAAGCAAATGTAAGTAATAAAAATATTTTCGTTAAAATATTCGAACATAATAAATCATAGTACTTTACGTGACCTTCTGACACATTTCACAAAACAAGTTTTGACAATAATCCAACTGATAGTATATTTCAGATTTCTCAGTGAAATTATAATTACAATTTATTTATCCTTTGTATTCTGCAGGCAAATTTTATCTTTTAAAATGTATAACTGTTTTAACATTTTCCAATGTATCGGTTGAAATCTTTTATCTTTATAATTAAAATTAAAAGACATTGGGTATTTGAAATCAGTATAACAATTTGCAGCCTTTTAAACAAAAATAAAAATGTAATGTTTCTTTTTATTGTTGTTGTTGTTTTAAAAAAATTGTACTTATTTTTAAGATAGAAAAATATATAAAAACATTTTATAAATAGTGTTGTGAGCTCGGGGTTCGAAAGGACTGATGCCAATATATAAGAACAATAAAAAGGCTTTATTCACTATAAACAGCGTAATACGATCACAAATATCTTCTGAAAATTACAAGATATTCAGTAATCTTCAAATCCAATAAAAGCGCAGCAAAATTTCTCACAGAAATTTTGCGTTCAATACGACGTATCAACGACAAAATCGATCCGAGTAACACAGTTCTCAATGCAAAGCCTCTCCTATGAATTTAATCGCAGTTGGCAGACAACTAACTAACTGGACTGGTGGAGGTCCCTTATATAGGCTTCAGAGATCTTTCCAGATTATTCCAGAGCTTTCAGATGCTAGAAATTACCAGAAAGTGCTTTAACTTTCGATAGAGAACCAAAGCGAGAAAGGATCCCAATGTACAGGTATAAGGGGGGTGGTTGCACAAAAAGTCGCCAAATCCGTCGCCAACTTGGCGACATTTGGCGATATATCGCCAAATTTGGCGACAAAAATAAGTCCCCAAAACCATCGCCAACTTGGCGATAAACCCATTCCTTGGCGATTTTACCATAGACTTCCATTATAAAGATGAGGGTGTAAGGTTGTTTTCCTTGCAAACCATCTGAGGCCTTTAGCATTGAGTTACATGATGCTCAATAGGAAATACATTAATAATACTGCAATTTTCACAATAATAAAATAAAAATAAATTTAAACAAATGGAATATTTACAGATATATACAAAATTCATAACAATAGTAAAAGCAGACACAAAAAATTCAGTGTGAAAAAGAAAAGTTTCCTTTTATTTTCATTTATAAAAACAAATGATGACCCATTATAGATATTTTTTTTCTAGCATTATATACCACCTCCCTTTTTTAAATTCTGCAATGTTGTCTTTATGAAGTGTAAAAAATAAAATAATAAAAACTTAAAATACAAAACGTAAAAAAATAAAACTACAGTTCTATTATTTTCTTTTAAATAATTTGAGTGCTTTTTTCGCAGCAGAATGAAAATTTTACATATTTTCATTATAAATATTAAATGGACAAAAATAATTCTGGTGTGAAATTTAGTAAATGCGAATTTATATTGTAAAGTTCTAGCAAGAAAGTTTTATTTTATTTTCACTCATAAAAAGCAACTGAAGCTTCATTAGATTCTTTCTTTTCTAGTATAAGATTATTTCCCCTCCGTTTATTCCTACAATGCTGTCTTTATGAACACTAATAAATATTTTCTATAAGTACCCACATGGAAAGATCGAAAAAAATGTAACCATTCTATTTGACTCGGATAGCAGGAAAGAAGTTATAGTTCGTTTTCTTAAAAGTTTACATTTTCAACGAACAGTTTTCTTTCTATTAAAAATTGCCTCGCTTGGGTTGTTTATTTTATGTAATATGAAGAGAGAAGAGCAATATATATATATATAGCAATTCTTAGGAAGAAAGTAGAAAATATTCATTTTTGGATTCATTTTTGGAGTCCATTATACATAATAAATAAATTTTTCATTTACAAAAAAAATTCTTTTTCTATGATAAAATAGTATAGCAATCCTTATCAATTTACTCGTCATATGACGAAATTTTGCAGCTCGAATACAGTATAACCATGTTATAAACATGTCGAAATAGTGATTGAACCAATGATATTTTATTACGGATTAAATTAATTCTGATTTTCTTTTGTACATACTGCAAAGAAAATAGTAATTAACTATTAAATATACTAAAAAAAATCATATTAAATACAAAAGTAAATGTATACACAATAAAAATATATAGGCCGGAATTGAACATAACATTTCTGAGTGTTAAAAAAGGAATTAAAAGATTTGAACGAGGAGGAATTCTTTGAGACCTAAAAGCTACGCCCTTGCCGGCGGGTTCAGCTTCAGCTGAATTTGTATTATTTTTTAATAACTTTAATAAAGTTACCGGGAGAGGGAGATGTATGCTCTACAGACTTGATGTCCTCGTATGACCAATCCCACTTAGGCAGTACGGCTGTTGTTTCGAATTATCCATATATTTATATTCACAGAAAAACATACATGACTTCGACAAATTATGTAAATCTTCTTTTTTATGTGGATGGGACAGACAGCACAGAAGAATACATCCGTGAACTCCACCAAGAGTGTGCAACGGAATCAGCGGGAGTCGTACCCGCCGCCTGTTCCTACGCTATAAAGAGATTAGTGCAGTGGTGTCTTAACCCCTTGAAGGGCACCAGTATGTTATATATACCACTTAGTTTTAATCCAAAAATGACACAATGACACCAGAATTTTATAATCAAATTTTGAATTTATAAGGTACATAAGGAAAAGCTTTTACTTATATTTAAAATAAATTCGTTCGTGAATCCTGGTGTCAATCAATGATTTCAATATTTTAACTGCAAGAGTACTTTGCCCCTGAAGGGGTTAACCAATCGGCCACGCAGGGCCCGAATTAAAACATTACTCTTAATATTTTACTATCAATGTTTACATTTAAAACAAAATGCTTTTTGCCACGAAAATAAGTAGAATAAGTTGAACGAATTTGTTTTCTAGAAATAGTAGTTAGTAAAGAAAATAAATAAAATTTTCTTCTGGAAATTGGCTTCTGTTTACTTGTTTATTTTATATACTATAAGGATTGCAGATATTTCTGAAAATTATGTGTATCATAGAAGAAAATATTCATTTTCTGCGTGTTCATATAACGCACAATTTTCTGGTTTGAAGAATTATATTTTTCTATGATAAAATCTCCTATCAATATCTATCAACATCCGTATTTTCTAACGAATAATTTGGTTATTTGTCAAATTAATTATAAAAATGTGCTTTCTGTTGCATAAACAAATAGAAGTCAAAAGAGTTACGGATTTTGAATACAACTTTTACTTTATAAAAAAAAAAGGATTTCTTTAATTTCAATATTTTCCGATTAAAGAAGTCATATTTTAACTCGTAACTCTTCGCACCTATTATAGACAAGATCAATAAAATAAAGCTTTTTTAGAGCTGGAAGAAAGTTACAGTACATGTATTTTGTACACCACTGGATGTTAAAAATTTAAATATGCATGTTACAAATGAGCACTCTTCGAACATGTTGTCACAATTTTGCCTATATTAAGAATTTTTTAATGATATTTATCTACATGGTAATTGAATTCGATGGAAGTTTTTCCCAGCGGTAATCTGATTTACTGACATTGAAAGGACGATAATTTGTCACAATTTGAAGGAATAGGTGGACCTGACTACCGCAAGTGAAAATATCCACCAGTAAAAACGTATATTTATGTTTGCCTTAATTATGACAGAAATTCTGCAGGAATAAGACGATTGATTAACCCTTTGAGAGGCGGTGGTATATATGATATACCACCTAATTTTAATCCGATTCAAACCAGAAACTTCTAATTAAATTTTACTTTTTTATCTTTGACGAGAAAAAGTTGGAAAATTGCTTATTCTTATTTTGAACTAAATTCTTTCTTAAATTCCGGTGGGAATTCAACGTTACAGGAGCACAAGTGCTTGCCCCTGAAAGGGTTAAAAAGAAAATTTCTATTCAAATTTACTAGTGGAAAGTTTCCACGGTGGTGATCATGCCCACCGGAACCGGTTACTGCTAAAACTTCATCATTCTTAGGCTATTTCAATTCCTTTTTAGTCATACTTCCATTTATGTACAATTCATAAACAATCGTCATTTATTCCCGTTTTTTCCCATTTCATTTAAATTCAAAAGATATTTCTGGTTTATTTTATTTATTTATTTATTTTTTTTTTTTTTTTTTTTTTTTAATGTTTTTAGCATATACAAAAATGGTTTTAAACTTTTGCAGAAATAAATTGATTTTTTAATGATATTTAACCCTTTAACCGTCCCACAATTCCCGGAAAATTCCTTCAAAAATCGTCGATTTGTTTTATTGCCCCACTTTATTATTCATAAAATTCTGAGTTAATTTGCATAAGGAACAGTGAATTTTTTTCAAATTTAAAGTATTCAGGATGGATATTTTTTTAAAAAAATACAATTTCACTTCCCTTATATTTGGCTCCTTCTTTTAGGTCTTTTTTAAAATTCAGATTGCTTGATTTTCACCATTTTTGTGAAGTAGAAATATTCGCCTTACTGACAGATTAAAATCAAACAATCTAAATTTTTAAAAAGTAGCCTACACTGCCCGTGAAGGTATAGGGCGTGACGATTAAAGGGTTCTAGAATAATCTCGGGAGTGACAAAATCACAATATCACAGCTGCCAATGACATTTATTTTTATAATATATTCGCACCACTATTCTTAAAATATAAATTTTGTATCATTTTTCCTTTGTAATTTTTGTTTTTGATGTATAAAAGATTTTTCATTTGAGAAAGTGGTGCGAGATGAAGATTTCAGTCCGTAAATGTAAATGTCGTAAATGTTCAGTCCGTAAATTGGAACTAAATATCCTATATTGTGTATTATAATTTTAAAAATATCAAAGGAATCATCCCAGATGAAAAATGTATACGAAACAATCTAATAATTCCTGTAGAATCTATTGATTTTAGTAAAGTAATAATTCAGTAATTTTTGTTTGCAGTTAATGCTCAAAATTTTCATCCAAAAAAAAAAAAAAAAAAAAAAAAAAAAAAAAAACTAAATTAATCAATTTGTTTTTCATGAAAACATGCTGTATCAAATAAAGTTTTTTTTTTTTTTTTTTCACTCGCATAAAGAACAAATTTATTTCACATCATTTTATTTTATTTTCGCATATTAAATTCTTTTTTCCCTTTATTTCAACGATGTTTCATTTAATGATGCTTATAAATATCCACCGAATGTATCTCGTTGTTATAGACTGAATTATCGAAAATGATTTCGGATATGCTTTTTGATGAATATAATGAAAAATATGTTGCATTTTTATTCCCTTTTATGTATATTGTTTTCGATAAATAGCCTTCCTTTTATGAAAATGGCCTTATATTATGTTGTGAAGTTGTTAAAACTAGAAAAAGAAATAAGAGTTTTATTTCTTTCAAAGTCCATAAAGCTGTATAAAACTCTCGGTTATATTTCTGAAACAAATTGCAGCTTGTTAACAGATTGTTTTTCATTTCCTCAAAATGTATGTTTTAAATGTATTTTTAAAATATTCAAATTTGTGTGGTAGTTAATATGTAGTTTTAGATGTATAGTACCATTGGTAAATCAAATGTTGTCCTTCATCATATCCAACTATGTGAAAATGGCTGTATTTCTAACAGTTGTTAAATTTAAACTTTTAAACTGTTCTCAAGTCATAGAACTAAAAAATAAAAAAATTTCTATTATATACGCAGTTATGATGCTTTGAATTTTATGATGTTTCAGCATTTTCAACAAGAGCCTGAAAACGCTTAAAAATCATAAAATTCAAAATATTTATAATTTCGAAAGTTTTTGTCGTAAATTAATAGCACTGTGCCAAATTTTATGCTGCTTTTTATACCGTTATTTTTAAATTGTAAATATTGCCTTATTTATTCTAGAAAATCTCGGATTAGATAAGCCAAATTTTTAATTTAAAAAATATTGGTAAGAAAAAATCGTGAAAAATTGGGCAGTTGCGTAATATGATATCTGCTATTTTTCTTGTTAGAGCATAGAAAAAGTTATCATAAATATAAATTCTAGGACCTATGACCGTATAAAAAATAGAATTTTGTAATTTCTACAAAAACTATTGTTTTAGCATTAATTGCTCTTCATGTGATAATAACACTAGTTTACAATTTTTTTTTTGTTCATGAAATGAAACATATATTATTTATGTAGCCTATGGACGGTAGTTAAAAAAAATATATATATATTTTTTGTAGCACGTCACAATTTTGAGATATGAGGGTCTTTGTTTTGTATCTATCCGCAATTGTTTAACCCTTTTCGGCACAGACAAATTTTATTCGTAAAATGAGAAATTACTGACTGACACCGGAATTTACAAACGACTTTTTTATTGAATAAGAACTCGTTATTTTAAGCTTTCATTGTAAAAACAAAAGTCTATTAAAATATTCTTGGTGACTGTTGTTTATTTGGATGTAGATTTTTGTAAAAATCTTCTTAATAAATATTTTAAGAATCTGACGTTGCTGGATTTTTTTAAATATTTTTTCATAGATATAGATACACAAAGTAACGTAACCGTATATTTCATTTCATGAACAAAAGTCGTGTAAACTAGTGTAAACTACATTCCTCAGTGTCAAACTGTGGCCCGCTGGATACCACTAAAATTTTATAGTAAACTTTTATTTCTCTAATCATCGAAATACTACTATTTAAGAAGTCGACTATTTCTGTAAAAAATTAGTGGTATCTATAGGGCCACATATTGACACCCCTACTCTAGGGCCACAACATTCCTCAAATTACCTTCCCAAACGAACTCAATCAAATGATGCCCATATGATACTACGCTAGTACCACGAAGCTAATGTTAAACCAACGTCAGTGATCTCTTAAAATTTCTCGTTTTCATTTTAATATTTTTAAATGACTTTTTGTGTAAGATAGCTGAGGTCGGTATCAAACAAGGTACTTTCATTTTTTTCACGTTTGATGTCAGTTTTATTTTCTGAGAATGCTATAACTTTCGATATCGGTATTTAAAAAAAAAATTGTTGTGTGTGGCCCAATGAATTTTTTACAATCGTGCTTGAAACATCCCTAATTTAATTATTTTTTGCCTGTATATAAGCCTTTAAAATATTTTAAAGATGATATACTTATTTTTATATTTATAATTTTTGTGAAAGAATTGTGGAAGAATAATGCTCATAATAAGTAAGAAGATGAATAGATAAAAAGGATAATTTTGATAACCCATATCCACTGTAAATAAAAACAAAATCTTGATATAAAAAGTAGCATTTGTGTCAGTGAATGTTTTGCTATGAGTTTTAAATATCTTTATTTTAACTACACCCACCTTTTATATAAAACTGTGGAATATTTCTAATACGATATTTTTATTAACTAGTTTTATTTCTTCGTGTGTTGTGAAACAAAAACAAACTGAAAAAGACTCTAGAGGAGGAAAAAAAAACGAAAATTCTCGTTTTCCAACGCAGTAATATTTATCTTTTATCAAAATATAGCGTTTGCCCGAGGGGATGTTTTACCCAAAAGCCATTATATATTAGGCTTGCGCAGATGAATGTAAGACATTTCGTAAGTTGAAAATAGCGCCCTCTTACGACTGACAGTCTTTTTGCATGCTGGAAAATAAAGAATTTTACCAGTAAAACCGCAAAGAGAAATCTCAACATTTTAATACAGATACAAATGGACAATTAGTTCGAGGATCTTAGAATGGAAATGCAATGCATCTGTAAAGTCAGTGAGGTGACCATAAACGACAAATTATGGATTTTTTAATACGAACTCTTTTAATACTGTTGTTTTTAAAACGAACTTTTGCTTCGACAACTCGCCTCAGTAGAGGAGAATGGCGTTCATGTATGCCAGTGTTGCCAAGTCTCCGGATTTTTGCACACCAGTAATTTTTTAGCGAAAATGTTGTTCTATTAAATCGCAAAATGCTCTGATTAAATAAAACAACATTTTCTGTACTAAATTACTGGTATCCAAAAGCCGGAGACTTGGCAGGACTGATGTAGGCCAATGAAATTTATGTAGTGTGCGTTTTCAGGGAATTTCTGTTTTGATTACCTGCAGCAGGGGAGAAAAGTACTTAGTGCTAATGTGACTGACAAATTTAACACATACTGCGGATGATCTAAGTGTGATTGCTCTGGTCTTAACATTGAGCTTTAAATATCTTTATTTTAAATATACCCACCATGCATATAAAATTTTTAAATATTTCCCAGATTTCCAAGCTTGTTTTTTTTTTTTTTTTTAATTTATGCGTTTGGTGTGAAAGGCTAACGAACGAAACAAAAAGCTGAGAAAAAAGAATAAGACCAAATTTCCCCTATTCCTTATCTATCGTAATCATTTTGATCAAAAAATAGTGTTTAGATCAGTGGTCGTTTTACCATAGAGATTAAAATATATTTATCTTGTATATAAATCAGCTTGTACAGGGCGATTTTTTTTAAAGCTGTGAAAGTAAAACTCTATAACAAAAGTACCACTGATCTAAATGACCTGAAATTTCATCAGTATGCCCCCAAAGCAATGGGATTTTTTAGGCATGGTTAAAAAAAAAAAAAAAAAAAAAAAAAAAAAAAAACTTAAAATCGCACCGACAGATAGCGCTGTAAGGTAGCAGAAACAAAGAACATCGTCTGTGGGAGGAAAATAATAGACGGTACTTTGAGAAATAATCTTCCGTAGGCCCTCTGTCGTCATTCCACCTTTTCTTTAATTCTTAAGTGTCCTAAATCTCCTAAGAGCAGTTGCTGCGCTGTCATTATTCTGATAATACAGTTTCACTAACAACGCACGGTCCGTCAATGACGCATTCATTGCGTGGATTTCCGTAGAATAATGAACACGAGGTGTGCGTACTTCACGTTTTATCGCAAATGTGCGTGTGCCGGGCTCAAGTTCGTCTCCCGACTTTACTGCATGTACAACGCTATCTGTCGGTGCGATTTTTAAGTTTTTTTAACCATGCCTAAAAAATACCCATTGCTTTGGGAGCATACTGATGAAATTTTAAGTCATTTGGATTAGTGGTTCTTTTGTTATAGGGTTTTACTTTCACAACTTTAAAAAAAAATCACCCTGTATATAAATATGTTAACGAGGATAACGAACGTAAACTGATTTTGAGGAGGAGTAAAAAGAAAACTCTCGTATTCCATATACACTGTAATACATTTTAACAGCAACAACAAGAAACAAAATTGTTTGGTCCAGTAAATATTTTACCATTGAGTTCCAAATATCTTTTATGTTATATCCAGCTAGTACACTGCTCAAAACAATTAAAGGATATTTGAAGTTTTATATAAAATAAAGATATAAACGAAAATTTTTTTGCCGAAAATAGAAGAAGAGAATCACAAATGCAAATTTTTCTGGTTTTCAAACTGTGGAGTATGCAAATTTTGAGTTCGGCGTCAAAAACGTCGCTTCAGCGGCAGCGAATGAAATTTGACTTTCAACTGGATAAAAGAGAATGAAGACAAGGATGATCGGCATTCAGTGATTGCTTTGTTTCGATGAGTACGATGTCTCAGCGAAGTCATTTGACAGATTCAGAAGCTTGGATAATTGTTGGTAGGTTAGAAGGAGGCCAAACTCAAGCCGAAGTAGCGCAAGCCATTGTAGTGTCACAAAGTGTCATTTCCAGGATCTGGAACCGTTTTTTGGAGAGTGGATGTGCAGGCCGAAGACCAGGGCAAGGTCGTAGACGTTCAACAACGCCCAATGAAGATCGGTATTTAGCGTTAACAGCTCGGAGACACCGAAGTATGAACGCTATTCTTCTCCAACAACACCTTCGCTCGGCTACAGGCACCCAGATTTCAACTCAGACTGTCCGAAACCGGCTCCATTCTGTAGGTCTGTATGCTCGCCTACCGATGGTATGTGTTAGATTAACATCAAGGCATCGTCGCGACCGCAGGGAGTGGGCAACCGAGCATGTCAACTGGAGGAGAAATGAATGGAGCAATATTCTGTTTTCTGACGAGTCCCGTTTTTCTGTGCATCCGTATAATAGGCGTATTTTCATCTGGAGGGACCGTGACAGTAGGGATAATCCTGCGTTCGTGCACGAAAGTGTCAGATTTGGTGGTGGAGGAGTGTTGGTGTATGGTGGCATCTCCATTGACGGGCGCACTGACCTCTACATCATTCGAGATGGAGCTCTGACTGGTCGCCGATATAGGGATGAGATCCTCAGACCTATTGTAGTCCCTTACGCTGCAGCAATCGGAGATAACTTCATTTTAATGGACAATAACTGCAGGCCACATCGTGCAAACCAGGTGGAGGATTTCCTTTACGAGGAAGGAATCGTTCGAATGGAATGGCCAGCGTGTTCTCCAGACATGAATCCAATCGAGCACGTTTGGGACGCTCTAGGAAGACGAGTTTCTGGCCGCCAACAACCCCCACAAACTCTCCAAGAACTGGAAAGAGCTCTTCTGGAAGAGTGGGGCAGAATACCCCAAATCGTCATTAATAGCCTCATTGAGTTCATGCCTCAAAGGTGTTCAACGTTACTGGCCGCCCGTGGAAACCATACCCCCTACTGAAAATGATTTTCTTTGAAGAAAACACCTTTTCTTATTCTTTTTTTCTCATATGCACAAATTGTGTTTTTTTTCCTTTTGTACACAAATGCGCAATAAAATGCATTTTTTTCTGCCAAACATGTGTAATTTATTCTCATATAACCTACTATGTCTGTCGACCATGTATCAATCAGCTAAAAAGTTTCCCAGATACAAAATCCACCTAAAACTGCAATATCCTTTAATTGTTTTGAGCAGTGTATATAAACCTGTACAATTATTCTAAGATTATATTTTTAGAAAATATTTTTAATTCGCATGTGTAATCAGGGCCTGATTACCACAGGAGCAAACTGCAGTCAGTGTGGTAAATAAAATTTCAACGTCTTGAAACGTAGAATTTTTGTTTTAAATAAAATGAAAAGTATGCTTTTAAAATGTCGGTTGTCATTTGCGCCAGCGTTAATTGGGCTATCCGTGAATTGTGAAAGAAAAACGCACCTGTTTGATTCAGAGGGGGAACTAAAATTATCATAATTCGTATCAACTGTAATATATTTTGATTATATATATATATATATATATATATATATATTTAATCATTTATGTATTTTAATGTTCAAGATTCCTTTATAAAAAGGTCACGTGTGATTAATTTATTTTTATGAATATTGGACACAAAAACACTATTTTCAATAACTTGGCTATTTTCAAAAACCTAGTTTTATTGAATTAGATTCTATTACCTCTCCTTTTCCTAGCATTTATAAGAAACACTTATAAGAAAATCTTTTATCAAATTACCTGGCAAAGTATCCCATCTAAACTATGCAGATGATTAGAAAAGTTTCAACTTTACTTTTTGGCATAAGAAGGCTTTTATTATTTTACTTTCTGAACATAGCTTTCTTTTTATGGTAAAACTTTTAAATTACGTCATATATAGTATGTAGAGATATTTTCAAATTATTTTGAGAAAAAAATTTCTTTATCACGTGTTTTACAAGTGTTTTTACAGGGGGAAATAAAGTTATCGTGATTCGTATCAACTGAAACTGTAATATGTTTTAATAAAAAAAAAAATAAAAAAACCTGTAATTTATTTATTTTAATGTTCAAGATTCCTTTATAAAAAAAGGTCACGTGTGATTAATTTATTTTTATAAATATTGGACACAAAAACACTATTTCCAATAACTTGGCTATTTCCAAAAACCTGGTTTTATTGTATCCTCTGTTTTATTGAATTGGATTCTATTACCTCTTCTTTTCCCAGCATTTATAAGAACCATAAGAAAAGTCTTTTACCAAATTACCTGACAAAGTATCCCATCTAAACTATGCGGATGATTAGAAAAGTTTCCGCTTTACTTTTTGGCATAAGAAGGCATTTTTTTTTATTATTTTACTTTCTGAATATAACTTTCTTTTTATGGTAAAACTTTTTAAATTACGTCATATATAGTATGCAGAGAAATTTTCAAATTATTTTGAGAAAAAATATTTTTTATCACGTGTTTTACCAACACCCCCTAGATAAGAAAGCCTTGACACTCGTCACGAAAACGTCATACCAAGCAGGCAAAAAAAAGAAAAAAATTCGAACAACTTGCATGTTTCGATTTCATTGGCTCATAGAATAAATAATTATAGTTTACGACTAATAGTTAATAATTCCACGAGCCATCGAAATCGAAACATGCGAGTTGTTCGAATTTTTTTCTTTGTTTTGCCTGCTTGCAGCGGCGTAGCCAGGAAGAGGGGGTCTAAATGCTCTGAATACCAGTAATAATGTAAAGTTTTCTTTGTATTCATTATCGCAGAAAGTCCTCCAGTTAGACAAGTCAAAGAAAAGTTTACAAAATTAGTAGTATCCAGAGCATCTGGACCCCCACCCTGGATACGCCACTGCCTGCTTGGTATGACGTTTTCGTGATGAGTGTCAAGGCTTTCTTATCTAGGGGGCGTTGGTTTTACACGTGTTTTTAGAGGGGGAAATAAAATTATCGTTATTTGTATCAACTGAAACTGTAATATGTTTTGATTTAAAAAAAAAAAAACTGTAATTTATTTATTTATTTATTTTAATGTTCAAGATTCCTTTACAAAAAGGTCACGTGTGATTAATTTAATTTTATGAATATCGAACACAAAAAAATTATTTCTAATAACTTGGCAATTCCCCAAAACCTGGTTTCACTGTATCCTACATTTTATTGAATTAGATTCTATTACCTCTTCTTTTCCCAGCATTTATAAGAAAAGTCTTTTATCAAATTACCTGACAAAGTATCTCATCTAAACTATGCGGATGATTAGAAAAGTTTCAGTTTTACTTTTTGGCATAAGAAGGCTTTTCGGTGGGTAAGGTGCATTTTGTTTTATTATTTTACTTTCTGAATATAGCTTTCTTTTTATGGTAAAACATTTTAAATTACGTCATATATGTAGTATGCAGAGAAATTTTGAAATTATTTTGAGAAAAAAATATTCTTTATCACGTGTTTTACACGTGTTTTTAGAGGGGGAAATTCAATTATCGTAATTCGTATCTACAAAAAATAACTTTTCAAAAGTAAAAAAACAGCCAAGCTTTTTTTTAAAAAAAAAAAACGAAAGTTGTGGCTAAAAAATTGTGTGATATCAAATTTCCAAGCTTTTATTATAGTACTTATTTAACTTTTTTCCATTAAATAAGTTAACATATATACAGGGTGTAACTGAAATGCTTCAACAAACTTTGAGGGATGATAGTACTCATGAAGATGAACAAAAAATGCAATAGAACACGGGGTCGCAAATGACATTTAACCCTTTCAGGGACAGTGGTATGTCTAAAAAAACACTTAATTTTAATTCCAAAGCGCCACAATGGCACCAGAATTTTGCTAAATTTTTTTCCATTTAATATTTATGTGAAATATAGCCTTTTTCTTATTTACAAACAATTTTTTTTGTAAATTCCGGTGCCAGTCCATTTTCAGACGCATTTTCTCTATTTTTATCCTTTAAGCCTTTTAGGGGCAAACTACTTTTAGTACTAAAATGTTGAAATAAATGACTGGCACCGGAATTTATAAAAAAAATTGTTTGTAAATATGAAAAAGGCTATATTTCACATACATATTAAATGGAAAAGATTTTAGCAAAATTCTGGTGCCATTATGGCGTTTTGGAATTAAAATTAAGCGCTTTCATAAACATACCACTGCCCCTGAAGGTGTTAAACGTCATTTGCGACCCCATGTTCCTTTGCATTTTTTGTTCGTCTTCATGAGTACTATCATCCCTCAAAGTTTGTTGAAGCATTTCAGTTACACCCTGTATAAGTCGAGTGCTACGTATATGTTAATAGAAATCGTTTTCTCCTGTACTAAATACATGCTAACGTGTTTCTGAAAATTCAAATTTTTTCAAATTATGCATGATGGGCTTGGCGGCCATCTTTCCATATTATACACAAAATTCTAAGCATTGTTATAAACATATTACATTGAAAACATATTACGCTTTTACTTTAGAAATTTGGGTGCTTAGAAATATGGAAAGATGGCCGCCAAGCCCATCATGCATAATTTGAAAAAAATTGAATTTTCAGAAACACGTCAGGATGTATTTAGTACAGGAGAACACGATTTCTATTAACATATCCGTAGTTAAAATACGATGTTCAAAATTGTAACTTAAGCAAATATTTTAAGCGTTTCGTTTATGGACTTGTATGTTCTGAAAATTGTGTCTTAAAATAATGATGACTTATCTTAAGGATTCATCTTATGATTTATTTTTTAGAGTAAATAATCATTTCAAAGTAGTAAAAATCCATTTATCAAAATATCAGTCTTCCTCAATTTATCTTTCCGTAGTTAAAATCTGAAGTTCGACATTGTTATAAACATATTACATTGCAAACATATTACGCTTTTACTTTAGAAATTTGGGTGCTTAAAAATATGGAAAGATGGCTCCCAAGCCCATCATGCATAATTTGAAAAAAATTGAATTTTCAGAAACACGTTAGGATGTATTTAGTACAGGAGAACACGATTTCTATTAACATATACGTAGCAATCGACTTATATATATGATAACTTATTTAATGGAAAAAAGTTAAATAAGTACTATAATAAAAGCTTGGAAATTTGATATCACACCATTTTTTAGCCACAATTTTTTTTTTTTTTTTTTTTTTTTTTTTTTTTTTAAAGCTTGGCTGTTTTTTTACTTTTGAAAAGTTATTTTTTGTAGATATCATTTCTTTTTTTAAATAGATTATACATAATATAAATAATCTACTCTATGAAATTAACATGAGAATGTTATGTAAAATTACATTTTACTTTCAGTTATTGTTTAAAGGGTTAACTAGAAATACCAGTAGATTTTTCAATTAAACTAATTACACTCTTAAAAACAACATACTAAATGTGGCTTGTAATAATACTTGTTATCCTTCGCTAAAAAATATCACTGACTAATCCATGAGATGAGTAAAAATGGAATATGTACATAGCGCGTCAGCGCTGCTTTTGAAATCAAACGTGATATCATGCTCTTTTATTATTAGCATTAAATCCCATTGATTGGCGAATCTTTATAAAACGTAGTTAATGGTGAAAAGTAGCAAAATATCTTAGCAATTTCTTAGATTTACATTATTTTATTTAATTAAACACTGTACTATTACAATAAATTTAAATGGAAACTTAACTTCTAAAACAAAAACAATTTAACAACTGGATTCTATTAATTTATAGAAAAGTGACGTCAAAGGATCTCAGCCTGCGAACGAAATGCTTGTCCTTTACCGTGGTTTTATAGAAATAAATTAATCATATTCAATTCCATTTCGAAAAGTTTGTTTACCTTTGGAAAGAAATTTTAAATGCCGATAACTCTTAATGTATACATTTCAGAAGGTACCTCTTCCCTCAAAATTAATTTTTTTTAAAGATCTTTCTAAAAATGTAAATTTTATATATATTAAAAGCATGAACACTACGTCTGATTACTTTATTTTACAATATTATAAGAACACACATTTTATCAGACAATTAAATGCACTAAACCAACATGAGTAAAAAATTGACCTGCGCCAGGACTCGAACCTAGGCCTATAAGCGTACCGTGCTAACGTTTTACCACTAAGCCACCCAGATCGATATTCTAGCTCGGCAAATTCTCATTCTTATTCCTGTTGGAAACCGTCATCGGCCACAATTTGCAGTCACATTTAATTATCTGATAAAATGTGTGTTCTTATAATTAGGAAGTTTTATTAAAAAAGAATATCTTCAGAAAAAATGGCTGACTTGCAGATGAAATTTGATATGATTAACCCGTAACTGATTTGTGATATTATAATACAGATAGTACACGGTCGTTGGCGGGGGTTTATCTCTGTTTTGGCATAATTTTTTAGTTGCCAAGTTAATTAACAGTTTTTTGCTAATTAAGGATAGAAATGTATTTATTTTTTCACTGTATTTTATAAAAGCACATAGATTAGGTTATTTCTTGTCCAAAAATGCAATCCTTTTTCATTTCTGTCCTATATTTAAATCTGTAGGTTGTTTGAAAAAAAAGTTTGACGAAGAAAATAGTGATCATTTTAAGTAACTCGACGTTTTAAAAAAAATCTATATCTCTGTTTATAAATCACTTATGAAGATGAGTTTTGTCTCAAATTGAAGAATTTCTTCATTAGATTCTTTTAGTTTTCGTTTTTTTCCCTATGACGCTTGGTTTATTTGATATCTGATATTTTAATCTGGCATGTTTGGTCGATTTAACATTGCGAAGTTGATTGCTGTAAGTAAGCAGTAGCGGTCTAAAGTCCAGTTCTTAGCGTTGTTTGTTTGGCGCTTTTTTTTAGCTTGGCTTGGCAGAGCGACCGCCCTGCTTGATCAACTAAAACTGTAATATGTTTTGATTAAAAAAAACAGTAATTTATTTATTTATTTATTTTAATGTTCAAGATTCCTTTACAAAAAGATCACGTGTGATTAATTTATTTTTATGAATATTAGACACAAAAACACTATTTCCAATAACTTGACTATTTCCAAAAACCTGGTTTTATTGTACCCTCTGTTTTATTGAATTAGATTCTATTACCTCTTCTTTTCCCAGCATTTATAAGAAACACTTATAAGAAAAGTCTTTTATCAAATTACCTGACAAAGTATCTCATCTAAACTCTGCGGATGATTAGAAAAGTTTCAGCTTTACTTTTTGGCATAAAAAGGCTTTTCGGAGGGTAAGGTGCATTTTGTCTTCTTATTTTACTTTCTGAATATAGCTTTCTTTTTAGGGTAAAACTTTTTACATTATGTCATATATAGTATGCCGAAAATTTCGAAAATAATTTTCAGAAAAAATATTCTTTATCACGGGTTTTAGTGTTTTTATTCATTTTCATATATTTTAACATGAAGATCATAACACACACAGAAAGACCTGGTTTTAAAAGGAAAACGAAATTACTTAAAATCCCTATTCACTGTAATATTGATAAAAAAATAATAACTGCAATTTAATTTTGAAAAAATGTCGAATTATTCATTAGAAAACAAGTGATTGTTTTAGTTTAATTAGTAATGAATAGGCTAAAAAACCGCTGCATAAAAGTAGCATTCACTTGCATTTCCATGTGTTTAATTAAAAATAAATCTGTAATATAATGTCTCTTTTCATGGGGTTTTATTACTACTTTGTTTTCACGTAGCACTTACACTTTCCACGCAAAGTAATTCATGAATAATATGCAAAAAAATTGGAAAAGTTTCAACTCTGGTTTTTCACATCTGTTTTCTTCATTTTTTCCCCTAAATTGGCTTTATTTTTATCGACAATGGCTTTATGTTATATTATAAACAACATAAGGCAAATTTCTTAATCTACTTGGAAAACAGTATGTTGTGTGTCGTAGGACTGGCGTGTTTTTAGATTTATTTTATTTTATTTTATTTTATTCTATATTTACCATATAGATGAAAATGTAAATTAAAAGACAGCAGATGAAGGGGAAAAAAAATCCGAAATTGACTCCAAATGAGTTTCCGAATATTTTATAGTATATCATCGATTCAAACAAATTTCAGTTATAGTGAATTTCAGCTGGTATTGAACATTGGACATCCTATTTTGAAACTGACTACATTTCACTAATGCTTGACCGTTGACTATATCGCTCGAAAACAATTATCCTTCGTCAAATTTTCTTGGTGATTTTCCCTACATAAGTACCTAATCCATAGGCCGAAAATCTACATAAATATACACACATACGAAAATGTACACAAATCTGGCAACTGTGGTCTATAACATATTAACCCCTTGAGGGGCGGTGGTATATATTATATACCACCTAATTTTAATCCGATTCGAACCAGAAACTTTTAATGAAATTTCACTTTTTTAACTTTGAAGGGAAAAAGTTGAAAAATTTCTTTTCCTTATTTTGAACTAAATTCTTTTGTAAATTCCGGTGGGAATTCAACGTTACAAGAACGCAATTGCTTGCCCCTGAAAGGGTTAACCAAATGGGAGCTCAATCGAAAGTACCGTTTGGAAGCTATCGTGTTTACTCACTCGCACACACATAATAATTACAATACTTGCCTTACAATATGGGTTCTGAAAAAACAATTCTTGCAATATGTGAATACTTTAAGTTTAATGTAATAGAATGTTTACATCAAAGATAAAAAAATTATATTTTAAATATATTTTTACAAAAATGACGAAGTTTCAGTTTTAAAATATCTTGTAATTGTGTATTTTTATGATTATTTAATATTATAAAACAAGTTTGAATCGGAAAAGAAGCTTTACTGCTGTTTCCACTCGTATAACGAAAAAGTGAGCTTTATTGAAATATACATTTGAATGCATTAAATAACATATTTCCTCTCGTAAATATTAACCATAGAACTATAAATAAATAGGAACTGACATATCGTGAAAATGGTGAAGATTCAACTATAAGCGGTTAACAGGCCTTTATTATCGCAGGTGTAAACCACCACCAGTAAATTTGAATTGAAATGTTATATTTAGTTTACAGTGGCACACAAAAGCGAAATATGCAATACATAAAATCATGATAACGTCTGAAATATTGAACCAATTCGATTCGTTTATTGAGCTTAAAAGTATCTTGGTTGGGTTTGTTATTCAAGTATGTAGCTTTCATAGTTCGTTTACAGGGACACACTATGTTTTTGTCTCATCATTAAATTTTTTAGATCAAGTCTAATTTCAGAGTCTGAAATATATTACAGCTTGCGACCGATTTTTAAAATATGGTTTCAAATGTAGTTTTAAAATTTTTATTTAATATAATTGCTTTGTAAAATGTGAATACAATAACATTTGGTATGCTAAATTGCTTTTCTCGCATAAATAGCAAACTTAGAAGGAGTAAGACAAATTTCATTATAATTTGTTTAATTTGGAATAAATCTCATGTAGCTACCTTAAATTAAAACTAAAAAACAATGAAATCAACCTTCTCTTTTGACTGAACCAGAAAGACTTGGCAACTTCAAAATAAGTTGATTTTTGTTTTCTTCAAAATTTATTTTTTCTGTAAATAGTCTTATTTATGGACAATGGCTTTATATTATGTATTATATAACGTGAAATCATTTTGTAAAAAGTTCTCTTAATACCGTTTCTTCAGATTTATGTTAATTCATGTTTTCTTTTCTTATTATTATTAATATTATGTATTCTTATAACGTTATTTTAAGGACAATGGTTTTATGTTATGTAATATATAACTTGAAGTAAATTGCTGAACATAATTATAGACAAATATATTTAATGAAGCATTTTTACCTTTCTTATTTTATATTTTATTACTTTTTTAATATGAAGATGTTTGAATATTAAAATTCATATCCACTGTTATCGTATTGATAAAAAAAAAATAATCTGTAATTTAATTAAAAAATTATCGATGTTTTGATTTTTTTTAAGTCATATGATTGATTTGTTTTAAAATATATTGAATATAAGAAATAGAGTAACTTCCCAGAAAAAGGCTTTTACTTTTATTTGCTCTTGTATAACGAAGAATTCGGTTTTATGGTATTCTCCCTTCCATTCTATTAAATTTTCTATTACGTCTATTTTTCCCCATAGTACTTATAAGAAACACCTCTATCAATAGCCACACAAAGTATCTCATTGGCAATATGCGAAAGATTGGAAAACTTTGTGTTTTGCCATTTGACTTGAAAAGGTGCACTTAGTTTTTTTTTTTTTCAGAATTTATTTTTTTTCTGGAAATAGCTTTCTTTTTATGGGCAATGACTTTTTACTATGTAATATAAAGCGTGAAGTCATTTTCTAAAATAATTTTCAGAAAAGTACTTTTTATCCCGCTTTTTCAATTTTATTTTTTTTTCCTTTTTCATTAATATGCATAAATATATTGTAATTCATGATATACAATCTCATAAGACATAAGTAAAGTATTATGATTCTTATGTATGACAATAGTCAGAGGTGCCGAGCTCCCATTAATCTTCCGTAATAGGTAGATTAATTTTACCTAGTTTAACTATGTTTCGAACCAGAAAATTTATTTGAGGAATCCTTATTTATGTAATTTCTTGTTTCTACCTGGAATTCATTTAATTTATTTTCTTAAAAAAAAATTCTGGTCTGAAACATATTAATCCTGGGTCAAATTAACGCACGTATTAGGGGGTTAGTGGAAGCTTGGCACCTCTGCAATAATATTATACAAATATGTAACATGATATAATGATGTAATATAATATTATTATAAATAGATGTGTAGCATGAGTATCATATTACAGATTTCTTATAATACATGGGTATTATTTCTTGGAATTTGCACAATAATATAAACTCATCGGTATGTTTCTCTCACAGATAGGATTGCAGATATTTGGTGAATGAAATTTCAGATATTACATGTTTTCCACAAATACACTTAATTGTATATATATTTTCCTTCTACATCAATGTGTATGTTAATTACATTTATCGAAGAAGCTTTTATCAAAAATATTATAAACATTGTTATTATGGAAAATACTTGAATGTATGTTTATTAAGTTTTAGTTGAATTGTATTTCTGAAGATTTCTCCAACGTGAAACAACATTTGTTCTGATTGTATCTTTTACAAAATCGTTTTTTACTTGTAATGTATGTATTTCATATATATGTAGCAAACTGTATATATTGTAAACATGTTGTATTTATCGAACACTGTTATTATGGAAGATACTTCAATGTATAATTAATTAAGTTTTAGTTGAATTATATTCATGAAAGTTACTTCAACTAGCAACAGCATCCACTTTAGTTTTATCTGTTACAAAAGCATATTTTGAATTCAATGTATGTATTTCATATATATGTAGCAAACTGTATATATTGTAAACATGTTGTATTTACCGACACTATTATTATGGAAGATACTTCAATGTATGATTAATTAAGTTTTAGTTGAATCATATTTAAGAAAGTTACTTCAACTAGCAACAGCATCCACTTTAGTTTTATCTGTTACAAAAGCATATTTTGAATTCAATGTATGTATTTCATATATATGTAGCAAACGGTATATATTGTAAACATGTTGTATTTACCGACACTATTATTATGGAAGATACTTCAATGTATGATTAATTAAGTTTTAGTTGAATCATATTTATGAAAATTACTTCAACTAGCAACAGCATCCACTTTAGTTTTATCTGTTACAAAAGCATATTTTGATTTCAATGCATATTCTTATTTCATATATACTCTGTAAACTGTATATATTGTAAACATGTTGTATTTATCGAACACTGTTATTATGGAAGATACTTCAATGTATGATTAATTAAGTTTTAGTTGAATCATATTCATGAAAGTTACTTCAACTAGCAACAGCATCCACTTTAGTTTTATCTGTTACAAAAGCATATTTTGATTTCAATGCATATTCTTATTTCATATATACTCTGTAAACTGTATATATTGTAAACATGTTGTATTTATCGAACACTGTTATTATGGAAGATACTTCAATGTATGATTAATTAAGTTTTAGTTGAATCATATTCATGAAAGTTACTTCAACTAGCAACAGCATCCACTTTAGTTTTATCTGTTACAAAAGCATATTTTGAATTCAATGTATGCATACCTGCCAAGTCTCCGGCTTTTCGGATACCAGTAATTTAGTAAAAAAAATGTTGTTATATTTAACCAGAGAATTTTTCGATTTAAGAGAGCAACATTTTCTCTAAAAAATTACTGGTGTGCAAAAATCCGGAGACTTGGCAACTCTGTGTATGTATTACATATATACTCTGTAAACTGTGCTTATTATAAACTTCTCACTGTACGTAATTATGGACTATGTATGATCTATGCATTCTAAGATCTATGTATATTGGTATATGTTTTTATGTAATATATATATATATATATATATATATATATATGAGAAGTTAATGCAACGGATGTATCTATGCATGTAGGTAATGTATAAAGTATGAAAACGCCCGATATTTTAGATCAGAGGCGTAGCGTCAAGGGGGGCACGGGTGACTTTACTACCAGTATTTTTATATTCTATATTTGGCCTTATTTATTTCATACCGTTCAAAGATTAAATAAGGCTAAATGTAGTATATAATTATACTGGTAGTAAAATGATCGTGCCCCCCCCTGACGCTACGCCACTGTTTTAGATAATTTTAAATTTTACGAGTAGTAATTTTCCAACTGAACGAAAAATGTTCGGGCCAGGATTCGAACCTGGGATCGCTTGGCTGAAGCAAGAAAATTGGAAAATTGTTGGAAAATTACTACTCGTATGATTTATTTACCAATTTGAAATAATTGTGTTAAAATTAATCTAGTGTAATCACGTATCCAGCGTTTACTGGAGTTCCTTTACCTGCGATCTTTTCTGTTGAGCTGATTAAAATATCAGACCAGATTCTCTTATCAATAAGGTTAACTGGATGAATTATGCCCTCCAGATTCGACCGGGATAGCTCAGTGGTAGAGCTTGGCAGCTTTAGCCAAGCGATCCCAGGTTCGAATCCTGGCCCGGACATTTTTCGTCCAGTTGGAAAATTACTACTCGTATGATTCATTTACCAATTTGAAATAATTGTGTTAAAATTAATCTAGTGATTTTAAATTTGTCTATTTTCTTACATTAAATTCTTTTAGATGTAACTGGAAGTGGTAAATCTCTACAAATCTGTATTCATGCACGTTGAATAATTCTTTTGTTTATCCCTCGCCATACAAAGTGGATTACTTTTTTAAAACATATTTTTCCGTACGTTTCAAATTTTTTATATAATTATATATTACACCACATAATCTCTTCATCAATTTACTAATTTCTCGAGCAAATTTGCGACTTTTAACTATATAGCTTTTAACCTTACAAAACAATGCGCGTTTACTCTTTCTAAAAAATAGGAAATATTTATTGCTTTCCATAAAATAATCTTTCTTTGCCCCAACCCGTTCCTTAATTACGTATTATTTTCATCATTTTACTACATATATTTTGAATAGCCACAGGTGCATAAATATTCAACTTGAAAATACGAACTTAAATATATTTTATTGTTTAATACCACCTTTGAAAAACAAAATTCATAATTTAACACTTTCTTTAACTTAGTACACAATATGTATGAAATTTAAATAATTTTCAACATATAATTAGTATGCTCTAGATAAAATACTGTTATTTAATTGATAATTTTTCGCCATTTTATTAAAAAATAATAACAAGCAGCAGACTTTTCGAGTGAATATGAGAATAAATCCAAACTTTCTCACGAATTGCCTACAGTATTTCTATTCCTTTCCATTAATGGCTATTTCTTTATTGTTTCGGAAAAAGAAGAATTTATAACAATTTATTTTTATATAATTATATATTACACCACATAATCTCTTCACAAATTTATTCATTTCTCGAACAGATTTGCGACTCTTAAATAAGTACTATATTTTAACATTTAACCTTACAAAACAACGCTCGTTTACTCTTTGTGCAAAATATGACATATTTATTGCTTTCGGCAAAATATTCTTTCTAAGACACGACTATTGCCCTTATAACATTGACTCAATCCGTACTTTAATTGCGTAATGATTATTATTTTTTCAATTTATTAACCCATTTGCTGCCAATCACGAGTATACTCGTGGTTTTTTTTAATCTAAAATTACGAATTCGTACCGGAAATTTCGAAAGAAGAATTTTTATTTTATGTAATCACAAAATGTCTGCAATTAAATAAAGTAAATATTGCTTTTAGAATTTTCTGGTATCAATTCAAACTTTCTAAATAAAATAAATTTCTGGTTATTCTAACCCGGGAGTGAACGTGTTAACCACTTTAGAATAACAACGAGTTCACAAATACTCAAGTTAAATATACGAACTTAAAAATATTTTATTGTTTAATTACATCATTGAAATTTTTTATATGAACACTTTCTTTTCTATAGAACATACAATGTATGAAATTAAAATAATTTTCAACATATAATTTGTATGCTCTCGATAAAATACTGTTAGTTAATAAATCATTTTCCTCCATTGTATTCTTAAAATATACTATGAATGGAATTTAAATCATTTTCAACGTATAATTACCGTAATTTCCGGCGTATAATCCACAGCTCAAACAGTCGTTTTTCGACCCAGAAATATTATTTTATAAAATGTAACTTAAAAGATCGCTGTAAATATTTAACTACAATTATTGAATAAAATTTCTGGGTCGAAAAACGACTCTTTGAGCTGCGGATTATACGCCGGAAATTACGGTAGGATGCTTTCGAGAACATACTCTTAGTTGATAAATCATTTTCCGCTACTGTATTAAAAAAGAATAACATGCAGCAGACATTCGAGAAAAAGAACAAATTATACAACATTACTGTGAAAAGCATGATAAGATATCAACTGCATAAAAGAATCATTTACATTTATTTGCACTTGCATAATGACTAAATATAACTGCTGCATTTTTTACGCATTTTTAATTTTCTAGCTTTAGACCAATTTAAACCTGTAATGATGCATGGATACATACAGAAATCAATTAAAATTAAACCTTAAATAAATAAATTCACTTGCATGAAACCACTTTACTTAAATAAAAATATTTGTGATTAAAAAAAGGTCACAAAACTCTGCTATTAAATAAGTCCCCCCCCCCGCCCCTCCCCCCCCCCAAAAAAAAAAAAAATGCGGTTTAAAATTTTTTGTGTCTTACCCTAAAATGAATATGAAAAAACATATTCACAAAAAACACAATTTTGTAGTGTAGGGTTAATATATTCTATTGGGTTGCCCGGAAAGTTCGTGTCTATTGGGAAATTTAATTTTTACCGAACAATTCTTCTCGTTAAATATTGTACACTAGATATCGAATTTAATGTCTGATAATTAAGTGATAGAATTTTTCGGTACGCATTAATTTTTCAAAAGGCATGAATTTTTTGGGAAACCCAAAATTTAAAATACATTTAGTAAAAATCACTATAAATATTATTTTTCTGGCGTATCGCTTAGTTATTGAAAAAAAATGAATGTCACGCTCCTGAACGGAAAATAATTTCATGTTATTTTCTTTAAAGTTTATAATGTTCTAGATACAGGGTAAAACTAGTTAAGATACAATCAAGTTATGTTTCAGATTATAAAACTGGAATTGTGGAACAAGTATATACCTATAGAAAAACGGCTATGTGTATAGAATTTGCAAACTCTTTCAAGGGCAAGTATTAGCGTTTGTGTAATGTTGAATTCACAACAGAAGTTTCGAAAAAAAATAATTGAAAAATTACAGCTTTTTTTCACCAACATTTTTAAAAGTAAAATTTTATTCAAAAATTATGGTTGAATAAAATATATCCCATCCCCCATCAAGAAGTTAAGCATGATTAATTTGTTTACCTGCAGAAATGCATATGTGTAGCATGCGAGTGCATCTGCAGGGTGGCTAGTGGTCAGGGAAAAATACAGTAAACAAAAATGATAGTTACCAGTATATCCTTAAAGAAAAATTCAAATTAATTATTTGATCGAATAACCAACATAAATTTTTCTATGAGAATATACTGGTGTTTAACACTTTTTTTTTACTGTATTTTTCCCTGACCACTAGCCACCCTGATCTGCATTGATAGTGAACACATTGAGCATATTTAACTTGAAGCACTCATCAAAATAAATTGTAGCTTGTTTACACTAAATACTTTTCCAGGCCAATTAATATTTAATCTAACTTATGATGTCACATTCTGCTTCGAAAAAGTTGATTTGAATATCGAAAAACTTGGCATCTAATAAATAGTGTGAGTAGGCTTTTTTTTTCTAATCACAGAAATTTATCTATCATTAAATAAGATGATTATGAACTCTGCAATTTCGATTTTAAATAGAAATTTTGAAATCTGACATATTGGTGCAATATTCCTTTAAAATTGTAAGGAGTGTATGCATCGTGAACAAAGTTATTTTAATAGGTAAGACATGATTTCAGACTAAATCGAAAATGATCTGCAATTTTATCATTACTTTTTTACGCTATCCAAGATGCGTGTTATCCATGGAACTTCCACGTTGGCTGGCAAAATTATTTCCTATTTCAAACTTTTCATGTACTATTTAAATCGCAGAATTTTTAATCTCCTCGTTTAATCGCTGAAAATTTAATATTTCCCTTCAATTAAATAAAGCGAAAAATTCTACTAAAAAGTATGTTAAAGGTGTACTGACTCTGGCTATGAAGTTAGGTGCGAAAATTTTACATTTCACCAACTGATGTGATAGCACTTAGACGTTTTGCTACTTGTTGTAGACACTTGTTTCACAACCCTAACTTTATATGTTGGAACCGTATTTAACACTAAATATACAACAACAGGTCACTTGACCGCAACCAAATGAAAATATTTCGATTCGAACCACAATTTTTTTCATCAAAATAAGAATTTGATCAAAATACAAATCAAGCAGAAATAAGTTAAGTAAAAAAATTAAGTAGTTTTAAATAAAAATTATGGTGTGAAACATTAAAAAAATTTGGGAACAATTCCCGCCATGTTTAGTGTTGACTGAGTCAAGACATTTATTTGCATCATGTAAATCTTTCTTTTTTTAAAATTATTTGCATATTACATAATATGTACACATTTTTGTAACATTTATTTGATTTCGTTTACTATTTATTTATTTATTTTTTAGTGCGATGAGATTATGCACCATAGAACATCATAGAGGGATTTAAATAGCGATGGATATTACAGTTTTTATGAATATTAAACTCATAAAAACAAATCTTCTGTAGAAAAAAAAAACTTGTTATTTTTATATGTTCATATAAAATATAAATAGGTCTTCATAATATACTTTTTTCAAGTATTATATCGTTTTTTTTTCGAGAATGGGACTTCAGAAGACTTTTATGAACAATTCGTGGAATATTTCATTCACATGTAGCGAATAATCCGGAAAGATTTCACCCCTGATTTTCGATTTTGAAAATGGAAAGTAAGTCCTATTTCGTTTTCTTGGAAATCTTTTTATATTTTTTTAGCAAATAGCCCTTTTTATGGAAATCGCCTCATTTTATGTAATGTATACTACGGCAAAATGTATAAAATTTATATGTCTATAAAAATAAAGAGATCATTTTGTGAAGTTTATACGCATTGTTATATTAACACGTTCACTGCCGGGGTAAAATTACCGGAATTTTATTTTATTTAGGAAGTTCAAATTCATACCAGAAAATACTAATAGCAATAAATACTTTATTTAATTACAGACGCTTCGTGATTATTTAAAACAAAAATTCTTCTTTCGAAATTTCCGGTACAAATTCGTAATTTTAGATTGAAAAACCACGAGTATACTCGCAGTTGGCAGCGAATGGGTTAAGGTGATAATTTTCTTATAAAAACTTAAACAGAAAATTTGCTTTTTATTTTATTTTCTATTTTAACGAATCCTTCTTTTTTTCTATAGGTAGGTCTATAACAATGGTTATCGAATTCTAGTTAATGTTTGCAATACAGACTGTAATAGAATAATTAATTTAAGATGTAATTTGTCATTGTATTGTTTTAAAATTATTGTTAATACTCGACTATTGGTGTTCGTTGATTTGCTACGTATTTTAGAGTTGTAAATGTGAAATTTGGAGGCAGCAAAATCCTGAAAAATATTGAACATCGGTACTTTCTTCGTGCAATGAAAAATGTGCAATCGCGGGCAAAAAAGTGAAAACCCCTATTAACTCTGCATCACATTATTGTACAAGAAATTTGAACGATTGGAAATATTATCTACTTCTAAATGATACATATAAAATCTTCTTAGAGTGACATCTACATAAGTGCCAACCTCTCATTAATATTCCGTAATATGCGGATTAATTCGACCCAGGTTTAACACGCTTCGCACCAGAAAATTTTTAAAGAAATGAATTTAAATAAATTCCACGTATAAACCTGAAATTGAATAAATAAAGATTCATCCAATATTTTTTCTGGTTTGAAACGTTGTTAATCTGGGTCAAATTAACCACATATTTCGAAATATTAATGAAAGGTTGGCACCTATGCATCTACATATCAAAACAAGTGAAAACGTTTTTTTTTTTGTTTTTGTTTTTTGTTTCGTTTTTTCAATGGCAAGACACCTCTCTCTGAATACTATTCCTGAGCGCTGACACAAAAATGTTGACGATCGTGGGACGAATTTGTAAAACCTTAGTATTGTCCCCTAGTTTTACACACCAGTATTTTCTAAAAGTTTTCTTTGACTTATTGAATCTCAGACAAAAAAGACGGAGAAAACTGTTAGAAATTATTGGTATCCGATTTCAAGGGACCGTACACACGCTAAAAAATTTCCGCCTACGACTGCATCAATTTTTGGGTCAGAGCTCAGGCCTAATATTCATTGGGCGGTGGTCAAGACCGAAATTTGACAAAATATTTTAAATCTTCTGTTCAAACTATACCTAGATACCAAATTTCATGAAATTCCTACGATTAGTTTCAGAAAAAGAAATTATTTTAAAATGAAAATATTTTAGGGCTTGTATCCAAATTGAAGTTCTGTACAGGATTGTTAAAATGCTACAGAATGACTAACTAACTTCTATTAATTTATTATGTTAGTGCATTTCTTGCTAATATGACCATTTTATTCACTTAATATATTTCGGCTATTGTAATATACGGTAAAAACATTTTCAATATTCCTTTTATAATGTTTACAAGCGTTGAATTATTCAATTAAAAATTATATAAGGTTATCTGTGATTCAAATAGTTTTCCAATATGCGGATATGACTGGAATTTTATAGGTGATTTTACAATGTTTTTTTTAATCAAATTTTGAATTTAATTTACATGCTCTTTTCTAAATTTATATGGTAAGAATATCGGCGAATACAAAATTTAGAATAAAAAATAGTATGAAGCAGTGTTTCAGTTATTTCAAAGCATTATATTTATAATTTCACAAGGCAATTCACCAAAAATTTTTTATACATGACATCCCGAAAAACCTAGACCTAATAATACCAATGATCAGAAATAATAATAAAAAAAAAACTTTCCTTACTCACTATCCTTACCCAAGAAGTGGAAATAAAGTTGCATTTTGTTTACGAGGAAAATCTATATTTCTTACTAAAAGCTACTTCGTGTTGAGATAGTTTGAATTTATTCATTTTTTATTTTCTGTGAAGTGCAGTCACCAGACATTGAATGAAATTTTAAGTTCTGGAAGTAAGAAATTTATATGCCCTTCGCTATTTTTATCTTTTTTATTGATAAAAAATGAATTTTCACATTATAAAAACGGAGGATAAAATATCTTTGTCAAAAACAGTTAGTTTTTAACCTGTGCAGATACTAGTATACGAATGTTTTCCTTATATGGAAAAGTAGAAATGGTAATATTGTGAATCTATATTTTAATGGAAGCTACTCCTCTTTGAGAAAGTTTTTATTTATTTGTTTATTTTCTATAACGTACATACCCCAGACATTTCATGAAAGTTATATTCTAGCAGATGAGAAACGTATATTCTTCTCTCTGTTTATATCCTCTTTATTGGAATTATGTAAACTTTTACATTTTACTAGAAACTTAGAATGGAATATTTTTATCAAAAGTAGCTCATTCTTAACCCTGCAGTCAGTATAGAAGTTTATTCTATATTTTTAAACAGAAACAGCAATTTTGAGTTACATATAGAATATATTTTTAAGTTCTTTTTTATAAGATTAAGATTTTTTATTTTATAAAAAAATATATTTCCACTGCCATAAACATTCAATTTATAAAAGTATTAAAACTGAATCTGTTTTTTTATTTTTAATCATAGAAAGAGTACATTGGGTTCCCAATAGATTTCACTTTATAAACATTTTATTTACATTTCTTAAGGCCTCTCGTAGAATTATTCTTATAGATGACATTCCGAAAAACCTCAACCTTATAATAGCAATCATCAGAAAAATAAAACCAACCGTTCGTACCAAATAAGTGGAAATATAGTTGCATTTTGTTTACTGGAAAAATCTATATTTCTTACTTGAAGCTACTTCGTATAAAGAAAGTTTCAATTTACTTTTTTATTTTCTATGAAGTTCAGACACTAGATATTGTATGAAATTTTATGTCCAGGAGGTAAGGAATTTCTATATCCTTTGGTATTTTAATCTTCTTTATTAATATAAGATGAATTTTCGCATTATAACAACTGAGGATTTAATATCTTTGTCAAAGAAAGTTAATTGTTTTTTTTCTTATACTGTGCAGGAGCAGGTAGTATAGAATGTTTTTCTTACTTTAAAAATTAGAAATGATAATGTCGTATTTTATGTTCAATATAATGTATTATCGTATACTACTGTGGGCAAAAAATAGTAAGACTTTTTAATTTAAATTTCGCGCGAAAACCCATTCGTCGAAATATTTTTTTTTCTAGGTTGGTATGACTGTCAGTAACATCTGTGCCAAATGTCACATCAAAATAATCTTTAGTGTTTAGTATAGGCTTGTCTTTCTGAAGTACAAAAAGTGCATTCGGCGATTTGTACAATGAGTGAAATTATTCAACAAAGAAGTTCCATTAAATTTTGTGTGCGGAATCAAATGTTTGGTGCCGAAACGTTCAGAATGTTGCAAAAGGCCTTCGGTGATAATTGTTTGTCGCGAGCAAGTGTTTTTGATTGGTAGAAATTATTCAAAGTGGTTCGAGAACGCGTTGACGACGAACCACGTCCAGGACGGCCATCAACATCAACTGATGATCAACACGTCAATAAAATCAAGGAATTGGTGCTTGAGAATCGAAGATTAACAGTCAGAGACCTTACTGGCATCGTTGGAATATCGGAAGGATCAGTGAAAACCATTTTGAAAGATGCACCAATAATGCACCGTCGCATACTGCATTAATTCTTCGTGAATTTTTCGCCAAATTTTCAACCAATATCGTGCCGCAACCACCGTATTCGCCTGATTTAGCTCCGTGTGACTTCTGGCTATTCAGCAAACTCAAACGACTGCTCCAGGGAAACCGTTTTGAGTCAATTGAAGACATTAAACGTGAATCGCTACGCGCATTGAAAGCTATTCCGGAAATTGACTTTAACAACTGTTTTGAGAATTGGAAGAAACGTTGGCACAAGTGTATTGGGGCCAGGGGGTATTAATTTGAGGGGGACGAAATAGATTTGGAAGAATAAATTAAGAATTTTAAAATTATGAACAAAGTCTTACTATTTTTTGCCCACAGTAGTATACTTGCGTATAAGCCATCCGAGATGAAAACAGGTTTAATAGAAGTATTTTACAATAGTTTCATTTGGCTTATAGAATACAGAATTACATTAGATAAAATAAGACTTATAAAATCATTCTGAATTAGTGGTATTAAACCTGTTTTAAACTGGAATTTTTTTTCGGCTTATACACGAGTATATACGGTATTTTATTTTTACAAATGTAAGATTGTAAGATACCACTGGTTAGAGACTCACTGTTATATATATTATATTTTTAACAGTTATTATAAATATTCTATTTATTCTATTTATTACAGTTCTTTTAAATATTCTATTTATATGTTTATAAATATTCTATTTATATATATATACACTTTTTAAACTAATGCTTTTTTATTAAAAAGTTATAATACGTTGACTTTTTCTTTTTTTTATGAATTTTATTTATATTACTCAACAGACCACATCCAAAGACTCTCATAATAGATATTCAAAAATAACTCCAATTAATGCAACCAATGATAGGAAATATAGAACGCATTATTCTTTACAAAAGTGTTTGAAATAAATTTATATATATATTTTTTTTTTTTAGTATCTATATTCCTTATTATATGCTATTCTAGTTGAAGAAGTTTTCATTTATTTATTTTCTATAACGTGCATACCACAGGCATTTCATGAAAGTTATATTCTAGGTGATAAGAAACTTATATTGTCATCTCTGTTTTTATCATGTTTACTGGCATTTTGTGGACTTTTTTCATCTTTGGAGCTTAGAAGGGAAGTTCTTTATCAAATGTACCTCTTTCTTAACACTGAAGTTGGTATAAAAGTTTACCCTACTTCTTTTTTTTTAAATAAACATCAGGTTTGATTTACATATTCAATATATTTTTAGTTTCGTTTTTTTAAAAAAAAGTTTTTTTTCTAAGAGGTTCTATCTTTACTGTCATAAACGTTCAATTTATAAACGTATTAGAAATTAAACTTTTACTTTATTTTTAATCCGGTGAAGTATAAAGTGTGTTTGAAATATTTTTTTTCTTTTTAAAACATTATATTTATATTTCTTAACGATTCTCAACAATATACTCTCAAAATCATCTACCTAACTCCTGACATAATCATCTTGACATACCCAAAAAATCCAACCTTATAATACTAATGATGATAAAAATAAGACGCACCCTCTTACGTAAGAAGTGGAAATAAAGTTTCAATTTGTTTTCGCGAAAATCTATATTTCTTACTGAAAGTCACTTCGTCTAGAGATAGTTTGCATGTATTTCTTTATTTTATCTGGTGAATACGCCAGACACTGTGTAAAATTGTAAGTCTAGGTGGTAAAAAACTGTTATATCTTTCATTATTTGCGTTTTTTCATTGATTTAACCCTTCTTTGCATGAGTTTTTTTTTACAATTGTGTTTTTTTTATACATATATTAAATATTAGACACCAGAAATTTTAAGATAGATTTTTAAATTTGTTCAGCAACATAGTTCACGGGAAATTTACTGGATTAATATTTCTAGTATATAAATATAGTGGTGGCGAAGAAGTTGATTTATTTATTCAAAGTTAAATAAACAGTGATGGAAATTTACATCACTATGCAATTAAGAGTTAAGATATTTTCACATTTTCATATATCGGTCAAGTGCTTGAATAACTCACGCTCGAACGGATCCGTTAGATTAAATTATTAATTAATAAACTACTACTAACTCTATTTTTTTCCTAATTTAAGTTTCAGCAGATTCGGAAATATGAAAAGGGAGGGGGGCAAATTTTTCCAGTATACTTTCGATGATAACTCTGAAAGTATAATACCTAAAATTAAAACAAATATATTTTTTTTCTTTGATGTTACGAGGTTTTTCGAACGATACCTCACACGATATATACTTTTTTTTCAAATAACTTAATTAACATCTCGGCCAATTAACGAATTTTTTTTTCTAAAATCATTATCAAATACTTTTGGATGATTCTGCGTTGATAGAAACCTGGAGAGCCCGTCAATGCCCCCACTGACAGTCCGAAAAGTTAAGTTTGTGCGTAACGGAAAAAATGCGTTTTTCTCAAAAACTATTTTACCTAAGAAAATCGCTGTAGTTTTCCTGCACGGTTTGACACCTACTACCCCTAATTGTTTCATAATTTTAGTTTCAGAAGATTCGGAAAGAGAGGAGGGGGGATAGATTTTTGTAGTGTATTTTCGACGATACCTCTGAAATCTGATCTCAAATCAAAACAAATACATTTTTGAGTTCGGTTTTACGAGAACTTTCACACGATATGCAAAAAGAAAATTTTGTTTTCAAGTAGCGTAATTAGACCCTCCAAAGTTTTACTAGACAAGGGCTAATAATCTGAAAATATGTGGATAAAAAGACTTTATAAATTTCCGAAGTTTTAACTTTCCACGTCCAATAGTTTACGAGAAAAAGGGCTCTAACAGACAGACAGACAGACAGACACAGGAGTGATCTTATAATGGTTCTGTTTTTACTTTTTAAGTACGGAGCCTTAAAAACACATGATGAAATGATTTGTCAAAAATAGTTATTTCTTATCATCTGCCGATACTATTGAAATGTTTCCCTTACATTAAATAGTAGAAATGGTAATATTGTATTTTATGTTCAATATATTTTTTATCTTATTTTTACGAAAGTAATATTTTTTCTGATTACAAAATATGTATTATTTTCTTCATACGAAAGTAAGTTTTTTTTTTTTCTAAATGGATCTATTTCCATTGTTATAAATATTCAATTGTTAATCATATACAAGGTGTCCGAAAAGTCTGGAAACGGTCGAATAACTCGAGAAATATACATCGGATTGAAAAACGAAATAATGCATGTTCAATATTTTTGAAAAATCTATCTAGGGTTATCAAAGTTGACCCCCCAACTCTGCCTCCCTGGGGAGGGAAAGGGGGGCAACTTTGGAAATTTAAATAATAACTGCCCTTTTTATTCCAGATTCGGATTCTATGGGACAAAATACGTAAATTTCGTATTGAACATTTTTATCGGAAAATCGTAGATGGCGCTATATTCGTGTACAATGCAGCGAGAATCGTTTCCATTGAAAAGTCTGGAAACAGTCGATTAACTCTAGAAATAAATATACATCGGATTGGAAAACGGAAAACTGCATGTTCAATAGTTTTCAAAGTCTATTTAGGAATATCAAAGTTATATACTCAACTCCGCCCTTGGGGGGAAAAGGGGCAAACTTTGAAATCTTAAATGATAACCTTCCTTTTTTAATTAAAGATTCGGAAATTCAAATCTGCAATAAAAAAAGGAGGTTTATCATTTAAGATTTCTAAGCTGCCCCCTTTCCCCCCAAGGGGGAAGAGTTGAGGGGACAACTTTGATATCCCAAATATATTTTTAAAAACTATTGAACATGCAGTTTTCCGTTTTCCAATACGATTTATATTTCTAGAGTTATTCGACCGTTTCCAGACTTTTCAATGGAAACGATTCTCACTGCATTGTACTCGAGTACAGTGCCATCTATGATTTTCCGAAGAGAATGATCGATACGAAAGTTACGTATTTTTTCCGTAGAATACGAATCTGCAATAAAAAACAGATCGTTATAATTTAAGATTTCAAAGTTGCCCCCCTTTCCCCCCAGGGTGGCTGAGTAGGGGGAGGGAACTTTGATATCCCTAAATAGATTTTTCAAATATATTGAACTTGCATTTTTTTCGTTTTTCAATCCGATGTATATTTCTCGAGTTATTCGATCATTTCCAGACTTTTCGGACACCCTGTATATGTTTTAAAAAGCTTTCACTTTTTAAAAATCTTAGGAAGTTAAAATTAGTATTTTTTTTATTTCTCTATTAAGCATTATGTTTATATTTGTCAACACACTACACCTAAAGAAGACTCTTATAACAGACATCCAAAAATATATCCACTCAATACAACCAACGATAGGAAATATGAAACACTATTCTTTACAAAAGAGGTTGAAGTAAAGTTAACATTTGTTTATTGGAGAATCTATATTTCTTATTGGATGCTATTTCTCGTTGAGGTAGCTCATGTGTATTTGTTTATTTTCTATAATGTAACCACTCCAGAAATTTCATGAAATTTTTATTCCAGAAGATAAGAAATTTCAGTTTCCCATCTATATTTATGTGCTGTATTAGCATTGGATAAACATTCATATTTTAGAAACTGAGATTGGATTATGGATGTCAAAAATAGTCTTTTCGCTACCTGTAAAAGGTTGTATAGAAATGAGTTCTTTATTTTTAAAAGGATAAATTCTGGGTTCGATATTCAAAATATGTATTATTTTTTGATTATTTTCTTGTTTAAAAATTAAACAAGAACGAAAAATCATTCGTCAAGCATAGATTATGAAACAATTTCCAAAACTTCTAAAATAATTTTACAAATCATACTGTTTAATAAGCTGAAAGATAACATCTAAGTAAACAATTTGGAAAACGCATAACATATTTAAAAACATAATTTCAGGAATTTCCAACATATACAATATTCGGAAAAATATCCGAATACTTTTATTTAGCCCTGTATATGATCTATAGATTTGTATATATACTACATAGGATGCTAAATATTAGTTGTGTTAAGAAACGCGTAGCACAGTTTAAAATTCTGCTTCTGGAGTTTCTGTCCATAAACGGAAATGTGTTCGCGAACTTTTGTGCTTATCTGTATAGGATCTACAGAATTTATACACACCACGTAATAAACAAAAAGTGAGTTAAATTTAAAATCGCGTTCAGAACTTAAAACGCACTTCCAGGAATTATTGTTAACAGACTGTAGAAAATTCTTTTGTGTGTCCCCGTAAATGAACGATGACTGCTATACACACAATATTCTGTAGTAAGCCTCTTGTAATGCACCTTAGTGATATATATAAATTTCAATGCCTTTAAAATAGTGAAACATTATTTAAATAAACCGCAGACGATTTTTCTCCATAGGCGTAATGTAACGGAAGTCTTTTGACTGTCCCTGTAAATTAATTATAAGTGCTATGCACACCCTATTCCCTATTAAGCTTCTTGTCATGCACCTTAGATATATATCAATTACGATTGTTTGAAATTGTGTAACATCATTAAAATAAACCGCAAATGACTTTTTCCCATAGACCGTAATGTAAAGGAATTCTTTTGAATGTCCCTGTAAAAAAACTATAAGTGCTACACACTACCGTTGAAATAGGGAACATGCTATAGATAACGACAATATCATATAATTTCAGAGCAATCCGAGCATATTTACGGGAGTTAGAGCACGGCCAGACGGCAGACAAACAGAAGTCATAAACACTTTTCAACTAGGTAGTTTATATAACTTAAACACGCTGAGGTGTAAATAAAATCTGTCAATGTTGCAATTATTTTTCTATTTTGATTTTATTAGTATTTTATGATGAATAGTTTTCATATTTAAAATATCTATCATATTTTATTTTAATTAATTAATTTTCAAAAATTATTTAGTTTAAAAAAAACTGTTAACTGTATTTAATACAGACTTTGCGTAGCAACATAATAATCAAGAAAAATGTGTTTTAAATCTCATGAATTCTATGTGATCTCCATAACATGTAATCTTACGAATTTAAATGTAAAAATTTTAGAAGTTTTATATATTTTTATTTAACATTCAAATTCAAACGCATTCTTCTCTAAATCATAGGCACATAATAAATGTATATAACCATTTTAAGTTTCTTAAAATGATGATGATATCGTTGCTATCATGTCAAACTATCAAATACGAGAAAATTCATTTTTTATTACTTTTTAAAATGGGCCGATTGTCACCACTAAATTTTAATAGTATTATTCAACAGGGTTGCCAGTTTGGCTTCCTTTTCCATTGAGAATTTCCGAATTTTTACTAGAAATTCCAAACAGAATTTTTTGGTGTATTTAACGACGGACATTTCGTGATTACTTAAATTTAAAAAAAAAAAAATATCTCAAAATTTCCTCTATGAATTCGGTATCTGTAAATAAACTTGTCGGATTTGTCAATCCCAAAACTTTCTTCTATCTCACACAGGTTTCGCATACAGTAAAAAGGATCAGCAGCAATTTTTATCAAGGTCTAACTGAAACTCAAATTTTATTAAATGCCGTGCATTATTTCTTGAGATATGACTATCGCTAAAATCGTGTAAATCCTGCAAAATGCTGCATAGCAGTGTTACCTAGTGGGCGATTTTTACCGAAAACTAATCAGCAACAATTTATATCAGAGACTAACTTAATATAAAGTTTTATTAAATTCCGAGCATTAGTTCTTGAGATAGAGCTACCGCGGAAACCGTGAAAAATGCTGCATAGCAGCGCAACCTGCTGGGCGATTTTTACCTAAAACTAGTCAGTACCAATTTATATCAGGGTCTAACTGAATATAAAGTTTTATTAAATTCCGAGCATTAGGTCTTGAGATAGAGTGCCCACAAAATTTTTGTCACATACAGACAGACAGACAGACAGAGCCACAGACAGACATTTTCTAAAAATAGTCAAATCGTGTTCAGGACCTTCTAAAACGTATAAATCCGTCGAACACCAGAAGTTGAACATAATCATGAATCCAATACTTTCTTCTTGTAAAGATAGAAGAAAGTAAAAACAATGCCAAACTGGCAACGCTGTTCCTAGCAACAATTTTATTCGTATTCTGACTAGGCGAAGAATACTAATAAAATTTTGTGGTGACAGTCGGCCCATTTTTAACAATAATGAAAAATGCATTTTTTTCACACTTGATAGTTTGACATAGTAGCAACAATATCGTCGCTACCATGTCAAACTATTGAATCGACACTTTTCTCTCCTGCGCAGACTTGCCAAAGCAAAAGTTCATGGGGGGGGGGGAAATAGCCACTAGCTAGTAATTAATCATTTCCATAATCCATCTCACTGACTTTGCAGTAGCGTGAGTTTTTAATCCAGGATACATGCTTTATCTAGTTGGTCATTCTTAATTGTATTAATATTTGACAATTGCTCCAGGGTTCGTACGTTTTTACCACAATTTTAACAGAATTTTTCGTCTTATTTAAATGCAGTAAAGCATTATAAACCCTGCAATTGAACGAGACATTTGCAATTTCTGTTTTTTAAGTATTAAATAGAAAAATTATATTAAATAATTGTGGTAAAAGGGTACGAATCATGTGCTCTTGGTGATTTTTCTGCCCCTTCAAATTTCTTTTTCCAGCATGCCAAACACCATAGATCGTAAGAGGCGCTAAATTAACTTGCAAAATTACTTCCATTTATTTGCGCAGGCTTAAATGATGGCTTTGACTATAACATAATTTATTACCGAAATTCTACTTTTTTAACTTCAGCGGGCAGCCTTTTCTTTTTTTCAACGAAAGTTATAATTTTGTAAATATATTCTGGTACAAGTGTTGATTAAAATTATGTGGTATAAAATAATATACCTTAGTCCTTCAAGGGGTTAAGGCATAACTGAAAATTTTAATATTTTTTGTTACAGTTAAAATTGAGCCTTTTTTTAATACAGATTTCGGCGACTCAAATGAAAAGCCAGTTTTTCGAATATTATAGGCATAATATAAGCGATTTTGAGGAATTCCCAATATTTTGAAACTTTATAATGATGATACTGGATTTTATTGTAATATGTAACGTTTCTTTTCAATGATAATATGCTATCTCTTGTTGAGGTTTGTTTCTATAACATAATGTTCGAATTCATAAATATTGATTCTACATATATTAATAAATACTATGTACTTTATTTTTTGTCACAAATGTAAAAAAAAGACGATCAATTACTTTAATGCAATCTTCAAATGAAAATACATTTTTTCTAAAATAAAATAAGTATTAATTTGCAATGTTTTAAAAACACATAATTTGGGATATCGCATTATCTTATCTTAATAATATTATAAATCTGATTGTGCGCAAACGTTAGGCTGAAGCCAGCGTCAAAATGGAGCTTTTAATGATCCTGTATTTTTGCATACAGATTGATTATAACCCTCATTTGAACATAGGCTGGTTTTTGTTTATTTTATTCAAATAATTTTCTTAATAATTCAAAATTTCGTTTTTTCATAGAGTGTAAATGGACATTTTTTTCGTATAATATTTTAACATGGTTAAATTTACTTTACCGTTGCTAATACTTTATCGTTGCCAAAACTAATTCAAATTCCGGAATAATAATTTTTAGTCAACAATTTAGTTTCAATTGAAAAATGTTCACGTGAAAAATAAAAATGAAATAAAAAAATTAAAGAATTAAAAAGAAGATTAAATAATATTATTAGAAATAAAACGTACTTTTTTTTAGTTTTTGATAATAATACAAGGTTTTAATATGAGTAACCATAGGAGACAGGCGAATATGACGCCATACATAAAAAATAAAGCGGATATCTTTGATTGGTGAAATAAAATGATCTTGGGTTTTTTTTTCTTCGCTTTTTTCTTTTGTATGGTAATAATTCTTGGTGTTTTACCGTCTGCGCAGGGCTAATATACGCAGGGCTGTTTTGGCGAGGACAATGTGAAAAGAAACAGATTGTAACAGTCCGTTAATGGTAATCCTATGGGGAAGATATGAGTGTAAAATATGAATTTTAAGCGCCAGAATGGAGATATGTAATTTTGATAAACCAGACAAAACCGCATGGAGTTCTTTCTCATGGGGTTAGCTTAAAGAATTACGAACTGGGGTTAAAAATAGAATTGGTACGTTACAGATATTATATGTTAAAGGCAGCTGGACAATTGGGAAAATAATGAAATACGTTAAAAGGAATGAAACCTTGACAAGCAAAAGTGTAGGCGTAAAAAATGTAAGTAAAGTTTAGACGCCGAAAGGAAAGAGCAGATTATAAATGGGAATAAATTCTTTTTCTTTTTTTTTTGTAACGACATGATTTATGCGGTGAGGAAAGAGATCCGAATGAATTAAAGAACGCTTAATAAAAGAGAAATACAGGGAGTAGCTAGATTTTATAACACAAAAACAAAATAATTTTAAAGAAAGAGAAATTTAGAAAAAGTGAGGGGATGGGGGAATTAATTTTAAGAAAGTGGAATATATGAAGTTAAATCCACTTCACATAGGGGAAGAAATTTTTTCTATGTTTTTACAACATTTGCAGCAAATTTTGCACTCCGATAGGACAGGTTCGATAGGACAGGATTCGTGCGCTTTTAGTACAATTTTTAAATAGAACTTTTTGACTTATTTAAATGCAGAAAAGTATGAAAAATCATGCAATTAAACGCGGCGTCTACAATTTCTGTTATTTAAATATTAAATGGAAATTTTCTAATCATATAAAGTGTTGCCAAATTACTTGGAAATTGCACGCACCTTGATAAGGCAAAAATTCTATTTAAAATATGCGGTAAAAGGGTAGAAACCATGAATGAGATTTCTCCGCTTTTTGCATACGAGTATAATCTTAATGAAAACGTTGCTCTCTTAAATCGCAGAATGTTCCGATTCAATAAACAAATATTTTCTGAAATATTATACTGGTATGCAAAAATCTCATCCCTCGTAGAAAACTTTTAGTACTCTAAAAGTTGTTACAAAAACTGTATAAAGCAGATTTTCCTTGGGGGAAAACGGTAATTTAAAACATGATCATGTGAGAGGCCAGTTATTGAAAACTTCTAACGGTTTTTGCAAAATACTTGAATTTGATCACCTGTATTTTTGCACCGAGAATTTTGTCTTAAGTAATCTGAAACGTTCAACAATTAAATGATAGAAGAAAAAGTTTGTATGAAAAAGTGGTGAAAAAACAATTACTTGAAAGAATACATCTGTAAAATAAAAAATGGTTGTAGCAAATATAACAGCATTCTTTCATTAAAGAATAATACAATTTTTTACTCATAATAAGAAATTTAATAAAACTAATATTATATATATTTTTTTAATGTAAAAGAAAATTTGATTTATCTTTCCCAAAAAAGGAAATTTCGCGTACTATGCGAATAGAAACCTTGGGTTGCTATGAAATTAGGTCTTATCAAAATTGTATATTCATGAACAGTTATTGTTTTAACACATTGAAGTGCGGTGGTACGTTTATGAAAGAACATAATTTTAATTGCCAAATAACAAAATTGCACCAGAATTTTTGTATAAAATTTTCCGTTTATTACGTATTTAGCAATGGAAGTGCTTCGTCCTTGAAAGGGTTAACGCCTTCAGGGGCAAAGTACTTTTGTAGCTAAAATTTTGAAGTGACTGATTGACACCAGGATTCATGAACAATTTTATTTTTAAAATAAGTAAAATATTTTCCTCCTGTACCTTATAAATTCAAAATTTGATTATAAATTTCTGGTGTCATTGTGCCATTTTGGGATTAAAATTAAGTGGTATATATAATATACCGGTGCCCTTCAAGGGGTTAAAGAAAAAAGCTTTGGATATATGGTTGTTTAACTTTAAAAAAAAACGCTGCGTTTATAAAAATATTAAGATTTTAAGAGTTTTCAAATACTACTTTTATAAAAAGTACAACTGTGTAATACAATTGAACAGAAATATTTCGTATTTCCAAAATCAAAAAATAAATCCTCTATTTTTTTATATAATTTTACAACATTTTCATTTCCAAATGTTCGCTGTAACCTTTGAATGAAAATGTAATTTTCCTAATACGCTACCTTTAAACAGAACTGTAATCTTTCTAATGTTTTAGACGTAAAATATGTAAATTTAAATAATTCGATTTTGTTTTTCGAAAATGTTACGATGTTTCATGTTTTAGACTATTTGGTTTAATACTTTTATTCTATTAAAATGTGTTTTTCTTTAATAAAGATCTAATTTATATATGAAAAAAACATGCATTTTAACTAAAATATATATACAAAAATGTATTTTCTATGTGCATTATTTTTTTCCTCAAACACAGTACTTATAAAAATAAACATACATAAAGTAAAATACAATTATAAAATACAGTACTTATAAAAATAAAATACAATATGGATTTGTAATTCAACTCGTATAATTTGGGATTGATTTTATAGTACATATTCATTTCCACAGTATTAGACACTCTTACACTACTCAACAGCCTTTCAGACCATTAAAATAGCTTCAAAATATACCGCAGTCAATTAGCGGTATAAGCAGTGATGGAACAGTGGCGCAGTACTTGCGCGATTTTCACCATTAAATTTTAATAATTTTCTTCGCCTTCAAAAATCTCTGAAACTCTGACCTTAAATAAGACAATGAGTAAAATTTACATTTAACGGTGTCAGTTGGTTCTCAGCTGCGCCACTGTTCCATCACTGTATAAGTGAAATCGGCGAAATCATATATTACGACGAGCCCCGTGTTCCGTAAAATTGTACGTAAATTTATAAAACAAATTAAAAATCTGGATGCACATGTGACACACCGTGCTCTGGACAATCATCTGTTCCTGTTGAAGTTGTTGCGACATAATACGATTACTGCAGATCCATTGCATACTGCAAATAGTGTTGCCCGTAATTTGGATGTACCGCAAACCGCTGTCCTCAAGATTCTGCTCTGTGTTCCGCGGATGTTTCCTTATCGATTCCAGCGGCTCCAGATGTTGGAACCGGAAGACAAGCCACAGAGTTTCGATATTGCGAATTATTACCTCATCAGATATGATGAAGATATCAGGTGGCCGCTGCGGATATTATGGATGGATGGGACACATTTCCCCGTAACTGGAAGCGTAATCTACAAGAAGTGCGTTCGCTGGGCTGACGAAAATGCTCACGACGTGGCACCAACGTCTTTACACGAAGCTAATGTGACTGTGTCGTGCAGCATCGCAAGCATATTAGTTCTCCGTCCGTACTTCTCCAAACAGGCTACTTCCTCAGGTATCAAAACGTGCTCCATCACAAATTCTCGGAATACAACAATGTTGCAGAATTACTTAATTCCAAAATTGCAGCAGTGAAATGTCGTTAATGACATTGTGTAGATGCAGGAAGGTGCTCATCCACACATCGCCACATGTGTTTGACAAGTGTTACAACAGCACTTTGTTGATAAAGTCATCTCCCGTAACTTTGAAGTTCCATTGCCATCACGATCCCCCTCCGATGGACTTCTGGTTCTAGGGTTATTTGAAATCGAAGGTGTACACATCAAATCCAAGATATTTGTCAGTATTGAAAGATGCCTTAAAGCGTTAATTTAAACCGATTTCTCCTACTATGTTACGTTCGTCATTGTTGTCAACAATCTCCAGTATGCAATACGTTATCGTCTGCGAAGTTGGGCATGTGGAAAACTGCTAATTCCAATAAAAGTGTGTTTATTCTTTTCTCTTGTATTGTCATTGGTTCTTTAAAATGGCTCTTCTTTGCAAATGATTTACGCCGGAAATTTTTGTCATACGTCTATCGTTCGAATGCAATTTATGGTTTATTAATACGCTAATAAATCTGCGCAGGTAAAAAGTGGGTGTTGTCATTCGAGAATTTCGAATTGTTTTCTCTGTAACCGTAACCGTGAGAGATCTATTGTTTTAAATTATCACGATGTCGAGAGCATACGTTCAAATAAAATTGTCTGAAATTTCTTTTCGATTGGTTGAGCGGTTAGGCTGATATGGGTTTATATATCGGGAATATTTTTTAAGACTACCCTGTAGATATTACTTTCTTTATATATATGGATATTTATTTTTATGAGACACACTTTTTTAAAGTTATATTTTACGCGAATACCTCTAAATAATCTCTAGCAGAACTAGTTATTATAATAATAGTAACTGAAAAATTTAATATATTTTAGACATGTAAAAAATAAAAAATAATTATTTATTTTGCTAATATTTGATTTTATTTGAAAAAGGGACTTATACGAACGGAACCATGTAACGTTTAGTTTAAAATTATAAATCAAACTAATCATTTTGCAACTAAATCATTTGCTATAATATGTCTAAGAACACTAACAAAATTTAAGCTCTTAAATAAATACATGTTTATATTATTTAAAAGAAAATGTATACATATTTTATACACATTCGAAACAAAAGTACATATTGATAACGTTAGTGAATGAGTAAGAAATAAACCATTATGAAACGAACGGAATAATAGAATACAGAATATGTTTTTGCTAATTTTCGTAATTCCCTTTTCTGATGTCTTTCTAACATATTAAATTACTCTTTAGCAATATTAATTAATGCTAAGTCGATTTCCTAAGCGGCATGTAATTCAAATGATAGTCGTTCGTTAGACAATAGTCTCTAGAGTTTGAGCTTCAACGCCGTTTAATGATTGGATATTTTGATTTAAATCATATCCCGATGCGTTACTGACGTGCAGCTTTGAAGCGATGATGTGCTTTCAATGACAGTGCATTTCAATTTGATCCTCTGGAGTGTAACATTTTAATGACGTTTGTGATAATTTCGGATACATTTGTAACATCAATTGGTTGTATTTAGTGATTATGAATGGTGAGTTAAACAACGATACGGAATAAATGCGATTGAAAGTATTGGAATTATAATTTTATACTAGGTTGTCAAAATCCCCTATTTATATTTAAAAAATACGAGGGAGAGTCATTAAGTAAGTTACAAAATGATATCATACATTTTAAAGTATAGCAACAAGTACTTACCAAGAATGTTAATAGATGGAAGCATCATCCAGCTTTATGATAATCGTTTCATATTGACTAGATAGCATTGGCACAACATCCACCTTTTTGCCTCGACTTACCTCCAAGAGATTTTGATCTGGTTAGTCCATTGAGAAACATCTTGAAGGCAAGTTGGTGTTTGCAGGTGATTAAGAGTTTTAACATGAAGTCCTAATGAGGCTGAGGCAGCAACCCAGATAATTTTATACAGATGCAATATTATAAAATGTTTATTTATTTTTTTTCATTTGGGTACTGAAAAAATAATAAGTGCATCAATATTGATGGAGGATAAATTGAGAAATAAAAATAGTTTTGAAGTGATTGTCTCTGTAAGTTATTGTTTAATCATCTTCTTTTACTTAGTGACTTTTCCTAGTATAAAAACTTGCTGGAAGTTTTTTTTGTTTGTTTTTTTTAAGTCATACAATTTATCCATTGAAGAATTATTGTGGTAAGTATGACATTTGTTTACTTTTCCTTCAGCGATAATACATTGAAATAAAAGCATAGGATAATTTTCAATATGACAATAAATGAAACAAAAAGATCAATAAAAGATACCAAATTTAACCTTAATTTAACCGGTTTTATATACATTCGAAACAAAAATGGGTACCGTAATTTCGCGCGTATACGCCGCACCTAAAACAATTCAATTTCCTACCAGAATTTATTTTAAATGAAATGTGACTTATTTCTGCTTAGCACTTATTTGATTTCTTATTTTCAATAAAATTTCCGGTTTGAAAAAGACTTAACTAAGCCGCGGCGCATACGCGCAAAATTACGGTATTAATAAAGCTAGTTAATGGGTGAGAATTAAGGCATTATCAAACTAACAGAAAAATTGGTTTTGCTAATTTTCTTAATTCTTAGGTTCTGATATCGTTGTGTAACATATATAGTTACTCTTTAGAAAACTTTTTTAATGATAAGTCGAATTCTTAAGCCTCTTGTATTTGAAATGAGCATCGTGCTTCAGACAATAGTCTCTAGAGTTTGCGCTTAAACGCCGTTTAATGATTGGATATTTTGCTGCAATACATATCCCGATGCGTTACTCTCGTGCAGCGTACAAACGAATACGTGCTTTCAATAGCAGTGCATTTCAATTTGATCCGCTGGAGTGTAACATTTTAATGACGTTTGAAATAATTTCAGATAAATTTATAACATTAATTGGTTGTATTTAGTGATTATCAATAGTGACTAAAATAAGTACATGGAGTAAATGCGAATCTACTGAAAGTAATGAAATTATAATTTTATACCAGGTTTCTCAAATGCACTATTCTAAAAAAATGAAATAGATAAATAAAAAGTCCTGCGGACAGTCTGTCGATAACGTATTGCAATTGATCCACCTGGTAAAATTATTAGATTATAATTATAAATCAATATCTAAAAACACTACCGAAATTTAAGCTCATAAATACAAGTTTATGTTTTAAATAAATTTTTATACCTATTTTTGATACACATTCGTAAGAAAAATGTGTACTGATAAAGTTAGTTAATGAGTGAGAAATAAGTCATCATCAAATTAACGGAATAATAGAATACAAAATATGTTTTGCTAATTTTCTCAATACCCTCTGTTCTCGTTGTTGTAACATATTTAATAACTCTTTACCAATGTTAAGTAATGCTAAGCCGATTTCCTAAGCGGCATGTAATTCAAATGATAATCGTGCGTTAGACAATAGTCTCTATAGTTTGCGCCTCAACGCTGTTTAATGATTAGATATTTTGCTGCAATACATATCCCGATGCGTTACTATGGTGCATCTTTCAAGCGATGATGTGCTTTCAATAGCAGTGCATTTCAATTTGATCCTCTGGGTCTGGAGTGTAATATTTGATTGACGTTTGGAATAATTTCAGATAAATTTAAAACATTAATTGGTAGTATTTATTGATTATGAATGGTGACTTAAATAAATATATGGAATAAATGCGACTGTATTGAAAGTAATGAAATTATTAATGAAATGATTTAGAATTTTATACCAGAGTGATCAATTTCACAAATTATATATATAAAAAAAAAAAAAATCGTGCGGACAGTCTTTTGATAAAATATTGCAATTGATCTATCTGTTAAAATTATCAGATTAAAATTATAAATTAATTTGGAATTATATGTTTACGAACACTACCGAAATTTAAGCTCATAAATACAAGTTTATGTTGTTTAAATAAATTTTTATACCTATTTTATACACATTCGTAAGAAAAATGTGTATTGATAAAGTTAGTTAATGAGTGAGAAATAAGGCATCATCAAATTCACGGAATAATGAAATACAAAATATAATTTTGCTAATTTTCTCAATTCCCTATTTTGTTGTCAATGTAACATATGTATTTACTCTTTAGCAATGTTAATTAATGCCAAGTCGATTTCCTAAGCGGTATGTAATTCAAATGATCATCGTGCGTTAGACAATAGTCTGTAGAGTTTGCGTCTCAACGTCGTTTAATGATTGGATATTTTGCTGCAATACATATCCCGATGCGTTACTATCGTGCAGCTTTCAAGCATTGATATGCTTTCAATAGCAGTTACATGTGACAATAGCAGTTACAATTTGAGCCTCTGGGGTGTAATATTTTGATGACGTTTGGAATAATTTCAGATACACTTATAACATTAATTGGTTGTGTTTAGTGATTATGAATGGTGACTTAAATAAATACATGGGATAAATGAATGTGATGAAATTATAATGATATACTAGGTTTGTCGAATTCATGTTTTATATTTAAAAATACTAGGGAATCGAACCCGGGCTTCCCGTGTTACAGAACGCAGGCGAAAACCATTTGTTTCCCTAAATCTAATGGATTTTTTATATTTTTATTTGTCAAAGTTGCTGCATTTAGTGATTTTTTTTTACTGGTTTCTTTGATTTCCTTGTGCGTAAAGCGCTCATACATGCGGTATCCATCCAGATTTTTTTTTGTACTAAGCGTTCATACATACGATATAGTGATCGTGACATTAACGAATTTCAAGGGTTTTGTTTATTTTTTTATTTTTTTGGTATTATTAATACAGGGAGTTCGCTGCATCCAGTGATGCTTCTTTGTTAATTTATTATTCATCATCTTATGCATGTGATATAGCGATCGCGATATTAACGAATTTCATGTATATTCGTTTTTTCCCACTTCGCAATGACCGTTAACATTATTCGTAATACTGATGAAATATGAATTAAAACGTTGTTTCTTACTGCTCATATTAACTTTTTATATGCATTTTTATTAAACTTGTGAAATAATTTTTTTATATATTATTCATAAAAATGCAACATCTAAAACAATATCTTCTGTTTATATTATCTGTTAAAATATCCGATGTTTATTTATGGTGTAAACAAATAATTTTCCTTTAAATTTTAAAATTTTTACAAAGCTTCCTTTTCTCCAAAATCGTCTGAACTAATCAATTTTTGTATCCGGTATAACTCTACTCTCATATAAAGGCACCCTATTCTTGTGACGTTTTTATTTCAAAATTCATTAATTTTACTACCTGTAACTATTTAAAAATTTATACTGGCAGCATTCTTCCATTTGTTTATTGGGCGTTTCAAAATCCATGCTTAAAAATTATTTTATAAGCCATAATATATCAGGCAATTAAGATATAGCTTTCAAACAAATTGCATTTGAAAGTTATTTTTTTTTCCTCTATAACGGTGTAAAAATTAAAAATGTGCTATGTTTAGAAATTAAAAAAATTGCAATAGTAAAAATCACAAAACCGAAATTCCATCGTCAGCTGTTGCCATTAGCAAAATGACGTATGCGTTACGCACGGACACGTTTGGCCTTTATAATATACATAGATAGATAACAAATGCAAAACCGTGCGGACAGTATTTCGATAAATTATTCCAGTTGATTCATCGATTAAAATTATCAGTATAAAATTATAAATTCATACGTCGCTACCATGTCAAACTATCGAATATGAAAAAATGCATTTTTCATTACTTTTAAAAATGAGCCGATTGCCACCACGAAATTTTATTAGAATTTTTTGTTCAGTAAAAAGTAAAATAAAATTTCTTGAAGAACAGCGTTGCCAGTTTGGCCTTCTTTTTTATTTAGAGATGCCGAATTCGTAGAGGTAGTTTTGAGAAAAAAATTTACTATATGTAAACATGAAATGTCTCTCTTTAAATAAAAGTATTTCTATTTGAAATTTCTGGTATATTTTCAAAATATCTGAATAAAGAAGGTGGCCAAATTGGCAACCTTGTTGAAGAATACAACTAAAATTTAGTGGTGACAATCAGCCCATTTTTAAAGTTACAAAAACGCATTGTTTCACATTCGATAGTTTGACATGGTAGCGACGAATGTCTAAGAAGACTATCGAAATTTAAGCTCATAAATTCAAGTTTATGTTGTTTAAATATTTGTATACCTATTTTATGCACATTGGTAAGAAAAATGCGTATTGATAAAGTTATTTAATGAGTGAGAAATAAGGCATCATCAAATTAACGGAATAATAGAAAACGAAATATGTTTTGCTAATTTTACCAATTCCCTTTTCTGTTGTCGTTGTAACATATTTAATTACTCTTGCAATGTTAATTAATGCTAAGTCGATTTCCTAAGCGACATGTAATTCAAATGGTGATCGTGCATTAGACAACAGTCTCTAGAGTTTTCGCTTCAACGCCGTTTAATGATTGGATATTTTGCTGCAATACATATCCCGATTCGTTACTGTCGTACAGCTTTCAAGCGATGATGTGCTTTCAATAGCACTGCATTTCAATTTGATCCTCTGGAGTGTAACATTTTAATGACATTTGAGATAATTTCAGATAAATTTGTAACATTAATTGGGTGTATTCAGTGATTATAAATGGAGACTTAAATACATACATGGAATAAATGCGATTGAAAATATTGAAATCATTATTTTATACAAGGTTTGTCAAATTCACTCTTTATATAAAAAAATACAAAACCGCGCGGACAGTTTTTCGATAAAATATTACAATTAGTCCATCGATGAATTCTTGTGCTAATTACAGGGTTCGTACGCTTTTACCCAGGGTTCGCAGCGTCCTATATATTTTTAATAATCCCCACCACTATTTTCAATACATATTATTCACAATTTCCTCCTATTTCAAATTTTAAAGAAATGTTCCATGATATTTATAGTTTGAAAATAGTGGTATCAAATATATAAAAAAAATATAGGACGCTGCGACCCCTGCTTTTACCACAATTATTTAATAGAATTTTGTTATTTAATATTTAAATAGCAACAATTATAGACACCTCCTTTAATTTGAGGATTTGTAATACTCTTCTGCATTAAAATAAGACGAAAAATTATATTAAAAAAATCTGGTAAAAGCGTACGAACCTTGTAATTATTACAGACATTTTTTTTGAAATTTCGTTCAACGATATTTGAATAAAATATTAGTGTAAGATAAATTTAAATATTACAATAAATTAAACAAAAAAGTTCAATAAAAGTTACCATTAAATTTAACCCTTTATACCCCTTTCAAATGTAACTCTGCGATGTTTGCCGCTACATCAGACCTACGCTTTCGCTACCACCAATTCAAAATAATTACCTCCTTACTTTATTTTTATAAGATTTGCAATAGGAATCTATCGCAAAGAAATCGCAATAAATATACTACAGGAATAATTGTAGCAAAATTGTGATCGCTATTATTCTAAGTTATATTTTCTAAATTATAATTTTCAACGAGTGGATATGATTAACATAAAATAAAATAAAAACGGCGGAATTCGGAATAAATGTGACTGAAAGTATTCAAATTAAAATTTTATACCACATTGGCAAATTTCCCTTTTTATGTTCAAAAATTATAAAAGTTTGCTGACAGTTTTTTGTTTTAAATTAAAATATGACAAGTGATCCATCGAAGAATTCCTGTGCTAATTATGACTTTTTTGACATTTTCTTCAAGGCTATTTCAATTGAAATAAAAGTATGGGATAGCTTTCAAAATGTCCACGTACAAATTTTTAACGACTGCTTTGATTTTCATAATTCTTCTATTGTTTGAAGGGAGCGGGTTTGGTGGTTTTCCCCATCGATTACCTGAGGATTGAAGAGTGGTAAGTGTATATACCGGGTATTTCTTTTTTTTTTCATTTAAGGCTCTGAATATCATGATAGTTATCGGTCACAAAATTTGAATATGTTATTATGGTACACACTGATATGTGTGTTGAAATTAGTATTCGTTTCGCGCATCGATTTTTTTATATCTAATTAGTGAAAAATGGTTATATACGATTGTCAAGTATGAGAATAGTTTTGAAACACTTTCCGATATTTGCAATAGTTGGAATAAAATCAATATAGAAACCATAGAGTAAATATCATATGAAGGCTTTATTCGATGTAAAATCACTCTTCGTAACATTAGATATTTCACATGCCCATTTTCGCCCCAGCCTTGATTTGTCGCGAAACGACTTCAAGTAACAAAATTTACCATTTTTCAATCTTCACATTTAAAAAAAAAAAAAAACGGCGCAACGTTCGCGACACATATTTCATTAACTAATGTAATTCCCGGTGTGTAAGCCGCTGATAAAGTACCGTAATTTCCGGCGTATAATCCGCAGCTCAAAGAGTCGTTTTTCGACCCAGAAATATTATTTTATAAAATGTAACTTAAAAGATCGCTGTAAATATTTAACTACAATTATTGAATAAATTTTCTGGGTCGAAAAACGACTCTTTGAGCTGCGGATTATACGCCGGAAATTACGGTAAGTCTGTTTTAGACAAGAAATTGTATTCAATAAATGAGGTCAATTAATTACCAAGTTGAGATAAGTTACATTTTATTAAATAAAATTTTTGGATGGAAAGAGATTTATTTGAGCCGCTCCATAGACGCCGGTAATTATGGTAAGTAATGTATTCTTGTCTTCCCCTCTTATTAATCCTTAGCGAACGAATGCTGCCATATTCACAACAACCAATTTTTATTGTTTACATGTGTTGTTTTCAATTATCATTATTTTGTACAACTTTTATCTGACAAGTCTAATACAAGACGGTCAATTATATGATATAACTACTTACATTTTCTGTCAAATGATTATAAACATTTTATACAAGAAAAATTACATAGGTAGAACTATGGAATCATGCATATCGTAGATGACGTTTACTTTACAAGTGTAAATAATTGATGTCGTATGAGTCAACGCCTCTATGCTATATCGAAATGTAACGATCGGGTTTAGAATCACGACTTAAGTTAACTCAGCTTGCTGTTTGATTTCTGCGAGCTATAAGTGGGCGTGGTAATGGCCTTTCAATCATTGTTTAATGCGAATACCTCATGTATTTTTAGTCATGGCTAACGTAATTGTAAGAAATTGATTATGCGTAAAAAATATTCCACTTTCATATAGATATTCCTCAAAAATCGAATGTTTTGATGACTTTTTAAAAGTAATATGCCCTTGAGAATAGATTAACCCTTTCAGGGGCAAGCACTTGTGCTCTTGTAACGTTGAATTCCCACCGGAATTTAGGAAAGAATTTAGTTCAAAATAAGAATTAGCAATTTTTCAACTTTTTCTCGTCAAATTTAAAAAAAGTAAAATTTAATTAAGAGTGTCTGGTTTGAATCGGATTAAAATTAGGTGGTATATAATATACACCGCCGACCCTGAAAGGGTTAAAATATTTAAATACATACATGTATATTGTATTTCCTGTAAGAACGTTCATAAAACTAACCATTTTTTTCTTTACTGTTTTAAATATTGGATAGAGCTCAAAACATTTTCTTTATTTTCTAGCTTTAGATTTCCTCTAATTCCACAACGCCGTTACTGACGATTCGTATAAATAACTTCTGAAAGTACTTGAACCCAATACACGAAATGATGGAATAAAATAAGATAGGCTTTTTGGTCTGAAAGGTGAAATGAAGTTGCATTTTGTTTACCGGAAAATCTATATTTACTAAGAATAGTTTCAGTTCTTGGCGATAGTTTTCATGTTTATTTATTTATTTATTTGGTATCGCGTAATAAACAGAGCCAATATATGATTTTTTTTAGTACCGTAATTTCCGGCGTATAATCCGCAGCTCAAAGAGTCGTTTTTCGACCCAGAAATTTTATTCAATAATCGTAGTTAAATATTTACAGCGATCTTTTAAGTTACATTTTATAAAATAATATTTCTGGGTCGAAAAACGACTCTTTGAGCTGCGGATTATACGCCGGAAATTACGGTAAACTAATGAATGACATGGTTTGTTTTAAGTTTTTGTGTATCTCTTTATTTCATTTGTACGTTAGTATTTTTTTTAAAGTAAGCAATGAATGCAATTTTTAGCAATTCAACAAATTTAAATTCGTTATTACATGAGGGAGTTAGAATTACAATGGGGTAGGTCAAAAATTAAAAAAAAAACTAGATAACCATATTTTCACTGAACGTATATTAATTTCTGCTCAGTGTAACAGTCAAATAAGTCATAGTTCAGTTAGGGAGTCGCTCGAGGGCAAAACATGTTGAAAAGCTTAATGCAACGACAATACGACATGTTTCACAAAACCCTTCAATTCTCAAATTACTAAATATTGACTTACTCCACTCTCAGTCTAATCCCTTATATATATAAATTTAAAAAAAGTAAGATTATATTATATTACTTATGTTAACAGATTGCGCGAAGAAAAGGAGGGGGAAGTTTTGACCGTGGGATATATAGGTAATACCGAATATAAATATTCATTTTATTATTGATGGTAATTTTTTTAAACTACAGTAGAACTCCAATTATCCGAATCAATTGGGACCGGACCCCATTCGGATAATCAAAAATTCGGATAATTGGATTTTTTCCGAAAAAAGGTTCTATTTTAATTAATTACTGTATGTTTGTTGAAAATATGAGAAAAAACTATTTTTAAAGAAAAAGATATTTTAATTAATTAAATGAAAATACCACAATTTTACATGTTAAGCGTACTTACAAGTGCTGTACAGTATGTACATATCGTACTGTAAATGGAAGTAATATTCCTTGCTGAACATCTCGATCAAAGTAAGCTGTTTGACAGTCTTCATCCGTTTTCGGGCAGCCAAGTCGCGCATCCGTTTGACAGTGAGAAGTTGCATGTGGTCACACTCGGGTTGACGCTCCATCCACTTCAACGCAGTTTCAAGGCCGGCAAATGCTTCAATATAGGTGATGGTCCCGTGTCTGCTTTTACTTCGACATTAAGGTCATCTTCTTTCTCGACACTTTCTTTTCTCACACTTTCAATAAATTCATCGTCATTTAGAATTTGAAACCCAGTGTCTGAAACCCAGGTGGGCCGGGGCGGCCACCTGGCGACGGACGACAGCCAATAATCGAACTGCACTATGAGACGGTGACTCATCATCCCAATAATGTTCGCGGTACGCCTACACTAGATTCGCGGAGCGAAGAACAATACAGCGCGCGTAGACAGAATCATAAGTTGGCGAATCGTTGTACGTTTCCGTCTTAAATATTTTTTCTGAAATTCTGAAAGTGATTCGGTTAATCAGCCATTCGGATAATTGGAGTTCTACTGTATTTGTAGGATATTTACCGAGGTGCCTGTGTGTGACTAACTGCCATACACCCCCAGAACATAACAAATTGAGTTTTAACTTGGAAGACAATTCGTCAGTTAGTAGCAATAGTTAAAAAGCGAGTGGGGACCTTATGGACGGAAAAGTGAGCTGTATAGAACATTAAAAAATATAAGTAAAAGTTCTTAAATAAACATTAACGAATATTAAGGTTGATGTTAGTTACTAGCGTCCGACTATATAACAAAAAAGACCATTAAATGTTACCGGTGGGAGTTTCTCTCTTTAATAATTAGTAGTTTCTTATCAAAATGTGGTCGGAAAGTGACACGTTTTATGAAATTCGATCAGAATAAATACTGAATACTTTGACCTTGTATTTGAAATGCAATAAAAATAAAAGAAAGTTGAAATTAAACAATTTAAATTATTTAGGGTTCGTACGCACTTACCTCAATTTTTTAATAGAATTTTTCGCCTTATTTAAAATTAAAAATCAAACAATAAAACAACTTATCTATAATTTTGGCTATTTAAATATTATGTAGAAAAATACTATTAAAAATTATGGTAAAATCGTCAAACCCTGTTATTCTGCAAAAATAAAATTCCATACATTTAAAACCATCCAAACAAATTCAATTACGTTACATTTTTACATTCTCGAATGCTTTCCGCGGATAAATAGAATTTTCAGCTACAAGCTCGCATACTTCAGTAATATATCAAGCATGTGTTTAACCTTCGTTTGCACCACATTGTGTGATTAACTTTTCTGCATCGATGGTGCACCTACATCTCTAATTCCAAAGTGCTTGTAATGAACTGTTCTAATTAAAATTATATATATATTTTTTAAATGTAATATTTATTGATGATTCTAATAATAGTACGTTGTTAATAAATGAATAATAAACCTATTACAGAAACAAATTAAAGAAAAATATATGAATGAAAAATTATATCAAACGGCTCTGAATATTTAAATAATTTGATTTTATCATAGAAATTAAATCTGTGTGTTTTCCTTTGTTTTTCTTTCGCGTAGTTTAGCATTTGATGTAATATCGTGTATCATTTCCACACTGTACACTAATAAATTATTACTAGCTCAATTTGATAACCGAAGTTTTTTTTTTTTTTTTTTTTTTTTTTTTTTTGCAAATATATAACGAAATACGCAAGCGCGCAAATATTCTGTAATTATTACGATAACATCAAAAAGTTATGTTTACCGAACAAAAACATCGCAAATTACGATAACATCAAAAAGTTATGTTTACCGAACAAAAACATCGCAAATATAAGCTGTGGAAATTCGTCTAAATATTTATGATTTCTTAATCTGTTAAAAGATACATATAATTCATTACATTTTTTTAGCAAATTAATATTCTGAATAAAAGTGATTTTTTTGTTTTTACAGAAACAAAGCGGTTTTGTAGGTAGGTCTTATAATTAAAATTTTAAAATTGTCATGGTATTCGAGGAATATTCATGTGATATTTTGTATTCATTGTATTACCAATGTTTTAAAAATAATAAGTAGTTATTTAAAATTATAAAAATAATAACATCTTTATCATAAAATTATACTATGTATTCTAATTAATTTTAGGTATCATACAAATGCATAAATCAAACAGCATTTTTGAAATCAATTCCCCTTTTTTACTGTAATACAGAGTGAATATAGATACTACAATGTATTTTTTTTTATTTTCTAGCTTTAGATTCCCTCACATTCCACAACACCTTTACTAACGAGTCGTATAAATAACTTCTCAAAGTGCTTGAACATAGAACACCAAATGATGGAATAAAATAGGATATGCTTCTTGGCCCGAGAGGTCGAATAAAAGTTGCATTTTGTTTACTGGAAAATCTATATTTATCACGAATAGCTTTCTTTTTTAGAGATAGTTCTCATTTATTTATTTCTATCAGGTAATGGACAGTACCAAACAATCCATGACTTTTTTCTTTACGTAAGATTAGATTCTACTAGGAAATTGTTAAACCTCTTTCTTTATATTTTTGAAATTTATTTCATAAAGCGTCTGTTATCACATACCTTAATGAAGCAAATTTATTTTTCAATAAGTTTGTTTCGGGAACTTGTTTTAATTCTTTACTTTTTATGATTTTTTAAAGTATATATTTGAAGGATTCAGTATAACGGGTGCGCCACAAATTTGGTAAAACTTTGAAAATTCATTAAAAAGGAAGAAACAATGAAAAAAAAAGCGGTTTGCTGGAGTGGAGTTAAAGGGTGATTGGATTTTTTTCATAACAAAAAAAGTTGTCGTTAAAAAGTTACCGATAGATGGCGATTACAAGCATAATATAAAGCAGACACACGCAAATTATGTTTATAGTGAAAGACCCGTTTCTTCGAAGTGTTTGACAAGTTTTGGTATCCAAACAGATGATTCCGCTTTACTCGATTTCAGTCATTTTGCCGAACAGAATTTTCGCTATGCACCGCACAGTATTTGATGCAAAATCCTGGCCAAAACAGCAGAAATTAAAATTTGTTCAACAATTGTAAAATACATATTTTATAATAGCTTACAAACTGGTACGTAGAGCTATTTCTATTTCAGGAGTATGAATGATATCCGTCGGCTCCTAGCCTCAGTTGAAGTGAAAGTTCCTTTGTGAGAAAACTTGCTTTTTTGTTATGTTTCAGCTGTGTTATTGTATTTAAATGTATACTTTGACATGAACATTTAAATAATCTTACTTTTCATATAATAAAAAATAATTAAGCTTGAAAATTAATTATTTTTAGGCTATTTTAGAACTTATTTATTGAAATATTTTTACTGAAATATATTATCTAATATATTCAGAGCTTTTAAAGCTGTGCAGGGATATGTCAGACCACCCTTGAATTACAATCGTTCTGGTTATAGTTTTGGCGGCAATTTTTTTTTCCGCATATTGTAGCCAATTTTAGATATCCATGTTTTTTGGGAGGACTGCAAATTTAGTAAAAACACTCAAAAACCAGCATCACTATACTATACATACTCGATTTTGCTAAATACTAAATTCAAATAATATATATATATATTATATACATTGGTGTATATAAATAATTAAACATTTATGCGTAGTAAAATTAACCACATTTAAATAAACATTACTTGTAAATAAAACAAACCTATCAAAAATTACTTTCCTCTTATAAATCGTAAACAATTAAGTAAACGTTGTATTATATATTTATCTTTTAAATAAATGCATACATGTATGTGTATATAACATTAATTATGTGCAGTTACTAATAGTAAGTCAACAGCAATTGTTCTAACTTTTAAAAAATGTAATGTAATTTTGGTCAGAGTTTTGGCTCAAGTACTCTGCTGAGCTCCGATAGCTGATTTCCTGCTCTCGTAAAATATTTTAATCAACAACGCTTGAACTGGTAAAGATAGCATCCTGCTGCATCGAATGAAGAACCACGTGCATCGAGTTATTTTATTGACAACCTGATATGCAGATATCTGCGTCATATTATGCATGCCAGTGCCACCTATCGGTCATTTTTATCCACAACTATTTTTATTATTTAAAAAATCCTATCTCCCTCTAAACCCATTCGTACAAACAACTATCATTTTTTACTATCATTTGTACCTTTTTAATTTTAAAGTTCTTACGCATTTAAGGCGCATTTGCTAAATGTCATATTATATATTATATCATAATAAGTGTCTAATAGACTATCTTTAAATAACGTAATAATAAACTGATCATAAATATTAATAATGGTCAGTGCATTATGCTATTATAACAGTATGTTAAATTCTATTTGTTTCTATTGCATAAAAATGAATGATGTACTTAGCTTTTTAAATAATTATTTATATATTTCTATATATCTCAACATTTATTGGCACTGAAATATATATTTTATTTATTTATACCAATAGAATTTCAATTCTATTTAAAAAATGTACCTAATTGCTAAAGTGTGGACATTAAAAATGGAACATTTTCCCTTTGTAGATCATACTGTAGATCATATTGAAAATAATAAGAGAGCGTATCAAGAAATAAATAGATTAAAGATAAAAATTATTAGTTTTTAATTTATTTGTGAATTTCACACAGATACACGGTCACGCACGTAGTTATATGCAGACACATAAACATATAATTATATCTGTGAAAAATTTACATAAAATCAGTGTTAGGATTTCACGAGTGTAACGTATGATCTATGAAAAACTCTTTATTTCTTTTATCTTTATAATGCTAAGAGATCCCGACAATAGTTTCGAGAGCTGTTATTTTCTCTCATCATCAAGTGAGAATAGCAGGAAGTAGTTATCCGGGCAAGGAAAACAACAACTGTGTGACGGAACAGTTTTTGTTTCTGCCCGGATATCTAATCTCTGCTAATATCATTTTATGAGGGCAGATAATGAAAAACATTCAAGAATATAGTCGTGGTTCGTTAGAATTAGATGGAGAAAATAAAATAAGATTTACTTCATCATTTGTTTCATCTCCATTGAACATACGATTGCTTAATAAACTAGAGGCTACGTAAGTAAAGAAAAAATTACTTATTAGAAATGCCTAAAACGATGTCATTAAAAATTCATAAATCGGTTCTAACTTGTTCATAAATATATCCCTAATGTTATAATATAAGTTAATTATTAAGTGCGTGTGACTTCTTATAAATCTGATATCCTCAAAATTAACTTTTCAGCATGTCATTACTTGAAAAACATGGCATGGTCAACGAACGTGCTTTATGCTGAATTACAAGTCACGAGCCTCTGCTTAATTTTCTATAATATTCTGGACGTTCTCCAATAACTTAATAATATTAGTTTCATTAATGAATACGAATGAATTTTTATGGTAAGCTGCAGTTACATTTTCAATGTATATGGGATTCTTGACTACAACGAACAAATAGTGGGGATTATTACCTTATTAAACTAATTAATCTTATTTAAATTATAATTAGAATATATTCTATAAGCAATATAGCCTAAACATTTAACAAACTATAGCAGCTTGTAATAATGTACATCTTGTAATTGCTAAAAGGATGAAAATAAAAACTTTATGAAGAATAAAATAAGTTTTATTAGACTGTCAGAAATTAAAGAATATCATTTGCAATAAAACTGACCCAATTAATTTTGAGAGTTATTCAGGAGTACATAGGTGCCAACCTCTCATTAATATTTTCATTAATATACGGGTTAATTTGACCCAGTTTAGCAACACATCAAACTAGAAAAATTATTAGATGAATCTTTATTTATTCAATTTCAGTTTCTACGTGGAATTTATTGAATTTCATTTCTTTAAAAAAAATTCTGTTTCGAAACGTGTTAAACCTGGGTCAAATTAATCCGCATATTACAGAATATTAATGAGAGGTTGGCACCTATGCAGGAGTATATAAAATACCATTTTTTAAAGAAGATGTATCAAATAATTATCACATTGGCCTGACAAGCAGAAAATTTAATTATAGAAAAAATGAGCATTCAGCTGATATTAAGTACAATACGAAAGCCACAGCCCTGGCAAGATTATACAATTCATTTTAGACCCAGAAATTGTACTTGAGAAAATACTACTCTGGAACAATGGAACAATGTAGTGAGCATCATGGAATACCTAGTTGCAGTCAACTGAACTTCCAGGATAGAGGTAATTTGACTTGCGAGGCAAAAATGAACCGTGAGAAGTTTAAGAGTTAAAAATTAAATAAATAAAGATAAAAATAAATAAATTTTTCAATGTAATGAAGAATGAATATAGTATAACAATAAACGTTAAGAAAAAAATAAAAAAGAAAGATGGAATTCCATTACATTCAAAAAATGACAGACGAAACCTATCGAGGGTCGAATACATCGCATAAAAAGAAGAAAAAAGACTCCTTTCAGAGCCCATACATCAAGTTTAAGTTTAAAAAAGTATTAACACTATAAGAAGAGAGGTTAAAGGATTTTTTGTAATAAATAGACAAAAGACAAGAAAAATTAAGTATAATACGAGATATAATCTCGGAAGATACTTAACTTCAAATACTAGATAGAATTTCTAGGTCTAAACTGAATAATTTGACCCACGGATTATACGCAGAAAAATACTGTACAAATGTTAGAAACTATCCAAATAAATTTTAATGAAAGTAAGATTTAATATGTTCTTTTTAAGAGAAAACATAACGATTGTAACACTTAAAAATACAATATGTAATGATGCAGCATATTTTAATTTACCAAAATTGTGGCTCGAGTTACTCCATGGTTACAAATATGGAATAAAATACTTGCGTAATTTGAAAAGTATGTGAAAAATTAAATGATGGCGTTTCAAATAATAACTTCATAGAGCGCGCAATTGTAGAATATTCTTATTTGTTTTCATAAGAGCTCCGATGCAGCCGAAACATGTCAACATTCTAATAAAAATTATTCTACTGTTTATAAAGTTTACTGTTTGTAATACTGTTTGTAAAGCCTTTTAACAATTAAAATAAGTATATTAATACAGTATATTTTTTTTAATATAGTTATTTTTAATATCTATTACATTATACGTGAATGAAGCTTAGACATCTGAAATATTCTATACATGTGCAATATCGGCGTATATGTTTTAATATATTCGTATCAACTTATTAAGGGAAAAAAGGCAGTTAAAACATATAGTTGGATGAAATCAGACGTTTCAACTTTGACTCCATTTGAGTAAGCATCTAGCCAATTGAAAACTTATTTTTAGACTAGAAACAGAAGTGGACATTACGATATCTCCATTTTGGCATTTATGCAGTTTCTGTGTTTAAAAGAATAAATCGTCATTTTCTTTCTATTTTTTCAAAATTCATAAATATGAATACATTTGAAATTACCGATTTTTTAATATTAATACATGTAGCTTATTTAATAAAAAATTATGTTTTACGATGAAACTATTGCTGGGCTTTATAAGGGTATTTCCATGGTTTGCTTTCCGGTACACATTATCTTAATGTTAAAACAAAATATACTTCGTGGGATTATTTGAAAATATTAACTGAAGAGCCCGCAAAAAATGTTTGAAGAAAAGGTAAGTAAATCTTCATGGCGAACAGTTATTATGGTTTTAATAAAGCAGAGAAAGAGGTGAATTTCCTTTTTGCGATTTCTAAATTCTAATTCAGATAATCATTCCTTTATCTTTAAATATTAATTCATGAGACATAAAATACTATAACTTTAGTTTCTTTATAAAATAAAATAATTCTTTTTTCTAAAAGGAAGTCTGATATTTTTTTGTTTCCTGTAAGAATAGCATATCCATACAATTTTAAACCTCTGATAGAGTAAGACCTAATGATTTGCTTTTTTAGAAATAATATCTTAATAATAAAAAATTGATAATATAATCATATATTATCATTTAATGCCTAGTGTATCATACTTGCAACACTTTTTTATTTAACTTTTAATAAATAAATCAAGTTCTTCAAAACCACTATATTTATATCGGACTATTAATCCTGTAAAAATTACATAAATATGCTACTAAATAAAGTTAAAAATATTTCTTAATATTTCTCGTGTCTAATCCTTAACCCTTAAATGCATGAACTTTTCTTTTAGATTTTTTTTTTTACTTATATTAAGGATTAGACACCAGAAATTTTAAGATATATTTTTAAGTTTATTTACTAACATATTTGTAGTTTTTTTACTGGATTAATATTTCGATATAACTATAGTGGTTGCGAAGAACTTGATTTATTTATTAAAAGTTAAATAAAAAGTGTTGCAAATTTGATACACTATGCATTAACGGGTTAAAATGATATTATAGCACTAGAATAAGTTCAATGTATACAGGGTGTAACTGAAATGCTTCAACAAACTTTGAGGGATGATAGTACTCATGAAGACGAACAAAAAATGCAATGGAACATGGGGTCGAAAATGACGTTTAACCCCTTCAGGGGCAGTGGTATGTTTATGAAAGCGCTTAATTTTAATTCCAAAACGCCATAATGGCACCAGGAGTTTGCTAAAATCTTTTCCATTTAATATGTATGTGAAATATAGCCTTTTTCTTATTTACAAACAAATTTTTTTATAAATTCCGGTGCCAGTCATTTATTTCAACATTTTAGTACTAAAAATAGTTTGCCCCTAAAAGGCTTAAAGGATAAAAATAGAGAAAATGCGTCTGAAAATGGACTGGCACCGGAATTTACAAAAAAAAAATTGTTTGTAAATAAGAAAAAGGCTATATTTCACATAAATATTGAATGGAAAAGATGCGTTTTGGAATTAAAATTAAGTGGTTTTTTAGACATACCACTGTCCCTGAAAGGGTTAAATGTCATTTGCGACCCCGTGTTCTATTGCATTTTTTGTTCATCTTCATGAGTACTATCATCCCTCAAAGTTTGTTGAAGCATTTCAGTTACACCCTCTATATATCTGATTTTTCTCATACGATAGCACTCGTATTTATAAACCGATTTGGATGTAACTAAGCGTATGTAATATGTATATGAATATCTCAACTGAAATCTTTGGCCAGCTTAGTCTGCCATCTTGTTTCAAAATAGCGGCCATTAAAAAATTAAAAACTAAAAAAAAATACAAAAAAATTAGAAATTAAAACGTATTTTTTACTTAAAGGTGCTAATACAAGGATTCCGGAAGCATTGTTTGTTTTGTCTCTATCTTAAAAAATGGCTAAGATATAGATATTTGAAGTTCTTGGTTGGCTGATAATTTGAAACAAGACAATAGATTAAAACAAATCTGGTATTAATTTATGAGTTTTATTCAACGTGATTTCTCGCATATTATCTTTTAATGTTGCAACCATTTTCTGAATCTTACGAATAAAGCTATATTCATATCCGTTAGAGTCAAATTATTGCCATGCTTGGCGACACTTGGCTAAATATCGCTAAATTTGGCGACCAAAAATAAGTTGCCATAAATGAAGCCAGCTTGGTTATAGCTGATTAATTTGCCGAAATTCTTAATCAAATTCAGTATTAACAGGCATCCCACTCGGTCCGTTTTTTCAACACCGCTTTTTTCTAAAGAATAGTTTCTTGTTAGATTTTTCTTAAACATTTTATAGACACATACCCAAAACGTAATTTTCGTTGCGAATGTTGCTAAAACCTAGCACGAAAAATTTTCTTCACAAACCCTTGTATTAAAAAAAAAAGACCAATGGGAAACCTGTATTAACAAATTTTATTAAAAAATTGTGGTAAAAAACGTACGAACCCTGTATTAATTCTTCCTTTTCGAAAAATATTAAAGGCAAAATATCTTTTATATTTACTATAATAAAAATTGAAGATGGCTTGCAATATATATTTTACTTTCTAGCATTATATCCTCTTACATTCCCCAACGCCTTCAGGAGTCATATAAATAACCTCGCAAAGTACTTGAAACTAATACACTAAATGATCGAAAAAATATATAGAACATGTTTCTAAGCTTGAGAGGTGGAATGAACGTTGCATTTTGTTTACTTGAAAATCTATCTTTCCTACAAATAGCTTTTCTTCCGAGAAATAGTTTTCTTTATTTGCTTATTTTGGGTAATGAAAAGGATCAACAAAATTCATGAAATTTCTTTTCTCGGGATTATGTGGCACTTTTTGCTTTGAACATTTCATTCCTTTGTCGTCATCTGTAATGTTTAATTTCATACGTGTTTTCTTAACAGGTTTTATATGAGAAGACTATACCATTTCAAATATATTTGTAGATAATTACCTATCTTTTTTTAAAATCAATCCTGTTAAGATTGGTATTATATTTAGACAAAAACATCTTGAGAGATTTAGTTCCATTTTTAATAAATTGTCATACATTACATTGTTAATGTAATGAGAAATATGTATATAAAATGCACCGATGGATAATTTTGTTGTTATTGATTTGACAATTTACTTCTTTATAATATCTTATCACATGGCTCTAGAGCAGGCGTCTCAAACCGCCAGATACCACCAATTTTTTCAAAGAAATTATCGAGTTATTGAATCGCAGAAATTCGATGATTGCAAAAAGTAAATATTACTATAAAATTTTAGTGGTATGCTGTGGGCCACAGTTACACAATCCTGCTCTGGAGTATTTATGAGTTCATTTTGTCTGTTTAAACCATTTCCGGCACAGTGATCCCACTCCGGGAACAGCAAACTTTAATTCCAAACTTGCATGCAGCACCAAGACTATTTTAATAAACTTTTGTTTCTACAATTAAAGCTTAAAATAAGGAGTTCTTATTTCCTAGAAAAAGTCGTTTGTAAATTCCGGTGTCAGTAATTTCTCATTTTACGAACAGAATTTGTCTGTGCCCATTTTGGGTTAACCCATTCGAGCTACCAACCACGAGTATACTAGAGGTTTTTTAATCTAAAATTACAAATTCGTACTGGAGATTTCAAAAGAAGTATTTTGATTTTTGGTAATTACGAAATGTCTGTTATTATCTAAATTATATATTGCTATTATTATTTACTGGTATGGATTCGAACTTTCTAAATAAAATAAATTTCCGGTAATTTTAAACAAGCAGTGGACGTGTTAAGGCCTGCCTGTGTCTATGTCTGACAGTATGTCAACCGGGCTCTTTGCGCTAAGATAATTGGACAGTGCGGCATTTAAATTATATTTAGGCTCGTATCGCTTTTTCCTATTCAATATGAAATCACGTATCACAGTCGAACATGCATACTTTTATAACAAAGAAAAAATAACATCCCGATTAATATTTCAATATTCTAAACCTCTTATTATGATCGAAATTAAAGAGTTATTTTTAGAGTGCATTACATTTAGAGTAAATTTATTGGAGCAACGACATACACACACAGGAGATAAAAATAACTTTCCTTGTGATCAAATAAATTGTTCTTACTTTCCAGTTCCATGAATATAAAGGGTTAAATGAAAACGATTTATTCTAAGCAATTTCATTTTATTTGTCAAAATATTAAAAGCACAAAAAGGAATTTATTTTTTTAATTAATTTATTACTTTTAATATTTTGAAAATGATAACACCTACAATGTATAAATTACTTTATATAAATATATTCCTTAATGTTCCACATTCCCCTTTTTGTTCAAGTTTTGGGCACGTTTTGTGCCACGTATAAATAACTTTTTAAGATACTGAGAACTAATCCTCTAAATTTCTAAATCACCGAAAAAAAATACTAGTTTCAAATCTTTAAAGATGAAATGAATGTTGAATTTTGTTTACTTGAATATCTATTTTCTCCTGAAACAGTTTTTCATCTCAAATAATAATGGAATTTCTTTTTTCAAGATTATGTGGCATATGTTTCTTCCTGTGCTCCAGTTTTTCATGTTTCACTTGTAATGATTCATTTCATATTTTATTTGTTATCCAATATATATGTGCTGTAAAATGTCTTTTTTTAAGCAAATCCCGTTATAATCGAACTTTTTTAGCGGGAGACAGCTCAGAGATAATATTTCTATTCATTTATTTGTTAGAGGAAAATAAGTTACATAACGGTATTACTTTGCTGGCAAAAGTCTAGAAGGGCGGAAAAATCAGAACAACCCACAAAATCGTTAATGGGGAACAGAGCTATTAAAAAGCCACCTTGTTGCCGTAGGAAAATTATTCTCTGAGAAGAGGCATTTTCAAGGACCATCGAAACAGCTACGAATTTTGGTGATAGGGTAAAACAGAGTACTTATCCGAAATTAAGTTTTTACACTTCCAGTAACAAAAGACTTTATTGTACCGTAATTTCCGGCGTATAATCCGCAGCTCAAAGAGTCGTTTTTCGACCCAGAAATTTGATTCAATAATTGTAGTTAAATATTTACAGCGATCTTTTAAGTTACATTTTATAAAATAATATTTCTGGGTCGAAAAACGACTCTTTGAGCTGCGGATTACACGCCGGAAATTACGGTAATAAATTATGAATAAAACATTAAGTTATATATACAGGGTGTCTCAAAAGGTCGTTTACAAACTTATTATGCTGGTCTGTTATATCATGATAAACAAGATTTACATAGGAACTTGTGTTCGAAAATGCAAACTGTGACCGCTAGAGGGCGATGAGCGCAGGTTTACGGAAGAGTGGGAAGCGTAATCATTTCAGGCGAGGACGTTACAGGAGAAGGATGAATCGGTTTAGTAACATAGAATTGGCCGATATGCATTATGTATATGGCGCCGCGGATAGCAATGCACGAGCCGCGGTACGGATGTACCTTGAGCGCATCCCAAGCAGACGTCAGCCAAGTCATGTTTTGTTTGTACAATTGCACCGCAGATTGCGTGAAGCAGGAGCTTTCCAAGTACGTAGCCACATCGGTCGAGAACGCACTACACGCACGCCTGTCGTAGAGGAAACCTTGCTATGGGAATTTGACAGGAACCCGCAAACAAGTCTCCGAGTAAACGAACGCGTCTTGGGTGTACATCGTTCCAGCATTATGCGCATACTGCATGAGGACACGCAACACCCCTACCACTTACAAGTCCATAGTGTACGAGACGCCCGTAACATCGGATATGGATCTCGTCGCCAGGATCGAGGAAGCGGCGGCACGTGTAAGTGACAAACCTGCCCATTTTGAACGGGTCCGTGAATCCATGCGCTGACGTTGTGAAGCATTCTTTGCGGCAAATGGATGGAATTTTGAACATCTTTTGTAAATTAAACCATATTCTTTAATAAAAGTCAAAGTAATACCTCTTTCGATATCTTTCTTTCTTCCCCTCCACACCTGCGCTCATCGCCCTGTAGCGTTCGCAGTTTGCATTTTCGAACCCAAGTTCCTATGTAAATCTTGTTCATCATGATATGACAGACCAGCATGTTAAGTTTGTAAACGACCTTTTGAGACACCCTGTATATATATATATATATATATATATATATATATATATTTTTTTTTTTAAGGTCAGTATTTTTGTTCAGGTTTTCAAACAATTCTTCATGTTTCCATGTTATGGCTTTCTTAGCATTTACTTCTAGTTGGTTGGTTGGTAGATTTTTGACGGCCGATTATCAACACGAGGGATATAGGCCCTAGGGGGAGTGCCCTCCGTGGAGTGTCGTTCTAAGGGATCTTAACCCGTATTTACGGCAAGGCTCGGAGAAAACCACTGAAAACTCCGAACGGTTAGGTCGACGAGTGCGACAGGGGTTTGAACCCAGCACCTCCCGTCTACCATCTTTCAGAGCAGAAACTCTCAGCCTGGTGAGAGTTTCATGGCCTGGTGAGAGTTTCATGGCCTGGTGGGGCCATTTACTTCTAGTATCCACCGCCCTCCTCATGTGCGCACACTTTGCTGACGGAACACCGTATCCATCCTTCACCGCCTGTTGAGTGAAGTATCATTGCAGAATTCAATGCAAAACCAATGGTACACGATATTGCCCCACCAGATGACCAAAAATAAATATGGTAGTTCTCCTGAATATGTAGACGTGCACACTTCTGCTTAAATTTACAATATCATGTGCAAGACATAGAAAACGGTGGTTTACATAGATAACATGGTTAAATAGATCCGTCAGGCAAGAGTTATTTAAAAAGCAAAAAAGGTGGCGAAAAATAAAAATTTTTGCGATGATTTTGTTGTAGCACTGCATGGTCACAGACCCGGTGGCACACTGTTAAGGGACGCTAAGGGATGTATTTAAGACGAGTGCTATCCACAGAGCAGCAACCATCAGCAAAACACAGTGTACCCGGTTTTACCCGCCTACTCGGTTTTACTCTACTCGCCTCTATACTATAAATTTTGAGTTTTATAATTGTTTTCTTATCGAATGTATATATGGAGAAACATGTGTGTTTTCTTAATCACATCATTTTGTAATTGGTAAATTTCTAAGAAACATATATAGTTATAGAATGCATCCTGTATGTATTAATTTCTTACACAGCAGAATTCTTAGGTGTATTTTTATTTTAAATAAATGAACTTTCTAAATTTTGAATTTAAAATTTAGCTATAAAAATTGTTCATTTTTTATCTTTTTTTTTAGTTTTTTTCAATTTTTTAGTTGAATAAAGGAATTTTAACTCCATTTCGGCTATTTGTCTGCCTCTATGTTTCCCCATTGTATCGTGTCACCGCCCCTTGATTACTAGGCCTGTGTGCTGACAGAAAAATTGCGGCTTTCGTAGGCAGATTTTTTAAGCGTTTGTAAAGTCCGCTGAATTTAAACACCAGTAATTTCTAAAAGTTTTATTTGACTCATTTGATTTCAGAAAAATACTTAGAAAATGCGAAGAAAACTTTTAGAAAAGTCAAGGGACCGTACAAACGTTGAAAATAAAAAGTCTACGGCAGCCGCTATTTTTGTGTCAGAGCTCCGGCCTAGTATTCAGTAAGCGTTGTTCGTGTGTCTTATTGCGTATTTACTTGCAATCTGGAAAATACGGGGCTCCCCAATAGTTCTCTCTATCAATATCGGTATTTTCTTGTCGGTATCTAAATGTGTCTTGCAAATTTTCCATAAAATTCATAAGTAAATTTTTGCGAAATGTTGTAGAAACCTACCATGAAATTTTCTGTTAAAAATATTGGTATTCAGTTGGCGGACCATTTGAGAGCCCTGTAAATATAATGCAGCTGTGCGACCTTTAAGTAATATTTAGGTCCATTTAAAATGAAAATATGTACATTGTACAGGGTGTCCATAATTAAACAACCCTACTTTAAAGTTGTCAACAGACAAAACTATTGGTCAGAAAGTTGTGAAATCTTATGAAGAACATAATGAAGGGATGGGAATTTGTTTGAGCGAAAAAAAATTAGTTCAAAATTTCGCCGCCAGATGCGTTTTTATAGATAATTTATAGCATAACATTTAACATACATTTACTATAGTTTAAAAATTCTATTACAAGACTAGCTGACCCGCCCGGTGTTGTCCGGTCTCGAGATATTTACAATCTCAGACAAAGGCGTTAACCCCCTCCTTCCCGATACCCGTAAATATAATGAATAATTTGTTCAAGAGTACCACCATCATCTACATTAACGCGATCATTAAAAAAAAATACATTTTTCTGATAATTAGAACATAACGAAGACGCTACGCTAAAATATGCCGGCAGATGACACACCTTCCCGACCTCAATTTCAAATCTATATCTTAACTAGTTATCTAAAATTTTGTTCATTAGTAAAAATTGACAATTATTTCCTTTCATTTCCGCAAACTAAATGGAGGGAACGCCCCGAAAAACAGATCTCTTTGTAGTTCAGTTTTTAACCCTTTCAGGGGCAAGCACTTGTGCTCCTGTAACGTTGAATTCCCACCGGAATTTAGCGAAGAATTTAGTTCAAAATAAAAATAAGCAATTTTTCAAAACGTTTTCTCGTCAAAGTTAAAAAAGTAAAATTTAATTAAAAGTTTCTGGTTTGAATCGGATTAAAATTAGGTGGTATATAATATATACCACCGCCCCTCAAAGGGTTAATGAAAGCAGATCCCTGTCTGAAAATTTCAAGGATCGTTATCACTGGCGCCGGCAGATTTTTGGCAGTTTTTTGCATAAATTAAAAAAAAATTACCGATCGAATTTTTAAAAAATTACAGTCAGGTGCAGAATATTTTTTTTACATATGCTCAGAAATTTTCAAATTGATATCTCAAATAGTTTTCTTAAAATTCGCTAATTAGTAAAATAATTTCGAATTCGTTCGTTTCCGTTTGCAAATCCAATGCACCGGTTCGTTTCTTTCGCCATTTTGATTTAAAATATGTCCTTTTAGAAGCAATGGTTAATGAGAATCTAATTAATATCTATGCTAATTTTCAAAATATTAAAATTCTGAGACTCAGGTATACCAGAAGAGTGTTTGAACTACCTCAATCTAAATTTACAGACTTCTCGGTGTGCTAAATTGTCCTAGCCATCGCAGACAGACACACACACACACAGACACACAGAGCGAAACTTTCTTTTATTAGTATAGATAGCATGTTCCACAAAACGGTCATCATTTTCAGCTACCATCTGGAATCGTAAAGTAGCATGGTCCACAGTCGTCCGGAGTGTGTTTTAGGAAATGCTAAGAACATGTCGCAAAAAAAGTTTTGTTGAACATCTTTTGCTGTAATAAAATTTTTAAACTATCGCAGATATATGCTAAATGTGCAATTCATTAAAAACGCCCTCTGGTGGCGACATTTTGAACTTTTTTTCGTTCCAACAAATTTCCATCCCTTCTTTATGTTAAACACAAAATTTCACAACTTTCTGACCAATATCTTTGTCTGTAGACAACTTTAAAGTAGGGTCGTTTAGTTACAGACACCCTGTATTTGTACGTACAGCCAAAAGGCTTTATGTAATATCAAGTAAAAGCACCCTGATCAACATTTGAATATTCTAAATCTCTTTTTCTTTCTTATAGTAAAAATTCTGATTAAATATTTTACATTTCGAGTAACTTCTTAAGGAAATATTACATGAGCGAAAGAGATTAAAATGAGTTTACTTATTCAAAAACAATTTATTTCTTACATTCGTGTTCAAGGAAAGTAAAGTCTTAAATGAAAATAAAAATCCACTATAGAGTTTTATTTTAGTTGCCAAAAATACTAATATATAAATATAATAATCTTATATATACAGGGTGTTCCGTTAAAGGGGTCCAATATTAATAGGGGTAATAGAGGAGATCACACGGAGCATAAATCAGTATATAATGCCTGGCCGGATCTCAATAATTTTCAAGTTACAGCAAATAGAATGAAAAATCGGAAATTTGTAAAAAAAACCCTCATTGCTAAACTATCGATAATGCTACATAAAAACGAAGCACATATTTAGAAAGAGCAGAAGAAATCCTACGAAATGACGTAAGTTGTTTTAGAATATTGAGAATTAATGGCGAGTTACAAGCTCTGAAACAGTGAAAAAATACAAAATCAAATATTTAGCAAAATAGTTAATCGTTAATTCCAAAAATGCAACTCTACCTACATCAAGGAAAATGTTATAAAATTTGGTCCATTCCGAAAGCTTTCGAAGAAGCTGACAATAAACCATATCAGTTTAATTGTATGGGAGAAATCAAGCAGTTCCCTAGTTACAACTCTGTACTGTTGCACGCTCGGAAAGAGCGAAACTCCACCCATGACGATTGTAAACACCCCGTTTTAATATCTTTCAATTATACATTTCTGATCAACCTCTATCAATACCCTTTCATTATTCAGTCTGGTCAAGTGAATGACATATTGTGCAGCTCTCGCCTTGTCTTAAAGCAAACTCCGTGACTGCTGCGTTTCCTCCATGAACTTTCAGGATGATGAAGAAGAAGTACTTTTTATGCAAATTTTCTATGTGTATAGGAAGAAAAGTGTAATAAAACAGCAGTCATCAGTGGGCGTTATGTTAAAGGGAGGCTGTTGTAAGTGGGATTGTAGTAAGTTGATGTATAATAATTATGCCGGAATACTCTAACGAAGAATATGCGGACATGCATCTGATGTACGGGCAAGCTCATGGAAATGCATATCTAGCACAGCGCATGTACCGTGAGCAATTTCCAAGGAGACGTTGCCCAAGTTCGAAACTCTTCATAAAAATCGATAGACGATTACGGGAGACTGGATCGTTTAATACAGCAAGCATTGATGCAGTGAAACCTCGACATGTACGAACACCTGCAATGGAAGAAGATGTACTGAATATTTTTAAAGATAACCCCTCCACGAGTACACGAGCTGCTGCGTCTGATTCGGTGTTTCTCACCAAAGTGTGTGGCGTGTTCTGCGTGCAGAAAACATGCACCCCTTTCATGTGCAGCGGGTACAACTGTTATCAGTAACAGATTGTGCTCAGCGGACAGAATTCGTACGCTGGTTGCTTAATGTAACAGAAAATAATCCACAATTTCTGGAAAATATTTTATTTACTGATGAAGCAACATTTACGAGAGAGGGCGTGGTAAACACGCACAATATGCACACATGGTCATATACAAATCCGCACACTGTTTTCCCGTCGAACGCACAACAAAAGTTCAGTGTGAACATATGGGCAGGTGTCCTCGGCGATTATCTCATAGGACCATATTTACTCCCAGATGTACTCAATGGCAGTACGTACTTGGTTTTCCTACGGGATATCTTACCGCAGTTACTGCAAAATGTGCCAGCAACATTGCGCCACAATATGTGGTTTATGCACGATGGCGCACCGGCACATTTTTTCATAGGTGTTCGCAATCACCTCAATTCAACATATCCTGGGAAATGGATTGGACGCAGTGGACCTGTTGCTTGGCCTGCACGCTCTCCAGACCTCAATCCGTTAGACTTTTTTGTTTGGGGACACCTTAAATCGCTGGTGTATGAAACGCCTGTGGATACACCGGAGGATTTACTAGCGCGAATCGTTGTCGCTGCAGGAGACATTCCCAACTCCGTCGGAGTTTTTCGGCGTGTTCGCCAATGTTTACGACGTCGCTGTCGGCTGTGCGATTCTGTTAATGGGCGCAACTTCGAACACCTATTATAATAATGTCCGTTCGTCTGCCTTCCGACATTGAACTGTGCAGCGCAGGCCAGAAGACTATGCTTCACATATGTCATAAAGTACGTGGAATGTAATTCTTTATTTGTCATTTTTCTTTTATTTTCAACACTTTTTGGCACAGTATTTTGTAAGTCACAGACTGTGGTGTACTCAAATTGTAAATTACAAAGTTTGTATGAATTAATTTAAAATTTAGTGTCTTTTTTAAATTTATAATTAATAAAATTATTATGCTATTTGTTATTATTATTTCCTATCATAAATTATGATGCACATATACATACAATAATTGTCCATGTAAAACATGTACTGAAACTTCTTGCATAGTTACAAATCGCAATATTTTTAATTATTTCCGAATTTTCACCACCAGTTTAATTTTAAGGAATTTAACTTAAGCTTTATATCAATAAAAGACCACTTTAAAATGTAGACTATTATTGTAAAGTTATTTTGGTTCATTCAACTCTTGAATAATTAAAAATGTTGCATCTCAGAAGAAGCATGATCGAAAATGTATAGTTGAGAGTAATTAAAAAGGCGGTGTTTCCAATCGTGATGGGCGGAGTTTAACCTTTGCTAGTGTCCAAGAAAGCGGAGTTGTAACTAAGAAACTGATTAATTTCTCTCACACAATTAAACCGATATTGTTCATTGTAAGCTTTTTCGAAAGTTTTCGGAATGGACCAAATTTTACTACATTTTCCTTGTTGTAGCTAGAGATGTCTTTTTGGAATTAACGATTAACTATTTTGATGTATATTGGATTTCGTACTTTTTTCACTGTTTCAGGGCTTGTAACTCGTCAATAAATATTGCTATTTTAATACAATTGATGTCATTTTGTAGGTTTTTTTCTGCTCTTTCTAAATATGTGCTTCGTTTTTATGTAGCATTATCGATAGTTTAGCAATGAGGGTTCTTTTACAATTTTCCGAATTTTTATTCTATTTGCTGTAACTTGAAAACTATTGAGATCCGACCAGGCTTTATATACTGATTTATGCTCCATGTGATCTCCTCTATTACCCCTATTTATATTGGACCCCTTTAACGGAACACCCTGTATATATACAGGGTGTATCTGAAATGCTTCAACAAACTTAGAGGGATGATAGTACTCATGAAAATGAACAAAAAATGCAATGGAACATGGGGTCGCAAATGGCGTTTAAAGGATGAAAATCGAGAAAATGCGTCTGGAAATGGACAAACTGAGACAAGAAAGAAACACTCCAGAAAATTATTTATTGCACAGAATAGGTACAACACAACTCATGATGTCCAGAGAAAACAAATATTTTACAACAATTGTTCAAAGTGTCGACCGCGGACATTATTACACAGAGTACATCTACGGAGCAATGACTGGCGGACACGCTATGTGTAATAATTTCCGCGGTCGACACTTTGAACAATTGTTGTAAAATATTTGTTTTCTCTGGACATCACGAGCTGTGTTGTATCTATTCTGTGCAATAAATAATTGTCTGGAGTATTTCTTTCTTGTCTCAGTTTGTCCATTTCCAGACGCATTTTCTCGATTTTCATCCTTTAAACGCCATTTGCGACCCCATGTTCCATTGCATTTTTTGTTCGTCTTCATGAGTACTATCATCCCTCTAAGTTTGTTGAAGCATTTCAGAAACACCCTATATATATATATTATATATATTATATATATATATATATATATATATATATATATATATATATATATATATATATATATATATATATATATATATATATATATATATATATATATAGGGTGACAAGTAATAAGTGCTTCAATTAAAAAAATCAATAATTCATTAACTATAATAAATATGAAGATGAAAAAATGTTCGTTGTAGAGGACACTGCACTATCTCAAATTGTAAGGACTCGAACTAACATGTAAAATTGCATTAAAATTCCTCAAGTTTGCGCTTTACTCTATTTAGTGATCGAAACCAGAAAAAATACCTTGAATTTTGAAATTTATTTGAGAATTTTAATGTATTAGACGCTGGAACTCCATTTATTGACGAAAATTCCAGATTTATTAAACATTACAGCATATAAAATTTAAGAGGTACCGGGTATAAACCTCTCTTATTTCATCTTCAAATTTATTATGGTTAACGAATTGTTCAGCTTTTAAATTGAAGCGTTTATTCCTTGTCACCTTGTATATATGTTATCTATTACTATTACACAGTTCCAAGACGTCTTGCTGTATCTAAATATTTCAACCACTCTAATCCCTTACATTCCACAAGGCCCCTAGTATAGACTCGTACAAATAACTTCTCGAAATACTTCAACCACAATCCAGTAAATGATCGGAAAAGATATAAGGTAATATTTCTTATCCTGATAGGTGGTATGAGCGTTCCATTTTGTTTGCTTGAAAATCTATCTTTCCTGGAAATAACTTTTCCTCTCAGAAATAGTTTTCTTTTATTTGCTTATTTTTGTAATGATGAGGATGTAGAAAATTCATGAAACTTTTTCCGACGATTGTGTTTCATATTTTATTTAGTGTGTTATATTTTACAACTGCCATCTGTAAAGTTTCATTTCCTATATTGATCCTTAAGAAATGGCTATATACGATATACATTAGAATATGTATTTTCTCTGGAGTAAATCATTTTATAGTCGATTATGTTTCAGCCGCAGAAAACTTTATCAGCAAATTTACTGATTTGTTTCTTTCTTTTCTTTTTTTTTTCTTTAGATTTATGTTGCTTTTTTGTAAATGCATTTCTTATCAAATTTATATATGACTATGTTTGTTTGTTTTAGAGCAGGGGTGTCAAACTGTGGCCCGCCATTTACCACTAAATTTTAAAAGAAATATTTGATTTCTTAAATCGTTGAAATTCGATGATTAGATAAGGAAAAATTTACTGTAAAATTTTAGTGGTTTCCAGTGGGCCACAGTTTGGCACCCCTGAGTTAGGGAAACGCCATAAGGAAATATTGCATAAGTGAAAGAGATTAAAATGACTTTTCTTATACTAAAACAATGTATCTCTTATATTTGTGTTCAAGGAATAAAGTGTTAAAATTAAAATAAACATTCACTATAGAGTTTTAGTTTAGTTGCCAAAAATATTTAAAGAATAAACAAAAATCTTACACACACATATATATATATATAAGACGATGGCTTGCTGTACCAATATTATTTTTAAGTAATGAATCGTATAAATAACTTCTCAAAATACTTTAACCTAATACAGTAAATGATTGCAAAAAATATAAGACAGTGTTTCTAAGCCTTATATGTGGAATGAACGTTCCATTTTGTTTGCTTGAAAATCTATCTTTCCTACAAATAGCTTTTCTTCTGAGAAATAATTTTCTGTTGTTTGTTTATTTTATTTTGTGGAGAGGATGTAGAAAATTCATGATTTTTTTTTTCACGAGAATGTGTGCATATTTTACTTAATGGATTTTATTTTCCCACCGTCATCTGTAATGTTTCATTTCATATTTTGTTCTCCTTAAGAAATGTCTACATACGGTAGAATATGTCTTTTGTCTCGAGAAAATGCTTTTACAGTCGATTACATTTTAGCGCCAGAAAACATTAGCAACATTTTTTTTTTTTTTTTTTTTTTTTTTTTTTACGTTATACGATTTATGTTACTTTTTATAAATTCACTTCTTATCAAATTTATATGTGGATAAGTTGTTTTATCTTCAGCAAATCCTATATTGATTAGTTATTTTTTGGGGTCAGATATCTTTAAAAACTGTATTCTTTATTTATTAGTCTGTTATCTAATAGATAAACTTGACAACCTACCGATTTTTGTTGCCAACTTTCAACTAAACTTCCGTACAATGTCAGTTAATTTGATCCAGGTTAAAGATGTTTTTAACCAGAAAATGTATCTGAAAAAATAATATATATATATTCAGTTTCACGTTCTTGTCTGGAACCTAATTGATTGCATTTCTTTAAAAAAAAATCTGGGTTGAAATGTGTTTAACCTCTGTTAAATTAAACTACATTGTACGCGATGTTGGCAAGTATGTTTAGATAACTTTAATTTGCCACGACATACAGTGAGGTGCGGCTATCGCGCGCAGTTCAAATGACGTTTCTCGAAAACAAAAAAAACAAAAAAACTGCGCAAGGCAGGATCAACGTAACGACTCAGTTTTTCGCCACATTTGTTGACTTTGTTGAGGTAATTTTGCATGTATATTTACACATATATTACCAAAGTTCAGTAGACCGATTTAAGATCGGAATCAGATTACGATACTAAACTTCATAGAGTCTATGGAGTTATTATTTGAAACGCCATCATTTTATTTACACTATCATCGCGTGTAAAATTAAATGATGGTGTTTAAATTAATAACTTTATAGACAGTGTAATTGTAGAATATTCTTATTTGTTTTGATAATGGATCCTATGGAACCGAAAATTGTCAGCTGTCTAATAAAACTTATTTTATTGTTAATAAAGTTTTTATTTTACGCATTTTAACAATTCAAAGGACAATATTATTACAATAAGTTTTATTTTAGTTGCCTAAATATTAAAGACATAAACAAAAATCTTCTTTTCAATAGATATATATGTTATATTATTATTACAAAGTAAGAAGATGGATTCCCGAATCTATATTTTGTTTCAAGCACTACAATCCCTTACATTCCACAGCGCCTCTAGTACGGATTGGCATAAATAACTTCTCGAAATACTTCAACCTAATACAGTAAATGATCGGAAAAGATATAAGGTCATGTTTCTTATCATGATAGGTGGAATGAACGTTCCATTTTGTTTCCTTGAAAATCTATCTTTCCTACAAATAGCTTTTCTTCTGAGAAATAGTTTTCTTTTATTTGCTTATTTTGTGTAATGAAGAGGGTGTAAAAAAAATCATAGAAAAAGTATCCCAGGATTTTGTTTCATATTTTTCTTTGTGTGTTTTATTTTCCCACCGTCATATGTAATGTTTCATTTCATATTTTGTTCATTAAGATATATCTATATAGGATAGAATATCTATATAGGGTAGAATATGTCTTTTGTCTCGAGTATATCCTTTTTATAATCGATTACGTTTTAGCGGCAAAAAATTTTAGAAACTAATTTTCTGAATCCTTTGTTGTTTTCTGTTATAGGTTAATTTTTATAATTTATTTCTTATCAAATTTTTATATGGCTATGTTTGGTGTATTATTGGAAAATGAACATAGTTATTTTCTAGTGTCAGATATCTTTAAAAACTGTATTCTTTATTTATTAGTTTGTTATATAAAATATATAGTTGCCAAAATTCGCAGTGTAGAAATTATTTTATCTTTGAAGATGCAATACTGTAGAAAACAGGTATTGGGGGAAAATAAACCTGTATTATATTTTCTCTTTTAATGTGTTCATGTTTTCGTAGCTATTTTTTTTTCAGTATCACCACTACATATTTAGAAATGATATATATGGAAATTTCATTAGTTTTAAGATAAAGGAAAAAATAAATAGAAAATCCAAAATTATATTAATGAATGTAAAATAATAGTTTTTTTGAATTAAAATATTGTGGCTAATTTAATGGAAACGGTTGCAACACACAGATAAATGCCGCTTTCATTTTAAAAAAAGGTTTACCAGTCATTGATGGTAGTTATACAGGGTGGTGACAGATCAAGGGATTTTGTAGTATTTTCTTATTAAAAAAATCGTACGATTTATTAAGGAGAATTGTAGTATAAGAAAATACTGGTAACTACTTTGAAAATTCCTTCATCTATCATCACTGTGTTAAAGAAATTGATTAGTGTATTTAATACTTTTTAAACAGACATTAATCATTCTCAATTTTTTGTATCAAGTTTTGGTTTTTAAATGATTGTTTTGATACTCAAATACATTATTTCCCTTGTTCGCACATTATTAAACTTGTTCATAATTAATATTATATTCTGGGGAAGTAAATTGTTAAAAGAAAATATAACATCTTTGATGAGTTTCATTTTAATGAGAAATATTGAAAGCATAGATAGAAATTTACTTTTGAATGAAATCAGTTTCTTTTATTTTTTCTGTTATCAAGAAAAAGGGTGGCTTTTAATATACTCATTTCCCCTTTATTATATCTGATTACATTCCTCAACGCCTTCACTAAGAGCTAGTATAAATAACTTCTCAGAGTTCTTGGACCCAATACAATAAATGATCAGAAAAAATATAAGATATGTTTTTGGCCTGTTAGGTGGAATGAATATTACGCTTTGTTTACATCGAAATCTATATTTCCTATGAATAGCTTTCCTTCTTGGAAATAGTTTTTGTTTATTTATTCATTTTATGTAATTCGCAGGATCTAGCAAATTCACAAAATTCTTTTCTGTAGATTAATAACCGTTTTTTCTTATGTGTTTTAGTTTCTTTACTGACATATCTAATGTTTCATTTCACGAATTCGTTCTTATCAAATATCTATATGACTTTTTTTTTCAGAAAATCCCATTACAATCTATTATATTTTAGTGACTGAAATATTTAGTGCGCATTTCTCTTTTTGATTATATTACATATTAATTTTTGAAAGTTACATAGAGGAATTTTTTTTATATATATTCTATACCTATATATCTAGTTCATATCTATAGACCCTTTATGAATTAACGATAATAATCTATACATAGATATAAGAATGTAACTAGATTTCAAGATTTTTGTTTAAATATTTAGTGATTTTGAACAAGTTTATATATACCATTTAAATATAAAAATAAAAGTAGTATTTTGTTGTCTAACAAGTACTTATAATCAATGTTCTCGCTATAAAAGGTTTGGTAAAACAAAAAAAAGGATTAAATATTCGTAGACATATATATATAAATTACTTGATTTATTTGGAAATATAAATTGAGATATTATGTATCAAAAGCACAGTTGCCAAGTCTCCGGCTTTTTTCATACCAGTATTATCTTAGAGAAAATGTTGTTCTTTTAAATCGGAAAACTTTCCGATTAAATAAAACAACATTTTCTGTACTAAAATAGCCGGAGACTTGGCAGCTCTGCAAAAGGTTTTGAAAATGATAAAATAATTATATTTAATGTTTAAATAAAGCTTTTGTATATCCAAACAGTTAATGCAAGAAAAGCGTGTATTGTACAGCCTTATAATTACAAGCAAAAGTGCATGGGTTTTCATTAATGTAACATGAAATTAACATAACTATCAGATAATTGTAATTTGAGGCTCGCATAAAAGAATGTTCAAACTTTAAATATCTTTATGGAAGAAATTATAATTTTCAAAATATTCGTTTTTCACTGTAGTATAAATGAGGATATTGGGTTTCACTGCAACATGCGTCATTTCAAGATATTGGCTTTATTTAAACTGCGTCCAATCCATTTCTCTAACACAATTTATTTATGTAAAAGAAATCTAAAAAAAGGTAACTTTATTTAAAGCCACAGATAATGTCACTAATTTACTTTTACAATATTAACAGATGAAACATAAATTGCTTAATATTCTTTAAAAATTTTTGGGGTAAAGTAGATATACCTTGTGTTTGTCCATGGAAAAAGTCATATATAAAGAACTTCATATTACAAATATTCCCTTCGATTCTTAAATGATGGAAAACCAATGACTACTTTAACATAGTTTGAGATTCAATCAAAAACTGATTTTTCATGTCTTTTTATTTAATTATTTTTTTTAATTATGTCATTTTCAAACTCTATCATCCCCTTAAAACTCAAATAACAGAAACATGTATATACACGGCAAATTTCAGGTATGTAAATAGTAAAAAAAAATAATAAACAAATATATAAAATGTCTACATGTCTAGTATAATTTATTCCTGATAAAAATCCCCATACATGAAAAATAGTTCTGACAGAGTTGTCTGATTCAGAACGTATTACTAATCATCAATTATACATTTAAATCTTTATTTCTAAAGGTGTTATACATTTAGTTACTCATTATCCGTAAAATGCCTGAGAAATTCCTATTACGAAACGGCGAGTACTTCAAAGGATAATCATTCACTAGATATTCGCATCAGAAAATTACTATTCACCAGATTTCGATGAGTGACTGTTTTGCTGCATTTTATACAGTCTAACATTTGTACAATGCAGGTTTGAAATGATATTTCCTTGTCAATACCAGTGCATCAACTGAAGTGCAACACTTTAACGACATTTCAAATATATGAGAAGCATTACAGTTTGAATTGATTGTGCTTTACGATTATCAATGTTAATTTGCATCAATTAACATGTAAAGTCATACTTTCATGAATAGTAGATAATTTTAACAAGATTTAGCCTATTTGTGTGATATCAGTTTGTTTCATTTAAAAATACAAGTTTTGGTATTGTGTATATCATTTTAATAAATATTTAGACTAGGTATGTATGGGCAAAGTTACTGTGATATCAGATTCTGCAATTTAAATTATATAAAGTGTTGGTAATATATTTATCGTATTTATTCTTGTTCATTATATGTTTGGGGATATTTATACTTTGTATAATATTTTCCATTTTATGTAAAATACTGCATATATAATAATCTAAATTTTAAACATTGGACTCATGACAGTACAGTGTCACATAAGTGAAAGAAACATTTTTCTGCGTAAATCAAGCTTTTATGAATAAAATTAATAAGCTAATATTAAATAGAATTACAAATATATACGATATTTATTTAAACTGAAGTTCGTAAAAGGCAATCTGAAATATGATATTTTGATAACTATTTATGAACATTTATTACAAATTTGAAAATAAGGATTGTATTGAACTGTTTGATACCGTGCAAGTCCTAGTTTTAGAGAAGATAATAGACGAAAATCGTTGACATGTTTAGAAAAATACATTGTTAAAGCAAGGGTTATTTATTTTAAAAACTCGAATGTAACGGACAAAAAATCCGTCTATATACAAAAAAATACTTTAAAGCTACTGTTTAAAGTAAAATGCCCGTTTTTTTTTTCCTCTAAGTAAAATAAAATGTGATTAAATGATGTAAAATTGAACAGGAAGAAATTATAGAGGAATCTTTCTCAACTTTTCCAAATCTGTTAAAAAAAAAAAAAAAAAATCTCTAAGCACAATTACTTTTGTCGCATTTGTAACATTGATCTCAGAGATTTTCATTTTCACACTATTTATCTCGAAGTATTCAACTCTCTTTTATTTAGTGATTGTGAAGTTACTTTGAGTAAATTGATTTAATGTTTATTTTCATTCATTTTCTTAGATAACCCTTAAGTTCATTATGATGAGTACTGAAACTACAGGGAGGGCCAAAAGTCCCACATCATGGGAAAAACATGTATTGTTAAAATATGTTCTCAATATGGTTGCATACATTGTCAAAACAAAACTGCAAGTAATCGTTCATGTTCCTCAGAATGTTGGCCACTAAGATTGTCGTCATGGCATGGCACTCAGTAGTAATTTGCTCACGCAAATGGTTTTTATCCCTGATCTTCTCACTGTAAACTTTCAATTTAAGGTAACCCCATGCAGCAAAATACATTGGAGTTTAATCCGGGGATCGGGGAGCCCATTCCACTGTTCCCCTTCGGCCAATCCACTGTGGAAGGTTTTCGTCTAGAAACCAAATAAGAAAATTAAAACCTCCTATGATGCGGGACTTTTGGCCCACCCTGTATATCAGCACACCATGAATACTAGTGCTACGCGTTGATACAAAACTGGCGATTTCAGTGGCGGCTCGTGAATAGCTTTATTTGGGGCACAAACGCATGGCCGCAAAATTTATTTGTTTCATACCACTAGATTTTTAACGACTCCCTATTTACCCCGCAAGTCTCTTGCCTATATCCTTGAAGTTGGTACGGAACTAAGTATTTTATTCTGCTAACTACTTTGTTCCATTGTTCTGACGTTAAACAAGTAAAAATTTCTTTCAAAAAATACTGGTAAAATGAAAAAAAAAATTCCGCCATGCATTTATCGCTCCCAAAAGGACAGTCGCGATTTTCGTAAGCGCATTTTATTCAGCGTTCTTACGGGACCTTGAAATAATTACCAATATTTCCTACAGGTATTCTCCGCCTTCTGTTTTGAGATTAAAATTATCGAAGTAATGTGAAAATAAATTAAAGGAATCGTACAAATGCTGAAACAAATCCGCCTACGACAGCCGCCATTTTTGTATCAGCGCGTAGGCCTATTATTTAGAAGGCGGTCATTACATTATAACGAAAAAATTGATGGGATCGGGGCAAGAGAGTGCTAAGCCACTATTTTGAACTTCTGAGATATTTCAATTTGAAAAGTTGATCAAATACACAAATCAAGACATATAACACATTCTTTTCGCCAATGTCTTAGTAACATTTGATATATTCGGAGTAACAATAAGGCATTACTCTAATGATATTACTATTACGTTCTTTGTAAATTAGCTATCTTCATTGGGGGCATAAACTTTCTGGGGCAAAAACGAAACCTGGAACAGATGCTGCCGCTCAGTGACATTAGAAACAAATTATATGTAGAATATTAAAATTTAAAATATTAAGCAACAGATTACGCTGTTAGATTTATTTCACCAAAAATATGGCTTAGCAATTTCTTGCCCCGACCCCGTCAATTATCTGATGACTTTGTTGCCGTAATGTAATTCAACTATACGCACAATTAGAGTAAATTTAACATACAAAATTCTACTATCCGTGAAATTATCTATTCCGGTAGAAATATATTTAGTTACCTGCTATCCATAAAATTGAACAGAATTGCACATTCCTAAGCCACGATTATTTCAAAGTATCTTCACGCATTGGATAATGTTATTTGCAATTTGCTATCCAATGCGACTTAATCACAAGAATGCTTCCCTGTTGTGAATGTATCCGAGCGGCTTTGAAATGATAATGTACTTTCGATATCAGTGCATTTGAATTTGGTCATCTGCCGTGTAAAACTTTCATGAATTTTCAGACAGTTTGGGAAATATACGCAATCCTAATTTATTGTAATTTCTGATTATCAATAAAGATTTGTATCAGTGAACATATGAATGCTATTTATCAAGTATATATAATTATGTATTTAAAGATTTCAAATGTTGTATTTCTTATTATTTATTTTGCAACAGAAATAAGTAAAATAATAATAATAATATATATATACAGGGTGTTCCGTTAAAGGGGTCCAATATTAATAGGGGTAATAGAGGAGATCACACGGAGCATAAATCAGTATATAATGCCTGGCCGGATCTCAATAATTTTCAAGTTACAGCAAATAGAATGAAAAATCGGAAATTTGTAAAAAAACCCTCATTGCTAAACTATCGATAATGCTACATAAAAACGAAGCACATATTTAGAAAGAGCAGAAAAAATCCAACGAAATGACATAAGTTGTTTTAGAATATTGAGAATTAATGGCGAGTTACAAGCTCTGAAACAGTGAAAAAATACAAAATCAAATATTTAGCAAAATAGTTAATCGTTAATTCCAAAAATGCAACTCTACCTACATCAAGGAAAATGTTATAAAATTTGGTCCATTCCGAAAGCTTTCGAAGAAGCTGACAATAAACCATATCAGTTTAATTGTATGGGAGAAATCAAGCAGTTCCCTAGTTACAACTCTGTACTGTTGCACGCTCGGAAAGAGCGAAACTCCACCCATGACGATTGTAAACCCCCCGTTTTAATATCTTTCAATTATACATTTCTGATCAACCTCTATCAATACCCTTTCATTATTCAGTCTGGTCAAGTGAATGACATATGGTGCAGCTCTCGCCTTGTCTTAAAGCAAACTCCGTGACTGCTGCGTTTCCTCCATGAACTTTCAGGATGATGAAGAAGAAGTACTTTTTATGCAAATTTTCTATGTGTATAGGAAGAAAAGTGTAATAAAACAGCAGTCATCAGTGCGCGTTATGTTAAAGGGAGGCTGTTGTAAGTGGGATTGTAGTAAGTTGATGTATAATAATTATGCCGGAATACTCTAACGAAGAATATGCGGACATGCATCTGATGTACGGGCAAGCTCATGGAAATGCATGTCTAGCACAGCGCATGTACCGTGAGCAATTTCAAAGGAGACGTTGCCCAAGTTCGAAACTCTTCATAAAAATCGATAGACGATTACGGGAGACTGGATCGTTTAATACAGCAAGCATTGATGCAGGGAAACCTCGACAGGTACGAACACCTGCAATGGAAGATGTACTGAATATTTTTAAAGATAACCCCTCCACGAGTACACGAGCTGCTGCGTCTGAAGTCGGTGTTTCTCACCAAAGTGTGTGGCGTGTTCTGCGTACAGAAAACATGCACCCCTTTCATGTGCAGCGGGTACAACTGTTATCAGTAACAGATTGTGCTCAGGGGACAGAATTCGTACGCTGGTTGCTTAATGTAACAGAAAATAATCCACAATTTCTGGAAAATATTTTATTTACTGATGAAGCAACATTTACGAGAGAGGGCGTGGTAAACACGCACAATATGCACACATGGTCATATACAAATCCGCACACTGTTTTCCCGTCGAACGCACAACAAAAGTTCAGTGTGAACATATGGGCAGGTGTCCTCGGCGATTATCTCATAGGACCATATTTACTCCCAGATGTACTCAATGGCAGTACGTACTTGGTTTTCCTACGGGATATCTTACCACAGTTACTTCAAAATGTGCCAGCAACATTGCGCCACAATATGTGGTTTATGCACGATGGCGCACCGGCACATTTTTTCATAGGTGTTCAACATATCCTGGGAAATGGATTGGACGCAGTGGACCTGTTGCTTGGCCTGCACGCTCTCCAGACCTCAATCCGTTGGACTTTTTTGTTTGGGGACAACTTAAATCGCTGGTGTATGAAACGCCTGTGGATACACCGGAGGATTTACTAGCGCGAATCGTTGTCGCTGCAGGAGACATTCCCAACTCCGTCGGAGTTTTTCGGCGTGTTCGCCAATCTTTACGACGTCCCTGTCGGCTGTGCGATTCTGTTAATGGGCGCAACTTCGAACACCTATTATAATAATGTCCGTTCGTCTGCCTTCCGACATTGAACTGTGCAGCGCAGGCCAGAAGACTATGCTTCACATATGTCATAAAGTACGTGGAATGTAATTCTTTATTTGTCATTTTTCTTTTATTTTCAACACTTTTTGGCACAGTATTTTGTAAGTCACAGACTGTGGTGTACTCAAATTGTAAATTACAAAATTTGTATGAATTAATTTAAAATTTAGTGTCTTTTTTAAATTTATAATTAATAAAATTACTATGCTATTTGTTATTATTATTTCCTATCATAAATTATGATGCACATATACATACAATAATTGTCCATGTAAAACATGTACTGAAACTTCTTGCATAGTTACAAATCGCAATATTTTTAATTATTTCCGAATTTTCACCACCAGTTTAATTTTAAGGAATTTAACTTAAGCTTTATATCAATAAAAGACCGCTTTAAAATGTAGACTATTATTGTAAAGTTATTTTGGTTCATTCAACTCTTGAATAATTAAAAATGTTGCATCTCAGAAGAAGCATGATCGAAAATGTATAGTTGAGAGTAATTAAAAAGGCGCTGTTTCCAATCGTGATGGGCGGAGTTTAACCTTTGCTAGTGTCAAAGAAAGCGGAGTTGTAACTAAGAAACTGATTAATTTCTCTCACACAATTAAACCGATATGGTTCATTGTAAGCTTTTTCGAAAGTTTTCGGAATGGACCAAATTTTACTACATTTTCCTTGTTGTAGCTAGAGTTGTCTTTTTGGAATTAACGATTAACTATTTTGATGTATATTGGATTTCGTACTTTTTTCACTGTTTCAGGGCTTGTAACTCGTCAATAAATATTGCTATTTTAATACAATTGATGTCATTTTGTAGGTTTTTTTCTGCTCTTTCTAAATATGTGCTTATTTTTATGTAGCATTATCGATAGTTTAGCAATGAGGGTTCTTTTACAATTTTCCGAATTTTCATTCTATTTGCTGTAACTTGAAAACTATTGAGATCCGACCAGGCTTTATATACTGATTTATGCTCCATGTGATCTCCTCTATTACCCCTATTAATATTGGACCCCTTTAACGGAACACCCTGTATATATATACAGAGGTGCCAAGCTCTCATTAATATTCTGTAATATGTGGGTTAATTTGACCCAGGATTAACACGTTTCGCACCAGAATTATTTTTAAGTAATGAAATTAAACAAGTTCCATGGAGAAACATGACATTAAATAAATAAAGATTTATCCAATATTTTTTCTGGTTTGAAGCGTTGTTAAACTGATTCAGTCTAAAATCATATATTACAAAAGATGAATGGGAACTTGGCACCTCTGTACACACACACACACACACACACACACACATATATATATATATATATATATATATATGTCATGTTTTGGTATAACGACAACTATCACTTCGTTTTAAAGTCAGTAGCTGAGTAAATTTACCGTAATTTCCGGCGTATAATCCGCAGCTCAAAGGGTCGTTTTTCGACACAGAAATATTATTTTATAAAATGTAACTTAATAGATCGCTGTAAATATTTAACTACAATTATTGAATAAAATTTCTGGGTCGAAAAACGACTCTTTGAGCTGCGGATTATACGCCGGAAATTACGGTATTTAAATCTCTGTAATTAATAATATTTAAATTAATATAATTCTACAGATATAATATCGTTTTAGAACATTGAGTAATGGTTAATACTCTCATGGATTATATTCATATACGTAATTAATTATTTTATATTAAGTTTGAAAAAACATCTTTTATTTGAATAATTTTAAAATTTTATAGAAAACAACATTACAATTTTGCCTTTTTTTCTCGGCGGTCAGAGGAATAACCGAATTTATGATTTTATGAGTAGTTGATAGTTAATATAATACTTAGCCTGCTATTAAGCTATCCGTTTATTCAATTTAATATGAAACTAATTTTGAGGATATTAAAGTATTAAATTTTTATCTGTGCGCATTAAATTTTGATAAATGTATATAAATTAAAGCTTTCCAATAATATTAGATATTTGTTCATATATTTCAGAAGAAATGATAAATTGATCACAGAACTCACATATATATTAGGCATGTGAAATAAAAATATTTTTTTCTATACAGCATAAAATTTAAACAATGCGAATGTGTACATGATGTATCAGGGAAGTATGGTAGTTTTAGTCCGTTTAAATTAGTTTAACAAATATTTTCATCAATTGAGACATATTATATTCGTAGAAACCATTCCGAATTAACCTTTTTTTGGCACGCAATTTTGTTTCCGTAATGATGAATTCATATCAGAAATTAAAAATTAAAAAAATATAAACAACGTGATTCAATTTTACAGATTAGTTTACACCAAAGTTATAAAAGTAAAATTTTATTTGAAAAATCTGTCGCCAATCTAAGTTAACCCTTTGAGTTATAGGTGGGATATATTATATCCGACCTATTTTTAATTCGATTCGAACCAGAAACTTTTAATTAAATTTTACTTTTTTCAACTTTGACAGGAAAAGTTGAAAAATCGATTTTCATTATTTTGAACTAAATTCTTTCGTAAATTCCGGTGAGAATTCAACGTTACAGGAACACAATTGCTTGTCCCTGAAAGGGTTAAAAATGGTACAAAAACATCCTAATGTGACCGTCTATCAAGGAGTTCTAAATGCAGGTGTATAAGTGCAGAATCATTCAGAACCATTCCTTTGGAGAAACGGGGATTTTAGCAACGCGGCGGTAAGTATCTATTTTTTTTTTTCATTTTAACATATAGTTAAAAATTATCGTTTTAAATAGAGTAATATTATGTTCTCTTATAAATAATAAATATATAAATATAACAACAGTTAATATTTCTATGCAGAAAGTTCTTCAAAGTATCTTTATTCATTAGCAACTGGAATCAGAAGTTTCTTATTCAATGCAATTGATTGACATTAGAGGTTTGTTATATTTTATGTGTCCTTACGTTTATGTATGCCATGAATCTTTGAAGTGATAATGCGGTTTCAATACAAGTGAATTTCACGATCAACTGGAGCGTAGCAGTTAATGACATTTCACATAATTTATGCGAGATTTACAATCTGAATTGGGTGTACTTTACGATTATCAGTGACAATTTGCGTCATTAATATATGAATTTCATTAATTGATATCATATGTTCATGAGTAATTTGTGATTTTAATGAAACTTTTAACTTACTGCCTCACCCGTTTATCTCAGTGTTAAACAAAGTATGTTTTCGTGTCAAGTATTTCGCTCAACTCCTACTTTTCAAAATGTACCAGTGGTGAAAGAAGTTTGCAGAAATTAGCGAGTAAATAAAAATATATGCAAATTTCCAAAAATTTAAACAGTAAAATTTTTCTTTCTCATATGCATTGAACATTAAAAGAAATCGCATCGGATTTTTGGTAAACAGTATGACATGTTCACAGAGTACTTCTATATCATGAATAATCTAATTCAAGGAACTATTCCTACCTAGACTAATAATCTTAGGATTCATCTATAATTTTTAGCCGATGACCAGACGAGTATTCAAGAAATTATTACTTATATTATTGTTTAAGTGCAAGAAAAAAATAAACATATTGCAGAGATTTCGGCTACTGTACGTGTCACAAATAAATGGATACTTAGCTTGTCATACTCAAAAACGAAAAAAATTGGACACATTTTAGTTTTCCTTAGTTTTTCATACAATTTTATCACAATTTCAATAATAGTTAAAATGACCTTGAATGTCGTTTTCTACTTTTTTATATTTATGTTGGAAAAAGAAATAACGAAAGAAGTCATGAAAAGAAAATGAAAAAAGATGGCACCTATCACTAAAGATTATATAAATCAGGAGTGTCAAACTGTGGCCCGGCAGATAGCACTAACATTTTATAATAATTTTTTTCTTATCTAATCATCGAATTACTGCGTTTCAAGAAATCAACTATTTCTTTTAAAATTTAGTGGTACATCGCGGGCTACAGTTTGACACCCCTGATGTCGTTGTTGTTGTTGTTGTCGTGTCAGAAAAAGTGCCATGATACTTCTCTGAAAGAAGAGATGTCAAAGCCTCAAGAGCGGTTGGATTTATTTATTGGATTTTTGAACCAATTCCAGATGAAAGACCTGCACCTGGATTGGCAACCCCAGAGGTATCGTTTTTAAACTATACACCCCTGATATAGATTAAGAACATAAAAATGCCTTTTTCCCACAGTATTTCGTATTTTCTAAATTATTTTATTTAAATCAAATTATTTATTTCTCATTGCAGCATAGCTTATTTCCTAATAATAAGACTTTCATGATCCACAAAATGCGTGAAAGACGTTTTTAATAACACCTAACCAATAATTTAATTACTTCCGTGTACTGGTTTTTAGAATCTATTTTACTAGCTGTATTCATAAGCACCACTCTTCATTTCTTTGTGAAATTAATTACTGCTTAATTATGTCGTTTAATGTTTCCATCATAAGCTTTTTTCGACCTAAAATTATATTATTATACGTTCAGAAGTAAAAAATGTGCATTATTCAAATTCAGCGCTTGTTACAAATATTGAAAAATGTCTTTAGGCTTACAATACTTAGTCTTATTTCAAGAATGAATCGAGAGCAAAATTGAATTTATTCCTCCTTGTTTCTCTTTTTTCACTGCGTAATAACTTCGTTTAAAACAGAAATAATAGTAAACGGGAGTTCAATATCATATATATTTCTAATCATTATCATAAATATTTTGAAAAAAGAAACGCTTTTTTATTTGTCTATTCTGTTTCCGCATCAAATGTCTTTGAAAAATTCTATTTTCGTAATTCTAAACGTATGAAATATGTGCAAGCGAGAGAAAAGTATTTTCTGTTATGAAGATAAAAATGAATAGCCCATTTAATTTCTTTTCTTTAAAACATTGCGTTGCATGCGGCAGAATTAAGAATGTGTATTTTGTGCGTTTTTTGTTTTTTTCTAATACGTACTTTTTCTCGCATTTAAAATAATAATTTTACTCGATTTAAACGTAATCTTCAATATTTATTTTTAAATGAATATAATCATTATCGTAATTGAAAGGATAAACATACTCAAATAAAAAATGAAAAAATAATTTATTTAAATTTATACTTTTGAATATTATTTCAAATTAAAAATAAGGGTATTGTGCTTAAATATGACGACCCATAAATGCTACAATGTAAGTAAATATTAACGCAATAATCGTATATAAATGCTATATAATGAGGCATCCTAACAGGGATCAATATTTCTCTTTTTTTAATTTTGAAGATCAAATAACCTTATTAAACGTCAACTTTTCAAACGTACTTTTATTCTACCTGAAATGAAAGGTAAAAAATCGACACATTTTCAAATTAGAGTTGTTCTACAACATAAAAACATCTTGTCGGATGTTCTTTTTTTTTCAGCCATGAATTCGATCTGTCAAATGCTGAGAGAGTTTTAGGAGATTTACCGAGGTAATTCTTTGCGGCATTTTCATGTAATTTATTAAAATTATGTTTAAAACAGAAATTGAAATTATAGGATTGAATCTTGGAAAATTCTTGTGTTAAAAAAAAACTGTTAAATGTATAATTGATTTATAAAATCTGGATTTTCCAATATCATCATTCGATCCCGTTGTACTTTTGCACTATAAAATATATCCAATAAGATGAATTAAATGAGTTAAATACTTCTAGAAGAAACATACCCACCAATAACTTGGCTGATGAGATTTTAGCTGTTAGTGATAATCTGTACATTACATGTTTTCTGCCAATTGATTTTTGCTTATGATTTTCATATTAATGAATCAACTATCAATACTGATCTTTCTACTAAAAATGATAATCTCTCTCCTAATTTTGCAAACGGTGATTTAATAACGATGATTAATAAGGATTTAACAAGTAATTCTGACTGTTCTGCTAACACAAGTTTTCAAATTGAGCACAATTATTGTAGTAATACTTCTTCTATAACGTGTCATGTGTCTGTCCAAATCAAGTTAACATTGGTCAGAAATATAAGTAATGAAATTTTCGAAGTTTTACAAACAATGAATGCATATTATAACAAGTCGTTGGGGGCCACCGTAATACTTACCCATCATGGATATGCATAATGTAAAATATTAAAATAAAAACGTGTAAACTACTTATAAAGTGCATTGCAATTCAAATAAAATCGTGGCTTGATGACGTCACAAACTTTAAGGGATCGATGACTGAATTGCTTGTAAGAAACATCCTTATAACTCCAAAATAATAATCCTATTAACTAGCGGTTTATTGCATCTGATTAAGCGTCAAATTTCAAATTAAAATATATCTTTGAAGTGAAATTTGGATAAAATACAGGGTCATGAAAAATCGAAGAGTGTAGAAATTGGATTTCAAATATCTCGGCAACTAATTATCCGATCGACTTCATGCTTTATGCACAATTTATGTTTTTTTATTGTCTTTTATATTCAGTTCTTAAAATAAACAATTTCGAAAATTTTTATATACCTTTCATCAGAACAAACATTTCGAGTGTCCGAAAATATTGTTCCGGTTAATCGAGGTTATTGAAATGAAATAGGCTTCTTCCCATTATTACATACTAAGTACATACCAAACTTCAAGTCTCTATCTCATTTTTTTCGGGAGATAGAGCGTTTACAGACACACAGACACACACACAGACACACAGACGGACGGCAAACTTTTTTTTTCTAAAAATATGTTTTTCGGAATCTCCAGTGTCTGAAATGTGTAAATCCGTCAAAAAAAAAAAAATTCGATTTTCAAAACGATTACAAGACTTACCCTATACTACGTATGATGGGTAAGTAAAAACACTAGCAGGTAACAGCAGCTCAGATTCTATTCCAGAATACTCCGGTATGTAGTAAGAATCACACTCAGAAGTTTCTCTTCCAGAATCTATTCCAATTTATGATTTTGAAAGCTGTTTGTTAAAAACAGTTTCACCAACAAATCAAAATCCAGCAAAACAACGAAAAGCATTAGCATCAAAGATTAACAGATATGTTAACAACTGGAACATTATGAAAAAATAAAAGTGGACGATCAAGAGCAAGAACAAAAACAGAGCGCTAATTCCATGCGTGGAGGAAATGTAAGTCACAGAGATTTAAGTGGCTGCGGGGTTTGACTACCAGTATTATAGTAAAGGAAAAACTGACTTATTCAATCCCATATATCTAAAATTAAATACAGTGAATAATTTAAAAAAAAATTCCGGTGGCCAAGAACCGTAAATTTTTGCGGCTATGTGACTTACACTACATTCACGCATGGAATTAGCCAGAGACAAGCATTGGAATAGAAAGAATAATTAGTCATAAAAGGAAAATCAGCGTTATAAAATTTCAGCAAAGATCCATGTCAGTCGCTAAAACAAGCTGGAAGTAAAAGTTCACATCGCAAAGTTGATTACATCTAAACAACAGGGGCTGATTACTACCGGGCCAAACTTACATAAGTAAACTTGAATACATTTTTTTATTTAAATGTTTTATTCGTACAGAATTTTCTGTCATAATTAAGGTAATATTATTCGTTTTTACAAGCGGAAGTATGCACTTGCGGTCCCTCGTCGCTCCATATTGTGACTACATAATCAATCCTTTCGTCAATATCAGTGAAATAGAGTATAACACCGCATGGGCAAATTTTCAGTTATAAAAACGAATAGAAAGTTTTGACTTATTTGTTACAGAAATTTTGAATTAATAAGGCATCCAAAATAGGCGAAATGTTTTGTTCAAATTTACTGGTTGGCTCCGGCGGTAATCAGGACTTGGTGATTCCATTTAAAAAAAACAATATCAACTACTTTGTGACAATATTCTCAATTACTTCATTCGCAATTTGTATACACTACACCAGGGGTGCAAAAATCTAGGCGTCAATAGACCGATTCCCACAACAAAATTTTTAGTATTTTTCGCCTAATAAGAATATTGTTAAATTTAGACGAAGTATACTAATAAAATTTAGTGGTGGGAATCAGCCATTGGCGCGTAGATTTTTGAACCCCTGGTCCATAGCTCCATTGCCAGAGATATAGAAGTTGTCTGAAAACTCTTTTTATCTACTTGTACATAATGCAGATTATATTAAGTCATGTTACACTGTAAAGCATGGAAAATAACAGGGAGTGTTCTGTCCCACCTCTTGAATTTGATATAGTAAATAAGAAAAACTGCAGAATTCTGAGCTTTGTTGAAATATATAAATATGTTTTGAACAGAAATTTTACTTAATAAAATGCTCGCTACGTTTATTTAATGGAAACTTAAAATATATTAGTATTTATGTATTAAGTACAGTTACTGGTTCAAATATGTTTCTTTTTAATTAACACTAGAGCTACCATGAGCCGTCATTTTGACGGTTACCAAATGGATATATTCCGATTCGAACCAGAAGTTTCTTGTTAATATAAATTAAACATAAAACTCACAGCAATGCGTTAAATGAATAAGTTAAGTAGTTTTAAATAAAATTTCTGATGTGAAATAGTTTTAAAAAACTTTGGTAAAATTTTCGGTTGTTCTAGTGTTAAATAAAAGCGTACACCTTTACAGCCAAGTATACGTCATATCCTTATATGCACTTGATATATTTAGCATTTTTATTTTCTATGGTGTATCTTCAAAGGCACTGTGTACGAAAAGCTCATGGTCTGTTCACATCGTTTTGTCATTCGAAAAATTGATGTGAACGTGTTTTTGTCGTGAAAATCCCAATTAATAAGGCTATTATCTGAAATCAATTGACACCTTTGAAATATCAATATCCGGAACTTCAAAAATATTAATACATCTTGTGATCATTTTGCTGTTCTAAAGTTGTTGTACATTTTATTGTACCTAAGTAAGTGCTTTTACTGTATTGTATCATTTGTGTGCATTTTTCTTCTTTGTCCTCCGGTGGTACGCCTTTCTGGCAATACCTTTCCATGTGAATGTTCTTTAACACCTTAAACACCATGACGTACCTGCGTACGTCATGGTGTTTAAGGGGTATATATCTGAAATATATCTGAAATATTCAGATATATACCCTGGTATATATCTGAAACACCAGGACGTACGTGCGTACGTCCAGGTTGTGGCTTTCGTTTAATTCAAAATTTTAAATTCATAACAGAAAGTTATTGTAGTTATTTATATTTTATTCTATTATTTCTATTTTATATAATCTTCATATTTTTCGATAACACTCACGGTAGACACCAGAGAAAGAGGACGTAGGGAGAAGCGCTTCGTACTTACGTACACGTTCTTCCGGTTAGCTCTGACCTTCTACGGCATAATACCCTGAGCTGCGTAGGTGTCTCTTTTCAGGGCTTTATGACGAACTGCCTGAGGTATTACTCCTTTCCTGCTTGCTATTCTCATCGACATGGCCTCGATCTCCTTCGACATTGACATGGATGACAACATTCCCAGGATTGTCTATGGCATCGAACAGACTGATTTCCTCGGTACTTTCAACGAATTCCCACGATTTGTGAGCCTGCTAACGAAGTATTACGTGAATTGTTTCACAATATAGATACCTACATCAGACAAACCCTACAAACGCCTGACTATCATACTAACAGTTGCTTAAAGAAAGAGGTAACTAAAGTTTGTGAATTCGCTACGACTATGTTAAGTGAGCCAGATATTTTTCTACCTCTCACCACAGGCTGTTGTAAATTTCTAAATTATGACAACCGTGACGAGTTGACGGCTAATCTCAATGAGATTAAGAGTATTACTCCAAAAACTTTTCCGACTTTTTCTTACCCAAAAACTTTCCGCAGAAGAAAAATTTTCTGATACGGAATATTCCATTCCACTTAAAAATAAATACTTCGATTTACTCTCGGAAGTGAATATTGATAGTTCTCAAAATTTAGAAACCCAAAAAGATAGTCAAAATTCCGAAATGGAAGGTGACGATACTGAGTCACATAAGGAATTCGTCTACCTCATATACATCGAATTTTCAGACAACGGGTGGCATAATATCGCTCAGGAATTAAAAAATCTCGACGCTGACAACGCTCCCAAAGTGAGTCTTAACAACGATCTTCTAAAAGTCCAACCTAAATCTGAACACCAGATTAGAGAAATCCAGCGATTCCTTTCTGGCAAAAACCTAAAATATACAACTATTTCTCCTAAGGTTATGCGACCCAAAAGAAATTGTGTTCGTGGCATCCCCCTCAATACTGACCCCCCAACATATCATCAACGACCTGAAAAACCATGGCTTCCAGGCTACTCGTGCCGCTATGATGAAAAGCAGAAAAACGGGATTAGCAATGTCCCCTATATGGTCAAGGTTGTCCCCCGCAAATACTTCAATTTGATTTATCAAATCAAGGGATTATGTGTCATTAGCGTCACAATTGAACAATTTTGCAACTCCAACAACATTAAACAGTGTTACCGTTGCCAACGTTACGGCCACGCTCCGAAACGTGTAATTTCACCCCTAAATGCGTAAAATGTTCTCACAAACACCTCTCTACTGAGTGACCTCACCAGGGCAAAATTACTCCTAAATGCGCTAACTGCAGCGGTACGCACCCTGCCTCGTACAGAGGCTGCCCGAAAAAACCCCAAAACACCAAAAACAAAGCTAAAATTGCTACTCCCAGAAATAAAACTCCCAATGAAAACTACGACTTTGTAGAAATTCTTAAAAATTTCAACTATACCGCTATGGCAAAAGACAGCAATTCCCAAAATGTCACTGACGACGCTATACAGGAACCTTCTGGATCAACTAACCCTGACGGTATTCCTCAAAATCCCCCTCTCCCTAACCCGAACACCTTAAACGAAATATTCCATACCTTCAACGACTTGGAAGAAGTCCTTAAACTATCCAAACTTCTCAAAAGTATCCAAAAAATCGCCCAAGATATCAAAAAATGCAAAAACCCATTTGAAAAGATGTTTGTTATCATCAATGAGCTTGAAATCTTCGTTAACGAGTTTAATCTCACCGACTAGTCGGTGCCCTCCTGGCTGTTATACTTGAAAATTCAAAATTTTTCTATCTCTTTTTGAAAAAAAAAAAAATATATATATATATATATATATATTGGGTGGCAACTGATTTTTTTTTGTAGTTTTGCCTCCTTTTCCAGCCTGGCATTTTTGTGCTATTTTTTCGAACTTGTCCGAACCCTATTTTTATTAAACTATATTATCAGTGGTAATTATACTGCAACTATACCATTAATTCTTAATTTTTGACTTATTTCCTTAATCTTTTTTCCAAATTTATTTTTTAAATTTTTTATCCCTTTTATTAATTGCTGTTTGTAGTTTTTATACTTTTCCCACTGGCTCATTTTGCAATTACTGATCTCAATCGTCTAGGCGTAAAGTTTATCGCAACTCGGAAGGCCCTTAACCGACATCACCTGTTCGGCACCTATGTAATCTTTTCGTGAGTGCATAAATTTAAATTATTCTTTTGAAATTTCCGGTATGGATTTTGTATTTTTGATGAAATTTAACATAGATGGTATTCAACATACTATCACTAAATTGAATCTGGTGCTCAAGGGGTTAATAGATTTTCTTTTAATAAGGATATGAATTCGTGCGAGAAAAAAAAGTATCAAGCTTTAAATATTATAAATGTTAAAATTATGAAGGTTTAAAACATGTCCCATTATTAAACCACTATAAAATACTTATACCAAAGTTTATCTGGTCACAGAAACAGTTACAACAAATAACAAAGTACAACATGTATTTAGGCATATATTCGTGCAAAAAGTTGATTATACTTATAGAAAACATTTAACCATACTTTCCAACCTTCGACTAAACTTCTGTAAAATTTGAGTTAATTTAAGATTTGCAGAGTGAATTTAAGGTAGAGATTTGCAGAGTTAATTTAAGGTTTGCAGATTACAGACGTTTCTAACCTTAAAATTTATTGTATTACATAACATTGTATTTATTTTAAAATAAAACTTTTATTATTTTTATCTCAGATTTTTTGTTTTAATTTTGTGGTAATATTTCGGTTAAAAAAAAATTAAAAACAGCTTTCCAAGTAACAAAACTTAACGTTTACTGAAATTTAACAAATATCAATTTACTTATAACTAAGGAATATAGTTGTTTTGCGTTTTATCAACCCTCCATTACTCGCGCTTCTTTTGTCCCGCGATCAGTTGCGGGGTGTGTTCTGAACATCTCAAAGCTGGATAGCTTCTGATTGTTAACTTTAGGCCCAAACTTTAATTGAGTTCGAGGTGTTTAATTTGTTCATTTTTCCTTGTAAATATTTCCGGTTTCCATTTTGTATTTATTTTGCTTTCTACCAGGCTTCCGCGAGTGTCACGGTATAAAAGGGACGTAGCAAAGGTCAATCACGCAAAACGCCGCACTCCGTGAATTCTGCAGCGGTCAGTGGCGTAGCCAGGGTGGGGGTCCAGATGCTCTGGATACCACTAATTTTGCAAAGTTTTCTTTTTCTTATGCTATCAGAGAACTTTTACCGATTATGGAAGCGAAGAAAACTTTACAATATTACTGGTTTCCAGAGCATTTGGACCCCCTCCCTGGCTACGCCACTGGCAGCGGTCAATATATATTTAACTTCATATTTCTACACGGAAACTATTTTAATTCATTTTTTTAAATGCCTGATTTAAAACATTTTTAACCTGGGTCATATTACCTCAAATTTCATGGAAAAACAGTGCGAGGTTGACAGGTATTGTTTAACTTTGCTCTGAAACGTTGGTCAAACTTTCGTGAATCGCAATTTTCTTGACATTTTTTAATTATATATTTGGGCTAAAATTTACTTTTCTTATACTCAAACAAATTATTTCTCAAACTAGTGCGACTGTCAAGAAAATGGTTAAATAAAAGTAAAATGTTTATATTTGCCAAATATACTAAAAGAAAAAAAACTACTATTCAAAAGAAAAAAAAAATCATTTCCTTTTACTGATATAAAGGATGAATAGAGTTTACAATATATAGTTTATTTTCTAGCATTAGATTCTTTTACATTCCACAACGCCTTCACTAAAGATTCGTATAAATAACTTCTCAAAGTACTTGAACCTATAGTAATGCACCAAATGATCAGAAAAAAACAAAGCCATGTTTCTTTGCTTGAAATGTGGATAGAACGTTGCATTTTGTATGGTTGAAAATCTATCTTACCTACAAATAACTTTTCTTATTGGAAATACTTTTTATCTATTTGTTTATTTTGTGTAATGAAGAGGATCTAGAATATTCATGAAATTTCTTTTCTCAGAATCATGAGACATATTTTTACTTTGTGTATTTTATTTATTGTACCCCCATATGAAATGTTCTATTTTATTCGTATTTATTTTCTTTTCAGCTATCTTTATGGGGCATAATATGTCTTTTCCTTTGATAATCAGTTATTTTCTAGCAGCAGGAATCTTTGGCAAATATTTTTCCATTTAATCCTTTGTTATTTGATATATTTTATAAATAGATCTCAGATATAGATTTTTAAAATTTTGTATCAACGGTATACTGAATAGTTTTGTAGTTTTTAAATATTCAATTCAATTTCTTTTTAATACTTATCTCTGATTGCAAGTTCGTAAATATACGTAGATATGTCATTTATATATTACTAATTTTCTATAAAATATATTCCAAATGAAACATATTCACAATAATTAAATATTATCATGGAAAATTAAATACATAAAATTGGCCTGTTGGCTGCTCATATCCCTGTAATTCAATTGGTCAATAAACCTATTCCTGGAATCTACTCCTCCTTCACAGGCATGGAGGCAAAATTCCGCCACTCTCAGCACTCATGACTGAATGCTTAAACGAAGTTACGGAAACTAAACAGCAAATTGTTAAAATGTTCGGAAATATTTTCTTTATTTAATGACAGAGATTTAGGCGTTTCGTGATTACTTAAAGTAAGAAAAAAAAATTCAAAATTTCCGGTATGATTTCGACATTTCTGATTGAAAATGGAAGACCAAATTAACAACCCTCTTTTCCACATAAATCCTATTGCTAGTACTTTTACTAGGCGAAGAATTCTAATAAAATTTGAGATGATAATCGGGCCATTTTAAAAAAGTAAAGAAAAATGTATTTTTTCATATTCGATAGTTTGACATGGTAGCGACGATATCATTTTCTTTATAAAAATGTATATTCATAGAATGTATGTTTTTTACATGTTTACACGTGAAATTGTTTTAAAAGCATTTCAGTGGCACAATTTCTTTTAAAACACGAATAAAAAAAGTCCTTCCGGCCTGTACCGGGAGGAAAATGTAGCTTTCCTATATCTTCGTTTTAAAATTTTAGCTAATGTTACACGAAAACAGCAAGTTAAAATGCAAAGAAACGTTTACAAAAGATTCGTTAATACTGAATTTGAATAAGAAATTCGCCAAATTATTGAGCAATAGCCAAATTGGCTTCATTTATGAAGACTTATTTTGGTCGCCAAATTTGGCGATATTTCGACAAATGTCGCCAATTTTGCCAATTTTGTCGCCAATGTCGCCAATTTTGGCGCTAACGGAAATGAATATATAGTTTTATGCGTATGATTGGGAAAAATATTGCAACAATGAAAGAAAATCATTTGCGAGTAATCGCGTTAATGTGCTGTTTTGTTTCAAAATGTCAGCCACCCTAGAATTTCAAACTGCTCTATCTCAGCCATTTTTTAAGATAGAAGTAAAGCAAGAAATGCTCTGGAATCCTTGTATCAAGGCCAAACACTTAATTAAAAATAAATTTGAATTTTTATTTTTTTTTGTATATTTATTTTAGTTTTAAATTTTTAAATGGCCACCATCTTGAAACAAAATGGCGGACCAAGCTGGCCAACGAACTCGGTCGAGACATTGGTTAGCTTAATACACACAATTAGTTTCATCAAAATTATCGAGCGTTATGGTATGACATAGGTCAGATATATATATATATATGGATATATCTATATATATAAATCAACATTTGAACGGAGGGTGGTTTTGGGGTCTGATTGTCATGATCGGTGAAAATGTATCGAAATTTTCCGGAACTGCTTTCCTCCGAACGGCTGCAATAGGTAGCTTTATACTTTTTTGTATTGAAAGCTACCTAAAAATACATATTATAAGGCCGAAAGTCACTCATCACTTTCGATATTAGACGTTTTGTCAAATATGTACAGAAATACTAGACGAATATAGAATTTAAGGAACGTAAAGAACACCTTTAACCTCATATGTTTTAGCAAAAGTTTAGTCAGGAGAGAAATTAGATTTCAAGCAGTAAACTGAACAACTAAAAGAATATTCGAGATAACACGGTAAAATAAAATACTTACACTGGTCTGTAGCTGTAGTGGATGACTATGTGGGTTGTCAAGTTTCTGACTTTAACAGAACGTATGTTGTATATTTCTAGTTAAATTAATTAATTATATATAATCATTATTATATATTACTGTATTCAGTTACATATATTTTTTATTTTTCTGTAAACTTCCGTATATGATTGATAATGGAATTTCCCTGATCCTCTCAGATATTTGTGGGATGTTCTCGGGTCATTGTGAAAAGAGTTAATCCGGTTTTGGAATGTCGATACAATGAGCACAGGATTCCTAGCGAACTGGGTTGAGAAGATAATAGAAAGGGGGAATGCTCTAGAGAAATGTTTCTACAGCTGTTAAATCCGTGAAGGAAGAACCACAGGCCTTGTTGATCTGGAGATTGGCGTGAAGTGTGTGACACGGGTCAGTTGTTGGCGAGCAGCGAAGAGTGTAGAACCGCAGGGCCCAGCGTGCAGATGAGAGTGTAGGACCACACAGCCCAGCAAACAGTGGAAAATGTATGACCAGAGAGTCCTGAGAGAGAGAGAAAGAGAGAGCAGTTGTGTAGACGGGCAGACCTTAGAGAGAACGTGCATCGGGCAGTTTTTCCGGAGTGGGTGAAATATAGCGTAGAAGGAACGGTGCGTAACGAAGCAGCGAAGAGTGGTGCGTAACGAAGCAGCGAAAAACGTGCGATCAGGGAGATTGTCATTAGACAATCGAATACGGAAGGCGATAATAATATATATGGACCAATAAAGACTATCACTGTTACATTTGTGTTATGCTAATTTAATCAATAAATTATTAGTTGATTATTTAAGTGAGAACTTCTTTTCACAACGAGTCCGGTATCAGTTTAATACCGGTGGTGGCGGTGAAATACCATACTACTAAGCTCAAGGCTGGGAGAAGTAGTATGGTGACCGCAAAAGGCAACGAAACCAGAACATGGGTCCTGTGCAATATTTGTCTCTATTAGTTTAAAAATAGTATTTATTTCATAGAGATATAAAAGTTTTTTTAAAACAAAATTCAAACATTTTTGGCAACAAAATTCGCAAGTCAATCATCTGTTTTTTGTTTAGAGCATACAGATTTTTAAGCCAAAGTTAACGCTTTTCTTCCGTACGTGGAAAATTGCAGTAGAAATAATATACTGAAATTAAAATATACAAATATTAAATATATGAAGAAATAGGAGCATTTGTAAGAAAACTGCGCGATCGATATCAAAATGTATTTCTATAATTTGGAAAGCAACTATACCCAGCTATATAATTGTACTATTACATACTAATTAAAAATGGCCAGTTAAATATCATGAAAATTGAGATATCGGCGATAGAGTGAGTTGAATTTTAGTTACATTCTTAAAGTAGCTAAGTGATAAGTGATTTTCACAAATTGTCAATTTTTATTAATTGATCTTATTTACCCCGCCCCCCGCCACCCCCCCACACATCAACAAATAACAGTAGGGATTTATCATATGTCATATGGATTTAAAATTACGTGTGGACATTGCCCAACTAAGGTTTTGAAAATTCTTTCATTTTCCTTGGAATGGACTCGATCTGATACTTCCCATGAGAACTAAATCAACAAGAAAAAATAAATAGAAAAAGACAATTTGTGGAAACCCACTTTTTATCCATCTACTTTTATAAATGAACTGAAATACAATGAGATACTCTTTCAATGGTTGATATCTTTCCGAATTTTGGTTTACATTCTACTGGCCTTTTTTATGAGTTGTTCTACGCTTATACAGTTGACTGTTAAATTATCGGGACAAAATCTTTGCTCATGCACAGTTAAAAATCATTTCTCACAAACACTCATATTTCAGAAAACATTTAATGCACTCAAATTCTAAGTGTTGCATATTATTTCTACTGAACTCTGTCAAGTTTTCTGAATGTTGCGTTAAATTTGATTGGAAACGTTGCATGCTTTAAACCATAACCATACGGAAATCTTTACATTTACTTAAAGATATTTTTATATTACCATGAATATACAGGGCCTGTTTAACAACGAGGCAAATTTCCACCTGTAAATTTTGATAGAAATTTTCGCCTTATTTAAATGCAGTATTCTGGCAAAATTACAGTCAGAAATAAAACAAGGATTTTTGTTAATTTTTACTGGTGGAAGTTTGCCCCGTTGATAATCAGGCTCTGTCAATATACGTGGGAATTCAAAGGCGAATAAATTTCTTTACATTGAAGCTAGCAGATACGGCTTTAGTAACTCTAAGATACGTCCATATTTAATTATTTTTGATGTAGCATAACTAAAAGACCTTTGTTCAATAATTACAGTTTTTTAAACAAAGGGGGAAATTCATCATGACGGATTATATAGCCTTCTTTGAGGGTACGTGGTAATGAATATATTGATTTCTGATCTTTAATAATGCAATTATGTTTTCAGAGTAAAGATTTGAACTGTCAAAACAGTTTGAAATGTATAAGATTTTTATATAATGAGAGTGAGATTCGAACTTTGTGATTGAAAAAATCGCAATGTATTTTTTTAGCACATAAAATATTTTCAAAGCAATTTAAATCAGCGATGATTTAAATTAAAAGTGTCAAAAATATGACATTAAAAATAAAATGTAAATATATTTTATTCAATATACTAGAATCCATTATATAAAAAAAATATATATTTATTTATAAAAATTGCATTAAGGGTAATATAATGTTGTTTTTGTTTCCGGATGCAGAATGTATTACTAATCTACTATTATACACGTAAATCTACAACTCTAAAACCGTAGAGATATATTAGTTGCACTTTATTCAAAGAAGTTACAAAAATATTCATTTAACTGAATTCAACTATGCGACAAGTAAAGCTCAATTGTTCATTATTAACTACACATTGTTATAAAGTGTTTGAGATTTAATGTAATTTAATGACTCGAAGGCTTTGCTGCACTCTATACATCCTTACATTTGTGTCAAGCAGCTTTGAAGTTACAATGTGCTTTCAATTCCAGCGCATCGCAATCTGATCAACTGGAGTGTGACATTTATTTGAAATGTTATTAAATTTGATTTTTGTAAAATTGAATTTTACTTTAGAGTTACAGTTTGAATTAGTTTTACTTCATGATTATCAATGATAATTTGAAGCAATTGCCATTTGAATTCAATTATCCTAATTAATTTGATAGTTTGAATGAGATTGAGCAAGTTATTGAATAGCGGTTTATTCCAAATTACAACAATGTATATTGTTCGCAGATTCTTTTATAACTTTAACACATGTACTCGTCAGTTGAAGGAGAATCATTTCGTGCTTTTTGATAATATCACGACTGCCAACTTTTACCCTTTTTTGTTACCACTATTTTTTTTATTGTATATTTTGCCCTATTTTATCACAAAAATTTCATGATTAGAAGATACAAACTTTACAATTAAGAATTGTGATAACGTAAAAGCGTTTAAGTTTGCATAGTATGCATAATTAATTCTATAGTTAAAAATAGGATTCTTAAAACAAAAATAATAATAATAACTAATTTTCTAAAGAACTCGTAACAGCAGTAGCGATTCGTTAGGAGGTTCACGATAACTTTATTACTAGAATTTTAGTACCGTAATTTCCGGCGTATAATCCGCAGCTCAAAGAGTCGTTTTTCGACCCAGAAATATTATTTTATAAAATGTAATTTAAAAGATCGCTGTAAATATTTAACTACCATTATTGAATAAAATTTCTGGGTCGAAAAACGACTCTTTGAGCTGCGGATTATACGCCGGAAATTACGGTATATGGAATTTAAATAGCTCCCACATTGCTTTAGAGATGTGTTATTTTTGTGAGTTATATTTCGACATTATTTAAATATAAAATTATAAATATACTTTTAACTAGTGGATTTTTATTCATGTGTTATCTATAGATAATTATTTTTTTTAAAATAAATTAATCCAGATGTCTTGTTTAATATTGGGTGTAAATTCCGATATTCAATGATTAGAACTAGGTACATCAACTGCTGGTTGTATTGTTTTAGGAAAATGATTCTGATTGGCAAAATTTACAGTTTTAAGTATGTACGCTAATTCTAATAAGAAATAAAATTATAAACATGCGTGCAAATAAATTTAACACATTTAAAAGTGGTTAGTAGTTCCGTTTTTATTCGTTAAATAAAAATGACCCCAGAAATAAGGGCATCTCCTACAACTTTGTAAGTAAGTCATGAAATCCAATTCTGCTTATAAATTAAGATTTCATCAGCATTTTAAATACTTTACGCATAGTAAATACGATTTTACACGAGTGAGTTATAGTATGTAAACTTATCTGTTATAGATAAATATAAATTTATATTTTACATACCGTAATTTCCGGCGTATAATCCGCAGCTCAAAGAGTCGTTTTTCGACCCAGAAATATTATTTTATAAAATGTAACTTAAAAGATCGCTGTAAATATTTAACTACAATTATTGAATAAAATTTCTGGGTCGAAAAACGACTCTTTGAGCTGCGGATTATACGCCGGAAATTACGGTACTTGATATGTTATATATAAGTTTTTTATTGCTATTACATATAAAATAATTACAAGTTATAATATAAATTACAAGCCTCGATGTGTTCCACCGGTAATTTTTTTAAATTATTTTGGCGGTGGATTTCTACCACAGTTGCCGGAAAAAGCTCTTCATGAATTGAGTTTCTACGACATATGCAAAATGAATCTAAACCAAAAATTTTCGTGCGGAAATATCGGTTGGCAAAGTTTTGATTTAGTCTGTTTATTATAGGCCGCTCCGAAGCCTGAAATTGAAGGGGTTAGAATGACAGTTGATTAAGTCAATACAGTAAACTCTCACTTATGCGCGATACACAGTAATTATTCTTCGGCATCAGTTTCTTTTTAAACTACCGTAATTTCTGGTATATAACCCGCGGCTCAAATAAATCGGTTTCGAACCAGACATTTTATTTATTAAATAATATCAAATAAGAAGCAAATAGAAACGAGTTACATTTTATTACCGTAATTTCCGGCGTATAATCCGCAGCTCAAAGAGTCGTTTTTCGACCCAGAAATTTTATTCAATAATTGTAGTTAAATATTTACAGCGATCTTTTAAGTTACATTTTATAAAATAATGTTTCTGGGTCGAAAAACGACTCTTTGAGCTGCGGATTATCCGCCGGAAATTACGGTAATTACAGATTCTGTTTCGAAACCGATTTCTTTGAGCCACGGGTTATATACCAGAAATTACGGTAATTTTATCCTTATTTAATTGCAGAATTTATAAATCGTATTTTACTGTTATAAAATAGTGGTACTAAAAATTAGTTACTGAACATCACGTATAAGTGAGAGGTCATTGTATTTACTAATTTGAGAAATGAAGGGTTTTGTGAAACTTGTCGTAAGCCGTTGCATTAACCCTTTCGCGACGAGCGTCCTTTACATAATTTTTAATCTTTTACCACCGGTTTTTCAAAACTGAAATTTTTGGCTAATTGATACGCAGAAATGCAGTCATTAAATAAGGCAAAGGTTAGAATAAAAAGTAACTGGTGGGAATAATCGAGGATTCTGAGCATCTTATGCGTCACGTATACGTGTCGCTCGTCCCCAAGGGGCTAACAGGGTTCGTACTCCTCCTGGAATTTTGTGAACATGAAATTCATCGGTACCAGTATTTTTTACAGAAAATCTCTGCTTAAAAGAAGCCGAAGTTTCTGGAGTTTAACCCAGATTTATTTTTCTAAATAAAAAAAAAATACTGGTATAACACCTGGAAAATTCCCTGATCCGTGCGAACCCTGGGTTAAGTGGTCCAACTTGTTTTTCCCTCTAGCGACTCCCAATGTGAACTATGACTTATTTGACTTTCACACTGAATAGAAATTAATATAGGTTCAGAGAAAATATGGTTATGTGGATTTTTCAAAATTTTGACCTACTTCACTGTCATTCTAACCCCCTCGATTAACACCTAAAAAATAAATTAGTCGCAGACAATGGTAAATAACAGTTGGTTTCTGATTCAAAGTAACGATACCTTCTACATAGATCCGCCTTTGGCAAATTTAAAATCCTCATGGTTATGCATATGCATGTATGTCAGTAAAATTATGATTTTTAAATGTCTTGGCATAAGGAATTCAAAATATTGTTTTGGATGTTTCTGTCTTAACGCTAGTTTCTTTACTTCTCCCAGTTTGGCAAGGAAGTTTATGAAAATGTGTGATTAAAAATTTTTAATCATGATTCAAAATTTCTGGCTTTTTAAGATTGCAAAATAGGGTAAATGTACCAATAGTCGGCCACTTAACTGTTTTTTTGTATATAAATCTTAACGTAGAATTTTTAAAAAACGACAAAACATTTTTAACAGTGATATATGTTAAAACATACGTTTCTTATTATGTTTTAGCAATTATTTTTAAAAAACACGGTAATAGTTTTTTTTATACAAAGTTGAGTTCAAAATGGGCAAATTCTTCAATAGTCGGCCACTTTAACTCTAATGTTCGGCCATCACTGCATCAATAGTCGGCCACTTTTTACCTGAAAAACGACTCTAACAAATTTGACTAAATTTTGCATTCTACCATTTTCGGTTATAAGAAGATGATTGAGCTATCTCACATGTTCGAGAAAATTAAATTAGAGGGTCATTTAGGGTCACTGCGGGTAAAGCTAATTTTATTTTATCTGCTAAATGGCTTTAACGATTTTGACAAAGTTTTGTATCCTACATTTTTGAGATACAATAAAACCATTGGACTGGGTCGCATGTTCGAAAAATTTTCATTAGTGGGTCATATGGGGTCACTATTGGTCAAATAAATTTTATCTAAAAAACGGCTCTAACGATTTTGACTAAATTTTGCATCCTACCGTTTTGGGGTACGAAAAGACCATTGGGCTGGGTCACATGTTTGAGAAAATTCGATCAGTGGGTCATTTTAGGGTCACTACGGGTCAAACTAATTTTATCTAAAAATGACTAAAACGATTTTGACTAAATTTTGTATCCTACCGATTTGGTGTACGAAAAGACTATTGGGCTGGGTTCACACGTTAAGGGTCACATGTTAGGGTCCAAGGTAGTTTTATCTTATCTAATAAATGTCTTCAACGATTTTGACTAAGTTTTGTGTCCTACCTTTTTGGGATACAAGAAGACCATTTGGCTGGGTCACATGTTCGAGGAAATTCGATTCGTGGGTCATTTGGGGGTCACTATTGGTCAAACAAATTGCATTTAAAAACGGTTTAAGTGATTTTGACTAAATTTTGTATGCTACAGTCGACTGCAAAAAAAAAATAAATAAATAAATAAAAAATAAAATAAATAAACGCTGGTACCCCTTCTGGTCGTGCGCAAATTGAAGTTAGATTAAAGTGGGTTTTAAATCGAATTAAACATGTTGAATCCCTCAGTGGAAAAGCGAAGGAAGGGGCGGTCCCAACTGCCGCATCCCAATCTAGTTGTTTTAACACTTTTCAACATAATTGAAAAGCAAATAATGGGGGTACCAACTGCCGTATCTAATCGAGTTGCTTTTAACACTTTTCAACATAGTTGAAAAGCAAATATGCATACATTCGTGCATCAGCGAAGGGGCGGTCCCAACTGCCGCTTCACGGCATTCCGATCTAGTTGTTTTAACAATTTTATGCATTTTGAACATGAAATATATTTAATATGTAGTTTATTAGTATACGAGTTCATTTTTAATCACGCAGTGGAAAAGCGTAGGTAGGCGCGGTCCAAACTGCCGCATTCCAATCTAGTTGTTTTAACACTATCCAACAGAATTGGAAAGCAAATAATGGGGGTACCAACTGCCGCATCTAATCGAGTTGCTTTTAACACTTTTCAACATAGTTGAAAAGCAAATATGCATGCATTCGTGCATCAGCGAAGGGGCGGTCCCAACTGCCGCATCACGGCATTCCGATCTAGTTGTTTTAACACTTTTATGCATTTTGAACATGAAATATATTTAGTATGTAGATTATTAGTATACGAGCTCATTTTGAATCCCGCAGTGGAAAATCGTAGGTAGGGGCGGTCCCAACTGCCGCATTCCAATCTAGTTGTTTTAACACTTTTCAACAGAATTGAAAAGCAAATAATGGGGGTACCAACTGCCGAATATAATCGAGTTGCTTTTAACACTTTTCAACATAGTTGAAAAGCAAATATCCATACATTCGTGCATCAGCGAAGGGGCGGTCCCAACTGCCGCATCACGGCATTCCGATCTAGTTGTTTTAACACTTTTATGCATTTTGAACATGAAATATATTTAGTATGTAGTTTATTAGTATACGACTTCATTTTGAATCCCACAGTGGAAAAGCGTAGGGAGGAGCGGTCCCAACTGTCGCATTCCAATCTAGTTGTTTTAACACTTTTTAACGGAATTGAAAAGCAAATAATGGGGGGTACCAACTGCCGCATCTAATCTAGTTTAAGAAAAAGCTACTGTTTACGAGCATTTGCGACTTAAAAGTAACCCCTATATCGAATATCAGTTTTCTATCCCTATTAATTCTAAATAAATCATAATTTAGAATGATAAACAACAATTACTGATAATTTCAATTTTTGAAATTTCGAATTTTATAGAAACCATTCTTTGCGAGAGTTTACATCTTACGAAAGTTTTACACCCAACAGTATGACAGAAATTGCAATAGAAAATTTTTAGTTCCTTTTAAATTTCAAAATTTTTAGAAACTGTTCGATTACGATCAGACCACTTACGTATGGAAAAGGTTATCCATGTCTAAATTCAAGTTTCTATTATAAAATTTAGAAAAAAACCTAATTCAGAACATTTTCCTCTCATTTCAGCATTCTAAATTTCCAAATTTTTAGAAACCTTTCTTAGCCGGTCGCTTATAACTTAAAATTACCCACCATGCCAAATTTTTAGTTTCCAGCACCAAAACTATCACAGATTTTGAAACTTTAGAATATTTGTTTGGTCGTATACCCTTTGAAATTTCGTTTTTTTTTTAAACTATTTTGTACCAGCGTTTACATATTAAAAATGACAGAATTTGCAAATTTTAAATTTCTATCCCTAGTAATTCCATATAAATCGTAATTTAGAATGTTTTTAGAATGTTCACAGTTTTTTTCATTTTCTAAAATCCCCCCCTTTTTTAAGTGCCTTAATCCAGAATTTACGTCTTAAAAGTAACAGGCATGTTAAATTTCAAGTTTATATTCCTAACAATTCTACATAAATTGTAATTTAGAACTTTTTCCACTCATTTCACACTTTTAAATTTAGAATTTTTTAGAAAACAACAACCATGCCAAATTTCAAGTTGTTAGCTCCTTCAATATCACAAAAAAGGGCAAGTTTGGAATGTTTTTTGTTCATCCATCTACTTGCGAAAAGTGGCTCTGACGTAAAATATAGTCTATGTCGGAGCAGAGACTACCACCTTTACTTTTGAAATTCTTTTGGTAGTTCCAGTAGTTTCCCCTACAAACAAACAAGCACTTAAAAAAAGATTTTTCTATATGTAATATTATTATAGATGTAGAGATAAAGTTATATCTACCAAACAATTAAAAATAAACTCAAAAAAGTATAATAAGTTATGTATTCAGTATTCAGCTCCTGGTGGCCGACTATTGGACATGTAAGCAAAATTAATACCCAATGGTCGGCCACATTAAAATTAATTAAAAGCAACAAATTTATTTACTTTTTATACTCAAAAACATTAGTTTATTTACCTTGCTAATACTCTAGCCTTATAATTTTAGAAAAAAATAAAAAAATTAATTAATACTTGACTTTAAAAAAAATTGCCATCAGTTAACAAAAAAATAGGGAAAATGGTGATTTGACCTCTATCTTGAAAAAAAAAATGGCTGATTAGAAATTCAATAAAAATACCCACAATTCTTTGGTGATGGTTTGTGACTTATGAAAGATGGCTGCATATAACCAAATTGTAATGTTTCATTTAGAACCAAAAATAAGCTATGCGTAAGGCATTTTATCTCAATGTGGCCGACTATTGGTACATTTACCCTATATCCATGAAAGTTTGAATAAATACCTGATGAAGATTTACTCATATTATATTGAATGATGATTAGATAGAATCTAATGATGATATAACACACTTTTAAGTAAAAGTAATTAAGATACCTATGATGCTTTGGAAACATCACCTACAACTGTATTATTTATATCAGTTACTATACTACATTTTAAAGGATTAGAAATAGTCATACTGAAAATTTCACACATTTATTAAGAAGGAAGGGAAACTGTGTTGAATTATTTCTTTTTCCGAAACTAAATTGCATTATATAAAAATAATACAGATTCTACATTTACCATAATAATCAATTTCTTAAATATATCTTACCTTCGGATATACCTAAAATTTTATATTTTTATTTAGTATACTATAACACTTTATTTTAACTAAAAGTACTTCAACTAAACATTACACTATAATTTTTTTTTCTTTTATCAGCTCTATGAAGAATTTTAAATTTTCCTTTTTGTGCTACTTTAAACTCGGGAGAATTTTATCTCAGTCCTTCTCTATCGTGCTTAGATAAAAAAATCACTATATTTCTAGAAATCCATTAAGTCGTTCAAATGTATTTGTTCACTTCATATCAATAAAATTAAAGAGCCGCAAATATTTACAATGATCATCACACATTGTATAAAGTATAATGTTATTTTGAATTACCTGTTCAATGTTATATAATGACTAGAATATTTAGCCTCTGTCATTCAGCCTCGAAATTATACACCGAGTGCACAAAATATTATGTCAAAATTTTGACTCGTCCGTACTGTATGTGCACTGATGTAATAAACTGGATTTTCTGATAAAAAGCTTGTTCTTGGTCGGAAGCACTATTGAACTTTGCACTTTGCTTATTTATGGGAAAAAACAGATTTGAGTGACTTTGAATGAGACACGATTGTGGGCGCTGGAAGACCAGTTTCCAGTATATCGAAAATCGATAACTTTCTTGACTTTCCTCGTACAAAAATGACTTGTATCCTCAAGGAATTTCGTCTAATCTAAAACATTTCTAGCAGAAATTGAAACTATATCCGAAAATTGTTTGTGAAAATTAGAGATGCCACGTGACTGACATACATTGTTTGTGGCATTGGAAGAGCTATAACACAATAAGTTGTAGCTCCAAACAACTCATAATCATCGCAAGACATATATGTATGATGTACTAGAAAATTTTTAAAACAGATATTAATAGTAAAAGTGTCAGTGGAGATGAGACATAATATTTTGCTCAGTCAGTGTATTGTGATTTCAATATCAGTATATTTTATACTCGTCACAGCTGACGTGACAGGATGTCATCAATTTTCATATAATTAAGGAACAATTAAAAAAATTAATTCATCATAATTCCCAATTATCATTAATGATATCAACCATTTACATTATTTTCTATTGGACATGTTTTTAAATTTATTCAGCATCTGTCTTCTATTGATATAATTCCAAATATACTACTGTTTCGTTTTAACATTTATATTTAATTCAAAGTATCTTTTTTGATATTTAAGTACTCTAAGTTATGCGTAATTTCATATATGTCCCTTCAAACACGCACAAATGGAAATCACTGCCCTTCTAATTATACGTTTCGCAATTGCTAAAAATGCATTTGGTTACTTCATCTCCATAAAATTAAAGAGACGTGTTCATTCCTAAGCCTCGAGTATTTCAAAATATCACTACTCACTGAATAAGGTTATTTTGAATTTGCTGTTCAATGTCATTTAATGAATAGAAAACTTTTTCCAAAATGTGTGTAAATATGAGTTTGAACCATTCAGAAATGAAATGATAATGTCATTTTAATATCAGAACATTTCTATCTGGTCAGCTAGCGTGCAACAGCTACATGAAATTTTAAATAATTAGGTTGGCATTTACAATATTATTTGATTATATTTTATGATTATCAATCATGGTTTCCATCAGTTTTAATCTGTTGTATTAACCATGTTTTTGCATTTATGCATGCTTTAGTATGTTATAATGAAATTCAAAATTTATTATTCTATCGATTTAACAATAAAATCTAATTCGAACTAAAGTTTTGACCAAATTAAAGTAACCCACCTACCATTTATGCTCTCCACAAAGAAAAACGCGATTTAATTCCAGTCCCATGAAATGCATATAAATGACTAATCAATATACTTCTTGTCCTACATTTCAACAGTCGCAAAATTTTAAATTTATTCCTCTTAGTAAAATTAAAGAAACCTACACATTATATCAAATGACCACCATGCACTAGAGAATGTTATTTCGAATTCGCTATTCAATACTATTAAATAACTAGTATGCACAATTTCTCAAATGTATCTATCCGTGACTTTGCGCAATTTACCTTTGAAATGATAATGTGATTTCAATATCATTACATTTCAATCTGGTCCGATAGTACGCAACATTTACATTAGATTTCAGATAATTAATGAGAGATTTACAATCTTAATTGATTATAATTTCCGATAACCATTGATGTTTTCCCATCTCGTATATAATATGGTCTGCTGACCATATTTGTAAATTTATGCCGCAGCTTTTCCATTTTAGTAAAAATCAAATTATTTTATTATGTGAATTTAATATATAAATATAAAGCCAAGTTAAGTTTTGTGACTTTTAAGTTAAATATATATTGTGTATAATATTATATTATGTGCATTATTCCAAACAGGCAGTAATGCATGATACTGATCGTAAAATGAAAAGGTTATTACTAAAAAAGAAAAGGAAAAGAAAACCCAGATAACATGATACTGCAGCTATTTTACATTGTATAGTATAACACTTTTTATTTTTGAATAAGTTTAAAATAAATGCTATAATTTAATACTCTTCCGGGAATTTTCATCAAGTTTTAGAAAAATATTTCACACTAGAAATTTTAATGCTATTCAGCTCCATTGCAAAATTTATTTCTTTGTGATTCATATTATATTTATTTATTTTATGTAAAGTTTTCTGTTTCGAATCGACATATTTTCATTTTGTACTTGTTAAATGACCGATTGTTGGTATGTTTAGAATTAAATATTATTTTCTCTTATAAAATGTATAAAATATTAGAACATTCGACATCACATTTAGGCAGTATGCAGAGAATTCCACCAGATTTATGTAGATATCCTTCAAATGCGTATGAATGGGAAATAAGTATTTTTCTAATTATCCTATTCAAAAGTCTTGCAAAGATTTTTGGTTACTCCCTATCCATACAATTAAAGAGACTACACATTCTTAAGCCGCAAGTATTTCACATAACCATCATGCACTGCATAATGTTATTTCGGATATGTTATTCCATGGAAATGAATTACTAGAATGCTTTCTTGAAATGTATGTGTAAGTGCGTCACAGCATTGGAATGGTAATGTGATTTCAATATCAGTGCATTGCAATCTGTTCGGCTAGTACGCAATACTTTCATGAAAGTTCAAATAATACAGGAACGATTTAATATCTTAATTAATTTTAATTTCAAATATCATTGACGAATTCAATAATTTCGAATGAACAATATTGAGCATATTTATGCATTTATGCAAGTGTTAGTTTGTTTTATTAAATTTATATATTTATTATTGTATCGTTTTAACATTTAAATATAAAACAACGTAAGGTTTTGTCTTAAGTAAACACTGTAAAAAAATGACAAATGTAATGCAATGTTCTTAATGCAGAAAGATTTACAATAACCGCTAAAGAAAAGAGTTACACGGTTCCAAAAAGATTTCTGTATGTTCAGAAACCTCAAAAAACAAAATAATTTTGAGATTTAAAGTAGCATTTATTAAAATCATAACTTCTTTTGTTGCCACGGATTTACAGAAACGACTTTATAGTTTATTAAGGGGACCGTGGACCTTTATATGATCAAAAATCGCCCCAAAAATCTAAATTTATTTTTATGTGTATTATTATTCTTCAGTTGGTTCTGAACCGTTTGAGAAAAACTTCATGCAACTGCGATAATTTTTCGCATAGTTACAAGCGTTTGAATTATGTAAACAATGAATTTTTCGGGGCTTTAGTAAACTTTATACATGTTTTTTTTTTTTTTTTTTTTTTTTTTTTCAATACAGATTTTACACGTTCTTTAGATTTTTGAAATGCTCCATGCGTCTTAAATTTGGTTCAAAATTCATGAAATTGATAAGGACGAATCCTGATACTGTTTACAAAGAAACTATGTAGGCATTTTATAATTAGACTTCGTTAAGATAATTAAATTTCATTTATAACTTATTAAAATGCTAAATTTTGATGAAAATTATAATGGAATTTAGAAAAAAATCTCTCAAAAATTAACTATTCGGGGGATTAAAAAACTGATACACATATTTGTTTGTAATATAGTTTTAAGTGATCCAAATGCTAAATTGGGGAAATATGTTAAAAATTAAGACGCAAGGAGCATTTTAAAATTTGGTTTATAATTTTTTTTTTTTTTTATCTTAAAATTATATTAAGATTTGCAAATTTCCTTAAGGTATTCTATATACTTATGGTGAAATCTATATATGGACAAAATTTCATATATCTATGATGAAAAATGAAATAATTCATTTTTAATGTCCACCGTCCCCTTAATTAAATTTCTCACCCCGGAATATAGGTTTTTCGAATGCCATCAACTCTCAAATAAACATTTTCATGTTCAACAAACATGTTTTACAAACATACATGCTAAATTAACTATATTGACATTAATATTAAATAATATTATTTTCTTACTCTTTCATGTTTAGATTCAATTATGCAGCTGAAAATATTTACCATTGAATTGGTAGCATCCTAAAAACCGTTATTCTGGATTGAGAAAATTTATTAATACAGTATACAAACTATTTGGAAACGTTTCTGAGAACCAATGCCAGCAAAATAAACTTGGTTTTTGTAAATTCTTATTTAAATCTCGAAAATATATTGCCTGCTTTCTGAGGTTTTTAAAACTAACCCATTCGCTGCCAACCATAAGTATACTCGTGGTTGTGAACATTTAAAAAAAAAGGACAGCTTAGCCACCACTATTTTAATATGTTAAAAATACTTTATTTAATGACAAAAACTTTGCAATTAAAATTATCAAACATTATCTTTCAGAATTTTTGGTGGGAAACGGATTTCTGTAAAAATATCGAAGACTCCGCCCACCTAGTTTTGGCAGCGAACGGGTCAACCCCTTCAAGGGCAAAGTACTCTTATAGCTAAAATATTAAAATGATTGATTGACACCAAGATTCACGAACGAATTTATTTTAAAATAAGTAAAAGCTTTCCTTCATGTACCCTATAAATTCATAAATTTGATTGTAAAATTCTGGTGTCAATGTCGCATTTTGAGATTAAAATTAAGTGGTATAATATACCGGCGCCCTTCAAGGGTGTTAAAGAGCGTTTTTCGTAATCGTGGTTAACTTAGAAGAGATTATACTATATTTTTTTCGTGGTTATATTATATTTTCGTAGAAAAAGAAACATTTGTCTTTATTTTACAGTGAATATTGAAGTAAAGAACCAACGATTTAAACGCTACACCAGGGGTGTGTGTTCCAGGGGTGTGGGTCAGGGGGACTGTGGCCCACCTGATACCACTAAAATTTTATAATAACCTTTGCCTTATCTAATCATCGAATTTATGCGATTCAAAAAGTCGACTATTTCTTTTAAAAAATGGTTTTACCTGGCGGACCACAGTTTGACACCCGGCGCTACACAAAGTACTACACGATTTCATCATCAATCGCAGATAAATGAGAAATTAGTCTTGCTAAATGTTAATTTCGATAGTCGTAGAAATATTTTGGTTACTTCTTATCCATGCATTTAAAGATAATCACTCATTTTTAAACCTGTATGTATTTCAAATGATCCTCGCGCAATTGATATCGTCGTAAGTGGAATGTTTATTCGTGAAATTGTGCCATTCAGCTTTCAAATAATAATTTACATTCAATAGCAATATATTTTAATCCAATCTTTTAGTCTTCTATACTTTCATGAACTTTTTGGTAATAAAGGAGATATTTACAGTCTTAATTGGTTGTCATTTATTATTACCATTGACAATATATAATATGTTGTAATGTTTTATAATATATTGTAATGACAATGACTATAATTTATGCAATAGTTGATAAGTTTTATTGAAGTTCAAAAAGAACTAAAAGAACTTCTTAAAACACCATAAAAACTTTAAAATGCGCTAGGCCTTTCGAAAGAGCTGAGTCTTTCTTCGTCAGGCGCAAAAAGACGTGCGTCCACTATGAAAGCAGCAGCAAGACTGAAATGAGAGGTAAGGGAGAGGAAACAAACTGATGCAACAGCCAATAGGAAAGTAGAAAACAACAGCCAATAGGAAAACAGAAGACAACAGCCAATCACAGAAGAGTAAAAACAAATCAATAGAGAATACAAAATAGAAGGGGAATAAGGAAGTGAAAAAATAAATAAATAAATAAATAAAAGATAAATAAATAAAATAGAATAAATAAATATATAAAATGAAATGAATAAATAATTAAAAAAAATGGAAACACATGAAAATTAAGAATTAAATAAGTAACCAAAATGTATAAATACATATAAAAAACAGACTAAGATTAATTAATACAAAATAAATTATATGGAAGTACTGAAGAGGTTTTTCCAAGCAGCAGAGAGCATTGTGGAATCGGATTTATCATTAAACAATAACTTCACGATTAAGATAAATAGCTAAATTTTCCAAAAAGTCCAATTCAGAGATACTATTAGCATTAAAGATAATTTTAGCATTTTTAAAATTAAAACAATGGCCGGAATCCCAAGAGTGCTTGGCAATTGAAGATTTAGAAATTTCTTGATTAGTTACATAACGAGAGTGTTCTTTTAAGCGGATTTCGAGATTTCTTTTAGTTTGACCAATATAAGATAAATCACAGCTATTACAAAGAACATTATAAATTCCCCATTTACGAAGATCAGGAACAGGAGATTTGGTGGAGGGGAATTTGAATTTATTGACAGGTTTAAAGATAATGTTAAAATTGAAGCGTCTTAAAACTTTAGCTAATTTGAAACATAAAGGAGGATAAAAAGGGAGGACAACCAAATTATCAGGTTTGCTTTTCACAGATTTAGAAAGAGTAGATTTGTAAGACGGTCTATTGCAAATCTACTCTTTCTAAATCTGTGAAAAGCAAACCTGATAATTTGGTTGTCCTACCTTTTTATCCTCCTTTATGTTTCAAATTAGCTAAAGTTTTAAGACGCTTCAATTTTAACATTATCTTTAAACCTGTCAATAAATTCAAATTCCCCTCCACCAAATCTCCTTTTTCTGATCTTCGTAAATGGGGAATTTATAATGTTCCTTGTAATGGCTGTGATTTATCTTATAATGGTCAAACTAAAAGAAATCTCGAAATCCGCTTAAAAGAACACTCTCGTTATGTAACTAATCAAGAAATTTCTAAATCTTCAATTGCCAAGCACTCTTGGGATTCCGGCCATTGTTTTAATTTTAAAAATGCTAAAATTATCTTTAATGCTAATAGTATCTCTGAATTGGACTTTTTTGGAAAATTTAGCTATTTATCTTAATCGTGAAGTTATTGTTAATGATAAATCCGATTCCACAATGCTCTCTGCTGCTTGGAAAAACCTCTTCAGTACTTCCATATAATTTATTTTGTATTAATTAATCTTAGTCTGTTTTTTATATATATTTATATATTTTGGTTACTTATTTAATTCTTAATTTTCATGTGTTTCCATTTTTTTTAAATTATTTATTCATTTCATTTTATATATTTATTTATTCTATTTGATTTATTTATTTATTTTTTCACTTCCTTATTCCCCTTCTATTTTGTATTCTCTATTGTTTTGTTTTTACTCTTCTGTTATTGGCTGTTGTTTTCTGTTTTCCTATTGGCTGTTGTTTTCTACTTTCCTATTGGCTGTTGCATCAGCTTGTTTCCTCTCCCTTACCTCTCATTTCAGTCTTGCTGCTGCTTTCATAGTAGACGCACGTCTTTTTGCGCCTGACGAAGAAAGACTCAGATCTTTCGAAAGGCCTAGCGCATTTTAAAGTTTGTATGGTGTTTTAAGAAGTTATTTTAGTTCTTAGTGTTTCACACCAGTTTCAACTTATTTTATTTGAAGTTCAAAAGTTAAAACTCAACCAAATTAACCTTTAATTCTAAATAAAAATCTTGTGATTTTTCAACTAATTTTATGGTGTAATTTTAATAAACATGTTTGATATAACTTTAATTTATGCTTCCAATAATGCAAGTTACTAAAAACAGTTAAATGATGTATATATTCCAAAGTCGCATGTATTTTAAATAATGAACACGCACTGAATTATGTTATTTTCAATTTATTATTCAATGTGATTGAGTCAAAAGAATGCTTTGCTTAAAACTATGTATCGTGAGTATTTCAAATGATCATCACATAATGGATAATTTATTTTGAATTTATTATTCAATACAATTTAATGACAAAAAAGCTTTTCTGAAATCTATGTGTCTTTGCGTATTTCAAATGATCATCACACGAATAATGGTATTAGAATTCATTATTCAATGCGATTTAATGACAAGAATGCTTTCTTGAAATGTGTGTATCCGTGAGTATTTAATATGATCATCAAACACTATAAAATGTTATTTTCAATTTATTATTCAGTACTACTCAGCAGAATGCTTTCCTGAAATCTATATACCCATGAGTATTACAAATAATCATCACGCAATGGACAAAGTTATTTTCAATTCAGTATTCAATATGATTTAATGACAAGAATGATTTCCATAAATCTGTGTATCTGTGACTATTTGAAATGGTCATCATGCATTGGATAATGTGAGTTGAATTTATGATTCAATTCGATTTAAGATCCTACATCAGTCACGCGAAAAAACTCTCCTGCTAATGTTAAGTCTATGGGAAGGTTATCGCACGATTTCTCGCTCGCATTTTAATATTTTTAAATGATTTTTTTTTTTTTTTTGCATAGGATAGCTGAGGTCGATCTCTAACGTTGTTAGTTTTGACCTTTTTCGATTTTGGTTTCAGTTTTTTTATATAAGGGTAATTTCATTTTCAGAACCGGTTCCAACCGGTTCCAAAATTGAAAATGTCCGCTTATAAAAAAACTGTAACCAAAATCGAAAAAGTAAAAACTAACAACGTTAGAGATCGACCTCAGCTATCCTATGCAAAAAAATCATTTAAAAATATTAAAATGCGAACGAGAAATCACGCGATAACCTTCCCATAGACTTAACATTAGCTGGAGCGTTTCTTCGCGTGACTAGCGTAGGCTCTTAATGGCAAGACTGTTTGCTTTTCTCACATCTGTGTATCAGTGAGTATTTAAACTGTTCGCCACGCGCTGGATAATATTAATTTTAATTTATTATTAAATACGATTTAAGGACAAGCATGCTTTCCTGAAATCCCTGTATTAGTGAGCTTTTCAAACGATCATCATGCACTGTATAATGTTGTTTTGATATTATTATACAGTGCAATATAATGACAGGAATGTTTTCCTGAAATCTTTGTATCCGTGAGCTTCCGTCATTCAACTTTAACATGATAATTTGATTTCCAACATCCCTGCATTTCAATCTGGTGAACTAGCGTGTAACGTTTTACAGAAATTTAAATTAATTAGATTTGTGTATAAAATCTTGTTTATAATTTAAGATTATCATTTAAGTTTTTATCATTTATAAGATGTTTTAGTGATTACGTTTACACGTTTATACATCTGATGCACAATTTGAATACTCTCATGCATGACTCATTTTTAAACAAATCAAAAATATATTTTGTACTTAAAAATTAAAAATTGATAAATAATGTTGACCATTCTAATCTTATATACTTATAAGATTATAAATTTGACTTCCATTATCCCTGCATTTCAATCTAGTCAAGTAACATGCAACATTTTAAGGAAATGTCAATTAATTCGAGAGATGTTTAAAATCTTAATTGATTATAATTTATGATTACCATTGAAGCTTTCATCATTTATAAGATGTTATACTGATCACGTTAACACGTCAATACAGCTGCTGATCAATTTGAATACTCTCATGCATGACTAATTTTTAAATAAATCAAAAATATATTTTGTACGTAAAAATTTAAAGTCGGTTATTATAAACAAATGATGTTGAAATTTCAATCTTATACATTTATTACAGAAACTCGATGCTAGTCAAATTTGTGTGCTATATCAATTTTTGACCGATTATTTGTCTATCCTCACGATCATGCATAAAGAGAAATCATTGTACTTCTACTCATCTATTTCAAAATCGTAGGAATGTATGTAATTTCCTCATATACTTTTAATTATTGATAAGTACACATGCCTAAGCCGCAAGTATTTCAAATTATCATCACGTTCTCGATAATGTTATTTTGAATTTGCTATTTGAACGATTAAATTACTTGAATGCAATCCGGAAATGTATGTTTACGTCATATTACGCCTTTCAGTTTAGAAATTATAATTCTTTTCGATTCTATTGCGATAATAATACATTTCAATCTGATCAGCTTATGTAAAACATTTTTTGTGGATGTACAGGAATGTATTTGATTTCTTCCTATCCTTTTAATTAATGATAAGAACACGTACCTAAGCCTCAATTATTTCAAATTATCATCACGTTCTTGCTAATGTTATTTTGAATTTGGTATTCAGTACGATTAAATTATTTGAATGCATTCAAGAAATCTGTGTATACGTGATATTGTACCTTTACCTTTCAGTTTAGAAATGATATTGTACTTTCGATAGTAATACATTTCCATCTGGTCAGCTAGTGTGAAAGATTTTCATGGAAATACAGATACAGTGAAGATATTTAGAATGTTACTTTATTATAATTTACGATTATTACTCAGGACTTCAAACTTTTGTACTATATTCTATTAAACACTTGTATACATACCTAATAACTTGTATACAGTTATTCAGAAGTTGGGTAGTTTTAGTAGAATTAAAATACTAATATTATATAGCTTTTAGGTTTATACGTAAGACAGAGTAAATTTTTGTGACTTTTTTAAAAATTCTATTTTAATAATTTATTATTTATTAGACATGTTTAAACTAACATTGCATTGATTCATGCTTCCCATAATATACGATATTGGTAAACATTTACAGAGAAATAAAATTAAATGTATGTATACATTGTTCAGCCTCAAGAATTTCAAATGTAAAGCATGCACTGGAAATTAATATTTCAAATTTGCTATTCAATGGATTTAAGAAAACAAGAACGCATTCCTGATTAGTATGTATCAGTAATTTTCTGTCATTCAACATTGAAAGAATAATTAATTTCAATATATATGCATTCCAATCTGGTCAGCAAGCGTACATCAGTGTCATGGAATTTATGATAATGAGAGAAATATTTACAATCGTAATAGATTATAATTTATGATTATTTTTTATGATCTTATAACTGGTAAATATTTTAAAAAAAATTTATTACCTAAGAATATTTAACTGAGCATCGTACTTTAAATATCGTCGCTACCATGTCAAACTATCGAATATAAAAATGGCATTTTTCATTACTTTTAAAAATGGGCCGAATGCCACCACTAAATTTTATTAGAATTCTTCGTCTAGTAAATATACTGTTGAAATTTCTGTGAAGAACAGGGTTGCCAGTTTGGATTGCTTCTCTATTTAGAGATGCCAAATGCACATCGGAAATTTTGAGAAATAAATTTACTTTAAGTACCGTAATTTCCGGCGTATAATCCGCAGCTCAAAGAGTCGTTTTTCGACCCAGAAATATTATTTTATAAAATGTAATTTAAAAGATCGTTGTAAATATTTAACTACAATTATTGAATAAAATTTCTGGGTCGAAAAACGACTCTTTGAGCTGTGGATTATACGCGGGAAATTACGGTAATTACGAAATGTCTGTCATTAAATAAGGCAAAAAAATACATTTTAAATTTCTGGTATGGATTCGAATTTTCTGAATAACAAAAGAAGCCAAACTGGCAACCCTGGTGAAGAATACTATTAAAATTTAGTGGTGACAATCGACCCAATTTTAAAAGTAATGAAAAATGTCTTTTTTCACATTCGATAGTTTCACATGGTAGCGATGATATGTTTATATATATTTATAATCCATGTATAAATATAAAGGATTTGAACGTGCCACGTATGCACTAATCTAAATTCTGAATAATTTTCTGTAAATAAATTCCTGTTCTATTAAATGAGAACTTATTTTATTCTTAATTATCCATTCCAACAGTCGTAAACTACTTCCAACTTGTATAATAAAAATGAAGTACAGATAACTAACCCACAATTCTTTCAAATGAGCATCGAATATATTTCAAATTTGAATGAACATACATATTTGAAGAAACATATACGTTATATCAAATGACCACCATGCACTGGAGAATGTTATTTCAAATTTGCTGTACAATGCGATTAAATGACTTGAATGTATATCTGAAATGTATGTATCCGTGAGTTTGCGCCATTTAGCTTTGAAATGATAATGGGATTTCAATATCAGAACGCTTTAATCTGGAGAGATAGCGTGCATTGGTTTCATGAAAATTCAGATAATAATGGTGAGATTTACAATCTTAATTGATTATAGATTATGATTATCATTGGCAATTTCGATCATTTATAATATGTTCTATAAATAATATTTCTAAATATAGGCAGCTTCTGTTCAGAAATTACAAATTTAAAAATTTGTATTCTATCAGTTTAACCCTTTAACGGATAAAGCATTTCAATTGCTAAAATGTTGGAATAAATGACGGACACCGGAAATTATGAAGAAATTTATTTGTATATATAAAACAAGAACGAAAAATCATGCGTCAAGCACAGATTATGTAACACTTTCCAACGCTTCCAAAATAATTTTACAAATCATAACCGTTTAATAGGCTGAAAGATAACATCTAAGTAAACAATTTGGAAAGCGCCTAACATATTTAAAAACGTAATTTCAGGAATTTCCAACATATACAATATTCGGAAAAATATCCGAATATTTTATTCAGCCATGTATATGATCAATAGATTTGTATTTATTCTACATAGGATGCTAAATTTTAGTTCAGTTAGGAAACGCGTAGCACAGTTTAAAATTCTCCTTCTGGAGTTTTTGTCAATAAACGGAAATGTGTTCGCGGACTTTTATGCTGCCCTGTATATGATCTACAGAATTTATTCACGCCAAGTAATAGACAAAAAGTGAGTTAAATTTAAAATCGCGTTCAGCAACTTAAAACGCACTTCCAGGAATTATTGTTAACAGACAGTAGAGAATTCTTTTGTGTGTCCCTGTAAATGAACGATGACTGCTATACACACGATATTCTGTAGTAAGCCTCTCGTAATGCACCTTAGTGATATAAGTAAATTTCAATGCGTTTAAAATAGTGAAACATTATTTAATTAAACCGCAGACGATTTTTCTCCATAGATGTAATGTAAAGGAATTCTTTTGACTGTCCCTGTAAAGTAACTATAAGTGCTATGCACACCAGATTCCATATGAAGCTTCTTATAATGCACCTTAGTGATATATATCAATTACAATGTGTTTTCAATTGTGTAACATCATTAAAATAAGCCGTAAATGATTTTTCCCCATAGACCGTAATGTAGCGGAATTCTTTTTAGTGTCCCTGTAAAAAAACTATAAGTGCTACACACTTCAGTTGAAATAGGGAACATGCAATAGATAACGACAATAACATATAAAAATTTCAGGGTAATCCGAGCATATTTACGGGAGTTAGAGCACGGACAGGCGGACAGACGGCAGACGGCCAAACGGCAGACGGCCAGACGGTTAGACGGCCAGACAAGCCGAAGTCATAAACACTTTTAAACTAGGTTGGAAAGTGTTAAAAAGCGATATATCACGTGTATAGTAAATGAAAAACGTTTTTATTAAAATTTTGCTGTAATTGTTGAATTTCATAATTAAAGTTTTGTGGTTTCACAGGGAAACCAGTGTCCGTTAACGCTTTAACGGATAAAGCATTTCAATTGATAAAATGTTGAAATAAATGATTGACACCGGAAATTATGAACAATTTTATTTGTATATAACAAAAAAGCGATATTTCATATACATAATAAATGGAAAACATTTCTATTAAAATTCTGCTGTCATTGTTGAAATTCGTAATTAAAATTTTGTGGTTTCGTTGGGAAGCCAATGTCCGTTAAAGGGTTAAAGGGTAAACATTTAAATGGGAATTAAATTTATATTTTGTGACATTGTAATTAACTTTGTAAACACTTGATATGTTATCGGACACTTTATTATGTAAATATTTTTCAGATATATTTGTACGATTTCATCTTTTCAATTACAAGATGGTGGACAACTTTAAATGTAATACCTTGCAAATACAAACTTGACAGCATTATAGTATTAAAATTTTATTTAATCTGCTATATCACTTATTTATTTTTCAGTGGGTTTAGCTAAATTTTAGACTTTTTCTCTTATGATATTATTTAACAAATTCGATTAAAGAACCTTCTATTTACAAAGTAGTACTCAGAGTCTTGCATGAATTTTAGATGGTCTTCTCAAACTCGTATAAATGAAAAATAATTGTCTTGCTATTTGTACGTATCAAATGTCGTAAAACTAAATTTAGTTGCTTCATATCCTTACACTTATAGAAAAATATATATTCTTGAGCTGCATGTGTTTCAAAGGATCATCATGTACTGGAAAATTTTATTTTGAATTTGCTATTTAATGCGATTTAATTAATGGAATGGATTCTTGAAATGCATCTTTACCTTTCCCTGAATTTGTGTCAAACACTTAAAATGATAATGTTATTTCAATATAAGTACATTTCTATCTGCTCTACGGACAACATTTTCAAGAAATTTTGATAAGAGATAGATTAATATGTATCTTAACCCATTCGCTGCCAAAACTATGCAGGCAGGGTCTTCGATATTTTTACTGAAATTCGAGTCCCACCAAAAATTATGAAAGATAATATTTGGTATCTTTCATAGCAAAGTTTTTGTCATTATATTAAGTATTTTTAACATATTAAAATATTGGTGGCTAGGCAAGTTTTTTTTTATCATACGCTTTTATTTTGAATGTTGACAACCACGCGTATACTCGTGGTTCAAGTATACTCGTGGTTGGAAGCGAATGGATTAATTGGTTATACTTTATGATTGGCGATTTTCATTTTTCATATTACGTTCTAATGATCATATGTCATAAATTTATATAGCAGCTGGTCAGTTGTAGTATAATTAAAAACTTATTATTCTAATTTATTATTAATTTAAATATAGAACAATGTTTTATTATGTTTTAAACATAATATTTACTATGCACGTTGAAAAATAATGCTTATTATTTCAGTGGGATTTAATGACTGGAATGCTTTCGTAAATTGTATACTACATCCTAGAGTTTGTGTCATTGAGCTTAAGTAATGTGATTTCAGTTATGTGATAATAGTAATGTGATTTCAGTATCATCGCATTTCAATCTGGATAGCTGGGGTTCAACAGTTTCACGAAAATTTAGATAACGAATGAGAAATTTACAATCTTAATTGATTATACTATATTATTATCATTCATGATTCCCATCCTTTTATAATATGCTCTATTGACCATGGTTTTAATTGATTGAGCTAATTTTCATTTTTAATATAGTTCTAATGTTTTTAATCTATAAATATAACATTAAATTCTAAATCAAATTAACGCTCTGTGATTTATGTATATTGTTTTTTAATTTAATTTGTATGTATACATGTTTCGGTGTGCAGTGCTTGATTACATTGTCTTAATAATGCAAGATATTGTACAACTTAGAATACAAAACATATTCCAATAAAAACAGACAACATCATTTGACATCTATAAGTTTATGCTTTCACGCTATCAAATGACAGAACAGTAAATATATATATATGTATATGTATATATAAATTTTTGATAAAATTGAATTAGTTGAATTCGAACGGCGGATCTCCGGTTTTGAAACTGAAGACGTTACTTCTGCGCTGCTAATGCTTAATCACATCGCCGCAATTTTTATCATTTATACGCCGTCAGATTTCCTTGGTGATATTCTATATTGAATCGGTTGCAAAATGGTTTCGAAATAGTCTAAACATGGCTTTATTCCCTTATTCGTCGGCAAATATGTACGAAAACCTGTACATTTATTTCGACTTTGTTTTGAAACTTCTTTGTCACATGGCAGTTCAATTGGAATTACTGTTGGGAGTTATCGTGTTTAAATACATACACAAACAAACAGACTACAATACTTTCCTCACACTATGTGTTTAGAAAATTATAAACAACTATTTGGCAAATTCCGACAATATTTTCGATATACAGAGCATTATAACACTTAGAGATGTTGGCAACATTACTGTAGGGGAAATAAGTCTAGTGGATGCTTTTGAAAGTATTTAAAGGGAGGGACATTTTGAAAATCGCAAGCAATTCAATCAACATATGCAGCTTGTGATGCTTGTTTAAAACATGCTACTGACACTACTCAGTTAATGGTTTTAAATGCTATAATTTTCAAAATTTTTTATCATATTTATTTTAAGCATGTGTGTAAGGATCTTCAAAAAGTTTTTCTTTTCTGTAACGCGTTTTGTTAGAAACAAGATGGAAATTGTACTTTAAACGTGACAAATAAGGCGCGTTCGTACTATAACTAGTTTTATAAATATTCAGATCTTGATGCAATAGCTGTTGCACACTTATGCAAAAATGCATCAAAACAAAATTTATTTTACGTGCATATTTGCATATTAATCTTATTTTTATGAAATTAAGTTTCAATGCACTTTTACAAACAATTAAGTTACATTTAATTTATACTATGCGCAAATATTCAATACAATGTAAAAACAAATCGTTACTATTTCACTGAAAAGATGAATTATACCGTCTGTTATTATGATATGATTAATTTCCGTAATAAAATAAGTACATTTTAAGTTAGTAGCATTTTATCTTTTGTTGACATTTAAAAAAAAATTCCAATGGGAAACTTAAGCCAAGGTTTGAAAATTTCAGAACTCCATATTTAGACTATTAAATCCATATTTAGACTATTTTTCTATTTAATATCTATTTTTCTGGAAACATCTATCGAAAAAACTGTCTGTAGATTATACGATTGCCATAACTAAACAATTTTAGTATTATACAAATTCGGTTTTTAAATTCAACAAAACGGAAATAATATGACTCCATCATAAATATGATATAATCACCATGGCAACCTAAAATCATTACATATCATGTGATATCATTGAACTAATTACGCATGATAGGATTTAATAAAATGAAGAAAACTTTTATTAATGTCTTTTTATGTTTTAATTCGATTTTCATAAAATTTGAAATGACTCGACAAAATTCTGCAACTATTATATGTATTAAATTTCAAACCATTCGGTTGGGTAGTTTTTGTGCTGTTATGTGTCGACAGACGAACGGATCAGACGACGAATATAGTTACTACGTATTTATTATATCATTACGAAGAAATAAAGAAAAATACATTAGAGACATAGAAAGACAGAATCGATTACAAGAGAGTATTTTAATATTATAAGAAGCATAAAAACACGCATTTTTACACAGTATATGTGGCTACTATTCAAATTGTGATTTATGTAAGAATAAATTATTTTATTCGTATTATAGAAAATCAAATAAAATAGAAAATTTATAACGCTTGCTAAACCGAAGGGAGATTTTTTTCATAGTATCGATAGGATAATTTAATAATTTTCAATTACTATTTTTTCAATCTCGTTTTAAGCTAAATCAAGACAAGACTACATTTTTTTCTTTGAGAAATTTATTTCACGAATAATTAATTATCTTAATAATCTTTTTCTCAAGCCTGATTGTATCTAAAAATAGACTGGTAGATGCTTTAGATAATAAAGGAAAAATATTTTATACCGTAAATTAAGAAAAAAATAGCCTTACACCATTCAGTTACATTTATTTAAAGAGTAAAGCGAGAAGAAAATTCAATTTACTTTCTGCTTACTTCTTCTAACAGATGGTTAGAGATTCGTAACTTGATAGTTTCGTTTAAAATACAAAAGAAAATAAGCGGGAATTCAATTTCATAAATGGTATTAAACATTATCTAAAAGTATTTTTGAAAAGATGAAGCTGTATTAGTTTTTATTATCTTTCAGTATCATATGTTTGTGTAAAATTCTATTCGTAGTTCTAAAAAAAAATACAAGAACAACAACTACAAATAATAAATACTAGTATAAAATAATAATATAAAATAAATTACATTGGAAAAATAATTTTTTCTATTATTTTATGTGTAATAATATTTTGCTCATATATTTTACAGAAGTAAAACGGATGATGAATTCTGTTTCTTTATCGTGATTTTTGTAATATATTTATTTGTTTGGGTATTTACGTGTAGATATATATGAGTGTATGTATGTATGTGTAGGAATTTAAATAAATGAGAAAAATGGAATATAGATTAAGACAGCAAATAATTTATTAAAGTAGGGTAGTAAAACAAATTTAGAAAGGGTAAATTTTATGGAATAATTTTAATGATGTATATATATATATATATACGCATGTGTGTATGTGCGTGTATGTGTGAGTGTGTGGAGGTTTGCGTATGTATGTATGTATGTATATATAAGCCAAATTAAAAATACAAAACAATAGCTTTCATGCGATAAGCGCTACAGCCGCCAATAACCACACAAACTATATATACAGGTTGCCCAAACGGGTCGCCAACTGAATACAATATTTTTCAACAGAAAATTTCATGGTATTTTTCTACAACATTTCCGCAAAAATGTACCTCCGACGGTCGTTTCTGAAAAATTTGCAAGAAAAAGTCTAAAAGTAAAATATTTCTAAGGAAATACCAGTTAGGGTATTCAGTTGGCGGACCATTTGGTACCCCAATATATAGACTTTTTTCATAATATGCAAGTTTTTGTAAGCAAGTAGTATATATATACAGGGTGGTTTAGAACTATATGTCAAAAATGTAAAGGCAGGTAGAGGGGACCTAAATAAGCCGATTTCGTATGGGAATGTAGGTGCGGAAATCCAGCGTTGAGACAGTAGTGGGCGCTGTTAAGTTCTGCGTATGAAAGCGTATCGCTAACTTGAATCGCCATTCCTCGCACCGATTTCGAGCAAAATGCATCTTTACACTAATGCGGAGCTTGCCGACATGCATTTCATGGATTGGGCTGCGCAAGGAAATGGAGCGGCTTCTCAAAGAATGCATACATTCAACGGCTGTCGAGCTTGCCGAAGGACTATCCTCTTACTGTGCGTAATAGTTCTTCTTCTACTGCTGAAATTCTGCGATATCTCTCAGTGTCCGTATCACGTCTGGAAGTATAAAACGATCCAGTCGCGCACAACTCCCGATGAAGACGCTCAACTGTTCGGTGATCCAGTAGATTCCTGATCAGGAATCGTTCCATGTACATCCTTTGAAGAACCTCTCAATTGCTTAGCGCAGTCTCATACATGAAATGCATGTCGGCATCTCCGCATTGGTGTAACGACGATACATGTTGCTCGAAATACGTCCTGTTTATGACGATTCAAGCCAGCGAAATGCTTTCATCCGCCGAATTCACAGCGCCCTCTACTGCTTCAACACTGCATTTCCGCACCCACATTCTGATACGAAATCTTCTTATTTAGGCCCACTCTACCTGCCTTTAAATTTTTGACATATAGTTCTGAACCACCCTGTATATATTTGCAAAGGCTGGCCACAAGTGTCCATACATGTAGTCTTAAAATTTTATTTTTTATATTACAGCTATCCTAAAAGTTACATTTGAGTAAAGAGCAACGAACTGCAAACATACTTGGGCCTAATTCTTATTGCTATCCGTGATATTCATGAATTTAGTAAAGCACATAAATTAAAATGTTATATAAATAAAACGCTTTTTTTTCTTCTACATATGGGAATTATCCTGTTTGCAGATTGATAGATTAACAGATATATTTGAAAAAGATAATTATTGTATTTTAAAATTGTCCATATTTCTTTTAGAAGTATTAAATCAAATTAAAATTAAATTTCGGTGCTTTTTTTCTTTAGTAATACAGAATATTGAAATCATCATATAGAGTACCGGCACGCGCATTCAGAAAATAACTGAATGTATTTTTATTTCCCAAATGGTAAAATTCTGTTTAACTGTTAATTACGCTATTTTAACTCTACTACTATAATTCTGCTAAAATGCATATTTAAAAATTAAATTAGAAGAAATATAACTCTACGTGTGAGAAATAGTTTCGTAAATAATAAAGAATCAATATAATTTTTCAACGAATTGTATTAAGAGTAGACCATTAAAAAATGAAAGAAAGTTTTTTTATATAAAAAAAAAACTTATGAAAAGAATTTAAATTCAATTTCAGGCAAATAGTTAAAATACATTCATATCAATTTTGTATAAACATAAATAAAGTTAGTTTATGTGAATATGACTGTTATTTATAAAGTATTGAATAGGTAAAACCTAATTCAGGCTGCAAATTATCAACATTTTGAATACCACAATTTTCTAAAGAAAACAGTAGGTTTCTAGAACATTTCCAACAGAAACAAACTTAGGAGCAGGTTTCTAAAAATATGCAAGAAAAATCTATTAAAAAGAAATACTTTAAATGAAATAATGGATGTATAAAAAACGGGCCATATGGAAGCTTGCTAATTGGGCAACCGCTTTCTTTTTTAAAGAAAAAAGTGCGTTAATGTTCTATCAGCCGCCTTCTAAAACCCGTAATCTTAAAATTATCTTTGTAACATCTTATTACGTGAAATTTTGGATTTAAATACGAACGTGCTTGATGGAGAATTCGTTGTCACGTGCCTCACGCAAATTTTAGAGAATACTTTGGATAGTCTCCAAAAAGTTTAAATAATAAAGACTCGCCAAATTAATCGAATGGATTTTTGACAGAATGTTTTTTAACCATTCTTAAATCTGGAATATAGTAGCATGCAAGCTATTACCAGTCATCATTTTATCTAAAAATAGCTTTTTTATTGCTATTTTTCATTTACGTAAAAACAAATGCTTAAAATATATACAAAAGTTTATTAATATACAGGGTGAGTACAAATGATGGACCCGATTTAAAAATATCATATTTTGGAAACTACTGCACAGATTGCAATAAGTGATACAGGAATTTAAAGAGAAATATAACAACTTTTTTTCAGTCTTCGGAGTGTGGGTGATGGTGATTTACCCTTAATCACATGGACACCAAGTTTCCCAGACCTAACGTCATGTGATTTCTTTTTGTGGGGTTATATGTGAAATAGTGTAACATGATAAAAATACACTGCAAAGGATTTTCTCCCATAAATCATGTAACGGCATTCTTTTGAGTGCCCCTGTGCACGAAGTATAAGTGCTACATACTTAATGTTCAATACAGAACATGCCATAGTAAACTTCAATAACGTATATGAATTGAATGGAAATCCGAGTGTATTTACACGAGTTAGAGCACGGAAAAATGGGAGACAGATAGACGGAGAGATATACAGACAGACAAACCGAATTCATAAACACTTTTCAACTATGTTGGAAAGTGTTAAAAAGATACACCTGTCGTTATTCGCATTCATGATCCATTCACACCAAAGGTGTCATTAGTTTCGGAATGTTGTATACTTTTAGAATATAAACGTTTTTGAAATAGGGGTAGTCATTATTTTAAATATTGTACCAACGTCGGTGTTTCAAGTGGCACTAATCACTTTCAATACCATGTATTTAGTACTCATAGAGTTATAAATGAAAAAATATATATATAAAGAGTAAGTCAATAAATCTAAATTAATTTAATTTAGTCCTGGCCCGGACATTTTTCGTCCAGTTGGAAATTTACAACTTGATTACTTTACCAATTTGAAATAATTGTGTTAAAAAATAATCTAGTGTATTCACGTTTCCAGCGTTTACTGGAGTTCCTTTACCTGCAATTTTTTCTGTTGAGCTGATTAAAATATCAGACCAGATGCTTTGATCAATAAGGTTAACTGGATGAATTATGCCCTCCAGATTCGACCGGGATAGCTCAGTGGTAGATCGTGGCGGATTCAGCCAAGCGATCCCAGGTTCGAATCCTGGCCCGGACATTTTTCGTCCAGTGGGAAATTTGCAACTTGATTACTTTATAAATTTGAAATAATTGTGTTAAAAAATAATCTAGAAAGTGATTACTTCAATTGAATTACTAATATGTCATAGATGTCTCCAGAACCCTTAAAAATAGCAGAAAAATAAAATTGGTGAAAAATATACGTCACAGTGTTAATAAAAATATAGTTATTGAAATGGTGCGTTTACGCACCTTTGGCCGAAAATGGGTTAATTAGGATTGCTTAATTTTCGCCACTTTTTTAAGTGGAAATGATCGCCTTTTTCTAAATATACAGCTAATGCGAAAAATTTATTGTTTTAAGTGCATTGTTTATTTTCGTGTAGATCTCAGCATTTTCTTTTCCGGTAAAGAACATATCCCTAAAAACATTCTTTGTTCGTTATGTATAATAAAAAATTTCAGCTCTAGATCTGCAGATAGATGCGTGATTGGCAGGACGACAGGTTTGACAATCAATTAGTACAAACTAATATTTAAATTTATTTATATTTTCCCTGGTTACTATCATACCTCTTATTTCACTTTAACAGCAAAGTCATAGCGCCCAGTTAAAAAAGTTTATATCTAGAAACAATGCATACTTAATGATACAGTATTATGAAACTTATGCATATGTGATGATCACTTCTATAAGTGTAACAACAAAAGCTTAGTTCTAAGTACCATATTTAGAAAAAAAATTGTCTGCATTAGGAAAAGATTTCTGGATATTGCATACAGGACAGGAAATTTATTAAATTAAGTATACCTAACTATTTTCTGTAGCTTTATTAATTCGAGTAAAATAACGCCATCGATTGCGTGCTTTGTTTAGTAAATAACTACATAAGATATTAGATTTATATTTTGACAAAGATTTGCAGATTCAATATTTCACTTTATTTTATAAAAATTAATAATTTATTATTATTATTATTATTATTATTATTATTATTATTATTATTATTATTAGTAGTAGTAGTAGTAGTAGCAGTGGTATAAATGTGTTTATTATTATTATTATTATTATTATTATTATTATTATCAGGGCTTCACAAATGCGGCCGCTAGGTCGCAAGTGGCAACGAAGTCATTTAATATGGCATTTTTTTCCCTTGGTACAAAAATTTACCTCGGAAATGAGCACAAATGACATTTAAAAATAAAATACTTATAAGATGGAGGTCCTTCAATATCTCACTTTATTTTATAAATAATAATAATTTATTATTATTATTATTATTATTATTATTACAAGTACAATTATTATTATTATTATTATTATTATTATTATTATTATTATTATTATTATTATTATTATTATTATTATTATTATTATTATTATTATTACAAGTACAACTATTATTTTTTTATTATTATTATTATTATTATTATTAGTAGTAGTAGTAGTAGTAGTAGTAGTAGTAGTAGTAGTATAGTATAAATGATTTTATTATTATTATTATAAATGATTTTATTATTATTATTATAAATGATTTTATTATTATTATTATAAATGATTTTATTATTATTATTATTATTATTATTATTATTATTATTACCAGGGCTTCACAAATGCGGCCGCTAGGTCGCCACTGGCAACCAAGTTATTTAATATGGTGTTTTTTTTTTCCTTGGTAGAAAAATTTACTTAGGAAATAAGCAAAAATGGCATTTAAAAATACTTATAAGATGTCTCGTTTTTGATATTGTTGTTGTAGAAGTTTCAAAATATTAGGAAATGAACTTAGAAATTATATTCAAATATATTATTTTTTACTTTCATTTATAATTTGGCAAAAATGAGTTCATCAACTCCAAATTTTAAAATAACAAAATCGGAATTATTTGACAGGCTTCGACAGGAAAATAAGCCAAATATTTTTTTCCTGCTTCTGTATTTCATCGATAATCCTCTCATCAGATATAAATTTTGTAGCAATCACCTATCCTTACACTTAAAGCATTCGGCAATCCGCATTTACCGAACATGCCCCCAGTACGCCTTAATGCCTTTACAGTATTTTTTTTTTTCAGAGATATATTTTTTTAACATGTTTCATTAGAAAAGTTAGTTTATATTACATTTCTAAATTATATACTATTCTAAACTATGTAACTAATAATTGTTAACAATGCTTGTTATTTTTTTTCTCAATTAATTCATAAATAAAATTTCGGCTTTTTGTAGATCAATAAGTAAGATAAAAGAGGGGAATGGGTATTTTTTTTTTACTGGCGTTTAGATTTTTTTATGGGGCTACCAGATTTTATTAAATATGTAAAGCTGTAATTATTATTATTATTATTATTATTATTATTATTATTATTATTATTATAAATGATTATTATTATTATTATTATTATTATTATTATTATTATTATTATTATTATTATTATTATTATTATTATTATTATTATTATTATTATTATTATTGATTTTATTATTATTATTATTATTATTATTATTATTATTATTATTATTATTATTATTATTATTATTATTATTATTATTATTATTATAAATTATTTTTTATTATTATAAATGGTTTAATTATTATTATTATGATTATTATTATCGTTATTATTATTATTATTATTATTATTATTATTATTATTATTATTATTATTATTATTACTATTATTATTATTATTATTATTATTATTATTATTATTATTATTTTATCAAAACGCTTACACAGATTTACAATATTAAACATATTTGATCTTTTGTTTTGATAAAAACCTGATGTGTCTTTAATATGACTCCAAAGGTATTAGTTATACCATGTGACAAAGCAATACTAAGCATAACTACATTGTTTTCATGTTTGTTGGTTAGCACCATATCTAGAATAATATTTTAAAAGAAAATAATCTTGTTCAATTTAGAAGTTATATGTACAATAGGTCACTTTTATTAAAAATGTTATTAGATGTAGGATTCCGTAGCATAAACGGATAATTTACCAAAACTATTTTATGCATGATGATCATTTACATAAAAGAATCCTCAAAAGTAGCATTTGATGTGAAATATTAGAAATATTATTACTTACAAAGAGAAGAACAATTCTGAACATTTCAGCTAAAGCATGAAATTTGTTATTTCAAGGATATGGCTTCTTTTCTACTGCTTATCACTTTTTCAATACTGATATACAGGGTGTCCGAAAAGTCTGAAAACGGTCAAATAACTCGAGAAATATACGTCGGATTGAAAATCGGCAAAATGCATGTTCAACATTTAAAAAAAAATCTATTTAGGGATATGAAAGTTGCCCCTCAACTTTGACCCCAGGGAGGGAAAGAGGAGGAAATTTTAAATCTTAAATGATGACCCCCATTTTTTTATTGCAGATTCGGATTCTACGGGAAAAAATACGTAACTTTTGTATTGAACATTTTCTTCGAAACATTGTAGATGGCGCTGTAATCGAGTGCAATACTGTGAGAATCGTTACCATTGCAATGTCTGGAAATGCTCGAATAACTTGAGAAATATACATCGTATTGAAAAACGGAAAAATACATGTTCAATAGTTTTGAAAAATCTATTTAGGAATATCAAAGTTGTCATTTTTCAAAAATATTAAACACGTATTTTTCCGTTTTTCAATCTGATGTATATTTCTCGAGTTATTCGAGCGTTTCCAGACATTGCAATGGTAACGATTCTCACAGCATTGCACTCGATTACAGCGCCATCTACAATGTTTCGAAGAAAATGTTTAATACAAAAGCTACGTATTTTTTCCCATAGAATCCGAATCTGCAATAAAAAATGGGGGGTCATCATTTAATATTTCAAAGTTGACCCCCTTACAACTCCGGGGGCGGGGAAGTTGTGGGGGACAACTTTCATATCCCTAAATAGATTTTTCAAAAATATTGAACATGCATTTTGCCGTTTTTTAATTCGTTGTATATTTCTCGAGTTATTTGACCGTTTCCAGACTTTTCGGACACCCTGTATATCTGTTATTTTAAGAACATACATTAATCAGTATATATATCGGCTATATAGATTGAGAAATCATTAATAGATGTTATATTTCCATTTGTTTTCATCTTTCTTGATTACTATAATATTTCTTGTCAAACTTGAAAGTCAAAAGTATCTAGCTCATTTTAAATGAGAATATGCACAAAAAGTACCTCGTTAATATTGAAATATTACCACATAAGGATTCTACAAAGAAAAAAAAAACTTGTATTTCCATAGCTAAGAGAAAGTTTTTTTTTTCTTTTTTTTTAAAACTTTTACCACATTATTAATTTATGGCGATTAAAATTTAGCATAAACTTACAATTAAATTTTAGCGGTAAGGCAAAACCGTGCTAGTTGGCAGCTATGCATTTTCGAAACTGTTTGAATGCATTTTTACATAATCATGAAGAGGCGAATTTAATATAAAATATTCGACATATTATCAACTACACAAAAAGAATTTTCAAGATATTACTTCTAGATAATTTAATATTTCAAGTAGATAATTATTTTTCTATAGATTATAACATTGTCAATATAGATAAAAGTATTGTTTCGACTAATAACATACTTTATTTTACAAGTGGCTACGAAATATATCAGCTACGTCTCTTGAATAAACATTCGAATATCCAATATCTCAATTTCATTTTTTTTTACTTCTTTGTTATTATCATAATGCTTATGACAAGCGTTTACAATCCTAAAGAATCTTTCGTTTCAGTAACAACCTAGTTTATTCTGCAAATGACTGCAAAATATATCAGGTATATTATTTCACAATGGCATAATATACCCCATATTTCGATTTTATTCTTGTTACTGGTTTAGTATCATATCTCTAATGACACTTAGTATACCATATCTCTAATGATGAGCAATATCATTTTGATCAATTTAGAAGAGAACATATAAAAACAAAGGGTCACTTTTATTATCCCTCTGTTCTGCTCAGGTCTATTTAACACGAACACATTTTTAACTGCTAAAAAAACGATAGTATAGAAATATTTCCTGAACTTTTTGTGACTTTGTCAGTGAAGATAATATGTTATTACATTCAAAAGTATTTTCTTTTATTTATATATTTTCCAAATTTTATCAATGTTCGGGTCAACATAACTTGATTCTAATTTCTCTTAATTGTACTTTATACCGATATTATACTATATATATATTACCGATTTATACTTTTAGCCGATATATTTTGTATATATATACTGATTAACGTATGTTCTTAATAGTAACTGATAAATATCAGTGTTGAAAAAGTGATAAGCAGTAGCAAAGAAGCGATCTACATGAAATAAAAAAAATCACACAATATTACTAATTCATCAGGAAACAAGAAATTCAAATAATGAAAAATCGTCATATGTGTTTTGCATAATTTTACAAGTTCATTCAAGGCCACAAAGAGCGATAGCTAGATCATTTGACATGATATATTTTAAAGTAATAGGGCGCCCACCGTATCAAAGTTTTCGACTGTTATGAGTAGCATGAGCAGGTCTGCCAATGGCGACTATTTTTATATTCTATTCGCACCAATATTTTAAAAAAGAATGTAGTATATTTGTCTTTCACATGATGTCAAAGTGTATGTGAAAAAAATTTGTTTTTGAGAAAATGGTGCGAGATAGTCGTCAGTGGCAGCCCTCCCTGAGAATATAGTAAAATATGACGTATACGTACAGGAATAGTTATGATTATTTATACTGTAGTGAAGTAAATAAAAAATTAAATAGAGAATAGAACATTTTCTATTTACACGAACTAACTAAGCGCATGAAAGCATATGAGAGCAAGGTGGAAGATACTTCAAATTATGAAAATCTTTCAAGCATGATTTAATGAAACTTCTGGTGATTACAATAGCAATATTGTTATGCAATATTATTCTAGTGTGCAGCATATTCAATCCAAAGATAAAATTATACATTGACGTTGGATACGCCCTCGCGTTCTTGCCGCTTGAATTCTGCTGCTGTTTAATAATTAGTTACACTAGGAACTTTTTTTTAACAATAAATAAATAAATAAATAAAACAATACAAATTCCTGTTGTAACTACAGTCATTAACAAAAATTATGATCAGACACAGCGTGTAGGTGGAGTCTTGAAATATGAGAACGAGAATGCATCAGGCAGGAAAAGTATGTCGTAAAATTTTTTTCCGCGCTGCTGGGAGGACGTTAGAATCATTTATTGACCAGTTGCTTATTCGATACAATCGTGATGCTGTTTTTGTGAACTGCACAATGGTGAAATAAAGCATATTTGAGTAGTGTCCGCTGAGTGCACAAATTGTTCGGAAGGATATTATGAATGACAAATAAGCAAAGAACTAAATGTAAGCAGGACTGTTGAACACAATGTCACAGTGAAGCCGAAATCATACCAAAAATTTCGAATTCCTACATGAAAATCCCTACATGAATATTATATAAAATAAAATTTTTATATAATAACTCTTTCGGAATTTCTGACATGAACTCAAAATTTCTGACCAAAATTTCAGGACCAAACTGGTAACCTTGAAAGGAACATAAAAAGCAGCAATTGGTGTAAAAAAAATTCAAATGTTATTATCTTCAAAAAGTAGATTTCTGGATATTACAGCCAATACAATGGAGTTGTTTATTTAAATAGATCGCTTCTTTTCCAATATCTTCTAATTATTTTGATTGCGATAAACAAGGAATTCGGTAGCAATCTACTTTATTCATCAAATAACGGCAAAAAGTATCAAATATATCGTTGTGAAAGCGTCAGTATATTTTGTATTGGAATTTTTTTATTACAATTTGTAATCTCTGTTCATATCATTCATCTTATTACAAAACTTTACAATCGTAAAGTGAGTTTATATTTAGTTTCAGTAATATCGCACATAATATTGTAAAATCTACAAAAGATATCAGCTATGCGATACCTCAATGCGATAGAAATTAAATAGAAATATACTCTATTTCTATTTATTGTCTTTTGTTTCTTGGTTACTACTATATTTCGTACGATGATTAAAATGAAAACCGTCTTGATACATTTTGAAGAGAATATATACAAACAAGGCCTCACTAGCATGATAAAAATATATTACTTTATTACGAAAAATTACATATTAAAATATTATCAGATGTAGTATTCTGTATTACAAAATACCATTATCATAGTTGCCAACTTTTGCGCTTTTTTTCTAACACTAAAATTATGTAGTAAATTTTAGCTTATAAAATTGCCGAAATCATGTGATTCAATTACACAAAAATTTCTATTATTTTTAGTGGTAACAAAAAAGTTGGCAGCTATGCATTATTAAAAAAATGCTTCAAGATTACATACACTAAAAAAACATCAAAGTACATTCTGATTTAATATTTGGTAATATATTTTTCCGAAAAAAGAAAATATTTTTGTATATTTCAGTTAAAACAGGAAATTCATTTTTTCAAGTTGATAGTTTACAACTTCTTACTTTTTCAATTCTTATAAATAACCGCTTCTGTAACAACTTACTTTGTTCAATAAATGTCTGAAAATATATCAGCTGAATTTTTTGAGAAAGGAATAGAAACTTTTCTATTTTAATTTATTGTCCTAATTTTTTGTTCCTTTCGAATACTTCAAGATAAACGTTTATGCTCTTACAATGATTTGATGTTCCGTTTCGGTAACAACATACTTTGTTTTGTTAATGCCTGCGAAATACATAAGTTATATCATTGGACAAAGCCTATATCATTTACAGGTTCCCTATATTTTTTTTTATATCATATCTGTTATACTAAGCATTTACAAACTTACAGTGTTTCAGTATTTTTCAAATTTATCAAGGGCGAATGAACAAAAATCCGAATTTATAGCATTCCGTGTTCCTCATTCATTCAGTAAACTGTGTTCCATAAAATATGTTTTATTTTATAAGAAAACATATTATCAGACTTAATATATCACCAAACAGTGTTACCAAAATAGCGTGTACTTACGTGATAATAGCGTGAAATTACGGTAAATTAATTATTTTTTTAAGTTTCTGGTGAGAAACATATTAAACCTGAGCCAAATTAATTCCCATATTGCGGTAAATTAGTGAGAGCTTTGCACCTCTGTAAAAACCTACTTGAAGTAGTAATTTAGTTCCTAAAAAGGAACTAAATTAGCCTTTTTTCCCTTTTCGAACCAGTTTCGTTCCAGTCAATTCAGTACTTATGTAGATGGCAACACTGCTACGAACTATCTTCCCTATTTTCATTAATTCACTAAAGATTTTTATTCTTAATGAGATGTTGGCAGTGTAACTAACGCCCGTTAACCCTTTCAGGGGAAAGCACTTGTGCTCCGGTAACATTGAATTCCTACCGGAATTTAGGAAAGATAAATAAGAATAAGTAAATTTTCAACTTTTTCTCGCCAAAGCTTAAAAACTAAAATTTAATTAAAAATTTCTGGTTTGAATCGGATTAAAATTAGGTGGTATATAATATATACCACCGCTCCTCAAAGGGTTAAATTAAGTCATTTTTGCTGGTATTTGACAACAGAAGGACAATTTATTTTTCGTACGAAAATCAACAATACGTAGACAAATATTCAGCAAGAACTTAATCTGATCTTTGGGAAGCTACAAATAAGAAAATATTAACTGAAGACACTACCAGATTTATTTTTTCTGATTTGGGGGAACAGTTTATTAGTAACGATGGTTCTGAAAGAAATAAACAACTGTATATTTTTTCAATTGAGTATAAATTTTTGGCACACCATTCAGTTTCCGTGAAAATATGTATTACCTTAATTTCTGGCGTATTATCCAATCGTAAAGAAAGTTTGTTTCAAACCAAATTTTTTTTTTTAATATTTGGAGTCAAAAAATTAACAAGTAGAAAAAATATCATTTTATTTAATAAAAAATTCTTGACGGAAACATATTTATTTAAGACGCGTTCAATACGACGGAAATTAAGGTACCTTATTTTTATAAATTTCACTATGAAGTTTTTGAAAAAAAAAATGACAAATATTTTTTTAGAAGCCACGTTTTAGAAGAGAATAAGAATTATAATGGTTCACTAGATAAATATATGTCTCTTGTAGTTCCAGTCTAAATTTTAAATCTATAGCTTAATTACTAGCTTTTATACAATGCCCACTAATTTAAAATGTAACCATATTGAGAAAAATGTGTTAAACATTTTAAAGACTGTGTAGAAGTGTGGTTATTATTATTTTTATTTAATATTATATTTTTGTAATTAAACTTTCAGCGAAGTGGCATTGGAAACGAAATGAAATGTTTAAGCTAAATATGTATATATATACATACAGGGTGTTTCTAAACTCATTTTACAAACTTTAAGGGTAGGTAGAGCACACGGTAACAATCAGTCATTGTATAGGAATGTATGGGACCAAGTGACGCATTAAGGGGGGGTCAAGTAGGCCCCTTTTTTAATTTTCAAAATTTCTCATTCATACCAGAAAACTTTTATGCTATCATTTTGTTGACATTTCATAATTACTTAATAATAAAATTCTTCTTTGAAAATTTTTGGTGTGAAATCGAAATGTTTTGAATTGAAAATAGAAATAGAAATAGAAATTTTTTGAATTGAAAAGAGAAATAGAAATAGATTTTTTTTGAAATGGAAAAGGAGTTTTTGGTTGATTCCACTGGTGTTGGAGGGCAGTAAATGACTGGACGCCAGGGCTGCCCTACGAATGTATCTGGAGCAGTTTCCTCGCAGAAGAATGCCTCATGATCATAGAATGTTTAAGCACTTACACCGTCAGCTTTCTGAAACAGGTTCTTTTCACGTTACCAGACAGGAAACTGGGTGAGAAAGAGTTGTACGCAGTGCAAGCCTGGAAGAAATTATTTTGAATTTTCTGAGTGAAAGGCCCGAATCAAGTACAAGAGCTGTTGCACAGAATTTAGGTGTGAGTCATCCGACCGTTTTCAACGTGTAAAAATTTTAAATCCGGAAGACTATCTTCTGCGGTTAAAATTTTGCCAGTGGGTTTTGCAGCAACATATATTGCAGCCAGACTTTACTGCTCATACTCTACTTACAGCTGAGGCAGTATTTACACGCGAGGGTGTATTTAATGCGCACAATTTCCATCTTTGGGCAACCGATAATCCACATGCAACGCGGCCACACGCTTATTAACAACGATTTTCTGTGAATTTGTGGGCGGGTATTGTTTATAATTAATCTTTTTGCCCGTACCTACTACCAAAGAGGCTGGATGGTCGCTGTTACCTTATTTTTTTGCAACATGTTTTACCAGAACTGCTGCAAGATGTTTCGATCGCCCGCCCATTCGTAACCGGATGTGGTTTCAACATGATGGAGCGCCCGCGCACTTCGCCATTGATGTGCGCAGTTACCTGAATGCCACATTTGGGACGTGATGGATTGGGCGTGGTGGACAAGCTCCTTGGCCACCGCGATCTCCCAATTTATCAAGCCTTGATTTATTTTTATGGGAATATCTGAAGAGTCTTGTTTATGAGACTCCAATTGACTCAGACGAAAATCTAGTATCTTGCATATCCGAAGCTGCTGCACGTGTGCGGGAAATGCCTGACCTCTTTAGAATTGTACGCCAATCGTTCCACCGACGCAGCGAAGCATGTATCACAGTTGGTGGGCGCAATTTTGCACACTTATTGTAATATTATTGTATGCATTATTATTTACTTGTAAACCACATTGTAAATAAACATTCTATCTTTTTTTTCATGTATTTCGTTCAGTGTTGGGCAGAATCTGATTACAAAGTAATCAAATTACAGATTAAAATACATTATAATATCATCACTATGCAATCGATTATCATGTAATGCATTACAAAGTAATTTGAACATAATCTGATTACGCATAATCTGATTACCGTGTAATGGATTACAAGACAATTTTCATTTTCTCTTTTAAAATATAATTAGATTAATCTGTAATTAGATTAATTTGTAATTAGATTACAAGACAGTTCCGATTAAGTTTTCAATTGTATAATCCAATTAACAAGTAATGGATTACAAGATGATTCCGATTACGTTTTTAGTTGTATAATCAAATTAACCTGTAATGGATTATAGGTGGATTCCGATTGCGTTTTTAATTGTATAATCCAATTAACCTGTAATGCATTATAGGAGGATTCCGATTACGTTTTTAATTGTATAATCCAATTAATCTGTAATGGATTATAGGTGGAATCTAATTACATTTTTAAGAATATAATTTAGATTAAATTGCAATGTGTTACAAGTTAATGTCAGTTATGTTTGTTCAGAACACAATTTGGTTAACGTGTAATGTAATGCAACTAAATCTTAATTAAATTCTATAAAATCTATTTAAATTAAACTGCTACCTATTACGAGGTAATTCTAATTGTATTTTTAACACTTTCCAACAAAGTTGAAAAGTGTTTAAGAATTTAGTTTTTCTGTCTATCAGTACTCTAATGCGCGTAAATATACTCGGATTTCCATGCAATTGATATGAGTTATTGAGGTTTACTGTGGTATGATTGGTATAGAAAATGAAGTATGTAGCATGTAATTTACAGAGCCAATCAAAAGAATTCTTTTACATTACAGCCTATTAGGAAAAATCGTTTGCGGTGTATTTTAATTATGTTACTGTATTTCAAACATATTGAATTTCATATATATCGCTGAGGGATGTTTTTACAAGATGTTTACTAGAGATTATGGAGTACATAGCATTCACCATTCATTTACAGAGACACACAAAAATTTCGGTTACAGTACTGACTATGAACAATAATTGCTAGAAATACGTTTTTTTTTTTTCAGTTGTTGCACGCGTTTTTGAATGTAACTATTTTTTTTTTATTGCTTGGTTTGTATAAATTCTATAAATCATATACAGGACTGCACAAAAGTTTTCCAGTACATTGACGTTTATAGACGGAAATTCCCAAATGAGAATTTTCAACCGTGTTAATAACCGAATTAAATTTTAGCATACTGCTATGTAGTATATATACAAATCTATTGATAATATGCAGAGCTTCAGATAAAAATTCGGATATTTTTCCGATTATTAATGGTATTTACTGCAGCTGGGTTTTCAAATATGCTATGCATTTTCCAAATTCCGTACTGAGTCTGATATTCCGATTTCAGCCTGTTCGTTATTGTGAATACTCCATAATTTTGCAAAGAGATAGGGGTTTTTTTTCTTATAGGGTTTTTACCCCCCCCCCCAAAAAAAAAGTAAATATATGAGTTTTAAACTTATGAAATGTTAACAAGAACGAAAAATCATGCGTCAAGCATAGATTATGTACCACTTTTCAACGCTTCCAAAATAACTTTACAAATCATTACCGTTTAATAAGCTGAACGATAACATCTAAGTGAACAATTTGGAAAACGCATAACTTATTTAAGAATCCTAATTTCAGGAATTTCCAACATATACAATATTCGGAAAAATATCCGAATACTTTTATTCAGCCCTGTATATGATCCATAGAGTTGTATATATACTACATAGGATGCTAAATTTTAGTTTAGTTAGGAAACGCGTAGCACAGTTTAAAATTCTCCTTCTGGAGTTTCTGTCAATAAACGGAAATGTGTTCGCGAACTTTTGTGCTGCCCTGTATATGATCTACAGAATTTATACACACCAAGTAATAGACAAAAAGTGAGTTAAATTCAAAATCGCGTTCAGCAACTTAAAACGCACTTCCAGGAATTATTGTTAACAGACAGTAGAGAATTATTTTGCGTATCCCTGTAAATGAACGATGACTGCTATGAACACAATATTCTGTAGTAAGCCTCTTGTAATGTACCTTAGTAATAGATATAAATTTCAATGCGTTTAAAATAGTGAAACATTATTTAATTAAACCGCAAACGATTTTTCTCCATAGACGTAATGTAACGGATTTCTTTTGACTGTCCCTGTAAAGTAACTATAAGTGTTCTGCACACCATATTCCATATTATGCTTTTTGTAATGCACCTTAGTGATATATATCAATTACACTGTGTTTGGAATTGTGGAACATCATTAAAGTAAACCGCAAATGATTTTCCCCATAGACCGTAATGTAACGAAAACCTTTTGAGTGTCTCTGAATAAAAGCTACAAGTGCTACACATTTCAGATGAAATATTGTTCATGCTACAGATAACGACAATGACATATAAAAATTGCAGGGCATACCGAGCATGTTTACGGGAGTTAGGGCACGAACAGACGGCAGACGGCCAGACAAACCAAAGTCGTAAACACTTTTCAACTAGGTTGGAAAGTGTTAAAAATCAGCTTCATCCATCACCAAAAAAATCCATATTTTTATTTTTATTTTTATTTATTATTTTTTTTTTGCTCAAAAAAAAAAAAAAAAAAAAAAAAAAAAAAAAAAAAAAAAAAAAAAAAAACTTTGTCATTTCAGCATCAGTTGGACATAGCCATATTTTGGTCACTTTTTGCATTTTATAAAACTTTTATTTTTTAAATGTCTTTGTAATTTATAGTTGGTCTTTAACTTATTTTTATCATTTTTTCGCTTTTTTAGTAAAACTTAGACGGATTTTTGCCCTTTTCTGCACATTTTCATAAAAACAAAAATTTTTAGTCTCGACCCTAAAAACTAGTTAATCACTCAATTATCTTAATTAAAATCCATTCCCGGTATTATTTTTATAAATTCAAAAATTTTTCCCGAGTACGGCACCTGCACTTTGACAGTACTCGGGGACTTTATGCCGTCATTGACGTCGGGTTCCGAGGAACCGGTGCAGGCGGGAACATCACTTCAAACACTTTACTTTGCGATAATTCCTAAACTACACATACAAAAACCACAAGAATCTGTTTTTAAACATTTCACTAACCGTACTCTCGCCTCCACTCAAAATAATAATTCTTTTCACATTTTAAAAAACAACTTTTTCACGCACAGCCCAAAATTCAAACTTTTTAAAATTCTTAACTTTCCCCACATACGATTTTCAAATAAACTGGGTTTCTAATCAAACACATTTTTCTTTTCTACTTTTCAAAAAATTTCAATCTTCGCATGTAAATTTTTTGAGTTATTACACGTTTTTCATCCTATATTTACACTCTTTCTTCCCCTCGTAAATCCGGCTAAGTCTCGTTCATTCTCACTATAAATCATGTTTTCTAGTTATGCTTGGCTTCCCTATTCAAATGTATATGTTCAGTTTCCTTTTTGATCATTTTAATCTCTTCATGTTTGTCGTTTTATATTTTAAGTTTTTCTGTGCTGAAAATCCATCTAAGTCTGGACCCCTCTTCGATTTTCTTAATTTTTTTCTAACACCTAACTGCGAACTCTGTTTTTCGAGCACTTGTTCACAGCAATCCCCACTCTCTCCCAAAACACCGTACTCTACCATATCTTTAACAAATATCAAATCAAGTAAACCTAACTTTAACTTTTCAACACCTCTCTTGTACTTTAAAAATATTTCCATCATCCAGACTTGAACTTTCTCGCAGGCAAATTTGTAGTAGAACACCTAACTCGAACCCAACTTTTATTTTATTATCTTGATTAACTTTTTATCATTTTTAAGCTTTTTTAGCGAAACTTAGCCGGATTTTTGTCATTTTTTGCACTTTTTCACGAAAACAAAATTTTCATTCTCGACCCAAAAACTTGTTAAACACATAATTTTCTTAATCAAAATCCATTCTCTAAATTTTCCTCTAAAATTCAATTTTTTTTTCATAGTCCGGCACCTGCACTTCGAAGGTACTCGGGGACTTCATGCCGTCTTTGACGTCGGGTCCCTGGGAACCGGTGCAGGTGGCAACACCACTTCAAACATTTTCCTTCGCAATAATTCCTAAACTACACTTGTAAAAATCACAAAACTCAGTTTTTTAAACATTTCACAAACCGTACTCTTACCTCCACTCAAAATAATAAATCTTTCCACATTTTAAAATTATTAACTTTTTTCACGCACAGCTCAAAATTCAAACTTTTTAAAATTCTTAACTTTCCGCACATACGATTATCAAATAAACTGGGTTTCTAAGCAAACACATTTTTCTTTCCTACTTTTCTTAAAAATTTCAAACTTCACATGTAAATTTAATGAGTTATTTCATGTTTTTCATCCTTTGTTTACACTCTTTCTTCTCCTCGTAAATCCGGCTAAGTCTCGTTTTTTCTCACTATAAATTATGCTTTCTAGTTACGCTTGTTTCCCCATTCAATCGTATATGTTCAGTTTACCTTTTGCATCATATTATTTTTTCAAATTTATCGTTTTATTTTTTAAGTTTTTCCGTGCTGAAAATCCATAAAAGTCTGGACCCCTCTTCGATTTTCTTAAGTTTTTTCTAACACCTAACTGCAAACGCAGTCTGTTTTTCTATTATACCTAACTTTAACTTTTCAGCACTTTACTTGTACTTCAAAATTTTATCCCCCAACCAGACAAACTTTTTCGCAGGCAATTTTGTAGCAGAACACCTAACTCGTACCAATTTTCATCTTTTCATCTTTATTCCCAAAAACTCGTAATTTTTCAATAACATCGTAAATCATAGTTGGTCTCCTTATTTTTCTTATTATTATGCTTTTTAAAATTTAGTCATTTCAGCACCAGATGGACATAGACATTTTTTGTCACATTTTGCTTTTTAAAAACTTGAATATTGTCAATGTCTTTGCAATTTACAGTAGATCTTTAACTTATTTTTATCTTTTTTAAGCTTTTTTAGTGGAACTTAGCCGTATTTTTGCCCTTTTTTCTACTTTTTCATAAAAGCAAAAATTTTCAATCTCGACCCTACAACTCGTCAAACAGATAATTATCTAAATTATAATCCATTCCCTGCAATATTTTTCTAAAACTCAAATTTTTTCGGAGTACAGCACCTGCACTTCGACGGTACTCGGGGACTTTTTCCCGTCATTAACGTCGGGTCCCGAGGAACTGGTGCAGGAGGGAACATAACTTCTAACACTTAACTTTGTAATAATTCCTAATCTACACATATAAAAATCACAAATATCATTTTCTTAAACACTTCACAAACCGTACTCTTACCTCCACTCAAAATAATAATTCTTTTCACCTTTTTTAATTTTTAAATTTTTTCACGCACAGCTAAGAATTTCAAACTTTTTTAAATATCTAAACTTTCCACAAATACGATTATCAAATAAACTGGGTTTCTAAACAAACACATTTTTCTTTTCTACTTTTCATAAAAATTTAATACTTCACATTTAATTTTATTGAACACCGTACTCAACCATATCCTTAACAAATATCAAATCAAGCATATCTAACTTTAACTTTTCAGCACTTTTCTTGTACTTAAAAAAAAAAATCCAAACTTTTCCGCAGGCACTTCTGTAGTAGAACACCTAACTTGAACCCAACTTTCATCTTTTCATCTTTATTCACAAAACTTGTAAATTTTTTAATGACATCGCAAATCATAGTTGGTATCTAACTGATTTTTCTCATTTTTATGCTTATTAGTAACTTAATCATTTGAGCATTATTATCAATTTTTAAGCTTTTTTAGTGTTACTTAGTCGGATTTCTGCCCATTTTCCCACTTTTTCATAATAACAAAAATTTTCAATCTTGACCCTAAAAACTTGTCAACTCATAACTATCTTATTTAAAATCAATTCCCTGCCATATTTTTCTCAAATTCAAATTTTTTCCGAGTACGGTACCTGCACTTTGACGGTACTCGGGGACTTTATACCGTCATTGACGTCAGGTCCCGAGGAATCGGTACAGGTGGGAACATCACTCCAAACACTTAACTTAGCAATAATTCCTGAACTATACATACAATAATCACAAAAATCAGTTTTTAAACATTTCACTAACCGTATGCTTTCCTCCACTCAAAATAATAATTCTTTTCACATTTTAAATTCTTAACTTTTTAACACATAGCTTGAAACTCAAAAAAAAAAAAAAAAGAGAGAAAGAGGGAAGGAAAAATAGTTTTTTTTTCTTTTTTTTTAGAGAAAAGTTTAGAGAAAGTTTTTTTTTTGTATGTCTTTAGTTCCTGCCACCTGTCGCGTGGGGCTTTGCCCGGCAGGACCAGCCATTGGTGAAGCTTCTACTGCCACGTTTAATCCCTGCGTGCCGGGGAGCTAGCCGGGGAAGACATTAAACGCTCAACGGCTGGGTTCGCCCTCAGCCGAGTGGTCTTCGTCAGGCATTAAAATATTAAAATATCACCTCAATTATTCATGAAAGAAAAAGATAAAAAAATTGAAATAAAACAAATTTATTTCCAAAATAAGTTTCAAATACTTTTCTTTATGATTAGATTTCAATATCTTGAATAGTACTGGATTTGTACAATACTTACAATACTAGTTCTGAGTTTGTTTTAATAGATCAAAATGACCTTTCAATAATTCGAAACCTAGCTAGATGGATTTCTCGTGCTCCAATTAGTATAGGCTACACGTTTCGTGTAAATCGTTTGAGTATTTTTCCAATTATAACAAAAAACATTTTCAGCGCTGAGTTTGTTTTACCCTGTAAAAACGAATTTTCTTGTATTCGGAATCTAGCTAGATCTTTTTCTTGTGCTCGATTTAGTATAGGGGGCAAGTCTCGTGAAAATCTTCCCAGTTGTTTACGATATCATTCATATTCGGGAAAATCCCTTGCTCGTTTAATATATATGAATAATCAGGAAAATCCCTTGCTCGTTTAATATATATGAATAATCGTTAAAATCCCTTGCTCGTTTAATATATATGAATTTGGCGACAGTAATTTGGTCAACAGGATAACTAACAAGTACCAATTGTATATATAGTGTTACGAATATTGTAAATAGTTAGTGTTTGTGCTTAAAAATAATATAAATAGTTCAATTAAGCTCTATTTATAAGCTAACACAATTTTTTAAGCTAACACAATTAAACTATTTTTTGCACTGCGATATCTTAATTTGTTCATTTTTTGCAAACGAGTAAAAGCTATTGGATTTCAATGGGAGTCTATGGAAATTTGGCGAAATACCGGAAATAGCGCCAAGTTGGCACCAAACTTGGCGACAGACCAGGGTCCCTACCCCTTGGTAACCCCCCTCCCCCCAATAGCGCCCATCCTATCCAAATTCTCTACTTTCATGTTAATTCCCCGTCTGACCAATCAGATACGTTTCGCGGTATCGACGCAGATTTTCATTGGTTCATTTCCAAAACATTACTTTTTTTTATGTATAGAAGGATACTGTTCTTGGTAGAAAATGTTTCATAAGATATGCCGGATGCATGATTTTTCGTTCTTGTTGTATCATATTTCTACTGTGTGTGATAAAAATTGTCTTCTGTGGTACATATTTAGTGTTGCGGGTATTAATAACAATTTATAATTTCTGATTTATATTCTGTTTATGTGGGAAAGTGTTTCATAACCTATGCCAGCTGCATAATTTTTCGTTCTTATTGTGTGTGATAAAAACTGTCTTTCATCGGACATATTTAGGGTTGCGGGTATTAATTAATAAAATTTAAAATTTCTGAATAATATTCTGTTCATGCCAGAAAGTGTTTTATAATCGATGCCGGATGCATGATTTTTCGTTCTTGTTGTATCAAATTTCTACTGTGTCTGATAAAAATTGTCTTTTATGGCACATATTGAAAATGTGCCATTGAAATTACACGTAATTGTAACTATAAGTTCTCAATTATAATTATAATTACACCATAATCGTAATCATAGCATTATAGTTATGATTATAATCCTAATTAAATTTCAAATTCAGATTATGATTACATGTAATTGAAATTATAATCTGTTACATGCAATTATATTGTAATCAGATTACATATTAATCATATTTGAATTTTCCCAACTCTGTGTAATCATAATCATAGCATTTATAATTACAATTACAATCCTAATTGAATTTCAAATTCAGATTATGATTACATGTAATTGAAATTATAATCTGTTACATGCAATTATATTGTAATCAGATTACATATTAATCATATTTGAATTTTCCCAACTCTGTGTAATCATAATCATAGCATTTATAATTACAATTACAATCCTAATTGAATTTCAAATTCAGATTATGATTACATGTAATTGAAATTATAATCTGTTACATGCAATTATATTGTAATCAGATTACAGATTAATCAGATTGCAAATTTGCCCAACTCTGATTTCGTTTGATAAATTTGCCAGTTTTGCGCTTTTTTTTAATTCAAAAATTTCGATTTCATACCAAAAATTTTCAAAGAAGAATTTTATTGTTAAGTAATTATGAAATGTCAAGGAAAAGATAGCATAAAAATTTTCTGATATGAATGAGAAATTTTGAAAATTTAAAAAGGGGCCTAATTGCCCCCTTGGTGTTTTTACCTTAACCCCTTCGCGACGAGCGTCCTTTACAGAATTTTTAATCTTTTACCACCGGTTTTTCAAAACAGAAATTTTCGACTATTTGAATCGCAGAAATGCTAGGATTACATAAGGCAAAGCTTACAATAAAAAATAACTGGTGGGAATAATCGAGGATTCTGAGCATCTTATGCGTCACGTATACGTCGCTCATCCCCAAGGGGTTAATGCGTCACTTGGTCCCATACATTCCTATACAATAAATGATTGTTACTGTGTGCTCTACCTACCCTTAAAGTTTGTACCATGAGTTTAGAAACATCCTGTATATATATATATATATATATATATATATTACATTTTTGTTTCACACCATTATCCTCCCTTTAGCTCATTTGCGTAAAAATAGGCAACATAAATATTTAGTTTGCTTTATAAAAATTTCTATACGGATGGGTCAATCCCAAAAGTTTCTTCTATCTCATACAAGTTCATTATTCATTCATTAAGCATCATACATTCATTCCATGCGTTAGTTCTTGATATATGAACATCACTAAAAACGTGTAAATCCTGACAAATGCAGCATAACAGCGCCATCTGTTGGTATATTCACACCAAAACAACAACCTATGTCAGCGTCTAACTGAATCTGTAGTTTGATGAAATTCTGCGCATTAGTTATTGAGATATAGCTATCCCAAAAATCATGAAAAAAGTAATATAGCAGCGCTACCTATTGGGCTAGTTACACCAAAACGTAATCAACACCAATTTACATTAAGGACTAACTGAATCCAAAGTTTTATTAAATTCCGTGCATTAATTCTTGAAATACAGCGCCCACTAAATTTTTGTTACATACCGACAGACATTTTCTAAAACCAGTCAAATCGTGTTCAGGACCCTCTAAAACGAATAAATCCACCAATAACCGGAAGTCGAATTTTTTCACGAATCCAAAAATTTCTTCTTGTAAAGATAGAAGAAAGTAAAAATAATCTAGTAATAAAATACGTATTTGAATAATTAATAGTACAGTTTATAGTATACATAAATATAATCATATATCAAAAACCTAATTACAATTAATAGACAGTGAAACTCATTTGTATATATAAGTACAATATTCAGCAAATGAAAATCATTATCCGATACGAAACTTTCAAGCATCGTAAAGAAAACGCTTCTTTAATTAATGGATCAATAAAATGTATAAAGCTGGTTTTATTATTAAAATATTATAAGAGCTTATTAATGTATAATAGAAAGATTTTATTTTAGAGACTTTATACCGCAGGTCTCCCATTCGGTCCTTTCTTTGAACACCTCTTTTTTTATAAAGAAAAATCTTCTTTATAAATTTTGTAGAAACTGACGTCGAAGCTCGTTTTAGTTGCAAATGTTGCGAATACCTACCGCAATTTTATTTCTAAAAAAATACTGGTTTTCAAAAAACGGACCGTTGGGAGCCCTGCTATGTAACTGCTGAGTTTTACTTATACGTATATTTAAGTTTATATGTCTTCAAGGTGCATAAAACTCCTTGGAATTTACATAGAATTCTGCGCCACGACTTCAGGTAAGAAAATTATTTTTTAATAATTAAATCACAGGTCTTTTTAATAACATTTTTTATAACATTTTTCTACGCTTAAATAAGGCAAAAGGTTCTATTGAAAATTATGGTAACACTGTAGGAATTCGGCCTTTAGCCCATATGATCTGCTTAATTTAATACATTATAAAATGTGCTTACTTTTCTTTTAAACAATGAAAATGTTAAATTTTGAAAAAGATATTTCTTTAATCAAGTTGTAACTTAAAATAGATTAATTAAAACTTCTATGTTATATATTGATAAACATGTCGGTCTCATTGTCACGTAAATAACAAGTTTTATAGAATCCAATGCAAAACACTATCCTCATTTACGAAATTGACAAAAAGTCTCTTTTCTAATTTCCTAGGAACATAATTCGTTTGATGTTATCTAGCTTAGTTCTGGGGCAATTCATATCCACTAGTAACAAGTCAAGTTTCAAATGATCCCCGTGATTGGAACAGTGATACCTTTTCACTACATTGTAATGCATGGAATTTCTAGCGGCAATTTATTCGCTAGTATGTGTAAGTTAGGGAGCTTTCACGTAACAGTATGCGAGTGAACTACAGTGCATTTCAGAGTAATTCATTAAAGTGAATCCCTTTGATAACATTAGAGATCATTTTCGGAGTGTATATATAATTTTAATTAAGTGTACTTTGTTCTGTATTCATGATTATTACTATACAATTAATTCAGTTGCTTATAATATAAATCAAACGAAGGCTATTTATAATAATTTTAAAAGGTTCTTATATAATATATATGATTCAAAAAGGTATATAGTCATTTATCTAGTATCTAATTCATATATTTATTCATATAATTAGCTCATTACTCATATATTTATTCCAATTCATTGGATTCAAACACCTCGTAAAATTATATACTTTAGGCATTTATTCTTTAATCTTCACAAAGTCAGTAAATGTCAAATTTATACATTAATTATATGTTTTGTAAATCATCCGAATGAATCGTTTCATTGTAATAAGAAACGTTGAATAGACCCAAACTTAATCAGTGTTAACGCTAAATTATATATATTTTTTTATTATGAAAAATATTGGTAGCTCCATATTAAAATAAATTTATTATGACCTAGTAAGTTTTTACATAAAAAATCAGCATTGTCCAAAATGCATGCGTTATAGCTTATTTCTATGATTATTTTTTAGAATCACAAGTTTAACTTTTCTAAAGACTATCAATAGATGATTGAGCTTTCAAATAATATACTGTTATAATTGAAATCAATAATTAAAAAAAATTGCATTGCCCCCGGAAAAATTTCAAAATTCTTTTATGTTGAATATTACATTAACTCCACATAATCTTTTCTCAACGGTTTAATTTAATACCACAAGATGATTGCAACTCGGAAGCCCCTTAACCGAAATAAACTGTTCGGCAACTGTTCGACGTAACTGAGATGTTTTAAATCTTTTGTTTTAATAGTAGATGTTTTATTTTGTCTCCATCGTTTTATATCAAATTCATTATATGTTAAGTGTAAGCAGATAAATGGATGAAATTTTGCAATTTGAAAATATAGCGCCCTCTTACGTTTGATTGTTTTTTTTGCATGCTTGAAAAGGAAACGCTCCATAGCCAAAAAGACCAACACTTCTCTAAAGTCAATAATATGAATTGACATAAACGGCTGATAATGGAACCTATGAATTACTAGTAGCTGGTGTATTTATTATTATTATTGTTATTATTATTATTATTTTTTTTTTTTTTTTTGCGAAAAACTTTTGCTTTGACATCTCGCATTAGGAGGGAAATTGGCGCTGGTGTACGCTAACAAATTTGACGCATCCTATGCACGCTCCAAGTAGGTATAATAGCTGTGCTTCATATTTGTATTTGTTAAAAGCTATGTTTGTGGTTGTATATATAGAGTGTATATATACAGTGGTGGCCAAAAGTTTGGACATTTTTTGAAAGTTTCATGTTTTTCAGCTTTGTGTGCTTGTAGAATATATTGATTTTCACTTAAATACAAACGTATACATATCAAATTGAAGGTAATTTAATGTAGAATTTAATAATAAAAACAGTATTACAATATCTGTATTAAAAAAAAAAGTTATGCTCATTTTAGTAGAACAAACAAACAAAAATCGTTTTGAATAAAGACGTGTTTTGTAATAAAAGAGTACTAGCCAATCACAAACACTGTTCTGGGGTCCAATTAAATATCTGTAACTATAGTTTAGGTTATTTGCATGATAAAAGAGTTATTGTTGTGGAAATATTTTGCGGAATGAGGCATACTAGTACAATTAAACAGAGTATTGCTGTTTTTGAATATTTAAAGTCCTTTTTTTTATTTAAACTAATTTTAAACAATGTCGTCAACAAGAAGAACTAATTGGGCATCTACAAAAATAAGCTAAATTGTCATATTGAGAGAAAATGGCCTCTCTTATGCTGAAATTGCAAGACAAGTTCGTGGTCCAGTGACTTGTTCTGGTGTACGAAAGTTCTGTTTGCGTTATGAAAAAACGAAATCAGTGGAAAATAAGGCCAAATCAGGCCGAAAACAATGCACAAGTGCTACTGCCGATAGAAAAATTAAACGGCTATGCCTTCAAGATAGAAAAATTTCATCAGATGCCATTAGATGTGAAATGAATGCAGCGAGTATTGCAGTAAGTTCAAGAACAATAAGAAGAAGTTTATCAGGATTTGGACTACAAGCTAGAATTCCAAGGAAAAAACCATATTTAAATCAAAAGCAACGCGAAAAACGAATTAAGTGGGCAAAATAACACATTAACCCTTTATATCCTGAATTAATTTTCCAGCTACTTTATAAGATGCTCAGAATCCTCGATTATTCCCACCAGTTATTTTTATTTAGAAAGTTTTCCTTATCTAATCATAGCATTTTTGCGATTCAATTAGGTGAAAAAATCTCAATTGAAAAACCGGTGGTAACAGATTAAAAATTCTGTAAAAGACGCTCGTCGCTAAGGGGTTAAAGTGGTACTTATAAGTACTGTCAGGATAAAAAGGGTTAAATGGTCAGAAAATCAATGGAAACAAGTAATCTGGAGCGATGAGAGTAAAATATCGCTCTTTGGTAGTGATTGTAGAAAATACGTGAGACGTAGATTAGGAGAAGCAGTTCATCCTGATTGCATTGAAGCAACTGCAAAAAACCCTACAAATGTCATGATTTGGGCATGTATGTCTGCAGATGGTGTGGGCCGAATTCAAGTGATTGATGGCATCCTGAATGCCAAAAAATACATCGAAAAAAAACATCTGTCCTGGAACCAAAATTGATACCTTACATCAGGGATCTCTTCCCCAACAACGCACCATTTATTTTTCAGCAGGATTCAGCTACATTCCACACAGCAAAAGTATGCAAAGCATGGTTTCAAAATAAAGGCATACATATATTGCCATGGCCAGGAAATAGCCCTGATCTCAATCCAATTGAAAATTTGTGGCGACGTTTAAAAATTCTTGTACGAAAAAAAGTCCACCCAATAAAAGACAACTTATTGAAGCTATAATTGATTCTTGGCACCATGTGATTACGAAAGATGAACTCCAAACACTCGTTCACTCGATGAAAAGACGCTGTGAAGCTGTCTTAAAAATAAGGGTTATCCTACTAAGTATTGATTGTGTAAGTATCACTTTAAAAAAATTCAAATCTAAGATAGATCTTAGTTCCATAACTTTTTTTGTAATACAGATATTGTAATACTGTTTTTATTATTAAATTCTACATTAAATTACCTTCAATATATGTACGTTAGATATATAAACGTTTGTATTTAAGTGAACATTAATATATTCTGCAAGCACACAAAGTTGAAAAACATGAAACTCAAAAAATGTCCACACTTTTGGCCACCACTGTACCTTATTTAATTGTGGTTCTATTTGAAGCTACCAAATTCTTACAAAGCACACTACCAAAAGATATACTTATTGTACTTGTTTTGTCGATAGCGATTTCAATTTGCGACAATTTTGAGGTATCAAAATTTGTTTTACTATCTTCATGACGGGCTCTACATATACGTGCCACATAGCAGCGCTGTCTAACTTGACGCCAGGAGAATACCAGAAATTTCATACATAGATTTTCCTCTATTTAAACGGAGATATTCAGAGATTAAATAAGAGATTACTGAAAAAATGTCCTGACTTTGCGGGCACCATGTTGGACATGATGATGATGAATTACATTTGAAATACGTTGGAAGCACAAGAAAAAACATCTACTGTATAAAAATATGTATAAGTTTCATAGAGATAAAAATTATTTTTTTCTGCATTCCTCACTTACAATATACTAATATAATTTTTAATAGTAATATTAATATAAAACTTTTCAACCAACAATTTATATTTTCAAGAAACCTATAACTGTTCAAGAAAACATTTTTTGCCTTGTAGCATATACATATAACAGGTTTATAACAATGAAATCAGTCTTCATTTTCTTTTTATCTAGAGAGATCTTTACATGGTGGGAAAAATCCTCGAATTCATCGCTATTAACTTTTACGCTTTTTTCCTACCAGTATTTTTCTGCAGTAAAATCTGCCTTATTTAATCCTAAATTTTCTGTAATTAAATAACACAATTTTTTCTGTTTAAAAATAGTGGTACGAAAAAAGAGTAAACGTTGACGCCACATAAAAAAACTGTTTGCTTCATTTAGTAAGATAATTTTAGCGATTAATGGTCGAAAAGTTTAAATTAAAACAGGTGGTTGAACGAAAACTTAAAAAAAAAGAAAGTGTACGGAGAAAGCGTTCCCGGTCGTCGTGAATGATTTAAATAGTTAACTTCTAGGAACCTGAAGACATATTAAAATTTTTACTGTAAAACAAACCTAAATATTTAAAGAAATGTAAAATAAATTTTAAATGTTAGACATTTAAACACCTAATGTCTTTTTCGCATGGACAGCTTTAATAAGAATTAAAAACATATAAATTTTATTCAATTAAAAGAGGAAATAAAAATATATGAATTAAGAGAATAATTTTTAAAAAATTTAGACAATTGAAGCGTATATTTCTTCTTAACCCCTTAATCGTCGTGCCCGAGACATTCACGGGCAGCGTAGGTTACGCCTGTTTTATTCAAATTGTTTGATTCCCACCAGTTTTTTAAAATAGTTTTATTGGCTTTATTCTTGCATTATCTTATCTGTCTATTAAATAAGACGAACATTTCTACTTAAAAAAACTGGTGGTAAACAAGCAATCTGAATTTTTAAAAAGTAGCCTACACTTAAAGTGCGCGACGATTAAGGGGTTAAGGGAGTTTTCTTGAAATAATGGCTTTTGAAAATAAGCCGCTATTCAAAATAGGATTAGTTTGCACGCACATCAGGGTTTCCAGTTTAACCTCCTTTTTAACCTTCCTACCCTGAATGGGTCTAATCGACACGTATGAATAATTGATTTCATTCGATTCGAACCAGAAATATTTTCACAAAGTAAGTTAAATGAAAGATCGACATAACTAAGTAAAATAAGTATGTTAAATAGTTTTAACTAAGAATTCTGGCGTAAATTGTTTTTATCAAGTTTTAGTAAAATTTCAACAGGGTAGGAAGGTTAATTCAGAAAATCTAAATTCGTACAAAAATTTTCGAATGGTATTTTTTGCTTCCCCCAATAACACGTATTTCGTGATTTCATAAAATAAAAATTCTTCTTTCGGAATTTCTTGGATGAATTCGGTATTTAAGAAAAAAAGCGACACTTCCAACCCATATACAGATGTGTGATTCTGCACTATTGGGGAAAATTAGAGTCCCACTTTTTCGTTATCATTTTTGCGATTGCGAATTTTGTAAAAGTGATACAGGGTATTTAAGTGTAAAGTTTACAAACTTTAACAGAAGGTAAAGCACACTACAATAACCAATTTTTGTATAATGGTCGCAATCTATCTATGTAGTCAAAAGTACAAAGCACTTCACTTCAATCTTATCCCGAATTTTTATTCATAACTTTATTAATAATGAAGATATATTAACGATATTTACAACATAAATAAATTGTTGTGTGATGAAAATTATCAGAAGTTCTAATGGTGAACAGTAATTTGGTCTGTGCACCGTATGCAATACCAGCTACTTTCCGAAAATTGACTCATCTAATTTAGCGCTGATTCACTGCAGATGGTGTCTTTTTCGCTACATCACGTGAGATGTTTTCATTTCAGTTGTTGAAAGTGGTCTCCATCCGGAGATACAGTTGACATTACATATGTTTGCACCAAGCAAATTTCTCTGTACTTCAACAGCTCTGTATGAGTTTATCTCATTTTAAGCATAACAAGTTAATTATGTTGTAAATATCGCTAAGATATTTTCATCATGACCAAACACCCGAGATCAGTTTGAAGTGAAGTTTGAAATGAACGGTGTAATGCGTAAAATGCGACCCTTTTTTCTATACTAAAAATATTTGTTGTAGTCGCTTAAAGTTTGTAAACGTTATACAGAAACACACTGTACATGCAACAAACGCAATTACAGTATTATTACAAGAGGAACTATGAATAAAGTGAAGGAGACATATAGTGTGGAGTCTACCAGTTGCCAGTGAAGTAATAGAGAATGTAGTCAGAAAATGGGCTGTTGTTTGTTTACATCGACTCAACAGGGCCTGATTGCCAGAGAAATTTGCACCTTATTTAAACGCTTTATTCAAGAAAATGTTTTTTTCATAAACAGAGCATGCAGCATATAAGAAAAAAATTTAAAATTGTACCAGTTTCCTTAATGAATAATCTTCTAGATAAATGTATTTAATATATCTCATTGAAATATATCATGAATATATATTTTTTAAATCAGTGGTAATATCAATAAAATTGCCCCTATACGCAGCAAGGCCTGCATAAATGAGGCAGAAACTTCTATTCGTTTTTACTGGTGGATGTTTGCCCCAGAGGCATGATAATATATTTCAATGACATTGGCAGAAAGATTGTTGATGTAGGCACAGTATGGGGGAACATAAGTGTTTAATTCCTGCTAGGTTTAACCCTTTTTATCCTGACGGTACTTATAAGTACCACTTTAATAAAACACCTACATATTCGTAATATGACCGTTTTTCCTAACGGTATTCACAATGGAACAAAGAGTGTATTTCTGACAGCAGGCAGGAGATGGCAAATTCAAGCACATATCCTCTTTCTTTGCATTGTAGGGATTTTACATTTGCCACGCTACAATCGAAATCCATTTTGCAATAGAATTGACATGCATGTTGTTCTTCATTTTAGTAATTTTAGTGGTTTATTACCGGTTATTTAGTACTATTATTTTCTATTGTTTTCTATACTCTACAGGTGAACATTTCCTATATTTTATTTGAAGTTTACTATTTGAAATTTACTATTTTATTTTATATCATAGGGTAAAAATTCTATGGTGGTTACAGTTGCATAATTAACCACTAAAACAATATAAAATTATTTTCCTCTTTCCTATGTTTATTCTGCACCAAAACTTATCCAATGATGCAAAAATACAATTAAAAAGTACCCGGAAAATTAATTCAGGATATAAAGGGTTAAACTTCTACAAGTTAAATCAAATAGATATTTTTCCTTCATTCTGATAGAGATTCTCTATGAATAAGGCGTTTAAGTAAGAAGAAAATGTCCATTCAAATTTACTGATGTCAGATTGTAATTCTGTAATAAGCTCTTGAGAAGCCAGATAAGTTGAAGTTTCAGAATTTTTAGGAAATGTCAATTCCTCTTTATTCATATTTACGTGGTATTGCAATCCCTCCATTTTATTTCGATATTGTCCACATTTCTAAAATTAAATTCCAGTACATTTGACAAAAATACACTTTTGTACATTAAAATAAATATTCATTAAAATGTTGTAGTTTAGGGAAAATATGTACATTAGTCTTAAAATAAACGATTTGTCAAAAAGTACATATATTCACAGATCAACATTATTTCTATCTATAAACAGAAAGTAAAAATTCTAAAATACGTAAAATATATATGCTAAAATGATGTGAAATGGGGAATAAAATAAAAAGAACATATAAAACATTTTAAAAACATGTTAAAATTCACTGCCACCCGTTGTTAGAATCTACACATGTTTTTTTCTCTATAGTCCATTTTCTCCCTCTCGTTTATATTCCTTCCATTTACGTGTGGTTGGAATGTACATACATACACACACACATTATTTTTCACATCATACTTATAGATGTGAAAAATGTCCACGATAGAACTAATAAAATTAAAAGTATTTAATTTCTCTACATGTTTTTGTAAAAATCTTTAAATTGAAATGCGGTGATCTAAATTAAATTGTATGCGGGATATGGGGAAGAAAACAACATAAAATATACATTGATCATAATTCACTAAGTAAAAGTTTAATTTTTGCTGTGGATTTTAGCACGCTTAAAGTAGGCACAATTATAAAAATATCTACACATTTTAGGGTGCCATTTTGAGCGACGCTAACAACACACACAAACACACGCAGCAAATCCTGCCATTCGGATAATGTGGGTCAATTTAGGATACCTGGTTTTGATTTTTAAAATATATCGCAATTAACGGCCGAAATTATTTTTCTCTTTAAAATGCAAAAATTGCATCTCATACCAATTTTTGTCTCCTTTTATTGCGGAGTTTCTGTATTTACTTAACCCTTTGAGGCGCGGTGCTTTATATTTTATACCACCTAATTTTAAGCCAATTCAAAACAGAAACTTTTAATTAAATTTTACTTTTTTTAACTTGAACGAGAAAAAGTTGAAAAATTGCTTATTCTTATTTTGAACTAAATTCCGGTGGGAATTCAACGTTACAGGCGAACAAGTGCTTGCCCCTGAAAGTGTTAAAGAGAATATTTTTCTAAAAAATACTGGTATACAAACAACAAAATAGATGTCTGCTATTCTGGTACCATATGGTACAGCTAGGACTTAATGGGTTAATTTTAGCATCCTATGGAATGATGCGAACTCAAATGCATATATAATTTTTTTGTATTAACAAGGAAATGTAATTGCATGCAATACGAAGCTAGAACAATAATGGTAAAACAATTAAGTTATATAAATATATTTCTCGCATTCCACTTCAAATGTCCATGAAACATATTTAATTTGTCGTTAATATGTTAAATTATGTGTGGTGCATATTTTCCTTCGTGACAAGTGCTTTACATAATCGTAACAGTTCAGACACTAATCAAGTGCGTTCAGTTTTCAAATCAGTTTAATCACTTGAATCATATGCTCTTAATTTTAAATTAAGCAGTTCTGGAATACAGAAAATTCAAAATGTCATTTCATTACAATTCACTAGAGTGTACATTTTATCATTTTGCATAAGTTATAAAACTGTTAAAACTTTAATGACGGTAATTTCCATATTAATAATATCTCTGGTCGTCGTATTGCTGATTTAAAATCGCCAAAATTAACTAGATACGATGATTCCAGACACTTTAAATTTTATTATTATTGTATACAAATATTATTCCATACATTATACAAAATATTATGTATGCTATTTAATTCATAATTTCTTCTACATAATTCTCATTTCAAAAGCTCAAAATATATATTTGTGTATATAATGAACTAAATTTTATTTGTAATACTGTTTTTCGCATTTTGTTTGTAATTGCGTCTATTTCTGGAATTTCCCTTTTATTCAAAAATTCCCGATCCAAACAACAAATTCCAAAAAAGACAATAAACAACATTTATATTCTGATTTGGTACAATGATTAACTGAAATGAAATGAAATGCAAATGAAATGATGAAAATACGAAATGGAGTAATTTTTATTCTAAAATAACTGAAAAAAATCCCTAACATTTGCTAACATTTCTTCCTTTCTTTCTTTTTTTTTTTCAACTACACACGAATATGTAAAAGAATTATATATAAAATCATCAGATGGTATTAGGAACAATTGCACCTCCAACACATGCATTATATGCTTTAATCTAGATCTAGATATATCCTTTGAAAGGTTGAGAATAAGATGTAAAAGGCATTTACATGTTAGCTATCTCGTTAATTGTTTTATTTATTTGATGGGAGTAAACAAAATATTATTGTTGTTTATGATAGTATAAAAACACTAAACTATTTATAATAATGTTTATATGAATTGTTGTTATAGTACTTCTTTTGTTTCAATGAGATTTTAAATTGCGAATGTGTCCAAAATACATTTTTTATAAGTTTAAATTATATTTCACAGAAATAAATTTGTATAGTGACTAAAATATTGTAGGTGATAACGATTTACATAATGAATTTAAATTTACTTTGATTATAAATTAAAAAAAGTATTATAAAAGTTAAAATATACTGTAAATACAACACTCAGACTCCATAACATTTATATATTTATAAATTTATATGAATTAGGGTTGATGGTATGATTGGTTGGTTTAAAGCAGATAGGAATATTTGGCACTCAAATGTCCAGCATCTTTGTTAAATGAGATCAATCAGAGCAGAATCACTGTTCAAAATGGAATCCAAACCATTATTAACATCCAAGTATTAACCGTTCTTAAAAATATATATATTCGAATTTCATATTCGAAAAAAAAATGTGAAATGTAACTTATAAGTATTTTAACAGAAATCAATTTTTATAAGCATCGTACATAGGAAATCAAAATTACAGGTGTGTCTCACGAGAAGTTCTTATATTAGGATTAAAAAATACCCTCAATACCCTCATTGCAATCTGTTTTGCAAATATTAAAAATGAATTCAACATGAGAAGTTCCAACCTTTAATCCTCCTAAACTTTTTGATAGAATAACTTCCCGTTAGGTATCCGATTATAAAGTTTTGAAAGAATCTAAATATATTTTCTAAATGGGGTGTTATTATTAAAACTTTTAAAATTTGTTGCACTTTAACCATGCACAGATTTTTTTTTTTTTAGTTTTATTGCTTATATTTAGGATTATGTACTGCAAATTTTAAATTGTCATTATTCGCCTTAGTGAATAGTAGACTTTTGTCAATACATAAAATGGATATTTTTATTTAAGTACAGTGGTATCATGGAACAGAATTTATTTATTAGAGGTTCACTTTTAATCGATTCATATATGAAGGTCTCCCACTATGTCCTATTAGGTAGCTTTCAATACAAAAATGTATAAAGCTACCTATTGCAGCCGTTCGGAGGAAAGCAGTTCCGGAAAATTTCGATATATTTTCACCGATCATGACCCCCAGACCCCAAAACCACCCTCCGTTCAAATGCTCATTTATATAGGGTGATTCTGAATTCATCATCAATATTTGGTGGGGAGGTAGGGAATAGGAAAAGAACACTATTTCACATAGGAAAGCATGGGCGCAGACGTCATGTAGTAGGGCAATATGAATCCGGTTAAATGATGGAAAGAAAACATAACAAGAAAGTGGTAAGAGAAAAAACATTTATTTGTGCATCTTTTGTACAGACTTACAAGAGGTGCTCGAAATTCTGACCATTTGCTAGAGTACATGCCTCACAACGACGTTGCATGGACAACCGAACTTTCTGGAATATGCCTGGCGTTTCCCGGATGTTTGCGGCGGCAACCGATATGCGTGCTACAAGGTCCATAGCACTGGCAACAGGGGTCTCGTACACCATGTTTTTCATGGCACCCCATACAAAGAAGTCTATTGGAGATAAATCCGGTGACCGTGGTGGCCAACAAACCGGTCCACCGCAACCAATCCATTGAGCTCCAAATTTTCTGGTCAGGTAACAACGCTCATCATTTGCGAAATGTGCTGGAGCGCCGTCATGCTGGAACCACATTCGCCGGAGAATAACAGCAGGAACCTCGTTCATAAGACCCGGTAACACAGTCTGAAGAAATATGAGGTAGTTTGCGCAATCTAAACGGGATGGTAGTAAATACGGTCCCAGCAAACAGTCGCCGACGATCCCAGTCCACACATTGACGGCAAAGCGTTGTTGCGCAGCTCTAATTCTCGTACCGTGTGGATTCTGATTAGCCCACACATGCGAATTGTGTGTGTTGAAGACACCTTCACGAGTGAAGGACGCTTCATCTGTGAAAAGAACATACGTTGGGAAATTGGGATCAACGGCTGTTCTCTGCATGAACCACTGACAAAAAGTAACACGCTTGGGATAGTCCTCTGCTTCCAGTAACTGCACTCTTTGCAAATGAAAAGGATGTAAACGTTCCTCGTTTAGTATCCGCCACACTGTTGATTGTGAAACTCCAAACTGGCGAGCCATACCTCGTGTGCTAGAACTTGGCTGTTCTTCGATAGACTGTAGGACAGCTTCCTCGACTGAAACTGTCCGTGTTGATCGGCGGCTGCCTCGATCAACATTAATACCAGCAAATGATCCAGTTTCGCACAGTTATCGATGAACACGTGAAAACATTTGATGCTGTGGCACGCGCCGGTTGGGGTAGCGCTCTGCATACATTTGCCTAACTCTAAGACAGCTTTCTCCTGCGGCACCGTAAGTTAGATGCATATCTGCAAGTTCTTGAAACGTATACCGGTTCAGAAACTTCTGCGAAGTCACCTTGTCGAATGACGACTGGCTGCACACGGCAGACAGCTATGCGCGTTCATGGGAGATGCGGACACAAAGCGCCCTCTATACACCGTCATACGTTCGTTTGTGCCTATGCTTTCCTATGTGCAATAGTGTTCTTTTCCTATTCCCTACCTGCCCACCAAATATTGATGATGAATTCAGAATCATCATATGTATATCCATATATATATATATATATATATATCTGACATATGTCATACGATAACGCTCGTATTTATAAATCGATTTTGATGAAACTAATTGTGTGTATTAAGGTCACCAATGTCTCGACCGAGTTCGTTGGCCAGCTTGGTCCGCCATTTTGTTTCAAGATGGCGGCCATTTAAAAATTTAAAACTAAAATAACTATACAAAAAAATTAAAAATTAAAATTTATTTTTTAATTACGTGTTAGGCCTTGATACAAGGATTCCAGAGCATTTTTTGGTTTACCTCTATCTTAAAAAATGGCTGAGATAGAGCAGTTTGAAATTCTAGGGTGGTTGACATTTTGAAACAAAACAGCACATTAACGCGATTACTCGCAAATTATTTTCTTTCATTGTTGTAATAATTTTCCCAATCATACGCATAAAACTATATATTCATATACGTTAGCGCCAAAATTGGCGACATTGGCGACAAAATTGGCAAAATTGGCGACAAAATTAGCAAAATTAGTGACATTTGGCGAAATATCGCCAAATTGGGCGACCAAAATAAGTTTTTATAAATGAAGCCAATTTGGCTATTGCTCAATAATTTGGCGAAATTCTTATTCCAATTCAGTATTAACGAATCTTTTGTAAAAGTTTCTTTGCATTTTAACTTGCTGTTTTCGTGTAACATTAGCTAAAATTTTAAAACGAAGATATAGGAAAGCTACCTTTTCCTCCCGGTACAGGCCGGAAGGACTTTTTTAATACCACTTTTCTAAAAAAAATCTTCCCTTTTATATTTTCCAATATAGTTGAAAAGTGTTTATAAATTCTGTTTATTTGCCGTCTGTCTGTTGCGGTCTGTTCGTGCTGTAACTCGCGTAAATATACCTGGGTTTCCATGAAATTTATATATATTATTAAAGTTTCCTACGGCGTGTTCGGTATTGAAAATGAAGTGTGTAATATATATAGTCCGTTTACAGGGACACCCAAAAGATTTCCGTTACATTACAACATATGGGGAAAAATCATTTGCGGTATATTTTAATGATGATACACTATTTCAAACATATTGAAAGTGATATATATCTGACGTGTTATAGAATATAGTGTGCATAGCATTTATCGTACATTTATTGTACAGGGACACTTAAAAGAATTCCGTTCATTACGGTCAATTTAGAAACATTGCTTGCGATGTATTTTAATGATATTACACTATTTGAAGCTTATTGAAATTGATATATCATTAAGGTGAAGTTCCAAACGTATACTATATAATACAGTGTGTATATTTTCCATTGTTTATTTATAGGGTCAAACGTAATATATCGATTACAGTACTGTCTATGGACAATAATTGCAGAAAGTGTGTTTCAATTGTGGTATGCGTTTTTTAAATTTAACAATTTTTTATATTACTTGGTGTGTATAAGTTATATAGATCATATCGTTGCTACCATGTTAAACTATCAAATGTGAAAGAATACATATTTCATTATTTTTAAAAATGGGCCGATTGTCACCACTAAATTTTAATAGTATTCTTCACTAGGGTTGCCAGTTTGGCAAACTTTTCCATTCCAAAATTCCGAATTCATGCCAAAAATCTGTAACAGATATTTTTGATTTAATTATAGTTAGACATTTCGTGACAGTTTATTATTTTTTTCTGTGACAATTGCCAATATGAATTCTGCCTTTCTATATAAATAAGAAGGCCAAACTGGCAATTCCGTTCTTAACAAACATTTTATTAGTATTCTTACTAGGCGAAGACTTCCAATAAAATTTAGTGTTGAAAATCGGCCCAATTTTTAAAGTAATGGAAAATGAATTTTTTCACTTTCAATAGTTTGACATGGTAGCGACGATATATAGGGATGCACTAAACATTATGGGCATTTCGTTTTATTGATGTAATTTGCTGAAAGGGAAATTTCAACTGTGCTATGAGTTTTCTAATTAAATTAAATTTTAACATGGTATGTAGTATATATACAAATCTATAGATCATATAGATGGCTGCACAAAAGAATTCGGATGTTTTTTAGGCTATTGGTGTTAACTGCTGAAATAAGGTTTTCAAATGTGTTATAAGCTGTACAAATTATTTACTTAGATGGCCTCTTTCACCTTATTAAGCAGTGAAGTTTTATTATAGCACTCTGAATGTGTCTGAAAGTGTTTTATAATATATGGTTGACTCATGATTTTTCATTCTTGCTAGATTTTTTTTTACAAAATTTGTAGACACCTCCCCGGAGCATAATTTTTGTTGCAAATGTGGTATAAACGTAGCACGAAAAATGCCTTCAGAAATACTATTATTCAGAAAGTGGTCAGTTGGAGCCCTGTATACGCATCACTGTGCAGTGTACGGATATATATGTAGATGACCCTCTAAGCACAATTTATGTATAATATTAATTAATAGTCGTCATTATTAATTGGTTGATAGCTGTCACATATTCATACGATAATCTTCGGTACTGTTAGATATACTAGTGTGCATAAGGAAATAATTGTTTATTCTACTAGTATCTATTCCGAACTCAAAGATAAGTTTCAGGTCCAATGAGGAAGACTCTCCTGACATACTATGTAGTATATATACAAATCTATAGATAATATAGAGCAGAGATACCAAGCTCCCACTTATCTTCCGTAATATGTGGATTACTTTGACTCAGTTTAACAGCGTTTCGAACCAGAAAATTTATTTTATGAAAATTTATTTATTTAATTTTAAATTTCTACATTGAATTTATTTCTTGAAAAAAAAATCTGTTGTGAATGTATTAAACCTGGGTCAAATTAACCCACATATTACGGAGGATTAGTGATAGATTTGCAGCTCTGTATAGAGGGCTGCACAAAATATGTCAATATATTTCTGACTGCTGATGTTCATTGCTGATATAAGGTTTTCAAGTTATTTACATAGAGATCATCTTTCACTTTATTAAACCGTAATTGGAGTGAGATTTTAAACTTTTTCCGTTTACTGCATACATATGCTTGACTGCTAAAAACAACTATAATTGCTTTTTGTATAGGAAAATTTTCCGGTTTCTTATTTGCAGTGTACATTTTAATCATTAACGTCACTAGAGTTATTTAACCACTTTGAATCGGAACTTTTAAAAACATCTTTGGAAATAAATACTGTTATTTTAAAAATATTAAAAGTTGTTATCTAAATCTCAAAACTTAAAGTTTACTAAAATTTAACGAATTTGACATTTTCTGAAATTTAACGAATATAGTCATTTTGCATACTATACCTCACCATGCTTGTATACTCTTGTCCGGTTTCAATTTTCAGATTTTGTTTTCCTTTCTACCTGGTTTCCGCAAGTATCTCGGTATAAAAGGGACGTAGCAAGAACCATCACACGAAACGCCGCGCTCCGCGAATTCTGCGGCGGCGCATGAATTTATACTGTTCTTATGACGAAATGATAAAGCCGAATTTTTAGAGACGTTTGGAAAATGTCGTATTACAACAATATTAAACAGACACAACATTTTTCAAGTTTTATTAAAATGTGTACCACAAATTATTAGTCCGGAAAAGTAGCAGCTATTTAAAATTTAATGAGTAAGACATATGTTTGACATAAAAGAATCGTCAATGGTGTAAAGATAATTAAGCGCACTTTTATTATTATTACTAAATTCTGAAGCACTTATATGATTACAATAATAAAGGTATTGGCATATACTATCATTATTATATACAGATGAAAGAAAAATAATTGTAAGATCAAATACTCAATGAAAATATATGTCCTTTCATTGAACAGCAGACTCGAACTAAATAAAATTCCATTTTCCTAATTTTTAATCAGGAACATTTTTTGTTAATATTTTCTGATTGATTGAATTATGGATAAGGAAACATCATACGCATGTTTCCTTTGTGAGATTTAAATGTAAATTACTCTATAACTTTTCTTGGTATTTTCAATATATTTTATTTATATTGATCTTATATATAATATATTTATCTCTAACCCTTAATTGCATAGTGATGTACTAAATTTCCATCACTTTTTATTTAACTTTTAATAAATAAATCAACTTCTTCGCCACCACTATATTTATATAGAAATATTAATCCAGTAAATTTCCCCTGAACTATGTCGCTGAACAAAGTTAAAAATCTATCTTAAAATTTCTGGTGTCTAATATTTAATATATGTATAAAAAAATACAATTGTAAAAAAAAAAAAAAACTCATGCAAAGAAGGGTTAAACATTTACTACATATCATCCGTGGATATTTAGTTATTTTTTTCATTTTATTTAAATTTTCTTTTGAAAGTTTTAAACCGAAATAATAATTCCGCTCTGACTTTAAAATAAAGCAAATGTTATCAATTAACGAACGAATGCCGCCATATTGGCGGTATCTAATTTGTATTGTTCAACTATGTTGTTTCCAATTGTTATTTTTTTTTGGCACTGGTTTTTTAGTCAACCATTGTTTCATTATATAATTGCTGAAATTTTGAGATTAGGTAAGTTTTCTGTCCACAAATACTGGTTTCCGATTGCAAACAACACATTTGAAGACTACAAATTTGGTGTCGCGAATGAGGCGGCATACTTTTGTTAAATATTAAATTTTATATAATTAGAATATTAACTCAATCATTTATTTAACTCTTATCCAATCGTAAAAAAGTTAGCTAATTTTTCGATATACAAACACCATTATTGCCAATTGAAACATAAAAAATAGCATTTTGCTGCGAATGTGATTATTTCAAAACAATAACACTTTAAAATAAGAGAATGTCACGATCTATTTTATTAAATTAACACAAATATATACTTAGGGTAAAAAACAAATAAATGTTATACAATAAATTAATAAAATAAAACACAATTTCAACGGCACGTATGAAGTTGTAAATATCTCCTAGGATTGCAGTAAACATTTCGGTAAACAGTTTATTTTTTAATAGAGTCGTCGCGTCACCACGTAAATTAAATGGGTTGTAAAATAATGTCGAACACATCTACGATATCTTTTACTGTGCAATTTTGCGATGCCCAATAATATCTCAATAAATGGGGTATGACACCCGTGTTAGAGTCACCAATATTATATTTGCGAGTAGTTGTAAAATGTTCATTATAATGGCCGGCAATTCGCGAAAAAAAAATCTTTACTTATAATTCCATAGCCCTGAAACGACTTTATAGCAGTTTCCTTATCTTGGGGCAGCTGCCCAATGTTAAAATCCATCCCAGCGTCACCGAAAAATATAAGTTAAAACTTAATAAAAAATATATCCCAATCGAAAAATATGAAATTAAGATGTTTTGCGAAGTTACAAATAATAAAAAGTGATTACCATTCAGTAAATAGCGAGTAACAATCATTGGCACGGTTTCTAATAAAAGTCCTTAGCACAGTCAGCGTTGAACTGAATGACGCATTAGCATACATTTTCACCTGGTGTTTGTATAACGTGAAAGTGCAGAAAGTTACTTAATTGAGAAGAATAAAAACCATCTAGTAAAATGTAAAACTTATAATTGAATAAACAGTTGTAAATAATATAATTTTCTATTTTCAGCTAATCACAACTACCGTAATTCCCGGCGTATAATCGCGGGTGAAACAATTCTATTTCAACCCAGAAATTTTATTCAATAATTGAAGTCAAATATTTACAGAGATCTAGAAAGTTACACTTTATAAAATAAAAGTTCTGGGTCTAAACATGATTGTTTGATCTGCGGATTATACGCCGGAATTTACGGTATTATTATTATTATTATTATCACCTTTGGATTCACATATATTTCCTTGTATATGGAAGAATTGTAAATTTATTTTTTTTGCCTTAATTGAACATACTTACAACAAATTCTTGAAAATAAATTCATTAAAGCTCGAACAACATAACAATGCTTCATAATCGAAAAATGCATTTTAATAACACAGTTAATAATCGCAAGGTTAGTACACTCCTTGGAATTTCTAAGTACTCTAACCGCACTATTCGGTATCATAACATTTTTATTTACTATTTATATAGGGAAATTTGTATTTACCTCATTTAACACTGTCGAGGCCTGTGGTACATTATTTTTACCACTTAATTTTAATTCCAATCTGCCAAATGGCACCAAGAATTTTTGAAATGAAATTTTGTTTAACAGTACGTGAAAACAATAATATATTTAAATCAAGTTGTTTGTCCATTCCGTTGTCGTTAAGTCATTTCAATATTAGAAATAGAATTATTTGTCCCTGAAAGGTTTAAAACGAATTATAATTAAATAATATATCCTCATAGTAGTTAAACGGAATAAATATAAATATACTTACTACATCGGCAAAGCGAAACAAATCTATCAGACGCACAAAGCTGTATTGGAAATAGATGGAATCAATTTTAATCGGAAAAGAAAGTTCAGTTGATGAATGGCAACAACTTTCAGACAGTTTATGTGCCGTATTTGAGAATGGTTTAAACTTCCTACCTTTAATGGCTCGAATCGTGACCAAGAAAATACACGGCCGGTTCATGACTTTTAAAACGTCACACGGATTGGTACATGTTTACCCGGTGATTGGCAAAAAATCATAGGATTTGTACCATTCGCCATGTAAAGATGACTCACCCCGTGTGACGTTTTAAACGTCACGAATAAGCCGTGTATTTCGTTGGCAGCGGTCGAATCCTACCTGTTTCTATAATTTATTTCATTGGATTCGAACGAGAAATTTCTTCAAAAAGTAAATTAAATCTATGTCACAACAAACGAAGTGAAATAAATATGCTTAATAGTTTTAAACTGAAATTCTGTTGCGAAAAGTTTTATCAAGTTTAACCCTTTCAGGGGCAAAGTACTTATGTTTCTAAAATGTTGAAATCATTGAATCATACCGGGATTTAACAGTAAATGTATTTTCAAATAAGTAAAAGCGTTTCGTCACGTATAATATAAAAGCAAAATTTGATTCGAAAGGTCCGGTGTCACTGTGGCGTTTGGGAATTAAAATTAAGTGGGATATATTATATCCCACCACCCTTCAAAGGGTTAAGAAATATCGCCTTAGTCGTATAACTTTCGTCAGCGAGCCTGCTGGTAGATGGAAGGTTGCCCATTTTGCACACTCTCATTGCTTCTTACAGCAGTAGTTTCTTGAAATGTTCAGTGATTATTAGGTTCAAGTACAGTGCAAATACACAAAAATTAAACAGTAGTATATTAATATCTTCATAAAATATTGGTACAGATTATGTAAAATATTTTAGTAAGTGAATAAATGCATTTTTAGCCCGTTTAAAACAATGTAGCTATATAATTCAATACAATTTTACCCGCGATTAATTATTAATGTTTTACAACATAGTTGAAATGTGTTTATGAAATGGGTGTTTCTATCTGCCGTCTATCCGTACTCTAATTTGCTAAAATATACTCGAATTGCCCTGCAATTGGTATATGTTATTGAGGTTTACAATGCAAAGTTTGTGATTGAAAATGAAGTGCGTTTCATTTATAGTTCGTTTACAGAGGCACTGGAAATAATTCTGTTACAACACGGTTTATAGAGAACATCCTTTTGTGGTGTAATGTAGAATTACTTTGACATCACAGAATTTTCAATATTTTTCCGAGATTTAATTAGATTGAACAATGTGTAAAAAAAAAAAAAATGTCGTGTAACTCTACGCAGCATGACTTTGTTTATGGGACGTTAAAAAGGCAATAATTGAAAATAGTAAAGTAATACAATATATTTTCGCTGAAAAAAGTTGTTCGGCAGTTTAAAAAAGCTTACTTTTTTTAGTATTTTGCTTTCAAGTCAGACTTTATAATATAATTCCAGTGTACTTATAAGAAACACAAACATTTATTTTAAATATATTCCACTGCTTTTTAAAACAGTAGTTTCTTGAGATGTTCAATTATTGATCTGCAGAACTGCAATGCACGTACTAAACAATTACATTATCGTATATAATTACCCTCATAAAATTACTGGTAACAGTTATGTAAAATATTTTAGTAAATTATTAAATTCATTTTTTATTCATTTTAAACGTTGTAGCTACGTAATTTAATACCGTTTTACCAGCGACTAATTTTTAATGTTTTCCAACCTTGTTGAAAAGAGCTTATGAATTGGGTGTATCTGTCTGCCGTCTATCCATACTCTAATTTACGTAAATATACTCGGATTGACCAACAAATGGTATATATTATTCAGGTTTACTAAGGAATGTTTAGTAATAAAAATGAAGTGTATTGTATTTATAGTTTGTTTACAGAGACACTGAAAATAATTCCGTTGCAACACGATTTATATGGAAAAATCATTTGCGGTGTAATACAAAATAACTTTCACATCACAGAATTTTCAATATTTTTTCGTGATTTAATTAGATTAAACAATTTGTGAAGAAAAAGTCGTACAACTGTACGCACCATGATTTTGTTTATGAGACTTTAAACAGGATATAATTTAAAATAGTAAAGTAATATAATACATTTTCGCTCAAAAAATAGGTTTGGCACTTTAATAAGGCTTACATTTTTAGTATAATGTTTTTAGTGTCAGAGTTTATAATATAATTCCAGTACACTTAAAAGAAGCGCAAAATTTTAGTTTAAGTATCACCGACTATTTTTAAAACAGTCATTTCTTGAAATTTCTCGAAAAAGTCAAGTCCACAACGCACATACGCAATAATTAAATTGTGGTATATAATACCTTCATAAAAATACTGGTACAGACTATGTAAAATATTTTAGTAAATGCATTTTTTGCTCGTTTCAAACGATGTACAGTGCGTGTAAAAAAATTAAGGACAGCATAAAATGTTATTCTTCTTATATAAATTTCAAATCTGTTGCAAAAAGGTTTATTGTAATGTGTATCATAAAGTTGAAAAGCTAATTCAAAAGTCAATGAAATTTATCTGTAAATATTTTATTATGTAAATAAAATAATTATACAAAAAATCCTATTTATGCCTGTGTAAAAACGCGGGTAATGGACAGCAAAATAAAAACAATACAGTAATGAAGAAGCAAATACTTATGTTGTGCACCCACCATTGTTTTTAATGACCCTAAATACTCTATCATTCATAGACATTATTAATAGTTGTCACAGTTCGGGAGTGATTTTGTACCATTCATCTCGCATTGTATATACAAGTTCTGAAGCTGAGGAAAAATTCCTTCCATTTTTGTAAGCCCACCTCGCTAAACTCCCCACAAGCTCTTGATAGGGTTTATATCAGGAATTGTGGGTGTCCATAGCAAAACTCCAATATTTCTCCTCTGGAACGAGTTTTGTTCTACGGTTTGTATGGATGGGCACATTAACTCGCTGATAAATTGTTTTTTCCGCTGCCAATACTGTAGCCACAGATCAAAGATGGTCTGAAAGAAATTTTAGAGCCTTGAATTAACTTTTCCTGAAAGCAATGAAGGTGACCCCACACCGTTAAACAAAAAACAGCCCAATGTCATAATGCGTCCTCCTCCGAATTGACGTTTTGAGAAAATTACTTTTTTCTTTTCTCAAATCATGCCAATAATACTTTCAGCCATCAGGACAATCTAAGTTTCATTTTATTTCATCTGAGAAAATAACCTGCATCCATTTGTTGTCCCAAGTCTTCACGCGTCTTGGAAACTGTAAATGCTAGATTCTGTGTCGAGTCAGTAAAGAGTGTTTAAACAATTTTGCTGTGCATTGGAAATTGCCAGATCGAGTAATTGTATTGCAATTGTTCTCTTCCAAACATTGAACCCAGTCGTTCGTAAAATTTCTTCGCTTGAGTTTTTCCAGTCGATGCTACCTTTAAAACCTTCTTTTGATCATTTGGTGTCAAGACTTTTGGTTTGTCTCCAGCGTTTCCTTTTCACCATAGTCTTCTTTAAACTTACAAAACAGTTCGTGACGGTTTTAGATCTTCTTATCTGTTTTTCAATTGATCGACACCTCATTCCTGACAATGCAAAAGATTCAACATCAACTTTTTCATATTCTGTCAGTTTGCTTGCTTTTGGTATTATTACAAAAAAAAACTGTTAAAAAAACGTGATAAAGATCACTATACACAAGAGTTTTTAGCATGCAAATGAATAATAGTTATTCGAAAAATATCTATAAACAATAGTAGTGTCTTTAAAGTTTTTACAAAAGCAAAATTAGCGCTTGTTTACAGAATTATATATATATATTTTTGCAATAAAAAGCTCACAGATACATTTTGTTGACTTTCATATCAGTATTTCAACCCTATGATTACCATTAAATATTTCATACATTTTATATTTCAGATATCCCATTTAAAAATTATTAAAAAAATTACAATTTTTAGCTGTCTATAATGTTTTTACACGCACTGTAGCTACACAATTTAATACAGTTTTACCAGCGTCAGTGGCATGGCGGTTCGTGGCTGGCTTTTTGGGGGGCACTACATGTATGGCTGTAAAATTTATTCGTTTCTTACCAATATAGTTTTAAAGAAATATTTTCCTTGTTTAATGACATACCTTTTTTCCACCAGATAAAGAAAAGATCTTTTATTAAAAAAAAAGTGATATGACAGAATACTAGCTATTTTTTAGCTATGCATTTAGTGCCTCAATTAAACCAGTCATGAGCCACAACTGATGCTGGTAAAACTGTATTAAATTATGTAGCTGCAGTGCGTGTAAAAACATTATAGGCAGCTAAAAATTGTAAATTTTTTGATAAATTTTAAATGGGATAATTGAAATATAAATTTAATGTTAATCATAGGGTTAAAAAATTGATATGAAAGTCAACAAAATATAAGCGATTATTTTTAATGTTTTCCAACATAGGCGAAAAGTGTTTATGAATTGAGCGTGTCTGTCAGCCGTCTATCTATACTCTAATTTGAGTAAAAATACTCGAATTGCCCTGCAATTGGTATATATTATTGAGGTTTACTATGGAATGCTTGGAAATGATAGGGAAGTGTATAGTATTTATAGTTCGTTTACAGAGACACTCAAAATAATTCCGTTACCACACGGTTTATAGGTGGAAATCCTTTGCAGTGTAATACATAAGTACTTTGTCAAAACAGAATTTTCAATATTTTCCCGTGATTATACAATTTGTAAAAAAAATGTGGTACAACTGTATATACCCTGATTTAGTTTAAGAAGCGATAAAAAGAAAATTATTGAAATTAAAAAAGTAATACAATATTCTTTCACTGAAAAAAATTAGGTTTGGTTGTTTAATAAGGCTTACTTGTTTTAGTATTATGTTTTTTAATGTCAGAGTTCGTAATATAATTCCAGTGTTCTAGAAATAAATACAATAATTTAGTTTAAATAACAAAACAGTAGAATATTTCTTCATCTGCTCGCAGACTTAAAACAATATTTTATAGCTTTAGACTATAACAACAACTGACAGACTTTAATAATGAAAAATTAAATAATAAGAACTCTTGCTTCTTTTTATATTATATACTCAAATACCGATATCACTTCGAAAACTTTGTTAACTCAATCAAAGTTAATCAAGTGTGATATTACATATTTGAAGAATAGTTTACTGATAAAAATGTTTTCATTGTGCAAGCAAAAACAATATTTTAACAAAATTAATAGGAGTTTCAGTCAAGTATTCAATAAATCTGTCATGAGAGATGTGTTTTTCGTGTACTGTTATTATAACTATTAAAGGTTTTTAGAAAATAAACTTCTTTGACGTCATATTAAATTAGTTTCTTGTAGGTTTTTGCTCATATCAGATTTCGTCTGGGAATTGAAATCATCTTTATGTAATAATATTTTTCTTAATCGAGCGTTAAAATTGTTTTATATTAAACGACATTTATTTTTCCGCTTTAATTCTGTATTCTGAATTTGAGAAGGAAATATTCATTTTGTAAACAAATATAAGCACTATCATATAAATCATACGTAATTCCCTTATCTAATATTTTAATAAGTTAAGGATGTTGCAAATCAAGCGTTTTCATCATTTATAGCACTCTATGTTAAGGCTTCTGCTGTTATTGACATTAGCTCCAGAAGATTTCTGAATATTCTATTATTTGGCATATTTTATTACTTTTTTAAATATTCTTTTTAGGATTTAATGTATGTAAAACTTATATGTAACTAAAAGAACACGGACGAACGAAATTATCCCTACTTTTTTAAAAATTCTGTTCTGTTCTGGTGTTTTAATAGTAGGTCCTGTTTTTAGGTTGACCAGAACGCCCGCTATCTTTTCCCTTCTAAACATGGATGAGATTGCTCCGCTTTTTTGCATACCAGTATAATATTAGAGAAAACGTTGTTTTTTTAAATCGCAGAATGTTCCGATAAAATTAAAAAAACATTTTCTGTAAGATTATACTAGTATTAAAAACAGCGGAGAAATCTCATGCCTGCTTCTAAATCACCCGTCGATGAAGCTTTGATTCCTACATGAAATCAAAGCTACAGAAGTGATAGCAATATACAAAACGCACAGAAAGGAGATGTGTGTACTAGAACCTTTACATGTATATTTAAGAATCGCCCTTTTTCTCAACATAAAAGTATTTAAGCTAGTACTACCATATTTAAAAGAATATTTCCTGTTTAGAGTAATTTTCTGATTAAATTACACAGGTGCCTATCTCTCACCAATCGACCGTGGATATGTGGATTAATTTGACACAGTTTAACAATATTTCAAACCAGAAAAATTATTTGACCAATCATTGTTTAGTTAATTTGAGATTTCTACATGGATTTTATTTAATTTCATTTCTTAAAAACAATTTTTGGTGCGAAACGTATTAAACCTGGGTTAAATTAACCTACGTATTACGGAATATTAGTGAGAGCTTAGCACCTCTGTAATTATAATGGAGGTATAGGCGACGTTAATATACACAGTGCGTCAGAAAAATGTATGCACATTCTGAATGATTATAACTTCAGTTTTTATTTAAATAATTAATATTTAAATTGCAAAAGAATTTACATAAAATGTATAACTTTTTCCTCCTACCTTCAGATGCTTAGAATTATTACCGTTTTGTCAATACACTGCTTATAACGGTAAGCTATTAATTACTAAACTTCAACAAACATTTCATTTGGTGTTGTGGCGCATTCTTGCTCAATTGCAATTCCGGAACGTTGTCTATAGAACATCCATTCATTTCAAACTTATTTTTTATCCGACGAATTGTAATAAGCATAGGTTCATCTACCTGAAACTCCTTCCGATGATATCGGTTTGGTACGTCTGCTACATTTTCATAATTGCAATAGTATTTTAAAATAAATTTTCTTTTTAAAAATTTCCAACCTAGTTGAAAAGTGTTTATGACTTCGGTTTGTCTGGCCGTCTCTCCGTACTCTAACCCCCCGTAAATATGCTCGGATTGCTCTGCAATTTTTATGTGTTATTGTCGTTATCTATAGCATGTTCCCTATTTCAACTGAAGTGCGTAGCACTTATAGTTTTTTTACAGGGACCCTCAAAAGAATTCCGTTACATTACGGTCTATGGGGAAAAATCGTTTGCGGTTTATTTTAATAATGTTACACAATTTCAAATACATTGTAATTGATATATATCACTAAGGTGCATTACAAGAAATTTAATATGGAATAGGGTGTGCATAGCGCTTATAGTTACTTTATAGGGATAGTCAAAAGAATTCCGTTACATTACGTCTATGGAGAAAATAGTTTGCGGTTTAATTAAATAATGTTTCACAATTTTAAACACATTGCAATTTATAAATATCACAAAGGTACAATACAAGAAGCTTACTACAGAATATTGTGTGTATAGCAGTCATTGTTTATTTACAGGGACACACAAAATAATTCTCTACTGTCGTTAAAAATAATTCTTTGAAACGCGTTTTAAGTTGATGAACGCGATTTTAAATTTAACTCACTTTTTGTCTATTACTTGGTGTGTTTAAATTCCGTATTTCATGTACAGGGCAGCACAAAAGTTCGCGAACACATTTCCGTTTATTGACACAAAGTCCAGAAGGAGAATTTTAAACTGTAAACTACGCGTTTCCTAACTAAACTAAAATTTAGCATCCTATGTAGTATATATGCAAATCTATAGATCATATACAGAGCTGAATAAAAGTATTCGGATATTTTTCTGAATATTATATATGTTGGAAATTCCTGAAACTACGTTTTTAAACATGTTATGCGTTTTCCAAATTGTTTAATTAGATGTTAGCTTACTGCTTATTAAACGGTAATGATTTGAAAAATTATTTTGGCAGCGTTGAAAAGTGTTACATAATCTATGCTTGACGGATGATTTTTCGTTCTTGTTTCAAAAGTTAATCTTGGTCTGCAGATTATTTCCAATCAATTACACGGTGAAAAGAAAGAAAATTAGAACATTATGACTGGTAAACAGTGTATGTATACAGTTTTCTGACGTAACCTGCATTATATACATTGTTGAGTAGCCATAACTGACATATTTCTACAAAAAAAAAGAAAGAACAAAAAAAGGTATTATCTTTTCTCTTATTTCTTTGTCTTATTAATAAAATCCTCATTTCTGTTTATCTTGTTCAAGTTAAAATATTATATATATATATTTCTATTCTAAGCATTTCTTTTTACATTATACCAGCAGAATGTTGTTTAATATGTACTTTTTACTTCCCTTACATTAACTTTTTCATTATAGCTTCATATTATCCCGAACATAACCACGAAATGACCTGGTTACTAACTGATAATCCAATGATGCATAAAAAAATAACAAGCGGACTAGAAACATTTTACTGTCATAAATTATTATTGTCTGTTTAGTAATTCTAGTACTTCAAAACATATCGAAGTAATTACGTGTAAAAACTTGGTAAAAACTCGAAGTGTTGTGTAATATGGAACACGTTTATCTGTAATCTTTATATCATTTTCTAAAGATATAAAAAAAGAATACTTGCACTTTATCCTACAGGGTCATTTGGAAATTTTTGTTGCATACTTTATTTCAACATTATCTGTTGAAATAATGTTTAAATGATTGAATGTCAGCAGAATTTACAAACAAGTATATTTCAAATTATGTAAAAAAACAATTTTTCCACATACATTATAAAAGTAAAGTTTTATTCCAATATTCCAGTGGGAAAGTGACATTCATTGTTTTAAAAAATATAAAAAAGCTGCAGAACTTTCCGTATGACCGAATACATGAAATATGCTGTTATTACTGATATATGGTTAAACCTCTGACTGCTTATCCCGCGAATTCCACGAGCAAGATATTTGTAGAAAAATTTATATAATTTACAATTTTTGAAGCAATTTTGTATTAAAAATTTCACAGGCAAAGGTTGAAAATGAAAATGATAAATTTACTACATATTTCATATACAGGATTATTTGAAATATGTAACAGTGAAAGAGATATAGGTCAATTAAATATTGGTCGAAAGGATCTTGAAAAAAAAATTGAGCAGTCAGAGGGTTAATCATCCAATTTCCATGGTAGAATACATTTTAGAGATTACATAATTCAGAAAATCTGACTTCATACCAGAAAATTTCAATAACAAGTTTAGCTTTGTTTAATGACGGAATATTGGTTATATGACGCAAGCACTTCTGTTTTAACTTTCTGGAATGAATATTGGATATCTCAATTAAAAAATTACTTAATTGGAAACAGTGGTTGTAGAATATGTGCCACCATGGACACTACATCGTTAAGTGCAATTATTAATTTTTCTATATTGAGATTACTTAATCCAAATTTTTTATCAATAGCAGGGCCAACTGTTTAAAAATAAAAATAAATTGAATACACCTTCTCAAGGTAAATAACGTAACATTTGTATTAATTTCAATTTTCCTAATACATATATATATATATATATATATGAGGATTGTGTGAATATGAGTTGAATTAATATTTAATTTCTAGTCTTAGATTGAAAATCAAACTATTTGTAATTAATCTTATTTAAAAATTATTATAAAAGTTCAAACATTAGTAATAGGGTTTGCACATTACTATCAAAATTTTTAACAGTGTTTTTCGTCTTATTTAACTGTAGAAAAATTATTGCGAAATCTATTATATAAAAGGATCATTTCAAAATCTGTACTTTTAGAATTAAGTAGAAATTTTCGTATCATTATTACTGATGATAGACTCATCGAAAATTCCAATGTGCGAGCGAACATATTTTAAACATTAATTTCTCGATTGACGCTGGCTGTAACAATAGCGAGTTTCCAAAGTCGGGAGCAAAAACAGAACGCGATTTTGCGATATATATATATATATATATATATATATCGATCGCAGATGTTTGTTGTTTATAGATTAATTCACCGATATAGATTAAATTGACTCGCCAAGAGGTATTTTGCATGTTATAACGAAAAAAAAATACATAAAATACATAAAAATACATACGACAGTATAGGTATAGGGCCTTCCTGCAAAGAAAACAAAAGCACAGGCATCCAACTTTTTCCATTTTTTTAAAAATATCATTTCTTTCTCTCCAATCCCCCCCCCACCCCCCCAAAAAATCTTTCTTTTTTTGTTTTTTCTTATAAATGTTATTGAAATCTACCGTAATTTCCGGCGTATAATCCGCGGATCAAACAATTCTATTTCGACCCAGAATTTTTATTTTATAAAGTGTAACTTTCTAGATCGCATAGAAGTAAAATATTTTCATCGATCTACAAAGTTTTATTTTATAAAATAAAATTTTTGGGTCGAAACAGGATTGTTTAAACCGCGGATTATACGCCGGAAATTACAGTACCCAAAAGGTATTGTTTGATGCAAACGTGGTAAAACCTGTCACAAAAAACTTTCTTCAAAATACTAGAATTAAAAATACGGACCAGTGGGAGTCCTGATAACAGATAATAATTTTGAAATAAAAGATTTTTTCATTATTATCTACAACAAAACTGATGCAATCTCTCCACCACTACATTGCAGTACCAAGTCAATTGCGGTATTACGTTTGATCCACCCCCAAACAACACATCAACGGGGCTGTGTGCAACTTCTTGCCGTATGGTGCGATTGCAAGAGTAGTAAAAATTGCGGTTATTAAATGACCTCAGAACCAGAAATCAAGCATTGTCAGAGCCCAATTACCGGAGGGACAAATATTCACAAGTGTTTTATTATAGAAACTTTGTTTTAACCCTTTAGCGGACGGTGTCCACAAAAAAGGACACCTAATTTTAATTCCAAATCTGACGAACGGCACCAAGAATATTTAATTATTTTTTTTTCCTTTTATAAAGTACGGGGGGGGGGGGAATAAGCAAGTTTTTATTCTCAAATGAATTCTTTTTAAAATTCTGGTGCCAGTCCATAATTTTATCATTTTAAAAACAGACTTACTCCGCACCGGAAAGGGTTAAATATGACGAAACATGCTATTTTAACGCATAACTGGTAGGAAAAGTGAAATTGCTTTTTATTCAAAACTATCATTTACTAAGGTCATAAATTCTATCTTACAAAAAATGTACATTGAAAGATATTTACTGATTCCTATATAGGAAACAAATTTACGAAATACTTTCTGAAGAGAGAAGAGCTTGTATTGTTTAGAAACCCATAATTCAGCAAAGAATACTGTCGGTAAAATTTTAAAATGTCGGTGGATATTTGTGCTTGCGTGAATCGCGCTTTGCTGATTCTTGCATTGTTTAAGCTATATGAAAACGGCACATTTATGGAATTGCTAGCAACAGCGCCCTGAAACGTTACTGTCACTATTTAAAACATTTATTTTTCATACGATAATTCCTTATGATAGTGATCATGAGTCTGCAAGTCTCTCCGATCACAGATATGTATCACGAAAATTTTTTATTTTGTACAGGCTAATTCCATGCATGAATGTAGTGTAAGTCACTTAGCCGTAGACTTCTACGATTTTTGGCCACAGGTATGTTTTATAAAAATTCTTCACTGTACTTAATTGAATATATATCGGATTGAATAAGTCAAATTTTCTTTTACTATAATACTGATAGTCAAACATCATACCCATTTAAATCTCTGTGGCTTACACTACATCCACGCATGAAATTAGCCTACAGTGATCTAAAAACAACAAAAATCTCATTTCACTGTATTCTTTAAAACTTCTTTTTTATAGATATGACATACTTAAAGATTTAATTTATTTATACGGTCAAGTGAAATGTATATAACAGAGTGAATGACTAATATATATATGTACATATTATCAAAGTTGTAGCATTCTTCTTCTAAACAAAATTGCATTTTGTATGCTGCAGTTTTCTGGCAATTATTTTCTCTTTTAGCGTACTTGTAACACCTCATTAGTCATAAATGTGACTTGAAAACGAGCATACTTCAGAAAAGCATAACAACCACGAATATGAAACCTTTGAGGAAAAATGTTGGCTGTTCTCCAAACACGTTTTATGTTTAGCGTCCGCTAATGATTACGATAGATTTGTCTAATAAATCCGGATCATCTGCTGCATAATGTGTTCAAAGTACATGTGTATGCATCGTTATAGAATAATAAAATTTTATTAGTCTATCTATACTAATATTGTATATTGTAAAGAAGTAACTTTTTTTTTCTGTGCGTGTGTGTGTGTGTGTTTGTTTGTAGGGGGTAATCTCTGGAACTACCGAATCAATTTCAAAAGTGATGGTGGCAAATTGATGGTGACAATCCTTGCTCCGACATAGAATATATTTTATGTCGTTGCCACTAAATCCAGGGGGTTGCAAGAGAGAAAAACTTTTGTAATTTTTTTAACACTGCAGGAGATAGAAACTTGAAATTTGGTATGTAGTTACTTGTAAGATGTAAATGTTCCCTAAGAACAAATTCTAAAATAAATCTAAATTTAAAAGGTAGAAATCTGCGAAAAACGTTCCAAAAATATTCTAAATTACGATTTCTATGGAATCTCAGAACCGTTTTCAAATGTGATGGTGGCAATTTGATGATGGTAGTTCCTGTTGTAACATAGGCTATATTTTATGTCAGTGCCAATATTCCCAGGGGGTGCAGGAGCGAAATACGTTCTAAAATTGTGATTTTTGCGATACTGAAAGAGCTAGAAACTTGAAATTTGGCATGGTGATTACTTTTAAGATGAAATGCTTTCTAAGAACAGAAAAAACGTGTAAGGTTGAAATGATCGAAAAGCGTTCTAAAAACATTCTAAATTACAATATCTACGGAATCTCTAGAACTACCGAAACAATTTTAATCGTAATGGTCGCAAATTTATGGTGACAGTCTCTGCCCTTACACAGGCTATATTTTATGTCAGTGTCACTATCCTAAAGTTAAATACAGGAGCTATAAACGTTCTAAAATTGTAATTTTTGTGATGCCGAATGGATTTGAAACTTCAAATTCATAAAAATCATTTTCGTTCGTATGAATAATAAAATAGAAAACGAATTAGTGCTTATATATATATATATATATATATATATATATATATATATATATATATAATATTTATATATTAAATAGAAATTAGTGTTAATTTTAACAATGGAAAAAAAATCATAAAACATAAAACAGCACAATGCAAAAAAAAATCTATACATTAATTGGAGAGTGTAGCATAAAGAAAAGTGTTTTATCTCACTTTTCGTGATTTATGTATCGGCCAATACAGGCTTCAGAAAAATAAAACATTTACCCAATCAAAAATAAATTGCGCGTAAAATTATATAGAACGGAAATGTTTATCAATAAAAATGTTCTGATAAAAGAAAATGAATAATATTTTGTCAATTTTTATGGTAGGTTTTTAAAGACATTCAATAAAAGCTGGCATTTAAGTCAAAATTGTTAACAACCTAACGCTTACAGAGAGTTAACCCTTTATAAGGCAGTGGCAAGTATTTTACAACTTAATTTTATTCCCAAAATTACACATTTGTAGTAGATTTTTTTAAAGAAATTGTGGCTTTATATTTTACTTGACGAAGTATATTTAAAACCCTTTAAATTAATCTGTTCTTAAATTCTGGTGGCAATCAATTATTTCAACATCATATCAACATATGTAATTTGCCTTATAAAGGGTTAAATAGATTAACATACCGTAATTTCGGGTGTATAAGCCGCGGCTCAAATAAATCGGTTTTGGACCGGAAATTGTTTTTAATGAAATGTAACGTGTTACATCTTGGCACTTGTTTACATTTATCTTTATAAAAATAGTTCTGGTTTGAAACAGACTTAATTTACCCGTGGCTTATACACCGGAAATTACGGTAATGGCAAAAAAATATTGTATTACTCTTTACATGATTTATGTATCCATCAATACACGATCTACTATCTGAAAACACCAATACTACCAGACAGTATATCCAGATAATTTCAAATAGAAAAGAGTTGTTTACTAATAAAATTGCTATTTCTAAAATAAAATAAACATAATTTTATCAGTATTTATAGTGAATTTTAAGAAATTTTCAATAGAAGCTGCTAATTAAAAGAACATTTAAAAATGCAATTTATAAGTACCGTAATTTCCGGCGTATAATCCGCAGCTCAAACAATCGTTTATCGACCCAGAAAATTTATTCAATAATTGTAGTTAAATATTTACAGCGATCTTTTAAGTTACATTTTATAAAATAATATTTCTGGGTCGAAAAACGACTCTTTGAGCTGCGTATTATACGCCATAAATTACGGTATAATAAAAATAATTTTTCATTGATATTGTAGAATGTTTAAAAAAATTGTAATTAATGTTTGAAAATGAGCATTAAATGTTAACAGTAATTTAAAACATATTAACGCTAACATTCAATTTTGTAGATAAACTTTAAATCAGCTCTTCCCTTACTTTTACCATTAATCATTTTCATGATAATGATGACCCTTGACACCCGTTTAAAAAGTTTTGTCCACGAACTGTCTGCACAGATTTTTTTATCATTTTGCTGCGCAAAATCATAAACAAAATAAAATTAATGTTTTAAATTGACGTTTTTAAGAAACTATAGAAATTTTAAAACCATCTATCAAAGCGGAAAATAAGTAAAAAATGCTTGAAATTTTGTAAATATATGAATTTAATTAAATGTATTTTGAACAGAAATAAAGACAATGCTTTCCAGATTACATAGCATATTAGTATTAATGTATATTAATCGTAAAACGACTGAAAACGCAAAAATATTGAATGATTTTCATTCGAAAAATAATGAAATATTTTCTGTATATTTTTGCCCATCACTTATAAAAAAAAAATACTATTTGCATTTTTCTAATCAATCAAATATAGGTAACTTTGAGTAGCCTGAGCCTTGAACGTTTACAAGAAAATATCTCAGTTAGTTTTCCTTTCGAGAACAATTTCATTACATTTTAAAAACATTTCATACATTTACTACAGAGTTCGTACGTTGTTATCACAGTTTTTTAATAGAATTTTTCTATTTAATATTTATCTAGTAGATATTGTGCACGCCTCGTTTAATTGCCAGATTTTGTAATACATTTCTACATTTGCATACGGCGAAAAACTCTATTAAAGCATTGTGGTAACAGCGTACGAACCGTGTATGATCTTATGTATCTGATTATGTCAGGTTTATATAATACAGTGACCTCTAACTTATACGCGATCCTGAGCAATTGCTTTTTCATACCACTATTTTAAAATAGTAAAATTCGATTTATAAATTCTGCGATTGAATAAGACGAAAATTACTTTATATAAAAACTGATACTGAAAAATAATTACCGTGTATCACGTATAAGACATTACACTGGTTTCAGGTTGTCCAAAACTATCATCCCTTAGAATGGCTGAAAATATTTCAATAATTCTCTTGTATTTGTGCAACATTACCTATGTTAATGGTTAAGTCTACATTTCATTCAGAAATGCTTCTTACCATGAAACCACGCCATTAGCGTAATAATGAAAAAATCTAAATAAGCAGCAATCGAAAGAGCAGAGTGAAATGTGTTGTTTGAAGCATAAATCATTTGCGCTCATCTAGCCGTTATCGAGATATACAGGGTGTAACTGAAATGCTTCAACAAACTTTGAGGGATGATAGTACTCATGAAGATGAACAAAAAATGCAATAGAACACGGGGTCGCAAATGACATTTAACCCTTTCAGCGACAGTGGTATGTCTAAAAAAACACATAATTTTAATTCCAAAACGCCACAATGGCACCAGAATTTTGCTAAAATCTTTTCCATTTAATATTTATGTGAAATATAGCCTTTTTCTTATATACAAACAATTTTCTTTTGTAAATTCCGGTGCCAGTCCATTTTCAGACGCATTTTCTCTATTTTTATCCTTTAAGCCTTTTAGGGGCAAACTACTTTTAGTACTAAAATGTTGAAATAAATGACTGGCACCGGAATTTATAAAAAAATTTGTTTGTAAATAAGAAAAAGGCTATATTTCACATACATATTAAATGGAAAAGATTTTAGAAAAATTCTGGTGCCGTGGTGGCGTTTTGGAATTAAAATTAAGCGCTTTCATACACATACCACTGCCCCTGAAGGGGTTAAACGTCATTTGCGACCCCATGTTCCATTGCATTTTTTGTTCGTCTTCATGAGTACTATCATCCCTCAAAGTTTGTTGAAGCATTTCAGTTACACCCCGTATAGTCTTAATATTTGCTAATTTATAGGACGGAAGGTGGAGTGGACAGGATTGAAGGAGAAGTCTTTACGTTTTTAACGTAACAACAGTATCAAGCTCCAGTCAGTTCTCCATTTCCAGTTTAGTACGTCGCAATACTCCGACGTAATTCGCTGTGTCTGGGTTAGTTCTTACACGATCACTTCCACTTAAAACGTCATTGCAATTTTGATTTTCACAGGAGGTTGATCATTGTAATCCTTGCACTAGATTTAAGTTCATGAAATGGTCTTGGTGCCACGATTTTATAAGCTTCAATATTTTTTTGGTTCAGTGCCATATTTGTCAATAACTTTTTTTTGCGGGCTTCTTTCATTTTATATTTCAATATATAAATATGTTTTGTATTTCATATTAATCTGATTATTAAACTTTCTGAATCACAACCACGCTTTTTTAACCTAAATTAAATAAATAAATTAGCAATTTTTAAAACTTTATATCTTGATAACGAAGAGATGAGGGCAAATGTTTTTTGCGTCAAACAACATGTTTCACTATGCTCTTTCGATTGCTGCTTATTTAGATTTTTCTCATTATTACACTATGGCGTGGTTTCCTGGTTACTACATCAAAACTGAGCTGTGAAATGGTCTTGGTGCCACGATTTTATAAGCTTCAATAATTTTTTGGTTCAGTGCCATATTTGTCAATAACTTTTTTTTGCGGGCTTCTTTCATTTTATATTTCTATATATAAATATGTTTTGTATTTCATATTAATCTGATTATTAAACTTTCTGAATCACAACCACGCCTTTTTAACCTAAATTAAATAAATAAATTAGCAATCTTTAAAACTTTATATCTTGATAACGAAGAGATGAGGGCAAATGTTTTTGCGTCAAACAACATGTTTCACTATGCTCTTTCGATTGCTGCTTATTTAGATTTTTTCTCATTATTACACTATGGCGTGGTTTCCTGGTTACTACATCAAAACTGAGCTGTGCTATAAGATCTGTTCTATTTTCTGTTCCAGTGCTGTCACCAATCACGAGGAATCTCGGCTTTCTTTTTTTGCACATTAAAAAGGTTTACGAAAAACGCATTCGTTGAAATTAAAAGTTCTAAATAATTAAAAGTGATTAGTCTCTTATGTTTTTTTTTAATGTAAAAAGTTCATTTCAATACTAGATTGATATGTTAATTCTAAAACAGTCATGTACTAAATGAACATATTCATATGAATTCCACAAAATTCATAAAAGCAAGTTTGAAATATGTCCCTATAACATAAACAAAAGCCCTTATGTATTAAGCCTGCGCAGATGAATGGAAGCCTTTTAGCGATTTCAAAATGGTGTCTTCTAGCAACCGACTGTACAAAACTTAATATTTGCTGTCCATGCTATCGTAAAATATTAATTCGTGTAAGAGTGAATTATAGATTATTTTTAGTCCAAAGATAAAATCAACAACAACAACAAAAAAAAACGTTAGACTTAATTCTTATTTAAAACTTAAAAAAAATAGAAAAATCTTAATTACTTTATCAATATGAGGGCAAATTCATTAATTTGTACTGAATCAGTACCTATTAGAATTCTTACGAATAATAATTTACTTTCTGAAATATCATATATATTGTTATTATTTATGTAATATTTAAAAGAAAAAAGAAAATTCCAAAATCGATATACCTTTAGTTCGCAGTTCGAATTTTGCGATAAACATTGTTTTTGAAGTTACTAAAAAAATATAATCGCAATAAATATTCTGCATTCATTAGAAAAATATTGTTCTAAAAACACCATTATTCATTTTTAATGCAAATTAATTGCCGAGACATAAACCCTAATTGATTTTTTTAAATATTTTGAACCTTATGATTATTCTTTTAATTTTCATTTTAATGTCTCTTACCCCATAAGGAATTCAAGGGATTTGAAAACCAGATTTTTCTTTATGGAACTGTCACCGTTTTTTAAAACAGATTTTTTTTATTTTCATTTAAAGACGGTAAATAGTAATTTGCGAAAAATCTTATATTCAAAACTTCTATAGAATACGATCCAGTTTAAGAGGTTTTGAAATCCTCCAAGGACGTATATTAGTTTTATAAAATATATATTTTTTTTTTTAACATTATTCTTTTGAAATGAAGAGACATCGCGTTGTTTTATTATATTCGAACATGATTAAACCGTTATTTGCCTAATATGCTTTCGCATGCAAAACAAAATAGACTACCGTAATTTCGCACATATGCGCGTCTTAGTTAAGTTTTTCAAACCGGAAATTTTATTGAAAATAAGAAGTCAAATAAGTGCTAAGCAGAAATAAGTCACATTTTATTTAAAATAAATTCTGGTAGGAAATCGAATTGTCTGAGGTGCGGCGCATACGCGCGAAATTACGGTAGTTTATTCCAGGCAAAATATATCATCATTTCTAAATGTGTCTTTAATGTTTCAATTCAATGGTCATTGAAACATATTTAATTCTTTGGTAACGGTGACACTTAATGATCAGTGTATATATCTAAGGAACAAGTGTTTTATATGTATTATGAAAATTATGACAATGGTTTAAAACACTCGAATTGTAATTCAGTTTAATAATTTGTATTATTGGCTTCAATATATAGGTATGTACTTTTGCATTTATCTATTTGAAATAGAAGCATGTAAATAACAAAATAAACTTTCGTTATGGTCACCAAAGCGTGAAATGAAAAGATATTGTAATTTATGAGGGGTTTTAAACTGATGATATTTATTATATTTTTAACATAAATTTGTACAATTCACTTTTTAGTTAAATTAGTATCCCACGTACTTCAATATTTTTTATTTAGTTATATTTAAACTTATTTATTTTTATATTTAATTGAGGCTCGTGACTGGTTGGGGCACTAAATGCATGGCAGCCAAATTTATTCTGGTCTTACCGCACTGTTTCTTTTAACAAAATTTTTATCTTTTTATTCGACAATGGAACAATCGAACAATGTAGGTAACTTTTTGGAATACATAGTTGTATTCAACTGAACTTCCAGGATATAGGTAGATTGACTTGCGCGGCAAAAATGAGCCGTGAGAAGTTTAAGGGTTAAGAGTTAAATAATTAAGTATTTAAAGTATAAAGAAGTTGATATAGTATAACATATATAATTAAGAAAGAAAAAAGAAGGAAAGAAAGAATTCCATTAGTTCCAAGAATGACAGACGAAACCTACCGAGGGTCGAACCCATCTCAAATATAAAAAAAGACTCCTTTCAGACACCATACATTAAGTTTAATTTTAAGATATAAGAAGTCTAAACAATAAAAATAGAGGTTAAGAGATTTTTTTTAAACAAAAAAAGACAAGAGACAAAAAAAAATAAGAATAATAGGAGAGAGAGGAAAACTCAATCTTCATTACCTAGCAAAGTAACATATTTAGGGCGCTTACGGTTAAGGGGGTCGGAGACCTCATAGTCTGATTAATTCGGCAATAATTTCATTGGGTAAGTTATAGATACTTTTATAGAATTTTTTGGACAGTTGAGAGATGCGCTGTTTTAAGGAAGTAGTACAAAGATCTCTGCGTATAGTAGTATTTCTCAAATAGCGGTGACCATTCCTGATGATACGAAGATTTTTGTTGTGTGATTTGTAAAGGTATTTCATGTTGGTATTACTAGCGAAGCCCCATATCGGACAAGCATAAGTTAGGATAGAGCGAACGCATGCATTGTACATAAATAACTTTATTTTTAATAGAAAGGGTGTTACTTTTAAGAAGAGGAGAATGTGAGACAGCAATATGGGCAACTCTGGCTCTTATGGTTCTAAAGTGTTTGTTCCAGGTAAGTCTCCTATCAATGGTAACCCCCAGATATTTAGTGTCGTTAGTCCAAGGAATAGTAACGTTATTGATGGTAATACGGTTAGGATAAGTAAGTTTTTTAGAAAAGTAGACAACAGCTGTTTTTTGTTCGTTGAGTTTAATACGCCATTGGATACACCAGCTTGTGAATTTGTCGATGTGTTTTTGAAGAATTTTATAAAGAGTGTATGGGTGATGTGCAACAGCGTAAATTTGCCGTGTCGTCCGCATACACGGCTAGATGAGTACGCAAAGTGCGTGGGATATCGTTAAAATAAATGTTAAAGAGAGTGGAACCCAGGACAGAGCCTTGGAGGATGCCTGCAAGAATACGGTGGAGTGTTGACAGTAAATTATTGATGCGGACGCAGAAGAAGCGGTCGCCAAGGTAAGAATGTATTAGGTGTTTGAGTCTGGCATTAATACAATGCTTAATTAATCTGAATATGAGGCCCTCATCTCAGACTTCGTCAAAAGCCTTGGCGACATCAAGGAAAATAGCTGCAGCAGGAGTTTTCATGTTGAGGTTTTCGCTAAGGAATTCAACAACACGAACAAATTAATGTTGGGTGGAATGTTTAGGCCTAAAGCCAAATTGTTCAGGAATGAGAATGTTCTTTTTGTCTAAGATGTCATGGACCTGGGACCTAATGACGCGCTCAACAACTTTACTGATAGAAGGTAGAAGTGAGATAGGACGGTAGTTAACTGGATTTAGTAAATTGGAGTTAGGTTTGGGAATAGGAAAAAAATAGAGGTTTTCCAAGGTTTAGGAAAGTAAGAGTATTTTAGGATGTATTAGTAAGTTTGGTGAGATATAAGATACAATTTAGAGGTAAATTTTTCAGCGCAATATTAGTAATATTATCATATCCAGGTGCTTTACGGATTTTTAGATTTTTAATAATATTAGAGATGATGATGGGTTGAATTTAAGGAATGGATTCAGTAGGTGGGGTAGATAGAAAATTATTTACGGTTTCGTGAACATTAAAGTAATGTTCGGGGCTAGCCAGATATGGGTTAGGTAAGAACTGCTCAGCATATGTTTTAGCGAGAATTTCTGCTTTATCTTTATCAGTATATGCTGTAGTATTAAAAGCAGTAAGGGGAGGAATAGGGGTGTAATTATTATTAATTTTTTTCTTAATGGTCCAAAGAGAATTATCTTCGGGAGAAAGAGAGCTAAGGAAATTACTCCAACTTTTTGCTTTTCTTTAGCGATACAATTTTTAATTATATTGTTCAAACGATTAATAACAGTTTTAAGGGTGGGGTCCCTGGTGGCTTGATAAAGTCGCCGGGTTTGGTTACGTTGCTTACATATATTGTGGATATAGTTACGAAGAGTGAAGGAATTATTATTATTGAAATACCGATAAGTAGCTTGGTTTTGAGAGGATGTAATAAGATTTTGAAAGGAAGTAACAGCATTGTCAATGTCAGTGGTGTTATTTATAGTAGGAAAAGTTAGATCAGAATTATGAAGGATATTTTAAAATTTAGTCCAATACACAGCAGTGGAAAGGGGTGGTGAAGGGAGGTTGACAAAATCAATTTAAAACAAACAAGAACAAGACGGAACTGAGGTCATTGATAACAGTAGTTAAAATTGGAAAACGGATATTTTTTGTAATTGCAAAATCTAGAGTTACCATACCTTAAGTGAGTTGGTGTGTTGGGTGCGTGTAGACTAAGATCTAAGTGTGAGATTAGGTTGTGTAATGATCTGCCACGCTGTGATGTTGAATGACAGTTCCATCTCCGATTAAGAGCATTATAATCGCCAGCGATGAAACAGTGCGTATTTTGTGAGAAGAGTTGTGTAAGGTCATTGATAGGGAAATGCCGTGTGTGTCGAACATATACTGAGACAAAGTTAATATTAATTTGTGGTAATTGTAAAACAATTCCCGTATTATCAAGACCAGTGAAGATTGTGTTTTGAGTAGTGTAGTGAGGTATGTGTTGTTTAATGTAAATGGCAGTACCACCATGGATTGTACCAGGTCGCGGGGTATGGTAAATTTTATAACCTGAATGTTTGATGCTACTAGAAGTATTAAATACTTCCTGAAGCAGAATAATGTCAATACTGGGATTACAAGAGATGAAATCACGAATTTCGTTAATTTTATATTGAAGGGAACAGCAGTTCCAAGTTAACACAACCAGAGAATTTAAAAAAGAATTACTCATGATTGGGGAGATTAAGCTCATTGGCTAAGGTGTCGAACTCTTGCATTATAACAATAATTTTTTCCATAGGATTGGTGTATTGCTTTGATTTAGAAGCGATGTTTTTAATGCATTTTAGAAATTTTGTCATTTGAAGAATTTCTTTTATATCATTAAAAGTTTGAAATATTTCATTTATTTCAGTAGTGTAACTAGATGGAATAGTAGTAGAAGGTGAGTTAGAAGTGGGGGATGGATTGGAGGAATTATCATTAGTGTTAACAGAAGATGTGGAGGTCACGCAAGCAGAAGCGTTCGAATCAGGGGCTTTAGCACCTTCAGTAGTTGAATTTTCAGCTTGTGAAATAGCGGTATTGTTAATTTTGGTTGGCTTCTTAGTATAATTGAAGTCTTTAAGAATTTCAACTAACAGTTGTGTATTGGTATTAGTTTGATCGTTATTTTTAGGTAATTTAGCGTTGTTTCTGTTTTCTAGTCTATATGGGTTTTTAACGCATCCGCGGAAATTAGCCGGGTGGTCTAGACCACAGTTTGCGCATTTAGGGTTAATGCGACCCTTATGGGGGCAGTTTGGGGGTAAGGTGCAAGCCTGCACACTTTAAGAATTTAGGAGTGAAGTTACATATTTCACTAGCATGCCCGAAACCTTGGCACTTGTAGCATTGTTTAACAGTTTGGTTACTCTTAAAGAGTTGTATAGTAACGCAAATATAGTGTATTTCTTTAATTTGGTATATTTCCTCGAAATTAGAACGAGGTAATACATTAACCATGTAAATTGGCATGGGATCGCCTGTTTTCCTGTTTTTTAGCATGGCAGCCCTAATTACTGTAAAACCATACTCTTTTAGACTATCAACAATAATGTCATTTTCCGTAAAACAAGGAAGGCCACGAATGCAAATTTTTCTAGGACGTTGCTCCTTAGGATGTAAAGTAGTGTACTTTTTAGCGTTGCTATTAAGATATCTCTGAGTTTCACGGAAATCTTCATCATTTTACATAAAACCATAAGGCGTTCGCCTTTTAAGGTAATAATTGGTTTTTCCTTATTAATGTCAGATATGCTTTTAGCTAAGTCTGTCCATTTTTCATTAAATTCAATATAAAACGGGTTAATTTTAGATTTAGAGGTATTAGAATCACTAGAATTTAGGTCCGGGTTGTCTGATTGAAAGGTTGTTAAATCCATTTTTTCCGAGTTAGTATTTGCATCAAATCAACATCAAATCTAAATTTTAAAATTTGTTATTTAAGGGAATGTTTGAGTTTTCCTGAGGGTTTTTACGATTAATTCCTTTTAGAACAAAAGTTTTGCATTAAACAAGTACAATATTTCTTTAAAAAATAACGGTGTAGATATAATAATTTTATCATTCATGAATTTGGTACCCAATATAGAACCAGTCATGAACCGCCACTGATTATACTGATTTTAGCAATCTTTATTTTACTCTTTCAAGGTCCAAAAATTGTGGTTGTGTAATGTTGAATTCACGCAAGAAACTTTGAAAAGTATATTTCCAAATAAATAAATGCAATTTAAAAACCCCCTTTCTTTTTCTTTCACCAAAATAACAAAAGTAAAATTTAATGCAAAAAAGTCTGATATAAATTTGATTTAAAATAAATGTTTCATATAATATATCACCGCCAGTCAAAGAGTTAAAGGTATCAGAGATATGACATCGCGTTGTTGCATCATATTAAAATATGTATTACCCATTTATTTGCTACATTTTGTTTTAAAACGCAAAATCAAATAGTGTAGTTTATGCCATGCAAAATATAATATAATTTCCAAATTTACATTAATGTTTCAATTGAGTGATCGTCGAAACATATTTAGTATCTTTTAAACGATGCCACTTAATGACCAATGCATATGCTTAAAGTAACAAGTGTTTTATAATTATTATGGAAATTAGGGCAGTTGTCAAGAGCAATCAAACTTTAATTCAGTTTAATTACTCGATATATTGGCTTTAAATTATGTATACGTAGTTCAGCATTTATCTAATTTAAATAGAAGCATTTAAATAAAAAATAACATACTATTAGAGTAATCAAAGCTTTAACTAAAAAATAATGTAATCTGTCGGTGCTTTTTCGTTTTAATTTTCGAGAAAGTAACAAAAATAAAATTTTATGAAAAAAACTGCAAATATTAAATTTAAACGGCATACATAATGTATTACTGCAATTGAAGGGGTTAAAGGTATTAGAGATATGACATCGCGTGGTTGCATCATATTAAAATATATATTAACCATTTATCTGCTTTTTAGCTCACAAGCTATCAAAGACTGAGAGCTTATGTGCCCGCCGGTTCTGTATGTACGTACGTACGTATGTATGTATGTATGTATGTATGTACGTAACGCGATAACTCTTGATAGAACTAACCGTTTTACTTTAAATTTTGTTTATAGGTTCCTTGTGATAAGGCGCTTCCCTGATTAGTTTTGGAGGTTCATTGGTTAAGCATAAAGGAGGAAAACGGGGGGCTAACTCCCCATAATTTAGATAAATAAGTTTTTCATGCAAAATTATCCCATTTTCTTCAAATTTTGTATATAGGTTCATTGTGATAATGCGCTTCTGTCAATGCTTTTGGGGGTTCATTGGTTAAGTATAAAGGGGGAAAGGGGGGATAACCCCCCTAATTTAGACAAATGAGTTTTTCATGCAGAATTATCCCATTTTCTTCAAATTTTGTATATAGGTTCATTTTGATAATGGGCTTCTGTCAATTGTTTTGGGGGTCCATTGGTTAAGTATAAAGTGGGAAAGGGGGGATAACACCCTCCCCCCCCTAATTTATACAAATGAGTTTTTCATGCAGAATTATCCAATTTTCTTCAAATTTTGTATATAGGTTCATTTTGATAATGCGCTTCTGTCAATTGTTTTGGGGGTTCATTGGTTAAGTATAAAGGAGGAAAGGGGGATAACCCCCCCCTAATTTATACAAATGAGTTTTTCATGCAGAATTATCCGATTTCCTTCAAATTTTGTATATAGGTTCATTTTGATAATGCGCTTCTGTCAATTGTTTTGGGGGTTCATTGGTTAAGTATAAAGGGGGAAAGGGGGGATAACCCCCCCCCCTAATTTAGACAAATGAGTTTTTCATGCAGAATTATCCGATTTTCTTCAAATTTTGTATAAAGGTTCATTGTGTTAATGCGCTTCTCTGAAGAGTTTTTGAGGTTCATTGGATAAGTATAAAGGGAGAAAAGGGGGAGGAGCTAATCCCCCCTTAATTTAGATAAATGGGTTTTTATGCAGAATTATCCGATTTTCTTCAAATTTTGTATATACATTCATTGTAATTAGAGGCTTCCCCGATTTGTTTAAGGAGTTCATTAGTTAACTATGAGGGGTGTAATGGGGAGATGCCCCCTCCCCTTAATATATTGTCGATTTCTTTATTTTTCGAGGGGCTTATTTCAAATTCTTTGAAATAAAAGTATAATATACAATTAGTGTGAATAGCCTGTGAGCTCAATGCCCTCAGTTTAACTGGGCAGTTTTCTTTTTTATTTTTATATATGTTCAAAAATTGTAATTTGTATCATGCAAAATATATTATCATTTCCAAATTTACTTTAATGTTTCAATTCAATGAACATGGAAACATATTTAGATTTTCCCTTTAATGACCAAAGAATATACGTAGTAACAAGTGTTTTATAATTAATATGGAAATTAGGACCGTGGTCAAGAGCATTCGAACTTTAATTCAGTGTAATTACTTGTAATATTGGTTTTAAATTATGTGTAAATACTACTTATCTACTTGAAATGGAAGCATGTAAATATGATGTAAAGTTTCATTATTAATGATCAAAGCTTGAAATAAAAAGTACTGTAATTTATGAAAGATTTACATTTTATATTTAATGTATTTTAATCAAAAATATGATCAATTCATTTTTTAGTTAAATTATGTTTGCACTTACTTAAATATATATAATTAATTAATTTGAAAGATATTTATTATTATATTAACTTCAGCAATTGGTTTAATGCAAATATATAATTACAATGTCAATATACATTTAATAAATTATTTATCTTTTTAATAATCAAAAATGATAAATTAAATTATTAAATATGCGTGATAAAATAACCGTAAGTCGAATTTATTTATACTGATGAGGATGATAAGCTACGACATATAAAAATTGTGACCTAAATTAAGTAAAAACTATTTATTTATATGTACATGAATTATCTTTTCGTATTAGTCTTTTTATAATGGTCCAGGACTAACGACTATTTTATGTTCAATCGTACTACAGTTTAAAAAAAAGTGATAGATAGCTTTGTTGTAGATATCTCTTGAAAACACAGTAGTATAAGGGTATGACAGGGATTATTGTTCAACATGTTGTACTAATAGAATAAAAAATTAGTCGCTGGGACGTACGGTGTCTCAACCCCGTAATCAACAAGTTAATTTGCATAATATTATAATCTACAGGTATCGCCTGATTTATTATTATTTTATTAATATTAATGACTGGATGACTTTAAAATAAATTTAATATTCTCAATTTTGTCTTTGTAATTTTTAAAAAGAAAGATATATAATCATATCAGCAATGTTGATATACACTTAATGAATAATTTTATTTTTAATAATCAAAAATGATAAATTAAACCATTAATTATTCTTGATAAAAATTTCTCAAATTGGGAATTTTTAATCCTCTTACACTTAAGTGATTAATTAAATTGTTAAATAATCTTAAATAATCAATTTTCTCAAGTCGGTAATTCTTTCCTTGATATTTAGTTTTTATTTGGAAAATGTTCCCTTAAGATAATTGCTTCAATAAGATATGAATCGTATTAAAATGCATCCATTGCATTCATTTATTTTGAAAAACATAATAATTGCTTAGACAATGTATGTCCACGTGGAAAAAAGACAGGACATTGAATGAATAATTAATTGTCATCTGCTAATGAACATAATATGCTTAATTCCAGAGTTTAAATAACCATGTTTAGTTACTTATTAAGTATATTAAGTAATGTCCAGTAGGCATGTCTTTACAGTAATTGCTTTCAAAGAAACTCTCGATAATGTTCTCAAATGTTCGTTATTTCTTATAGTTTAATGAGTCTCAACTTAATAGATGACAACTGTGAACTCTTCAGTATGCTTTGAACGACACTGCAATAAATGTAATCAAATTTGATGTCTCATTTTGGAGTCACAATTACGGGAATTGTTACTTAATTTACTCGAATTGGCTAATTCAGGATTCGTAAGTCTCATGGAGATTTATCAAATTTTCCATAAAGTATTATTTAAATACGTGTCTTTAAATACGACAACAACTCTTGAAAATGATAGTAGCCAAAGTTGTTAAATCCCCTTAATCTCTTGAGCCACGCGAACCCTGATATTTTGTACAGGAAAGTTTTTCGTCCTAAAATTGTCATTTCATTTCATTTATTAACATGCTATTTAATCGTCATATCACGCAAAATAACGGCATTCATTTTTATAGAAATAATAATAATAATTAATTAGTATTGTAAAAATACAAAATTATGTTTGTTTCGCCAAGTCAATAAATACATTCTATTGCAAATTGGACGCAGATTGATATGCATACACATTTCGTCGGAAACTGCAAAATTTTAAAGTTTGGCGGTGAATGAATGAACATGTGACGCTGAAGCGCATCTTAATTGCTCAACTGGTAGGATATTAAAGAATTTTCGATTCCAGGTCATACATTCTTTGCGAATTTCACTCCATGTAGTCAGATAGACAGTAACTAAGCCTCGGTGCGCGAACAATATCCGCAGATGACAGAATTTGAGAGAGGGTGTGTAGTTTGGCTCAAAGAAGCCGGTTGGTCCAATTGGCGAATTGATCGACATTTGGATAGGAGCGATGCCACTATTAGACTATGTTGGTAGCAATGGTTGAACCATTTCCGAACACAGCGTCAAGAAGAAAGCGGTTGACCTAGAGATAAAGCAGAACAAGAGGGTGATCAATCGTCAGAGCGGCATTTATAGCCTCACAGTCGTCATTATCATCGATCCTACGTGCAACTGGTGCTTTCGTAACCGCAAGGACCATTAATAGGCGGCTCAGAGAAAAGGGGCTGAGCTTACGGCTCGCTCCTAGTGTCGTCTACATTGATCTCTGCACACCGACAATCACGTTTGAAGTGGCGTCGGGCACATTATACTTGGAATATCACTGACTGTAGTAGAATTGTCTTCAGCGATGTGTCCCGCTTCGAATTGAACCCTGATGACCAGTGAAGACGTGTCAAGAGAAGCCCCGGACAGCGGTGGGATACCAACTTGACTGTCAACCGCCATATGGCAGGACACCAAAGAGTGATGGAATGAGATGCCGTTTCATTTCACAGCAGGACCCTTTGGTTGTCATCCGCGGCATCCTTAGACCACAGCAGTACGTCGAAAATTTTCTACAGCTCCCTTGTGCTGTCCTTCATATCGATCCATCCTGGGCTTACATTTCAGCAAAGTAATGCCCGCTCACGCACGGCGAGTTTCTATTGCTTGTCTTCATGCTTGCCGAACACTACCTTGGCCATCATGTTGTTCAGATCTTACCCCATTGAGAACGTTTGAAGAATTATGGGCAGGGCCCTCTATCCAGCTAGGGATTTTGCCGATCTAACGCACAAATTGGACAGATTTTGGCACGATATCCCGTAGGAGGACATCCACCAACTGTATCAATCAGTGCCAAGCCGAATAACTACTTGTATAAGGACCAATGGGAGCCAACGCATTATTGGCTTGCTCACTTTGTGAACCTCTTTCTCCTCAATAAATCATCCAATTTTTTATGAAATTACAATCATTTGTTTTTCTGTATATGTACATCACATCTACCGATTTTCGTCCAATTCGGATAACTCCTTCTTGGTATATTGAATAAGAGCTCATGTTTCTTTTTGTCTTAGAGTTTATATTAATTTAAATTTTAAAATTTATTGCGAATTAAAAAACAATACAAGGAAAAATAATAAAAATACATTTATTTCCATAGTATTTATTTAAAAAAATGTTAATCTCAAGAGATTTTAACTCCTTGGATTTTTGAATTGCACTTTCTCGAACAGTAATCATTGTTTTATGTAATCGTTGAATATCTGCAATAAATTAAACGAATAATTTTATAAAAAAAATATTTATATTCTTTACAGTAAAACATATTTAATGTAATATTAAGACATGGATATAATATTCTAACCGATGCACAATACTTTATAATAATTATTTCATCATTGCCGTTTTTCAGTTTTATGTATTTACATTATAATTTTTGCAGTTTTCCTTTTCGGACATGATCGATATAAAAATAACAGCAATAAAATATCATATTAAATCGTGTTCAATTTAAAGAAAACATATTCTTGTAAAATCATCTTAATGACTTTCACTTATTAATTACTATTTCCTTATTTTAATCAAACGTGTACGTTGTGAGAAGATTCATCGTACTAGAAAAACAGCGTTCCTAAAGTAGATAATTTTGTTAACTTATACACTTTAGCTCAAATTTCTGTTACGGGTACACGCGCTTTGAAATATTTTAAAGAAAATAAAGAAAATAAATATTATTCGAAAATCCTGAAAATTTAACCTGAGATATCTTAAGTTTAAATAAATCTTTATTGAAATATGATAAAAGTGTCATATATTGATAGTTTGGTGTATTTTCATGAATTCTCAGAAATAAAAAGGTGCAGATATCAATGAATAAATACATTTAACACACATATGAACATAAATGTTTGTTACGGTGTTTTTTTTCTTTGAAATTATGCGATTTGAAAATATTCATATTTCATATATAGTAAGACAACTTTGTATTTAATTTATAAGGAAATAAAGTCTTTTAAAATTGAGGGCAAAGCCTTAAATATTTTTTTTTTATAATGTTTACGTATTCCTTGTGGGAAAAACATTATTATGCTCACTTTTGTTTGAGTTGCTTATACAATGGAGAATATTGGTAAAACTGTCATGAAATATTGGTGGATATTGTATATAGTTTGTCATATTACACCTTGGAAATAAATATATTGTAATTTCTTGACAATCTTTGTAAAGGCTCCTACTTCTAAAACTATGACATTTCATTTCCAATAATTACAATGGCATGCCAAACCTTAACAATTATTAACATTTCATTGGTAATACTTTTATAAAGTCACTTTGCCCAGGATCATTTTACACAATTTGAAGGAATCCAGTTTAGTTAAACTAAGTTTGTGACCGAAGTTTGCATGCTACTGAGGATGTGAAACTGTATGTTAAAAAAAATATTTTCTCAATATAAACAGAAATAAATTAAAATAAGCATAAATATTCTGTTAAAATTACTAGGTATTTGAAATAAAAGGTTAAAATTTTGGCGATTTTATTAATACAATGCATATTTTAAGTACTTCATAGTTTTTATTTTAATCTAATTACTTAATTATAATATATATTTGAATTAAAAATATATATTAAAACAAATTTTAAGATTTTAATAAATATAAAAAAGGCTTTTTGTTTCTAAGAACTTTTATTACAAATTAAGTCCCAAGATATGCATGTATCCTGCTGCTGAATAATAGTATCTTGAAAAATATCCTGGATCCTCAATCGATTTTAATATTGCACAATCAACCCTTCGGTAACGAAACTGCAATAATTGCACAAATTTGGCTGGTTTCCAATTTGACCCCAGTATTTTGTACAGTTAATTTCACTTTATCTAATGTCAAAGTTTCAGCAATTAAATAATGTGTATCAGAAAAAACGGTGCAAAAACAATAACAATTGGAAACAACACATTTAGATAGAAAAAGATGGTTGTCGCGAATATGACAGCATTCGTTATCTGAGGGTTAATACAATTTTTTCTTCTTTTTGATCTTCTAATAGACTTGCCGCATTCGTGATCGGAAACGGGAACACTCGTTTTTATTTTTAAAATATCTTTGATTAAAGATGTTTCGTCTTTTTTACAGAAAATGCACTTATATATAGTTGTCCATATTTTTTTTAGATAGTAAGACATTTTACACTAAATCGTACATTGAAAGATATTTACTGATGCAGAAGCAGGGTGGCTAGTGGTCAGGGAAAAATACAGTAAAAAAAATGATAAGTTCCAGTATATTCTTATAGAAAAATTCAAATTGATTATTTGATCGAATAATCAACATAATTTTTTCTATAAGAATATACTGGTGTTTATCACTTTTTTTACTGTATTTTTCCCTGACCACTAGTCACCCTGATAAGCCTAAGAAACCTATCTAGGAAATCACTTTAGGAAAGAATTTCATTATAGGGCGGAGCTTCTATTGTTTGAAGACCCAGATTTCTCAAAAATATACTGTCGCCAATGCGTTAAAAGTGCACACGTACTTCTTTTTTAAAATAAAATGATACAAATAATTTTATCAGTGATAACTCAGTTTAAATAATATAAAAAATGATAAGATTTTAAAAAACATTTCTGGAGGAAAGTAATCATAAAATTACTTACATTTTATGAAAAGGCTTTTCTTTAACAAGCAGAATCTGAAAAAAAAAGAAATATAGTAAATTACAAAATTATGGTAACGCATTCAGTACATTTTTAGAACAATTTCTTAAGAAAAGTAAATTGTGAAAGATTTTTTTTTTTCAATTATGGAACACATAAAAACACAATTCAGTGGCGTAACGGAAGTTAGGGGGGGGATTGATTGATTTACTACCAGTATTTTTATATACTACATTTGGCCTTATTTAATTGATAACGTTCAAAGATTAAATAAGGCCAAATGTAGTATATAATTATACTGGCAGTAACTGGCCCTTACGCTACGCCACTGACTCAATTATTATGCCGCAATAGGTTTATTTGTTAAAGATTTACTTAAAATTTACAAGCACTATTTTTTGCGATAAAACTTGTCCTGATTTTTCAATTTAATTTCTCAATTAGAATGAAAAAGTTCTATAATCTAATCACGCATTTCTCGTATAAATAGCAATATGCATATGTACACTCCTTGTAATTTACAAGGAATCTCGGGTCTTTTTTCTGATTGGAAAATTTCTATTTAATATTTAAATCGCAGATTCTGTTATAGCCTTGTTTGTTGACAGATTATGAAATTTCTTTTCCGTGATTAAATAAATCAAAAAAAATATATTAAAAAATTGTAGTAAATTTGTACTAAAACAGAAAAGACATCTTGATATAGAAAATGTACTTTACATTCAATTTGGCGCAAAAAAGTGTAATTAAACCATCGATATAATTTTCTAAAACATAAATAACTCTTTTGAAACGGTTATTTCAATTCGGAAACTAAAACTACCTCATTTTACCTGTCTGACAATATTTTTCTTATACTTTGTTACATCCATTTCTTTAAATTCTAAAAATACTAATAAAAAAAGTGCTACTCAAAGCAGGTAAAAGTAAATTACATACGTAATAGTACTATTTTGATGTTTAAAGTATCCTTGGTGCATAAATTTATACATACAGTATAGGAGTTTCATACAAAAGAAATGATACTTAACATACACAAAATATGACGATGTAATTTAAACAATAAAATGTAAAAGCATTCATTTAAAAAAAGTGTGCAATTACTAGAAAGATGGAACATTTGATGGACAAAAAAATTACGGGTGATCCAAAAGTCATAGGCGTAAAATATATTTATTTTGAAAAGTATGTGGTAACATAATGCAGTTTTCAAAAAATATATCGGAAGACATTTGATTATTTTTAGTTTCGAAAATGTTATTTACATATATATATTACATAATCATTGCATGGAACTACGGATAAAGAGGAGGGCACATATCATGTAGTGTATGGATGCACAACCTGTGGCCCGCGGGCCACACACGGTGCCATTATTTTTACACAGAAAAATTTACCTTAGGTTAATGACGGAACCTTGCTATTTAATATATAAAAGCTTACCTTTCGAAGATTGTGGTGGCAAACGATTTTCATACAAAAAGGTTGTGCAGCACTAATGTAGTGTCTACCGATTGAGAGTGAACTAACTGTAGATGTAGTGACAAGATGGCGGCTGTTGTTTGTTTACATTGGCTCATGAAAAATTTACATCAATACAGACGAATAGAACTTTTTGCCTTATTCAGTGGCGTAACAAGGGTGGGTGCCCAGATGCTCTGAATACCACTAATTTCGTAAAGTTTTCTTCGCCTTGTTTAACAACATAAAATTTCCCGATTACATAAGGCGAGAAAAACTTTACGAAATTAGAGGTATTCAGAGCATCTGGGCACCCACCTTGGTTAGGCCACTGTTATTTATAACAGAAATACTGCACAAATATGGCGTTAAATTAAGGAGTGAATTTCGATTTAAATTTACTGGTGGATGTTCGACCCAGTGGTAATCACTCGTTTCCAAACGGGTTGCAGCTGAAGCTTCAACATTTTGAGGATATGCCAATCCCTCTTTATTCATAATTCCATGATGTATAGCTGTACACCATAATATTTTATTTCATTTCAAAATACATACATGGAATTAGATTATAATTAAATGCATTTATTTAATAATGCATATGGTTTCCATGCGCTATTTATTTTTGTTAATATTTCTAGTTCAAAATATATTTATTTGACTGAAAAAAAAAAATCCGGAAGTTTGCTAGGTATGGGATATGCCAACAACAAAATATGTTTCAATTACGTTATAACCTTTTTTACAATGACAGAGCACAGATTACAAAGCAGCAATATTTTAAATGTTCAATTTGAAGAACGACATAAGTGGAAGTAAATGACAGACGAAACCAGTACGTAACTGAGGTACGTAAATAATTTATTTATAATTCCTATCACATTATGCACGGCTCTCACTCGCTCCATTTTTTTAACACCACTTTTTTTTTAAAAGAAGAATCCTTACAAATTTCATAGAAACTTACCTCGGCCCTATGTTTTTGTTGCAATTGGGTCAAAAACCTAAAATGAATTTTTTCTTAAAAAGTACTGGTTTTTACGGACCAGTTGGAGCCCTGCATGATGACCTTATTAGTGACTGTCAGAATCTTTGAAACTTTTGAAACACTAACTGTCGGAGACAAATATAAATATTAAAAGGTTAATGTTTTTGCTATCTAGAAATTGCATGTCTTCCGGCATATTTATGTGAAAACGTCATCGTGCTGCGGTCTATGCTTATATATATATAATTAAATGTATTCCTTCTCTGTCTTATTAATCACATCGTAAATATAGCAAAAGAGAAGATGAATGCTTGGTTTTAAGTGTTATTTTCTATACACAAAGACAATGCAAAGCAGACCTTCGTTAAACACGTTGACTAACGACAGTTCGAATCTTTTCCAATCTGGTAGCCAGAGGCGATTGCTTTTATTGATTTTTCTTTGACAATTTCCGAGTAAGCATTATTATGGTAGTTTTTCCTAGAAATGCACCATGATGATTATTGTAAGGAAATAGTACCAAACAAACTAATACATTTCTTTACTCACCTAGAGCAAATCTGTACACGACTGGTGTAAGAAAAAGGTTTTCTGAAAGTTAAAAAGGCAGCTAGAGTCTTTATAATTGTCCAAGGTTAAACAGTTCATTCGTCGCTACCATGTCAAACTATCGAATATGAAAAAATGCATTTTTCATTACTTTTAAAAATGGGCCGATTGTCACCACTAAATTATATTAGAATTCTTCACGAAGTAAAAAAAAAATAATAATAAAAGTTATTTGAAAAAGAGGGTTGTGTCAGTTTGGCCTCCTTTTTTATTTAGAGATGCCGAATTCATACCGGAAATTTTGAGAGAAAATTTTTACTTCAAGTGATCAAGAAATAGGCTGTCCTTAAATAAACCAAAAATGTCTATTTTAAATTTCTGAATGGAAAAGGAAGCCAAACTGGCAACCCTGGAACCCTCTTATTATTTAGTGGTGACAATCGGCCCATTTTTAAATGTAATGAAAAATGCATTTTTCCCCTTCGATAGTTTGGAATGGTAGCGACGATATATCACAACTCAAAAATTGTAACAAGCGTACTAATCACATGAGTGGGTCAAAATAAATTTGGAATAAATTTTTGAGTCATATAAAGTCCTTTTGATTTTGTTCTCTTACCTGTGCTTAATTGCCAGCAATTTCTTTTTTATTTATAAAAAAATATATTTATTCATGTAAAATTCACTATATTGCCAAAAATCCCCAGAAACTTACGAATATATAGCGAAATACTTGACAAATACTGCATTGGGAATGTAAAAAAAACATATCATACTTCATATTTTTCATCAAAGACTTGATCGCCGGAGCTATTAGGGGACCAACCACAAATTGATTAAACAGTAATATTTGGGATCACTTTTAAAATAAAATGCTCGAAACTATTGGCCGCTACAGCACATGACAGTGTGAATATCGTACAGCCTGTATGCTCATTTGTGCAAAAATAACATGTATATATTTTTTATATCATGTATGGAGATCTATTTTTTTTTTTTTTTCAATTCAAAATATTTCCACATGTTTTTTTTTTTTTTTTTTTTTTTTTTTTTTTTTTTTTTTTTTAAATAGCAGGTAGGGTTTTCAACGAAGTGTAATGCCACTTCAGAAAACTTGACGTAGTAAAAACAACATAGTACAATTATAATATAAATATAAGATATATTGGATGGAGAGCATTTGTATGAAATAAGTTTTAATTGCGGATACACGGACGCTACCAGAGATATTTTTCTATTCATGATTTAGTAGTCAGCTCTATAGAGCAATTTATACAAAAAGACGTGTCTAATAAAGTGAAAATTCAGAAATATATCAGCGAAAGAAAGAGCTGAATGTCAGTTGTTTTCTAAAATATGAAGTCAAACATATTCTTTATACTTTCAAAGTTCTAAAATAATTCGTCAAGTATTTCTTTAGATATTCGATAAAATGTCTAAAATGGACTGATATTATGTTCTCTGATGTACCGTGATGTTTTTGGCAATATAATGTAGTTACTTACATTAAAACATAAGAAAATGGGTCTGTCATTTTAAAATAATAATAAATAATAGCTCATTTAGAAAACATTTGTTATGTTTTTTCTCGTTTATCTGATGATTATGTTGAAATATTCCTGCTCATTTTTTTTTATGAATCTTCTAATAACGCATATTTACTTGAATATATTTTTTACAAGTCAGCAAGAAGTTTCTTGTAATTAAATCTTTTTCTTTCGGAAATATTACTTGGATTTTTACAAAAGGGTACGAATAATTAAGGCAGATAGATATAAGATAGTATTTTTAATCAGTGTTTCTGAATATCCGTTTAGAGACTGATATAGAATTTATTAAAAGCAACACAAAATGAAAGAAAATTCTCCTTCCCAGATATGTTTTATTTTCCCAAAATATAGTTCAAATCGAGAGTCGAGTAAAAAACAAATTATCTTTTTCAATCATTTAATCCTAAGTGCATGCTTAGGATGTCTCTACATGAGATTGGCTACATACGTTTTAAACATTTTTATTTGTTTGATTGAGACGATTTTGGACAAGAACGAAATACCGTGCATCTTGACGAGCCTTACGTTGTCGCCAAGCTATTGTTTGTTAACCCCTTCAGGGGCAAAGTACTCTTGTAGCTAAAGTATTGAAATGATTGATTGACACCAGGATTCACGAACGAATTTATTGGAAAAGTAAGTAAAAGCTTTACTCATGTACCTTATAATATCAAAATTTGATTATAAAATTCTGGTGTCATTGTGGCATTTTGGGATTAATATTAAGCGGTATATATAATATACCGGTGCCCTTCAAGGGGTTAAGTTGTCTCACTAGAGTGCCTCTGTATGTCACATATGCGGCATATGCACAAGGCCCATGTTAAGACAGAGATGTTTGTCTAAACTATGACAAACGTACATTCCATAATGTGACGTTACTCATCTGGGCGAGTTAGATTAGACAAAAGCGTCAGTAATGTTTGTAAACTTGTCTCACAATTTAACAAACATTAATGTGGTGATAATGGTAGGCCGAACAAGATCCTTGGCGATTGAACTTTTTGCAAAATCGTCTCAACCAATCAAATTTCATATCCTTATGTAGGGGATGCAAAAATCTAGGCGCCATTGGGCTGATTCCCACCACTAAATTTTATTTGTATTCTTTGTCAAATTTTATTAGTATTCTTATTAGGCGAAGAACACTAAAAATTTAGTGTTGGGAATCGGCCCATTGTCACCTAGATATTTGCACCCCTGCCTTATGTCTCCACTCATAAAAAGAAACTCCAGTCTCGTTGGTCTAAACGAACAAGTCCAGACGAATGTCGTCAAGATCTGAATTGTAGTTATACCATAATTTGAACAAAAACTTCCACCTTAGCACAGTCTGAGCACTCACTTTCTGCGTGTGTCAAAACTCTGAAAAAAAACAACAACATCATATCCATATGATAAAAATTAGCTATTTGAAATATTAGGTGATCTAACAATCTACTCGAATATATTTGATTTGCTAGGGATTTTTTTCACAATTTCTGTATATTTATGGATTATAATAAAAGGATTGTTTCTGTAATATTATTTAACACGGTCGCTTTCATATATATTTAATTAATAATGATATTCAATATTATTTATTTATTAGTAACAGGTGTCTGTTAAACTTTAAAAATCAACAGCATCAGTTTAGAGAAAAATATGTGCAAATAATGTGTCATTAATATCTAAATAATACCATATCTACGATTTTATAGTCGGAAATGGCAGAATTTTTGAAGCATGATGTCAATTTACTAGAAACAATCATAAAAAGCAGCATTTGTTGTAACATACTCGAATTATTATCTTATGCATAAAGAAAAAGATTTCTGGATATTAAAGCAAGAGCAGGGAAATTATTTCGTTTTAGATCGTTCCCATAAAAGTAACATCGAAAACATAAATTGTTATAAAAGAGAAGATATATTCATCTGCACAAATAAAGAAGTTCCTGATATTACAGTTAAAGGAAGACATTTTTTATTTCGAGTGTGTTGTTTCTTATTCTTTTGCGTCTACCGTTTTCAATTACGATAAAGAAATGTTTTAGTAACAACCTACTTTGGTCAACAAATTACTTCAAAAGGGGATCTATCTCTTTTGAGTAGGCGTTAGTAAAGTCTATATTTCAATTTATTTTGCTCATTATTTGTTCCTATTATATTTATTTTCTTCTTATGACAAACGTTTGCACTCTTAAAGTGATTCGATCTTTCGTTTCGGAGAAAACGTACTTTACTTCTTAAATTCCTGGGAAAAACATCAGATATATCAATTGGCAAAGTATTAGTAGTAGCATTTTTTTCCAGTTAATATCTTAACTTATATTTTAAGTATTTACAGAATTGCAGTACTTAATTTATGATTCTATTAAAGAAATAAAACAATAATGATATTTTCAAAATTTATATATATGAATGCTATTGAGTCGCAAGAGGACTATATTGAAAAATCATATGAAATTATGTCAAAAATCTTGTGTTTTCGCTGTCAGGTCGAGATCTCGACAAACCACCCTCTTATAATTATTATAATTGTTTTGTGCGTAATAACTTAAATTTAAATATGAAGGGCTTTATAAAAGCACTTGCAATAATGGTTTTCGCCTTAAAAGTATAAGTTACTCAAATTTAGCTTACTTTTCTTTGTTTACATTGCTTGTTTCAAAATTACATTTCAGAAAATTTAAATTAAGAAAAAAATGCTGAAACTAAAAACTATACGTTTATTTTCATTGTATTACTACTAGACATTCGTATTCTAGTACGTTCTAAATAGTAAAAAAATGTAATGTAAGTTACGATTATTTGAAAGTTAAACATTAAAATTTAAAATTAATCCACATAACAATACGTGTTTGACAAAAAAAAATAATGCATTTAATTAAACATTAAATATAAAATATTTTAATCAATCTGAAGAGGAAATAAGAATGAAAAAATTAAAAATCTACTGAATTGCTCAACATTTCAGATGTAATATTTCATTAATGCAGGATGTTTCATGAAATATTGGCTTGTTGAAGAAATTTCACGCCAAATGTTAAAGGAAAAAAAATGTAAACAGTTCTCCCGTGTTGCATAAATCATTGAAACATCAATGCGTATTAATCAAGCTTGAAGTTCGAAGTGTGTTCGAAAACTTAGCTATTCTAAAAAGACTGCTTTTGAATATTAATTTTTAGGTAATTAAAGCCATATATTTATTTTTACGATGTAGAAAATATTCTCTAATGCAGTTTATAGAATGAAAACAATGTAAAGTGGAGTAAAACAAAGCGCACGAACACATGCTATTTTATCACCAACTTGTGACAGAAATATAGGAAACATACTGTCTGACTGGGGATCGCTGTATGTTACAGATAGAAATGCAATTAGAGTTTGCCTACATATTATAAATTGTACGAAATGTCGTTTTTCTGTTGGATTTACCTAATTTTGAAATCATTTCTATTTTGTGAATCGAAGTACCGAAGAAAAATCCAAAATTTTTGTACTTTTTTTCTTAAATATTCATATGACATACATGAATATCAGTCATAGTAAGTTTTAAAATCCAAAGCATAATAGGAAATTAAAGCTATTTTTTTATAATGCAAAATATTATCTAATGGAATTTAATTAATAAAAGCAATATAATGTAAAGTATGATTGCTGCAGTTTTAAAAATGTAAATTTAAAAATTGTTTTTTACGTGTGATTATTTATATAAAAAATAAAATATTTAAATATCAATGATTGTTTTTTCTTTGCAGAGAGACATTCATTTTACCGGCAAAATAAAATGTAATTAATTACAAGAATTTACGGTTGTTAACTTCCGTAAAAACATGTAAAATTTCAAAACATATTGACATTTCGTGAAATAATGGACCGGAAATAAGATTTTTGACCATTTCAACGTACAGCGTAGATTAAATTTTCAAGTATTGACTCAAATTGAAAAAAAAAACATTTTAATTCGTAAAATCATATATTTATACTAACATACTCCTTGAACTGAAGCATAATCTTTCAGTTTTCTTGGAAGTTCATATTTAATGATTAATATATACTGAATAACGATCATATTTAATATTTACCTGTTTTCTCAGTCTAATCGTTATTGCAGGCTACAAATATTCAATTTTGAATGCGTTATGCATATTTTTAAGTATACATTCCAAGTTTTCACGATCAGAATTAGCCATTACTAATTTTCCCATGTTAGGCTTTTAGATTAGTTGCTGATACTTTTTTTTTTATATATTTTTAATAACTTATTTGGATCAATAACGCCATTAGCATGAATGTAAGGCATATCTTATTATTCGGAAATTCTGAATCCACAACGAAAGTTGCTAAAGAGGAATTTTTAAATCAAATAATCACGAAACGGCTTTTATCAAATAAAGAAAAATTACTATTTAGGATATTTTTGTATGGATTAGGAATTTTTGAATAAAAAAGAAATTTCTGAATAAAAAAGAAATTTCTGAATTGAAGCATAAATTCCCTAATGATGCAAATTTTGGTTTACAGAAATTTAAGTGAAATTAAGCCTGTTGTAATGAAAGTGCATGAGTGTACTGTGTTAAAATCCTATTCGAAAGCCTTTCGAATAATACTCTATTGATCAAAGTATTATTTATATGAACATAGAAAAAGAAATATTGACATTAAAAATAATACACGTGATTAGTTTCCCCTTTTATATAAAATACGCGATTAATGTTGCTTTCTGTTGCTCTATGGTCACTTCTATCCTTTTTTTTTTGGAGCATTAAATATGGTTCTGTAAAGAATACTCAATCTTAGAAATGTTCAAACATGCATTTTAATAATTGGTCACAGTTCACGATATAAGGGTTCGTACGTTTTTACCACAATTTTTTAAAAGACTTTTTTTGCCTTATTTAAATGTAGAAAAGTAATAAAAATCATGCAATTAAACGAGGCGTCTGTAATTTCTGCTATTTAAATATTAAATAGAAAAAGTTTATTAAGAAACTGTGGTAAAAGCGTATGAACCCTGGAAAGTAGTTTATTAAAGTAAATTAAAACATTTATGTTTTAATAAATTAGCTTATTAATTAAAAATTTTATAACACAAAAATTCCGGATAAATCGACTTTGCAAAATTATTAATAAAATAAATGAATTTGACAATATTTGATTTTTGAAATTAAAATTGAAGAAAATCTGAGCTAATTGTGCAAAATAAAATAAACGTTTTTGAGTTCTTTAAAGAGATCGCTGAATAGCTGCAAATATATGCTTGTAAAGCAATCGTCTTTATTTCGAATAAATAATCGGCTTTTAGATTAGCAATTGTTACTATGCAATTGCAGAGACTAGATTGATATGCTGACAAATATCAAACATAAAAACTAATAAACCCGTTCAAAGTCGTGGATTTTACAGGTTCAAAACAGTCTTGCACGTTTACCCTCATTTTGTATTCATGAATTTCATATTCACACCGGAAATATCGAAAGAAGAATTTTTACTTCATGTAATCACTAAATATTATGTATTAAATAAATCAAAAAATATTATTCAAAATTTCACAATTGAGCTCGTAAATTTTGATTTAAAAAATGAGGCGAAACAGGTCACCTTGGTTCAACCCCTTTTCACCATGTATAAGATTATTAAAATATAACGCTCAAGGTACCGAAAATCAAGTAAAATTGACTAAAACCAAGTTACTGCTACAATATTACTTTACTTGCTTACTTCTAACTGTGCTTCCGTACCCAGATTAAACAAGTTTTATACTGGAAGATATATATATTTCATGTATCTTTATTTAATTTATTTCATGTTTCTACGTTCAAACAATTTTATTTTGTCCTAAGAATAGATCTGCTGTTTCAGATCATGTTGGACTTGAGTCAGATAAAAGCACATTTTACGGAATAATACTTTGAGGTTGAAAAATATATAATTATGTTCTATATGAAACGGGAGGGGTGAGCCCACCACATTCCTATAAGTCTACCTCTATCTTTTTCCTACTGGTACGTGTACCACAGATTGGATCATCAGATCTATAGAAATAATATGTCTGTTCTAGCGAGTATTATCTATCGAAAGATTTTTAACTGCTTATATGCTATCGAATATATTATTCAAAATAATACATAAACATTTTTAACCCTTTGAGGGGCGGTGGTATATATTATATACCACCTAATTTTAATCTGATTCAAACCAGAAACTTTTAATTAAATTTTACTTTTTCGACTTTGACGAGAAAAAGTCGAAAAATTGCTTATTCTTATTTTGAACTATTTTTTTTCCTAAATTCCGGTGGGAATTCAACGTTACAGGAGCACGAGTGCTTGCCTCTGAACGGGTTAAAAGCAAACTGGCATGTATTTTTTAATTATTTCTTATTTAAAGTATTTAATTCATACTATTCGGTATATTTAAAAATGGACACTAAGGGCTCTCGGGATATTTAAAAATGGAGAAGCTTTAAATCCGTCTAGCTAGCAGCGATACACAGACACAGCGAATCTTTATTTATTAATATAGATAAATAATCCAAACTGTGGATCGGAGCATTGGTAATGTGTGACGATAGATTTACGATTTTAACTTGTAGCCTCTTAAAGGCACACATTTATTTTTACGATACAAAATACTCTTGAAAAAACGGACAATGTAAGATAAAGAATGGAAATTTTAAATTAAAAAAATGCTTTTAGCATGTGAATCGGAAACATTCAAATGAACTATAAATATAAAATATTTTATTCTGTTTGCAGAGGAATTAAAATTAAATGAATTAGAAATATTAAAAATTTGTTGAAGATAGATTTCCACAAATTAAAAAATAAGTAGGTAACTTCTAGAACAGTTGCTTAGAAATAGAATTTCAAGCAACTTGTAAGAGTGGATGAGAAGTACACTTAAAATCGTGAACGGTTGGCTGTTTGATCACTTTCACGTAACGTCTGAAAGATTATTATCAACTCGGAAAAGCGGGCAAAGATGTACATTTTTCTGTTCAAGAAATAATAACAATATATATATATATATATATATATTTAAAAATGAAAAAAATATGATTCTTAGGTGCAGTCGGACTTGTATTCGTCTAACCAAGACCAAATTTGCCTACCTCCATTTGCGATAGATATCCTTACAAATCACCAAAACACAGACAGACACACTCACAGACAAACATTTCTTTTACTTATGTAGATAGAAGTCTTAAGTGTGATTTAAAGCATTGGTAATTCGAAGAGTTACAGTTAAAAAGTAACTTAGTACAAAAAACTTTAGTACAAAAAACGTTAAAAAGTTAACTTGTGAGAAGTTACACCTACTTCTTTATTTTTACGATGGAAAATTGTCTCTTTATTAAAATGTAACTTTCAATAAAATAATTAATAGTAATTCAACCTATATATATATTTATTTGTTTTTGAAATTCAAAGATATTATAATTATATATATATATATATATATATATATATATATATATGAACTACAATAATTGCTTAATTAAATATGACTTTCTTCTATGTGAATCATTCAAAATCTACTTAATTCCATTCATAAAATAAATTTCTGGTTCAAAGCATGCTTTTGTATTTAAGTAAAGTCGGAGGTTGGCAAGTACGCTTTTTGAACACGGGTAGCATATACAAAATTTAATTTTTTAACACTTTATATATATACACACACAATCAAAATTAATAAGCAATCCTTATTTTTCTAATTAAGACATTTATGGCAGGTATTAAATATTGCTTAATATGTCTTAAAAACAAAAATATTTTTAAAAATGTTAAAAAATAATTAATTTAAACAAATACAATTGTCTTTTCCATACTAGATTATATGAAACAATCTTTGTTATATATCGCATCGATTTATATTTGAATATGGGTATAATATTGTCGGATATCTTACATGAGCCTTGAAAATCATTTTTTCAAATCACAGAGTAAATGCTATTTCTAGAATAAAATTAAATTAAATTTCTTAATCAAACCAACTTAAATACACTGCCAAGAAAAAAAATGTAAGGAATAAATAAGAAAAATCACAAGTTCAAAAACCTCTTTGTCGCATGATGTTATAGACCAAAGAAGTACAATTTCCCCTCAAAAAGCTATCTTGGAAACAAGGTTTGAAAATTTTGTTTCAGTCAATTTACCAAATTCAGCTTAAAGCACAGAATACATTCTCAACGATTTTCTCAGTTCAATTAAATCCAACACTTATTTTCAGCTTAACCATAACTGACAAATATTTTCCAATGTTTCTATTTTATTATGAAGCAAGATAACACGTGTCACAGTCCATTGTAAATTGAACCACTTTTAAACTCCCTTACTTTTCACTGCGACAATTGCACAATTTACATAGCATTATGCAGCTTTGAGATTTCCATAACAGGTTTTAAAGAAATCACATTTCAATCAGTGATCAGCCATCCTTAAATTATTCGATAATCTGTTTCTAAAATTAGTTTTATTTCATATTAACACTGCAGGGAATTTTACTCAAGCTTAATAAACATGTTCCACACAGGAATTTGTTTTACTTTTCTTTAAAACTTGTTGGCGCTGAGGTTCATAGTCACATTTCTCTGAACATTTAATATTTGAAAGTGCGTTTGACCTTAGAATTTCCAAGAGCTTTGGCATCGCAGTTTCAGATGTGAAGTCTTCAATTTAATATTTAATTTCTTTAATTTCTTATTGTCTTTTTTAATCTCTTAACTTGTAATGTCTTCCACTATTCTAGGGTTGGTCAACCTGGCGCCCGATACTCACCAGAAAATTCTTATAGAAATATTCGCCTTATTCAATCTCCGAATATATAAGGAAAATATTTTTGTAAGAATTTTCTGTCGATTAGCGGGCGCCAGGATGGACAGCCCTGCATTACTCAATAAGGCGAAAGATTCTATTCCAAAGTTATAGTAGAACTGTAAGCATCCTGCTGTCATGTGATACTATATACAGGAGTTTTAAACATATGTTTTTATAACATCTGGCAATAAAAACAGAAAAAAGCGTTTTTCTGTTTTAATTGCCAGAAATTTTATAACACTCAAGGTATCATAACTAAGTGAGTGTTGATCGCAGAATAATCGGATTTTTACTGTTTTACTTGTCAGTAATAGGGGGAAATGGCTCTAAATATAACTTACAGCGTACTTGCCAACATCCGCCTCTTTTTTAATAAAAATAATTTGAGCTAGGTAATTTGTTTAATTAAGTATGACAGGGCTGTGCAACCTGGCACCCGCTACTCACCAAAAAATTCTTATAGAAATATTCGCCTTATTCAATCTCCGAATATATAAGGAAAACATTTTTGTAAGAAATTTCTGTCGATTGGCGGGCGCCAGGATGGACAGCCCTGCATTATTCAATAAGGCGAAAGATTCTATTCCAAAGTTATAGTAGAACTGTAAGCACCCTGCTGTCATGTGATACTATATACAGGAGTTTTAAACATATGTTTTTATAACATCTGGCAACAAAAACAGAAAAAAGCGTTTTTCTGTTTTAATTGCCAGAAATTTTATAACACTCAAGGTATCATAACTAAGTGAGTGTTGATCGCAGAATAATGGGATTTTTACTGTTTTACTTGTCAGTAATAGGGGGAAATGGCTCTAAATATAACTTACAGCGTACTTGCCAACATCCGCCTCTTTTTTAATAAAAATAATTTGAGCTAGATAATTTGTTTAATTAAGTATGACAGGGCTGTCCAACCTGGCGCCCACTACTCACCAAAAAATTCTTATAGAAATATTCGCCTTATTCAATCTCCGAATATATAAGGAAAGCATTTTTGTAAGAATTTTCTGTCGATTAGCGGGCGCCAGGATGGACAGCCCTGCATTATTCAATAAGGCGAAAGATTCTATTCCAAAGTTATAGTAGAACTGTAAGCATCCTGCTGTCATGTGATACTATGTACAGGAGTTTTAAACATATGTTTTTATAACATCTGGCAATAAAAACAGAAAAAAGCGTTTTTCTGTTTTAATTGCCAGAAATTTTATAACACTCAAGGTATCATAACTAAGTGAGTGTTGATCGCAGAATAATCGGATTTTTACTGTTTTACTTGTCAGTAATAGGGGGAAATGGCTCTAAATATAACTTACAGCGTACTTGCCAACATCCGCCTCTTTTTTAATAAAAATAATTTGAGCTAGATAATTTGTTTAATTAAGTATGACAGGGCTGTGCAACCTGGCACCCGCTACTCACCAAAAAATTCTTATAGAAATATTCGCCTTATTCAATCTCCGAATATATAAGGAAAACATTTTTGTAAGAAATTTCTGTCGATTAGCGGGCGCCAGGATGGACAGCCCTGCATTATTCAATAAGGCGAAAGATTCTATTCCAAAGTTATAGTAGAACTGTAAGCACCCTGCTGTCATGTGATACTATATACAGGAGTTTTAAACATATGTTTTATAACATCTGGCAACAAAAACAGAAAAAAGCGTTTTTCTGTTTTAATTGCCAGAAATTTTATAACACTCAAGGTATCATAACTAAGTGAGTGTTGATCGCAGAATAATGGGATTTTTACTGTTTTATTTGTCAGTAATAGGGGGAAATGGCTCTAAATATAACTTACAGCGTACTTGCCAACATCCGCCTCTTTTTTAATAAAAATAATGTGAGCTAGATAATTTGTTTAATTAAGTATGACAGGGCTGTCCAACCTGGCGCCCACTACTCACCAAAAAATTCTGATAGAAATATTCGCCTTATTCAATCTCCGAATATATAAGGAAAGCATTTTTGTAAGAATTTTCTGTCGATTAGCGGGCGCCAGGATGGACAGCCCTGCATTATTCAATAAGGCGAAAGATTCTATTCCAAAGTTATAGTAGAACTGTAAGCACCCTGCTGTCATGTGATACTATGTACAGGAGTTTTAAACATATGTTTTTATAATATCTGGCAATAAAAACAGAAAAAAAGCGTTTTTCTGTTTTAATTGCCAGAAATTTTATAACACTCAAGGTATCATAACTAAGTGAGTGTTGATCGCAGAATAATGGGATTTTTACTGTTTTACTTGTCAGTAATAGGGGGAAATGGCTCTAAATATAACTTACAGCTTACTTGCCAACATCCGCCTCTTTTTTAATAAAAATAATTTGAGCTAGATAATTTGTTTAATTAAGTATGACAGGGCTGTCCAACCTGGCGCCCACTACTCACCAAAAAATTCTTATAGAAATATTCGCCTTATTCAATCTCCGAATATATAAGGAAAGCATTTTTGTAAGAATTTTCTGTCGATTAGCGGGCGCCAGGATGGACATCCCTGCATTATTCAATAAGGCGAAAGATTCTATTCCAAAGTTATAGTAGAACTGTAAGCATCCTGCTGTCATGTGATACTATGTACAGGAGTTTTAAACATATGTTTTTATAACATCTGGCAATAAAAACAGAAAAAAGCGTTTTTCTGTTTTAATTGCCAGAAATTTTATAACACTCAAGGTATCATAACTAAGTGAGTGTTGATCGCAGAATAATCGGATTTTTACTGTTTTACTTGTCAGTAATAGGGGGAAATGGCTCTAAATATAACTTACAGCGTACTTGCCAACATCCGCCTCTTTTTTAATAAAAATAATTTGAGCTAGATAATTTGTTTAATTAAGTATGACAGGGCTGTGCAACCTGGCACCCGCTACTCACCAAAAAATTCTTATAGAAATATTCGCCTTATTCAATCTCCGAATATATAAGGAAAACATTTTTGTAAGAAATTTCTGTCGACTAGCGGGCGCCAGGATGGACAGCCCTGCATTATTCAATAAGGCGAAAGATTCTATTCCAAAGTTATAGTAGAACTGTAAGCACCCTGCTGTCATGTGATACTATATACAGGAGTTTTAAACATATGTTTTTATAACATCTGGCAACAAAAACAGAAAAAAGCGTTTTTCTGTTTTAATTGCCAGAAATTTTATAACACTCAAGGTATCATAACTAAGTGAGTGTTGATCGCAGAATAATGGGATTTTTACTGTTTTATTTGTCAGTAATAGGGGGAAATGGCTCTAAATATAACTTACAGCTTACTTGCCAACATCCGCCTCTTTTTTAATAAAAATAATTTGAGCTAGATAATTTGTTTAATTAAGTATGACAGGGCTGTCCAACCTGGCGCCCGCTATTCACCAAAAATTCTTACAAAAACATTTTCCTTATATATTCGGAGATTGAATAAGGCAAATATTTCTATATGAATTTTCTGGTGAATAGCGGGCGCCAAGTTGAGAAGCCCTGAAGTATGACTTTCTTCTGTGTGGAAATCTACTTAATTTCATTCGTAAAACAAATGTCAGGTTCAATGTATTTTTTTTTGTATTTAAGTAAAGTCGGAGGTTTGCAAGTATGCTTTTAGAACACGGGGATCATATACAAAATTAAAAATAAAAAAAATAAAAAAATGGCAGGGCAATTTTATCAGCAATATAATTATTCCTACCTTAGTTTGTCAACCTCTGTAATTTATATTTCTTTCTGTCTTCAACGGGTAAAAAGTTAACATGCGTTTCAATCTTACTGTGACACTCTGTATTATTGCATTGAAATTGTTCTACAAAATAATTTTCATTGGAAACATTTTAGTTTTGCATTTTATGATTTTATTATCCTGTATTTGGTTAAATTACTTCATGATAGCTATATAAAAATAAATAAATATATTATTATTCGGTGCATAACCATAAAACATTCATTTAATTATATTATATTTTTAACGATTATCCTTGAATTAAGAAAAAACTATTATTAACTTTACGAAAATCTCTTGTTAACATATCATATCAAGTTACGATATTTTATATATAACCTATCTATTTGCTTTTAATGGAAAACGCCTGTTACAGTTAGAAAAAGGAATGGCAAAAAATCCAAATATCCTCAGGCAATTTTTGTCATTTAAGGAACGTAATTTCTCTTCTTTCTGCCAAGTAAACATAGAATTGCTTCTTAGACATTAAATGTTTGTCAAGATTATTTTTTTCTGGAAGCATATAACACCTCTTTATTTTTTGTGAAACACTTTTTGAGTGTTTTATATTTTTATATGCTTATATGTCAAGCTTGTAGAGCTTACATAGGTTAAAAAATCACGTTCCATTGTACTATAATGTATATTTAATTTTCTGCGTTAATCTATATATTTCTACATTTAAACACATTTACATGGCTGCCAACTTTTACGCTTTTTTCCTACCACTAAAATTGTATAATAAATTTTAACTTATTAAATCTCTGAAATCACGTGATTCAATAAGGTAAAAATATCTATTAATTTTCAGTGGTAACAAAAAAGCATAAACGTTGGCAGCTATGCAGTTATACTTCACAAAAAAAAAATAATAATAAATTTGAAAAAAAATCTGATTAGCATGTTTATGTGTTCCAGGATATATAAGTTTGTTGCGCTTAAAGAAAATACCTACATATGTGTTATCAATTATAAATGTTATTTCTCTGCCTTAAATATTTACTTTAGTTTTGCTTCATTTAATAGTAAAGTATGTACATTTTGTACAAAAATATCTTTTAGAAGCACTTGTAACTTGTTGGTTTGTGGTATGGACACTCTATAATTCGAAGACTTGTTATATAATTATTGCTCAGAAATATGTACCGTGTATTTTAACCGTGTATTACCTTTTAAAGCAAGAAAATTGATCGAAATTTACAGATGTGCGTAATACACCGTATGTAAAAAGTAAAGCCCTTTCCGGCGCGGAGTAAGTCTGCTTTTAAAATGATGAAATTATGGACTAACACCAGGATTTACAAAAGAATTCATTAGAAAATAAAAACTTGCCTATTTTCCCCCGGACTTTATAAAACGAAAAAAAAAATAATTAAATATTATTGGTGCCGTTTGTCCGTTTTGGAATTAAAATTAGTTGTCCTTTTTTGTGGACACCGCCTGCAAAAGGGTTAAAGATTAAGTACAATAATTGAAATTTCTATATTAATGAATAAGAGAAGAAGACGTGATTACTTAAATGAACGAGTGTACGAAATCAAACGTTTCGTGGCGATTCAAGCAGATAGGCTTGGCGCTATAGCACGGCCAACTTCAGTACGGGATACATTTGTTAGGTCGGTGGCTCAGGACAGAGTTCATGAGGTAAAATCACGTGATCTCTGCTGAACCAATAGTCCGAAAAAACATCCTATGGTGGGTGGAAACAAAAAGGAGCTGTCTCAGTCGATTCAGAGATGACGTGCTCTGACGCCATGAACTTTGTCATAAGGCGGGAGAAACAAAGAAGAGCTTTATTAGTCTATTCAGAGATCACGTGCTTTGACGCCATGGACTCCATCCTAAGGCTGTAGAACGAGATTTCTCAGCCTATTCAGAGATCACGTGTAGTGGCGTAGCCAAAGTTGGGGTCCAGATGCTCTGGCTACCACTAATTTTGTATTCTTTCCTTTATCTAATCGGAACAGTTTCTGCGTTTATGAAAAAGAAGAAAACGTTACAATGTTACTGGTATCCGGATCATTTTGAACCGACAGCTTGGCTGCACCACTGATAACGTGCTCTGAACAACAGCTTTCTTGGCTGGTACTGCATTCAGCCGTGACCGTTTTTTTTTTATTATTTTCGTACCATGTTTTGAAAAATAATCTCTACTGTACACTTATACTTGGACTTTTTTACGACATACCGTCGCTACTATCTCAAACTATCCTAATGTGAAAAAATGCATTTTCCATTACTTTTACAAATAGGTCGATTATCACCACTAAATTTTAATAGTATTTTTCAGCAGGGTTCGCAGTTTGGCCTCATTTTCTCGGAAATTTCGAATCCATACAAAAAATTTCAAATAGAAATCTATGCTTTTTTTTAATAACAGGCATTTCGCGATTACTTAAAGTAAAAATAATTTTATCAAAATTTCCGGTATGAATTTTTAGCATCTCTGAATAAAAAAGCAAGACTAAATTGGCAAACCTGTTTTCTACATAAATTTTATTGGTAGTTTTACTAGGCGAAGAGTTCTAATAAAATTTAGTGGTGACAATCGGCACATTTTTAAAAGTAATGAAAAATACTTTTTTTGATATTCGACATAGTTTGACATGGTAGCGAAGAATCTACCATAAAGAAAATATATTTGTAAATTGTGATACGACTGAAAAATATTTGCCAGTCCTGGACCGTAATTAAAATGTTACGAAACCTCCTAAAATTATGGGACGAAATTATAGAAGCCACCTGATGAGTTCCAGCCATGGTTGCATATGACAGGGTTGTTCAAACTGGCGTCCGCGCGATACAACAATTTTGTGATACAGATCTTCGCCTTATTCAATTTCAGAATTTAGAGATTAAATAAGGCGAAAATATCTGCTATAAATTTATGGTACATTACTTTGGATAGCTTTGACATATTTTAAAGTATTTATGCCAATTTAAAATTTAATTATTGGATACCTTATATTGTGATATAGAAAAACAATACAGACGGATACATTATTTTACTGCAGTGACAATCAAAACGCAGCATTGTTTAAATATTAAAAATATCTTAATTAATTTTAATATGTATTACTTTATACTTTACTGCTTATATAGATTTAGACGATGTATACGCATCAGGAAAAGGTAAACCTTTGGAAGAAACTCCTTATTTTATTTAAACTTTTGTACATTTACTCGCGTTGTGTATCATATGGTACTAGTGTGACTAATGATACACTATTAATATAAGTAATCTTGATTAGATTTTAAATTATGTACCTTAATGAATTTTTATTATTTAATGAAATGATGCGACCTGAAATGCAAATATAAAATTTATTTATCAATAAAATATTATTTCATGCATTACGAGTCATGAAGATTTTTATAACGATAAACCAGTTACCTTCTGTAAATATACTTTTAGCATTCTACATCAATGATCCATGAAACATATTTAAAGTGCCATTAACCCGTTTATGCCTAGAGTCGATGCTTTAGTAAAATGGGAAAAAGTGTATTTCCCACCACTATTTTTTTAATAGAAATTTGGTGTCCTATTTTACCGAGGAATCCTCGATAAAATAAAACACCAAATTTCTATTTAAAAAAGTGGTGTGAAATGCACTTTTTCCCTTTTTACTAAAGAGTCCCAAAATTGGGTTGCTAGGCATAAACGGGTTAACCATGTTAATTGATATCTGATGCATATTTCTTAGTAACAAGTATTTTGCATAATCGTTATAGCATAATTGTTCGCATAATCGTATTTTAGTCTGAGTTCGTATGCTTTTGCAACAATTTTTTAACAGTATTTTTTATTTAATATTTCATTGGCAGAAATTGTAGGTGACACGTTTAATTGCAGGTATTGTAATACTTTTTTGCATTTAAATAAGGCGACAAATTCCATTAAATAATTGTGGTTATAACTTACGATCATTGTTAGTCAAATACGTTTATTATTGAATCATTTTAATGATTTTAATCACTCATTTTAAATATGGTGTTTTTAATTTTAAATTAAGCAGCTCTAATATAATAGAAAATTTAAATCGGCATTTATTAAAATCCATGAATATTTTAAATAATTTTTTTTGACATCTCAATATTTATTAAAATTGTGAAAATATAAAAATTAAGTATAAAAAATATATATTGTGTTGGCAGAAGAAATAAAATTGAAGGAATTTAAAAAGAAAAAAAAATATTTTATTAATGATCAACATGATAGTGTTGATGAAGTTGGATGTCAAGGAATAATGACCTGAAACTATAATTTTAAACCATTTGCAAGAAAAGACGATAAGCACACTTGGACATAAAGGCTGATAGATTATCATATTATTTCAAACTAGCAGATCTGTTTGGCGTTGCCCGGCCCCGAAATAATAAACTTAAATGTTTATGACACCAAATCCCATTTCGAAGTTAATCACGTAACATGAAATGTTAGATATTAAATAATCAATATTTAAGTGTCGCTCAAAATCGTTGGCGAGCTTTGAAAATTGAAAAAAAAAGTTGCGATTGTTTTCCGGAAACAAATTTGCCGACCTCCACTTGCGATAGATTTCCCTAGCCATCGCCATCAAACAGAGGAACATCTTTCCTTTATTAATAAAGATAGAAGTCTTCAGTGTGATTGAAAGCAATGCTAATGTAAAAAATAGTTCAAAAGATAACTTGTAGGAAGTTACATCTACATATTTATTTCTACAATTGGAATTTTTCTCTTTTAAAGTTTAATAAAATAAGATACTCCCTCCGTCCCAAATTAGTTGCTACAGTTGGGTTGAAAACTTTGTCCCAAATTAGTTTCTATATTTCAAGTAAGTGGAGTCATAAATAATTTTCGATGCAGTTTAGCAGATCGACACCAGTAAAACTATTAAATTACAATGAATATAAGGTGGTATACTAGTTCTCTTTTGCGTTACTTTTTTATTCCATTTTTTTTATCCCATTGTTTAATTTTTCTTCTATTTTTAATTGTTCTTTCTTATGCAGTTAATACTACATTTAACTTTTAACTTTTCCCAGCGGCTCAATATTTACAAGACACTTTACTCACAAATAGACTGGGTGAAAAGCCCCTTAACCGACATCAACTGTTCGGAAACTGTTGAAGCAATGAACTCGAATGTGAAGTATGAAAATAAGAAGTAATGTCACTCGACCTAAGAAAACAGTGACGATAAATGTAATTATGAATAACAATTTAGAAATTACGCTAAAGAAGGAAATGAATAATAATGAGCGTGATGCTGTGTTACAATTTTTACTACAACACTTGAAGAAATTACTTAAATAACAATTAAAATTGCTTTATGTGCGATTAAAATTATCACAACTAGGCATTTTCATTTTCATTTTTTTCTTTCCACAAATACAGCACTTATTTTGTGACAAATTTTTCGAAGCTTTACAGGGTTCGCACGCTCTTAAGCTACGCCCCATTTTGTAAGAACTCTAACACTAGTATACCAGAAGATAATTTTCTTCATAATGAATTCGCGATTCATTAGCTAGAACAGGGGTTCTCAAACTTTTAGATCGACGTACCACTAAATCGAATTTCATACTTCTGCGTACCACCTGATAATAAACGTAAAGCTAACATAGAAAAATCTGTCTAAAACGAAATATCTCTCCGATCTTTTGTCATAGCAGGTTTTATTGCATTTAAAAATGGATGATTATATTACTAAATTGACTGCTTTGTAATAACATTCAAGTATAAAGTAGTATCATCATTCAATTTTAAAAATGCATACAAATACAGTATTTTGGTGTGGTAAAAAAGTCACAATACTTAATGACATATTGGCGCACACTGATTCACATACTGTTGTAGTAGGCTAATGAAAAAAGTGGGCTTGTTTTATCAAGTACAACTTCCTCATGTCTGGCTCAATATTAGGAAGTTTTAGTCATAAGTCAGATTCGATGTTTAGTTTATTCCTGTATTTGTTTTTCATATAACAAAGAGGGTGAAAGCACATTCACAGAGATATCTTGTGCTAAACACAAACATACTTTGACGATATTAGACGGTACTCTGATATTCTCGTCCGCAAAAATTTTGTTACATTCATCCTTTTGAATGTGGACTCCAGTAATCCATCACAGGAGAGGAGAGCTGAATAAGTTCATTTCTTTCCTCTCTGGTGAGATACAGTGGCAGGGTGTCTCAAATGAGAAACGAATTTCTAGACCCCGATTAAGAGTCATGTGGAGCTCAAGACCCAGTACCTTTTCGGTGCCAGTTTCAAACCAAGATAATAGCTATAAATTTTTGGAGGGAATATTCGGTGGTTATCCTTAGATATTTTGATATGGTTACCAAGTTAATAAAAATCTGTTTTTGGTTTTGGGAGAAATAATTGGAAAAAACTGCATTTTTAATAAACTTTTTGTAGAGAATTTTATTTATTTTGGGGCCTTCATCAGTGGTGGACCATAGGCCATGGCCTAGTCGGCCTCTGCATTAATCAGGTCTGCGGATTTCTTATCTAAAGTTTAGTTAGCGCATTTAACATAGGCGCAATACAACCGTATTAATAATCTGGATATCTTTAAATGCGACAGTAATGTCGCTCAGCAGGCAAACACTTGCAAGTTTCTTCATACATTTATATATATACCACTGCATATGACCACAGTTTTTGTTTGATTTGAATAATCTTACTCTCTTGGCAATTTTAAATAACCTTAGTCTCTTAAAAACTGATTTTCATGAAATAGGAGGAAACTATAAAACTTTTTGTACAAGAAAAGAAAAATATTTCAATCAACACAATGAATCAATTTATGAATTATGTTTGAAATAGGACTTTTATTTCAACACATCCTAGACGCTCTGTTAATACAAAAAAAAAAACAATGGGTAATAAAATAACATTTCAAGTGTAATTTATAAATTAAACTTGGAATGTTGTTTTGTTTTAACTTCTCCTACTTCCAAGCATTCAGACTTTACCTTCAGATGATTCAATTTGTAAAGCATGTTTAAAACAGTTCTTCCGCTAATTAAAAGTACTTCATTCATTCATTAATTTTAAAATTAGGTCTTTATTAAAAATTCAATTTTTATCTATATAAATCTAATAATTGTGTCTTTAGTTCTGGAAAACGGATTGTATCATAAGCGTTGAGTGCGAATTTCAGCAAGTCTGCTGTAACAAACATTTTTCGTAACAAGAAAATAGAAAAAGACGTTTACAGATCTTAAATCACGTTCAAATTTTTTTTGAAAATTTCCAAGTTAAAAAAGACAAGCTGTTTTCGATTCCATAATAATATACTGATTTTTGTAGTTTATTCCACGTACCAGTATCGGACTTCTGCGTACCAGTAGCCAGAGCTTCGCGTACCAGTACTGGTACGCGTACCATAGTTTGAGAACCCCTGAGCTAGAAGATAGTTTTATGCGATTACTGGTGGAAGAATCCTTACAAACTGGGGCGTGGCTCAAGAGCGTGTGAACCCTGTATTTTTTTAAATAATTTGGTACTGATTTAAGGAGGGACGGAGGGTAAGTAAATGTTGGTGATTGATAGCATAGCACCCTGCAGTCTCTGAAAAAAGTTTTTAAAAAATCATAAAATCATCAGTATCAATAATCAGTACAAAAGTATTTAAATGTAGCAACTAATTTAGAACAGAGGGAATACATTTTTAATAGTTGCAATATTTAATAAAATGTTGAAAACATTTAAACCTTTTAGGGACAAAGTACTTATGTTTCTAAAATGTTGAAATGATTGAATGACACCAGGATATACGAACAAATAATTTTGAAAACAATTTAAAGTTTTTCTTGACGTGCATTATAAATGCAAAATTTTATTCCAAAATTGTGGTGCCATTCTGGTAATTGGTGGTTAATATGAAGTGGGCTATATACCGTAATTACCCGCGTATAAGTCGATCCCCAAATTCGAGATGAAAACACGTTTAATACCAGTAATTCAGAACTCTTTTCTACGCCTTAAATAATTTAGAATTAAATGAGATTAAGTAAGACGTAGAAAACCATTTTGAATTACTGTTGTTATACCTGTTTTCATTTCGAATTTGGGGGTCGACTTATACGCGGGTACATACGGTAATATTCTACAGTACTTCAAGAGGTTAAAGTATCCTATTACCTTTAACCCTTAAATGCTTAGAGTATAAAATTTGCGACACTTTTTATTTAACTTTTAATAAATAAATCATGTTCTACTCAACCACTATATTTATATCAAAATATTAATCCTGTAAAAAAGAAATCACATAAATATGCTGCTAAATAAAGTTAAAAATATATCTTAAACTTTCTGGTGTCTAATCCTTAACCCTTCGATTTATGAATTTTCCTTTTAGAATTGCATTTGTTAGAGTTATATTATGGATTAGATACTAGAAATTTTAAGATATGTTTTTAACTGTATTTAGCAGCATATTTATGTCATGCTCGCCAGATTAATATTTCGATATGATTATAGTCGTACAGAAGAACTTGATTTACATTTATTAAAAGTTAAATGAAATGTGTTGCAAATTTGATACTCTAGGCATTTAAGGGTTAATTAACCAAATTAGGGAAAACACTCGGTATGTTTTTTAATGTTTGGTTTAAGAGAATGCCAATCTAGTTATTCAAAATACTTTTATTTTCTTTGTAAGATCGTAAAAAATGTAGTTACGACTGTTATTCTTTCAGCTCTCAAACCCGACAGAGTGTATTTAAATTTACGGGTGTTGCTGTTTATAGGAACTCAAGAAAAAAGATCGTCTAATGAATGTAAGCATTAAAAGTGACAACTTATAAACATGGAGTGTTTTAAGGACTTTTGGTGAATATTACTAATGAATTTTGAGAAATAAAATGTGTTAATGGGTTTTCTTAAAAACATGATTTTCATGGACAATCAGGTACAAAAAATGTTGTTTCTCCAAAAAGTTAAGTTATAATTATGTAAAATTGACCACCTTAAATTATGTAATTAGGATATATCGGTTTACGTATCTGAGTATTCCCTGCAATTTTACAGCTATTTTACAGATTAGACAATACAAATATTCGAAAAAAAAAATAAAGACAATTTGAATTTGTGTATATATGGCTTTTTGCTTGTTTGTTTCTGGATTTTTTTTATTGTCTTCGTAATTTAAACTGTATATCAACAAAAATAAATAAATAAATAAATACTAAGCTCTCCTTATTTCTGTCGTGATTATATTTAGGGTAACTATCAAATATTGCATTATCTTCTTTTTATATTAAAAATATTAAAAATAATATATTTCTAAAAATTTACATAACAAGTACAATTTTCTCTGCTATTCTAATTTATTTTAAACAAACAGTATTAGATATATCTTTGGTTTATTAAATATATATATATATATATATATATATATATATATATATATATATATATATATATATATGAATGGTGTGATACTTGAAATTAGCATTAACATTTTAGCTAATCCACAGAGGAGAAGGGCTGGAAAATCTTGCACATCTGTCGGAGAGATGGAAGAGGAGGGAAGACAGCCCTGTTACGTTTTACTATGTATCTCTAAAAAAAACATAAAAGTAAAATACAAATTTCCCTAGCGCACTTTATATGACTTTTCCTATATTAATTATTGAATTCTTTATATAAAAATATAATATTCTATATTGTGAAGATATGTCAGTCATAACAAAACAATTATCTCGTGCAAATTCCATGTTTTGAGTTGTAAAATCATCCAGTTTACTTGAGGTTTTATACATGATCCTTTAATGTTTCCTGCCAGTGTAACTAATAGTAAATCTTAATATGGTACCTAGACTAAATGGCTTAACAACACTAGAACGACGGTGAAGGGCCCTTTCGGCCCCTAACGAAAGAAATAATGTCCATTCGAACCGGAGATTTCTTCATACAGCAAGTTAAATATACACCGCACAAAAATAAGTTAAATAAATAAGTTAAAAGTCCTAAATAAAAATTCTGGTGTGACATATTTTTATGAAACTTGTGTAAAATTTCCCGTCGTTCTAGTGTTAAAGATATTGTTTCAGATAATTGGCTAATATCAGCGCAAAGTAGTCAAGATATGCCCAATGGTTTTATAAGTTCAATTAAGTTCAGTACTCAGTTTAAACTTAATTATATTCGCCAATTATTTCCCAACTTTTTTATTTTATTATTTAAGCACGATAAACTGTCATACTCCATTAAAATTTTTAATTTTTTTTTAACTTCGGTACTTTTTGATGGCAAGAGCTGCAGAATTTGCAAATCTTTATGCTGCTTTGAGATTTCCATACCATGTTTTAAAAAATCATGAATAAATCAGACAAAAGCCATCTTAAATTATTCATTTATCTTGTGGTTGGTTGGTTGTATAGGATTTTATGGCGTAAGGTCCCATTGCGGACAAGCTGCGCCAACATTTATCTTGTGTAAAATCAGGTTTATTTTATACCAACACAATGCTACCGGAAATTTTACTCAAGTTTTTAAAGAATGCTTCATACCAGAATTTTTATTTAAAACTGTTTTATTTAAGATATTCAGAATTGATTGTATTTTATTTGTTACATACTAACAGTTACGAAGATGCGAAGTAGAGTTTTTCTGAATTTAATTTACAGTTTGTGATTAGTGAATAAAAAAAGACCCAGTTCAACAGTTCTCGCTTTTGAGTATTCAAATACAAATTTCTAAAACATGTTGTAAAGGAATTTCCGGATTGAATCGGAATATCATTTGGTACCGGTTGGTAGTATATTTAGTTAAATGCAAGCTTAACTCTGCGTTTCGCTGAAGGATTCCTGGTCATTTTCTCTACATATTTTAATTTTCGAGAATGCGTACATTCCTTGGAATTTCCAAGCAGTATGGAATCACTCATTCTATAGAAAAATTATGGTAGAACTGTATGCACCCTTCCGTTATGCAATATTATATACAGAAGTTTTAAACATATACCAGAAGGACCCGTGGAAAGATTTCGCACTGTAATCTTTGAGATTATGTCCTAGTATGTCTTAGCACTAATTTTTAATTAACTGATTTTTTTTTAATGAGACAACGCGTTTTAACGAAATATGGGTGTATTATCTCAGAAGCTTGTTCAAAAACTTTCTGAATGATACCTCATTCATCGTTGTATGTTTTGTATGTGCATAGAAAAAAAGGAAGTTGACATCAGAAATAACATATATGATGATTGCTTGTGTATAAGAAAATGGGAATGGATTGCCTGAAAATGTTTTCCCAAATTTTCGCCAAGATAATTTCTCAACGTTGCCAAGACTCCTATACTGAAAAAAAAAAACGAATTATAAAAAAATTGAAACACTGAATCAGATGTTTAGGGAATTCATATGAAAACCTTCCTCAGATTTTGCAAAACTTCCAGAAATATTTTAAATACGTAAATCAATATTTGGTACACCACTTTTTTGCAAGCCTATGGAAACTTAAACATGGGATGTTCAAACTTTGTGGTCCAGCAGGCATTTAAGTGACTCAGACTTCGCTGGCGTATTAACAGCTTAATAAAATATTGAAAAATAAATACGTACAATATTTGTGAGTCCTAAAGAACTGTATTTCTAAATGGAAAATAAGCCTTAAATTACGTAATCTATTGTTGCTCCGATACAGTACGCAAATACACAACCATGATTAAACACAGAAAACAAATAAACAATTGGTGACGCACGCGTAAAAATTAAATAAAACGATTAAAAGCTCGATATTTTTTCAAAAATACCTCAAGAAATAAATTAACAATCGTATTTTAATTGCATTATAGGATGACGTCATCTGATAATGCAGTCTTTTATTTTGTGGCAACATTATTTGAGAAAAAACTTTCATTTCATTTATGAAAACAATGTCGATTTAATTTTTAATTAGCGAAATTTTTAATCAAAAAACATATTTAAAGAAATATAAGTGTACTATGTCAGCAGCCGGTTCAAGATCCTTTCATATGGCATCTCATTCATCGTTCTGCGTTTTGTATTTTCTCAGAAAAAGGGATGTTGACAACAGAAGTAATATATACCATTTTCAATGTCATTAGTTGATCTGGCAATAAAAACCAGAAAAACGCGTTTTTCTGTTTTAAGTGCCTTAACTGGGTGTGTATTGGTTGTAGAGTAATGGATTTTTTACTGCTTTGCTTATCACGGAATGGAGAAAATGTTTATAAATATAACTTCTAGAGAACGGGGATCGTATACAAAATAATAAAGTTTATTTATTTTTTTAAATATCCTGGAGCGCAATTTCATCAACATAATACAAATTGCCAAATTAGTTTGAAAACTTTTGCAATTTATACCTTAACCGTGGCCCTAATTTTTCAGCGTATTAGTTTATCGATGCTGTTTTGACAATAAAATGAAAAAATAATAATTCAAAATATTTTATGTAAATTATTTTTGATGAAAAATAGTGTATTTTACTATTACATAGTGAAATTGAATAAAAAATAAATAAAAATAAACGACACAAAGTTTGTGGCATATGAAATCCATTTACTCGAAAGTATTTTATGGCCCTAATGTTTTGCACATGTTCAAATGGGGAGAAATGAATAAGTATTACCACTTCGTTGTTCCTCTTTTGGCAGCGCTCATTCGTCTCGGCATAGTTGAAACTAATCATTGGCACTCAAAAATTGGAATTTTTTGCCTTTCTTCAAGAAGGCTTCTTTCCAACTTCTGATTGTCACGTGGTTTCCTTTCTCGAACTTCCTTCTTTATGTACCGCCACAATTCATTGATTGGATTGATGTCCGATGAATTCCAAACCCAATTTAGCACAGGAATACCTTTTATTGAAGTTGGGCTTTTGTTGTCCCCGATGCACGCGGTTTGGCTACAGCGCCTAGAATACATAGTGTGGAAAACGGCTACAAAATAATACTAAAAAATTTAATCCGATAAATGTAGAACGATGATGAAAAGATAACGGGTCCATCACAGCGACATCTTCTACACCGCGTCCCAAAAGTTTAGACAATCAATAAAATTTGCATTAACATAAAAAATGATAAGATACAATTAAAATTTGTGAGATAGGTAATAAATAAAAGCAGTTTTGCTGATATACACATATAAATTATGATCAAAGGTTGGAAATTATAAAATATACATTAAATTATATAACAATGTGCTGTCCCAAAAGTATAGACACCTGTAATTTTTTTGGTTTTACATTTATAAAAGTAACTAAAAACTTACTTTTAATACTTAATTTTATTGCCACGACATCAAATTACATCTAATATCAAATACAAGTTGTTCCATAGAATTAATTAAGTATTGCATTACAGAAGGAGATATTTCATACCACGCTTTGTGAATTCCAATTTTTAAGTCATTTACACATGTATATTGCTTTCCATTTTCACATAATTTGCGAGATAAGATCCCCCATATGTTCTCCATGGGATTCAAATCTGGACTAAATGCTGGCCAGTCTAATAGTGTGATATTGTTTTGCCTAAACCATGTTTTCGATGATGTGGAGGCATGGATGGATGCCCCCTCTTGTTGGAAAACAACGTCCGGTCCTGCTAGCAAATCCATAATTGACAGTAAATTGGTACGTAAAATATCCTGATAATCCTCTGATTTCATTTTTCTGTCCATAAATCAAAGAAATGTTTGGCCGTTGAAAGAAAACCCTCCCCAGGTCATTACGGATCTTCCGCCTTGTTGCCTGCTGAAACAGTTCTTGGGTTCTTTTCTTAGGTCATGCTAGTAAAATTTATGACTATCAGGGCCGTGTAAATTCGATTTCTTTTCATCACTGAAGATTACAGAAATCCATTTTTCATTGCTTTCTAGCCCACTTTAGACGTGCATCTTTATGTCTCTGCTTTAAGCAAGGTTTTGCTTTCATTCTCCTGTAAACAATATTTGTTGAAGCTTTAATTATTCTATGTACAGTACTTTTTAAAATTCTGGAAATTGATGCAATTTCACGCACAGATAAATTATCAACTGAAGCCATTTTTAATAACATTCTATCATCATGTAAGATTGTTTTCTTTGGTCTTCCGACTCGCTTTCTAGTATTCCATCATGTTCCACCTGATCTCAAAACTCTATAAATACTGCTCAAGGATCTCTTTATTATTCTCGATATTTGTACAGGATTTTGTCCTTGCGCTTTTAAATGTAAAATCTTAATAATTTCATCATTAAGAAATTTCTTTAGAACGTGGCATTTTTATCAGAATACGCAGGAAATGTCTTTTCCGAATCACAAACAAAACAATACATTGAACTCATTTAATTCTACAAAATTTCAATAAATTATTATGCTAAAAATACAGCAAACGATATTTCAATTAAAGGGAAAAATTACTCTGCATTTATAGAAGCAGACGAAAATAAAAATATTTTATTTTGTGAACAAAAATGTAAAAGAAAACATGTAATGCTGTATTGTGTCTATAATTTTGGGACAGCACATTGTTGTATAATTAATGTATATTTTATAATTTTAAACCTTTTATCATAATTTATATATGTATATCAGCAAAACTGCTTTTATGTATTACCTATCTCACGAATTTTAATTGTACTTTATAACTTTTTATGTTAATTCAAATTTTATTAACTGTCTAAACATTTAGGACACGGTGTAGCAGTGGCGTAGACAGGGTGGAGGTCCAGATGAATTGGATAATACTAATTTTATAAAAATATTTGGCCTTATCTAATCGAAGAATTTTCTGCGATATTGAAGACGAACATTATAATATTAATGGTTTCCAGAGCATTTGGACCCGCTCTCTGGCTACGCCACTTGTCTGCTAGCTCTTTTCAACGCAAACATTGTATAAGAATCGAAGTGAGAAACCATTTCAGCTGGTGGTAAATATTTTAAATAATTAAATGATACCCTATTTTCTTTGGCTTGGATAGTGATTTTCATAAACTTTGAAAATATGAATGATACTGATCATGGCCAAAAAAACATGATGCGCAATAAATTGTGCCTGGTTGCAGAACTCGATAAGAGACAGCAAACTATCCCCATTTAGCATACCAAAGGGTTAATCTGTGCTAGAAGAGTGGAAAAGATTAATTCCCTAATACGATAAAAAAACTAACTTCAAATTCGGTTACATCTGAAATATACACTTACAAGAAGATTTTATTAACAGAAATTATGTTCATGTTGTTAATAGTGACACGGTTACTTTTGCTAGAAATAAACCTATTTTTAAAGCAGATGTCGCTGCGATCGCCCTATTATTGTACCGCATCGTTGCACGTTTATCGGCTACAATTTTTTAGCACTTTTTAAAGCATTACCAGTTTGGCTTTTTTAAATTCCTAAATTTCGCATTCATACCAAAAATTCTTGTTTCAGAATTTCCGATTTGAATTCGAAAATTTTGAATTAAAAAACGGTAAAACCGTTTTCCACACTATGTGTTTTAGTCGTTGTAGTTTGGCAAAGTCTTGTTGAAAAGGGTAACCCGAATGAAGGCTACGATGTTGAGTTGAAGGCAACAACTAATTCTGTATAATGTTCCGATAATCTTGTGCATTGATAGTCCCGTCATATGGCCTCATTTGGCGGATACCAGAATTGCCAAAACATTCCCAAATTTGAACATATGACGGAAACTTGCACTCCAGTTTGACAAAACCTGTCCATTATAAGTGGTCCTAAATTCACAAAAACCATTTTTTTTCTTTTATTTTTTGAGGAGTTAATATCGGCTTGCGTTTGCTTTTGTAAGATTTGATACAATGCAAAGCCCATTTTATGCCATCTTTTTGTAGCCATTTTACGAGTCACTGGTCGCCCTATGCTGTCTATGCGGTTCCTGTGATCTTTCCTGGTCTTCTGTTCATAACCACCCGATGCAAAATTCGATCTTCTCGGGCCGTTGTTGTTGATGGGCGACCGGGAATGATTCTTGGCTATATCTCTCCGGTTGCAATGAACGTTTTCAAAACATAACACACGGCTGCTTCAGTAATAATCAAATCCCTGCCTATTTGCCTCATTAGACCCCTACTATTTCGTTTTTCGATTATATTTTTACAAGCTGTACCATTAATCTTTTACAACGCATTTTCTTCTTACAAATTGATTTGAAATCGCTCTTCTTTTATACAACAAATACCATCAGTCCAGTATATGATAATTTGCATAGTTAAAAACATCCAGCCATTCGCAATTTGCGAAAACTTACTTTTTATTTCTTTTTATTCAATGCAATTCATTTTAGACGACTGACGTTTGAAGAATTTGATTGTGTATTTATGCAAAATTATATTTTGCGTTTTCTTTCATTCAAAAACTTCACTTTTAAACTGGTGTTCAAAGAATTAGGGCCACGGGTGAGGTAATTCTTCGTATGTCCAACGGGGAAAATGTTAACCCATTAACTGCCAAAACTACGTGGGCGGAGTCTTCGATATTTTTACTGAAATTCGTTTCCTTCCAAAAATTCTGAAATATAGTAATTGTTAAATTTAATAGCAAAGTTTATACCATTAAATAAATAATTTTTTTACATATTTAAATAGGGGTGGCTACCCAGGTCCCTATATCATACACTTTTATTTTGAAGTTGACAACCACGAGTATACTCGTGGTTGGCAGCGAATGGGTTAAGAAGTGTTTGAAACATTTTGGGGAAACCTGTATTATTGTATTAAAGTTGTTCTATAAAATAATTTCCATTGCAAACATTTTAATTTTGCATTTTTTGATTTTATTATACCTTATGTGCTAAATTACTTCATATTATATCCTAAAATATTTCGTGATTGCAATATAAAACTGAAAAAATAATTCTTATTCGGTGCAAAGTAATAAAATAATCTTTTAATTCTATTTTATTACCCTTGTATTAAAAAGAAAATATTAATTTTAAGAAAATCACTTGTTAAAATATCATATCATGTTACAATATTTTATATAACCTATCTATTTTTTAACGGAAAACACATGTTACCGTTAGAAAAAGGAATGGAGAAATGTCCAAATATTCCCAGGCAATTTTTGTCATTTGAAGAACGTAATTTCTCTTCTTTCTTCCATGTAAACATAGAATTGCTTCTTATACATTAAATGTTTGTCAGGATTTTTTTTTTCCTCTTGAGGGATAAGATTTCGTTATTTTTTGAGAAAAACTTTTTTTCAGCGTTCTACATTTTTTTATACTTAAATGTCAAGCTTGCAGTAGCGAAAAATTCACGTACCTTTGTATCATGATTTAATTATAGCTTTTTCTGTTAATCTGTCTATTTCTACATTTAAATTCAATTACACTTTTTAAAAATAAATATTTTTAAATTAGAGTAAATCTGTTTAGAATGTTATGTTTTTCAGGACAGATAACTTTGTTAAGCTTAAAGAAATTACCTATATATGTGTTATCAATTATAAATGTTATTTCAGTCACTTAAATATACATTTTAGTTTTGCTCCATTTAGATAAATGCTGCATTTATTAGTCAATTATTTTATATGCACTTTCACACAAAAATACCGTTCAGAAATACTTGTAGCTTGTTGGTTTGTAGATCGGGATCTTTGCAATTCGAAGTCTTTCTCAACAATTACTGCTCATAAACATGTTAGGTATATTCTAGAATTTAATGTGCACGTTTGAAGCTATAATTTTGATAAAAATAATGAGTGTGCGTTATACGTGCACCTGTAAAAAATAATTGCTTTAAAGTTATGTATAAGGCATGTGTTTTCTATATTCATGAATTAGGGAGGAAAACATTTATTTTTGAATGAACGAGTGTGGGATTACAAACACTTCGTGGGAATTCAAGCAGATAGGTTTGGCACTACAGCTTAACCCCTTAACCCTTTCGTTTTTTTGATACAATAAACTGAAAATAGGGACAAAACAGCCATTTTCTGTACAAAAAAATCTGTATTATAAAATTAAAAAAATATTTGCCAATTAATAATTAACATTTAAAAATTAAAGCTTTTAGTAACGGGCATGCAAACTCGTCTTACTCGAGCGGCGACATTCCTGCAAAACTGTTAAGTGGTTAAGTCCTCAATTTACTTTTGTTTATTTTCATTATAATTGTACCAGCTATTATATTTATTTTCCCTCTCACAAACATCGTGAAATTCATAATCTATAAATTCATTTCATAGTATTATCATTTCTTTTTAAATCTTTATCTAAGATTCATCAAAAATGTTTATTTTTTTTATTTAAGTGTTAATTACTCTGACAGGTTAATAGGTATACATAGCTGCCAAATTTTACGCTGTTTTCCTACCACTAAAATTTTACAGTAAATTTTTACTTATTAAATCGCCGAAGTCATGTGATTCAATAATGCAAACATTTCTATTAACCCGTTGGAGACGAGCGACACGTATACATGACACATAAGATGCTCAGAATCCTTAATTGTTCCCACCAGTTATTTTTTATTGAATGCTTTGCCTTATGTTATCCTAGCATTTGTGCGATTCAATTAGGCGAAAATTTCTGTTTTGAAAAACCGGTGGTAAAAGATTAAAAATTCTGTAACGGACGCTCGTCGCGAAGGGGTTAATTTTTAGTGGTAAGAAAAAAGCTTAAATGTTGGCAGCTATGGGTATAAACCTTAAAAAGGTAGCCAGCATGTTTGAGGCTGACCAGTATTGTTATTATACACATTTGAGGAAGGTTTCTCTTAAAAAAAATAGGAAACGCGAAATACGATGAATATACATTAAGAAAGCAAAATACGATCTAAATCGTAGGTGCGGTTTATGCGCCAGAGCGTTTTATAAGCAGAAATATACTGTAAGTTAAAAATCGTATACATCTATGTAGTGTAGAAATTGAGAATTCTTATTTTAACGTTTCCTTGCATGATTTACTTCCCTTTACAAGAAAAACTATTGCATATTGAAAAATGAGTTAAGACTTAACGCAATGGAATACAGGGAAATGTAACAACGCTTTAAGAAATACAAGATTTTGTTATATATTGCATACTAGTTTCGGTAACATTCAGCTTACCATCATCAGTACTGGCAAAGTGATGGTATGAGAAATTCTACCGAAATTAGTATGCAATACATGAGAAAGATGTTTCTACACAAAGGTTTGCTATGTTATATTACCTCATATTTCACACTCCTTGGAATTCCTAAGGAATTTTTCCACTGCTATTTAAGGTAACAAAACTTATATTTAATATTCATTTTGCAGTTTTCGTAACTGCCTCGTTCACTCACAGATATTGTGAACTTTTTCTGCGGTTAAGTAAGGCGAAACGTTCTATTATAAAATTGTAATTATATTCGATGCCCACTACTACTTTAGATTCTTAGCCAAATTTTTGTATTTTTTGTTCGTTATATTCGTTATATACGTAGTGTGTAAGGTATATTATATGGGCAAAAGATACCGGACACTTTCAATTTCCTTAGTTTAGTCGTTTAGTCGAATTTCTAGTAAGACTCTTGTCGTCTGGAAAATCGGGAATATAAAGAAGAAAATTGACTTTATAAGTTTTGCAGCGATGTTTTGATCACGAGAGGAATTATGCGACCCAAAACAAATTTAATAAAAAATAATACGTACTCGGTACATTTTTTGAGCACCAATTTTCAAAGAACGATCTTAATTTTAGATTTCTCTAGAATCCAACTTTGAAGGTTATTTTTGTTTCAAATGTTGTAGATGCCACCGTTGATTTTTTTTTAGAAATGCTCGTAATAAAAAAAATGAACTAGTGGGGGCCTTGAATGCGCGAAATAATCTGCATCTGCAGCACAGAGCAAGTGTTGCCAGTTGGTTACTTAAAAAACAATTCAGTTTGCTTGATATGTACTACTTTTTTGAAATGGTATAATTCGCCTTGTATTCACATTATTTAATCTTCCATTAAATAAAGCAAATTTTACTTTCTGAAAACTGGTTGCAATCAAAAAACTAAATTACAACAATTTAGCTACACAGTTCTATGTGGATCTTGCATAAAATTTGCATTTATTTATGTAAGTATATCACGTATATCATGCTATAAAGTTATCTTTAAAAAATAAATAAAATGTCTGAATTTGTATGTTCATTTCATGCAATATTTTCAACCCAATTTAATGCCATTTTCAGAAAACTTTAGAATGTACATAAAAAAGGACAATCTTATAATAATTATGAACGAATATCACGAACGATATTCTTCCGTACCTGATTTAGCCTTTTAGTAACCAATATTCCCAATTGAAAAATATTTTTGTCCTCAAAAAATCGTTTAAATTTGTAGTTTTTGAATTAAATTCATTAATGTGTTTAAAATAATGTATCTGTAAAATTGTCTTACAACTTTGCATAGTATTTATGATCACTGATTTCCTGTCTGAATAAATTGTCGACCTAATAAATGCACGCCTTGGCCACTACAATTTATTTTTATTAATTTTCGTGATAGATTATTACAAAAAATGCAAGAAAAATATCAACCCGAATTCGTTTTCTAGGACATTCACAAGATAAATCTAAAAAGAAAATTTTCGTATGCAAATAGTGGTGTTCAAAATTTTGTTTTGGTATATTTTATTAGAGACCGGTCCGAGGCTTGTAATTGAAGGTGAGGTATGTTACAGCTTAGGTAATGTATAAAATTACGCAAAATATTTTCGCTCCCCATTTAAGGATTTATATCTTTTATTTTATATACCGTAATTTCCGGCGTATAATCCGCAGCTCAAAGAGTCGTTTTTCGACCCAGAAAATTTATTCAATAATTGTAGTTAAATATTTACAGCGATCTTTTAAGTTACATTTTATAAAATAATATTTCTGGGTCGAAAAACGACTCTTTGAGCTGCGGATTATACGCCGGAAATTACGGTATTTATATCTCAGAAGACGAACTATGCAAAAAGAAAACAACAATAATATATAATATATATATTACAGGTGTCACAAATGGTGCGCTTTTGAAATACCAGTATTTTCTTAGAAAAAAATTATTTTTAAATTTTTCTTGCAAATTTTCCAGAAACCACCTTCGGAGGTAAAATTTTGCGGAAACGTTGTAGAAACATGAAATCAAACATCAAACATGAAATTTTCTGTCAAAAAATATTCGTATTCAGTTGGCGGACCATTAGGGAGCCCTGTATCTATTACAAAATTGTAAATTCCATACCCTATTAAATTTATTGTGTAATAAATTCCTTTTATTAATATTCCATTTACAACCCCAGTTTATTCAAATATTCCATTACTGTCATTTTTTTTATCCTCATCTAATTAAATTTTTTTTTAGTTCCCGACGAATAAGATGGAAAAATTACATTTCATAAGAACATTTCTTCTTAAAAAACCTATTTTCTTAAATTCTTTATTATATTAAATATTTCTTATAATTATTCCCTATTTATTATTATTTAAATATCTTTTATTTCTTTTAATCTGTGCAAATTCACCAATTTTCCTTTCCTAATAATCTAAAAAATTATTCTTTTAAATTGTTTTGTTATCGAGAAACTTACATTCTGAATACGCAAAAACAGAAAACTTATTCTTTCAGTTTCCCGCCTTTTTTTTTTAATTTCCACGATGATCTAGAGTTTTCTTTTCCCGCCAGAAACATCGGAGAGACTTCTTTCTTCAATATTAATTCACAGATAAAAATTAATGCGAGCAAAAAGCTGAACATGCATTAGTTAAAGTAGGTCACATTTTACGAAATTCTGCTTGCGCGCTCTTATCTTAAAATGGACTGAGAGAGAAGAGGAAGGGATTTTCGTCGTCGAAGTGAGTGTTAAAAACAAAATGCTGCTGCCATTGTAGAGATCTAATATATTTCAACCTAAAGATTTGGCCGTCGAATTGCTGTCTAATAAAAAAATATGTTCTTTAAGACGGAGATTTGTTAAGATTATCGTTGTAAAGAGGGCATTCTCTGGCATTTAAAGATGATTGGGTTTAAATAAATGGATTCGACTATAATCGTGTTTATTTTTTATTCCTCTACCTACATTTACTCGGCTACTACTGGTTAAACATATAATACGACTGCATTAAGTTTGGACATGTTTGCCGTATTTTCCCATCGACTGCTATATGGAGTTAAAAAAATTATCAGTATGGAACATATATATATATATATATAATATGGATGATTTTAATTCGGTTTGTAAAGCTTTATTTATCGTCACAGATTTAATAGAAATTACATCATACATAAAGTAGACACAATTATAAAATATGGTTGTCATAACTAAGAAATACGAGTGTTGTTTAATAAATAAAGATGACAATTCTTTTATTCGGATAATTTATTGTATGCAAATTTAATTTCCTGTTGTATTGCCAGTTTAGTCTGTAATGAATATTTGGAAATTGTTTCATTAATTTAATTCTAGTAGTACGGTAGTGTCGGCCGTGCACGTTCAGACTTCAGAACCGCTTACAGGAACGATGATGAAGGCAAAACACAATAAGCCATCTGAAATTTTGATTCTGCTTGAAGAAATCGTTAACCAAAGGCATTGCTTCTTGGCGCTAAATGTGTCCTAACTTGCACGGCTGCATCTGCTGTGCTACTGGAATTAAATAAATGAAACAATTTAGAGATACAAATAACAGTATAATCTGCCAATACGCCAGGAAATTAAATTTATGTATAATAAATTACACGAATAATAATAATAAAAAAAAAATCATTCTTTATTGAACGGCCCTCGTATATCCACTTCAAGGGCACATTAGAAACCTATTAAAGTTGACGAAAATATAGAACACAACTGTTTAGTTTGAAGCCATATGATATCATATGCTAGAGCTGTCCAAGCTGTTTTCTGCGAGCTACAAGTTCCTACTTACAAAGATCTTCGCCTTAATTAATTTAAGAATTTAACAGATAAAATGAGACAAAATAAGCTGCAAGAAGCTATTGGTATTCATCTGGTGCCTGGTTGTTCATCTCTGGCATATGGCATCATATTTAAAAATATCTATGTCATCTTGAAATTAAATTTTTGTGTGCTTTACATTGTGCTGTGAAAAAAGAAATAAAGGTTTCAGACGTATACAATTTTATCTATGTGAAAATTAAAAAGCAGCATTGTTTAAATATTAAGAATAATTTAATTATATTTAATATGGCATTGCTTTATACTCTACAGCTTTTATATAGATTTAAATTTAGACGATGTATACTTATCAGAAAAAAAAAATAATTGCTGAAATAAACTCCTTATTTTATTTTAACTGTTATAGTATTTACTCGTGTTGTGTATTAACATATTATATAACCCTAGTATCATTAATGATACACTATTAATATAGGTAACCTTCTTTTGATTATTTATATATACCGTAATTAATTTTAGTATTTAATGACATGATGCGAAATGAAATGCAAATACAAATTTTATTTATCAGTAAAATATTATTTCATGCATTACGAATCATGGAGAATTTTATAATGTGATAAAACAGTTACCTTCTCCAAATATACTTTTAGCATTTCACATCAAAGATCCATGAAACACGTTTAATATGTCATTAACCATGTTAATTGATGTCTGGTGCATATTCCTTAGTGACAAGTGTTTTACCTAATCGTTATCGCTTAGACTACAGTCAAGTGCGTTCAGTTTTCGAATAAGTTTAATGAGTTAAAATCACTCATTTTAAATCATGTTCTCTTAATTTTAAATTAAGCATGTCCCAAATTATAGAAAATTCAAATCGGTATTCATTAAGATCCACTAGAGTGTATATTTTAATGATTTAGCATGTTATAAATCTGTTACAACGTTAATGACTTCAATTTTCACATTATTCATGGCAAATGTTGTGATTTTATTATTGATTTAAAATTGACAATTTACCTATGTATGATGTTTCAAGGCACATTTAATTTTATAATTGTTGAAAACAAATATTAATATATATATATCGTACAAAATGTAATTTGAAATATTTAATTCACATTTGTTTTATAACTTTCACCGCGAAAGTAGAGTAACTACATTAAGAATGTATAAGTTGTTTTGAGATATTATGTTAATAATATCATATTAAAATCCCATTCGTGTATTTTGATAAATGAATATATTTAAAATAATGCACTAATAATAAATAAGGGTCTCGTACTGATTTCGTAATACGCTTTAGTACAAAAATACTAAATACTTTATGAGACGAGACATACTAATTAATTCCCTAACATTTGCTGGATTTCCTTCTTTTTTTCAATTAAACACAAATATTTAAAATAAATATATACAAATGTAACGAAATTATAATAAACGCACTACGTATACATGCATCGTTTGCTATGCATTTCGGTATTAGTTTTGACACGATGAGAAATCAAATATTCTAAGACTATCTTAAAAAACACGAGCGTTGGCAATTTCATCCAAAAGTATTGGGTTCGACTCCCGGACGGACACTTTTTCACTCAGTTGAAAATTTTCAATTCGTATATATTTACCATTCAGTATGATTATTTAAAAACAAGTGGGTAAGTGTGATCGAAGATCGCATAAAAGGTTTCGTTTAATATTCCTTTCAAAACACTTTATCCTTTCTTTAATAAATCCAAATAAATTCCATTTAGCAACAACAACAAAGAAAGTGGGTACGTGTGATCGAAGATCGCTCAAAGGGTTTTGTTTAATATTCCTTTCAAAACACTTTATCCTTTCTTTAATAAATTCAAACAAATTTCATTTAGCAACAACAACAAAAAAAAGTCATGTTTTTTATAAAGTAAAAATTTACCGGTCTATTTTTTACTTTTTTCGAATATCTAAACCAGCCGGATAGCGGTCCAAGCCCGCTATTATATTCTGTCATAATAATATCCGTCATACGGACTAAATGCAATATTTAAAAAAATAATTTCAAAATTAAACAAATTGTACACCTTCAAAATGTTAAAATATGCGAATATTTCTATAATCAGATTTTTATCACGATTCAATATGTTTCTCAAACTTATATATTTACTATTCTCTATTATTTATATTGATACTCAGTTTGTATTATTCTCAAACATTTGAAAAAATTGTTAAACTTCCTATATGACGTCAGATTTTCTTTTTAATTCTCTAATGACGTGATATTAATCTGCTTTGTCTACTTACACATACTCATACTCCTTGTATTATTGAGAAATCTTAGACATTTTCCATTTTATTACGACTATGACGTCAATCAATTTTATTTCATATTTATCTTTTTTTCAATTGGTGAAACTTTTTATTTCATTTTCATTTTTTCAACGTGGAAATCGTCTGATAGAAAATTAATTGTTGTAGAAAGAATTTCATTGTGGATTTTAAATCTTTGTCATCTGCTATAACGAAAAATGTTTAAATTTAATAGGAAAAGGCTGTTAGAATTTTGGTTTTTTATCTCTATTTATTAAAATAATATGAATTTTTCAAATTTTAATATTTTGAGCTCTTCACAGCTGCTATTCAGATTTATACACTCAGTTTCAACGGACAGACAACGGCGCGGTGGTAATAAGGTTTCGTGAGATGAACGGAATCTTAAAAGGCATGTTTTTTATAAAGTTAAAATTTACCAGTCTTTTTTTTCGTTTTTTCGAATATCTAAACCAGCCCTATAGCGGGCGAATCCCGCTATTATACTCTGTCATAATTATATCTGTCATTTGGACTAAATGCGATATTTAAAAAAATATACAAAATTAAACATGTTGTACACCTTCAAAATGTTAAAATATGCGAATATTTCGATAATCGGGTTTTTATAATGATTCAATACGTTCCTCAAACTCATATATTTACTATTACTTTGTATTACTTTGTATTATTCTCAAACATTTGAGAAATTCGTTAAACTTCCGATATGACGTCATATTAATTTCCTTTTTAATTCTCTAATGACGTGATATTAATCTGTTTTCTGTACATACACATACTCATACTCCTTGTATTATTGAGAAATCTTTCCAAATTTCCGTTTTATTGCCCATATGACGTCATAATCTTTTTGTTTTTTTCAATTGGTGAAACTTTTTATTTCGTTTTCATTTTTCACGTGGAAATCTTTCAGTAGAAAATTAATTATTGAAGAAAGAATTTTATTGTGAATTTTTAATTGTTGGTATCTTCTATAACGAAAAATGTTTAAATTTAATAGGAAAAGGCTGTTAGAATTTTTTTTAGCTCTATTTATTAAAATAATACGATTTTTTCAAATTTTAATATTTTGAACTTCACAGCAGGATATTCAGTTATAAATACACAAAGTTTCAACTCTGTAAGTTATATAGGTTCTGAGAACAGCTCTGTGACGGATTTGTGCGCTTTCAGACAACGGGAGTAGTATGGTTTCGTGAGATGAACGACACCCTAAAAAATGAAAAATATTTTAACACTATGACTACCGGAAATTTTATTCAAGTTTTATAAAACTATTTCACAACCGAAATTATACTTAAAACTACTTGACTTACCCATTTAATGTATTTCTGCGAGATTCTTATTGAATTTATTTTAAAAAGAAATTTCTGGTTCGAATCGGAATATATTCATTAAGTAACCGTCAAAATTACGACTCTAGGTAGTTCTAGTGTTAAAATACTTAAAAGTTTTCAATACCTTATTTACATTCTTTATTTTTGTTATTATTTTGATAAGTGTAAATATGGTTTAGTCATTTTTATGATAGTTTACAGGGTTTATGTCCGGTTTTTGAATACCACTTTATAGGGAAAAATTCCTTTTAGAATTATTTTGCAAATTTTGAAAAAAAAAACTAACTCAAAAGTTTATTTATTTATTTATTTATTTATTTATTTAATGCAAATATTGTAATAACCTACCGCTAATTTTTTTCTTCAGAAATATTGGTAGTAAAAAATCGGGCGCACGCGAGTCCCGGATAGTGTGTATGTATATAGGGTGTCCCAACTAAGATGTTACTGTTACAAACTTCGAGGGGGTGTAGGGACACCTAGACGACTCGGAATCAAAAATGAATGCCGGTTCGGAAACGCCTTCCTGACCCAGTTCATTTAAAAAATTATTTTACGAAAAGGTTCGTAAAATGATGAAATGATTGACTAACACCAGAATTTACAAATGAAGTTCTTCGAAAGTAAAAACTTGTATTTTTAAGTATTCACTACACACGTAAAATTCATTAAAATATTCATAGTGTCGGTTGTAAGTTTGGAATTAAAATTAGGTTGTCTCGCCGTAGGAACACTGTACTTGAAAGGGTTAACACTCTCTCGAGAAACTTTGCGCAAGGAAAACGGATCGTCTTATCCGCTGGAACCACTCTTGCGACACCATGACCCAGTGTGGCGAGTACGCTACTTTTTTTTTTAATTCAAATTTCTTGAGTCACACCACTTTCTTAAAATGATAAAATTCGCCTTATTTAAAGTAATCAAGGCGAAAATGAGAGAAATTTTTCATTTCAAAAAAGTGGTGCTAATCAAGAAATCTCAATTAAAATAAGTAGACCACTGGCAACACTGCCAGGGTCAACGATCAACTTTGTGTGATCAAGCCTTTTCATTGCCTTTATTGGGTCAGGAAAGCGTTTCCGACCCGGCATCCCTAAGCGATTCCGAGTCGTCTAGGTGAACCCTACCTCCCGTTGAAGCTTGTAACATCTTAGCTGGACACTCTGTATAAAAAAAACATTTAAACTTATTGTATAGCTTAATTTCATTTGTTTCATGCATTCGGGTTTTAAATTAATCTTGTGACCAGAATACAGTTTGCATACGTTTAATTGATGTTACACAGATAAGTATATAAATACTATTATACTGTTATACCAGTTACTTTAATACAGTTTGTCATAACATTTTCACATAGGGTTACATGGAATTAAAAGTGTTCTGTATTCACAAATTTAAGAAATATTATAGTATATGAATTTCGGTTGGTTGTATGAATGGTTATTTCAGGGTCATGCACACTGCAAATGCAAATGTCTGAAATTCAGACAAATTCAACTATAAAACACAAAAAAAAAAAAAAAAAAAAAAAAAAAACTTTATTTATTTTAGTTATTTGTTGCGACTGAAATGCCACATTATTTTAAGAAGAAAAGTCTTTTTAACTTCATATTTCTCGCAAAACTCGGCCTTAATAGTTTAATTTTTTGTATGATCCAGACCCATTAACTTTATATACATGATTCAATTTTAAGACACAAAAAACATATTATTTATTTTACTGACTTTTTGCATTTGAAATGCCACATTATTTCAGGAAAAAAGTCTGAAATAACGCTTTTTTAAATTCATATTTCGCATAAAACACGGACTTTATGCATTAAAACTTTAACCCGATTTGTTGAGAATATACAGGTCGTTGCAAAAAGAAAGAAACGAGCATTAATATTTTACCTGGAATGAAAATCACAATTTTTTTTTTCACAATAAGGTAGAAATTAAGATATGCTGATGCAATAGTCCCTTCATAAATTTTCAAAAAGTTACTATTTTAAAATTTTATACGGCTTCTGGGTCGTATAACATATATTTAGAAAGAAAAAACATCCATTGTTTGATATCAAGATTTGGAAAGTGCTAGTGAAAATGAAGATGAGCACGATTATGAAAACCATGAAGACAATGGAGGAATTCAAACGTATCAAGACGCCTTGAGAAGCATTAGGTATCTCGAAAAAAAATTTCTTGCTCAAAAAAATGAAGAATTGATACCCATAATAACGGACTTGCAATGTGCTAATGAAAAATGCTTGGTAAAAGTAAAGACAAAACAAGCATCGATAAAATATTATTTTTCGACTGTTTAAAAACTACTATGCCAGTATGTGAAATATGAAGTAGTTGTTAAGGTAAATGATTTTCATTAACTTTTAAAATGGAAGAAATTTATCATTGGTACTACTATTTATTTTATTATTCATATGTTTTTGAAATTAATAATAAATTTAATAAGACGTATAATTTTATTTAAAACTCTGTACTAAAGATTACAAACGTAAATATCTGACTTGCGCATATGTATTTTATTTATTTATTTTGGCTGTTTTGCATAAGGCGGAATATTGTCTACGGCGGAAAATTTTCTCGATCCCAATTGATTCCGCCTTAGACAGAGTTCACTGTAATTTAATTTATAGTAAGTATGAAATGTAACTGAATATTGGTTTAAACATCAGAGAATGTGGGAGCTTTTAGAACTTCAGCATTTAAAAATATATATATATTTGACATACTTGAATAATTGAAAACATAATACAAAGTTCTTGTGTTTTTTTTTTAAACATTATTTTTGTATAGATCGAAACATGGATATCATGCATAGGTATCATGCAACTCGAAATTTGTTTTTACTCAATCAAAAGGTAATTTAGTGTGAAATGACACATTTGAATAGTAGTTGACGGATAAGAATGGTTTCATATACTGCAAACAAAAATAAAATTCTTTTAAATTTAATTTCTAGATGAGACATGTTTTTCAGTCTTTTTAAATGTCTTAAATAAATTAAATGTTTTTAACTTTTTAAACATTTTCAATCATTGTCATTCAAATCATTAAAGTTTCATAGAAAATACAGTACATGAAAATTTCACATAAAATTGGTTTATTTTAGCCTTTTGCTAAGTTTAATTTCGAAAGAGAATGATCTTTAATTAAAAACATTGTTTTCTTTATCGCGCGTTATATTAGTTTATTTTAACATTTTGCTAATTTTAATTTTGAAAGAGGAATTATTATAAAATAATAACATGTTTAATTTTATCGCGCATTATAGAAGTATTATATTAATAAAATGTATTTATTATTTAGCTCACAGACTATCAAAGTCTGAGAGCTTATGTGGCCGCTAGTGCTGTATGTACGTATGTATGTACGTAACGCGATAACGCTTGATAGAACTAACCGTTTAGCTTTAAAATTTAATTATAGATTCCTTGTGATAAGGCGCCTCACTGTTTTGAGGGTTCTTTGGTTAAGTATAAAGGGGGAAAACGGGGGGCTACCCCCCTAATTTAGATAAATGGGTTTTTCATACAGAATTATCCGATTTTCTTCAAATTTTGTATATAGGTACATTGTGATTAAAGCGCTTCCCTGATTAGTCTTGGGGGTTCATTGGTTAAATATAAAGGGGGAAAGGGGGCTAACCCCCTTAATTTAGATAAATGGGTTTTTCATGCAGGATTATCCGATTTTCTTCAAATTTTGTATATATGTTCATTGTGATAAGGCGCTTTACTGATTACTTTTGGGGATTCATTGGTTAAGTATAAAAGGGGAAAGGGGGTCTAATCCCCCCCCTTAATTTAGATCAATATGTTATTCATGCAGAATTATCCGATTTTCTTCAAATTTTGTATATAGGTTCATTGTGATAAGGCGCTTTACTGATTATATTTGGGGACTCATTGGTTAAGTATAAAATGGGAAAAGGGGTCTAATCCCCCCTTAATTTAGATCAATAGGTTTTTCATGCAGAATTATCCGATTTTTTTTCAAATTTTGTATATAGGTTTAGTGAGATAAGGGGCTTTTCTGATTAGTTTTGGGGGTTCATTGGTTAAGTATAAAGGGGGAAAGGGGGCTACCCCCCTTTAATTAGTTGAATGGGTTTTCATGCAGAATTAGCAGATTTTCTTCAAATTTTGTATATAGGTTAATTGCGATAAGGCGCTTTCCTGATTAGTTTGTGGGGTTCATTAGTTAATTATAAAGGGGGGACGGAAGATGATACCCCCATTAATATATTGTCAATTTTTTTATTTCTCGAGTGCTTTTTTCAAATTCTTTGAAATAAGAGTTTAATATACAATTAGTGTGAATAGCCTGTGAGCTCAATGCCCTCAGTTTAACTGGGCAGTTTTCTCTTTTTATTTTTTGCTTATATTGTATATCCTGATTTTGAAAAGGATATAAGGAGGATATATAGGGATATTTATTATTTGGAAATTTTTAAATATTCGGTAATGGAATTACATGAAATCCATTGCCTGTAATTCTGTTACCAAGCTTTTAAAAATTTCTAAATAGTATTTTTATATTTATTTAATTGCTGTTTGTGTTTATTTTGATTTTTTAATGTGCACTAATTGTCCTTTCAGTTAACAAAACGTGCACAAAATAATTAACTTTATGTAATTCCAATACATTTTTACAAATTTGCTCAGAACCTTAATTCCGTTACCAAATAATTGCCCTAATACCCAATTCTATAATGCAGAGAAGGCCGTTTGTTGAATATGAACACATAATGTTACTTTTAATTTATCTACATGTTACACATAAATCAAGTACATACCTTCAATTAACATCTTCTGCCGCGCACATGCAGTTTGCAGTGCTTTTTTTGATTTAGTTGTGCTGGATAAATATCCGATTATACTATATAAAATTTTTAATACTTATTACCAGTCTAAAAAATTTGCCCCAAATTCCGGCTAAAATTATTTACCTCTTTGAAGTGCTGTCATTTAAATCTTAAATTTATCGTTTAAGTATTAAATGTTTTTATTATTTTTTAGATTATTGACTTGTTTTATTAAATGATTTTATTTTTATTTTGTTCACACAAAATGCCTTTTACATTATATATTTTACTTTTACATTATATATGTTACTTTTCTCAGTTTATCCTTTTTATACATTCTGCAATTTTATCTGGAATATTCACATATAATGATCTCAATAACTTAGTTGTAATCCAATGAATACCAAAAGAAAAAAAAGTCAGGCTAAGATGCTTTTATTCTTCTAAGAGTTTCTTTCTTCCATTCGCTTATAATTCGAAAACTTCAAAACATACAGAGATAATTTAGTATAAAACAGTTGGTAATGGAGGTAAACAACTTCAAATGTAGTGTTAGATGGAAAACAATTACCTGTAATCTTAAGAACACTTTATATAACATATGAACGAAATTCCTTACGCTTTATTTCAGGAAAGGAACTATATATTTATAAATAAAATATCACATTTAATCAGACATAAAAGCTACATAAAATACAATTAAAACATTGAAAAACTGCATGTTTTTAATGTTTTAATTGTATTTTATGTAACTTTTATATCTGATTGAATGTGATATTTTATTTAAAGACTTTCATTTATCAGACGTTAAAAAATGTTTTGTTATTTTAGTATATATTTATAGTACATTAAATATGTTTTCGTTACAGATGCTTACTTTTATGCAATTAAGTGTGTTTTTATATTAATTTATATTTTTGACAGTATTTTTTCAAATGATTAAAAATAGAAAAAAAAATGGATTGAAACTTAAGGCACATAAAATTACATTTCGACTAATCTCATTTTCCAAATATATGTTTGGGCATTGAGTTTTGCTACATTGAATTAAACATTTATTTTTTCTATTAAACAGAAAATCAAACTTTTATTAATCAATCTCACAAAAAATAATTTTAAAAGTTCCGTCTTTAGAAAATATTTATCTCTTCACGTTTTTCTCCGAATGTGACATGACTGAGGCTTAGTTTAAAAAACAGAGAGTACGTAAAACGCAATATAAACATATCTATGGGTCGCAGAGACTTGTGGTTTGTTTATTAATATTTACCGTGATAGATTATTTTGTATGGAAATAAAATTTTGAAAAGAAGTAAAAAGAGAAATCACAACATGACAGTTAACAAAATAGCACACGAACAGATTCCATCAACGGTATGACGGTGAATGCTGACAGGGAAATTTCATTCATAAAGAACTGATTATATGCATCCTCCCAACCAGAAATCAAACAGTATATTTTGGCGTGATTTAAATTTTGTACGATAATAATAATAATAATAATAATAATAATTCCACTTTGACGTAGATGTCCCGATCCGTAGTCAAAGGATTAGATAAAGCAATAAAAAAATAGGGAAAACTGGTGGAATTTCCACATTAATTAGCAGAACTGACCGCTAATGTATAAAATAGTCGCTACCATGTCAAACTATCGAATGTGGAAAAAGGCAAAGACATTAATCATTACTTTTCAAAATGGGCCGATTGTCATCACTAAATTTTATTAGAATTTTTCGCCTAGTAAAAATACTAATAAAATTTCTGTGAATAACAATGTTGCCAGTTAAACCTTTTTTTTTTTAAATTTACCAATTTTTAGAGTAATGAAAAATGCATCTTTCCCCATTCGATAGTTTGACACGGTAGCAATGATTTCCTAATAAAATATTCAGCTACTGAAATGGAATTACAAACTTTAGTAACTTTTTAAAAATAATATCAATAAATGAAACAAAATAACATTAATCACAAAAAATTCATTTTATACTGTTAATTAACGCTACAACGGTCATGCATGGTCAATTTAAACGGTACAAAATGAACATATTTTGATTCGAACCATTTTTTAAATAAAATTAATTATATTTTATCGATTCATTAATAAAGTTATATATATATATATAATTTTATATAACTAATAACTAACTAATAACTAATATCTAATATATATTAACTTAAATAGTTTTAAATAAAAATACTGGTAAATATTATGGAACCTGAATAAAATAATCGGTCGTTCTAATGTTTATTACCATCAGCAATTTTTTGTGTAATGTTAAAAACTTTTTCAACATAATTGAATATTTTTAAACACTTAAATTATTTATACGCAATTATGAATGAACAGTAAGAGTGAATTACTGTTACTTTTTATATTAATGTATTACTTCTACTTCTTTAGAATCTCAACAAAAAAAAAAAAAAAAAAAAAAAGAAAAAAAAATCGTATTTTATAAGCTACATATTTCTGGAATTTATATTTACTTTTAGCATACTTTTAACATCTCATTAGTTATAAATGAGACTTGAAAAGGAACGTGCTTCACAAAGGCTTAACAGTCACGAGTATCTAATTTTTGAAGCAAAATCTTGGCTGTTCTCCAGAAACGAATAACGTTTAGCGTTTGTTAATGAATACGACAGATTTTTCTCATAAATCTGGATGTTCTGCTGTATAATTTCGCCGAAGTACACGTATATGCATATTTATCAAAAAGTTAAATTTTATAAGACTAATCATTATTGAATTTATATCTATGTGTCTATTTCTCTTTATATATCAGTTGCGGATCCTGCTACACAATATGCTCATGCTCTTTGACAGTTTTTCTGAATCGTTTTCAATGCATTGTCTAATTAGTAAAACATTTATAGAAAACTAATTAGATTTTTTTTTAATTACTAGAAACGATTGGTAGAAAACAGCATGCCCAGTTTGAAAGTGAGGATTCGTAATGCATGTGTGTGAATCCGCACACGGGTATATCTATACGGATGGATGTTTATTAACATGTGTATGTGTATATATTTTAATACAAGATGATAGTAAATGATAATAGGTGTATGGTGTATATGTATATGCATATGTGTGTGCATGTATATGAATCGGTGTGTGTGTGGGTGTGTATGTTTGTATTCCTACCATGTGCGCATTTATTAAATGTTTAGAAATTCATACGTATTTAAATTTTAAAAGTGCAACTTTAACAGGGTTCGTACGATTTAAACACAATTGTTTAGAAAACGTTTTCACCTTATATGCAGAACAGTATTAAAGCCCCACCAGCGGCAGAGAGGTTCTGCTTTCAAAGCTGGTAGACGGGGGGTGCTGGGTTCAAACTCAAACGCGCCCGTCGCCCTAATCGTTTGGAGTTTTCCGTGGTTAGGCTCCCTTAGAAAGACCTCCCCCAATGAGGGCTTACTCCCTCGGCATACATCCGTCGAGTCGATAATCGGCCGTAAAAACAACTCCATCACCAGTATTAAAAATCCTGCATTTAAACGAGGCGTATGAAATTCTGCTATTTAAATAATAAATAGAAAATTTCTATTAAAAGATTGTGGTAAATCGTACGAAACCTGTTTAAACATTTTAAAATCATTTGATTACCATTAGGTATCAAAATTACGTAAGTTACGATTATTAAAAAAATAATAAAATATTAAAAAAGTAAATTAAAATTAATAATTCATCAATTTGTCTTGAGAGATTATTACACGTTTAACCAACACTATTACACCACACTTTAATCACACCAATAAACGGAAGAGTGATAAAAGGTATTTTATATTAGAAAGACTTAAAATGCGAAATATATTATAAGAAAATCCAGTATTTTTATTGTTAAAAATATCGCAATACGCACTTTTTAATGTAATTTTTAAGCGTGTTCAGATAAAAAAAAATATATAACCTCAAAAATGTAGTTTTTTAAGAGACTGTAGAATAATTTTATACCTAATGTCATGCGTTTTTTTTTTTATAAAAATTTGACGAAAGACCCATTATCTTTATCCGATTAAATTATTTTGTTCTCCGATATACCTAAAATTCAAATTAATTTAAAACTGTTAATTAAAAATGTTACATATATTCATCTAAGATAAAAAAAAAAAATGTGTAAAACTCAGTGCTTAATAGATATCATATAAATTAAATGCGTATTTTAGATAATTAACTGACATTATCATTTTTTCATATTACATAACTGGATTTCTGAATGAATAATGGGGGACAATTAAAGGGAGGGGGAATTATAAACCAGATTAACAGATACCATTATTTTTCAGAAAAAGTATTTTAAATTGCACTTCTATTAATTAAAAATGAGAAAGTTTCAATTTCACTGTCTTAGAAAACAGAACAAAGAATGAATAAATGTATTTTGTTCAAATAATAAATTATACAGGGTGTCCATAAAAGACTGTCCTAGTTTCAGTGGTATATTATAACAGTTTAATTTAGGCTATTTACAGCAAATCACACATCAAATTGAAGGAAAGAAACCCAGTTTTTCTTTCAAATGTTCAATATGTGCACCTTTAGTTATACGACACACATCCAACCTAAAGTCCAATTCTTCCCACACTTCGGTTAACAATTCCGGTGTAATGGAAGCAATAGCCTCTCCAATTCTGTGTCTGAACTCTGGTAAATCATTAGGTAGCGGCAGAACGTAGACACGAACTTGTATAAAGCACCAAAATAAAAAATCGCAGGGCGTTATGTCAGGTGAACGTGGAGGCCAGCGAAAAAAAGCTTTGTCGTCTCGACCATTATGACCAATCAAACGCTCAGGGACATCGACGTTCACTCTTAATTCACTTATACGGTAAAGTCGACCAACACTCTACAACGCTTACAGTTGACACTATTAAATTTTATAGCTGGGATATTCTTTTATGGATACCCTGAATTATGCTTTACCAAAAAGCCAAGTTTAGTAAAACGCACAAAATCGGTTTTCACTATGCTAAAATTTACTGCAATTTCCAATGTTAAAATAATTACATGAAAATGAAGATATGGTGGTTTAAAATTTTATATGCTATTTGTAATCAAAATGTTATTAAAAAAATAATGTAAAATTATGTTTAAATCATATATTAATCTCATTAATCATTCATATAGTGGAGCCAGGGAAGGGTGAGTGATGTCCAAATGATTTGGATGCCGCTAATTTCGTACATTTTCTTTCGTAATTTTAATCTAAAAAACATCTGCAATTATATAAACAGGGTTCGTACGCGTTTACCACAATTTTTAATAGAATTTTTCTATTTAATATTTAAATAAGGCGAAAAATTCTATAAAAAAGTTCTGGTAAAAGCTTACGAATAAGGATAAAACGAGGAATATTACTTTAAAACAGTGGTATCCAGAACATCTGAAGCCTCCTTCCTAAGTACACCACTAAATTCATACAATTATGGTTGAATCTTATAATTTGTACGTTAATACAGGGTTTTAACGGACTGGACAAATTATTCTGCTTACTGATTATGCTGCTTATTGACGTGAATATAGATAATGTTTAATAAACGCTTTAAAATTATCGATAAGGGAAATTTCTAAAAAATAAAGTACCGTAATTTCCGGCGTATAATCCGCAGCTCAAAGAGTCGTTTTTCGCCCCAGAAATTTTATTCAATAATTGTAGTTAAATACTTACAACGATCTTTTAAGTTACATTTTATAAAATAATATTTCTGGGTCGAAAAACGACTCTTTGAGCTGCGGATTATACGCCGGAAATTACGGTAAATGCTTTACGCAGAGTCTGTGAAGTTCTATGCATTAAATGAAATAGTGAAGGAAGTTTAAAATAGCTATACGCATATAATTATATAGAATCAATATAATGGTTATTTCATTTTATAATATCATTTATAATGTAATTCTTATCGAATTCGGTCAGAGAATCGGCTGTACACTGGCAAAAATCACACTAGTCAGTTTTCTTAATAGCAGTATTTCCTAAGTAAATTTTTCATGTTGGGTTTTTACAATATTTGCGATAGAAATAAACTTCGGGGTAAGTTTTTAGAGAACTCGAAACAAAAATCTAATAAACGATTATTAATTTAAACACAGGTTTTTAAAAAACAGACCAAGAGAAAACTTTGTGCTGGTGATACATTTTAAAAGTTATTTTAGTATTATTTTGGCTATTATATATATATCACAGATTTGTAGCCTAGAATGAATTTACTGGCTTCAGTCTCGTATGTTACATATGTTTTAACAGATGGTACAGAATTCTTTGCAATAAAATAAAAGCATATTTGTAAACTTAAATCAAAATAGATTTTATTATATTAAAATGAGCAATTTCACGAAAAGTATTGATTTTTTTAATTGTTATTATTATTTCATTTGAATGTACAATCTTATACGATTCTAAAACTACTTTGATTTTGTTCCCACCATTTTTAGAACAAAAATTATAGTCAATTTAATAAACCAGAAGTGATAATTATGAAAACATGGAGTTCCCTTTAAAGTAAAAAAAAAAAAAAAAAAAACGTAAATATTGCAGTAAAACTTAATTTTATTATTAATTAGTATTTTTATACTAATATAACGCATTAATTTCGATTCTAGATCATTCAATATATTAAAGAAATGTTTACATGAGAAAACGCGCAATGCCAATGAAAGTTTCAATGGTGTCCCGTAGAAATTCATCCCAAAAATCTGTTTGTTGAGATACAAACTCTCAAATTAGGTGCACACATAGCAACTATACAATTTAATAAAGGTTTTCAAAGATTAGTCGAAATCATTGAAACTTTTAGTGTTCATCCTAGTGCTAACACTTTGGAAGTTTTTTCAATGATTGACACAACTCGAGTGGGCGATGCCATATGTCACTCACTATCTAACGTAAAAATTGACATGAAAAAAAATAAATATACCGTAATTTCCGGCGTATAATCCGCAGCTCAAAGAGTCGTTTTTCGACCCAGAAATATTATTTTATAAAATGTAACTTAAAAGATCGCTGTAAATATTTAACTACCGTAATTTCCGGCGTATAAGCCGCAGCTCAAAGAGTCGTTTTTCGGCCCAGAAAATTTATTCAATAATTGTAGTTAAATATTTACAGCGATCTTTTAAGTTACAATTTATAAAATAATATTTCTGGATCGAAAAACGACTCTTTGAGCTGCGGCTTATACGCCGGAAATTACGGTACAATTATTGAATAAAATTTCTAGGTCGAAAAACGACTCTTTGAGCTGCGGATTATACGCCGGAAATTACGGTATATATAGGTAGGCAAAGAAAGGAAAAATGACTAAAGCAGAGAAAGGTGAGAATGAACAAAAAATGTGGTGAATTTTAAGTGTGACAGTTCATTATTTATAGTAAAAAATTCTAATTTAACAATCAAATGCATTTTTCTCAAAATTGATATCTAAACAAAATCAACTCACTTAAAAAATTATAACGCAAATTGTTATTATAATTCTTCCATAAGACTTTGTGAGCTTTTTCTATATATTGTTGTCTAGTGAATCTACTAAAATATTTTAATCGCATTAATATTTTCAAAATTATGGCCTGTTATTTGAACAAAAACATGGTAAAACTCTTAAAAATCTTGTAATTGACTCTTCAATCATCTCTAACATTTTTATTTACTAAAATATAATTTAACTTGTTGAAGGTGAACTAGATAAAGGCTTATAGTTTACTATAGTAATATTTTTTCTAATAAGTTTATTTGTTTTTTATGTAGTATTTTTCAATTTTTTTTTAAATTTTCATACATGTTTAACATTTTTGTAATTGTATAAGGATATATGTATAATTTTAAAGGTAAAATATTAATTTTTATTAAAACTAAATCAAAAAATGTGAATACAATGTTTCTTTCCAATGTTGTTTCAAAAAAGTGGTTCGAACGTAGGCACAGATACCTTAAGACGGGGAAAATTATAATGTAATGTATAATGTTAATAACAAAATTTGATATATTATATAATGTAATAGTGATATATTACCAAATGTCGAATGATGTACGCTGATGATGTATGTTAAACTGTTTAGTGTACAACATTTTATCTAAAAATTATGCTACTTGGCTTCAGGTCAAATGTTTTTGGGTTGGATTCGTTATGCTAATATTGGCCTTCGTAGGTGGTACAAAAATGGTTATTAACATTTAATATATAATATAATTATCACTTTCTGGAAATATATAACTGGAAACGAATAAAAACATTTTTCATTTATTATTTATCTCTTCGAATACTGGGTTGGGACATATGTCGTCCCAGCAACAGTTGTTTTGTATTCTATTCCCACGACTTTTTGAAAAATAATCTCGGACACTTATATTAGGATAGTATAAAGAGAAATCTGCCACAAAAAATTTCCTTTATAAATTGTGGTGAGAATAATTATTAAAAAAAAAAGCCAGTGCTGGCCCGTAATGAAGCGGTTAAGCAATAAATCTTGAAAAAAATAATAATTATTTAACAAATTACAACAACCATTTGGAAAATGTTCCAAAAGCTTAAAAAAATTAAATTAATTTAATTAATTTAATTAAAAATATTCATCAGAACCATCTATAAATAAATGCATTTTCCATTACTACAGTTGAAGAGTTCCTGGCATTCACCGCCCTCGCAAAAATATTCGTCTGAACCATCTACACAATCAATCTCTTATTAATATTATCTTAATATTTTGTCGGGTCCTTCCTGCAATAAGTTTAATGTTTGTTTAGATTGATGTCTGAGCTAAAGGTATTTTGAGGAAATTAAAGTTGAAGACGACATTTTTTGCTTTATAAAACGATTTTTCATTCGACGTCAATTTTTGGATTCGGCATTTTTTCATATCTGATAGTTTGCATCTATCCTTTTTGTAACATAAACATTTTTGTAACGATTTTATGCATTTATATTGCCTATTCAACAACAAAAATAAATTCTTCTAAAAGTAAAGAATTTCGTTAAAAACAATTAAAAAAATAAGGAAAATTCTTCTAAAAGTAAAGAATTTCGTTAAAACGATTAAAAAAATAAAGTGGCAACGCCAAGAGGTCTATTTTCGAACAAACACAACAACCATTTTCCCTATGGTTAACAAGTACTTACGCAAAGTACCTTCTGTGCAAAACATTTTTATAAGCAAAATAATTATTTGTTATTTTATCTTCCTAAAATATAGATATATTAAGTTTTAGAACATAAGTATATATTATATATAACTTTTATATTTAGGAAGACAAATCATTTAAGCATGTACGCTATTATTTTACTCCAAAATTAGATCAAAAAGGAGTTTTTATAATTTAAAAATGTAAGTCAGTAGCCGTGGATATATATTTTTTATAACAAATAAAATATAAGTGCATTTAGAAAAAAGAATGAGACTTTGTGTTAATAAAGGATAAAACATATTTTATAGCTTTATAAATCATAAAGCCGATTTAACTGCGTAAAACAGAAGAATTCTATATATTAATTGGATGGTGAAAATAACGAAAACTGATTTTATCTCACCATTCGTGCTTTATGTATCGAACATCACACACTCGAGAAGAACAGAACACTTACCGAATCAAAAATAAATCGGGCGTAAAATTATATAGAATGGAAATGTTTATCAATACAAATGATCTGATAGAAGAACATAAACATTATTTTGACAAATTTTATGGTAGTTTTTAAAATACATTCAATAAAATCTTGCTTAATGTTTTAAAACACGACTAAAACTAAACATAGTCTTTACATAGTGCTTATATAGTGTATCATTATAGTAATATTAATGTAATGTTAATTCGCATGTGATTAACTGTTCATAAGCAGTCATTTTATATGCGTTTTATTTATAATTGAAAGCATAGCTGCGAACGTTTACGCTTTTTTGTTACCACTAAAATTTAATAAAAACTTTTTTTATTAAGTTTTTTTTTTCTATTTTTTTGGGGGGGGTTATTTAATTAACTAATTGCGGCGATCTAATAAGATAAAATTTACTATTAAATTTTAGTGGTACAAAAAAAAGCGTAAACGTTGGCAGCTCTGTGAAAGGTATTTCAAATCCCTTCGCGATGAGCACCACGTGTACTTGACGCATAAGTCGCTCAGAATCCTTGATTATTCCTACCAGTATTTTTTTCAGTGTAAATGTGACATTTTTCAATTAAAGCTTTTGTGACTAAACTCGGTAAAAAATGCTGTTTTGAAAAGGCCGTTTAAAACAGAATAAACATTCTGCAAGACACGCTCGTCACAAAGTGGATAATGTTGGGTTGTACGGATAATTAGTTCCGTTTGGGAAAATTAAATAGTACCGCAAAATTCTATCATTTAATTATTACACATTAATTCCGATAGCTAATGTCTAATAATCAACGGATGGAATTTTTCGGTTCGAATTATTTTTCCCAAACGTAACGAATTTTTCGGCCAACCCAATACATCTAAAGACTTACATTAAGGATTTGAAACTCTGAATTAAATGTGTGTTTTTGCCTTTTCCACACTTTCCAGAAAAAGAGATGTTTTATAAATTTAAAAATATCTTATAAAGGCTTATTTGTTATTCTAAAAGTATCAGGCATTTAATTTTTTAGGGTTTCGTTCATCTCACGAAACCCTATTACTCCCGCCTCGTTGTCTGTCCGTCACAGAGCCATTCTCGAAAACTATATAACTTACAGAGTTTAAACTTCGTGTATATAGAAGAATACCAGCTGTGAAGAGCTCAAAATATTAAAATTTGAAAATTCGTATTATTTTAATAAATAGAGATAAAAACCAAATTTCTAACAGCCTTTTCTATTAAATTTAAACATGTTTCATTATAGCAGATGCCAAAGATTTAAAATCCACAATGAAATTCTTTCTACAATAATTAATTTTCTATCAGACGATTTCCACGTGAAAAAATGAAAATGAAATACAAAGTTTCATCAATTGAAAAAAAGATAAATATGAAAAAAATTGATTGACGTCATAGTCGTAATAAAACGGAAAATGTTTAAGATTTCTCTATAATACAAGGAGTATGAGTATGTGTAAGTACACAAAGCAGATTAATATCACGTCATTAGAGAATTAAAAAGAAAATCTGACGTCATATGGGAAGTTTAACGAATTTTTCAAATGTTTGAGAATAATACAAAGCGAGTATCAATATAAATAATAGCGAATAGTAAATATATTAGTTTGAGAAACATATTGATGGGAAGTTTAACGAATTTTTCAAATGTTTGAGAATAATACAAAGCGAGTATCAATATAAATAATAGCGAATAGTAAATATATTAGTTTGAGAAACATATTGATGGGAAGTTTAACGAATTTTCCAAATGTTTGAGAATAATACAAAGCGAGTATCAATATAAATAATAACGAATAGTAAATATATGAGTTTGAGAAACATATTGAATCGTGATAAAAATCCGATTATGAAAATATTCGCATATTTTAACATTTTAAAGGTGTACAATTTGTTTAATTTTTAAATTATTTTTTTTAAATATTGCATTTAGTCCGTATGACGGATATTATTATGACAGAATATAATAGCGGGCTTGGCCCGCAATCCGGCTGGTTTAGATATTCAAACAAACGAAAAAATAGACCGGTAAATTTTTACTTTATAAAAAAAACGACTTTTTTTTTGTTGTTGTTGCTAAATGAAATTTGTTTCAATTTATTAAAGAAAGGATAAAGTGTTTTGAAAGGAATATTAAACGAAACCCTTTGAGCGAACTTCGATCACACTTACCCACTTGTTTATCTTTGTTATGTAACAAAAATGAAATAAATAGCAAACAATTGTTTAAGCATTTATTTATTATTTTATACATAATAAATTACTTAAAATAAAATTGTATAGGTAAGGCTGTCTAAACTATTATTTTTTTAGGAATGACTGGATGATTGTAATAAAATAAATATTTTCAAAAATGGATAAAATATGAAGGAGATATTTTTCATATTAATAGAAAAATGTGATATATCTGATAAGTTATTTAAGGTTTGCAAATTTGATTTAGCATACTTTTATTCCCCATGCATACATATGTTTATTATTTCGTATTATGGGATCATGCCAAAGATCTAGTTCGATTTCACAAAGTATAATGATTAAATTTAAAAAAAGGGAAATGTCAAACCTATTGAAGTTTAACACAGATTGAAGATGCAATTCGGAAGTAACATCGTTCTAAGGTCTTATTTATGCAAATGGCACAATTTTCTTAAGTATTGCCGTGAAGACGGTGAAACAAAGTGATTCATTAAATAATGGATGTCCCTCTGGACAATAAATAGACAAAGTTTCCACTAAGAAATTGTAGGATTTAAGTATTGTGTAGAAGCTTTTTTTTTCATGGACAATGCACATAAAATGTAGTATAGTTCTTTAACACTAGAACCGCGAAGACGGGTCATTTTGACCCGTTGCAAATGAATAATTATCGATTTGCACCAGAAATTTCTTACTAAATTAAGTTAAATATATACCGCACAAAAATAAGTGGAATAAACGAGTTAATCCTTAATTGCATAGTGATGTAAATTTCCATCACTGTTTATTTAACTTTTAATAAATAGATCAACTTCTTCGCCACCACTATATTTATATAGAAATATTAATGTAGTAAATTTCCCGTGAACTACGTTGATGAACAAAGTTAAAGATCTATCTTAAAATTTCTGGTGTCTAATATTTAATATATGTATAAAAAAGCACAATTGTAAAAGGAAAACGCAAGCAAAAAAGGGTTAAATAGTTTTAAATATCAATTTTGGTGTAAAATATCTTTTGTAAAATTGAGTAAAATTTCCCGTTGTTCTGATGTTAATTTGTTTAGGACGATAACGAAGCACATTGATACGAAAACCGCTATATTCGAACACCAATGTTCTAATTTTTGAAGAAGTCACACAACTGGTGTAATTAAGAGAAACTTCATAAGACAACACTTGATTATCCCTAGTCTAATCCTATCTAGGACTAGCTAGTCCTATCTAGTCCTAGTCTAGGACTAGCATATACTTGGATCCCCTTAACCTTCCTACCCTGTTAAATTTTACTGAAACTCGATTAAAAGAAAATTCACACCAGAATTATTGCTTAAAATTATTTAACATGCTTCTTTAAATTTGTCATCAGTGGCTTTTATTTAACTTATTTTTGGAAAATTTTACTGGGTCGAATCGAATGAAAAAAATTATAGAAACGGGTCGATTACAGTTATTCAGTATAGGAAGGTTAAAGAAGCGTTAGGTTAAGAAAGATTTTCATCGGATAAATAAGTAAAAAAAAAAACTGCAATATGCTTCATACACGATCTAATTCTTTTTATTTTACAACAATAACAATATATAAAAAAACTTGCAACATGTTGAAGAAAGTATGTAAAGCTATCTAGAAAAATAATTTTGCTACAATTTTGGTAAATAATATTAAAACAATACTCTATTAACAATGTCATCGCTATAATTGATTCACCCTATTACAATTTTTTGTCATTTTATTTTTTAAAATGAAGATTAATAATCACATTAGCAATATGAAAATAAAGGTACTTTTTAATTTTATGATTAATTAATATCAAATGATTAATGGAATTTTTAAAGTGTCTTTGCAAAATAACATGAAGTAAAAAATTTAAATCCTAATTAATCTGAGGTGATTAATTCAATTGTTAATGAATTTTAAATAATCAATTATCTCAAGTGAACAGTTTCCCTCTTCAAAATGAATCAATTTTAAAACTGTCCATTTAAGATAATTGCTTCAAACGGATAGAGATCAAATTGCAATTATTCCTTCATTTTCTCCCTAAAAAGGTTAATTACCTTGAAGAAGTACGTCCTTTTTGAAGAAATTACGGGGCATCAGAAGTTTAATTAATTGTCATCTGCTAATGTACACATAATGTATTATATTCCAGTGTTTAATTAAGCATATTTTGTTACTTAATAACAATGTTAATTAATGTCCACTACATATGTCTTTGTATTAATTGCTCTGAAACATCGTCGTGCACTTGAGGATGTTCTCAAATGTTCATTATTAGCTGCGCTTTAATCACTTAAATGTCCTGAATGAATATGCACTGTACTTAATGAATGAAAGGCTTTGAAATATTTAGTTTGATGTTAAGATCACTGAATTATATGTAATCATAATGGATTATGTCACATGACTGTAACAATTAAGAGGATAAATACGTAGTTAAATTAACTTCCTGTCTTTTTATAGTATTTTTATAGTGATATAATCGATCCATATCGGCCAAGATAAAAATATTTTATTTTCATTTTAATTGATTATTAAGAATAAGTGATTATGTTTTGCTACATTAAAAATATTTTATAAAAAATTTGAAAAAAATAGTACTAATATAATTTCATTGTGTATCTTTTAAAAATTAATTTTTATTAAAAAACTTCAAATGTAATGCCATTATCTATATATTTTATAAATTAATAAGAAGCGATTCATATTCCAGATGTATAAAATTTGTACTAAGTATATTGATTTAATTATTTCTATTCGATTTTAATTTAAATTAAAACTCTAGGCCCATGGGTGATTGTGTTCCGGTATTTCTTACACCACTAAATTTATATAGCAATATTCTTAGTAAGTCATCGCAGAATTTATCGATTAAAAAAGAAAAAGATTGCCATATAAATTTAGTGGTCTACAAAATACCGGAACACAATCCCCCCTGTCTACACCTCATAAATGTGTCTTAGGTTTATACAAGATATGATTCAATCAAGTATATATAAGATTCATTTTATAAGTGTTTCAAAACATGCTTTTACATGTTCAAACCATATAGAAAAAAGAAAAGATATACAAAGAAACGAAATTCTACTTCCCGCAAAGGATTTACTTTCCCTAAGGATATCTAGTTCATCCAGTGTCGAGTTAATGGTCAAATTATCTTTTTTATCATTTAATCCCAATTGCATACGAAAGGATAAGAAAAAATGATCTAATTGAAAGATTAGACATCTAACATTATGCCAAAAAATATTTGGAATTTAAGTTTTTGACTCATTTGTTATATATATATATATATATTATATATGCAGTGGTGTGAAAAGTAATTGGTATAAGATTAAAAGATTTTGATTTCAGATACCATAATAATCGCTAGAAAAACAATATACCAATAGTTTTTTTTTTTTTTTTTTTTTTTTTTTTTTTTTTTTTTATTTAGCTATGAAAGAAGGATACTGAAACTTAGACTTTTCTGTGAAAATTTAGTGTCTGAAGTAATCAAGGGGCTAACAAAAAATTTAATCAGAAATAATTAAATTTGTAATAGTCTTATATTACAAAAAGATGGAACTGGTCTGAATATTATTTTTCTGTTGAAAGCTTAATACGAGGTATATCCACAAAGTAAGTTCCGTTTGGTTATATAAAAAAAAAAAACGTGTACAGATACAAAAAAAAAAATATTGTACAAAAATCTACAACTGTGGAACTACTTTTCTACATAGCTTCCGAAATTTTGTAGGCACGTGTCGTAGCGTGCCAAAAGGTTTTGTATGCCTTCTTCATGGGAGGTTGCCGCCTGTGTTTTCAACCATGTGGTTATATGTTCTTTCAGCTCGTCATCATGGGTGAAGTGTTGACCACCAAGGAAAGATTTGAGGTGTAAGAAGAGATGGAAGTTGCCCATCCGTTGTTTTTAGTGTTGTTCAGTAAGAATTTTGAGTACCCAACGTGAGCAAAGTTTTCGAAATTTCAGTTTTTCCGTAACAATTTCATGAATTAGTGATCGTGAGATTTGCGGAAATTCCATAGCAAGAGCACTAATTGTAAACTTACGGTTTTGCTTAACCTTCTCTTCAATTGCCGTCACAGATCTGATTTCACAAGCGGCGGCATTTTCAATTAAGGCTGACATTCTAAAGAAGCACTACAAATAACACGTCGGCAGCAACGATCTGAAAATAGCGTACATTTCTTCTCCTTAAGTCAGAGTAACTGTCGCGCATGGTCGGAACTGCGATCGCAGCGCTGCTGCGGATAGAGATAGAAACGGAACTTACTTTGTGGATATACCTCGTACAATGACATAAACTTTAATTTTCCACTTATAAACTGATATTTCAAAGTTATAAAATATTTTGTCACGTGTTTTCCCTTATAACACACAGAGTTTAGATCCAAAAATTCATGAAATATTGAGAATTCATCTTTAAAAGATGAAATATGTAAATAATAATTGAAAAATTCGATAAGTTGTGAGCATTTACAATAAAATGCACCGCGCATTAACCAAACTAACTTAATTTTGTTTTGCTACTTGATTCCGACAATATAATGTCGGTAACATAAATAAAAAACTCCAATTAAAGTGCAGGATATATCAGAAAGATATAGGCGATATAGTTAGTTTAATTCAATTTACTTTCTAAAATACCTCTTATCAAATTTGCTATTGACCTTCTAAACTATCTGGAGTCTGAATGTTTCTCTTATTCAATTTTTAAAATATGCAATCGTAGTTTGTTTTCAGATATATGCCGCAAAACACTTTTATCTGAATATCGTTAAAATTTTTGCCAGAAAAATAATTTTTAAATTAAAGACAAAGACTGCATGAAAGTAACTAAATATTTACAAAATGATACCACCAACTAAAGCAGATTAAAGTACTTCATATTGTACATTAACGCATTTACATCAAGAACCAGCATTTCAGGAATTTCTTTTGTATTAAGAAATTCCGAATCCATACCGAAAATTCACAAAGCAGAATTTTCACTTTATTATAATCACGAAATGTCTACATTTAAATAAAAAAATAAGTATTCACAATTTTTCGTATAAATTCGAAATTTCTGAATAAAAATGCAGTTAAATTAATTGATGTATATATTCACTAATGATGCAAATGAGTTTAAAAAATCTTATTTGAGTTCGATATTTCATTAATTAAAGAAATATAAAAGAAAACTGAACTCTAGTGCTCATAAATAACATATTTTCGCAAAGGAAGTCTAGGGGAAATAAACTGTTCAAGAAAATAGACAAATTATGTATTGGAACATCCTAACAGCCTAAAGTGTAAAATAACAAGTTGGAAACTGTACGTTAAACGTGACAAATGAGGTGCGTTCGTATTATATCTAGTTTTACAATGTAAAAAAACTAATCTTTATTATTTCAGTGAAATGAATTATATCGTCTGCTATGAATGGAATCGTCTGCTATGAAATGAGCAAGCCTTTTGTTTCTTATTACGTATGCCACGTTTACAGATGCGATTTTTTTTCGACACCAGATAGCGCAGCAAAATTCGCAATGGAGATCTTGCTTTGCGAATGATTACCTCCATGGTTTAATATTTTTATGACTCATAGTGAACGAATCTCTTGTGATTATTTTCTTTAATGGATTGAGATATTCGGCTTTTAGCATAATTTTAACTGAAGTTATCTCAGAATCTATGTATATTTGAATGTAATTCATCGCTCAAACAAACAATTTTTTTCAACGATCTTTCTAAAAATGAAACTTTTCTGCAATTTTATTCGAAAAAATAATTTTGAATAAAAATGGACTCCTGGTATATGAAAAAAGAAATGGTAGCATCTATTTGCTTTCCGCAGTCACATCGTTTGCGTTTTCATTATTATTATAAAGATTACGTATGATATGATTTAATAGAATAAAGAACACTCTTATTAATATCTTTTTAAGTTTTGATTCGATTTTCATAAAATTTGAAATGACTTGAGAAATATCTCAACGATTATATACAGGGTGTAACTGAAATGCTTCAACAAACTTTGAGGGATGATAGTACTCATGAAGATGAACAAAAAATGCAATAGAACACGGGGTCGCAAATGACATTTAACCCTTTCAGGGACAGTGGTATGTCTAAAAAACTACTTAATTTTAATTCCAAAACGCCACATTGGCACTAGAATTTTGCTAAAATCTTTTCCATTTAATATTTATGTGAAATATAGCCTTTTTCTTACTTACAAACAATTTTTTTTTGTAAATTCCGGTGCCAGTCCATTTTCAGACGAATTTTCTCTATTTTTATCCTTTAAGCCTTTTAGGAGCAAACTACTTTTATTACTAAAATGTTGAAATAAATGACTGGCACCGGAATTTATAAAAAAATTTGTTTGTAAATAAGAAAAAGGCTATATTACACATACATACTAAATGGAAAAGATTTTAGCAAAATTCTGGTGCCATTATGGCGTTTTGGAATTAAAATTAAGCGCTTTCATAAACATACCACTGCCCCTGAAGGTTTTAAACGTCATTTGCGACCCCATGTTCCATTGCATTTTTTGTTCGTCTTCATGAGTACTATCATCCCTCAAAGTTTGTTGAAGCATTTCTGTTACACCCTGTATATTAAATTTCAAACCATTCGGTTGGGTAGTTTTTGCATTGTTATATGTGGACAGACGGACGGATGGGCCGTAACGACGACTATAAGTACTGCGTATTTATATAATTACGAACGCACCTAGAAATTATCTAATTGAAAGATTCATGATTTAACATTTCTCCCAATAGATATTCCATTTACTTAGGAATTTCATTTTTGTCTTTTCTACAGATATTAATCTGCGAACTGCAAAATATTCTATGATTTATATTCCATGTTCCCATATCATTTTCTCATTTCCAACATAGCTTAAATAACATACTCATAATGATGTTATTTTTAGTTTCATTTATTAGCCTTATTAAACTAAACATGATAGAACCGGTATATATTTTTTAATTATTGAAATAGAAGACCATATAAAACTATACCGTTCTGTATATGTATACACACAAAACATTTCGCAAAAATCTATAAGTTAAGAATGTGATGTTAAGATTAAATACTGTTACATTCAGAAATTCTCTTTGATATTCCCGATAAAACCATTTTCTTCAGAATTGCCATGTTAAAGCTGTGTTTAATTACGATATATATCAAAGTCGTTACAAATCATTTTAAGGTAAGGTACTAATGAACGTCTCCTTTACATTCAGAAAAGTTCTGCATTTATAATTTAAATGCTGAAGACATAAATACGTCCACTTTCCTCTTCGACAATTCGCTCAAACAGAAAATGTTAGAAATGAATTGATTTGTTAGATTCGTTTAACGTTATTGAATATATTACATGAATAAAAGAGATATCATTCGATCTTTCGAAATATACTAAATGTAATTCAGTATATTATTGCATAATATTTCCTTAAATTTATGTATTCATAATGCCAACATTTTTAAAGTCATTTTATATTTAAAAAAAAGCACATACGAGGGACGTTCCGAAAGTAATTTCGTCTTTTTTTTTTTCACACAGGAACTTTATTTACCAAAAAGAATACACAATTTCATCATGAACTTTACACCTTGCACTATATTTCGACATAATTACCACCGACATTGAGACATTTGTTGTATTGTTCCACTCTTGTAAAACTCGGTGCTCTGCGGTGCAAGAAATTTTGCCGCACAGCCTGATCCCATACAATATTTGTTTTGGAAGTTACGTCCAGAGAGTGTGGCTTTTGAATGGAGAGAACAGGTGAAAGACCGAGGGGGTAAGATCGGGGCTGTAGGCCCGGTGATCCAATCTCTCCCATCCGAAGCGAAGAATCTGATCTTGTGTGAGACTTATTGCGTGTGGTTTTGTGTTGTCGTCCAATAGCACAACACCTACCTTCAAGAACACTGTGGTGTTTTGTCGAATGGTGGACCTAAGTTTGGTGAAATTTGTATTCGAATAACCTTGGGCATGCCGTTCTGCTGCTACTCTGTCTTCTTCGGCGCTCTACACATGCTTCATTCCTTCTTCGATGACGCCCCTATCGTCGTTGAACAAGCAACGGGTGTGGATTATTATAGCGATTGTTTGTTTCACCTGGTGTACCATCTTCTCCTTCAACAAAAAATGACAAAATGTACTTTCGGAACGTCCCTCGTATATACCGTAATTTCCGGCGTATAATCCGCAGCTCAAAGAGTCGTTTTTCGACCCAGAAATATTATTTTATAAAATGTAACTTAAAAGATCGCTGTAAATATTTAACTACAATTATTGAATAAAATTTCTGGGTCGAAAAACGACTCTTTGAGCTGCGGATTATACGCCGGAAATTACGGTATATGTTGAATAGAAATTGAAAAATAACTATTTCTAACTATGATGTATATTTTGATTCGATTATTGGCTTTTTCATCCTATTCGTGATATAAACGATATTCCACACTCATTAAATTAGAAGAATCTTTTAAGTCATTATACATGCCTCTGTAAAAAGCATTTCAGGTTCGTTCCTTAAAACTTCGAAGAACTTTTTCAGATAGGAATCCTTTACCCAACATTTCTTTTGCAGATTTAAACAGATTCTGCTGATAATTGCTGAATGTGTATTATTATTCTGCGACGTGGTGCGTGGCGTTCTACCACATTATTTTAGCAGAAATTTTCGCTTTATTTAATCGCCCCAAAAAAAGGTCAATTCTTTTATTATAAGATGTTCCGCGACAAATTCTGCGACAGAAATGATAGAAAGTAATTTCCTAATCTAAAAGAGTGTTGCCAGACGTCTTGCACATTCCAAGGAGTGTATGATACTTGTGGAAATAACCAAAACGAAAATCCTATACAAAAATTGTGGTAAATGTCGTTGGTTGGTTGGTTGGTTGACTCGAGGGATATAGGCCCTAGGGAGGGAGTGCCATCCGTGAGGGGTCTTTCTAAGGGATCTTAACCGTTTTTACGGCAAGTTTAGAAGAAAAACACGGAAACCCCCGAACGGTTAGGTCGACGAGCGTGACAGGGGTTTAAACCCAGCACCTTCTGTCTACTAGCTTTGAGAGCATAACTTCTCAGCCACTGGTGAGGCTGTGGTAAATGTATACCCAGCCTATAAAACGTTTTTCAGATATTTTAAATATAATAGAAACACATGAAAGTCATTACAAATAAATGTCACGTAGCTTATTAAAAAATATATTCATTTATGTTTAGCAAATTTCTGCAGTACATATTTTAATACTGAAGACATAAATTTTTGCAGATTTGTTTAAACGAAAAATGGTAGAAAGAACTTTATGTAGTTAATTTCGTTCATACTGAAGATATCTTAAGACTGATACGTATGAGGCATTAAAAAGCAGATCGCTCTATGACAGTCGTTTTTAAAATATCCCACAGCTCTCTAAACACCAGAGCTACGAACAGACATAAAAATGGCTGCTACCGTAGGTGGCTTCAGCGTTGATATTGTCCGTTGAATTTTAATATCAGTATTTTCTAAATGTATTTTTCGCAAAATTTAGTCGCAGAAATTTAATCGCTTTGAAGTCGATGAAAACCTGCAGAAAATACTGGTTTTTCAAATTCAAGGTTACGATAAAACACTAAAAAAAATCCACCTACAACAGCCGAAATTTTTGTGTCAGCGTGTTGGTCATGAAACTATGAATAAATAGAAATCGACATAGCTTCAAAATGGTAAAGCTTCAACTGTAACCGGTTTAGCAGGTGATGATTTTAAACTTTCAATAGTAACTTTGAATAGAAGTTTTCTCTTCTCCTTATTTAAACGCTTTATTTATGCAGCATTTCTGTCATAAATAAAACAAAAATATCTATTCGTATGTACCGATGAAGTTTGCCCCAATGGTAGTCAGTTCTTTCGATTGGGCAGTATTGCGGCTACATAAACAATACCCCTATCAATCTCAGTGAAATAGATTATAATACCACCGGGGCATAAATTCCATGAGTAAAAAAAAAAAAAAAAGTTTAAATTATGACAGAAAGTTTGCATGAATAAGACATTTACATAAAGCGAAATTTTATATTCAACTCTCATGATGGAAGTTTACGAGCGCCATCAATTCAAACATTTAATAAGAGATTTAATATAATGTTTTTTTTAATTTTAAATTTAACCCTTTGAGGGGCAAGCAATTGTGTTCCTGTAACGTCGAATTCACACAGGTATTTACGAAAGAATTTAGTTCAAAATAAGGAAAAGCATTTTTTCAACTTTTACGGTCAAGGTTAAAAAAGTAAAATTTATTTAAAAGTTTCTGGTTCGATTCGGATTAAAATTAGGTGGTATATAATATATATCACCGCCCCTCAAAGGGTTAAAGAGGTATGAAACTGTAGAAATTTTAAAAAGAGCATTTTTTTTATACAATAGAATGTATAATTTAATAATTTTGCATATAACTTATAAAACTGTTATAATTTTATTGGCTGTCAGTTTCATATTATGTGTGATACTTATTGTTACCTAATTGTTGCTTTAAAATTATCAATATTAATTAGTTATGATGATTGCGAACGTATTGAACGTTAGCATTTTATTTGTTGCGAACGAACGTTATTATCTATTATCTAACGTTATGCGGAGTATTTATTTCGCAAATATTTTATCATTTTAACTTCAAGAGTTCAGTATATATATTTATTTGTAAAATTTCACTTTGAGAAACATTTAATCAGGGCTCCCCATGGTCCTTCAACTGAATACCAATATTTTTAATAGAACATTTCATGGTAGGTTTCTACATCTCCGCATAAACCTACCTCCTTAAGTCGTTTCTGTGACATTAGCAAGAAATATCTAAGAATAATTTTTTTCTAAGAAAATACCGGTGTTCAGTTGGCGGATCATTTGGGAGCCCTGTTTATTTAAATACCACATTCATCTGTCGGAGATGTATTATAATAAACAATCATAGAATATGTAAGAAGTAAGAATACGTAGCACTAAAATATACATGGACATGGTTCTTATAAAATGATAGTGACATTAAGGAACGATTGGTACTTGAACATTCAAATTAGACGTATGTTCTATTTTATAATTGCAAAAGACGTTAATATACTATGCCGAACATTTTTCAAAAATTAAGATTCTCTTATAACATCTATGTAGTATCTCATTATATATTAAATATGACTGAACAGCGAACGTGCTTCAAAAAGGTTTTAGAGTTACAAAAATCTAATTTTTTTTATGTAAGAACTTGGATTTTCTCCAGAAATCTAAAGCTAAAACACTTTTCTACGGAGTACGAATGAATTTATTAAAATGTATTCAAAAAGTAAATCAAAGTTACAAGTAATTAGGAATAGAAATTCAGTTACTTGAAAATCATGTAAAAAGTGATGCAAGGCTCACACATGAATTTCTTTTGTTAATTTTTTATTAAAAACAAATTTTTATAAAGTGTGGAAATACCATCTTTCACTAGTATTTTGTGAAAATGAAGGAAACGTACTTAATTAATTTAAAATATGATTTATTTTTTTTAATAAATAATTTTTATCATTAAATGAGAGATATATTAGACCGATATTGACATACAGAGAATAAAACCAGGATGCTCACCTTGCACTTTTTTAGCCATTATAAATTACTGGTGAGAGTTTTCTCCTGCTTTAAAAAAGGGTATGCCTAAAATAATTCCGAATAAAGAAAGAAAAAATCGTTTGCATAAGATTATTTAAACATGTGATTTTCTGAATCGAATGAATAAATTTCGCGCACAATCTGTTTAATGAAATTTTGGACATTAAGAATTGTATAATAGTGTAAAGAAGTGTGAAATATTCTCTGTTATTGTTGGATATATGTTAGTTATATAAATAATCATTAGAGAAGTATTTACTGAAATTAGGAGGAATACTTTAAGCAATGTATCTTTTTTTATATACAAATTTAATACGTGTTCCTATATTTCATTCAGAACTAATGTTTCTTAATTCGGTAATAATTATGACTCCATCATAAATATAGCATAATAATAATAGCAACCTTGAATAATTACCTGTCATGGGATATCATTGAATTAATTAAGTATGATGTGATTTAATAGAATTAAGAAAACATATATTAATATCTTTTAAGTTTAAAAGATTAATTTTAAGTTTTTAAGATTTTCTTAAACTTTGAAGTGGTTAGGCAAAATTCTACAACGATTATATATATTAAAATTCAAGCCATTCGGTTGGGTACTTTTTGCGCTGTTATATGCAGGCAGACGGACGGACAAGACGACGACTATAGGTGTTACGTATTTATATAATTACGAACGCACCCTAAATATGAAATAAATAGCAGAGACACCAATAACCTTTAAATAATATAATAATTAATAAATAAAGTAAAATTTATTAAGTGTAAATTGCAAATTACTTAGGATAAGTCTGTACAAGACTAAAATTCGGCAAAATGAATTTATCACTGTTGACGTTTTATGAAACATTATTTTAAAATAAATTTCAAAACGTTTCATGTTTCATTAGAAATTAATTCCTTAACGACAGATAACTACACTAACATTGATGACTACACTCTGAAAATGATCTTAATTTTTGCAAAATATTTTAATAAAATATATTCAAATGATTTGAATTAATTATATTAACATAATCCGTTAAAAGCATTTTAAAGATCGATTTTCACATATTTGCACATTATTAATTGACAGAATAACTAATGAACTATCATTAGAGTAATTAGCTTTGCTCAGGTGTTATATATCGGACTTTGTGTAATTAATCAATTCATGCAAATATAAATTAAATTTATTGTTATGTTTATACCGTCTAATAAATTCTAAACGTAATATATTATATATAATATTATTTTAAATAAGTTAAAACGTTTTGGGTATCTAATGTGCTATGAATAAAACTAAAGTTATAAATGTATTTGGAAGATTAAAAATGCATAACACATACAATGTTCTTGTCTGCTACTTTTTTTAAAAATACAAATTGCCTCATTGCAACTACTTTTTTGAAATTTCTCCTTAATTTCGCTTTATTTAATAAGTTAATAAATTAAGCTATTTTTTCTATTTCGGAAGTGTGATAGCAGCCAATCAATCTGAATTAAAAAAAAAAAAAAGTAGCAAACTGGTAATACTGAACACGCACTTCTTTGTAAAATAGTAACTTTCGTACTTTATTCTTGTTAATTTTTCCATATATTAAAAGGAAATATCTGCTATTTATTATTATTTGGTTGTTCTAGTATTCTTATATTCAGAGTTTACGTTAACTTTATCTCTATATTAAAAAAAAAAAGTACAATTTGGAAATGTGCCAAACGATTTGGAAATGGACCAATGAAAACCTGTGTAGATCTTCCTGGCGTTTTCTTTATTTTCTGTTCTTCTAGAAAATAGGGATTGCTGTGCGATACCGAACGAAATCGCGAAGCGATTACGCGGTGCGGTTATAGAGCGTAGCGAGCAGAGAAGGGGGCGAAGTCCCCTAGTTTTTTTAGATGAAAGAGAGTGAAAACGATTTTTAAATAAGTAATTCTGATTAGTTTTAACAGGGGAGAGTTGGTGCATGCTGGTATTACAATTTAATTGTTCAAGATGGTTTTAGACAAACACGATTCACCAGGCATGTTGGTGAGTCTGCGATTATTTCCAAGCTAATACTTTTTTATTTGACTTACTCCTCTAATCGATTTCGTTCAGGGTATGCATACCGCCGGGGCAAATTTCCACCAATAAATTAATGTAGCATTTTTTTCATAATTTAAACGCAATATTCGTGTAGAATTTATGTTATAAATAAAGCAAGCCTATTTGTTTTTAAAGTGTACCCCACTGATAACCATGCCTACGTTTCGTTGAGTATTGCCAAGTTCTGTACTGTCGGTTGGCAAAATTTATACAAAATTTTGAATCTGAGCATGCATTATGCGTGTGTGGCCACTTCTTGAACTCGTAATGTGTCTTAAACAAGCCCTCAAAACTGATAATCGGTATACGTTATCACGCCTAAACTGTCCAGCCTATCGAAGTGATATTTTTGAAAATTAATCTAGATTTATCAATTTGAGGAGAAACGTTCAAAAAATTGCACTTTATAATGACTTAACATATTTAAACATCGTCGAGAATGAAAATTTAGTGAACCTCAAATTGCCGCCATTATGTTAAAGCATCGTTTTATCATTTAAACTTGAAGTGTGATACCTATCTTAAGAATTCGTGTTTTTTTTTTTTTTAGATGATTAAAAGTACAGCAAAAGAACACAATCTTTTACACCGATTTATTGTGCAAGCCGTGATCAATAAACTTTAGAGAAGTTTAAATGGACAAAAATATCAACATTTTTATATGATAATACTCGCACATTTAGACGAAAACACAATGAATTCAATGTCAAAAACTATTTTTTTCTACGCGCAACATAAAAAAAAAATCTAGCTGTACCTACGAACATCTCATTAAAAATTTTTATTCTTTTGTAAAACAAAAATATTCGAAAATTTCTACATTGAAACATTTACTGACGTTAAGTCTCTTTTTTAATTGGCATTGAAATTCGATTCCGCATTTCTGACTGAAAATTTTTTCATTCATAATAAATTAATTATAATTCATATTTTTCACACATTTTTCTGAATTCTTACACACATTATTTTAAATTCACTATGACACACTGGTGTAATTTACGAACTGAAATAAATTACAATAACTATAAGAATTTTAATAAAAGTTTCTTCACCATGCAAGATTTCACATTCCATTCTCAAATTCAACTTGATATGAAAGGACGAATCTTCATAATCTATTTACAGAATATCTTTTTATTAAATATCTACATTCCAAATATTTTAATTGTGTTTCAAGAATTAGATTTTATTTATTTTTATTTTGGGGACTACCGTTTTATGAACGTTAAATACGTAATTAATTAAATATTTTGTTAATTTTAAATTCAATATATTCCCTAATAATTACACATGAGTAAAGAAAATAAAGAAGCATAAAATACTGATGATTTCAGAAAGAAATTGGCAAAACGCCATCTCGAATATAAGGGAAAGTTACATGTAATTGCGTTTTGTAATGTCGAATTCACACAAGAATTTTCAGGAACATTTTATTTCAAAACAATAATGAAATGCAAACTTAATCTCTTTGTCAACAAAGTTATAAAAGGAATATTGTATTCCAAAATAGGGTTTGTACGCTTTTAATACTGCATTTTTAATAGAATTTTCCGCCTTATCAAGGTGCGTAGGCCCCTTCGAATTTCTGAGAAGTTTGGCCCCACTTTTCTTAATTTTAAAATTTCTACTTAATATTTAAATACCAGGAATTGTAGGCGCATCGTTTAATTGTGGGATTTTTAATACTTTTCTGCGTTTAAATAAGGCAATACATTATATTAAAATAATGTGGTAACCGCGTACGAACCCTGCAACATTCTGTTATGATCTTGATTAAAATTACGTGGTATAAATTATAATATACCACTTCTTTTCAAGAGATTAAAGTTTAAATTTAGAATGGAATGAAATAGTGATAAGATGGAATAGATACTCTTTTCTTTCTGTTTATAAATTGCTGAAGGATATGAGGGGGTTAGAAAAATATTGGAGTAAGTCAAAAAATTAAAAAATCTAGATAACCATATTTAACTGTATGTATATTAATTTCTGTTCAGTGTGACAGTCAAATAAGTCATAGTTCACGTAGAGAGTCACTAGAGGGTAAAACAAGTTGGTTTACTCAATACAACGGCAAGCAACAAAACCGTTCACAAAACCGTTCACAAAACCGTTCATTTCTAAAATGACAAAATATTGACAACCCTTTCATATGATGAAAGACGTCAACAGTAAACGATAAGAGCAAAACTAAGAATTGATTATTATTAACCTTTGAGTGGCGGTGGCATATATTATATACCACCTAATTTTAATCAGATTCAAACCAGAAACTTTTAATTAAAATTTACTTTTTTAACTTTGACGAGAAAGAGTTCAAAAATTGCTTATTCTTATTTTGAACGAAATTCTTTCTTACACTCCGGTGGGAATTCAACGTTACGGGATCACAAGTGCTTGCCCCTGAAAGGGTTAAATATCACCAGATTAATGAAATATTTCATTTTTTGTTTGTTTTTAAAGCATTAAAATTACTTTTTAATTGATGAAATAAAAACTGAAATAACAATTTCAAATTTAAGACTCCCAACGATTAAAATATAGATGCCTAAATTCTCGAGAAAAAAAAATATTTATGTGACATGTAAAGGAAAATGATTGCTAAATCATAAAGAATCCATTTGAATAACGCATTTAACGAAATGCAAATTAAGTCAAATTAAGAGAAAATAAATTAGAAAACATTAATGAATATATTTTTCTAAAACGAAAATTATTTTTATATTTGTATACATTCAAATTTGAAATTGTATTAGTTTTATATAATACGTCCTATAATGTAACTGCGATGTATATGAATAAGAAAATATACTCATAGAGAGTAAGTATCAAATACATTTTTAAAAAATGCTTTATCTTTCAGTAAAATATAAAACATTCAAAATGTCATAAAATGAGATTTTAATTTACTATTATAATCTTTAATGTAAAATGATGATTATCGGAATGAATTTTCGGAATGAAATTAAAAGGAAAAAAAAACATTTGTATTTATACATATATGTAATTTCGTTCTTGCCAGATCGATATAAGATTAAAAATGAAATGGTGTTCATTCAAATAAAAGTTACTCAAACGTAAAATAATACATTTGAAGAATAGTTTACTGTCAAAAACATTTTGATTGTGCAAACAAATCAACATTTTATTAAATTTAATAGCATTCAGATTCAAAAATTCAATAAAAGCTGTCAGGGAAACAGCTGGTTTTCAATCATTTTTACTGCGCCATTTCAAAATTTAAGAAAATAAACTACTTAAATGTCATATTAAATTAGTTTATTTTGATATTCTTTTCATTCGTTTTTTAAAAAAATATATCAATTTCAGTCATCTTTAAATATTATTACCTGTCTTAACCGACTGTTAAAATAGCTTTTTAATTGAAAACGTTTACATAAACTTTAGAATTGACATAAACAAAATATGTGTATCCGTTTTTATTCCATACATTGAATTTTTAAAGAAAATAATATTTCAAAACCTTTATTTCTCTTATAAGTAACATTTTACAAATTATAAATAATAACCTAGTTGCAAACTTTCCAATTTTTGAATACCACCATTTTTAGGCCTTTTCAATCAAGCCAGTACTTGGGCTATAACCGAGGGGTTCTTTAAATATATTTTAATCTTTATTTCCGCACTGAGGAAGGGGATCCAACAATCCTCGAAACGGCCGTATGTGATTTTTATGTGGCATGTTTGTACGCATTTGTGCGTTAAAACGTTGTTAAATATTTTAGTTTATGTACCACTAATTTTGTATAAAGTTATTCGTTTTGTATAATCGCTGAATCTCTGCGGTAAAATAAACCTAATAATTCTATATGATAATAGTATTATACAAAAATCGGGAGGTTGGAAACCATGTTATTAATTATTAGTACTTTAAATCAAGATTATACAGTTTAATTCAATATACCTTTCGTGCCACATTATACAAAATTTCTGAATATTTGCGGTAAAATAAACCTAATAATTCTAGATGATAATAAATAGTGTTATACGAAAATCGGGAGTTTGGCAACCATATTATTAATTATTAGTACTTTAAATCAAGATTATACAGTTTAATTCAATATACCTTTCGTGCCACATTATACAAAATATTGTGTTTTACGTTGATTAATTTATAGAAATAATTATAAGGCTACATTATTCCATTTTCTTGTGATTAATTGTGTAAAATATTAACATGTAACTTTAAGCGCATTCATGTAACTGATGGACGGAATCTTTTATACATGCTTGCTGAAAAATTATTTGTTTTTAGTTATTTAAAATAAGCTTCTGCTGATGTTTTTTTTTTATTTTTTAATTTAAATTGTTTGATTGGATACGAAATTCTAATGTTTAATGTTGACTTAAAAGTTGGATTATTTCGTATGCTTAAATAGAGTATGCTATTCGTATGCTATTATTTCGTATGCTATTTTAAAAGATTTATCCTCCTGTTTTCATATACGTCGAAGTAATGTAGATGACATAATTTTTCAGTAAGTTTAGATATGATTAATGTGCAAAAGATGTAGATTATATGTATTAGTGATCTAGAAATTTAATTTACACTTCAATTTATATAGAAATTATATTAAAATAAATTAAATTAGGAAAAGGATATACGATAGCATTGGTACTGGAAGCAATTTGTTCTATATGAATGCAAAATATTACCTACAATTGTATCTTGATGTTCATACATTTGCCGAAAATAAAAATATTTTCTATTTTTAGTTTATACGAATTATGTCTGCTATACAATCCTTTGCGCATCCAATTATGATGGAAAATAGCCAAACTTTTTATGTTATCGACAATGTGGAATAGCTAAAAACTGTCTCAAGCTTTGGGAGATTTTTCTAACAAATTATCCATAAATTTTTAAGACATTTTAAGATATACATCTTGCTTCTTTATGTTATACTAAAAAACAGTCTCAAACTTCAGGAGACTTTTCTAACAAAGTATCCTTAATTTTTAAGACATTTTAAGATATACATCTTTCCTACTAAATCATAAATGGATTTTTTTTACATTGTACATGATAATAGATTTGTTTTTCCCCTGCATTTGTTGTATTATTATACTCAGAAAATATTAAATTTGTAACTTTTGATTTTTGCTTTACTTTACTTACCGTAATATTATATCATATGACATATTTATCAATAAAGGATTATTTATAAATGGTCAAATCTTTCCGTACTCCAACGATTGGGTGAAATGGTATGGATACGCTAATCCTAAAAAAATAAATGGAAATGTTGGAAAGTTTTTTTTTTGGAACAATGTAAGTATTTTTGCAAATTTAAATAGTAACTAAACTAATCATATTTGAACTATAAGTAAAATGATTAACTATTTAACGACAAAATAGAATTATTTTAATTAGAATTTGAAAAACTTCAGGAAAGAAGTTCAACTCTTTAACACAATTATAAAGAAACATAACCACTCTTGGCTCCATGTTTGACTGTCTTTTCTTCAAACATTATTAACGGACTCCACAATTATTTTTCCCAATATCATTTTTTATTCAATGTAACACATTTGGTTTTAATCCAAAAGGATGTGGTTTCAAAGTAGGCCGTAAAAATGCGACTTCAATGCTATCAGTTATATTGTAAGAAATAAATATTAATAAATATACTACAACGACACATAATAATATAAAAAAGTTTTAAAATCTTAAAATGTGTTCATATTTAAGAATTTTGAAAACTAGAAAAAATAAAACAAAATATTTTTAAATAAACTTTTAAACACACCAACTACATAAATGCCAGTATAGAAATGTCATAATGACCACCTCCCCTTCATCCCAAAGGCTAAGTATTTCTTCCCTTACCCACTAAAAGTACAGCCGCCGAATGCACGGACATCCATAAAGTAAGTTATTATTTTTTCGCGCCTTATTTAATAATTGCAAATTATTTGAAAAAATAAATAAATAGTATTCTAAAATTGGTGGTGAACGTTTTTCTCATTGCCCCCGACGCGACGCCCTCATTATGTCGGCGCAAATGGATGAGTGTTTCCAGTGGGCTACTTTTTCTAATTCATAATTCTTGATAGCGTCCAGTTTTTTTAGAAAGCAAAATTCGTGTTATTTAATCACAAATTAAATAAAGCATAAATAGGGCAAATTATATATTTTTTCAAAAAAGTGGTGCCAAGCAAGCAATCTGAAATGTTTTTTTTTTTTAAAGTAGTTCACTATCAACACTGCCTATGGTTAAAGAACTCCTCAAATTGAGCCAGAACCGAGGTACTCGGATTCACATTAACTACAATGTTTTACACTTCTTTCCCCATATCATCCGAGACATTAATACATAAGGATGTGCATAATAAAGACGTTATAATACCATGATTGTAAAAGAAAATAACAAGCAAACCGAAAGCCTCTAACGCTTATAAAAGATCATTATTTTGCTCTTAACTCCGACATAGCGAAACATATAAGGATTAATTCGTATAAAATACTTGGTAAAGACGGTTAACAACTCCAAATGCAGTATTAGATAAAGGACAATTGTCTGTAATCTTAAGAACATATCTTGTAGCAGCGTACAATATTTTTGTGCGTTTTATTGGAAAAGAAAGGATATTTTTTAGCGTGGTAAATTTGTATTCCTTGCAGAAGATTATTCTTATACATATATAATATAATTTTCGTGAATTATTTTCGTGAATATAATTTTATGAATTTAAAAAAGTATTTAAATTTGTATTGGTAGTAATTTAAATTGAATAGAATATATATATATATATATATTATAATATAAGCATATATATATATATATATATATATATATATATATATATATATATATATATATATATATATGCATCAACACATTATCCCAAATATGGCACTTTAATCTTGGCTATACTAGTACTTCTTTCAATATATATGTATTTTTAATAATTATTTATTGCTAAGTAATATATATTATAAATTTTTTAATAATTATTTATTACTAAGTAAGATATGTTTTAATATTTTAAAATAAATATTTATTGTTAATTAATGACTAATTAATAACAATTATGAATTCTTCTTTAATTATTTTTATTAGTAGTAATAGTATTTTTCCACATTCTTTTTTATTTTATTTTGATTTTAGCATATATTTTCAATTATGTAATTTCATTCGTCAATTTTTAAGCAAGTGATTGTCGTTTAGCTTGCATTTAAGTACAGTAGTTATTCATACCATTTTAGTTGGCAGCATTGTTCTTTTATCCATTTCATTTTTTACTATTTTCCCAACATTTCGCATGCTAGCTTGTTTGTCGACGGCATGTGTATTCGATCTGATTTCGATTGCATATGTTGCATCAGTAACATTTTTTTTTTAACTGGTGCATTATTTTGTGTATCTTTACGTTTATTATCTCCTTTTGTTGAATTTCCTTTTTTTCCTTGGTTATCTTAAATTCTTTCATTTATTGTTTGTATTCAGTTATTGTTGATCATTTTTAGGCTTAATGCTGACAATATTCGACGAAATCAGATATATTTACCATGAATTATTCTTATGAAACTCTTCTGAAGAATTCATTAGATATTCATAGTCTCTCATATTTGCATTTTCATATTTATGTGTTTAATTTTTGTATTATCTTTTCCTTCGATTTTTACACATGTGATTTCATTTTATGTTTATATATGTATATTTGTTACGTTAAACAATACTGCGGATTGTTTGATGATTATAAAATATTACTTACGTAATATAGTCATAATTCACAAATTTAATTCAAGGTTCGTAGCTGTTACCACATTTTTTTAATAGAATTTTTCTATTTAATATTTAAATAGCAGAAATTACATGCACTTCGTTTAATTGCAGGATTTGCAATAGTTTTCTGCATTTAAATAAGTTGAAAAATTATATTTAAAAAATCGTGGTAAGAGCTTACGAACCCTATAATTAATATCGCATTCCTTGTTAAACATTCAAAATCAAACTTTTATCAATAAACCTCATTTTAATATATTAATGTAGAAAAAGTATAGACAATGTCACCTTATGTAATCACGCGATTAAATAATCCAAATTTTCTGATCAGAAAAAAATGGTATTTCCCTCAAAATTCACTGATATATCTCCATCCTGAGTTGAGACTGTATGTAATGTGGACACGCATTTCAGTTGGTTAACTCAAACTGTATTTTACAGATTTAATTATTTTTATTTTATGTGTTTATATATATATATTAATGCATCTCTGAAGAAATGCGAACTCAGAATTTATTTAATAAATATAAATTTGATGAGAAAAATAAAGTACTTTTTACCTAAACATTTTCTTTTAGAAAAACAAATTTAAATCCGTTCTCTTTGTTAAGGGGTCTCAGGAGTCTTACTTTTCCTCCGAAGATGCAAGTTTGCATCATGTCACATTTTATTTTATTTCTCATTTCATATAACACACAATAAAATGACATTTTTACCACTAATAGGTCAATATCAGCTTGATTTAATATAATTATTTCAATGTTGTACAATTCATATTTAATTATTTTTAAAAATTTTAAATTTAAAAAAAAAGTAAAAAAACTTTTTTCCCTGGTATCCACTGCGCGCAAGATTGTAGAAAATATATTGCTTCAAAAATAACAAACAAAACTGACAATGATGTAAAATTGATGTGTCTTGAACTTATACTTCAATTTCAAGAAATTAAAAATTTAATTTTTCTTAAATTTAAATTTAAACTGTAAAATGTTTAAAAAATTAATTTTTTTGTTGAAAAAATGCCAATTTTAAAATAAATTTAATTTTTAATTACTTCAAATTGAAGTATAAGTTCAAGATACATACATTTTACATCATTATCAGTTTTGTTTGTTATTTTTAAAGCAATATTTTTTCTACAACCTTGCGCGCAAGGGATACCAGGCAAAAAAGTTTTTTTACTTTTTTTTTAAATTTAAACTTTTTTTTAAATAATTAAATATGAACTGTACAACATTGAAATAATTATGTTAAATCAAGCAGATATTGACCTATTAGTGGTAAAAAATTCATTTTATTGTGTGTTATATGAAATCAGATATAAAATAAAATGTGACATGATGCAAACTTGCATCTTCGGAGGAAAAGTAAGACTCCTGAGACCCCTTAAAAGAAATGCTGAAATAAAAGATTAAAATCGTTTTTTGAAGAAAAAATAAAGTACTTTTTACCTAAAGCATTGTATTTTAGAAAAGCAAAGTTCAATTTCATTCTGTTCGTTAAATTAAATGCGAAAATAAACGTTTAAAATGATTTTTTGAAGAAAAATAAAATATAAGCAATTGCGGTTAGTCACTTTTATTATACATATATAAACTCCTATTCATTCCCTACTGCTATTATTTTAATCGAAATATTTTTTGAAAATGTGTTTCTAAAAATTTATATATTATTATTAAACAAAGCGAGGTGAATAGAATAATAAATATATACTATGTGGAATTCTGTTTGTTTCAATATAGAAATGTCGTAAATGTTAATGTATAATCGTATTAATTATTTACATATTTTTAATTTATAAGAGAATATTAATTTATTAAATAATTTATTCAATTAAAGGTAATTTAGGACGTTAGAGTATTGTAACAATTACATTGCGGATAAGTGTATGTGTGGATTTGAAAAATGCTCGGTAGATTGTTTAAATTTAATATTCACAGATATTTCTTTTAAAGATAATTTAAATGCTCTACGCAGAATCTCTCAATTACTAAATATTACTTAAAATAGTGACGAAAAATTGAAGTATTATTCGCATTAATCACACAATAATCTAGCATATATTTTACAATATTCAAAACTGTGTTTTATAAATAATTTAGAAATGTTTAGTCAACAGTTCGTGTCTCCATATAGCACAAGAAATTTTAAAAATAATTTAAAATCAATAAAAGCAATGAATAAAACCATTTGAATCAATAAAAATGATCTGATGTAGTTGCTTTAAATCAGACATAGGATTATATTTATAAAGGTAGTTTAAACGATTTTGTTTTTATTACATGGTTTGACTAAATCCTGACAGTCAATGATTCGAGGTTTCACTTAAGAATTTCATTTATACCGTAATTTCCGGCGTATAATCCGCAGCTCAAAGAGTCGTTTTTCGACCCAGAAATATTATTTTATAAAATGTAACTTAAAAGATCGCTGTAAATATTTAACTACAATTACTGAATAAATTTTCTGGGTCGAAAAACGACTCTTTGAGCTGCGGATTATACGCCGGAAATTACGGTAATTTAACCGTTTGAGTGCTATGAAGCTCGATAGTGCGCAATGTATCCGCCGATCAAACAAATTGTGTTTCAACCCACAAATTTTATCTGATAAAATGTAACTCACTAGATCGTTGTAAATATTTCAACTATTGAATAAAAATTAAATGATTTCAATTATTGAATAAATTTCTGGGTTGAAACAAAATTTGTTTGATACGCAGATACATTGCGGCACTGTCGCGCTTCATAGCATTCAAACGGATAATGTTGTATAAATTCTATATACAGGATGTAACTGAATTGAACGTCAGGCGTGTAAGGGTTGATAGTACATGTCAAGACATTCAAATTTATATGAAACTAGGGTCAAAAACCACTTATTAAATCAATGATACAGGGTTTCTCGCACCAATTCCAATCCACATTTTCGTTCATAACTGTAACAATAATGAAACTATTTTAGCAAGATCTTCAACATACTTACTTTGCTTGCGATGAAAGATGAAAAAAAAACACATAAAATAAGAGAAACGGTAATCCTCAATGACAATGCATACGATGTTATGGATCGAATTGCAGTGAAAGTCCAATAGTCCCCTCAATGTCACGTCATGTCACAGAAGACAAAGTTAATTGTGTTGTAGATTTTGCTAAAATATTTTCATTATTGTACGGTTATGAACGAAAATGTTGATTGGACTTGATGTGAGACACCTTGTATTATTGATTTACTAGGTGGATTGCGGCCCTCATATCCAATACAAAATTTGCTTGTCTTGACATGTATTATCACCCATTACATTTCTGACCATAAATTCAGTTACACCCTGTATAAATTCAAAGATACAACATTATTGCATTGGTGAAGTCTTTTAACATTTTGTTGCAGATTACATTGGCTAAACATTTGCATACTGTTTTTTTTCTGGTTTGATTTGCATATTGGGTTGTCCGGAAAGTCCCTGCCAGTTGAAAAAATCAATTCATACCGGATAATTCTGCACGTATTATTAGACATTATATATCCGAATCAACGTCTAATAATTAAATAATAGAATTTTACGGTACGAATCGATTTTCCAACTGGCACGAACCTTCCGGAGAATCCAATACATTGTGTATGTCAAAAATGATTTCTTTATTCACTATAATTATTTGACTACTGAATTTTATTCTAATCCGTAAAAAAACATGATTTCCATGGGGAAAAAAATCATACTGAAGCAATTACATATATATATATATATATATATATATATATATATATAATGTTCAACTACTGCATCTTATAAGTAGAATAAAGCAGGATCTTTCAGACCAAAATAGTTACAAAATAATTACTGGATTTTTTATATCCTTAGAAGATATCAAAATATGCAGTTTAACCCCTTGGAGGGAAAGCACGTGGTCTAAAAATGCTACATTTTCCGATGTTTTGACACCAGTAAATTTAAATAATGAATTTTTACCTTTTCAATCTGCAAAAAACAATAATAAATATTTTTAGTTAATAATACGGGTGGCAAAGTTATATATTAAACCGGTGACCCTCAAGGGGTTAAAAGATGTTTTACAGATAGAAATAAAATACAAGAAACGAATTATTTTTCTCTAATAGTAAAATTGAGAAAATACACATTTTTTATCATTTAAAAATCTAAGCTTTAATTTTACAAAAAAGAAAAAAAAACACAGAAATGTAATTTAAATTTATTAATAATAATTGTTACAACATATTTACAGGGTTTGTATTTCTTTACCACAATTGTTTAATATAAATTTTCTGTTTAATATTTAAATAGCAGCAATTGCATACCCCACGTTTAATTGTAGGATTTGCAATACTTTTCTGCATTTACATAAAGTGAAAAAGTCTATTAAAAATTGTGGTAAAAGCGTACGAAACCTGATTTTATCCTTTTATAAATAAATAAAAAAAGGTTTAACAGCGTAATGCACAAAATCCATTAGATTAATTGGGTTGTTAAAAGAAAGAAAATGCGTTTTATCGCACTTTTAGGGATTTATGTATCGATCAATAAACGCTCGAAAGGAACAAAACACTAACTGAGTCAAAAATTAATTTGGGTTAAAATAATATGGAAATGAAACGTTTTCTAATAAAATATATTCTGATGAAAGAATCTAGACAGCATTTTATCAATAGCTATGGCAGTTTTTAATAAAAATTCAATAAAAACTGACAGTTGAAGGAAAAGTTTTTTTAATTCAAATGTTGGCCAGACTAACGCTTACAGTAAATTCGATATATTTTAAAATGACAAAATCAAAAGAAAAGCCGATTTGCTTCGCTGTACATATTCTATATATCGATCGATATACACTGAAAAAAATATTCCTCTTACTCTATGACAGGGCTCGTAAGCTTTTACCACAATTTTTTAATAGAAAATTTCTATTTAATATTTAAATAGCAGAAATTTTAGACACGTTGTTTAATTGCAGGATTTGGAATACTCGTTCCATTTAAATAAGGCGAAAAATTCTATTAAAACGCTGTGGTAATATCGTACGAACTCTGCTATGAAATAATAATCGCGTCTAAGTACGCGAGGGCTTAGTGTGTGCTTAGTGAGTGCTTAGTGAGTGCTTAGCGAGTGCATCGTGCCGTACGCGAATGCGTACAGTTTTATCAAAATATTTAATTGAATTTAGCCATATTTAATTGCAGAAAAATATTTTAAATAATTAAATAAATCGAGGACCATAAAATCTGTTTTTTAAATATTAAATACATTTTTTTTTGTTATGAGAAACAAAGGTGCCAGACATCTTGAAAACCGCAAGGAATATGCACATTTCGCTGTAAAATCGATAAATATTTCTTAATCTAGCTGTTATCATTCTATATGTTTATTGAAATACGATATAACTTGTTTGAAGTTATCCGCGATTCCGAAAAGCGTTCTTTTTTCTTTATAAGATAGTAATAGGTATACGAACATCTCTAAAACGAAAGTTTCTTTTTCTGTCCATATTTTTCGGAAACGCTTGCGAGTAGTTTTTACAGTAGTCTATTGATAAATTTTCTCTAATCGGAATATTGTTTTTTTTCTGATGGAATCAATTCCAAATTATACATATTTTGCTGTGTTACAGAACTTATACATGCTTGAGATACAAAATAATGCTAATTATAATGTTAGTGTTAAAACTATTAATTTTAATTCTGTTAATTCATCTTATCTAAATGTCTTGTTAAAATGTTTTTACTTGCGAAATGTAAAACCGTAACACCGATATCACGATTTGTAAATACGATTTGATTACTTTAAAAACTACTCGGGAACATTTCCGAAAATTATGGCATCAAAAGAAACATTTCTGTCAGAAATGCTTATTAAAATCTTTGAAATCTATTGATTTCTGAATATAAAGAAACATTTTTCACAGTCATTGGTCACTCGAAAGAGCAGTGGCGACTCGTGACTGGCTTTATTTAGGGGCACTAAATACATGGACGCGAAATTTATTATTTTCTTGCCACTATTATTAAAAATGAATACTTTATTTTATTTACTGTCCGAAAGTTCGGCCATTAAACAAGCAAAAGTTTTCTTGTAAAGAATAATGCTATGAAAATAATAAGTGTTTCAATCATATATGTAGTGCCCCCCAAAAATAGAGTCATGAGCCGCCATTGCGAAAAAAGTTATAGTTTATTTTCGTAACCCTGAAAAATGATAAGAACTTAGATTAAGAAACATTTGTCTTTTTTTACAATGTTATAGGCCGTTGTGAAAACGGCCAATCATAATAGTCATACTAACCCAAATGGTCAGCTAAAAACAAAAAAGATTATTCTGTCAAGCTATATAACAATTAGTAACGACCATTCAAAAAATATGACAATTCAAAGATTATTTTTGAAATATGTGCAATAAATATGTATTTTAAAAAGGAAAATATCATCTTTTAGTTCATTTGTTAGAACGTATGAAAAAAAACTATTTAATTATGAGTATCAAATATTTATACAATTTCCAAAATGATTTAAAATAATATAAACATTAAATATATTTTTCATTCAGTTTTGATTGAAAAAATAAGCTGCTGCTATAGATATAGCAGAGTTGCCTTGGTGCTGCACCTGCGGACACCACGGAGCCCTTTGAAGGTTATCTTGGCGCCCATTAGAATGTTTCATTTTTCTAGATTTCTTTAAAACAAAAATCCATCTCGAAAATTGCTTTGCCTTTGCATGTTTTTTCTTCCTTTTTTAAACAAAAATCCATCTCAAAAATTGCTTTGCCTGAAAATGTTAGCAGTTTTTTATTTATTTTTTTAAATAAATTGCAGGTGTTAATAAGACTTTACCTGCAAAAGTTCCCGAGTTGCCCCTGCCCCCACACATTCCCGAACCTCAGGAAACTGTAGCGTTCTTTAGATATCTTACAATTTTAACGCATGATTCCAGTACTTGTAAAAAATGTCCAAAATTAAAAAAAAAACTCAAATTAATTTACTTTAAATAAATAATGTGCTTTTTATATTTTTATTTAATTGTATATCCTGCAGTTGCTAGTATATCGCTATCACTGCTAAAGGAAGATAATATTCTTCATTTTTCGAATCGTTTGAATAATAGCTCCCTTCATTGTGTGCAGCAAGCTGTGTCCTTGCTAACTGAAAATTTGGAAATACCTGATCTATAGTTTAATGACCTCCTGTACTCATTTCGAAAGTATTTTCTAAATATTCTTTCACACAAATCGTTTTACAATTTTAATACAATTTGAATAATTTTTTTAATCATGATTCCAGTACTTGCGAATAATGTTAAAACTAAAAAAAAAATAACCAAAATTAATTTACTTTAAAGAAATAATGTACTTTTTTATGTGTAGTTTCGTCTTCACTAGTAAAAAAAAAGGGTTTCCTTTTGTCAAATAAATAAATTTTCTTAAATTCTGAAAAAAAAAAAATATTTTGCGAATATTTTTTTCTAACGCGCAACAGTCACCTGTAAACCTGTAATCTGTCAGTTTTCTGTTGATTTTCATATAAAATCATATATATAAGCATCGCATTAAAATGGTAAAAAAAAAATGTTAAATTAAATGTATGAATCTTTCTGTTTGTAACAACCATAAATAAACTTACGCTCACAGGCATATTTCATATACTAGTCTATTTCATAAAATATGTAAAAAATGGTTTCAGCATAGACTGCGAAATGTGCAGGACATAAAAAGTTCTAAAAATTTTATTTGAAGCAATTTTTAAAACGTTTTTCATTTACTTGTACATGTACAAAAGCATACACAATAGTGTGTTGTAAGTAATGAACTTTTCATTAATTAGCTGAAACACTTACTATCATAAATATTTTCAAAAACTGTATTATTAAACATTTACAAGCATATAGAATTTCAAATTTAATTCATGTCTAGTTCACAAACAGATATTTTGCTGTCGACAATATATAATAATTTAATTAATATATATATATATTATCAGGGTTCGTACAGAGCCTGATTACAAACAGGGCAAACTTCCACCAGTTAAAAAGAAGAGAAATGTTTGTCTTATTATGAGTGTAATTTTGCATGAATATGGCGTTTAAATATAATGAAAATTTCTATTAAAATTTACTGGTGGGAGTTTGCCCCGTTGGTAATCAGGCCCTGGGTTCGTACGCTTTTACCACAATTTCTAATAGATTTTTCGCCTTATTTTAAGGCAGAAAAGTATTTTAAATCCTGAAATTTAACGAGGCGTGTAAGATTTCTGCTATTTAAATATTAAAAAGAAAAATTATATTTTAAAAATGCGGTAAAGGACTACGAATCCGTGTTAAGCTCTTTGAATATTTTTTTTTTTTTTTTTAAATACACATAATTATTTTATTTCTTTTTTTTTTTACATGCTAAATGTTCCTCGTAGCAAATACATATTTTTCTTTTATACAATAAACATTGTAATGTCAAAACTTTCTTGCAAAGATCAACTTAAAGTTTTTGAAATGCACGAAGAACGTATATTTATATAATGCATACAATATACATTACTTCAACTATTTCCCTTCATTAAATATCAACTATTGCGATATTATAGCGTATTCAAACATGTATTGACCAGTTCGTTGTTTAATTTATTTTAGCATGAAAGATTTAATAGATAGGTTAACGTCATACAAAATATATTATCCTTTGCAAATTTACTTCTAATGTTTCAATTCAAAGATAGTGGAAATATATTTACCTCGTTAACTATGTTAATTAATGTTCAATGCATATTCCTAAGTGACAATTGTTTTGTAATGTAGTGGGAAATTTGGAGAATGGTCAAGAGCATTCGCTTTTATATTCAGTTAATGGCTTGTATATTTTTGGATTAATGTTATATGTTCGTAATGTCGTATGCATACACTTCGAAATACAAGTATTACAGTACAGATTTCTCTTACGATCTACTAAAACGTGCAGTCATAAAACAGTACTGCAATTTAGGAATGATATGAACTTTAATTTTAAAGTATTTTCCGTACACATAAGTCAATTATTTTAAGTTATTAAATTTGTATTTATTAAACGTCTACTTATCTGGAAGATTTAATTATGTTGTTTTATGAACATTTATTTATACGTATATGTGACATAAGACATATTTTTTTAACCGAACAGTTCTGGAAATAGATTTACAAAGCAATAATGTATATATATTTTTTAAATATATGCAAAATTTACATTTAAATTTGTCATGTGTGTGTAAACTGTCTGTTTCATTTAATTTTCATTAACTAGAAGAACAATTGAGACTAAGATAACAGAAATTTTCTGTATTTATACTTATATTAATATAACCTTTAGTAATCCACATTTTCATGAATATTGATACCGTAATTTCGCACGTATGCGTCGCATCTTAGTTAAGTCTTTTTCAAACCGGAAATTTTATTGAAAATAAGAAATAACATTAGTGCTAAGTAGAAGAAAGTCACATTTTATTTAATACAAATTCTGGTAGGAAATCGAATTGTCTGAGGTATGGCGCATACGCGCGAAATTACGGTAAGCAGAAAAAAAGTAGGTTTTATTGTACTAGAATTTTATACAATAAATTAGCAGTACCTTTAAAAAAATTCGTCATTTGAAATAGAAGAAAGTTTCTTATAAATAATTCTGATAACATATTAGAAATATATATAGCCTGTTAACAGGTAGACGGTAATATTTACAAGCGGACACGATCATGACAATAAAATAAAATTTAATTAAATGTATTCACAAAATGAGATACAATCGTAAATCATGTATCGCAAAATTTGATAGCTGGGTAACAATAAAATATACCGTAATTTCCGGCGTATAATCCGCAGCTCAAAGAGTCGTTTTTCGACCCAGAAATTTTATTCAATAATTGTAGTTAAATATTTACAGCGATCTTTTAAGTTACATTTTATAAAATAATATTTCTGGGTCGAAAAACGACTCTTTGAGCTGCGGATTATACGCCGGAAATTACGGTATTACTTTTTATTGCAGCTAATTTAAATGAATATTTATTCAAATTTTGTGCTTTATTTCCTCTATAGAAGATGTTTATTGAAAGTATTAAAATAATTCTTCCTATGAGGATGTGTGTTACGGTCAATATACATATAAACAAAACCTATGTCATTTATAAAAGTAATTTTAGATAATAAATATTCCTATTTTGCTGTTGAAAACGATGGTTGTTTTTATCTTATTTGGCACACACTTATATTTCATTATGTATTTCTATTTCGTATAGATTTTGAAGTATCACTGCTAAAGTGAAAACGTTGTTGTTTACAGATAGATGATAGAATTTAGTAACAATAAAATAAAATTAATTAATTTTTTTTCATAAAATAGGATACAATCGTAAATCATATATCGCAATTTGTTAGCTTCTTTTTTATCCGTTTTTAAAATCCTTAAATATTATTTTCTTTTCTTTTGTAAATGTAAAATATTTTCCATCTTTTACTTTCAAAATAAACAAAACATATACAATATATTATTTTAATTATATTTAATACAGCTACGTTTAAGGACAGATTAGTACTAATTTATGAAAAGCCTGTTTGAATAACGCATTTCATAAAATTGAACGACGAGAAAATTAAAAAACATATATATATTTGATGAAGACTTTTCATCAAAGCAAATAATGTTTTTTTTTTTATATTATATCATTTCAATCTTTTACATTTTTTCTGGTTTCGAATATGATATTCGGTAATATAATTGTATCATATCTAAAGAAAAAATTGAATATTTTACAGTATGTCTCAAATGTATATTTAAATCAAAGTTATCTATCACAAAATCATTAAGGAAACTTAAAAATTTAGCTTAATTTAACATTTTTTTAATAGTAAAATGAAAGGAAATTCGAAATCTTTACGTTTAACAAATTTATTAAAGTGTTTAAAAATGTATAGATTCAGCATTATTTAACAAATTTTATATATCTCGACATGAAATGATATGGAAAGCGTTTTCTTATTTTTATATTTTAAAAAGGGTTATAAATTCTCAGATGAAACCGTGTTCACTCATTCAAAAATTAATTAAGCATAAAATTCTATCCTTGAAGAACAGTCTACTGTCAAAAACGTTTTGATTATACAAACAAAAACAACACTTTATTGAAGTTAATAGCATTTTCAATCACATATTCAATAAAAGCCGTCAAGGGAGATTTGTTTTTCAATCATTTTATTAAAACCTTTCAGCTATATTAAGAAAATAAACTCATTTGAACGTCATATTAAAGTAATTTATTTCAGCGTTTACGATTCTTTTCAATTTCAAAATCATCTTTAAATAATAATAAGTTTCTTAATCAAAATTTAAAATACTGTTCATTTGAACGCAGTTTAGTTTTCTGCATTTGTTATTTTCTTTGCATTTGAAAAGGAAATATTGATGTTTTTAATAGTTTTTTTATTTGTCGTGTTAGCAATACTATAAAAATTAGAACTAATTAAATTATACTCTAGTCCAGTGGTTCTCATACTTTATGTAACGCACACCCACTGAAGATGTTCATGTAAATGGCGCCTCCCCCTATTTTTTGTAAATGTAAGAACCGTGAAAAGAAAGCTGGAAACAAAACTGACAAGAAATGGATGCAAATGAACATTACTTTTATTTTACGTTTAACCCATTCACTGCCAACCACGATTATACTCGTGGTTTTTTAATCTAAAATTAAAAATTCGTGCCGGAAATTTCGAAAGAAGAATTTTTATTTTATGCAACCACGAAATGTCTGTAATTAAATAAACTAAATATTGCTATTTGTATTTTCTGGTATGAATTCGCACTTTTTAAATAAAATAAAATTTCTGTAATTTTAACCCGGCAGTGAACGTGTTAATGTAAGCTTTTCAGGTAGCTTTACAGGGTTGTTTTTTAATAAGACGGGTTTACTCTTTTCTACTTCTTATTTCTTGATTATAGGTGCTAATTAGTAGAGGTAGAGACGTAAATCATCTTTGACATTCAATGTATTTTTATGTTTCGACTTTTAAAAAGTAAAATATATGAGTTTTTTAATCAGTGATTTAGCTGTATGTAGGTTGTTGACATAGACGCGTCGCGTAGGCCGTAGGTGATCTTTGTGCACTTCAAGAGGTACGCATACTCCACTTTGAGAACCTCTCTTATTCTAGTGAATTAAGAATTCCATATTTCAATTTTCGGTAATCAACATGCGATATTATAAAGAAGACTGTCCTTTTGTTAATTATGCTCTACTTGGCGAATTTCTACATGGCAAAATAATAATAATAATAATAATAATAATTTACTTGTGATTTTCTTAAAGTAACAATTATCTGTAATTCTAATCACAAGTCTTTAAATGGCAAGCAAAATTTTCTCTACTTTCTTTGGAATAAAAGAAGAAGTGGAATTAATATCTCCGTTTTCTACTTGTGGTCTTTGATTGGCAACGAAATTCCAGTTTGTTGAATTGACATCATTGTTGAACAATTCGTAACATATCTCGAACATATTAGTAATACAAATCGATTATCTACATATTAGAGGATTGGTTAGAATGGTTACTTTTCAACACCAGATGTTTAGATAAATTTATTTTTAGTTAACATAACTTAAAATATAAATTTTGTATTAAATTTTTCTTGCAACTGCTGATAAACATTATTAAAATAATTTTGTTTTGGAAAAGTGGTGCGAGATATAATTAAAAGCTCTTTTTTTTCTCTTACTGCCTCGTTTTGTGGAAATGGCAATAGTGCCATCGCCTCTAACGTCCTCAGCAGTTACGCCTCAGATGTTGAGAATCAATGGCTTATAATGTTTACGGAACTTCATTTTTCTAAATTGATTGGCGTACGTATAAAAATATGTATTAACTATGTAAAAATTATTAATCAAGCACCTTTATATTTACATTCCACAAATACATAAATCGTACCTACTATGGGGTCTATTATTAATCCAGAAAGGTTTCTTCCAAATAAAGTTGCATTCCATAAAATTCCAAGGATCGTTGATTAAGAGAAAATGAAACTTAGCAAGAATAACGTTATTTCTTTTTCTTTACAAACTTGCTTGAAAAAAAGTTTTACAAAAATTAAAAGAGTTTAAAAGAATTACGATAATCGTCTGGCAACAACGCTTTTGCACAGTCTCGTATGCTTCATTCGAATCCCAAAATCATTTCTACGAACCGATAATTTCAATGGTACCAAATATAATATTTTCGATTGGAAAGAGAATTTTTTTTTCATAAGCAAGAGAAAAAAAATCACAGAGAGGACAAATGTGAAAGTTAATTAATTTTCGATAAAATTTCTGGTGTGAAATATTTTTTACAAAATTCCCGGTAAGGTTCGTGTATAAAGGTCAGTGATAGTATTAGTTTTAAGTTTAATTTTTGTTAAATGTACTATTTTCACTTTAGAAGCCAACTTAATTATCTATAATGCTTACAAACATATAAAAATAAATTCAAAGTAAATGAGAAATTTCAATAAAATATATTCAATTATTAATATGCAATTAATGTTTTTAGTGACAATTCTAAACATAACTACTACTTAAAAAAGTTCAGTTAAAAATTAATTTATTAATATCATCTTAAAATTATATCTTATCATTTTACAATATTATCCATATAGCTATCAGGAGATTCTTACCAAAATTTAGGAAAAAAACAAAAAACAGCATGTCATGCGATTTTGACATAATAGTGCTTAATTATTTATACTGGAATGTCATACATGGAACTTTACCGAAATTTAAATACAAAATTATTATTTTATTATACAGTAAATGCATTTTTTCTTTTACTAACAAAATATTTAATATTTTATATTCTCCCTTTTAACATAGTTTTAAAGACTCATTATTTATAAATGTGACTTGAAAAGAACGTGCTTCACAAAAGCTTTACAGTCACGAGCATCTAATTTTTTCCTGAAAGATCTTGGATTTTCTCCAAAAGCTTATTACGTTCAGCATCCGCTAATGAATACAAAAGATCTTTCTGATAAACACTAAAGCTGTACTGTATGATTCGTCAACGTACATGTGTGTATCTCGTTATCGAACATATTTCTTACTTTGAAGTTTTATTTACGCGTAGTTGTACACACAGACAGCATTTATTAAATATTAGAAAAATAATATCCATATTTAAATAGAATAATGAAAAGTTATCTCTTTAATGATTCAGTATCTACATATATATTATTGTTGCCACTGGCGACGTTTGTTTAAAAATTCTATTGCAAAGTATTCCTAACATTTTTTTCTTATCATACATGTGAAACAACCGCAAATGAAATCTGCCACAAATAGTATTATAATTTTAATAATGATAGGACTAGAATGAAAAAATAACCCCTTTGGCAACACTGTAATATACATCCTACATATCTATGTACAATGCATTATATTACCTATGCTAATTATATACGTTGATTCCAAATTCCACGTAAAAATATGTTTGATTGCGATCATGGGGTTTGCCAAGAAATTACCACAATGTATCCTGAATGGCACTATTTTTATAGTAATTTCCACGTTAGTTAATCGCAGAATCTTTGAAATTAATTAAGTCGAACATTTCTGAATTAAAATCGTGATACTCAAAAATCGGTTGTTGTATTTCCTTGGCAACGCTGATTACGACAAATAATGTTTGCTGACAAAACCATTTTCGTTATCTATTTATTCATTTTTTTTACTACCATTTTCACTGATCTATAGCCACCCTGCATAAAATAATGTTTTTAAAGAAAATGTTAAAACTATTTCACATTGTCACATGTGAAATAGCTTAAAACAACGAAGTTAAATTTACCAATTTCAAATTCATTCCAAGCTAGCTGATGTAATTTCATTGAAAGGGGACAGTGGTGAAAGGGGCAGTAGTAACAAAATTGGGAAATTTGCTTCTGTACACACAGTACAGATCTGTACAGATTCTGTACACACAGTAAGTTAATCTCAGTAAGACTGAATATGACATTTTGAACTTAGCAAAAGTAATTTACACCAGGACAAAATTATAAATACATAAAATAGAAGAATAATTTAAGTAGGGGGCAGTAGTCACAAGCAATAAACATATTCTTATTTTTCTAGCATTTTGTATCATGTAGCTTCATTTAAATTCCAAGAAATTAAACCCTGTGATTTTTTCAGCAATCCATATCGCTGCTTCTACTAAATGCAGCTGTCCCTCAAATGTTATCTGCCTTGCTGGTGGTCACATGGGCAGTTTTGGGGGCGGTAGTGACATAAAAACTAAGCGTTTCTCTGGTCAGAATACATATAAAGATATATAAATAATAATTTCCAATAAATTTTCTGTATTATGTATTTTCAAGTATTAAATTTTATTTTTGGTGGTAAAATTGGTAAAAATAGCTTGTCATTACATTTAAAATTGCGCCTGAAGCTGACTGCATGAGGTGAGGACAAGGGACAGGCTTGACTATTTAAAATACTATTGGAATAATTGGACTATTGACTTATTTCTTGAAAAAAAAAGTTTTGAAATTGTATAAAGACGTTACAAAATACATTTTTTGCTGAAAAATCTGTATAAATGACACAGTACTGCATATAATCACGAAGGACACAGATTTTCCACTTATTGTAGAATCGTCCCTAATTGTTTAGAAGTGGTTTCTATCACTTGGTATACATCGCTTGATAATGGAGTGCATAATGGATCTTGGACCGGACATACAGTCTCATCATTAAACTGAATACATTTTTCTCTATATGCATTGAAGTGTTTATGTAGCCATTAAATGTGTAAAGATAACAATTACAGGTCTAATGATTATTTAATAGTAACTGCAGACTTTAAACATACCTTTATTCCATTTTCTCCACAAAAGAGATTTTAAAATAATAAAGATTCTTTCAAAAAAGCTTAGTTATTCAAAAAAGAAGATTATTTTATATTTCTTAACTATTCTTTGAAACAAGAGTAACATGAAGAAAATGAAAAAAATAATCTTTTTTATTTTATTAAAATTTTGGTACATTATTTTAGTTAGAACAGAACATTTGAAGACGCTTAAAGGTTTTTTTTTTTTTGTTTAATTTACGGAAGATTGTATTGAATATAAATATTTATAAAAAAATATATATAATTACTTATATTTATGTATAAATATAAGATGCAAATTTTTCTTATATTTCTATATAAATATAAGATAAAAATAATTTCATACGTAAAACATTATAAATGATTAATGAAATAGTTACGTAATCGTTATTATTCTATTTGAAGATTTTTAATCCTAATTAATCTTAGGTGATTAGGAGATTTGTTAATTAATTATAAGTAATCAATTATCTTAAGTAGGTAGTTTTTTCGAGAAATTGAATTTATTCACTCAAGATAATTGCTTGGAACCGATCTGAAAGACATTGCTCGCATTATCTTCTTGTTCTTTGTTAAAAGGTTAAGTGCCTGGAAAGAGTATGTTCTTAATGGAAAAAAAATGTACATCAAAGGAATAATTACTTGTCATCTATTAACTCTCATAGTATATCCTATTTCAGCGTTAAATTAAGCAAATTTAGCTACATATGAACCATGTTAATTAATGTCCGCCACAGATGCCTTCTTAGTAATTGCTCTCAAACATCGTCAGGATCTTGAGAATGTTCTCAAATATCTATTATACGTTGTGGTTTAAGGAATTAAACGGCCGTAATGTGTGTATTATGTATTTAATGCATAGCATCTTTAAAATCTTAATTATGCTTTAAATTTTTCTATATTAACTGTAATCGGATAAAATGCGTCAGATGTGTAGCATTACACATTAGGGAGGAAGTTTTAATTAACTAAACTTCACTTTTTAAGATAAAATTTATAGTCACAATAATATACGTATTATTGGAGAGATATTATGTCCCCATTTAAAGACAATAAAGTTTTAGTTATTATTTTAAGAAAAGTGGTTATGTTTTGTACTTATAGAAACTTTAGAATAATATCTTAATACATTGCCATTCGGCGACACCACAGTAGTGTCGGCGTAAAGAAACTTAATTTTATTCCTTAAATCCTACACTTGCAACAGAAGTTTGGAAGGAAAAATTCCCTTATAATTCGTACTTGAAGAAAAGGTTTTAATTATTTTCGAATAAATTTGTTTCTAAATTCTGGTGTCAATCAATCATTTCAATTTTACGAATAGAAGTATTTTTACGAGACATGCGGACGGCAAAATGTTAAGAGAAATTAAGAATATTTATAAAAAAGTTGATTTGAATCATTGTGTTTATTAAAGAAAACCCTCATTAACAATACTAAACATTGGCAATCTGTAACAAAATATTAATGTATGATCTTTATTATTTGTATATAAATGCATTATACCGTAATTTCCGGCGTATAATCCGCAGCTCAAAGAGTCGTTTTTCGACCCAGAAATTTTATTCAATAATTGTACTTAAATATTTACAGCGATCTTTTAAGTTACATTTTATAAAATAATATTTCTGGGTCGAAAAACGACTCTTTGAGCTGCGGATTATACACCGGAAATTACGGTAATAGTTAATCCATCCGCGCTGTATGTTTTGTTTTTTATTTGTAATTTATTTCTGTGTAAACTTTAATAATCATTATTTATTAGTAATTTCAAGTAGCATAATTGTGAAGGAGATTATAATAATAAATAAATAAACATGTTTTTTAATCCACTGTTGGAGACATTTTGTTAAATCGATTAAGCGCTTTCAAATGGTCAGTTTTTGAATACTACTTTTTTCATTCAGAAATCTTATTTTTATCTTTTTCTTGAAATTTCCATAGAAACCTTTCTCGATGAGTGTGCCTATTGCAAATATTGTTGAAAACTACCAAGAAAATGTTTCTTACCAAATATTGACATGCAAAATAACGGACCATTTAGGAACCCTGACTATCTGTTATTTTTAAAATGTGTTTTCTAAGTTTTCATATTGTATTTGATTAAAATGCATGTACGAATTTTCATACATCTAGACAAAGTAAACTGTATTTCTCAAGGATTCCCGTATTTTTTCAAAACACAAAAAACAATAATAGCGTAAGTGTTGACAAATACATGATAAGAAATTGTGAAGAATGTCAAAGATGCTATTATTAAAACAAAACTAGAAAAAAGGGGACAATTAAGTTACTTAATCTAGACAAAGTAAAATATATTGTTGATATTCTCCCGCATTTTTATCAAGAACGAAAAAAAAAAAATTGCGTAAGTGTTGACAAATATATATGAAATTGTGAAGATTGTCTATAAAAAAAAAAAAAAAAAAAAAAAAAAAAAAAACTAATAAAAAAGAGTTAAATAATTTATTTTCATCCAGACAATGTAAGATACATTTTTCATAGTTTTCCGCATTTAAAAAAACAAAACAAAAACAGTAATTGTATAAATGTTGACTAATATATGAGAAGAAATTAAGAAGAATGTCAAAAAAGATAACCTTTAGATAAATACTAGTAAAAAGAAGATTATTAAATTACTTACTAATTTTGAGAATGCTTTTCCTTATTAAAAAGAAATCTGAAACAAAAGAGAGATGCTGAATTAATTTTTATTTTTTAAATAAACGATCAGTATATTATATTATATTAATAACACATTTTAAACGATTTACTATACACTTTTAGACAAACGGCAATTATTGGGTAGTTCGGAAAGTTCCTTCCGTTTGGGAAAACCAATTTGTACCGGGAAATTCTGCCCATCAATTATTAGACTTTAAATATCAGAAAGAATGTTTAATAATTAAATGAGAGAATTTTTCTTTACGAATCAACTTTTCCAAACGTAAAGAACTTTCTGAATCACCCGATTGATATTTTCATTTTGTGACTACCACTTTTTGTAAAAAGTTTGTTTTTGTATTACTGAGTCACAAAAGTTTTCTGTCAGATATATCAAAATCGGAAATCACGTATACTATACGTATTAGGCCGCGTGGCTGTGACTTCGTTAAGAGTTAAAGGATTTTTTTTCTTTTTTTGTCATATTTATCCTCTTCAGTCCGGTGCACCCTAATACAAAGCCATTAAATAATAAGCCCAGTCAGATAATTGGGAAACTTTTCGCAAGTTGAAAATAGCGCCATCTAGCGGATGGGATGCTTGCATTCAGGACCAGGAATATTTTAATAAAATTTTGCTTCTAAAATTAAAGCTTAAAATAAGGAGTTCAAATTTTCTAAAAAAGTCGTTTGTAAATTCCGGTGTCAGTCAGTAATTTCACATTTTACGAACAGAATTTGTCTGTGCCGGAAAAAGTTAATTGCATAGTGATGTAAATTTCCATCACTTTTTATGTAACTTTTAATAAATAAACCAACTTCTTCGCCGCCACTATATTTATATAGAAATATTAATCCAGTAAATTTCCCCATTTTTTTTATTATAGTGTTAGCTTTAATGTAAAATATCCCAATAATTAGCAAGCTTTTAAAGGAAGTGCAAGAACAAAACATCGATACAAACGATAAAAATCGTATAAAATATCGATATAAATAAATCGTATCGTTTCTATGCGACGCACTTCTGTTTCGCCTTCCTTCCGCAGCAGATGAAGTGGCGCTAGTGTCCCCGCTAACAAATTTATCACTATCTGACTGCGCTTATTATTTAATGGCTTTGCCCTAATAGGTACATATATTATTTTCTTCATACAAACTAAACTGTTTATTTTTATTTTTTTTTTTTTACATTTTCACTTCACTTTTTATAGCTTAAAGTTCTTGCTTTAAAACTAAACCAATAAATGGCAGCACATATATTGAGTTCTGGAAAATAGAAATGTTATTTCATCTGACTTTGCAAAATTTCTTCAACACAGTGCAGCCAAGAAAATAGGTAATTTTCGTAATTGTTTAACTTAAGTATTTTTTAATAATTTTTTTCAGGATTTGCAGATTATTCACTTATTTAAAGCCCTTAATTTCTTTATTGTGTGAATTTAGGTTATTGATACTAAAATTGGTTCTTGCGGGGGGTGGGTTAATAATTTTAATTTTATATTTGTGATCCTAAATTACCAATACTTTAAAGTATATATTTCAGAAAAATTCCTTTTTTGTCATCCATGGTGTCATTCTGTGTGTGCAAAGGCAATGAATGAAGCTTTGTCGTATTATTTTGACTGCGGGTCTAAGAGGGTATACAAGGCCTAATATGAGCCTAGGTATTATTTCTGTATTTTTTTTTAATTGTGTTTCGAATGAAGTTCTGTTTATAGAAATTGTTTTCTGATATGTATTTAATAGCAAAATCTAAATATGGTAATATAAATTATATTATTTTCAATGACAGTTTTAAAAAAATGACAAAGATGTTAAATGTTATTTCTTTATTCGATGTTATAGGTGCATAGTCTTGTAAAATAAATCTTTTACTCAGTAAATTAGTAGATTTTTATTTTTATACAAACAGGACAAAGTCTGAATGTAAAATATGAAAGTTAAGAAAAGCAATTTTGTTACAAGAAACATCTTTGATAATGTCTGTCTAATTATGTTCGTCTGGATAATTTTTTTAATAGGGCTGCCAATGGCGACGGAAGTTGTCATTTTGGCCACCATTTTTATTCAGAAATTCCGAATACCGTAATTTCGCGCGTATACGCCGCACCTCAAACAATTCGATTTCCTACCAGAAATTATTTTAAATGAAATGTGACTTTCTTCTGCTTAGCACTTATTTGACTTCTTATTTTCAATAAAATTGAAAAATATGAAAAAAGATTATCAATTTGTTTCCAGTTGTATTTCATACAGAAAAAGCTACACAGCTTAAACTACTTTTCAATATATTCACCATGAGAATTAAGGAATGCACGGAATTAAATTCAACATGCCCGTTATGTAGAATTTGGTCGCTTGCGACCTGAACCAGTTCTGGACTTTAACCTTCATCTCATCATCACTTGCAAAATGCTGGCCGGCAAGAAATTGCTTGACAAGAGAAAACAAATGGAAGTCGTATTGTTGTTTCGTCGATTAAGCGCACCAATTTTTCGGTGATCAACGACGGGCGTGCACTGCGCTTCTCACCGTGGACATTTTTTCTTCCTTTGTTAAACATCCTAACCCACTCTTGCACCACACATTCACTCATCACGCTTTCGCCTTAAGTTGCACTTATATGAAGATAAATTTTACAAGGTTGAACATTTCTCGAATTCAAAAACTTGATAACGGCTCTTACACAGCTGATGGGCCGATAGATTGTTTTAAAAATGGTTACCGACAAACAGTGACTTCAAACGTTCACGTAATCAATCAAAATGGCTAGGGTAATTCCTTCGCGAGTTGAAGGACGCGACCTAGATTCTGTCAAATGCGCGAGATATATTAGTAAACGGTACTTACTTTCTATATGAGCTCTGCAGTATAACGTAACGTATATTCCAACATTTATTTTTCTTAAATCATTAAAATTTTATTTTGGAACTAGAAAATAAGATTTTTTACAATGTTGCAGAGAAACAGAAAAACATTTATAAGATTGTTCACTCATTTTCGCCTAAGGTCGTATACGACTCATGATTTTGAATTTTGTTTGTTCATTGCATAGTTTTATTTCGGTTGTATGACGATGGCGTCGCTACTATGTCAAATTATCGAATATGAAAAAATGCACTTTCATTACTTTAAAATACTACGCTGACACCGCTAGACTTTGTTAGAGTGTTGAGTTGGGTTGATTATTGACGGCCAATTATCTACACTAGGGATATAGGCCCGGGGGGAGTGCCCTTCGTGGGGGTCTTTCTAAGGGAACCTAATCCGTATTTACGCATGGATAAATCCACCGCTCGAAGAAAACCACGAAAACTCCGAACGATTAGGCCGACGGGCGCGATTGGGATCGAACCCAGCACCTTCCGTCTACCAGCTTCGAGAGCACAACCTCTCAGCCACTGGTGGGGCCGCAATGAATGAAGCTTTGTCGTATTATTTTGACTGCGGGTCTAAAACAAAGCCATTAAATAATAAGCCCAGTCAGATAAATGGGAAACTTTTCGCAAGTTGAAAATAGCGCCATCTAGCGGTTGGGAGTGCTGCATTTGGCACCAAGAATATTTTAATAAAATTTTGCTTCTAAAATTAAAGCTTAAAATAAGGAGTTCATATTTTCTAAGAAAGTCGTTTGTAAATTCCGGTGTCAATCAGTAATTTCACATTTTACGAACATAATTTGCCTGTGCCGGAAAGGGTTAATTGCATAGTGATGTAAATTTCCATCACTTTTTATTTAACTTTTAATAATCAAATCAACTTCTACGCCACCACTATATTTATATAGAAATATTAATCCAGTAAATTTCCGCATTTTTTTTCCATTATAGTTTTAGCTTTAATGTAAAAGATCCCAATAATTAGCAAGCTCTTAACCCTTTCAGGGGCAAGCACTTGTGCTCTTGTAACGTTGAATTCCCACCGGAATTTAGGAAAGAATTTAGTTCAAAATAAGAATAAGCAATTTTTAAACTTTTTCTCGTCAAAGTTAAAAAAGTAAAATTTAATTAAAAGTTTCTGGTATGAATCGGATTAAAATTAGGTGGTATAAAATATATACCACCGCCCCTCAAAGGGTTAAAGGAAGTGCAGAAGCAAAACATCGATACAAATCGTATAAAATATCGATATAAATAAATCGTATCTTTTCTCTGCGACCCACTTCTGTTTTGTCTTCCTTCCGCAGCAGAGGTTTGGCGCTATTGTGTCGCTAACAAATTTAACACTATCTGACTGGGCTTATTATTTAATGGCTTTGGTCTAAGAGGATATACGGGGCCTAATATGAGCCTAGGTATTATTTATGTATTTTTTTAATTGTGTTTCGAATCAAGTTCTGTTTATAGAAATTGTTTTCTGAGATGTATTTAATAGCAAAATCTAAATATGGTAATATAAATTATATTATTTTCAAAGACTGGTTAAAAAAAATGATAAAGATGTTAAATGTTATTTCTTTATTCTATTTTATAGGTGCATAGTCTTGTAAAATAAATATTTTACTCAGTAAATCAGTAGATTTTTATTTTTATACAAACAGGACAAATTCTGAATGTAAAATATGAAAGTTAAGAAAAGCAATTTTGTTACAAGAAACATCTTTGATAATCTCTGTCTAATTATGTTCGTCTGGATAATTTTTTAATAGGGCTGCCAATGGCGACCGAAGTTGTCATTTTGGCCACCATTTTTATTCAGAAATTCCGAATACCGTAATTTCGCGCGTATACGCCGCACCTCAAACAATTCGATTTCCTACCAGAATTTATTTTAAATGAAATGTGACTTTCTTCTGCTTAGCACTTATTTGACTTCTTATTTTCAATAAAATTTCCGGTTTGAAAAAGACTTAAATAAGCCGCGGCGCATACGCACGAAATTACGGTAGTAATTTTTATTTAATGACGGACATTTCGTGTAAAATTTCTTCTATCGGAATATTCGGAATTTCTATATATAAAATGAGGCAAAACTGCTGGCAAGATTTTTATTATTATTTTGCATACCACTTCTCAAAACCATATGTTTCGTATGTAGAAAATATTTTTAGGAATAGTGTAAAAAATAATTAGAAAAAAAAATAGCCTCTAGTGACAGTCCTTCATTAAATCTGTCTTTAATTATGATAGGCGAAATTTAGTGTAAAATAAATGGATAAAAAAAAAAAAAACTTGTTGATCATTTAATCACAACTGCATACGAAAAGATGAAGAAAAGTGATGTGATTGAAAGATTTGAGATTTAATATTAATTTAATAAATATTAGTTTAAAGCCTATTTATATACATTAAATATAAATATTAGATTTTATAGGGTAATGGTCATGTACATTTATCTTTTCTTTTTTCTCATGTACTTTTTTCCCTACAGAAAATTAGAAAGTTATATTATTAGTTAATTTATTAAATACTAGATTATCTCTGCCTCTCAATTCCCCCCCCCCCCTCTCTCTAGATATATATATATATATATATATATATATATATGCTTATATATAAGCATATATATATATATATATATATATATATATATGCTTATATATAAGCAGAAATCTCTAGACAGCATAATGAAGTTAAGACACTGAACACTCTATTTCAAAATCTTCCTTGATAATATATATCAAATTACGTCGTCTGAATCACTACATGTATCCTATGTATAATTAGGATACTTAGAGGAAGTCTAGTTGTAATTTAGTGTCAAGGAAAAGGATAAATTATCTTTTTGATCTTCTAATCCCAACGGCATACCAAAGGATGAAGAAAAGTGATCTAATTGAAAGGTACAAGATATAACATTTTTATGAATAGATATTTCATTTGCCATTTTTGCCTTTCTTGTGGATATTATTTTATTATTGATGTGATAAGTGGTATGTTATAAAAATTTTATATCCAAACATGCGATGATAAATTTATTTATCCTAAAAAATAGCTACTATAATTCGTTAATAATAATCGGTATATATATATATATGTAGTGCAGTTCCCAAGCTAGGAATGACGAAAATGATTTATTTTCGACATTATACATGTAGAATGTATCATATTTAATCTTTATATATATTACAAAAATTAAAATTCCGCAATTCATTAAAAATATTCCATACAATTTTCCCCTTCTAAATTTATTTTAATATGCAATCCTAGTTTTTTAAATTATTTCCTACATTAAACATTATTCCATTTATTTCCTTTATTTAAATTCCTTTCTATTTAAAATGCTTATTTTAATATTTTATTGCCCTTCAAAATAGTAAAAAAAAAAAAAAAAAAAAAAAAAAAAAAAAGTTTCCTGTAATTATTTTTCTTCAAAAACCTTTTTTGTTTCTCAATTCTTTAAAAAAAAAAACGAATTTATTCTATTTAAAGTTATCATTTTTTACCCTTTTTATTTTTATTCCAAAGCTAAACTCGGGCTGTTTTCTTACAAGGACCTTCGCACGCCAATTTTCTGCTGCCGTAAGAATTTAGATCGTACCTGTTTCGGAACCGTGTTTCAATGTCCTATGCATCTGCAATGAGAATTTAGCCTTGAGCGCTTGGATTATTTAACGTCGCACATGAGCTGCGGAACGCAGATTTCTCTGATATTTGTTGTCTTCAAGATTATGTGCTGACAACAATAACAATCTGGAATATTCGAACGCGTATTATAACAACATTTTTGCAATGTAATCCGGTTTAGAAGTATACCACGATTAGTCGTTAGAAGATTAGCGATGGAGTACACGATATCAATAATTTGTGAAGAGCGCTTTTCTCATTCTATTCTAGTCGATAAAAGCAATAAAATCTTTTCGATGATCGAAATAAGTTCTTCTTTTTATGGAAAATCCTAATGCATTTCGTCCAAAATGAATCGGTATCAACACGACGAATGCTATTAACCCGGGAGCAGTCGCACGGGGTATGACATACCCCAGGTTGCGCACAGTTTTTACAATTGTCACCGCTATTTTTCGAAAATTAATCTACAATTTACATTATCATAGAATTTGTAACAATTGTCTCAGACTGAATAAGGTGACGATTATTAATTGTATTTATTGGTGACAATGTAAAAACCATTCATTATCTGGGTATGCGCCACTTCTCTCGAGTTAAACTTCAATTAATCTGCTGATATTCACATTTCACCGAAATGAAATTGGTCGTATCAATTTATATAATATATAAATATATATAATATATATATATATATATATACTATATATATATATGGGTATATATATATATATATATATATATATATAATTATAATATCTATGAATTTCAAAAAACATATCAAGTTCTATTATCATTCTACTTAAATCTCCAAAGAGATAATTAATGATATTGTGTATACAGAATACCACATAGCTAATAATTAACATGTGCAAACATAATTTTACCATAGCTTGTGCTTCAATGGTAATTGGCCAAATTTTACTCATACCTGAAGAATATTGAAAAAAGAAAAAAGCAATAGAGAGAAAGGGAAAAAAAAATATATATATAAATTGGAGTTGCAATTAAGTAAATACAAATGGATTAATAAATTAAATATGAACCATATACAATGGAAAATTGGACCACATGAGAATTAAATATGAAATGGATATGAAAACACATGCACATGTACTCATCAGCCTGGATGCACCCACATGTGTTTTAAATAATAATTCAGTGTTTCATAATTCTACTGGCATAATGCTAAGATCAGTAGAATCATCCAGGTACATTGAATTATTACCAGACAACAATTGGAAATATTAAAATTTGGAAATATTTAAATAGGAAATAAAAAACCATTAAGAATATACAATATATTTCACTCACATCGATTATCCCAAAAACTGTATTTAACACCTCACGAAATTACCACGAGATAACAGTTTTGAAATAATAAAATTGGAAATATGAACGCGTAAAGTGTAGATAAAATATTTTACTCACAATAATTATACAGAATCCTTAAAATGTCACAACTTCTGCATAATATTCACATCCACATGGCAATGCATCATACATGTTGACTAAGTCGAGTTGAGAGAAATGATTTGAAAGAGAGCACACTTTTTTTAAAACACAACCCCCATCGATGACACCCAAACACAAAATGATTCAAAAACACACAAAATAATTCTGGTTTTAATACACTTATAACAAAATTATATCCGTGAATATATATTACTCCATCCAATTTTAATTCCTGAAAGTAAAATTAATATACAATCAATAGCTCCCTCTATAGTTAAATTAAATAGAATATTAATAATATTATCAACAACTACCTGAAAGGTAAAGTGTCGCCATCTATTGGTATTATAATAATTCATAATTAATATTTAGTTAGATATCCACTTTATTAGTTACATACTCACTTCATTAGATATAATTATATAAATAAACTTTAAAAAACAATACTAACTTGTAGTTTTACTTTAAATTCAAATAAAATATAATACTACTATATGAATAAATCTACACAGAATTTATTCAACTTGCACAGCATTTCAGATATTCTTAACAAGAATATATTATGTAAAAGAGATATTATTTTAATTCAAATTGTTTTTGCTGCCAGCTGTGTTAATCCACTGATATTATAGACATATTATTAAATAATTAATGTTTTATTTTTACAACTACTTAAATATATATTAGACTTGTTATTAAATAATTAATGTTTAATTTATACTACATTGTAAATATATTTTATATTTCATAGATTAATTTAAATATCTAATTAAATAATTATTATTAACAATTCAAAATATCTCAAAATTTATAAAATTGACAATTAATAGTATTACTACTGTTTTTCAATCAAATTAATGCAATGCAGTAATTAAAATACTTGTTAAATTTAATTATTCATAGACAAAAATAAAAACTATATATATTTATATATATTGCAAATAGATATGTTTATGAGTTATAATCACCAATGTTATCCATGTATAATTTAATTTGTTATTGTATAAGTTAATTTATAAATGTATGAAAACTGCACATCAATAACACCTTAAACAGAGGTGATCGGCAACGCACAATCACAACTATACAAAGTGCATATAATGTTCAATCAAATATTAAATTTCCTAATATGTTATAATTGTAATTATGTATGTTATAATTGTAATTTTCTATATAAAGTGTATATAATGTTCAAACAAATATTAAATATTAAATTTCCTAATATGTTATAATTGTAATAATGTATGTTATAATTATTATTTTCTATATCTTTTGTTATATGTTATCGCACACTAAAACAATAATTTATTACATACCATGTTTATATTTAAATTATATAATAAATGTTATTTAAAAGAGTTGATGATTGAATTTATCATAAAAATTGGATAACCATATATTTTTGCTTGATCTCGAATATATCTAATATTTTTGTTTTTATTTATATCTGAGCATAAGTATTTTATACGATGTAGATAATTGATAATTATATTTTTATAAACAGATTTATGTAAACATGAAGAAAAATTGGTAAAAATATTTACTTTAAATGGGAAATCAAATCTCTTATCATAAATATCAAAAATGAATTTATAATTATTAGTAATATTAATTTTTAAGTCAAGAAAGTTTATATTATTATTAATTAAATCATTTTCGCTTAATTTAAGCTGAGTAGGATAAAAATTGAGTGGTGATGTGCAATTTTTTTCATTGAAATAAAATATGATAATGTCATCAACATAGCGATAAAATACATAATCATTGTTCGGACTTATATTTCTTTCATAATAATATAAGTAAAGGTCAGAGAGAATACTAGATGCGGTTCCACCCAGCGGAATTCCCTGGCATTGTTTATAGATAATATAGTCATATATAATGTAATTATTATGCAATGTAAAATTTAGTAAAATTTTAAAAAAAATTACTGAAATATGTTCTTTTAATTTTAATTGAGATTTAAATTCTTTAAATAATATACACATTGTTTTATGTAAGTCTTATATATATATATATATATATATATATATATATATACCTTTTCATTGCAAAATAATCTCGGATATTCTGTATCAAACTACAATATGTTCGTCTAAAACACAAAATTATGGATTATTTTATATACAGTACAACTCAAAATTTTAACAAATCATCCAAAAGTAATTTCCTAATGAATGCATATCTTTATATTCACTACGCAGGCTGCTATTCATATAGTCACATGGAAGGTCGCTGTACATGTGTGAGATAGACCTCTTCAAAACCGCCCAAATAATTATTATTGTATGTTGAGAATCAGTGAATGTATTTTTAAATACATATATTTAACATGCAAATATGATTTAAGCTCTAAAAATACAACATTTAATAAAATATATACAAGCTAAGTTTTTTGAGAATTTTTGACAAACGAATTACATGTTTTATTCATTCCGCAACGTATCAAAAAAAAAAAAAAAAAAAAAAAAAAAGACTTTTTTTTTTTTTAAATGATGCTGCGTTTATTTGAAAACGTAATTGCAAATTTTGTAAATCTTTGTGTTAATTTTAAGGGCATATGCGAATTGATCATCTTCTAATTGCTTGAAAAAATTGAAGGCACAACTTCCATTTTTATTTGCAGAGAATTTTGCCATTCATGTACTCAGAGTTGATGGTTCTTTTAAGGCACCATACAATTTATAGAAAAATACAAAAATTTAGAAAAATGTAGCACAATTAGAGCAAAAATTCTAGAGAAATAAAAGGAAATTACAAAGAGAAATTATTTACAAATATATACAAAATTTGCAGTAATAACAGTGAACAACCAGAAAAATAACCTAGTCAAAGCAATAAGGATGGATGAAATGAACCCGGATCGATATATTCAGGTAAATGAAGAGATACCCGTGGTCTTCTCCAGCGAGCCCTCTCATCCTAGTTAGAAATAACGTGCAGAGCAGAATTTTTGAATATTAGAAATGTTTTCAAAGAATTTAGTAGCTTGATTTTTAATGACAGTAATAACCCATTAATTTTTTCAGGACTAAATCTTTACTAAAAATCATGAAATCAAACATGTTCTTTGCATCCTCAAAGGTCATGGACATTTCGGACATTTCCTCACGAATTTCAGTAGATATTCGACAAAACTTCTGGAATCAGTCACATCCCCTTAATTTCTGGACATTAGTGCAAAACTTAACGAGGTGCGCGTTGAGAATACGTTGATATCGGTTTCTGTAGGGACATGGTTCACAATATCTGTGGCGAAATAAAGGGATTGATCGATTGGATAATTTCATGAATATCTTGTATGTGACGAAAATGAGGCACATACCCCAGTTGTGAAGTTCGCAATTAAAACTTTCTTGTGTGTTGTGTTTAAAGCGTTTCTACAAATCATATTTTAAAATTAAGATATATTCTTTTGGAATCGAAACATTCTTTTTGAAGAACTATTTATTATACCTATAATCAAAAACCTTACAGGGACTGATTATCACAAGGGCACACGGGGCTAGTGTCAGGGCCTGATTACCGACGGGGCACACTTCCACCAGTAAGATTTAATAGAAATTTTCGTCTTATTAAAACGCCTTATTCGTGCAAAATTACTGTCATGAATAAACAAAAAAAATCTATTCTTTTTACTGGTGGAAGTGTGCCCCGTTGGTAATCAGTCTCTGGCTAGTGCCCCTCACTCACATGGTCAGGGCCCCCAAAATGCATGTTGTCCATTCTCTGAAGATACGAGTTAATGAAAATTATTATTTATAGTTTTCAGAAAAATTGAATTTTTCACATTCATATAAACTAAACTATCTCAATATTCTTCACTAACGACAATGAAATGTACTGTTTCAGAAAGAGTGGATATTACATCAAACATGTTTCACACAATACCTTAGGTTTATAGTGTTACTTACACTAAATGACGTAACGTGCCGAAAATTTTACCTTCAGATAATTTTTAATGCAATTTTACATGTCTATATATTATATATATTTTTTTCATGAAACTATGGTTTGAATTTTAAACTTCTAAAATAAAATTGTTTGTCATGTTTATAATGCAATTTTCTGGAGAAAGGGGAAACCTTACATGACCTCTAAACCCTGGATCTCATATAAAGTTGATCAGTCCCTGAAACCTTACAATTAAATATCCAGAAATTTATAATAATACGTAAGTAAGATTCTATTTGATAATCTCTAACGAATTGTGTTCGATCGAATCCCTACATCAGGTTCATAGGCGCCGACATCAAGAACGCGAAATAGGCAATCAGGCATTATTCTACCACTAATTTTAAAACTTTTTTATCCTATTTAATGAATGATTAATTAAGACAAAAATAACATTTAACCCTTTCAGGGGCATGCACTTGTGCTCCTGTAGCGTTGAATTCTCACCGGCAATTTAGTAAAGAATTTAGTCAAAGATTAAGGAAAAGCAATTTTTCAACTTTTTCCTGTCAAAGTTAAAAAAGTAAAATTTAATTAAAAGTTTCTGGTTTGAATCAGATTAAAATTAGGTGGTATATAATACATACCACCACCCCTCAAAGGATTAAAAATGGTGGATATTTACGTAATTGTTCTAGTCGTCCCCTTTATGTCGGCGCGTATTATCATAGGTCGTCAATCTGTTTGCCTTCATGGGTGCATTTAACCCTTCTTTGCATGAGTTTTTCTTTTACAATTCTGTTTTTTTATACATATATTAAATATTAGACACCAGAAATTTTAAGATAGATTTTTAAATTTCTTCAGCAACATAGTTCACGGGAAATTTACTGGATTAATATTTCTATATAAATATAGTGGTGGCGAAGAAGTTAATTTATTTATTAAAAGTTAAATACAAAGTGATGGAAATTTACATCACTATGCAATTAAGGATTAAAGTTTACAACCGTCTTCGTGGGCGAGCTCTCTCACACGTTCGAACAAATTTACTTATACGGTCGCGAGTGCAGGGCTCCCAAATAGTCCGCCAACTGAATATCAATATATTTTCACAGACAATTTCATGGTAGGTTTCTACAACATTTCCGCAAAAAATTACCTCCGAAGGTGGTTTCTACGAAATTTGCAAGAAGAATCTAAAATACAAATTTTTCTAAGAAAATACCGGTATTCAAAAAGCGGACCAATTGGGAACCCTGCGAGTGTCATGCACATTGCTTAAGTTTATATAGATATTATATGGTTACAGATGCATACTTAAGAAAAAATTCACGTGTAAATAAAAATACAACTTCTTTCCACTTATCAAATATACAAATTATTGAGCTAATGCCAAAATGTTTGTCTATTAGGTCATTATGTCTGCGCACTGCCGTCTTTTAGGCTTTAAGAAAAGTTTACAGTATTTCGTCAGGGTTAAATTTCATTTTCTACAGAATAACAACATTCTAATTATTCCTATCAAAATGAATATTTATTATACATGAATGGAAAATACGTATTTATACATAAAAATTTATAAATTTATAGTGGCTTCTTCAGTTCAACAAAAACGGTGTGAGTGCGTGTGATTGGCATCCCTGCACTACTTTAAAACTACAAATACGATAAAACTTTAAATCTCTTTTAAATACGATAGATATCAAAGTAATTTCAAATTATATTATGGCAATTTGGCAATAAGAAAACCTCTCATTTGTGATTCAAATTGTAAAGACACAAATTCAAATATTTACTTTCTTGTAGATTATTCCAATCAGGAAAGGCTAGAATTAAAGTGCTGTAAGAGTAGTTAATTTTGTTCACGTGTAATGAGATAATTCGAAGAATAAAAAGATGCCATTCCCTGTTTCAAAAGGCATCGTAAGCAAGTCAAAATATTTTTGAAATGTGTTTCCTTTAAATAATGCTATAATTATACTGCTTACATTTAGAATAATCTCTTATGTTAAAAAATAAAACATAATTGTTAAAATAAAATTATTAAGAAAGTATTTTGAAGTAACAGATTATTTTAAATAACTAAATCTATTGAGTCTGAATTAGAATTATTATATAAAAAAGCATTTAATTAAGCCATCTAATAAAATTGGCTGATTTACGCTACTTAATTTTGATTGGCTGACTGTAAGTCTACTGATTGACTGATGAACTTTTCAGTGAAATCCCTTACTTTCTTTTCATTTTGTAGTGCAAATGTGCTCTATTTAGATACATTTTTCCCATGGTTTCTCTAAGATAACTACTCGTATACAAGAAGTGGAGTTGTTTTACAACTGGGAATTCCATTGAAACAACCAACTGTTTCTTTTATCCTTTTCTAAAAAACAACACATTTATATTACATAATAAAGTCTATGCAACAGACGTTTCATGTTCTATACAACCCCTCGTCAATACAGGTGTCAATAGAAAGCCAAAGCTGTTGTTAATGAATGTTGACGCTTAATTTTCTTTAATTAAAAAATATCTTTTAACGTTAACAACACAATATTATTAAAATAAATACAAAGGTAAACTGAATTTGACTCCTAACCAGGAAACCACGCCATTAGTGTAATGATGAAAAAAATGTAAATAATCAGCAATCGATAGAACATAATGAAATGTGTTTTTTGACGCATAAATCATTTGCCATCGTCTCCCCGTTATCGAGTTATAAAGATTTAAAATTTGATAATTTATTGATTTAATAGGATGGAAGGGGGAGTCGATAGGATTTAAGCAGGCGTCGTCACGTTTTCAACGTAACTGCATCACCAAACTCCAGTCACATGTCCATTTCCACTTTAGTACGCCGCAATTCTCCGACATGATTTGCTATGCTTGGTACAAGTCTGAGTTTGTGCAAATTCGGCTACTTCCACTTGAAACGCCCTTGCAATTTTGTTTTTCGCAGGAGGTTGATCATTGTTATCATTGTACAAGATTTAAGTTCATGAAATGTTCTTTGTGTCACGATATTGTATGCTTCAATCATTTTTTTTTTGTTCAGTGTCATATTTATCAATAGCATTTTTATTTTCGAGCTTCTTTCATTTTTATATTACTACATCTAAATATGTTTTGTATTTCATATTAATCTGATTATTAAAATTTCTGAATAAAAAACCACGCTTTTTTCATAAAGTAAATAGATAAATTAGCAAAGTTTAAGACTTTATATCTGAATAATGGGGAGACGAGGGCAAATGATTTATGTGTGAAAAAATACGTTTCATAATGCTCTTTCGATTGCTGCTTACTTAGATTTTTTTCACTATTACACTAAGGCTCGGTCTCCTGGTAAGAAATGCTTGACTGTCCAAAAATAAATCTAATTCAGAACTCCTAAATGGTCCGCCAACTGAATACCAATTTTTTTTAACAGAAAATTTCATGGTAGGTTTCTACAACATTTCAAAAATTTACCTCCGAAGGTGGATTTTGCCAAATTTTCAAGAAAACTGTAAAACTAAATTAAAAAAAAAATACTGGTATTGTAAAAGCGGACCATTTGAGTGCCCTGCTAATTGAATTTGTGTGCCAAGGAAACGGACAATGCATATTTATATCGTTAAATCTCAAAGGATTGAGAAAAAAATATATAATTTAAAGATTCTATATGTAACAGTCTACTATTATATATTACATTTATCAAGAAATTATATTTCTATATATTTTCTATATGTTTTTTTGTGCTAAAAACCAATTACAATAACTGGAAGTAAACGAGCTTATGTAATTCCAAATAAAAAATAAAAAATAATAATAATGCTGTCTAGATTTATTCATTTATTTGTCTTTACAAGCAGTCATGATTTTTTTTTGTAATGGATTATTAGATCAATTTATTTAATACCGATCTTAAAACATTATAAATATCTTTATATATAAAGTATCTTGCAGAAATCTAGAATATAACAGAGTAATAGAAAGAATAGGAATTGTTTTATCCAAAAAATCATTTGATAGTCCTTAATCAATTAAGGTCGTTTGGATTAAAGTTCTGTTTAAATACTATGCACATAAAAGCCATTTAAAGTCATTTTATGGTTACATACTAATGAACGTCTCCCTTTATGTTCATTACAGTTCGTCATTTCTGATAGAATTTACGGGGACGTAAATATACCCAATTTTCTTTTTCTGTAGATTAGTTCAATTAAGAGATGCTGGAAATGAAGCAATGAAGTTACCTTTATTTACTGCTAAAGACGATAATTGAAGAATACCATATGTTTCAAAAGAGATTTCATGAAGACAGTATATTATTTCAACATTCTTCGATGAAATAATATTATATTTATTTTCCCATTTATCTTCCCATTTTATCTCCCCATTAATATCATCAATCCGTATTCAGAAACAAACTATAAATATTAAAATATAATTATAAACAAATATTTAAAACTAACGATACATTGTAAGAAAATGCTGTATTTAAATAAAAACAATAAGAATTATAATATATTTGGAATGACAAAGGATTTTGTTTTAACGACAAAAAAAATTAATTCAAAGCTATAGATAGCGTAAGTGTAAATTAGCTTTTTACAAACATATAACATTAACTAAACAAGATTACCGTTTCTCCATTCGAATAAACTGTTATTGTGTTAATTAACAAAATACAAAAGGAAACGGTATTGTACTCCTGAGAAATACATAATTTCCCCAAAGGATGTATAGATTGTCGAAGAAATGCACAAAATATATTTTTATTATTAAATCCCAACAGTGGCGAAGCGTGAGGGGTGGGGTGGGGGTGCTCGATCAGTTTACTACAAGTAGAATTACAGTGGACTCTCACTTATACGCGATACACGGAAATTATTTTTCTGTACCAGTTAAATGTAAAGGTAATTTTCGCCTTCATAAATTGAACCATTTATAAATTGAATTTTACTATCTTAAAATAGTGGTATGAAAAAGTAATTACTGAACATCGCGTATAAGTGACAGGTCACTGTATATAAAAAATTGGCCTTACTTAATCTTTGAATGTTATGAATTAAAATAACACCAAATGCAGTATATAAGAATTCTGGTTGTAAAGTGATCAAGCCCCTCCCCCCTTTCGCAACGCCACTGAATCCCAAACGCACATCATAATGCTGCAGAAAAAAATATTTAATTGATAGTTTTAGATGTAACATTCTACCAAAAGATATTTTGCGTTACTTAGGAATTAACATCATTTACAATACTTGATAATCTGTTAGCTGAAATAAGTTTATAATTTTTTAAATTAACTTTAAATATGAGATAATTTTATCGTTCAATTGTATCAACTAACGCTTCCAGACTAATCGTTTTGTAATATGCAACCGGGAGCCACAGAGCTACCACTATTTTAGAAAAGAAAAACGTATTATTTAATTGAGGAAAAATTGCGATAAAATTACAGGGTTCGTACGCTATTACCATAATGTTTTAATATAATTTTTCTATTCAATATCAAAGGTTTCCGTTATTTTTTTTTTAAATTCTGTAAAGTTCTGATTTAAATTGTAATTCCATAAATACACACATTTTCTTTTTGGCAGGATTCGTAAAATTGGGAAAAATAGAAATAAAGTGATGTATTTAATGAACATATTTTAATTATGTTAATCGTTAATCGGCATATTATAAAAATGAGAGAGATGACATTTTTTGTTGTAAAATAAATTTCCCAATTATCAGGCTGAAAATTAATAAAATATATTTTTATCGAACAAATGTTATATTTAGGATTAAATATTTAAATTTCCTTTGTCTTGAAAATGTCTTCAGTGAAGACGAAATGTGAAGACAATTTGTATATTAAAATGTTTACTGTTTTTTAACACTTTTAGCAATTAACAAAAGTACATCTTTAAATGATATTTCTATGTAATTCACTTACTAATCTATAAACGTATATATTCATTTTATAATGATTTATTTGTCGTAAAAAGCATTGGAACATTTCTTTTCAATTAAATATAGTTCTTAATAATCAAAGAAATCTAAAGGGAAAAGTAAGTTGATTTATCAGACAAGATTGACTTTTTAGAGGAAGTGCAGTTGAAACAAACTGTCTCGAAAATAGACAAATTACCCTTTTGACCATTTAATCCCATTGGTACACAAAAAGGCTATAAAAAATAATCTACGGAAAAAGTTCCTTTATTTTTCTGTAAGTGAACTGTTTTTCTTTCTAAGAAATTACATTCTGTATTTACTGTTAACTTCTTTTAAATTTTTTGTGATGTAAAATAGTTTTTAAAGAGTCGTGTAGCATTTTAATTTCGTAAAATCTGTAATATAAGTTGTACTCGCTTTTAAAATTTTAATAAATATTTTTTTGTAAGTCACATATAGGAAAATGTGTTAATTTCAATAATGTATATAATTAAATAGAATTTTTCATAAACTATGATGATTCAGAAATATAATGTATATATATATATATATATAACTTATGTTGTTAATGTATATATAACTTAAGTTAGTTGATACGAATTGCATAAATATTGATAAATAATCATAAAATAATGCAAAAATGCGACTTTTTTTTATTTACTTTGGTATTGTATAGATTTTATCTCGCTTAAGATATAACTTTTTACTTATTCACTATGCTTTGCGGACGGCAGACTGTGATCACAGTACTCAAGTAAACAAACATTAAAAGCGAGAGACTGTTGTGATCTCATTTGCGTGATTATTATTACGAATTCATAGCAGAAAATAATTTTTAATAGTATTTTTCTTTCATTTTACTCACGAAATTTTATATTATTTCACAGAGCAAAAATAACTATTGAAAAATTCTGGTGAGAATTCGGAAATTCTGAATATAAAATTCGCACGATTTGGCAGCACTGTTGATAAGTTATCGGATTATTCTTGTACAGACCTGACGTGAACTTGAAGTTAACGTGATCTTCACGATGTGGACAATAAGATAGCGATATTTTCCCAGTTAAAAAACTCCTTGTGATTGCCATCACACACATGTGAAGATGCCACCACACGTACCCACAGCTGTTAAGGGATTGGGAGACTTCCTGCAGCAAGTAAACGACTCACGAAGTAGATGACTGAATTCTCCTCGCACTGTTATTTTTTGACCTGACTCAAGAAAGAAACACGTGCAGGAAGTTAGTTGTTGGTTTTTCCGCGATGCGAGCTTTGTTGTGATCTTGGTATCTCCTGTTGAATAGTTGAATTTAGGATATCGGATTTAGTAGTCCTGCATGAATTGTGCATTCATCATTACAGTGTTTATGGTACTGTATTTAAATTTATTATTAAAAATTATTTGGTTTCCGCAATCATGCCTCCTTGTAAATTAGTGTATGCTGATAAGAAGAGATTGACTAAAGTATTTTCATACTTAAATAATGTGTACTCAGAAAGCCAATTGTAAGTAAAGTAAACAATTTAAAACCCTTTCCGGCACAGTGGTCCCACTCCGGGCACACTTAATTTTAATTCTAAACTTGTATTCGGCACCAAGAATATTTTAATAAAATTTTGTTTTTACAATGAAGGCTTAAAATAAGGAGTTCCTATTTTCTAAAAAAAGTCGTTTGTAAGTTCCGCTGTCAGTCAGTAATTTCGCATTTTACGAACAGAATTTGTCTGTGCCGGAAACGGTTAAAGGTTTGACCTTCAGCAGGCGGTAAAAATTATTTTAGTCAACAATAATTTTGAAATAGAGTTCCGGTTTGCAGAATTTTCCATTTCGAGCCCTATTGCCTACCAGTGATTCAGAAGCGGGTTATTTAGTTGATTCACATGCGTAATAGTTGTGATTGTTTGCTATATGTCCAAAAGCACTGAAAATGACGCCCGTCTCCAAAATGGTCATTAAAAATTTAATCTTAATAAAATATTACAAAATGTACATTAATTCTACCCTCACACGAAATAGTTTCGGAAAACAAAAGTTATTATTTTCATGCTTGCTTAAATGTAAACAATTGCTTTCAATTTAATCCTTCTTTTTTACCGCACCTTTGAGCTATTAATAAAAACTTGCAAAATACTTTTATAATAAGGTATAATGCTTAAGAGTTTCAGAGAATTTTGGAGAAAGGTAAAGGTATTTATTACACAGATCAATTTTCAACACAATTTCGTAGTTGAAACAAAGTATGAAACATAGAAACAAATAATAGCTTGGATCAGTAAAACAATCAGAGAACGAAAAGGGGAGTAAAATATAAAGTACATAAAAAATATAAAAGTAAACTATTACATTCAATTCAATCTTTTTTTTCGCCGCAATTTTAAGGTATTAATAAAAACTTACAACATATTTTTACAAAAAGGTTTTCCAGTTTCAGCGATTTTCGGAGAAAAGTAAATGCATTCATCACACTAATCGATTTTCAACATAATTTCCTAGATTAAACAAAGTATCAAGCATAGAAGACAAATAATAGTTTTGATCATTAAAGTAATCAGTGAACAAAATGGGGAAAAATAAATTAACTTAAAAAATATAGTCATTGTAAAAGTGAATATTTTTTAAAATATAGTTAAATATAAGTTAAATATAAGTTAATATTCACTTTTTATAATCTTCAATCGAACATTATTTTAATAATCTGTTAACGGTAATGTATTTTGTTTTAAAAAAACCGATCGTTAAAATTTTGTTTCGATATGTTTTGTGTGTTAATTATCAGAAAAGACTATGCGAAAACTCATTTCGCAATGTTTTTTAACCATTGGAAAATGGTTGTTGTTTTCGGTCGAGAATGCACCCATCTAACGTTGTCATTTTATTGAAGTCGTAACTTTATTTTTTAAGCATTTGTAAGCTTTTTTAACGAAATTCTGTAACAGTATAAGAATTTTTCTTTGAATAAGCAATAGGAATGCATTAAACCGTTACAAAAATGTTAAAGTTAGAAAAAGAATAGATGATATGAAAAAAACCGAATCAGATATGAAAAAAAGCCGAATTCAAAAATTGACGTCGGATGAGAAATCGTCTTATAATTTTTTTGTTTCTGTTTTTATTAATAAATTGTAAATTTCGTACTTTCGTGTTATAGCGGCCCACAAGGATGAATTGCCAAGCGACCCAGATTTATCGCCAAATTATAAAGCAAGTATGACATTATAATAATGTATGATAAATGTATATATATAACATTTTTGTTTCTGTTTTCATTAATATATTGTAAATTTGGTACATTCGTGTTACAGTGGCCCCCAAGGATGAATCGCCAAGCGACCTATACATAAGCTTTGTGATGATCTTGGCTAAATCATAACTGCAATATTGGCATAATCATAATTGCGGAGGCCACTATAACACAAAAACACAGGTTTTTTTTTTTTTTTTTTTTTTTTTTTTTTTTAAAGCTTTTGGAACGTTTTTCCGATGGTTATTGTAATTTGTTAAATTATATCTATATTTTTTTATGAAAAGTTTTAAAAAATGTCCTTTTAACCCGGAAGAAGTCGCACGGGATGTGACATACCCAGAGTACGTACGGTTTTTACAATTATCACCACTATTTTTCGAAAAGTAATCTGCAGAGTATTTTATCCGACAATTTATGACAATTGTCTCTGACTAAATAAGTTGACAATTAATGTTTGTTTTTATTGGTGACAAAGTAAAAACCATTACCTAGATATTGGCGCATACGCTATTTATTCGCAATTTCTCCCGGGTTAAAAATGTACAATTCTGATTCCGTTTAATACAAAATACAGTGTGTTTCTAAATGAATATCGGAGTTTTAACGCTTTGTAGTATCTATTATAAAAAAACGTAAAATTATACTTAATACATAAAATGAAATGGCAACTCAAACAGTTTTACCTACAAGTTGAACACCTTTCGTCACACGGCACACATGAAGTCGATAGCTCAGTTCTTCCCAAACGCCACTCTACGCTCACCCGATCTGACGCCACGTGATTTCTACCTTTTTGGTGTGTGTGTGTGTGTGGGGGGGGGGGTCATAAAGGATCGAGTGTATGTGCCTCCACTACCAGCTGACCTACCCTACCTAAGAAACAGGATTGAGGCAGCTGTTGCAACAATTACCCCACAAACACTAACGTTTGGGAAGAACTGAGCTATCGACTTCATGTGTGCTGTGTGACGAAAGGTGTTCACATTGAACACTTATAAGCTTGTAGGTAAAACCGTTTCAGTTGGTGTTTCATTTTATGTATTAATTATAATTTTAAGTTGTATGTAATTAATACTACCAAGCGTTAAAATCCCAATAGTCATTTAGAAACACCCTGTATAGGTTAAAATACTCTTAAAAGGTATAAAGCTATACAAAATTCTACTTTATTCTATAGTGTCTTACTTTGTTTTTATAATGGTTGAACTTCAGGTGAGTCGCTAGCCTTTATTTTTTTTTATTTGAGTGATTTATAATAACTGTATGTCATATTATTAAATGGTTTTATAAAAGAAAGGGATTGAACCAAGAAACAAAACAATTCTTACGGTAAAATTTAAAAATTTTAACTTATTTGAAAAAAAATTAAGTAAAATTTATAACGTTACTTCAGATTTCAATTTTGAACATTTACAACTTATTTTTGCATGTTTTCTTTTACAAGTGTGTTTTCTATAACGCTAGGGATCAAATTTTCAAAAAGTTAATTTGTTTATAAAATAAATAAAATGCTCTAAGATATGTAAAAAATACAATAAAAATTTAATTTTTCTAACCATTTTTATTTAAAAAAATAAATGAACTATTTATATTACTGAAAATTCGATCGAAGAAATTATAAAATGTACCTTAACGCCACAGTTCGCAGCGATGCATGTATGAATGAATAAAAATTTAATATTTTATAAATAAATTTAGTTCCATGCAACCAGGGACTGATTTCCAACGGGGCACACTTCCACCAGTAAAATTTAATACAAATTTTCGTCTTACTAAAACGCCCTATTCATGCAAAATTAGTGCCATGAATAAAGAAAATATTTCTATTTTTGTTTACTTGTGGAAATGCGCCCCGTTGGTAACCATGTCCTGCATGCAACCACTAAATTTAAATAAATATACTAGCCTTGTGTAATCATAAAGGTCTCTTACTAAATAAGGCAAAAGTTACTTTTTTTTCTCGTATGTAATCCTAAATATGAATATGAAAAAACGTCTTTCCAAAATAATAATTCGTGATGTGTCGGGATAAGGATCGTTCATAAAATTAGCGAATCAATTAAAAAGTATATGTTCAAAATTTAGACACTGATATAATGAAAAAACACAAACTGAGTAAAATGAATGTTAAGATTGTAATACTGATACATTCAAAGTGATTTGGATGCAGTAAAAAAAGTCTCATTCATGTATTTATAGTCATCGGAACTTCACGTAACTTTGCCAAACTATACTAGGGATGTCTAAATACATATTTAAACTTTCCTTTCCGGAAGAATAAAAATATGTTTTTCTGCACTACACGTGAAATGTCGGAGACAAATAAAATAGATTTTCGCGTTCTGCATTAAGTGCCAGCGACCGATACATATCTATTACAAAATATATATGTAATGTGTTATAAAGCAAAGTACAGACATTATATCAAAACTTCCGAATTTAAAAAAAACCAAAAAAAAAACATTATAAAATAACAAACTAACACATAAGCACGTTCGCAACTGGGAAAGATAATTCTCGGTTTTATTCAAAAAGTACCATTTATCAAGAGCGTGGCTCCTACAATACAGAAAATGCATTTATATCATATTGTCCATATTTTTTTTATTGTAAGACATTCTGTAAAATATCCGTGCATTGAAAGATACTTACTGATGCATAAACTTGTGAAACAAAAGATTTTTAGAAGAGTGCGGAGTTTTTACTGTTATAAAACATTGACTTCATACAAAAGTACCAGTAGCGTGCAGAAACATTCACACAAACAGCTCAGATCAAATTATGTTAAGCAATAAATAAAAATAAATGATATTTTAGTCATTACTTCCAAAGAGGAGTCAGTGTTCGTACAGTTTTACCACAATTTTTTAAAAAGAATGTTTTTTTTTTTTAATATTTAAATAGCAGAAATTGTAGACACCACGTTTAAATGCAGGATTTGTAATACTTTTCAGCATTTAAATAAAGCGAAACATTCTATTAAAAAAATCTGGTGAAAGAATACTGTAAAGAACCCAAATGTGGCATTACTCCTTTGATGCCACATAATAACTGGTTGTCAATGCAAAATTTGGGAAACAGCAATAATCCGAATTATTCGAAAATAATTATGTTGAATTATCTGTTGAACTTCTTTGAAAACCAAATAAACAATTTAATACACCAACCAACAAACCTGTGAATTTTACCTTCTATGTTATTTACGTATTTTTAAATAAACTTTAAATTTTGCTAAAGTTTCGTGAGACACCCTGTATGTCTGATTATCTAAATTCCATTTATCATAACATTCAAAATAGTAATTGATTGATGTTCCTTACATTAGAGCTTGTATAAATATCATTTATTATCTGTCGATTTAATCTAACAAATTTAACAAAGCATATACATCTTAAAGAATTTTGCGAAATATAATTTTTTTATTAGATATGACGCTTTATAATCAAAGAACTCCAATGGGAAAACTAACTCTGTTTATCAGACAAGATTGACATTCCAAAGGACGTATAGCCAAAACGAAGTGTCAAAAGAATGACAAATTATCTTTTAATCATCTAATCAATTCGGTACATCGGAGAGTTAGAAAAAATATCTAACAAAAAGTTACTCTTTTTTGAGTGTCAACTGCAATTTTCCAAGCAATTACATTCTTCTATTTTTTATAAGGAATATTATGGTATTTTTTTATCACTAAGCTAATACATTGGATTTCTCACGATTTTTATTGTGGAAGTTTCTTTAAGATTACACTACTTTTTTCATATACATTTTAATGAAATATTTACTATTTTAATAATCTTAAATAATGCACATGGAATCAACTTTGATTTAATACAGCATATGAATACAGCGATACCTACAAAGACGGAATTCCAGGAACAAGAGAAACAAACCGTTTTCCACATTTTCCCGTATAAGAAGGTGTAGCGTCTCTTGTAATTGCATTGTATTATTTTAGTATCATGTAACCCAGTCGTATAAGATGCAATTACGCTTTACACTGGTTTTGGTAGAACAAGGAATTGCATTAACAATATTTAAATGAACCATATAAATTATTACATTGAATAAAATATTCATGAAAATATTACTTTGTTTTGTTTTTTGTATAAAGTAGTAAAATGTTACAGTAATGAATATTTTGATGCAATTAATATTTAAAAAAAAAAACTTTTGATGAACTTATGTAATAACAATAAAATATCTACTAATAATATATAACAATAAACAAAGAGGAATTGCTAGTTTCTCATAAATTTTTATTCTATTTAAAAAAAATTATGTATCACTATTTAGCACAAATTTTCTTTCTTATTTAGAATACTAAAATATTTACTACAGAAGGCCGTATTCATTGTCAACCTTACACATAATTATTTACCAAAATGCAAATCCTTTTTTTGAAAATGTAAATACGTAACAGCAACTTTCACAAGATATAAATAATTCATTTGATATTTCATAGTAATTGGATTTTATCCAACACTTTATCCAACGCTAATTCTAGTAAATACCTGGATGTTTGACTTCCTTTCAAATCCATTTTTAACTAGCACACATGGTATACTAACCCCCGTTGTTCGTAAAATGATCCTAATGTTCATAATACTAAGACATCTAAATTGAATTTAAATTACAGAATGTTAATATGTAACTACAGAAACATGACCAACTTTCTAATTTTATTTCGTGTTGCTTTTATTATCACAAATGTTATGATTTTATTTCAGTGATATATTAACTAACCTTTGATTACGGTTTGGGACGTAAGTAAAGTCCCAGTGGTCTATTTTTTTATTGGTTTCGTACTACTTTTTGAAAAATAATCTCTGCGATACACTTGTACCAGTATATTTTCAAGAGAAATCTACTAGAGAGAATTTTTTATGTAAATTGTTGTACATTACATTAGAAAAATGATCGCGTATCCTGGCCCGTAATCAAAGTACTAATAAAATTATAAAAGAAATTACAAAAACCTGACAAATTATTTTTTTTTTCGTATGAATAGGAACTAAAACGTTTACCAAAAGGATTTTTATACATTTATGGAGAAGTGCTGTACTTGAAGCTATATACCATAGCTGCCAACTTTTACGTTTTTTTGTTACCACTAAAATGTTACAGTATATTTTTACTTATTAAATTGCCGAAATCATGTGATTCAATAATGCAAAAAATTCCATTAATTTTTAGTGGTAGCAAAAAAGCGTAAAAGTTGACAGCTATGTATATACGTTGTTTTCACTTTCTTCTATCTGTACAAGAAATTATTGAATTCATAAAAAATATACTTCCCGTTTTCGACGGATTTATGCGTTTTAGAAGGTCCTGGACACGATTAGACTGTTTTTAGAAAATGTTTGTCTGTGAGTCTGTCTGTCTGGGTGTATAGTCATGAAAACATATAATTATACATGTTTGTCTTTGAGACTGACTGTCGGTCTGTGTGCATATTCATCAAAACATTATATAATTATATTTGTCTGTATGTTCAAATATTTGTGGACGCTCTATACAAGAACTAATACAAAGAATTTTACAAAATTTTAGATTCCGTTAGACCTTGATATGATTTAGTGCTGATTAATGTTTGGTGTAAATAGCCCAGCAGGTGGCGCTACTCTGCTGTATTTTTTCCGAATTTCCACGTTAACTATATATCAAGAACTAATGCACGGAATTTTGTCAAACTTCAGATTCCGTTAGACGTTGACATGATGCTGATTAGGGTTTGGTGCCCACCGCCTAAAAGGTAGCGCTGCTATTCTATATTTTTACCGATTTGCACGATTTTAGTGATAGTCATGTCTCAAGAACTAATACATAGAATTTCATCAAACTTCACACTGTTAGACCTTGACATAAGTTGGTGATGATTAGGGTTTCGGGTAAATCACATGAAAGGTGGTTTTGCTATACCGAATTTTTCACGATTTTTGCAATAGCTATAGCTCATAAACTAAATACACTGAATTTAATAAAACTTCATATTCACTTCATAACACTTTCACATAAATGTATTCTTATTTGGCTTCCGTGTATACTCTCCAACAGGTGTCTCTTTTATGCTCTTTGAGTTGGAAATTTTGGTAACAGATATGTAAGAGGATGGGTGCCGAAATTCAATAATTTGTTTCAAAAATGAGATGCTTTTATCTATTTTTTAAATGCACACAATTCAACGAATCATTATTTAGAATCATTATTTGCATAGATTGCCATTTCATTTTGAAGTATTAACATGACTGAGATAGAAGAAAGTTTTGGGATTGGCACATCCGACTAGTTTTAAATTTTCACTCAATTGTTATGTCTTCCCTTTAGGAAAAGAAATATACTAAATAATGTCATTTTCAAAAAAGTTCTCACATTTTTAAAAATAAAATTAAATAAGATATGTCGCAATTTTATGAACAGTAATTTTTGAAAAAGTTAAACTATCATCTGATAGATGGTATATCATATGCTTTTTTATACTCTAACTAAGCTGACAAATATAGCTATAGTAAAGTCACATGTTTTTACTCTTCACTCCGATAAAAGCGAAATTTTGTGTTTGCGGTTTGCAGTTTTTTTTTAACATCAGCATGAGCATACTTATATTGTGAGGGAGCACAGTAACATATAATTTCTAAAATTATAACTACATTTAATCTGAATTTTATACAAAGTTTACAAATTGTATAAAAATGTCACTTTTTCTGGGCGTCAAAATGATGCTCTATTACAGGGTTCGTACGCTTTACTACAATTTTTTAATAGAATTTTTCTATTTAATACATATAAAAAAAATAACCGTATTGTTTAATTGCGGAATTTGCAATACTTTTCTTCATTTACATAAGATGAAAAATTCTATTAAAAATTCTGGTAATAGCGAACGATTTCCTTACTACCTTTTTAAATAAAACTTTTTTTTTGTAGATTTCCTTTGCAAATTTTATTGAAATGAACCCCGCCCCCCTTTTTTTCTGGTGCAAAAATTATAGAAACCTACGACGGAAAACTTTCTTATAAAGTACTGGTATTTTAAAAATGGACCATTTAGTATTTCTTTTTTTTATATTTATCCTAACAATACTTAATTAATTATTGAATTTTAATTGTAATTGCTTTTTTAAAGTTCTTTCTAGCTGTAAATGTCAAGTATTTATCTTGAAATATTCAATATGCAGGTATAACAAATATAATTGTGGTTATACGCAGGGTCTAATTACCAATGGGGCACACTTCCACCAGTAAAAAAGAAAAGAAATTTCTTTCCTGTTCATGGCAGTAATTTTGCATGAATAGGGCGTTTTAATAAAACGACAATTTCTATTAAATTTTACTGGTGTGCCCCGTAGGTAATCAGACCCTGGTTATACGTGCGGTTGTTAGATATAAATATGTTTAAATGTATATCATTGAAGTAACTAAATAAATATAAGCACGTACTGTGCATTAAATATACATATAAATATATATATATAAGCTATTTGGGGTAATAATTTCATTGCATTTGGTTAGTTATTTCTGTTTCAATGGTTAATTTTTGCAATAAGTTTATATATATATATATATATATATATATATATATATATATTTAAATCTAAATATAATTCGAAATAATAAATTCCCGTAGTCGTGTTTCAATATATATATATAAGAATACAATTTTTCTATTCGACATAAAATTGAAGCAAATTACAATAAAATCAATTTATTTCGAACAAGCTTTATTTTCAATACATTATAAAAATTTTGTTTTTTCAATTCTGAATTTAAATTCCTGAGCTCGTAAAATCACTAAACTGTCAAATTTATTTTATTTTTTTTGACATATATTCATAAATGCTATAGTGAACTTTTTTTTTCAAATGTCTGTCATCGGAGAGAATGTATGCAAATTCTTAGGAAATAACTTCATTTCATCGAAGACTTTGTATAAAGCATTGACTTTTGCGTTTTTTAAATGTCAGATATAAAAATTTATTTACTTCGAATTTGTTTTGGGGAGAATTAAAGTATTTTACATTTTGGATGGTACAGAAATTTAAACGAATATTTAAAATCATTTTAAAGATCGAGGATTTTATAATTTCGTGTTCAATTAATAACTTAGTTTGTTTCAGTGAATGATTTTAATTAAAAAGGTTTTTTTATATAAAGAAAAAAAGAAAAAAAGTAACATATTCAAAAATATGCGTTTGTGTGCAGAAATTATACAATTTTAAAAGAATAATATTTTTTTTCCCAAAAATAATCTTTCGTATTTTATATTTATAGTAAACAAAGGTATAATTATTTTTGAAGTACTATAAAATATAATTTATAAAAAGGAAGACTTAAAAGTTTTAAAAAAAATGTAAACTGTTTACTTTCCTTTTAATTGTATGATATAAAAATGCAATTTTTCTCATATTTGAGATTATTTTGATTGATATCTAACTAAAGAAAATTGATTAGTTATTTGAAAAACATTTTGATATGTCTGAAATATACAAGTAGACAAAATTCAAAACTGGATGAAAAAGAAAATTCTGAATTCAAATTAGAAAAATTCTGCATTTAAATCATTCCAATACTCAAACTTAGAACATTTGGCTTTATGTTTGAACAACCTACACTGACACAACCTGAACAACTCGAGTTCACTCCCTTAACACTAAACATACCGGGAAATTTACTCAAGTTTTATAAATTATTTCACAACAGAACTGTTATTTAACCCCCTGGAGGGCAAGCACGTAGGTCTAAAAATGCTACGTTTTGCGATGGTTTGACACCACTAAATTTAAATAATGAATTTTTTATTTCCTCAATCTGCAAAAAACAATAATAAATATTTTTATTTAATAATATTGGTGCCAAAGTTACATAATAAAAAATGGTATATATTATATACCGGTGCTCCTCAATGGGTTAAAACTATTTAAACTGATGGATGATTACGTGCTACCACAATTTACAATGAAATTTTTTTTCGGGTATATTTCTCTTAAAAGTATCCTACTATAAGTGTATGGCAGAGATTATTTTTCAAAAACTGGTGCAGATAGAATAAAGAAATTGTAGCTGGGACGACATATGTCCTAACCTCATAATTGAAGGATTCTATTTATTTTATGAAAAAAAAAACTGATTCGAATCGACATGTTTACGTTTGGTACCGCTCAGATGACCAGACCTCTTGTCACACATTAATTAGGCATTAACACCCGGTCTGCGATTTTACACAGCCAACAGATAAACTTCTTTTACTAAAACTAAATTCAACAATGTATTGTCCTATATTAATTTTATGTCAATAATACCTAATGATAACGAAATTATACAAGTAGATTTTTTTTTTCAAATTGACTGATCTAATTCTTCATTTTTGGATCAATTATTAAATTTATTCAAATTCCTCATATTCCTGGTATGAAAACATCTATATCATACACGTATGATTCCTTTTTCAGTCAGTTTCATTGAAAGATAATTAATAATATATAATATCTGAAAAATATTATATAATTACAATTATTTTTATGCAAGTGAATATTTTCATTTAAAATTATTCTGGAGAAATAATATATACAGAAGCATGCAATAATATAGGACAATTAAAAGAAATAAAAAAAATATATCATCGAATTTCTTTTGAACAAATTTTAAGCTGAATAGTTTAAAATCATTTTACAACACGACCTGCTTTCAAATTTCAGAACTTCAATAATCGATAAACTTTTTAATTTATTTTATTTACTTCGACATATATTCAGAAAAGATATACTAAGCAAATTTTTTTTCGAAAGTTTGCATTCGGAATAAAAATATGCAAATTCTTTGGAAATAAGTTGATTTAATTGGGGACTTTGACAAAAGCACGGACGTTTTACTATTATTTTTTTAATTCGAATTCAAAAATAAAAATGTGAATAATTTTTTTTTTAATTTTAGAATGGTTTGTTAATAGCGATTTATATTAGGAGAAAATAATATGTTAGAAGTCAGATGAAAAAGAAAACAATTATTATTATTTTTAAGATGCTGATTAGGTTGAATATTATTTAAGGTTTTCCAGTAAATGACATTTTTATAACAAATAATGTCAATCGTAATATTAAATTATGCATTTTTTCATAGAAATTTTCACCTATTAATAATAATATTATTATTATTTTAATAATAATATTTTGTAAAGGATAATCATGCGTAAACATAATTTTAATTAAGTAGATAGAAACTAAGTACACATAAATGTTATTTGAAGCAAAATTTTTATGTGTCAAAATGCACAATTTATTTATTATTATTATTATTATAGCATAGAAACTTGAATATTATGACATATTGCCAAAAAATGTACGTATGGGGTTAAGAAATAAGTAATATAAATAACATTATAGAAAGATCTAAATTACTTATAGTTATTTTATGCAATATAAAAATTTTCTGTAATTCAATGCTTTAAAATCATTTTACTTGCATTCATATAACAATTCATAAAAAAAAATCATTCCAATATTCAGAAAGTTTTATTTTAATTTAGTTCATTTCTTCAACATGCATACAAAATTAAATGAACAATTAGTAATTACGCGTTGAATAATAATTTATATGTTACAGCAGATCCCATGCAAAGAAAAAAAATATTTGTAACACATGCGTACATTTTGTTTTATAGAAATAGAAAACATCTTTTCATATCTCCAACCTGTCAATTTAAGAAAAAAATTTTTAATCATAAATCATAATCATAACTAAGCCAATTATTAGTAATATCATAAAGTATCGGATACAAATATTATATTCTAAGAAGAAACTTTAAATATCTGTTAAAATGCCATTTCTTTTTCGTATAAGATGCAAAGTTGAAATATTTGTCATACAGCCTAAATGTTTATAATTTGTCATAAATACGTCTAAAGAAGTATTACTGGTGTAAGGAATACATAAATTAAAGGATGTTTAGATTCATCTTAATTATAAAAGTATTTAAAAAAACGTCTTAATAACACCATATAAACACGTTGGAAATTGTACGTCAAACGTGACAAATGAGGTGCGTTCGTACTATAGCTAGTTATATAAATATTCAGATCTAGATGATTTTTAATTCTGTGAAATGAATTATATCGTCTGCAGATTAATTTCTGTAATAAAATAAGTATCTCGGTCGCTTGACGATGAAACTTCCGAAGCTCCTATAACAAACAAGCACCGATTAAAAAATTTTTTTTTCAAATTTCTTAATAAATATTTTTATTAATATCTCCTAAAGTTTTGATTCGATTTTTAAAAAATTTGAAATGTCTCGACAAAATTCTGCAAAGATAATATATCTTAAATTTTAAACCATTCGGTTGGGTAGTTTTTGCGTTGTTATATGCGGACGGACGGACGGACGGACAAACAGACGGACAGAAAGACGGACGGACCAAGCGACGACAATAGGTGCTACGTATTTATATAATTACGAACGCACCTAATAAGTAATGCGAAGGCTTTTCGAAAGAATTTTGTATTTCTTCGTCAATCGCAAGAAAGATGTGCAACCACTTTGAAGGCAGTCATATTACATGATATCACGTTTTTTATATTTAGTTATTACCCTTATTACGCTTTTTATACTTAGTTAAATTCCCAGCATGTATTTCTTCAGCAGAACTGAAAGGAAATGTAGCGGAAGATGGTTTATACCTTTTCCTTATGTTCTGCATTTTAGGTCTCTGAATTCTCTGCTGTGATTGGCTGATGCCTTCTGCTTTCCTATTGGCGTTTCTCTTAACTTGTCCATCTTTCCCTATAATATTGTTTCAGTCTTGCTCCTGCCTTGAAAGTGGTTGCAGGTCTTCTTTGCGCTTGACGAATAAAGACAAAGTTCTTTCGAAAGGGCTTGCACATTATTTATTTTTATGGTATTATTAAGAAGTTTTTGTTATGTTTTTATCGTATCACACCAGTTTATTCAATACTTTAATATAATCTTAATTAATTACAGTTATTTTTTTATGAAATACAAAGGGTCCTAAATAGTCCGTTTTTCCAAAATATCTTGCAAATTTTGTATGAACTTTTCCCGAATTATATTTCTATTGCCAATGTTACTGAACAGGGTTGCCAAATACAATCATTCTTTTTAATTTAAAAATTCCAAATTCATATTAGAAATTCTGAATAGTAATTCTTGCTTTAATTAATAATAGACATTTGGTAATAACAAAAAGTAAAAATTCATCTTACGGAATTTCCAGTATGAATTTGAAATTTCGGAATAAAGGGCCAAAGGGCCAAAAAAATCCTTGCTTGTAGAAACCAACCGTGAAAATTTGTATTCGGAAATGTAGAAGGCGTGTCCGTTTGACGTCATGCACGGCACTCTTCCCTCCCAATTTCATTCTTTTTTTTACACCAGACTACATCGTGATTGATTGCCTGAATGGTTTAATATTTTAAACGTTCACGATGAATGAATCTTTTGTGTTTATAAAATCTTTAGAAGTGTTAACATTGTTTATAATGATAATGTAACAATATTTGTCTGTAAGGAGCAAAAATAGAAAGTTAACAGTCACAATGTACTCGACAAAGGTTCAAAAAATACAAACGCATACCTGCCAACATCGCACTAAGCTTCCGTACAATGTAGGTTAATTTAACCTAGGTTAAACATATTTCAAATCAGAATATTTTTTAAAGAAATACATTCAAATTGGATCTGCAGAAAAACATGAAACTAAATATGTATTTTTTTTTCAAATGTATTTTCTGGTTAGAAACGGCTTTAACCTGAATCAAATTAACTCATATTGTACGGAAGTTTAGTTGAGGCCTGGCATATGATAAAGTGAAGCGGACATCCCGGAATTTTTTATGACAATCAAAGGCTTTGTGCTTATATTATTCTAAATTAATTGTTTAAAATCATTTGCATGATTACATTAATACATGATATTTTCTATAATACATCAATGCACTAATATAGGATAAAAAAAGAAAGAATTTAAAAAAAAATGATTCTGGAACCCTGTCGAAATATTTAATAATGAAATCTACTTCATTTAAACAAACTTTGAGTTGTAGAACAGCCTGAAGGACAACAAAATAATAATCTCAATCCACATTCAAATAGTTTCCAGGATTCAAAAATCTACTAACTTTTAAAATTATTTCATTTGGGTCGACATACAATAAAAAAAGTTAAGCTAACTTTGATTCAATGTCATTTTTCTTATAAAAGTAAGTACACTAAAGTACGTAGAAATAAACTGATGTTCTCACATACTTTGTCTGAAGCATTGACTTCTGCATTTTTTATTGTCAAATTGAAATGTTAGTCATTTCAATAAATTTTTATTGCACGTTAAATGGAATTTTCAATAGATGAAAATTTGAGAAGTGTTTTGAATATTTCTACATTTTTGAAGTAAGAAAAAAAGATAAAATGAACATTTTGCTTGCATTTAAATGACCAGGATTATTTTAAATACATGGGGAAGCATTAGTTTATCAGCTTCAATAAATGGCATTTGACAAAAAATTAAATATTCATCGCATCATTAATGAATGTGCAAAATTTTCATACAAAATAATCTAATAAAATATAATTTCATTTGTTTTAACTGTACAATATTAGAATTTAAAAAAATATATATTTTAAAGTAAAACGTCTATTTTGTTTTATGACTTCAAATACACCATCTTTAAATTTTGCGCTTTTTAAAAACTCCAGTTAATGTTTTTTTTTCTTCTTTTTTCGATATGAAAAGTGTATACAACATTTAATGGTATAAGTGTTTAGAATTAAGTGTAATACCAATAGATATTTGCTTGACTATTAAAGTATATTTTTGTCTTTTCTATAGATATACTGCAGCTTCAATTACAATAAGTAAAAACACATGTGTTGTTATGATTTTATTATTTTCCGAAGTTATTTTAATAACAAGGCAGTACTGTAGCCCAAATCTCCTAATATATTAGCGTTTCAACATAAATCATGTTACATAATAATGTTACAATATTATATAGGAATGACCACTAGAAAGTTTCGAACAAGATTAAAAGAGCATATGGCAGATATCAAATATGACAGGAGTACTACAGCACTAGCACTACTACATAGCACCGAGACAATAAAAATTGATTTTAAAAATAGTAAAATAATTTATTCATAGAGAGTCTACTTCCCATCTATTATCCGTGAATCAATAGAAATCTACATGCGCAACGTAAACATTTGTAATGAATGCGCCTCATTTGAATTGCCTAAAATTTGGCACGAGGTATTTTTCTGTTTTAAAAAGTAATAACGAAATATTAATTTTCACGATTACAGTTGGCTACTTCAAACACCTGCTTTTTTTTACATATTTGAACTGGCGATTCATGTTTTCAAGTTTATTTTCCAAATTTGTGAGAATACTTTGTTTACCGTTATATTTCTTGAAAATGGCGCCGTATGAGCGTTGAAACATATGTTGATCATTAAATTGTTTTTTGTAAGCCTTTTGTTGTTTCTTTTTGTATCACTTAAGCATTTCTCTAGATTTTAATAAATGGTGTTGTAAACTAGAAGTGCCTAATCTCTGTCCCGTAGACCAGCAGAGATACTGCCATTTTAGAAATGAAATGAAATTCATTTTTTAATGATAGAATGAAGATTGTAATTTAGAAACTCTGATGACGAATGACATTTACGCAAAAAAATTCGGCAGCCTTGATTTTTTTCTTTGTACAAGTAGATTTATTTTGTATATACCTTTACACATAAACCTTTAAATATATCATTAGACATATAATGCCATACAGATTTATACGATAAAACTGAATGAAGTTAAGATGAAGTACTATTTTATTCAAAATTCTCTTTGATATTCTCTGACAAATTATATTTGGCTGAATCCCTATATCAAAGCTCTGTCTAATTACGATACATACCGAAGTCATTTCAAATCATTATAATGTAACATACTAATGAATGTCTCTCTTTATATTCTGTAATATTGAGCATTTCTCATTGAAAAGGCATAAATGCGCATATTTTTCTTTTTGTATATTCGTTCAATTAAGATATGATAGAAATAAAGTGACGCAGTTAATTTTGTTCATCCATAATGACGGTGTTAGAAGAATAAGCAGATGTCATTTGATGTTACAAAAGAGATCTCTCACAAGTCAGAAAGTTATTCAGATATTTTTGTCCGAATTAATGTTATATTTCAGATGCTTATATTTAATGTTATAGCTTCATATTAATAAAACAAGGCATACATATTAAAATAAATTATAAAAAAATATTTTAAAGTGACAAATGATTTTTTTATAAATCATAATTTTTATTTAAAATTTTTGATGATATATGCTTTAATTATTTATATAAAAATACCTTTTAATTAGTAGTTTTAAACAGAGTAAGTGCAAGTTTTATTATTATTATACTCTCACGAATAGCATGAATTATGTAAATGAAAAGGTAAACTGTATTCTACTCCCATTAAATAATTTAGCATTATAAAGTCAAAATGAATGCCGAGTATTGACACATTGGACAAGTTAGCTTTTGATTTATTAAATCCTATAATATCAAACAATGAAGTAAAATACACTAATTGAAAGAGTGATGTAATATTCTGCAAACACATTTTATTTACTGAGAAATTTTATGTTTGTCTTTTTTATAGGTGTTGTACTGTAGGTCAAGTACGATAACTGGAAGCGTATAATCTGATACAATTGCATTATTTTCCTAATTGTTTTAATAATAAGATACAGTAAAACGTCACTACAGCAACCACGTTCCGTTAGGTTAAAAATGGTCGGAGCTCACATAAATAGACTCACTTAATGGAGGTCACATTTAAATCAAATTTTTTAATGTCGAAAACAAGGTAACGAGTAATGTCATGAAAATTAAGTAAATTGTATGAAAATTGTGTAAATTGTATGAAAATTGTAATGTTATGAAATGTCTTTCACATTAGGAAATAAATAAGTAATAAATAAATACCAAAAGAATACGGCTATTTGAATAACTTTTTCTTTTATTTAAATTCCACTTGGATACTTTTGGCTCTTACTGCTCGAAACCATTCCATTAATACGTAGTTTACAACACTGAATTTTTCCTTATGTTTTTGTTTCATTCCACGAGATTTACTGTCTTGCTATTCTTTAAAAAGGACTTTACTCTATAAAGTTTTGTTTATCTGCGTTTTTACATTTGAGCCAATTTTCTTTACGACTTTCCATTTTTATGTTAATTTATAACGTATACATGTTCCTCTAAATTTTAAATTACTGTTTTAGTTATCATTGTTATTACGTTGAAACATATCTGCACTGGGAGAACAGTGGAACTATACCCTCAGATGTGAGTTCACGACGCTATGATCTCAATAACAAAGGAGGAGGTAGGAACTTCCCTAAAGCAAGAAAATCATAAAAGACTTCTCTGTCTTGGTTTCATCAAATATGCTGTTCTAAGAAGTGGGGATGAAGGTGGGGGGACATGTACAGATCGAACAGGCTAAATGTCAAACAACCCGGAAATTACAAAATTTCTTTCCATTTCTTCAAACAAATTTCTCAGTCATGGAGAGAGTTCTACTAAGAATAGTCTATGAACGTAGGTAAAGTTAGCATTGAACTTATGGGAATAAATTTCGTTTCATGAAAAAAGGTCGTTGAGGGAGGAGGTCGCTTAATAGAGGTGGTCGCATAAGGAGGTTTCACTGTATTTAATTTTTCTAATTTTAGAATTTTATTAACTTTTAAGGCTAATTATGTTACAAACTGTATTTTTTTCTATTTTACAAGTAGATTATTATGTATGTTCTTCTATACATAACACGTTATATACAACTTTACTTTTAAACTTAATTGCGTATTTATATGATTAAACGCAGTAAAGTTCAGAATGAGCGCTCTTAGTTAAAAATTATTTCTGGCATTCTCGGATAAATGGTATTTGCCTCAATCACTGTAGAATGCTGATTCATTATGATGCATATCAAAGTCATCTTAATTCAATGCAAGGTAACATACTAATGAACGTCTCCCTTTATATTCTGTAACGTTCTGACCGAACTTGTAATGACATAAATACACACATTTTTCTTTTTGTCGATTCGTTAAATTAGGAAAAGCTAGAAATAAAGTGATCTAGATAATAAGTATATGAGAATTATGTTCACCGTTAATGAGCATATTAGAAGAATAAGACCGATGGAATTCTGTGTTACAAAAGAGGTTTACCAATTAAAAGTACTATATATATATATAGTACTTATGTTTATTAACATTACTCTATATTAAAACATTCTACTCTTACATTTAGAAAGAAAAAATATAAATAAAAGATTATAAATAGCATAGCGTTAAAGAAAGATTAGCTTAAATTTTTGATAAATATTTGTAAAAGTTAAGCACTTTTTTATTTTTTAACCAGAAAAATTAAACAAATGCATGAGATTTTAAGGCAAAAATAAAGTTATGCATGCAAAATTATTTTATATAATTACTTTATCCAAATATCGTTGATTTTGTTTTCATTTTTCTATAATTATTTCTTATCTCTCTTCCTTATTTCTATTTAAATAAGGATTAACCAAATTCCTGCGATAATGACAAACTTTGGAAAATGAACGAAATGACGTACATAGTTATAAAAGTTACATAGGTAGTTAAAAAAAAATTCCATTGATAAAGCAGGGTTCGTACGCTTTTACCACATTTTTTTGATAGAATTTTTTTCATTTAACATTTAAATAGAAGAAATTGTAGACGCAGGTTGTTTGATTGCAGGATTTATAATACTTTTCTACTTTTAAATAAGGCGAAAAATTCTATTAATAAATTGCAGTAAGGGCTTATGATCCCTGTTAAACTATATTTTCTTGTAAAGCAAATCTAATACATATGATACAGATGTTTTTATGAATTACCGTAATTTCCGGCGTATAATCCGCAGCTCAAAGAGTCGTTTTTCGACCCAGAAATTTTATTCAATAATTGTAGTTAAATATTTACAGCGATCCTTTAAGTTACATTTTATAAAATAATATTTCTGGGTCGAAAAACGACTCTTTGAGCTGCGGATTATATGCCGGAAATTACGGTACTTTAGTTCCGCATTACAATAAATACGTTTGTTTCAACGAAATATATTCACATTAATGAAATATAAACAAAAAGTAAACTGTAATATATTTAAAATATTTAATTCATTCAGAAAAAATCACAAGTGGACAATTCTCAGTAACATATCGTGTTTATTAAAGCAAACAAACCAAAACTAAAATTACAATGCTTGAATATTTAGAAGGTACCTAGATTAACACTAAATAAATCAAGATTATCTAGTGAAAAATGGACAAACATAAAGTTCTCATTTCAAAGTGTTCTTAAGACAGGTGAAAAAGATTAACAAAATTTCTTAAACTTAGGCTATTAGTTATCAATTAAACATTTTATTTAAACATTTGTTTTAGTTTGACATAGTTATATAAAATAAAACGGTTAATATTTTCGCCAAATGAGGAAGCTGCGGAAACTAACTATGTAACAATGTTCAAACGTATGTGCAAAACTACTTTAATGCTTTCTAGTTTATGAAAATTCTTAGGTTTACATAGTTTAAGACCATCTACAGATGGAAGTATGAACTATTTTGAAAATTACTATGTATAACATAGAACATTTAAATATTTATTATAGTGGCCGAATTATATAAATTTATAATTCTTACGTTATTTTTGAGGTCGTTGAATATAAATGTATATTATATATTGGTGTTTAAAATGCAAATGGCAAGAAATAACTAAAATTTTCATCTCAACGTAATTACCCTTTACAAGTTTGCAATATTACAACATGCATAAGACAAGTTGTATGCTGAATAAGAAGAAAAAACACAGAAAACTTTCCTGTTAAAAATCTAGATGTCCAGTTTAAAATCTTAAAGCCTTGTGTAATTCATACTTTTATTATTTTGTATAATTTTCATTCAGATATGAGAAATGCATCTTTATATATAGTGTGCTAAACCAATATTCCAAAATCCGAACCTCCTCTTTGATCACGAGAAATTTTTTTTTTTTTTAGAATCTAGATAATTTTGAAATCCAAAGATTTAAAACTACTAGTGCTGAACATTTTACTTGTGAAACTTGGCACTCAGAATTTTAAAATTTTACAATCGGAATATAAAAGAAAGTTTAGTTTGAAAACAAAAATAAGAATTTATTCATAGATAATTTAAGAAAAACTTTGGTAATATTTGACGTAAAAAAACTTAACTTAAAGAAGCATAAAGGAATCCAAGAATAGGAATGTTTACATTCTACATGTTTTCGTTTTAAAGTCATTTTCCGATGTGAAAAATAAGGTTTTGGCAATATTAAAAATTAATTTACATATATCTAGAAAGTGTATTCCAGGCATAAATTAGACAAATAAAAGTTTAAAATAAATGAGATTAAAACGACTTTATATATAAAGAATTAATTGCTTTATATTGCTTCAAAGATATAATAACGATTACTATTTTTCTTTTACACGCAATTTATTTTGAAGAATTTTTGTTCTAAAGTTTATGAATTATCTCTAAAATTCAAAAACTGGCACATACAAGGTATACTTTTTCTTATTTTATTCTGTTTTTATCCGTTTCCTATTAAAGTTAATAAAATATATATAATTGCAATCCAGCTATGTTTATTTATGATTCCTTTGAATGTTCTACTGTCCAATAACGAGAATCTCAAATTAGATCTTGCACAGTGGATTGGATTACAGAAAACCCAGCTTGATACTATTAAGTGACTTTGTTATTCCAGTATATTCAAAGTGCTTGTAAATTTCTCTTGAATGGCTTTGAAATGTAGACATTCGTATAGTGCAGTGCAATTAAATATAATTTAATGCAATTTATCTAGTAATGATGTCGTAGGCACTTCACCCACTTTTATCTTGTATTGTAAAGGAAGCTAATTACTTTGAAATTTATTTTAATTGACTGATATTATTTATAATGTCGCCAACTGCGATTTTTTGTTTTGTTTTTGAATATCTTTTAAAGACATAAAATTCTGCGTTTAAAAATGATCTATATTAAATGTCTATAATAAAATATTTGTTAAATTTGTTGTAAATTTGTTGTAAAATTTTGTTTGTCCCTGCCGTAATCGGGCTGTACTCCGTTCAGTAGACGTATGGTTAACATTTTAGGGTTAAATAATTATTTTCGCTAAACAATAAAGTTTTGTCACTTATAGCACTTCACTCACTGTTATCTTATATTGTAAAGGAAGCTTATTCCCTAGAAATTTGTTTTAATTAAATGAGGTAATTGATAAGGTTGTCAACTGCGATTGATTAATACTTTTTTTAAGAAATAAAATTATGCGTTTAAAAATACCCTATATTAAATATCTGTACTAAAATATTCTTTGAAGTATGCCGGGTTCTACTCCGTTCAACAGACAATGACAACATTTTAGTGTTAAACAATTAGTTTCGCTAAACATTAAAGTTTTTATAAGCAGGGGTGCAAAAGCTAGGCGCCAATGGGCTGGTTCCCACCATTAAATTTTATTAGTATTCTTTCTAAAATTTTATTAGTATATTTCGCCTAAATGTTATCAGTATTCTTATTAGGCGAAGAATAGAAACAATTTAGTGGTGGGAATCGACCAATTGGTGCCTAGATTTTTGCACCCCTGGTTATAAGTATGTTTTTATTGCAGTATAACTTTGCAGTATTTTAGTACTTTTTATTGCAGTATTTCTTTCAAATACTTTTTTATAATTCGTGGTGATATGCATAACTCATTGAAAAAAGTGTTCTTTTAATAAACATGGAAGAAGTAATAAAACAAAATATGAAAGGGTTTTTCTCTCTAAATAAAAAGTGCTTTTTTATACATGTATTAATTTACAAAACTGTTTATTACATTAAAGCAGAAGCAACGTTTATTCTTTCGCGAATATTAAACCTGTATTGTAATCTCTCTGTTATTCTCTTGCTTTTCCTGTGCCACAGAAAATTTTGTTGTTGTGATTTGTTTATCTATTTCTGCTACGATTTGCACCTCATCGGTATAAACTCTGTTCTTTAAATGATACTTAGAAACAGTTCATCTAATTATGTTATGCTGGGAGAATATAGAGGAGATTTCATTTGTACCTATATCTATCGGAATCATTTACACTGGAAATGACGCAGAATTGTATCCAAGTTATATTTAAATCTTTTAAGCCCTTCAGGGGCAATGTACTCTTGTAGCTAAAAGATTGAAATTATTGTTTGACACCAGGATTCACGAACGAATTAATTTTAAAAGTAAGTAAAAGCTTTTCCTCATGTACCTTATAAATTCAAAATTTGATTATAAAATTGTGGTGTCATTGTAGCATTTTGGGATTAAATTTAAGTGGTATATATAACATACCGGTGTCCTTCAAGGGGTTAAGAGTGATGGGATATTGTATATCCCACTTAACATTAATCCCCAAATGCCACGATGACACTAAAATTTGGGAATAAAATTTTACTTTTGTAATGTTCGTTAAGAAAAACCTTTACTTATTTTAAATAATTCTTTTATTCGCAATCCTTGATGACATTTAATCATTTCAAAATTTTCGAAACGAATGTAATTTGCCTCTGAAAGGGTTAAAGAGTTTGTGTGTTAATCACATCTGTACTGTAGAGGTGCATTTTATCATTATGAAAAACACATTTCTTCAAGGTGATACCATTTTCCACATAAAGAAAAGTAAGTTAATAAAAGTCTACGTGCTAAAGAATCTTTCGTGTAAATATTTAAAAGTGTATTTAAAATTATGTTTGATAATATTTTTAAACCAGCGTAGTATTGCCAGTACACTGTTTTATTTTTTTTTAATTTCTTGATTACTATTATTTTTTAAATAGAAGTAGCGCCGTGCTTTATGACAGGGTGAATATGAGCAATAAAAAACGAATTAATAATTATTATATTAGTGGTAGAAATCAAGCATTCTAAATACAAAAAATGAAGTGGACTTGCTAAACTGCATCAATGACTAATTTTTGTGCACTCATGCTATTCATTCTATCATATTTTTTAAGATAAAAAAATCGACTAAAAGATCATTAAGATTCTTCTCAAATCCAAATGAGCTATTTTGTGATACATTGTTTAATTCATTTTAGATCGGAAAGGCATATAATTAGTGGGTGTTCTTATTCAGAAACTTTGTAACCGAAATACGTTTTACATTTAAAATATAATAAATTACATTTTCTCAATTGTTTGTAAATTTCGAAGATGCTCCAGAAAATATTGTCAATGTCGGCATTTAGAACTGAATTCCCCACGCGGCAGCCCGATAAAGGCGAAAACCGTACGGTCACGTGACATGAAACGTTTATAACTTGTTACGTACCGTAATTTCCGGCGTATAATCCGCAGCTCAAAGAGTCGTTTTTCGACCCAGAAATTTTATTCAATAATTGTAGTTAAATATTTACAGCGATCTTTTAAGTTACATTTTATAAAATAATATATCTGGGTCGAAAAACGACTCTTTGAGCTGCGGATTATACGCCGGAAATTACGGTAATTTATTTACCAAAATGTAAAACCAATTTCGATTCCAAATCTCTTCAATATTCAGGCCTGCCAATTGTATTCGCCTTTGCGTGTAACCTGTTAACTGGGTATGACGAAATATTTCGTCATACACGAAATACTACTGCATTAGTTCCACCAGTAAAATTTTAATAGAAATTTTCGTCTTATTCAAACGCCCTATTCATGCAAAATTACTGCTATGAATAAGTGAAAAAAATGCTATTATTATTTACTAGTGGAAGTGTGCCCAGTTGGTAATCAGGCATATCAGTTTAACCCCTTAAGTGGTTTGCCCGTACACCGTACGTGCAAAAAGAGTTTGCTTGTTCTGTTATCCAAATAATTTGGCCACCACTAATTTTTAAACGCAAAATTCGATTTATTTTTAGAAAATTTTTTATTAGAAAATTTTCGATTATACAAGTCAAATATTTAGTTTGGGAAAAGTAGTTTTTTGTCTATATTTTTAGTTTATTGTATCAAAAAAAAAAAAGAAAAAAGAACCTGTTAAGGGGTTAACAAAAGTTTATTCACCGGTTAACAGGTTAAAAATGAGTCAGAAAATGTATCAGAATGTTTCGCATTGTTGAGCAGGTCATCTGAAAACAACCTTAACTCTAAGATTATTTGTGATAATTTTTTACAAAATTTTTACAACAGTTTAATATTTTCATCACTTGTTGCTCGCCGATAAACACGAAGTTTTTAGATTTTCTTTTCAGACTTTCTCTAGTTTTTCTAGAATCGCAGTATTTACAGTTATAGTGATTCGTTTATGTATTATAGTCTTATTGTAAAACTCTTCAGCTATTTTACTATTGTAAAACTGTTCAGCTATTGTAATGTTGTAAACTTCTTCAGCTAATGTACAATTGTAAAACTCTTTGCATTATTCGTAAATTAATGCCATTAAAAGAAAGTATAGCAGTGTGATACTGGTAGAATAGGGGAACAGTATAACTAAATAGTTCTCATAATAAAATCTTAGAAATAGTTGCTTTTCCCCGCTCAAAAATGAAAATTTTCGCCCAAAAAATGTATGCAGTTCCCGTATATACTACAGTAAAAATCGACTCAGAAATCGGCAAACCCCATTTTGGGGGTAAAAAGAGGTCATAAGTACTATTCCCAAATGGATTTCTTCGTCGTATTTAATCAAAGCCATTATATGTCCAATCTGAGCAGATGAATTGAAGAAATTTTGCAAGTTGAAAATAGCGCCTTCTTACGACTGGTATTTGTTTTAACATGCTGTAAAAGGAAATGTTAGATCAGAAAATTAAAAAGTGAAATTGGAAAATATCAATCGAAATGAAAACGATTAACTACGTGAAATATGGTCTTATAAATTTAAAACGTGCGCTTCTGCCAAGTTATTGGATGGATGGACTTAAACGGTGGATAGTGAAATCTATCAGTATCTCAGATATTTTTGGCGAAAAACTTTTGTTTAGAGAATTGGCCGCAGGAGTGGAAAGTGGCGCTCATGTATGTGAACAAAATTTTAATATGACCTTTGATTTTGAACTCCGATTCGCAGAAGACAAAAGTCGTGCTAGTGAGCACTAACAACTTTAACACTAGTATTACCATGAACCATCATTTTGACGTTTGCCAAATGAATATACAGAGTTATTACAAATGAATCATAGGGTTTTGATACGTTACTACGAACTAGGAAACTTTGATACGAACTAGGAAACGTATATGTTTCCATGACAACTGAAACGGGGTGGATGTTAACTGCAGTTTCGCGCTGCGTACGTGTCATGCACGTGTGGTTGCCATGGTTGATGCGCGAACGTCATATTCAAAATGGCGACTAGACAGCAGAAAGCAACTGGAACACGATATCAACCGTTTCATTTACCAACAGGATGGAGCTCCGCCAAACTGGCACAAATAGGTTCGTGACTACCTTTATCGACAAATCCCACAACGATGGATTGGTCGATGTGGCCGGGGTGGCAAGAGACTGTTTTCATGGCCGCCCAGGTTGTCCGACCTTTCGTCATGTGACTTCTTCGTTTGGGGATATGTTAAAGACTTTGTTTACGTACCACCGTTACCTATCATTTTGGCTGAGTTGCGGAATCGCATCATCACGACTGCATTCTCTACCATCAACGCGACCATACTGAGTAATGTGTAGAGCAAAATAAACTATCGCCTTGAAATCTGCCGTATCAGATGGATATATCTCAAGGAGCACATATTGAACATCTGTAGTATGGACGTCAATCTTGCATACTTTGATTCTTTTGTAATAACCCTGTACTCCGATTCGAACCAGAAATTTCTTTTTAAAATAGATTAATTATAAAACTCACAGAAATACGTTAAATGAATGAGTTAAGTAGTTTTAAATAAACTTCTGGTGTAAAATAGTTTTAAAAAACTTGAGTAAAATTTCCGGTAGAAATAGTGTTACACGTACTGCGAACACCCTGAGTTTAACAACTTTGTATTTAATCGATTAATTAATAACAATATGCTTCTACTAAATACAGCGAAGATAACTGTTATTAATTTCTGGTATTAAACTTTTTTTTTCTCTCAAATTTGAGGTCGACTTTTGTTGGAGTAGACACGATAATTTTCACATAATTAAATAAATATGTTCAAATTTTAAATGATGCTTTGCCATCCAATGGCTAATTTTTAGACACCCTATATATTCATTTTATCATTATTTATGTGCCCTAAACAACATAAGAACTTTTCTTTTTCAATTAACTATCATTCTTAATAATCAAAGAAATCTACAAGGAAAAGGAACTCGATTTATCAGACAAGATTGACTTTCTACAGGAAGTCCAGTTGAAACAAAATGTCAAGAAAATAGACAAATTACCCTTTTGATCATTTAATCCCATTGGTGCACCGAAGGGTTAGAAAAAATATTCTGTGAAAATAGTTCCTTTTTATCTTTAAGAATGAATTGTTTTTCTCAATAAAAAAAATTACATTCTTCTACTTACGTTCCGGTAACTTCTATTAAACTCTTTTAAGGTTTATAATAGTTGTTTTTATGAAGATGTTGTAGTATTTAATTGGTACTTAATATAATTAGCGTAATAGTTTGCGCAAAATGAAATTTATTTCAAATTAATGAAAGATTTGAAAAAAAATAACATTGTTAGTACGAAAGTGAGCATTTAAAAAATATAACATTTAAAAATTAGAGACTCTCATGAACTGTTTTATTAGTGAATACAGATATGCATTTAAAATAAAAGAACAAATAAATATTATACAAAACTCATGAAATAAAACTCGATTTAAAATTCAGGTATGCAATTGTAAATGTCTCTTAGCATCAAATTCATCTTACGATTAAATAATAATAACAAATAAAAAAAAATGATTCACTGTCAATAATTAGCAAATTACAATATTTGAAACGGCCTGCTACAAAAATCCTTCATTCAGTAAGATTGAAATAAATAACGCCTTAGCATGCTTTCCGACATAGTGTCGGTATAACGAGGGATGAGATTTCTCCGCTTTTGTGCTAACCAGTATAATCTTAAAGAAAACGTTGTTCTGGCAAATCGCAGAATGTTCAGATTAAATAAAATAACATTTTCTGTAAGATTACACTGGTATGTAAAAAAGAAAAGAAATCTCATCCCTGGGTATAACTGGAAAGTACCTTTTATTATTTTAAGGTCTTTCGCATAATTTGTGTACGCTTTTAAAGTTTTAATTACATATTTTTCGTAAAAGTCAGATATATCTTCATAAAAACGTTTTAAGTTTAATAAATCAATTGATTAATAATAAATTTATTAAACTATGATGGTGAAGATATATAATATAGTTCTGCCATAGTTGATAAGTTATTAAAAATACTTAAAACTGACTATAAATTAATGAGAAAAAAATTAACAAATCTTAAAACTTGCTTCAAATATTAACACTGACCGTCATAAACTTCAGAATCGTGTAGAATAATTATCTCTATATCCCAATAACAATTCAATTATCTTTCAAATAGACTTTTTTTTTAAATTGTAAAACTCCTTAAGAAACTTAGACTAGAATCTTGTTTCTCAAATAGGAAGTTATTTAATATATATTTTTTTTTTCAATTTGTGAATATAAAAAATGTTTATTTTCAGACCAAGTCCAAAGATCGGTATAAAAATCGAACGCGAGTCCATTTCAGAACGACTCTTTCTGTCGGGGCTCATGGGCTCGGGCTGAACGCGTTTTATCTGTAGTCTAAATACATTTTAATATTTTCGTCGAAATATAGTGTTAGTCCCTCTAATCGATCAGATATATTTAAGTTTATATTACTTATTTGTGTAGCACTTTTTAAAATAAAGAATGCCTAAAGGTAAATAGTGATATATATAAAATATTGTATAATATTGTATAATATTGAATAATATTGTATAATATTGTATAATAAAATATTGATTTATATTGTATTATATATATTATATTATACGTATAATATTGTATAATAGGGGTGTCCAACTGTGGCCCGCCGGATACCACTAAAATTTTATAGTAAACTTTTCCTTATCTAATCATCGAATTTTTGTGATTCAACTAGTTGACTATTTCTTCTAAAATTTAGTGGTATCAGGCGGGCCACAGTTGGACACCCATGATGTATAATATTGTATATATAATATTGTGTAATAATATATTGATATATATTAAAAATTGATAGAAGAAATTACGACAGGAACTTGAAATTCAGAAATTCATTAGCTTATGCTTTATTTGAAAGTCAATATGCTTTAATATATTCACCAATGTATTTCCGAAGAGCATCTAAATTATAAATGAAATAAAGTTTAGTGCTATGTATGACATAAACTGCTGAAATAACTCATGTAAATTGCAACACTCATGCAATCGCGTTTTTATTTCGTCGATATTTGTACCAGCCATGAACATACTATACCTTTAATATATTTCTAAAAATAAATAATTACACATTTGGTATAGTACTTGGATATCTTGGAGGCGGGGCTCGATAACTGCACGTGGAAGCGGGGACAATACCACGGTCTGTGACTACGGCTCTTTCTGAAGAGTGATTTTCATGTTGTTTAAAAAGTTTAATTTATGTCATGAATAAAAAGGAAATTGCCATTCGAAAACAGTGGTGACTGCCTGACTGCTTCCATTAATCGTCCGTGGATTGGATATTTTAACACCTCGTCCAATTCGTCATTCCGAAAGTCCTTGTTTTTAATAAAAATGATAATAGTACGCCGATGTGGCAGTGGCCTATTTTGTTTGCAATGACAAAAATATGTGAAGTAGCAAAATCCCAAATCATGCGTAAATAAATATATCAAATCATTTATTAAACTTGTTTATCCCTTTGAGGGCGGTGGGATATATTATATCCCACCTAATTTTAATTCGATTCGAACCAAAAACTTTTAATAAAATTTTACTTTTTAAACTTTGACAGGAAAAGTTGAAAAATTGCTTTTCTTTATTTTAAACTGAATTCTTTCGTAAATACCGGTGTGATTTCGACGTTACAGGAGCACAATTGCTTGCCCCTGAAAGGGTTAAAAGTTACACAAACAATTTATGCATGAACTAACAAACCTGTGAGATGCAACCTTCTAAGTAATGTACTTATTTTTGTATAAATATAAAAAACAATTTTTGCCAACGTTTTATGAAATTTCTAGTATGTCTACCAATTAATTTTGTATAGCATCATTTAATATAGTAATTTATTTATCTTACATTAAAGCTCGTATAAATGTCAATTATTGTCTGTAAGTTAAATTTTAGAAATTTACCATAGCATCTACCTCTGATTTTTTTTTTCAAAAATACGATTTTGTTTTTCTATTAGATGTGGCACTTCATAAACAATCAACTCCAATGGGATTATTAACTTTGTTTATCAGACAATATTGAAATTCCAAAGGACGTATATCCAAAACAAAATGTCAAAATAATGACAAATTATCTTTTAACCAATTAATCACTCCAGTACATTGGAGAGTTAGAAAAACTATCTGACAAAAAAATTACACTTTTTTGCGTGTCTATTGTGATTTTCCAAGCAATTACATCTTCCTATTTTTGATAAGCATTGTTATGGTATTTTTTATCACTAGGCGATTTAATGACATTTTTTATCAGAAAAGTTATGTTTTAAACATATTCATTCATATTAATTTCAATCAAATATTTACTATCTTAATAACATTAAAATGATTCCCATGTAATCAACATTGATTTAATGAAGCATATAAATATAGAAATACCTGCTAAGACGGAATTTCAAAGAACCAGAGAAACAGACCGTTTTCAACAGCTTTCCGCTTTAGCCGACATGCCAGCATTTGGAATTGAATTGTGTTCATTTGGTGTGGTGTATATTTCTGTACAAGAGCCGAGGAATAATATATATGTGAATCGGATGCATGTGGTTTTGCAGTTCCCATAACATGTCGACCGCAGCTAGAAGAGGAGCGGCCTGAGTTCCTACGGAAACTCATTAGGTCAGCAATAACGATTCACAATAAAGATGATGACTAAAGGATTTCGCCTCTCTAGCCTGGGAACGGAATATTAAGATTATCGTCAGATCTACTTTGGAGATTGACTTGTCCGGTTGGCTTTAGGCACGACGGCCTAGCTCCGGTCTGATATTGGAAAGACGCGTTAAATGCGGCAGAATCACCCCCTATTCCCCTTAACCCTGTATATAATCTGTAATTAGTCTGTATATATAACTGTGTTTTACTCCAGAGATTAAAATAGTATAGTTTTTTACAAAAGACTCTTCAATAGTCTCACCAGCCTAATTAATACATGTGGGCATCGGCCGGTCCAGAATTCGCAACCAGTTAATTAATCTCCCTAGACAACCCCGGCCACTGAATATGTTTTAAACTGCCCTAGAATTTTTCCGCTGCCGGGAAAAAAAAGACGAGAAGAAGAAATCTGTTTTCGACCAGCGCATCTCAATTTACTTTCGCAGATGAGAGATGAATCTGTTTTTTTTCGCCTCCGAAAATGCGTGTCACAAAGAGAGTGTGAATCATTTCGATTTTTCTTCAACATCATTAAAATACAAGTAGATATTTTTTTTCTTTTTAACTCTCCAAGATGCAAGTATTTATATGTTTATTGCTATGGATAACTTATTTAGAAGTAAGTGGAATTTCTATTAATTTGAAATGGAACTTATAACGACGTTCCGTCTATAAGACATCTGTAAACTGTTTAAAAAATCCGATGAACGGAAAGTGTGACCCATATTTTTCTTATCGGGCTGACATCTGCTATTGAGTGCGAAATTGATTCCGAATAGAATCTGTGTTTTTTTTTTTCCTGTGAAGGAAACAAATTGCTGTAGTTAGCTTATTTTTTTAAGCATCGTCTTGCACGATAAAACGAATAGAAGTACACATTTGATTATTTTTAATTAATCATGCTTTTACAAGAAATAAAGCCGGTTCTCGCTCAAATTAATTCAGCACGAGACGAACGCATTAAATGGTTGCATAAGCTTGTATTTGATTCGGATCAGACTCGCAGTAATCGAAAAAAAGTTAAGAGCTTTTACTGGCTTCACTTTTGAAGTAGGTACTACAGAATTTGAAGAAAAAGTTACTTCAACTTCTAGTGACTTCCCCTTGGCCCAACTAATTTCAATAGCAAATTTATTATGTGTGGACATTACATGCGATAAAAATGAAATTTCAAAACGCATTATTGAATCGCTTTCGGATTTAGACAAATTTCAGAGTTCACTGTTACCTCAAAGTGACTCAGAAACTGAGAATCACGATGAAAACGACTCTCATAATGCCTTAGGATTCAACTCATCGTCTACCTTTTCAAGTTCCCCTTCAAAAAACAGACAATCCTTTGTCCCGATTACGCCAAGTGACATTCGTTATGTACCACGTCAATCAATTTCTTTTACTGACATTGAAAATTTAATTACACATTTTTCCGGTAAATCAGTAGAAAATATTTTACAATGGTTCGAAAGATTTGAAGGATTGGCTTTAACATTTCAACTTAACGATTTACAAAAATTTCTTTTCGTTGAAAGAGCTCTGAAAATTTCCGCGTTATTGTTCGTCCGAAATGAGCCTACATTAACATCCTATGCAGCATTAAAACAGGCTTTGAAACGCGAATTCGCACATATCTCCACCCCCGCGCAAATTCATGAAATGTTAGCTACACGTACCTGTAAACCCAATGAAAGAATGAGCGAATATTTTCTTGTAATGAAAGAAATTGCACAAAGAGCTAGCATAGACGATGCATCTCTCATGCATTACTTTATCACCGGTATCAGAGTTTCTCCAACTAATAAAGCAATTCTTTTTGGCAGCCACACCCTCACTGAATTCAAATATAAACTTCAAACATATCAAAAAATTTGCGATCAAAGTGCCCACTATCGCCAGTCGCAGCCACCGCCTACCCATTTTGTTGTTCCTAAACCTTTACACGCCGAAAGAGCGCCGAGAAAGACCTGTTACGATTGTGGAGCAATCGGACACCTTACAAAACATTGTGTTCATAAAAACGAAGGAGTTAAGTGTTTTGCATGCAACGCCTTCGGGCATAAAAGTTCCCAATGCACTCAGACAACCAGTCGTAAAGTGTAAAACACCAGCACCCTTCCCTCCGAAATTCGCGTAGTGGAATTGGATAAATCTCGTCAAAACATGACAAAATTAGTAAAAGTTGCAGATTTAGCGATAGATGCATTGTTTGATACGGGTAGTCAAATTATAGCTGTACGTCAAGACCTGTACCGATTACTTGGCTCCCCGACACTAACCGAAAGTTAATTTTTTTTAAATTTAGTTGACTGCTGCCCTATTTAAGACGAATCTTTTTATTTTTTTGCGTAAAGTATCTTATCTACTTTCTACTTAAGACGAATAAATGGAACGTATGTTACATTTTAAAGACGATTTAAAGACGAAAAGACGATTTAAAAACGACATTTTAAAAGACGACTCCAAAAGACGAAATATGTTTTGTATGTTAGATACGAACGACGTTTTCTATTTTTTTTTATCATTTTTTTTCTTCTTAAGACGTGTTTATCTTTTTATAGTGTAGTGCAGTCCACGCTAAGTATTCATAACGGAGAAGTCTAAATTATTTTTTTTCCTTTTCTCTTTTATAGAAAAATTTTCTTTTTGGCTTTCAGATTTATGAAAAATTTCGTTTTTTTTTGTTAAATTTTCTTTTTCCTCTCGATGTTAATCTTGGTCGGACGCGTGCGTGGGCGCACACATGTCGGATAGCCGAGTGTGAATGGGATGCATGTGGTTTTGCAGTTCCCATAACATGTCGACCGCAGCTAGAAGAGGAGCGGCCCGAGTTCCCACGGAAACTCATTAGGTCAGCAATAACGATTCACAATAAAGATGATGACTAAAGGATTTCGCCTCTCTGGCCTGGGAACGGAATATTAAGATTATCGTCAGATCTACTTTGGAGATTGACTTGTCCGGTTGGCTTTAGGCACGACGGCCTAGCTCCGGTCTGATATTGGAAAGACGCGTTAAATGCGGCAGAATCACCCGCTATTCCCCTTAACCCTGTATATAATCTGTAATTAGTCTGTATATATAACTGTGTTTTACTCCAGAGATTAAAATAGTATAGTTTTTTACAAAATACTCTTCAATAGTATCACCAGCCTAATTATTACATATATATATATAAGGAATAATATCTATTCTGCGGGGAAAATACCGCGGTCTGTGACTACGACTTTTTCTGAAGAGTAATTTTTATGTAGTTTAAAAGTTTAATTTATGTCTTGAATAAAAAGGAAATTGCCATTCGAAAACAGTGGTGACTGCCTGACTGCTTCCATTAATCGTCCCTGGATTGGAGATTTTAACACCTCGTCCAATTCGGCATTTCGAAAGTCCTTGTTTTTAATAAAAATGATAATAGAACACCGATGTGGCAGTGGCCTATTTTGTTTGCAATGAGAAAAGTATGTGAAGTAGCAAAATACCAATTCATGCTTAAATAAATATGTCCAATCATCTATTAAACTTGTTTAAAAGTTACACAGACAATTTATACATGAACTAACAAACCTGTGAGTTGCAACCTTCTAAGTAATGTACTTATTTTTGTATAAATGTAAAAAACAATTTTTGCCAAAGTTTTATGAGATTTCCTGTGTGTCTACCAATTAATTTTGTATAGCATCATTCAATATAGTAATTTATTTATCTTACATTAAAGCTCGTATAAAAGTCAATTATTGTCTGTAAGTTAAATTTTAAAAATTTACCATACCATCTATCTCTGAAAGAATTTTCCAAAATACGATTTTTTTTTTCTATTAGATGTGACACTTCATAAACAATCAACTCCAATGGGATTATTAACTTTGTTTATCAGACAAGATTGACATTCGAAAGGACGTATATCCAAAACAAAGCGTCAAAATAATGACAAATTATCTTTTAATCACTGCAGTACATTGGAGATTTAGAAAAAAACATCTGACAAAAAAGGTACACTTTTTTTGCGTGTCTGTTGTGATTTTCCAAGCAATTATATCTTTCTATTTTTGGTAAGCATTGTTATGGTATTTTTTATCACTAGGCGATTTAATAATTTGTTTTTTTAATCAGAAAAGTTTTATTTTAAACATATTCATTCATATTAATTTCAATCAAATATTTACTAATTTAATAATATTAAAATGATTCCCATGTAATCAACATTGATTTAACCCTTTCAGGGGCAAGCACGTGTGCTCCTGTAACGTTGAATTCCCACCGGAATTTAGGAAAGAATTTAGTTCAAAATAAGAATAAGCAATTTTTCAACTTTTTCTCGTCAAAGTTAAAAAAGTAAAATTTAATTAAAAGTTTCTGGTTTGAATCGGATTAAAATTAGGTGGTATATAATATATACCACCGCCCCTCAAAGGGTTAATGAAGCATATAAATATAGAAATACCTGCTAAGACGGAATTGCAAAGAACCAGAGAAACAGACCGTTTTCAACAGCTTTCCACTTTATCAGACATGTCATCATTTGCAACTGAATTTTGTTCATTCGGTGTGGTGTATTTTTCCGTATAAGAGATGATTACGCTATACACAGGATTTACCGTATTAACAATATTTATTTGCAGCACTTAATATCTTTTAGGGTCATTTAATCTTCCGTCTAGTAGACATAATTATCCTCAAATTTACAAGCATACGCATGTAAAAATTTCTTTGCAATGTTTTGTACAAATTAATAAATAAATTATCCAATTAAATATTGAATATTTTATTGTAATATATATTTCTGAAAAATTTGATCAATTTATGTAGTGACAGTAGAAACAGAAATAAATTACTACTTTCTCCTGATATTTAAATTGATTTTAAGAAGCAAAAAGTTTATATATCACGAAAAAGTACATTTTTTGTTCTTGCTCTTAGTGATTTACGAAAGTGCAAAACATGTGTAAAAAGGTGACCTAAAAGCAATGGTGGGAAGATAATTAGCTTGATATTTTACAATAATTGTATTTTATCTATTGTAGGTACAATAAATATTTATAATAATGAGGCATCGCAAGCAGGATTCGTACGCTTTTACCACAATTTTTTATAGCAACTTTCGATTTAATATTTAAATAGTAGACATTGCATACCACTCGTTTAATACTAGAACTAGCGGAAATTTTACTCAAGTTTTTTAAAACTATTTCACACCAGAAATTTTATTTAAAACTTCTTGACTTATTCATTTAACGTATTTCTGTGAGTTTTATATTTAATTTAATTTAAAAAGAATTTTCTGATTTGAATCGGAATATATTCATTTGGTAATTGTCAAAATGACGGCTCATGGTAGTTCAAGTGTTAATTCCAGGACATTAATGATTTTCTGCAATTAAATAAGGCGAAAAATTTTATTAAAAATTGTTGTAAAAGCTTACGAAACCTGAAAAGGGTGAGAAATTCCCATCTGAAGAATAATTTCTACCACAAATGTATTTTTTCATAAAAGCGGTTTATTTAATAACGAAAGATAACTTATACGCTTTACCCAGAAAAGAACTCTGTAGAACAAAAACTGATATCTATTTCTAAAACTTTTAGAATGCTTTGTTTAGATAATAGCTTGGGTGTATTAGTTCAAATCTACGTGCATCCTTAAATGATTGACATGCTTTCAAATCCACATTGAACTGAAACATTATGGTATAATTGGTCTCCTTGTTCATAAAATGACCGCGAAGATACCAAGATATATATTTTGAAATTAACGAACATTAGTATATGACAACAGAAACATGGTCAGTTTTACATGATTTCTTTTGTAATTTTATTATTATTGTCTTACATGTTGTTAATTAATTTTTTGTGATATATTAATAAAATTATAAATGAAATGAAACTAATAGCATGCACAGAAATCGGACGAATTTGAATATTGTTTTATGAATGACAATTAAAATTTTGTACCAAAAATAATAGTATGCATTCGTGAAAGAAATTTTGTGATATATAATTTTTGTATATAATTTTTTGTATATATTTTTTATATATAATTTTTGTGATATATTGATAAACTTATAAATGAAATGAAACTAATAAAACAAAAATTGGACGAATTTGGATATTGTTTTATGAATGACAATTAAAATTTTGTATCAAAAATAATATTATGCATTTGTGAAAGAAATTTTGTGATATATAATTTTTGTATATAATTTTTTGTATATATTTTTTATATATAATTTTTGTGATATATTGATAAACTTATAAATGAAATGAAACTAAAAAAACAAAAATTGGACGAATTTGGATATTGTTTTATGAATGACAATTCAAATTTTGTATCAAAAATAATATTATGCATTTGGGAAAGAAATTTTGTGATATATAATTTTTGTATATAATTTTTTATGTATTTTATATATATATAATTTTTGTGATATATTAATAAAATTATAAATGAAATGAAACTAATAAAACAGAAATCGGAGGAATTTGAATATTGTTTTATGAGTGACAATTAATATTTTGTACCAAAAATACTATTATGCATTTGTGAAAGAAAATGCTGCACTTGAAGCAATACACGTTAATTTAAAAAATATATATATTGGCTCAATTCGTATTCCTTTAGGATATGGAACAAATTAAGTAATGTGTGTTTCAACGAGGACTAAATTTCTTGAAATATTATAATCCATTAATACATTCAACGCCATGACTCACGAATATGTGTGCCCACTGGCGACTCGTGACTGAAGTTATTTGGGGCACTAAATGCATGGTTACAAAAATTAGTATTTTCTTACCACTATTTTTTTTTAAAGAAATATTTGCCTTATTTATTGGTAGAAACTTTGCCATTATATGAAGTAAAAGTTTCCTTTAAAAAAATAATGGTAAGAACAGAATAAAAGTTTCAACCGTGCATTTAGTGCCTCAAAAAGAGCTAGGCACGAGCCGCCACTGTGTGTGCCATCAATATTTCTATTGAAGACAATTTATTTCTATGACGGGGACAGTGGAGAATCAAAATCATGACATGTGACTGAAAAATTGATTATTTGTGTTTGAAGAATTATGAAACTAGATGCTCAAATTTATGTGATGCAAAAAGAATTTTTCAATTCTGAGGCTTCTTTGCACAGATATGATCTTTTATTTTTGTTAAAACTCTACATATTTATACAGTTTTTTAATTAAAATGCTGTTTTATCAAAAGTGAAAATTTTGCCTATTTCTAACTTTTGAAACGTTCTATGCGCATTCATAATTATCAGATTCTTTTGAAATTTATTCTGTATATCCTCTATATATTAATGAGTAAATGTTAGCAGAAAAAAGTATCTCAGGTGTGTTTTAATGTTCAAATATGTGCGCATATGAAAGAAATAGCTACCTTTTTAGAAAAAAAACAAGGTATAATTTTGAAAATATATTTTTTTCTGATTATACATTCAGCGAACATTGACAATTCATGCCAACTTCCATTCTAATATATAAAAAATACCTCATACATAAATATCGTCTTATTTTATGCAAAAGAAATGCGCATGGGGCATTTTAAAATACAATAATTATTTGTTAATTTTAAATTTAAAAATTTATTAATTTAAAAACTTTTTATTATTTTAAAACCAAATTTTGAATATGACTATTTGAGCTTGTCATTAACTAGTCGGCCAATTTTCAAATGAGTCCATTCAAAATTCTAGGATTTGCTTTTTAATGTCCACTGTCCTCTGAAACTGAACTATTGACAAATTTTATGATCTAATATAATATAACAGTTAAATATATCATTCAATGAGTGTCTGGAAGAAGGGTCTGTGTTATAATTTTACCGAAATGAGGACAAACTACCGTAATTTCTGGCGTTAATTCGCAGCTCAAAGACTCGTTTTTTGACCCAGAAATTTTATTCAATGATTGTAGTTAAATATTTACAGCGATCTTTTAAGTTACATTTTATAAAATAATATTTCTGGGTCGAAAAACGACTCTTTGAGCTGCGGATTATACGCCGGAAATTACGGTATTTATGTAATTGATTATGCGATATTCTGAGCACCTAGTGCAGCCGGTCATAATTACCCTGATCTTCATGCTCTTCATTGACGAGTGAAACGAAACTAGTTAGGTGGGTAATGAGAGTTATAATATTATGTTTAGTTTATTGTTTTATTTAATTTCTTTTAATTTAAAGTAAATAAACTTGTATATTATGAAATAGTAATTTTTACTACTGGGTAATCGTCAATGATTCCACATACGCCCTTTTCAAACAAAAGCTACAACTTTCCAATTCTTTTCACATAGGTCTCTCTTTCAGACACTCGTGCAATTAATATTTTATAAGGGTCAGGTTCATTTCCCGGCCAACGTGTTAAAACGAAACCGATTACAATTACATGTAAGTAGTTCACAATTTTACGCACAGTAATTTTTACAAACGTTAAAATTGTAACCAATAAATGGCATATGCTGATTTATCGTATAAAGAAACTGAGAAATACAGCTAAATTTAACGCCATCTGTTTTCACTCTTAACCCTTTCCGGCATAGTGGTCCCACTCCGGGCACACTTAATTTTAATTCCAAACTTGCATGCGGCACCAAGAATAATTTAATAAAATTGTGTTTCTGTAATGAAAGCCTAAAATAAGGAGTTCATATTTTCTAAAAAAGTCGTTTGTAAATTCCGGTGTCAGTGAGCATATTCTCATTTTACGAACAAACTTTGTCTGTGCCGGAAAGGGTTAATCAATTAAACTCTTTCAATGAAAAGTACATAGTTTATATTTTGACATTTTAAAGTCGGCTTCAGCATTCTCATATTTTAAGAGAGCACACAGACATATATTTTCTAAATTGATAGCTACATTTAATCTTAACTATATAAAAAAAATATTTTGTATAAAAAGTGTCACCTTTTACGCAAATGTTTTAGTAACATACCACGAAGTTGTTTCTTAGAAATTACTGCCATTCGAATCTTGCAGTCCTGCTTTTCTCTTCTTTATTTAAGCTATAATTCATGAATTACTGAATTTTAATAATTATGATTGATTTAAATGTCCTAGCTGTAAAAGTCAAACATTTCTTATAAAATGGTCACATTGCAGATGCAACAGCTGTATATGTTTGCATACGTTCGGTTATTTAAATTTACACGTTTAAAAATGTATTATTGCTGAAATAAAATAAAACAAAATACGCAGGTGCTGTGCATTTTTATTATTTTTAAATATAACTTTTTCATCTATATCTAATTCTGAAGAATAAATTCATACAGTCGTGTTGCATAAAAATAGACATATATATATATAAGCGAAAATTTCTATTATACATTCCATTGAAGCAAATTATAATAAAATCAATTTCTTTTGAATAAACTTTAAGTTGAATAATTCATAAACATTTTCTTTTTCACATTCTGAATGAAAATTCCTAAAGTTGGAAAATCACTGAACTGCCAAATTTATTTTATTTTCGACATATATTCAGAAATGTTATGCTAAACTTATTTTTTTTTCAAATGTCTGTCACCGGTGAGAATGTATGTAAATTCTTTTGAAATAACTTAATTTTATCGAAGACTTTATATGAAACATTAACTTTTGCATTTTTTAAATGTCAAAATTGAAATTTTAATTATTTCAAATATTTTATTTCAAGATGTTATGTTAATGACAATTTAAATTAGCAGGGAGGAAATAATAAGCATTTAGAATATTTTAATTTTTCAATAATGTAAATATTTAATGGAATTTTTTAATTCTTTAAAGAACGAAAATTTTACGCATTACGTACTAGAACATTGATTTATTTCACTACAGCAAGTAAATTTAACAAAAAGAAATCTTATTTTAATGCATATATAAATCTTTTTTACAAACATAGCTGAAAATATAAGTTCTTGCATTGAAGTGATACAATTTTAGAAAGATAATAAAAGTTTCCCAAAAATAATCTTATGTTGATTATACTTATTTTTAAGCAAAATTATATATGAAATTTATGACATACTTAAAAAAGAACTAATAAAAACTGTTAAAATGAAACTATAGCACAAATATAAACAACTGTAAACTAATAAAACAACAACATAAAAAAAAACTTTTATCATTCAAATTTCCTCGATAAATATAAGTAAAGTTAGTTGATACTTCGACCAAAATTTCAATATGCATGTATTATGCATGCTAAGCCCGATTAATGTAGAAGAAATGGTCACGTTTTTAACAATAAATATATCAACAACTGGTCATTTGACTAGTACCAAAATCTAAATATTTTTATTCTAACCAGAAATTTTCTCATAAAGTAAATGAAATATAAATCACACAAAAGAGTTGAGTAACAGTTAAATAGTTTTAAATAAAAAATCTAGTGTGAATTAAAAAAAAAAAAAAAAAAAAAAAAAAAAAAAAAAAAAAAAACAGTTAAATAGTTTTAAATAAAAAATCTAGTGTGAATTTAAAAAAATAAAAAAAATAAAATAAAATAAAATAAAAAAAAACATGAGTAACGTCCCGGATTGTTTAGTGTTTAAAGAGCACTTGTCGTCTTATTTAATACAAAAATTCTGTGTTTCAAGAAAGTGAAAATTTATGTACCAATAGTAGACTGTTTTTTTTTCATTATTCAGATTGCTCGATCTGCACCACTTTTTTGAAATGGCATAATTCGCTTTATTTAATATGTCATTAAAAAGGCAAATTTCACTTTATCAAAAACTGGTGGTAAATAAGAAAACGGAATAAAGAAAAAGCAGACCACTGGGAACACTGTTGCAAACGGGTTAAAAAACTGTATAAGACAGGGGTCTAACCCAGGACACTTGGATTAATATATAAAAGCACCAGCAACTAAGCAATTTGAATAAGTCTGGTTGACGCCATTCACTCAGACATAAATTGGGCATTAAGGGTCTGCGATTTTACGTAGCACACCAGGATAAATCTCTATTTATACCATAAAAGAATCGATATGTATTATATATTTCTAATTCTGTCGAAATAAGTATAAAATTTCAAATATTTTTTTTTATTTTACAAAACACTCTTTTATAAGCATTTAATGTTCATCTTGAGAATCATACCGAATTTATTGACTACTGTTCATTAAAAATAAAATTAAGAAATAATATAAAAAAATCCGTTACAGTACTTTAATTTGGTGTGGTCACATACTCGATTATGAAGCATTCTGAACTTCTTTTACGCTTAGAAGTAAACTCAACGAAATGAATTTATTAAAATATAGATATTTTTTGCTCTGCTTCTTTTTAAAGATAGGGTAATACAGGAGTGCAAAAATGTAAGCGCCAATGGGCTGATTCCCACCACAAACTTTTTTTAGTTTTCTTTGTCAAATTTTATTAGTGTACTTCGCCTAAATTTTAGCAGTATTCTTATTAGACGAAGAATACTAAAAATTTAGTGGTGGGAATCGGCCCATTGGCGCCTAGATTTTTGCACTCTTGGGGGTAATAGGAAGGTAAAACTGTCAGGACGAATGCCAATTGTCCCACCGGTACAGGTTCTGAGGAAACCAAATTCGGCACGCATCAGACGGAGGCCGCGGACAGTCCGCCATGATTTCGCCACGACTCAGGCTATCATCCAAGGAGGTGCACCGCCACTTGTATATCACTCCACCTGCAACCAAGTGATACACGAACTCTTCCCTTCAACAGCAGAGCCTTGTACAAAATGAAACTGCCGCATGACAGTTAGTACGTGCCTGAACCCCCAAAAGCTTCGGGAACCGAATGCTAATGAGGCGGCCGTGACCTAGGCCAGTGTAATAGGAAGGTAAAGTGAAACATTATTTAAAGTATATTTTCAGAATTTCTAAATTAATCTCCCTGCGTATAATCGTTAATTAATTAATATTATACTAATAATTGATAAAAACGTATTTTTTTAATATTACACATTTTATTTATAATTGATTATATATTTTTTAGCCTTTAAAATACTTCAGTGTTTCAGTTTCACAGACTTTTGGCTAGTGTTTATTGGCGCATCATTAAATCCATTGTTGTTTCAATTCTTATACTATAGTACGAGTTACAGATAATATTTTGAGATTTATCACTTGAGACGGGTTAACGGATAAAGACCTAAAATTAATGTATTAATTTATAATTAAATTTTAAAAATATGAAAATGTAGTACTGTCATCGAAAACACGTCTGTGAACAGTGGCGTTTCGTGACTGTCTTTTTTGGGGGCACTAAATGCATGCCTGAAACACATATTATATTCATACCATTATTTTTTACAAGAAATCTTTTCCTTGTTTAATGGTAGAACTTTCTGTCAGTAAATAAAAATAAGTATTTTTTTTTTTTTTATTATTAATAGTGGTAACATAAGAATAAATTTAGCAGCCATGCATTTAGTGCCCCAAATAAAGCCAGTCACGAGTCGCTACTACCTGTGAACGTAATTTTTATAATTCTAGTGTAGCAGCAAGTGGGTAAAAAAATACATATTGATCGAATTTCTTTTGAACAAACTTTAAACTGAATAATTAAAAAATAATTTACCCACGATCCACATTCAAATTTCAGAAGTTGAATAATCGATAAACTTTTACATTTATTTTATGTGGTCCGACATTAATTCAGAAAAGTTATAATAAGCATATTTTTTTTTTAAGTTAGCATTCGGAATAAATATATTCAAATTCTTTGGAAATAAGCTCGATTAAATGGAGACTTTGACAAAAGCATTCGCGTTTTATTTTATTTTATTTTATTTTATTATTATTTATTTTTTTTTTTTTTGCAACTGCCAAAATTGAAATGTGAATTATTTCAAATATTTCATTTTAGTATGCTATGTTAATAGCTATTTACATTAGTGGAATAATAATATGTTATAAGAATGTTAAAAAAATATTTTTGGAAGGTGTTAGTGTTGAAATTAAACATTTATTTATTTTATGTTGACTTTCAATTCATATACTCCAGTAAGTGAATATTATAAAAATAATATTTATTCTATTATTAATTCATGCGTAAATGTTTTTAGAAATATATCTATAAATATATTCTTTAACTTATTAGTAATATTCAATTAAAAAAAATAATGATGTTTTGTAATGGATAATCTGTGTAAATAAAATTATAATTAAGCAAACAAATATTAAATATCAATGAAGGTACTTGAAACACATTTTATTCTTCAGAAATATATACGTGTAAAAGTCTATAAAAAATTAGAATTTCCTTTTAACACAATGACTTCATTTTCTCTGTCCGTCTATCCGTTTTCTATCTCTTGTAAATATACTGTGAACGTAATTTTTATAATTCTAGTGTAGCAGCAAGTGAACATCGAAACACGACTCGGATTTCCTTGTAATATTTATATGTTATTGCCGTTTACTATAGCGCAATCGCTATAGAATAGTTCGTTTATATGGACAGTAAAATGTATTGCGTCACATTTTAGTCAACCGAAAAAAATGTTTTAACACTTTGCCGTCCGGCGACACCACAGTGTTGTCGTACGTAAAGTAACTCAGTTTTAATCCTTAAATCCTACATTGGCACCACACTTTTGGAATGAAAAATTCATTTTTATGAAGAACATGAGGAAAAGATTTTACTTATTTTGGAATAAATTTATTTCTAAATTCTGGTTGTCAATCAATCATTTCAACATTTTACGAATAGAAGTATTTTTACGAGACATGCGGACGGCAAAGTGTTAATAAAATCAATATTTTATGCTTAACCCAAGGGTAGTCGGGTCTTTTTCAAGCAAGAGTACGGCAAAGTGTTAAGCTCATTTTGATGATGTTTCACCATTTCAAACATACTGCAATTAATATGCATTTATAAGGCACAAATAGTTCATAGCAGGTTTTTAATGCTATATCTGACTTTATATGCAAATTGCCACTTACAAACGCAGAAGAATATGCAAAAGGAACAATGTTTGTCTGATTACCCCGCGGATTATGCCAGTTTTCAACATTATACTCCTCTTATTCAGATGATAAAAATGCATCCCCTCCAGGAAGTTTTTTTTGGAAGAATAATTTACTACTATCGCTTTCACGATCTTAGGCTAACATTTTTACCTTCAACTCTAAAGAAAGAGTTTTGCCTGCAATGTACTAAGAACTGCAAAGAATTGAAAGAGTGTAAAAGTGAAACATTTCTAAAATGTTTGTATTACTTTGTCTTAAACTGAACAGAGTGCCGACCGAAAGCAGTTTTCGATGAAATCTTATCCAGCGGGCCAAACGATAAACAAGACAAAAAAGACTTGGCGAATAACGAGTTGCAGGAATACCTTTAGCATTTCATTCTAAATGTAAACATCTTCAACTACGATAAGATTTTTATTTTATTTTTTTAAAGCGGTGCCAGTAGAATATAAAAATAGTCGTCACTGGCAGCCCTGGATTCTAAGCAGCGCCAGGGCCTGATTACCGGCGGAGCAAACTTCCACCATTAAAAAAAGAATAGAAATTGTTGTCTTATCCTTTAGAGATATTTTGCATAGATATGGAGTTTAAATAAGGAGAAAACTTCCTTCTATTTAAATTTACTGGTGGAAGTTTACCCCGCCGGTAATCAGGCCCTGAGAAGTACTCGTGACCTGATTGAGATTTCCTTAACACTACAACGACCATGAGCGGTCATTTTGACCGCTACCAAAAGAATATATTCCGATTCAAACCAGAATTTTATTTTTAAAATAAATTAAATATAAATCTCTCAGAAGTATTTTAAATGAATAAGTCCTTTTCAGAGTTTTAAATAAAAATTCTGGTGTGAATTAGTTTTATAAAACTCGAGTAAAATTTCCGGTTGTTAACATAACCGTGGCGCTCAACGTGTTGAATAGAATACTTTCTCTGATAAACTACAGTCTAAATCAATGTACATAAATCGATGCACTAAGTTTAACACATTGACGGACAGTAGGAACAAGTAAAGTTCGAAAATTGACACTATATGTTTTTGTAATTTTTAGAATATTAGAAGTATAGTTTTACTCTTTCTGCTTAAATAAACTTAATTTTGACTAATTCAGCACCTTTAAATAGGTTGCACTACTCCTTTCACAACCACTCAGGGTGGCTAGTGGTCAGGGAAAAATACAGTAAAAAAAAGTGATAAACACCAGTATATTCATATAGAAAAAATTATGTTGATTATTTTATCAAATAATCTATTTGAATTTTTCTAAAAGAATAAACTGGTAATTGTCATTTTTTTACTATATTTTTCCTTGACCACTAGCCACCCTGCACGTGCATACTGAAGCTGCAACTTGTATAACAGATGGTAAACGAACTTCAACCTAAGAAATTGTTTCCAAAACATGACACTGGGCTTCTACTTGTACGCAGGTAAATGCACATTTGTGCTGCCATAGCCGTAGTGTTTAAAAACGTCCGTTTCGTTTTGGGCGGCTATAGCCGTCCTGCCAGATTATGAACTTCGCTTTGGCGGCTATAGCCGCAAGTGTCTGTCAACGTGTTAATAAAACAAAAGAAAAGGAACACTTTTGATCTCGAATTATGATGAAGTAATTTTTAATTAAATCTATTTTCTTTAAAACAAACTCGACATACATAGGTGAACAACGTATAAAAATGATTCCCATACGCAATCAAATAGTTTCTGCTTTTCAAAAATCTTCTATTTTTAAAATAATTTTATTTGCGTCGACATACAATCAAAAAAGTTACCCAAAATTTATTTCTTTAAATGTCTGTAAATAAATTGCGTAAAAGTAACTTGATTTCCTCGCAGACTTTATGTCAAGCATTGAATATGGCAAAATTTAAATGTCAAAAGTGAACTGTTGAACATTTAAAACATTTTATTTTTGGATGTTAAATGGAATTTGAGGGAATCTGCATTGGATAGCAATTAATAAAGTTGAGAAAGGATTTAAATATTTTCAAAAAGATAAAATGAAAATTTTAGTTCAATTGAAATGGTCAGAACATAAGGTTCAATGTATCGATTTTTCAAACTTCAGTGTATAGCATTAAAAAAAAAAAAAAAAAAAAAAGAGAGAGAGAGAGAGAGAGAGAGAGAGAGAGAGAGAGATTTATGGCATCCTTAATGCACATGCACATTTTTCATACAAAAATTAATTTATAAATTATAATTTCATTACGTTAAATTATACAATATAAATATATGTATATACAATTATACAATAAAAATAAAATTATAAAATCTCTTTTAAAGTTTAAATTATATTTTGTTTGCTGTTGTTACCACACTACAAACGCGTCACTATAAATATTATGCTCTTGTAAAAAATATTGTTAATATTTTTTTTTTATTTTTATTTTAAATACGAAACATTTATGTTACATATATAATAATATATATGTTACATAAATATTATAATTGTTTAGAAATAAGCTATAGTTATACTCTTTTTCCCAATACAGAAAGAAACAAGGAAACATTTATATGTTATTTTTATGCATGCAATTTATCGGGGGGGGGGGGGGGGCACGATTATTTTACTACCAGTATAATTATATTCTACATTTGGCTTTATTTAATTCTTGAACGGTATGAATTAAATGTAAGGTGATCGTGCCCCTGCAATTTATTGCTTTAACATTTTACCTATTCTTAACACATACTATGCTTGTAGGAATAGACAGATTTTACAATATATAATATTTACGGTATTCCATGTCTATTTTTAAGATCTTTATAAAAAATGTAGAGCTGAATGCAAGAATGAAAATAACCAGAAACAAGTATCAAAACATCAACTTAAAAGTGCTACGGAGCGTTTATTCATTTTCTAAAAAGTTGTGTTTAAACTATATCATGAAAACGTCTCATGTCTCTTCATTGCACATAGTGTTTTTGGGTAAAAATAAAAAATAAAATGAGAACGTGAATGACAAAACAGGAAAATAACAAAAATAAAATAATAATTGTATATGCTAAATATCGTTCGGATTTAAGGGTGAGAGGTTAATTTTTTAAGCAACTACGGATTGTTATTGCAAAACGGATTTGACAGAAAAAAACTAACCTAATCGCCACTTCGACATACATACTGTACTTTATAATGCAAAATCTTTAACCCTATAGTGCATGAATTGTTTTTTTAGATTTGTATTTTATATACTTATATTAAGAATTCGACACCATCATTTTTAAGATAGATTTTTAATTTTATTTAGTAGCATATTTATGTTATATTTAGTTTAGGTTTAGAAGATTAATATTTCTATATAAATATAGTGGTTGCAAAGAACTTGATTTATTTATCAAAAGTTAAATAGAAAGTGTTGCCAATTGGCTACACTATGCACTGTAGGGTTAACAAGAATATTTAAAAATAATAATAATTCCAAAAGCACTTTTTATTAAAAATTAAATAGAAGAAAAATTGATTCTACTTTTACCCTTTTTTGAAAAATTATTTCTGCCATACCCTTATACTAGTATCTTTACAGAGAAATCTACGGCAAAGAAAAGTTTTTTTAAATTGTGGTAATATTGAAAATAAAAATAATAGCCAGTTCTGGTCAGTAATCAAAGGTTTAATTAAAACGTGATGTTACGTGATAATTCTTTTTCGTCCAAAATAATACGTAATAGAAAACATGCCCACCTCCGGACTTCAAAAACAGAAAAAGAAAAGAAAAATATACACTGTACAAGAAACGTTGTTTAATTAAATGTTTCTTGCCGTATGTGATAATCATTTGAAATCCAGATAATTTCATTCATTAAATAAATGTGTGGTTCGATTTTTTTTTATGAAAGAAACAAGTTAGCACGCAATATAAATGAAAAATATTTATAAAAATTCCCATAAATGGTCAATAAAAGTTTTACAAATCTAGATTCTCCATGAAAATGAATCTTGCAATTAATCTCCAAGCGTTCTATAATGTCATCAGATAAACAAACTAATTTTCGCGATAGTGAAACAATTAATTACGGAAAAAGGGTATAATTTGAGAATTATCTGTTTTTTTCTCTGATGAATCGGTTTTGTGAAGCTAAACAATTGCAATTTAATTGGACACAATATTTAATTAATGTTTCAAAATACCCGTGTCAGATAATCAAGCCACGATTATCGCATGGGCAAATTTCCAATAGTATTTTAGCATTGAAATTTTCGCCTTATTTAAACAGGAGTTTTATGTTTGGCCTTTTTTCTGTATTCGGAAATTCCGAATTCACACCAAAACATTTTGTTTGTTTATTTTTATAATGACAGACATTTTGTGATTAATTAAAATAAAAGTTCTTCTTTTGGAATTTCCTGTACTAATTCGGAATCTCTGAACATAAAAGAAGCCTTAACTGGCAACCATAAAATAAGCGCTGAATTTATGTTTCAAATAAGGAAAAACATTCTATTATAAAATACTTGTAGAAATTTGATTCTGCGGTAATCATGCTCTGCAGATAAACAATGTATGATTCTTTACAGCTATTATTTAAAGATACAATGCGAATTTTGCTATATTGTGATATGTTAACACTATTTTTATAATAAAAATATTTTAAATAAATTTTTGAAAGAAGATTATCCAAAAACGTTTTATATTATAAAACATTCTGAAATAAAGCTCTATTTCGACATAAAGTTTCAGACATTTCTCAAATCAGGTCATGAGCAATGAAAACAATTTCCTAACTCCAGCCTTATTTCCACAGCCTGATTTTATGTTGAATTTATCGTTGAGTAGAACAGCGTTCGTACGCCTTTACCATAATTTTGAATAGAATTTTATTATTTAATATTTAAATAGCAGAAATTGCAGACGCTTCGTTTAATTGCAGGATTTGGAATAATTTTCTGCATTTAAATAAGGCGAAAAATTCTATTAAAAATTGGGGTAACAGCGTACGAACCCTGTATAAGAAATAGAAATTGATAATATTTTTCTTCTGCTGAATGTCTATGTCTAATAAGGGAAAATTACTAATACATTTTTTCTGATAACTAATGTACGATAAATTACAGCTCATAACCCTTTGAGGGGCGGTGGTATATATTATATACCACCTAATTTTAATCCGATAAAAACCAGAAAATTTTAATTAAATTTTACTTTTTTAACTTTGACGGGGGGGGGGGGGTGGAAGGGGAAATATTACTTTTCCTTATGTTGAACTAAATTATTTCCTAAATTCCGGTGAGAATTTAACGTTACAGGAGCACAAGCCTGCTTGCCTCTGAAAGGGTTCATTCATTATGTAATTAAACATTTTAAAAGTATGACATGAGTATTGTGTTCAGATGATGCGGAATAATACTTTTGAAATGGAGATCATCCAAAACGTATTTTTATTAAAGTAACTTCTGAAATATGGCTCTATTTCCGGAGCAGTAAAAATTATAGTTTTTAAACTAACATGACTTCATTATCACTATCTTGGTGATACATTGGACTTTATTTGATAAGACTTACGTTCAATATTTGTATTAAATAGAATGTAATATGGTAAAAAAAATTCTGAAAAATATATAATACATATGAAATATGAGGAAAAGTAAACAGAAATTATCAATAAAAGATTTTTAAAAAAATCTAGAGCTTCTCTCTGAGAATTAACATATATACCACAGTTAATCTCCTGGCTTCTTCTCTCTATTCAGCGTGTTGTATAATATCATCAGAAAAAGAACCTCATTTTCCCGGAGACTGATAAAATTAATTACTGTCACACAATATAATTGCAATGTAATTGATTTTTCCTCTGATAATTGGGTTTGGTGCATCCAAACTATTAACATTTAAATATACAAAGGAATGCATAACGATATCCTGTCAGATAATCAATGTGAAATGAATTACAATACTTTTAGGATGCAATAAGAATGTAGCTACAATTTAATATGTTAAGTGTTTTTTTTTTTTTTTTTTTTTTTTTTTTTTTTTTAAATCGGTTATTTTTTTAACTTTTTTCGCTCTGGTAGGTGCGTTTCTACTAACGGATGGACACAGTACCACCAGTGGAAGCTCGTGACTGTATTTTTTGGAGGCACTAAATTCATGCCTGAAACACATATTATTTTCATACCACTATTTTTTACAGAAAATATTTTTTCCTTGTTTAATGGCAAAAAAATAAATTTAATAAAGTGTTCCGCTTTAATAATAGTGGTAAGAAAATAATAAATTTAGCAGCCTTACATTTACTGCCCAAGAGAAAAAAATATAGAACATTATTTTACTAATCTTATTTTACTTTACTGCCACCATCTATCCGACAAATTCGAAAAATATATTACAAACGAAATATTTAAAACATTTTGAAGATTTTATTATATATATATATATATATATATATATATATATATATATTCATTCACTTATAAATATTCATTCATTATATATTCATTCACTTTTTGCTTTTAAAATTTATGCCATTCACACCTATAAATTTTCGTGACTTCCCGATGTTTTTGGAAAATTATGTTTGTGATATTATAAGAAAAAAAATTGCTACTGGTGACAATATAGTTCTAGGTAAAAAATAATAATTTTTGGGTGTACATATAAAAATGCCTTCGTTTTCATTCAAGGATTATTTTTTTTTTTGATTAAGTAATTTCATTATTAAGAATCTATCGGTGAATTATGTAATGTTACTTTCAATAGTGTGCTATTTTCTCCCCGTAAGTATAAAAAAATATAAATCTCTAAAAATATTAAATGTTTTTAGGAAATTTAGCAATCTCGAAAAATACATGGAATTCGCTAAAACTGGGATCATTAACGCGTATGAGCACTTCCGCCCATGAAAACAGCAACAGCAAAATGAAAATCACTAGATGCAGCAACGTCGCTGAGTAGAAATCTCAAAAATGCTTGAAATTCGTTAAAGCCGCGTTAACTAACGCATGTAAGAACACTTCACACATGTAGAAACAAAACAAAGCAGAAAAAAAACATCACTGGATACAGCAATCTCGCTGTGTAGCAATCTAAAAAAATCATGAAATTCATTAAACCGCATCTTCATTCTCACTTAATTTTAACCCCCAAATGTCACAACAAATTTTCGATTTTATTTGAAAATAAGTAAATGCTTTTGTTCGTTTACATAATAAACCGAACAATTTATTCAAAATTCCGGTGCCATTGCGCCATTTGGGGGTTAACATTAAGTGAGATGAAAGTCACCCCCCATAGTGAGAATGGTTAAATAGAAGTTTTGGAAAGAAGAATATAGAAAACCTCTTTCTGTTAGAATAAAAATCGGAAATAAAGTTCTGTTTTAGGCTGTAATTGAGTAATTTGCAGATGTTTTCAGATTCTGAATACCACCGACACAAACTTTCACCATTAAAAACGAATAAAACTTTTTGGGTTATTTATGACTAAAGTTCTCTATGAATAATGTGTATAAATAAGAAGAAATCTCTACTAAAATTTACTGGTGGAAATCACAGCCCTCTGAATATTAGGCCTAAGCGCTGACACAAGCATGGCGATTGTAGTAGGCAGGTTTTTTATTCCACGGTTGTGCCTTTTTTTTAAATTTTAATATCAGTAGTTTCTAATAGTATTATTTATCTTATTTTTTTGAACTAAATAAAGGCGAAGTATGCATTACGAAAATATTAGTGATCAAATTCGAGGGACTATAGAAACGATGAATAAAATCCACATACGACAGCCACAATTTTTGTAATACCGCTTAGGTCTAGTAGTCAGACGATTGTGAACACGCCTTGGATGGATATCAAATGTATTATATGTCTCTAATTAGTTGCTAAAATCCCCCTTTTTTCAAAACTTGATGACACATAAGATTTTACTTTATAAGTCTTTATACGATTAAATTAAATGCAATGTGATAATACTTTTTGTTCGAAACAATCTATACTACTAAAATAAAGTTTTTGTCTATCTGTGTGTGTGTGTCTGTTTGTGTTTGTTGATGATTGCTAGCGAAATCTACAGCTCGCAAATGTCTGAAAATTTGGATTTAAGTTGTCAAAGGCATGCCCTGATGCATCTGAGTCATGGATTTGTAATATTTTGATAGTTAGACAAGATATTAATAAAAAATGCATCAAAAACCAGGGTTAGTACGAACCCTAAAAGCTCATCTCTTTCTTTGCGAGACGCACTTTGGAACAGACATGTGAACTTTAAATATTTTTATTAAAACGAAAACATTTTTGCCAGGTCTCCCATGTACTAAATAATTTCTGTATAAATGTTTTATCACTTGGTTACCACCACCTTAAGAATATTAATCTGAAGTGTGGGGGGGTGGGGGGGGGAGTTTCTTTCTCGAGTTCTATGGACTCGATTTCAACGGGAATATGATCATTTAACTTAATATGGACTAATTAAGATAAATATACCTAATTAAGATATCAATTTGGCGCCTCCTGGCACTGGAAATTGGAACTAAAAGATTTTCAGATCCACGTCTGCTATACGGTGCATCAGACAGCGGAGAAACGTCCAAGAGTTTCATTGGGAAAGAAGTTTGTTTTGAACAGAGTGCGCCCCGTGGCAGTTGAGAATGTAACTAAAAGATATGGCATTTAATATTGGTCCTATTAAAACTAAATCTATTCTAACCTTCTTCCCAGGTCTCCCAGGTACTAAATAAACTTCGGTATAATTTTTTCAGCCCTTGGTTACCACCATTTCTGAATATTAATATCGATGGGGGTGAATTTTTTTTCTCCGGTTCTGTGGGTTCGGTTTCAACGGGCTTGGGTCATTCAACTTAACATGAACTAATTAAGATACAGATAACTAATTAAGATATAGATTTTGCTCCCTTGGTGGTAGAAATTGGAACTAAAGATTTTGCATCACGTGCGTAATACTCTCAATATACGGTGTCGTAGGCAGTGGGGAAAAGTCCCGGTGTTTTGTTCGAAAATAGGATTGTTCAGAACAGAATTCGCCCACTGGCGGTGGAACTGAAAGATTTTCCTGTGCGTGCGCCGAATATGGCTATTTTTATCGAAACCGCAATAGAAAATCACCGATTTCATAATCCCAGACAATAAAATACTCTCATTTTCACTCATACACGTATATTAAGAAAACTATTGAAGTGATCCATTCGAAACTCACAGTCAGAGATGAGATTTCTTCGCTTTTTTGCATACCAGTATAATCTTACAGAATTTTTATTTTTTTATTTAGCCCTTTCAGGGGAAAGCATCTTGTGTTCCTGTAATGTTGAATTCTCACCGGAATTTAGAAAATAATTTAGTTCAAAATAAGGAAAAGCAATTTTTCAACCCCCTTTTCCCCCGTCAAAGTTAAAAAAGTGAAATTTAAGTAAAAATTTCTGGTTCGAATCGGATTAAAATTAAGTGGGATATAATATATCCAACCGCCCCTCAAAGGGTTAACCGGAATATTCTGCGATTTAACAGAACAACGTTTTCTCTAAGATTATATTGGTATGCAAAAAAAGCGGAGAAATCTCATCCCTGCTCATAGTATACACGTCGTTTATTTATTTTTTATTCGTAAAATACAAATTTTGTGAAAATTGGGCGGTAGCTTAATTTTGGCCAAAATCTGACCCGCTTTTAATCAAATGACCCAGACATTTGACAGGGTCGTGTAGTATTTAATTCCGCTTCGGGGTCCGTATGTCTATTTATATTACGACTGACGAAATGGTTACCAGAAGAACAGCTACATGCGGGTGATTTTTAGAGTAATTTTGCGCTTCGTACTATTTTTTGACGGGACCGAGCAAAGACCGTGCGGATGTTCTGGTATAGAATAAATGTGAAATATTAATTTAAAAAAATCTCAGAGAATGTTAATGAAATATGTAAAAAAAATGTAGATCTTCTTTTTGACAGTTACACACTAGAGATATGTTCTGGCTCAATTTTTTCTATTTGAACTCCGAGCTCGACGACATGAAATCCGTGCCCGAAATATTTTGTGCCACCAGAGTCTGAGGTCGATAACAAAACTACGCAACAAAAAATTGTTAATAACACTTTAAAATATTTTCAAAGTTATTTTTTTCAATTAAAATTATATTTTCTTACATAGGAGCATATGTATAATTCCTAGATACTCACTCATGTCAAAATTTAGTCATTTTCATGTCACTGAAAATCTGTTTAACCCTACAGTGCATGAATTTTTCTTTCAGAATTGTGTTTTTTTTATACTTATATTAAGAATTCTACACAAGAAATTTTAAGGTAGATTTTCAACTTTATTTAATAGGATATTTATGCTATTTTTACACGATTAATATTTCTGTATAAATATAGTGGTTGCAAAGAACTTGATTTATTTATTAAAAGTTAAATAGAAAGTGTTGCCAATTAATTGGCTACACTATGCACTGTAGGGTTAAAAGAGAAAATTTTTCATTTATACCCATCGACTGGCAAAACTCGGTAAAAGTCACAATTTTTGTTCTTTTAAAATGTCATTTTACAGTAATGGCAGAAAGACATGGGTTTTGTTTTCCAGTAAATATAGAAAAGTACTTCAAAAATAAAAAGATTATAGGCAAGTTATATCTCAGAATTTCTTTACGTTGCTAGCATTGACCGTGCAAAAGTTTCAGAATCAGACAGAATATTTAAACTTAACATTTCGTCTTTTAATAATAATTCATTTCCTTTCAATTTTTAAAGCATTTTAAGAAACAGAATATATTTTGTTTCTCAAATAACAAGTTTTTTTTGTCATTTTTTTATTGGCGAAATCTAAAATTTTCCTTTTGAAACAAAGTCTGGTTTTGGCACGGTCCCGGCCTCGTGCATAGGCTGAAACCATCTGATCTCTTCTATATATTGCAATTAATCCAAAGACTTTTATTTTTTTTATTTTCATTATGTGAATTGTAGTTATCGGATGCACACACAATTTTCCCGAAACTGATAAAATTTATTTTTTTTCACACTATTAACCTACACTACTAACACCACACAATTAAACTATTAACCTTAAATAAGGAACGATAATGTTTTAAGATACCCATACTAGATAATAAATTTAAGATACATTAGAGAAAATGTTGCTACATTTAGAGATGGTGAGTGTATTTTTAAGGTGACAATGCTTTTAAATATAATTAAAAAAAGAAAAGAAAAGAATTATCAAAACACTTTTTTGTTTAATAACAATCTGAAATATACAGGCAAGTTATACAGCTATACAAGCAGGGCTGTCAAATGATCCGTGAAAGTTATACCAATATTTTTTTAATAGAAAATCTCATGGTAGGTTTCTACAATCTTTTCGCAGAAAATAAACTCCGAAGGTGGTTTCTGCAAAATTTGCAAGCAAAATCTAAAATTAAATTTTTCTAAGAAAATACCGGTATATAAAAAGCGGACAATTTAGGAGCCCTGTTCAGGGTTCGCACGCTGTTACCACTATTCTTAATAGAATTTTTCGCCTTGTTTAAATGCAGAAAAGTCTTACAAATGCTGCATTTAAAAGATGTGTCTATAATTATTACTATTTAAATAGTAAACAAAAAAAATCTATTAAAAAATTGTGGTAAAAGCGTATGAACCCTGCTATAGTTTCGCCTTAAATTTCAGATATTTCCTGAAAGAATGTATGATCTTTTTACAAGTATTTTCGCGAAATCAAAATTTTTAATCGTATCCTGATATTATATTTTGTCTTTCAAGAAGAGGCAGCTCGTGACTCGGTCTTTTTGGGACACTAAATACATAGCTGAAAATTTTATTGTTTTCTCACCATTAATTTTTAGAGAAAACATATCTTTGTTTTAATGGCAAAAATTTCTACCAACAAATAAAGCAAATATTTCTTTTATAAAATAGTGGTACAAAAAAATAACAAATTTAGCGTCCATGCATTTAGTGCCGCAAATAAAGGCAGTCACAAGCCATTAATTTTACTTCATTGCTTACAAAACATTAATTTTGTTCTTTGATATAAGTTTGATTTTACATATTGAATATGCTTATAATGAAAATAATAGTAATAAAAACTGTAACGTTAGTTAGTATTATCGCAATAATACATTTCTAAAGGCGTACATAATACAATATTAATAAATTTGTGGATATAAATGCCTTATTCACAGCAGTCAACCTCCCATTTTTTTTGTTTAGTTTTAGCTCGCGGGTTAATGTCATAATATGAACAACTTCCTTTTCCGGGGAGTGTTAAAATTAATTACTGTCACATAATGCAATTTGAGGATTATCGGATTTTTCTCTGATGAATCTGTTTTAGGGAAAAAAGCAACTAACATTTAATTAGACAAAAGTAATGTTATATAATGTTTCGAAGTCTGATAATCAGTGTAAAAAATATTTCAACGGTAACGTTAGGATAGAATAAAATTGTAGTTACCTTATGATATAGTATTTTTTGTTTTAAATCTGAACAATACATGAAAACATACAAACCCATTAGCTGCGAACCACAAGTATACTCGTGGTTTTTCAATCTAAAATTACGAATTCGTACCGGAAATTTCGAAAGAATTTTCATTTTATGTGATAAAGATATGTCTGTAATTAAATAAAGTAAATATTGCTATTAGTATTTTCTGTTAGGAATTCGAACTTTCTAAATAAAATAAAATTCCGGTAATTTTAACCCGGCAGAGAACGTGTTAAATATAACTATGTAAAAGAAAATGATAGATATTATCTGTTTCATACAATAAAAACAATAAAAGTAGAAACATTAGCGTTAATTTTCGGCTGTAACTTTAAGATATTTAACAATGGTAAGTCTCTGAGCAGTTGCAAATAATTTACCAAAAGCAACACTTTTGTCCTCTATCCACATAATAACTCAGATTTCTTCTCATAGGCATTTTATTGAGTTTATTTAATAAAGAAATATAATTTTTTTGTTTAGATGAAAGAATAATAATAATATTAAATATTTATACAAAATTCTATATTTACTCAATAACAGATTTAAAAAATACAGAGTTTCTCCCTCAATTAACCTATAAACTGCAATTAATATCCATACTTCATTTATTAACAGAGTGTGGAATGATGTCATCAGATAAATAACCTAATTCTCCCCGAAAAGTGATAAAATTAATTATTGCCACACATTATAATTTGGCGATTATCGGATTTTTCCTGATGAGTAGTTTTGGGAATTAAGCAATTAACATTTAATTTTACAAACGATGTACAAAGATACCCGTGTTAGGTAATCAATGTAAAATCAATGACAAAGATTTAATTTTGAAAAAATAAAATTACATGCAGACTTTATGTAAAAAATTTATACAACAGGCTGCATGCATAAAAACAAAAACAGGTGTTTTTGTTTTTCGTTCTTCAAAATTTCAAACTCTCTAGATTACTCTACGAAGTACCCATATGTGCATTTTTTGTGTCATTTATATAAATCTAATTTCTGAACATCTTAATTTACAAAGTTCTTTTAAACAATTTAATTTGTACGCGAAATTTTAATTGTAAAGTTAATATTAAAGATTTCAGTTTTTAGTATAACAGTTTTTTTTTCCTAAAGTTTCCCCTGTTTATTAACCCGGGGTAGTCGTGCCGGGTATATCATAACCAGCGGTCGTACGATTTTTACAATTGTCTCCACTATTTTTGAAAAGTAATCTTCAACTTACTTCATCGTTAATTTGCAACAATTGTTTCCGAATAAACAAGCTTACAATTATTATTTATATTTTTTGGTGACAAAGCAAAAACCATTCATACCCTGGTTAAGAGCGATTTATTTTGGGTTAATGAACTTTTATATCGATATCTAATTTCCTACTTTTCTTTAAAGAAACCTAACATATCTGTTTCATTTTTTTAGGTATAGATAATTAATGTTTATCAAGATAAACTTATTTAGGTAGGATATTTAAATGTATAAGTGTTATATTGTATGAAAAACTACAAAATTCCTGTTTACTTAACATATATTAGTATTTGCATGTAAATAAAAATTACTTCAACTACAAACATACTCATGCATATTTCATTGTACTTTCTTTAAACTTTGCTAAAATTAACTAAACATTTTTTAACGTCTGATAATTAAAAGTCTTTAAAGAACACATTACTTTAATCAGACATAAAATGTACGTAAACTATACTTAAAACATTAAAAACATTTAAAAATACTGCAAACGTTTCAGGCTATAATTTAGCCCCTCATCAGTGCAACTACGTACGTTGAACGGAAAATTTTCAGCCATGTTTACAGTTAATAAAGTTAACCAGTTAAAACTAGAAAAATTTTGACGAACTTCCCTTAGAGCATGATCGTGTACACAGGTGTACACACCACCTGAGTACACGATCTTGCTCGAAAGGAAGTTTTAACTGATTAACTTTATTAACTGCAAACCTGGTTGAAAATTCTCCGTTCAACGTACGTAGTTGCACGGATGATGGGCTAAATTATAGCCTGAAACGTTTGCAGTATTTTTTTTAATGTTTTAAGTGTATTTTATGTACCTTTTATACCTGATTAAATGTGATATTTGCTAAAATTAATTTACAATAAAAATAATTCGGAAATCGAGAAGTTTCTGGTCGTTTCTGTAAACTGCGCTAAATCAACGTAAAATATCTTTATGAACCCTTTATGCTTTAAATTTCTTCCTAGAAAAGAGGTTAATGACAATAATTAATGTGCGGCCCTCTAGAAAATTAAAGTTTCAATTAATTTTAAGGAATTTTTTTAATTTCGGATATGAAATGTAGAAATCTGTCCATTATCAATTTGTTATTGATCATATTATTACAGCATACGGGCCAACCTCCGTTTTTTTAATAAATAAATAAATCATATTTCGAACCACAATGTATATGTTACTGAACGTGTCTTCTCCCTATGTAGTAGCTATTTAAAATAGTCGGAAGCTTCGTAACTATGATTAGAGCCACCTTCACAAATTAATAGTTTCTCATTTTAGTCAGTTGAAGTTAATGGAAAATTTGAGTATTATTCTTCATTTTTTAATGAAAGAATATTGCAGGCGGCGAATCTTTCTACATTATCCGGACATGCTCTTTCGTAACAGTTTTCAATATAGTTTATAGATAACACTAGTTTACATGACTTGTCATGAAATGATTACTATATACGGTTAAGTTACTTTGGGTATCTACATCTAGAAAAAAATCCAGCACGTCAGTTTTTTTAAATATTCATTAAGAAGATTTTTACAAAAAACGACATCTAAATGAACAATAGACAGTCAAAAATGGGTAATTTTTGCTCTTTCTTTATAAACTAGTATATAACCCCGTCAAAAATGACAGATTGTTGATCTGCGTTTCTTTTTCATAAGACTTCATACAAACAAACAGCATGAAGACTTTATTATTGAAAGGTTTGTACTGTAAAAAAGTACATTTTAAAAATGACAAATGATTTCTACAAATAAAAATGATGAGGATATTATTTTACTCAGTATTAAATTTCGGAAGTAGTTCAACAATTGGACAAAACATTCAAATTAAATATTAACAAAAAATCCATGTGCGAAAGTTTTTGTAAAAAAGTGTTATCAATGAGTTTCTAAGCCGATTGACTCACCACATAACTTATTGTTTGATTACATAAGCAAAACTAAATGCAAATTACGTTGTACTATGTATTCCTTATATTTTAATTACGTTTGATAAGAAAGAATCATTTTACAGTATATGACCCTTTATCCGGAATTCCAAAATCCGGAAAAACCCGAAATCAGCAAAAATATTTCAAAAATTTTCTAAATTTGTATATTTTTACAAAAATTTTAGAATTTTTGAAATTTTTCGAAAATTTTACAGATTTCTAATTTTTTTTTCAGTGCATTGTGTTTCAGTGTGTAATCACTAAAATATTGTTACTTCGGTAGCGGGTGAACACACCCCCACCACCCACTTTCTTCCCGAAATTAGAAACAAATCATTTTTCTCTCAAATTTTAGTTTAAAATTAATTTATATTACGATTCGTTTGAAACAAAAAATAGTTATATATTTATTTCATCAAGGGTGATTCTGTTCCGAATTTTCATAAAAATTTAAGGCATTCGGTTTCGAAAATTTTAGTTTTCAGTCCAAAGATTCGAACATAACAAAATCTCGAATTTTGAGCGATCGTCGCCGAAAAAAACATTTATGTGTATCGTTCGAAGAAAAAGTAGACAATTTCTTCAAAGGATTGCGGAAACAACTTGAATTTTGTAAAGGATTGACCAAAAAACGCAAATTTCGTCACAGAATTGCAAAAAAACGTTAATTTTGTTAACAAATCGCAGAAAATACGCGATTTCCGTCAAAGGCTTGCGAAGAAAACGCAAATTTCTTCCAAGGACTCCGAAAAAATGTAAAATTTCTTCAAGGGATCACAAAAAAAACACAAATTTGGCTAAAAGATCGGAAAAAAACGCGAATTTCGTCAAATAATCGTTGAAAAACATGAATTTCTCCAAAGGATCGCGAAAAAAAAAACGCAAATTTCTTCAAAGCACTGCAAAAAAATTTCTAATTTCGTTAAGGGATCGGGAAAAAAGTAGAATTTCGTCAAAGGATCGAAGGGAAAAAAAAAAAAATTGTCAAAAGATCACAGAAAAAATGCGAATTCCGTCAAAGGATCGCGAAAAAAAAAACCCGCTAATTTCGTCAAAGAATCTCAGAAAAAAAACTCTAATTTTGTCAAAGGATCGTAAATAAAAGGTAAATTTCGTCAAAGAATAGCAAAAAACGCAAATTTCCTCAAAGAATCGCAGAAAAATGCAAATTTCTTCAAAGGATTGCAAAAAGAAAACGCAAATTTCTTCAAAGGACCACGAAAAAATTATATTTCGAAAAACGCAAATTTTGTCATAGAATAGCAGAAAAAAATGCAAATTTTGTCAAAGAATCATGAAAAAAAAGCATGAATTTTGTCAAAGAATCACGAAAAAAAAGCATGAATTTTGTCAAATAATCGTGAACTTCGGAAGGACCCAAAATCCGGAAAATTCCAAAACTCGGAAAGCCTTTGGTCCAGAGGATTTCGCATAATAGGTCCTGTACTGTATTTAAGATGGAAGCAAAAATTTCAAAATACGCCAGTAGATGGCGCCAATGTACTGGATTGATCACTCAAATTCTCCGTACGAAAGAATTCACTGCTATTTCTGAAAAGAAAAGTGCTGACAGAAAAAAATGTAAACAGAAATGTTGATATACTTGTTTTATATGAAATAGTTTTTGAAGGTTTTAAACAAAATTAAAATATTTAAAAGCTCTAATGTGCTTTTACAAATATTTTAACAACAGAATCGGATGAAGAATAGCTTTTTCATTAAGCCTAACATGGCGTTTAACTATGGTCGATTCGCAGATCAGAGTGGTCGAGCCCGGAGCCGTTACAGACACTTTCTTGCCTTCGGATTTTATTATAAGTAATATCACTGGGAAACGCGAATTTCATAAACGATCGTGAGAAAAATGTGAATTTCTTCAAAGTATCGCTGAAAAATCGAATTTCTTCAGAGGATCGCTGAAAAAACGCACATTTTGTCAAAGGATTGCTGAAAAAACATGTATCTCGTCAAAAGGCAGTAGAGAAAGTGCGAATACCGTCAAAGGATCACAAAAAAGCAAATTTCATCAAAGGACCACAGAAAAAACGCGAATTTCATCAAAGGATTGCAGGAAAAACATGAATTTCGTCAAATGATTGCTGAAAAAACACAAATTACGTCGTAAGATTGCTGAAAAAATCATTACTTTCATCTGTCGGCACATAAATATCATGAATTTCGTCTATCAGGTGCATAAAAATCCTTTATTTTATCGGTCGGGTGCAGAAATTTTTTTTTTTCATCAATCGGGCGTGTAAAAATCTGAGTTTCATTTATCGGTCACCTAAAATTCACAAAATTCTTCAAACGGGCACATAAGAATCAAGAAATTAGTTGATCGGGCACGTAAAAATTATTAATTTCCTCTATCGGCACATAAAAATCATGAATTTTGTCTATCGGGTGCATAAAAATAATTAATTTTGTCGGTCGAGTGCAAAAAAAAAAAAAAAAAAAGAATTGTCAATCGAGTGTGTAAAAATCATGAGTTTCATTTATCAGGCATGTAAAAATCATGAAATTCTTAAATCGGGTGCATAAAAATCATGAATTTTGTAGAACGGCCACGTAAAAATCACAAATTCATCAAGTGGGTGAGTGAAATCACGAATTAGTCAAGTGGGCACATAAAAATCACGAATTTCTTCAATCGAGTGCATACAAATCGTAAATTTTGTCCATCAGATGCAGAAAAATCATCAATTTCATCGATCGGGTGAGGAAAAATCATGAATTTTGTCAAACTGCATTCAGAAAAAACGCAAAAGGGAAAAAGAAAATCAGAAAATCCTGCATTTGGCAAGTTTTTTCCATTATTTTAATCGCCAGTTTTTCAAGTTTTATCGCCGAGTGCTTATTTTCACCTTTAGGTGGCAATAAAGTCAATCGCCAACTTACAGTATTGCTCGCTGATAGGCAAGTGCTAATTTTGTTCTGACAAAATGGTTATCGTATCAATAAATGGAAAAGTGTTTAGTGTATATAAATGAATTCTGCATTGACTGTCACCTTGTATAATGACAATTGTGTACAATTTATCGCGTTTAAGTTTCAAGTTTATATTATTATATTATTAGGTAGTTTTTTCATTTTATCTTTATTTAATTTTATTGAATCATTGAAGATAGAAACAGATATCTATTTCTGTGTTGATGATTGAGTTCTTTGGATATGTTTTGATTCTTCGTATATTGTTAGCGAAATTATTTAATGCACATAATATAATTGTAAAGCAGGCTTTATATGTATTCTGGTGTATTTTATTAGTTGAATTTTGTTACATTTTCCCAAATGATTGTTGAATTTTGTGATTTTTTTTCCCGCAATCAATCAATAAATTTCAAGATGTTTTATTGGTGATTGGTTGCGGGAAAATATTGTGAAATTCAACAATCATTCAGGAAAATGTAACAAAATTCTACTAACAACAGGAGCCTCTAAACAAACCAGTTCAAAATATGCATTCATATACATTAGATGCTTTACCATCTGTCCATTTACATATAAAAATGTGTACTAAATGATATAAAAAAATTTAAAAACTGAAATTTTACACTTACATCTTAATTGTAAATTTCATTGTTTACATGAGTGGATTTTAAGGAGTCTACTGCATATATATACACATATACTAAAATTATCTATAAATTGTCAATACTAAAGTTCCAAAACCTTTAAAAAAATTGTCAACAAACCAAAAAATTCCATGCAAAACACATTCATACACACTATCATAACAAAATCATCAAAATGCACAGGCAGTAAAGCTGTTTAGAAGCTCCTGTTATTAGTAGAATTTTGTTACATTTTCCCGAATGATTGTTGAATTTTGTGATTTTTTTCCCGCAACCAATTAATAAATTTCACGATGTTTTATTGTGATTAAACTATGAATTTTGTTATTTTTTTTATATATAAACACAATTGCCGACTCAGCAAGTTTCTGGATTTGTCCATGTTAGTGAAAGTTCTTTTTTTCATGCAACTGCTGGTCGAATTTTTAATCAATTTTTTGTCAATTTTTACAGCCGAATGCAACTATTAAACCATCTGTAATATTATATCCAAAAAGGTAAATTTCAGCTTTATAAATCCTAATAAAAACTCGACCATTACTTTTTGGTTTAAGAAATTTAAAGTAGCAAAATAAACATACGACATAAAAAGAAAAAAAAATACACCAAACCAAATCCAAAGAATTCAATCATGAACACAGAAATACATATGTGTTTCTATGTTCATGAGCTTAATATAACAAAATAAATAAAGATAAAATGAAAAAATACCTAATATTTATAGTAATCCAAACTTTGAAACTTTGAAAATTGCTAACACCATCATAATCATCTTTCCTAAAGATCTTTAGATAGGAAATAGCCCTCACCTCATTGGCTCCAAATCTGTCTCGGGACAGTAACAACCTCTCACTTGATTGGCTGAATGCTGACGCATGCGTGTAGAACCCAATGCGACAGCAGTTTACAAATGCCTTTAGCTGATTGGCGGAATGCTCACGTATGCCTATAGAACCCATTTTCGTACGAATTGACAAAAAAAGGTTTAGCTTTATATATATGGATTAAAGAAATCCTTTAAATTATTTAAAGACTTTAATATGCTTTTACAAATATTTTAAGAACATAATCGGATATTTTAATGAAACGTTCAAAGAGTCATTCATTTGGAATTTGTGATGGAATTTGTGTTTTTGAATGGCAACATTATTCGTTTGTTTACATCAGGTAATCGGATGTTTAATCTGTTATTTTTAATTTAAAACTTAAAACATTATAACTGGATATTATATACATGTTTTATACGAAAATATGCTGAACAGACATCATTTCAAGTAGAAGAAATTATCAGTTAGTGGTTATGTGTTAGCATATCTTTTTCAGTAAGCCTAACATGGCGTTTAACTACAGTCGACTCGCAGACCAGAGTGGTACAGCCCGGTACCGTTACAGACAGATTCTCGCCTTTGGATTTTATTATAAGTAAGATATTTTCATCTGTATCTCTCACACCAGACCAACAATAGTCACCTAGCATATTTTGGTCCCAAAACCTTGATAATTTTGCTCAAATGATTTTAAATCCTTGTGAAATCGCTCACCATGTTCATCACTCTTACCACGAAGATTTTTCGGGAAAAAATCTAAATGGGAATGTAAAAAATGAAATTTTAGTGACATGTTTACACCCATACGCTCGTAATTTTGCAATACATTTTAAGCAATATCTTTATAAATACTAAGTTTTGTACAACGAGCAAGCAATTTCCACTGTTGCAGCCTGGAGCCAAGTCATTCCGCTTTTGACTTAGACAACTGCGAATCTCTTATAATATCGTTGAGTTCAGACTGAGTTATTATATGTGGAGTGTTCTCATCATCGACAAAGTTATCTGAGCTTGATTGTTCACTGTTAGTATGCTCGTGCATTGTAATAATACTTGATGTATCTTTGTGAGTTTGGTCACTTCTGCCAGGTGGTCCAAACGGAAAGAAATTTCCGAAAAACGCAATATCTTCTAATGTACAGGGTGTATCTGAAAAAGTGGGCAAAACTTAACGAGGTGATAGAAAGCAGCTATACGGACATATTTCATCATAGAATGTATGGCCGCGTGAGCCGCTAGGTGGCATTGTAAATGGTATGACACATTCCTACGAGAGGTGCTGTCGGAGCTACTGCGTCCGATTCCAACCCCCATTAGGTCGAGAATGTGGTTTCAACACGACTGTGCGCCTGCACGCTTTGCCTTGGATGTGCGGAACACTTTAGATGCAACGTTCCCAGGGCGATGGATTGGTCGAGGTGATACCATAGCTTGGCCACCAAGATCGCCGGATCTCTCGTGTTTGGAATACTTCCTGTGGGGCCATATGAAAAGTGTAATCTACGAATGCCCCGTAGAAACCGATATGGATCTAGTCGCCAGGATTTCCGTTGTAGCCAGGGATATTCGGGAAATGCCTGGTGTCTTCGCAAATGTGCGTCTGTCCCTATGCCGCAGATGTGAAGTGTGCATTACAGCTGGCGGAAGATCATTTGAGAAATTTCTTTGAGCATGTACATTAATTACATTGCTGTCAATAATTTTTTTTCTGGAGTACCTCCTCTCATTCTTGTGTTAATTCTTTAAATGTGACAGTGAAAAACTACCTTTTAACGTCTCTTCGCTTCCTTTCCGACCATATATTCTATGACGAAATTTGTTCACATTGCTGCGTTCTATCACCCCGTAAAGTTTTGTCCACATTTTCGGATACACCCCTGTATATCTAATATATATCGTGTTGCTATGTTTAATAACCGTTCGAAATAGCTATTTATTTTTTGGCTTACAAACCTATTTTTGAATACCAGAAACAGGGGTGCAAAACTCTAGGCGCCAATGGGCGGTTTCCCACCACTAAATTTTTAGTTTTCTTCGCCTACTAATAATACTGATAAAATTTAGGCAAAGTATACAAATAAAATTTGACGAAGAATACTAATAAAATTTAGTGGTGGAAATCAGCCCATTGGCTCCTAGATTTTTGCACCCCTGACCAGAAGTGCATTCCCTAGATTTCCTCTAAAATTGAAGTTCGCGTTCAATTACTTGTACATTGTTCTTAACATTATTTAACCATAAGTATGTATTTATGTTATTCATCTTTATACACATTTTATTCTAACCTGCTATGCATGTGAATGTATTTGTCAAAAGAATTTCGTTAATGTTTATCTTCTAAAATTTATAATAATAAAGCTGCTTGCAAGAGCAAAAAACTTTGAAAATAACGTTAAAGAATGAAAATTATTCATGGGTGATGTGTTACTGATATATATTTCTATCTTCTTTTTAAAGGTTTTTAAAAAATTACATTATAGTTATATCTTCCTGTAAATATAAATTTCTTAATCCGTAAAGTTTGAAAAATATCATTCTCAAAGATTTTGCTAGAGAGAATGCTTTTACAGTTTTAAAAACAGCTAATTGAGAAATATTTACAGTTCGAAATTTGAATACAAAAGTTTTCTTATTGAAAGTTAAATTGCAATAGTTTTGTAAAAATTTTCTGTCTATCATCGTTAAAGAAGTTATTTCTCAAAGTCGTATAATTTAAACATATGGAAATCTTCAACGGTTAAAATTTATATTTTCATTAAATTCATCAGTTTTTTTTCTTTTTTTAATTAAATAACGCAACATACTTTAAGTAGATTCTTCAGCATTTATCTCAGTATAATTAAAAGTTTTAACATAAATGTATGTATTTATTTAACAATAATTAACAAATCAAGCATAAAATATTTATAGTTTTAAAAATTTAGTCCACATTGTGAAATCTGAGGATTTTGCTTTCAAAAGGCGTTTTAGATGCATTTTACAACATTCCTGCTTTCATAGGTCTTTCGTTAAAAAGTTTCGAAAATTTTCCATAAAATTTTCTTTGAAATAAAAGTGATTGAAGAGTGAAATTTCAATGAAGACTATTTTAATTCTCTTATGCATAAATTATTTGTCAATTGGTAATATTAAAAAAAAATGCACCCAAAATAGATTTTAAATGTATTATTAACAACAACTACATTTCCCATTTTCAAAAAATCTTATATTTATTTAAAAATTATAAATCTAACCTGTTATATGTTTATGAAAACCTTTAAACATAAAAGTAGGGTAAACAAAGGTCCCAACGGTAATACGATGGTCAACAAATTTATGTCCAGAGCTTGACAAATTCGGTCGCCAGGTCGCTGCTGCCTATCAAGTTTTTTTTTTTTTTTTTAATCTAACGAGCAAATTATTGAATCTGTTTTTTGTGTTTTTATGCAAAAATCAACACAATAAATTAACACAAACGGTATTTCCCCTTCTATTTCCCATCGGTATTTCTCCAACTCGTGCGGGTCAATTATTGATCTTCCTCTTCTCTTAAACGTTTAATGGAAAAACCAAGTTTAAAAGGCATTTTCCATCTCATGCACAGAGAAAATCATTCTGTGCTTCTCTAGCAAGCTAACGTGTCAAGTGATGAGAATGCGTGTTGTGGGGGTGATCAATAATACAGCAAGAAAAAGGGGCAATCCAGCCTCTGTGGCATCTAAAATTGTATACAATGGTAAAAAAATTCTCAATATTTTTTCTTTCTTCGTCTTTTTTTTTCATAAGTTTCAAATAAGATTTTTGGGTTTAATATTATAACTAAATAATCTAGCATTTTAAAGTATAATAACATATAAGTAGTTATAAGTAATTTATTTGAAGTAAATCCATAAAGCTTAATTACAATCTCAAGAAAATAACATAATTCTAGTTTAGTTCTAACATAGTTTAGTATTCTAAGTTATGTAATTAATAATTCAAACTATGCTTGTTATTATTTTTATTTCAATCTATTCATAAAAAACCTTTGTGCTTTTTTTTAATCATCCACTAGGAGGAGGGATGAGCGGTAAATACTTTTACTGGCAACTAGAATTTTTTGTTGTCTGCCACATATTACGCAATTTGAAATTCCTGGTTATGTCAGTTTATTTATATATTTCTTTTCTTTTCTTTTTTTTTTGCTCTCTACTTTATAGACTTCTTTATAATACAATTTTACTCTTTAACATTGCTTAAAATGTGAGACTAAATTACTATGTCAGTGCTTGCGTTATAAAGTGGAAATTAATATTCTAATTTCTGAATTATAAAAATATTTTTACTTACTTATTTTCAGCATTGTTTCTTCTTACACAGTGTATACTTATTTCCTTTGTCTCCTTTTTTCTCCCCATATATCTGTGTGTAAGGTCAATGTGATAAAATGGGTTCTGCGTCAATTCGTCGCATACAATTCATCGAGGAACAAGTCATCGTGCACAATTCATCGCGGAACAATTCATCGCGCACAATTCATCGCAGCGTCAATTCGTCGTAGGGTCGATTCGTCGCAGCGTCAATTCGTAGTAGTGTCAATTCGTCGCAAGGAAAATGTTTTTGAAGGCTATGATGATAAAAATAAAGATAATTTAGTAAAATTAACTAATAAAGTATTTTTTTTAGATATAGAGCATTATAACTAACAATTTACAGCATTAAATAATTTTACTAAATTATCTTTACTTTTATCATCATAGCCTTCAAAAACATTTTCTTTGCGACGAATTGACGCCGCGACGAATTGACACCACGACGAAATGACGCTGTGATGAGTTGTCGCTGCGATGAATTGTGCGCGATTAATTGTTCCGCGATGAAAGTTCCGCGATGAATTGTGCAGGACGAATTGACGCGATACCGACAAAATGTGATGACCCATAAATGGAACAAAGTAATTGTACCTAAATTTTAAAGCAATAACTGTACATAAATGGGACATAATGAAACATCTGAATTTCAAGAACTCGTGATATTATAATATAAAGCATTTCTTCTGGGTGAATTTAGGATTACAATTATTGAAACGGGTCGATAGATCCAATCAGCAGTGTTCGTACGCTTTATCCGCACGTTTTTGAAGAATTTTTCGCCTTATTTCATTGCAGAAAAGTATTACACATCCTACAATTAAATGAGGCGTCTGCAATCTCTGCTATTTAAATATTAAATAGAAATTTTCTATTAAAAATTGCGGTAAGAGCGTATGACCCCTGTTTAGAGTAGGAAGAAACATAATAATATAAACTTTATTACAAAAACTGTTTTTGATCGTCCTAGAACCAGAATTTAATTTTTGATGAGCATTCTTTTGGCGTAATTTGAACCAGAAAAATAATTATTATATTGAAGCTTCCGCCTACAAAATGTCTATTTCATTTTATTTATTAAATTTATTTTTTTTCTTTCCAGTTCAAAACATGAAAACCTTATAACAAAAAAGTGGGGTAAAAAAGAATCCAATGATACTAGGATAGTCAACAAATTTTTATAATTTATATTTTACAAATTTAAATGTTTTATTTACAAATTTATCTGTTTTATTTACAAATTTATATGTTTTTATTTACAAATTTACATGTTTTATTTACAAATTTATGTCTTTATTTATATGTTTCCAATTTTACATCGTTTCCGTTTCCAATTATACGTCGTTATTTAACCTTGCTACACTGAATGGGTCGAATCGAACCATTTCTATAATTTATTTCATTTGAGTCGAACCAGAAATTTCTTCATGAAGTAAATTGAATAAAAGCTAAATAAAGTTACATTAATATGATAAATACATTCCAACAAATATTCCGGTGTGAAATTTTTTTTTATCAAGGTTGAGTAAAACTTCAACAGGGTAGGAAGGTTAATAAACTTCCCCAATATTTTCTAAATACCGATAGTAATACCGAAATACAGATTATTATTTTTTTTTATCTTTAAAATGTCAAAAAACACATCAATGGTATGGAATTGAAGATATGTTTCATCCAGCTTTACTAGTTTGGCATATTTTGTATGCAGAAATTCCGAAGAGTAATTTTTGCTTTATTTGATGACACGCGTTTCCTGATAACATAAGTTTAAAATTCTTCTTTCGGCATTTCCAGTATCAATTCAGATTTTCTGAATAAAAAATAAGACTAAATTAACAACCTGGTTTCATACACCGGAAAATGAAAGATACATATATATATATATATATATATATATGTATATATACATATATACAGGGTGTCCCAAAAATGACTGATGGATTTTAAAACTTACAAACGGTGACAGATATTAAAAAAATTCTTGCAGGAGGGCTATGTATGATGTCAGGAGTTTTCTTACTGTTATTCTTGATTTTAGTTCATAATTTAAACAATAGATGGCGATGACAGCGATAGGCGCTCTGTAGATTCCGAAACTGACGCCCCTCAGCGTTGATGCACCGCCCCCTGAAGACTAGGCCTGCTCGCTGACAAAAATGACGTTTTTTTTTTTTCAAAGTTTGTACGGTCCCTCGAACTTCAACACCAATAATATCTAAAAGTTTTCTTCGACTGATTTGATCTCAGAAAAAAGTAGGCGAAGAAAACTTTTAGATATTATTGGTGTTGAAGTTCAAGGGACCATACAAACTTTGAAAAAAAAATCCGTCATTTTTGTCAAAGCGCAGGTCTAGTATTCAAGGGGCGGTGCATCATAGCTGAAGGGCGTCAGTTTCGGCCTCGATAGAGCGCCAATCGCTGTCAGCTCCATCTATTGTTGGAAATGTGAACTAAAATCAAGAATCACAGTAAGAAAACTCCTGACATCATATATAACCTTCCTGCAACAATTTTTTTAATATCTGTCACCGTTTGCAAGTTATTGAATTTTTAAATCCATCAGTCATTTTTCGGACACCTGGTATATATATATATATATATATATATATATATATATATATATATACAATAGGATTCTCCAAATGCATAGAGGATTTCAACAGATGTTCTTATGTACATTTATGTGATATTGCCATACATTAAATGAAGATGATGTACAAAAGCAGAAATAAACGTAGTAGTTAAGTAAACGTTTTTGAATTAATACATTTAGTAAATTCAACATAGACATATATATGGTTTTTTCTTTGGCTGAGTATATAATTACGTAATTCAAAACATGTCTTTAAAAAAAGAATCAAAACTCTTATGTAATAATAGCGGTTTTAATTTAAACAAAGAATAAAGAAATATTACAAATTGATCAAGTTTTGAATCCATTGGGTAAGGGGCAACCGAAAAATGCTCTTTCCCAATTCTTCCAGAATCATGGCGCTGAAGGTAAATGGTTTGAATTATTTTATGTAGTTATATTTCAATTCATTTTTAAAAGTGTATATTTATTCTGGGAGAAACATGGATTATTTATTTTAAATACTTTGGTATTTTTACGGTGTAATTTCTAGCTAACAAAATGTTCTAGGTAGATTTTAGGTAGCTCTAGAAATAACAAGCTGTCGAGAATATTAAAACTTGTTGAATTACATAAAGACAGACTCATAGGAAATACGATATTGCTCACTCAACGATTCACGGTCGAGTAAACGGATAAACTTTTACGGGCAGTCACTCTAGTGATAAATATAATACGTTTATTAACCATGTATTTCTTAAAAGAAAATTTTTGGATTGTCGTGGCCAGGGTGGGTGCCAAGATGCTCTGGATACCACTAATTTCGTAAAGTTTACTTCGCCTTATCTAATCGGATTTTATGTGTTAAAAGAGGGCAAAGATGTATCCAGAGTACCTAGGCGGCCACCCTAGCTACCCCACTGCTTTGTTTTTAAAAAAAAAAATTAACTGTATTTCAAAAACAGACCACTTTGGAGTCCACACACATAAATGCTTGAGAATTTATCTGTGTGTTCAAGTGAAAGAATAATATACAGAAACTAGCTGACCCGCCCGAAGTTGCCCGGACCCATGATAATAAAGTTAAACAAACCAAAAGTTTGTATGATTTTATATCATTAACTCGATAAGAAGGCATAATTTTCCAATAAAAAAATTCAAAAAATTTTAATAATTTTATACAGCTTATAATAGCACCATTCCAAATTTTTATTTACTTGTTTTGTATATTTATTTATTCAAGAGATAACGGACATCTTGTCTGCTATGCTTGCCCGTAGGAAAAAAAATAACAAAAGCAGGTGAATATTTTTTTTTCTGCAGTCAAAGTAATGCGAAATAATAAATATCTTCCGTTAATCGGATAATCTTATTTTTTACAAACTTGTAATGTGGAAACGGAGGATTCGAAAGTTTTTTATTTTAAAATCGTAGCTTAATTAGAATTGTTAATTTGAATCATCTAAAAAATCTCTTAGTACCTTTTTCTTTGCGGTTTCATTATCGAGACACCTGCGGCGGCTCAAATTTTTATCAAAAAACGTGTTGATCATTGCCAGATTAATTTGCTCTAAAAATTAAACATTTCTAATTAATATTTTTGAAAGTTATGCTATGAATTTTTTTTTTAATTTGACTTTTTGAATTTGCGATTTTTGTTTATTTAGATCTGCAAATTTTCGTGTTGAAAGACCTAATTTTTCTGTTATTTCGGCATGTGTCGAAAAGGCGCAGTTAAAAGTCATTGTGGTGACCCAACCCTTTTCCAGTAAACCTAAAATCCTTCTTCCCTCTCCCAACACACGCCTCATTTTGCGGTTTCACATTACTTTTGCACAATTTTCCGAAAAATATGGCATTTTAGAAGCGATGGTTAATGAGAAAATAATTAATATATTGGGTAATTATCAAAATATTAAAATTCTGAGACTCAGGTGCACATGGCCAGACCTTGGACTATCCACACCTAAATTTTCAGACTTCTAGGTGGGCTAGATTTTGTTAGCCATCGCAGACAGACAGACAGACAAACAAACACACACAGAGAGAGAGAGCGAAACTTTCTTTTATTAATATAGATAAAGGATACACATGAATAGTTTGAAGGGAAAAATGTGAAATAATTTTTTATGAACATATTTATTTAAATAAAAATACATTTTTCTACTCTGAACTATGCCTATTGTTTAATATGAGATTGCAATCATAAATCTTAATTCAAAAATAATTTTATAACAATTAAGTTTTATTTATAAAGCGACAGTGAAATTGTTTCTAGTTTTATATTTAAATCTGAATATAACAGTCCATTAAAATGCTTAAATATAAATTCTTAATTTATTAAAAAAGAATTAATTTGGCATTTTAAATGAATTCATAATACAGTACGCTATTACCTTGTTTAATGAAAAAGCACATTTTTTTTTTTTTTTTAACACGAGAGTGTGCAAAATATTTAAAAATGGAATCCAGTATTTTTGCACAGAAAAGTTTGCTTTACCTAATCTCAAAATTTGAGCAATTAAATATAAAAACTGTTTGTCAAAAAAGTGGTGAAAAAAAAAATAAATAATAATAATAATTGGAAACAAAAGTTTTGGACACTAAAAATTGTTTTTCGCGAATTTCCGCATTCATTCGTTGAGGGTTAATAAATTACCAAAAAAAATAAAAGTTTCTATTTTTAATATTTTGCATTACATCCAGTTGTATTTCCTTCAAATCTAAATTTTCTAATTAGAAAACCTTTTAATGAAAGAGTTTCAAGGAATTTCTGAGAGAGTAAAATCTTTTGCAAATTAAAAATTATTTCACAGAGAAATATTAAAAGTAAGCATCTTGAAAATAAAAGTTTTCTTATTTAAAGTTAAATATAAATAGTTCCTGAAAACAATTTATTCTTATTAATGCTACAAAAGTAAATGCTTTAAGTTTCTTACTTTAAATATCTAGAAAATCTCTAAGGCTAAACTTATATTTTCATTAAATTAATAGACCTTTTATAAAAGTTATTTCAACTGTAAAAGTTTCTTCTTCAATCTATATTTGAAGAATTTCTCGGTAGGTAGAATTAAAAATGTTAATAGAAATATTTGCATTTATTCAAACAGTATCGATAAGCCATATATTAAAATATTTGTCTGTTTAAAAATTTAGTTCAAATTGTGTGGGCTCTGATACAAATTTTTCTTAAATGAAATACTTTTCGAAAATTTTGCAAAGATACATTCTTCTACAATAAAATAAATTAGTTATAGGAAATAGATTATTTAATAAATATTTCGACTTTTTAAAACAGTTTGTTATGTAAAATGATTGTTATAATAGTATTTTAGCGAGAAAATGTTTATCACATGCATACTATTTTTACAACGTTAATTTTATTTAGAGACATTTAAAAAATATATTATTATTATTACTATTATTACTATTATTATTATTATTATTATTATTATTATTATTACTTTCAGCATACTTTTAGATACGGCATTTTAAATATATGTTTTGTAATACGTCAAAGTGATTATAAAGTATAAGAAATTAAACTATAGTATATATGTTACTTAATTTAAATATAGATTAAAATAACGAAAATTCTTTTGACGGAGACTGTACGGAGACTGTACAATTAATTATGCGTCGATTTTGTTCATGATGGTTGTACATTTGATTTTTATGGAATATCTAGAGCCAGTGGAAAAGGAAGGATGGGAATCCAGAGGATTAAGGTACCGCTATTTTAACACGTTCACTGCCAAGATAGAATTGATGGAATTTTATTTTATTTAAAAAGTTCGATTCATACCAGAAAATACTAATTGCAATATTTAATTACAGACATTTCATAATTACCTGAAATAAAAATTCTTCTTTCGAAATTTCTGGCACGAATTCGTAATTTTAGATTGAAAAAGCACGATTATACTCGTGGTTGGCAGCAAATGGGTTAATAGCAGGATTTGTAATACTTTTTTGCACTTAAAAGAAGCGAAAATCGTAATAATTTTTTTTTGGTAAAATCGTATGAACCCTGTCTGTCACTATCGTGGCTTTTGGTGATTAAAATTAAGAGGTAAAAATGATATTTTGTTGTTGTTGTTGTTGTTGTTTTAACGGGCCTGCCACAGAGAGCAAATTCACTTGCGTAACGGCACAAGCGAGATTCATACAACTTAAAATTTTACACATACTTTGTTCGTTCGAATGGATTGTTTACAATGATATTTTCATATTATTTAATGTTTTATTTACTAATTAATACTATTTCTCAGTATATTTAGATTATAATGCTAGAAATAAATAGAGATTATAACCGTTAAGGAAAGTGTATAGATTATGTCTATAAAATAATGGGGTTGAAATTATGTGCTTCTGTTTTCAAATCTAACAACGATACTAACAAGTTGGAAATTCTACGTCAAACGTGACAAATAAGGTGCGTTCATACTATAGCTAGTTATATAAATATTCAGATCTTGATAATTTTTAATTCTGTGAAATGAATTATATCGCAGATTATTTTCTGTAATAATATAACTATCTCGGTCGCTTGACGATTAAACCTCGAAAGTTCCTATAACGAAAAGCACAGATTTAAAAAAAAAAAAAATTCAAATTTCTTAATAAATGTTTTTATTAATATTTTCCAAAGTCTTCATTCGATTTTCATAAAATTTGAAATGTAACGACAAAATTCTGCAAAGACAATACATCTTAAATTTCAAACCATTCAGTTGGGTAGTTTTTGCGTTGTTACATGCGGACAGACGGACGGACGGACCAGACGACGACAATAGGTTATACGGATTTACATAATTACGAACGCAACTAAAAAGCGATATGCTACAGTCTTCATATTTCCATGGGATAATGAAAAGAAAAAGTGTAGCTAAGAAAATTACATTGTGATAATTTTACTCCTATTTCAACAGCATTGATCTAGATTAAACAATTTGATGGACGTTTTATAATATTTGTGAAGATAGAATTAAACGAGATGATGGTACTGAAATTGTTAACCCTAACGGCTATGAACATATTCCGACATATATGAACGAATGTTTGTCTTCAAAATGAAAAGAGTCAAATAATGAAAAAAATAAAACAAGCAGACGGAAAACAATTTAAGAAATGGTACAATTATGATATAACATCTAAAATATTGTAAAAAAAAAAAAAAAAAAAAAAAAAAAACATTGGAAGAAAGACTACTATGCACAGTTGAAAGTTTCAGAAAATAGCTTATTGATATTGACTATAATTTTGATAAATATTTAAAATTAAAATTTATTGGGCAATTGGACATCAACTTTTACTTTTGTCCATGAAACGATTACGGCATCTCTATAAATGTATTCTGTTGTAATAAAAATTTATTTTACCTGCGCTTCATGCTGAAAACATTTTAAATTAATATTACATTTTAAATAACATAATTTGCAACAATAAAATTTTGATATTACCTTCTCCACATTTTTAAAGAAAATTAACTAATTTAGATAATAAGCTCTTGTGAAAGTTTACAATACCACATATCAAAGTTTTAAGTTTGAATGATTACGAAAGAGGATATATAAAATGGCCCTGGCGAGAAAAATAAATTTGCCAACATATTTTATGACAACCTATTAACTATTTCATATACACCAGCAATTTTTTCAATATTTATGCAATTTGTTTAATATAAAGAAGACATTTATGTATTTTCATATGCAAATAGAAGTGAGTTGTATATAAAAAATATATGTAAATAAAATGTTTTTATATATAAATTCATGTATACACAAACAAAAATTTCGTGAGGATTGTTTTCATAGCTGTTTGTATCATTTGGCAACAAGCCTCATTTTCTGAGCCAAGCTTTAAAAAATGCCAAGGTCTCTACAGTTGAAAAATACTGATTTCTCAATTTAAATTGATATTTATTGTGTTTTGGTGAAATTGTGGTATATAGTGGTAAAAAGGTGGGGGGGGGATGGGATTATTTTTTTAAAGTTTCCGTCAGATTTATTATATTTTAAGTGCGTATATTTATTGTAAAATATATATATATATATATATATATATATATATATATATATATATTGTAAAAGGTAAGTCAATGTTTTCGATCAGATCTATTAATCTTAGCATTTTTTTAAAATTTAAGCCTTTTAATTTTCTTTTATAATACAAGTTTATTAATTCCCTTTTATTTACTATTATGAAAATCTCTACTATTATTTATGTAATCGCAAATTATAAGAGCAGAAATGCTCTCTTTAGTAAACCTTTCTACTGGGATACATTGATCGAACTGGATCTCGTTTGTGACTTTACTAATACTTCTGGCAGGCCCGATAGAAGAGCACACTGCGCCATCTCGAAGACCCCGCTCTCACTCCCTTTTACGCAAACGAAACGTTGGACTATTTGATTAAAAATACATTTAAATGTCTTCAAAAATTTACATTGTTAAGTATTTCTATGCAGTTTAAACCTGGTTATTTTATTTTTGAATTTTTTCATTAATGCTGTACAAACACATACTTTTCTTGTAAATATTGTTTGACCTTTTAATGCATTATATCTCTAAGAAATTCCTTTTTATTTCGTCTTCTAATAAAACTATTTTTTAACCAAATTAACCAAACATTAATCCTTACCTCTTCACCAAGTCATTTAATTGATTTCCGAAAAAAATCCGAGTAAATAATTAATATTTCCAACATAAAATTTCATTAAAATAATTTAAAGAATTCATCAATATATTTTAAATAAATAAAGCAAACAACTGAATTTTTATCTCTAGCAATTAACACTGTAATCAATTTTCACACTTGTTACTTTTTAGGCGTGTAAAATAAAGTCAACCGATACCCAATGTCAATTCACTGTGATTGATTTATAAAATTAATTACAGTCGCACCATTAATTTAAACTATTATTGGTCTTCTGTTTGATAAATCTGTTTGATGCAAATAAACAATAAACATTTAATTACGCTATGTGATACATCACGGATACTACATAGGGTAAATTAAATCTTAAATAAGCCAAATAAATTACAGATTAAATTACCTTTGAAAATACACCGCGTTTTCAGAAACATTGTAAATTTGCGTTCATTTGATAACTAGAAAGTTTTAAACTAATGAATTAACAATTATTAAAAAGCACTTAAGCATCAGTTAAAAACTTTTAAAAGATATATACAGTTATTAAATAATGACATAAAAATATTACTAACATTACGCTTTCATAAATAATATAGCGACGAAAAACGAGTGTAAATATAATTCAACTTATTATCTATTATAACCATTTTAATTTTTATAATGCATGACAGCACAAAAGTTTTTAATCGTTCGATTACGTGGTTGGGACAGCATACGTCCCAGAGACGTTATTTTATAATTAAAAAGTTTTAAACTAATGAATTAACAATTATTAAAAAGCACTTAAGTATCAAATAAAAACTTTTAAGAGATATATATATTTATTAAATAATGACATAAAAATATTACTAACATTACACATTCATAAATAATATACCAAGTGAAAACGAATGTAAATATAATTCTACTTATTATTTATTATAGCTCTTTTAACTTTTCATAACACATGACAGCACAAATTATTTTAATCGTTTGATTACGTGGTTGGGACACCATGCGTCTCAGAGACTATCGTTTTATTTTATTCGTACCACTTTTTGAAAATTAATTTCTACCGTGCACGTATACTAGGATATTTTCAATCGAAAACTACTATAATGAAAATTATTTGTAAATTGTGGTACTACTCAATATAAAAACTATCGCTAGTCCTTGCCCGTAATCAAAAGGTTAAGAACTGAAACACTGCACTAAATTTCTTTCAACATCAGGAAAGCTGAACAGTATATATATATATATATATATTTTATCTGTTATATATACCGTAATTTCCGGCGTATAATCCGCAGCTCAAAGAGTCGTTTTTCGACCCAGAAATATTATTTTATAAAATGTAACTTAAAAGATCGCTGTAAATATTTAACTACAATTATTGAATAAAATTTCTGGGTCGAAAAACGACTCTTTGAGCTGCGGATTATACGCCGGAAATTACGGTATCTATTTTTTTACTTGGCTCAACAAAAAAATGTTTTTGGAACATGGCAAAATAAACTATCTCTAACTCGTTCTAAATTGTAATACTTGCAATCGATGTGTTCAAAGAATTTTATGTTTTTTCTTTTATGGTATTTGAAAGTATCATCGGTTAAAAGGCGTTAATAGATCACGCTAAACATTTTTTTTCAACACAATTTAGAATGTCATTTTAACCTTCCTACCCTAAATGGGTCTAATCGACCCGTTTGTATAATTTATTTCATTCGATTGGAACCCGAAATGTTTTTCAAAGTAAGTTAAATAAAAACCATATTTTACTAAATTAAATCAATATGCTAAAGAACAAATTTAATTATAAATAAAACAAATTCTGGTGTGAAATGTTTTCTTTCAAAGTTGAGTGCAATTTCAACAGGGTAGGAAGGTTAAGTGCACGAATACGAAAAATGATTTTTTTTCTTTTATTTCTTTTCATGATTTGTTTGTGAGGACTATTTTTTTTTATTCCGATAGAAATTATTTATTTTCAAAATTGACTGTAATAAAAGGTAATACTTTTTTTCTCATTATTATAATCTATATCTTACTTTAATTCAATTTTAGCTTACTTTTCCAATTGCACAAGCTATCCAAACCCTTATCGTGAAAAACGGCAATAAACATGTTTTTTTTTTTTTTTTTTTTTTTTTTTTTTTTTTTTTTTTTTTTTTTTTTTTAGAATCGGTGTGTTGACATATAAAAAAGAACACCGATACATAAATAAAACCTAATTACTTTGTTTAATGTGATGGTACTTGAATGTCACTAATGCGAAATTAATTTTCTAAGAAATATCAAGATTGGACGACGTGGAATAAAATAATAAGTTAGAACATCTTATAAAATTTCATGCCTTTTTGATAATTCCGAAAATTTATTATCATATTTAATCGAAAAAATTAAAATATAAATTAATAATTTCCGTCTTCATAATTTAAAGCAATAGAGGTAAACACGCGAAATTGATTATCTTAGCTTTTCAACACATGGCGACCTTAAGCAGTTGCGTAGCCAGGGTGGGCGTCCAGATGCACTGAATACCACTAATTTTGTAATGTTTTCTTTCCATTATTTAATCGGAGAACTTTTTGCGATGATAAAGGAGAAGAAAACTTTAAAATATTACTGGTGTCCAGAACATTTGGAGCCCTGCGTATCTACGCCACTGAATTGGTAAATATACAAACCTAAGGAAATTTCATTTAACACTACTAAAACGACCCTTAAATATTTTATAACAACATTTTATTTAAAAACAATTTAACCTATTTCTTTTTAGTATATCTTTAACTCATTTTATAAAATCAAATATCTGGTTCAAATCGAATATATTATTCATTCTGTCGCAAACAAATTGACTGTTTCTTGGCGTTCTAATGTAAATATAAAATAATTTTTGATAAATCATAAAATGTATAATTTTAATTTTGCAACTTATTTTAAAATAGAATGTGTTTAGTTATGCGTCTTCTTAATACCTTTATAAATATTCTATTTCAAAATACATAAGCTATTGAATTCTCTATAGTGAAAAAAATGAGGGAACAAAATTATATTCCTTTGAAGCATTGTTGAAAAATAAACACATGACAATGATATAAGATCAAAAGCTAAATACGTTCAGTAATTTACTAACATTTCATAATTCCTAATGCGAAAATAATTTTCATAGCCTTATCAGAAAATAACGATAACAGATACAAAGATATAAACATAAGATAATTGTACGAATGTCGAAACTTATTTTAATAAATTCCCAAAAATATATTGACAAATTTAATCAAATAGATTTAAAAGAGTATATAATCCTTTCCGTATATCATGTCACATTTTAAATATACCGAAGAAAACACATTCTATTATAAAGTTTATAATTTGGAATGCATTTCTTTTTTTAAATTTAATAGTACTGCAGTATGACAAATCGTCAAATGTAATTTTACTACAGTATGACAAGAGATGTTTCTGAGTATTTCAATTTCAGACCAAAGTGGAATAGAAATGCTGAATAATTTGATTTTCAGTAATATATTAAATTGTGAAATAATATAAATACTTTACAATTCGGAAATGGAACAGAAGACATCCGTTGTAATTTGAGTAACGTCACATACAATTTGACAAAGGCGTTTCACTATTGCTAGTTAAAGTGTTTAAAAAGTGAGCGTCTTTCACAAGACGTTTAAGGTATTTCCTATAATCACGTGAGATTTAATACATTCGAAATTTAAATGAAATTTTATCTAGAGATTTTCAAATTCAATTTATACTACATTATTATTTATGATACGATTTCACATGATATTTGATATTGTAATAAACTTTAAAAATAAGTTATAAGATATCACATTGATATTTTCTTTTTATTATGAAATCTACAAGTCTAGAACATAAATATAATTTACTATAGTATTCATCAACTTGCTTTAATTCAAACATTAATAATGAAAACACCGGTGCGTTTTTACATTGCATTTATTTAGTTTTAAATGATACAATTAAAACAAAAATTGTTACCAAGAAAATAGAGGAAAATATCTAGAGTATTAATGAAGCAATAAATAAACAAATTAAGTTATACCCATGAGATTTTTATAGAGCGAAACATTTAAAATTAAAATCCACTAATTTGTAAAGAATATATTACATGTATAGTAAATAGAAACTAAAACAAAGAAATATATTTATCTCCACACTTTCATTGTTCACATACATATTTTTCCACCAGAACAAAGGAATAATTTAATTTCTTTTGAATAGTCTCTATAAATTGTATTGTAACAATTTAAACATACTTTCTGGCATATAAAATTATTAAGTGTACTTTACAATTCAATAAGTTATTTTTTGCATCTTGCATAATGTTTACGCATTATATTGTGGTTTCTAAAAGTATAAGGTAATTCATGTAGAAATAATTTAACACCGGATAATATTCAATGGATATAATTGTCTTTCCTAGAAATAACAACAAATAACATAATATACTTGAATGCCTCAAATAACTGAGTTATTTGTATTTTAAAAGTCTTAATTAACACTAATTATCTCTCTGATTATCTGTTATTCTAATAGCGACACTCAAATAGGAGTTAATTAGGCAATTTTTTATGATGCAGTCTGAGAGTATATTGTTAAGGGAAATAACAACCAGTTATCATTAATTTAAGAAAAGACATAATGAAAAGACACGGAAGATACTTCAAATTCTAAACGAAAATATGTTTTGGAAATACAAAATCTTTTTCTAATGTAATGTCTTTCAAAATAGGTATACGGTTACATAAATGTTTGTTTAAGCAATATGATACAAAATCTGTGCTATTTAATGGGTTTAAACATCACCTGAAAAGTTTATTTTTTCGCGTTCTATCTGAATGTTACTTTATGTTCAAAAGATTATTTATCTAAAGTTATTTTAAAGAAAATTTGCAGAAAGGGAAAGGATATATGCTGCATGGGAAAGGATAGATTCTTCTCGGTAATTTGAGAATTTATACTGCTCAGTATACTCAGTATACTGCTATTTAAAATTTACATTGAATGGAAAAAAAGTAGTCTGAAATGCCATGAAAGATAAATAAATTCCTAAGAGATAATGTAGTTTGAAAACAGGCTTGCCAGTTTGGCTTCCTTTTTAATTCAAAAATTCCAAATTCATACTGGAAATTTAGAATGATAACTTTCCATTATTTAATGAAAATGGAACATATATATATATATATATATATATATAATTTTTAAGATATATATTGCCAATTCTTATAATACAGTGTTCGTACACTTTTACACTTTTACTACAAATTTTTACATAGAATTTTTCGTCTTAATTAAATGCAGATAAATATTACAAATCATACAATTAAACGAGTCGTCTACAATTTCTGCTAGTTAAATATTAAATAGAAATTTTCTATTAAAAAAATGTGGTAAAAGCGTACGAACCCTGTAATACGCAGAATTGTATTGTGCATTTCGTAAAGATATTTAAGATTAGCTTTGCTTGCAAAACCGCAGATCGGACACTCATAAGTAAGAATGGAACGAATGCAAGCATTATAGAAAATAAGTTTATTTTGGATAGAAAGGGAGTTGGTATTCAGGAGAGGGGGATGAAGAGATTTAGAATAGCTGGCAACTTTACCCCTGATATTAAGATTGCGCTTATTCGACGTCAGTCTTCTGTTTGGGGTAACCCCCGGAAAGTTAGTTTAGATAATCAATGGGTTGATTGGTTGATTTTATGGCGGGAAATTATCTACACGAGGGATATAGGACCTAATGGGGGTTGCCCTCCGTGGGGGTCTTTCAAAAGGTGTCCTAACCCGCATTTACGGCAAGGTTAGAAGAAAACCACGGAAAACTATAAACGGTTAGGGCGACGAGCGCGACAGGGGTTTGAACCCTGCACCTCCCATCTACCAGCCTTGAGAGCAGAACCTCTCAGCCACTGGTGGGGCGTTAGTCAATGAGATGGTGGCGTTCTTAATAGTGATACGCAGGGGTGTAAAAATCTAGGCGCCAATGGGCCGATTCCCACCACTAAATTTTTAGCATTCTTCGCCTAATAAGAATATTGATAAAATATAGGCGAAGTATATTAATAAACTTTGACGAAGAGTACTAATAAAATTTAATGGTGGGTATCAGCCCACCGGCGCCTAGATTTTTGCACCCCTGGTGACACGGTAAGGCTAGATAAGGATTTTTGAGAAGTAAACTGTAGCAGTTTTATTTTCGTTAAGTTTAATATTTTGTGATAGCATAAATTAAAAATTCATTTTCTAAATTTCCGACATGAATTCAGGATTTCTGAAAAAAGAATAAAAGACTAAACTGGCAATCCTGAAGAATTCTTTCCGTTTCGTAGTTAACGTGTTAAAAACAAGAATCTAGTTAATTTAACATTTGTGTAACCAGTGTGATACAATATCACATTTATTAAATAGGCATTAACATCCAATGGGTAAGTTAGTTTATCATTTTAAATTTTCAAAATTATTTTGTATTCCAAACTTGTTTACTCGTTGTATTTTAGAGAAGAAGAAGTTTTACTCTCGTTAAACTTAGCATTTTGGGATATTACTTAAAGTAAAAATTCCTTTTCAAAATTTTCGGTTTGTGTTAATTATTTCTGAAAAAATGGAGGCTAAATTGGCAATCCTGAGGAACAATTTCTTTTTCGTAATTAACCTTCTAAAATAAGAGTCTAGTTAATTTAACCCATTTGCTGCCAACCACGAATATACTTGCGGTTTTTCAATCTAAAATTAAGAATTCGCACCGAAATTTTTGAAAGTAGAATTTTTGTTTTCTGTAATCACAAAATGTCTGTAATTAAATAAAGTAAATATTGCTATTAGTATTTTCTGGTATGAATTCGAACTTTCCTAATAAAATAAAATTCCGGTAATTTTAACCCTGTAATGAACGTGTTAACATTTCTGTAACTAATGTGATACAATATCACATATATTAAATAGGTATTAACATCGAATGAGTAAGTTAGTCTATCATTTTAAAATTTCAATATTACTTTCTATTCATATTTTGTTTACTCATCTTATTTTAATCAAAATATGACTACATCAGGTGAGTGAGTAATAATAAAAATAAATATGAAACAAACTGAGATTCTTTATTCTTACGATAAATATTGAACCATAGATTGAAAACCAGAATTAATGTAATAAGTAGTAGTTACATATTCGTGGCAGATCCTGTTAACCAATCTCGGCATGCACTTCCCACCAGTAACTTATTAGGAAAAAGTACTTGCAAATACGGATGGGAAATAGCATGCCCGGTTTGAATAGAATGTTCCTTACCACATACGTATTTTCATCATTTAGAGAAATATGCTTTTTATAAAGGGGAAAATATTGAATTAAATATAGGTTCGGAAGAAATAATATCTAATTTTATTTAAAAGATAAAAAAATTACAATGGACATTAGTCACACAATTTTATGTATCTCAAACTTACTATACTAGAGTGAACTTACGTTAGTTCGGACTTCATTTGAGGTCATTTTTCGTCACACCAGGTTTGCTACGGGTCAGGAAATTTCTCATGGTATATACCAGTATTTACTTATAGAAAAACGCACCTTATTTTATAGAGCGATAAATTTAGGCAAATTGTTACTGACAATTTTTTGATATCACAATAACCAAAGTTACATCAAAGTTTATTTTGGAGAAATGATGTATAAAACCAGTTTCGATCCTGTATGCTCAGTTTGTGAAAAATTTGTCCGCATTGTTCGACGAACGGGTTGAGTTAAGCAATGACCTGAATATTAATTCCAATTAGAAGCTGATGAAAGAAAAAAAATGTGTTCATTAACCGGATATACATTGTAAGCGGAGACACGTTAACCTGTATTGCTCAAGAAAAGGTTATTTAGAAAACATGTTTGTGGCACACAATTAGAAGAGTGTATGATAAGTTAGATTGTAGAGTGCACAACATTTTATGTTACTTTATTATATTTTTCATTAAAATAAATGTTACACCAATTAAAAAATATGCTGCAGCTGTGTCATCATATGATGATAAAATAAATCTATTAAATATATTTTAGACTGTCATATTCTATTTTTTAATGTTGCAAAATCTTTTCATACTCAATTTTTTTCAAGTTTCTAAATTGTATTAATTAACATGACAGGCGATCTAAGTTTTCAGTCTTAAGTATTATGATCAATTATTTTACCATTAATATCGTTTTAGAATATCTCCATATTATTTGAATGTTTATGGTCGAAATCTGTTAATTAGCACTAAGTGCCTTGCTGGATTACTGGTATTGCAATAATTAGCATCGATGTGAATCTAGTTATATAACGTATTCTGAGAGTGGATACTGCTATACTAAATAACAAGCACTTATTGTTAATTTAAGATTATAGATAATGAAAAGGTATAGACACATTTTAAAAGATTATTTAAAATAAGTTCTATGAGAACCAATTTTTTTTTCGAAATTAAAGTGTTTCAAAATTAGAATAAACTAACTGAAACCTTCATTTTAGAAATATGATACAAAATCTGTTCTATTCAATAAGTTTGAACATCAAATGTCTAACAAATGTTGAACTATTCATGATATATGGACCTCATGTAAAAATATTTTTCATTTAGTGTTATTTCTAACAATTTTCAAAATGCGAGTTCTCAACCAATGTTCTCAATCGGGAAATGACATGATATTAATAACATAAATATTGATGAAACTATCTCATGGTAAAATTATATTTTGTTCACTTAACATTTCGATAATGTTGGAAAGTGATTCATAAACTATACCGCTATGCATGATTTTTGATTCTTGTTTACTTGTTATTTTATGTATATATACGTTAAAATTATTTTTGTATCACTCTGTATTTTTTTGTGGAAAGTGGTTCATGAATTATGACGCTATGCATGATTTGTCATTCTTTTTTATTTACTATTTTATATATGCGTTAAAATTCTTCTTTTATGTCACTCTATATTTTTGAAGTGTGTATTGTTAGCCTAACTTCTATCGAAGGGCCCCTCTGGGTAAAAAAAAGGGGGAGGGGAGAGCTATTAAATTTAGTGCAGTGTAATTCATACGGGACCCTGTATTTTTTACCATAACATGTATAAAATTCATTAAAACCCGTCTGTTTGCCCCAAAAATGTTTAAGTTCGCCAATTACCGTTTGCAAGTTATTGAATTTTAAAATATACCAGTCATATTTGGGACACCTGGTAGATACTATTAACCTTTAAAACATAAGCTACCTTAAGTGTGCGAGCCCCCACCATACATGTTCAGTCTAAAAACAGTCCTAGGGTTTGAACATTTGAGAACTATATCTATATTGTTAGAATAGATTTTGAACACTTATCATCAATTTTAAGACAGATATGATGTAATGTGTCTTATGTATTTATTTTAATTTCTTAAATACAACGAATCAATAAAAGATGAAAACGCATCTTTTTTAACAATAGTGCAACAATGGTGAAAGTTAATCGATACTGAAAACAGTCTATTAACTTGATTTTAAAATTAAATTATGTTGCCGTCTAATATTTTATTTATAACACACAACACAGTGCAATAACTCATATTTTCTCAAAATCCCTGCTTTACTATTATATTAAGCTTGTTCCTGCCATTAAATCAGAAATCTATATAATGCGCGCACGCCATTATACTTTAAGCCAGTATATATATATATTTTTTTTTTTAAATATAAATCAATGTACCTTCAAAACATTATACTACTCTTCAATGAAACACGCTTCTCTGTTAAAATTAGAAAGTTACATGTCAAACGCAAACCATTTTATTTCAATCTCTGATATTTGACATTAAATTAAATGCTGCAATATTATTTTTTACTGCATAATCAAAAGCCACCGTAATCTCTTGTAAAAGTTAATTTAAAATTAATATTGCATGAGGCAAATATATAATTTTAAAGTAGTTCTTTTCACATACAGGAAATACGTATAATTTGAATTTCCATTTCGCCACCACTACATGGAGCATACATGTGTGTTTTACATAATCATGCATCAGTTATCGTTATGGAAACTCTTTGTATGTCGTATTTTCCAATAAATCGTGGGAATTTGTTTTTATAATACATTACATATAACATGCGGCGAAATATAATATAAACATATTACATCCATATGTTCTTCATACATTTAAAAGCACTTTTTGATTGATATTTCTGAAGTATTTACCAACAATTTGAAGTTTGAAATTTAGAGTAACATGTCTGTTATTCTAAATTAAACATTTATACTATTCAGTAACATTTATGAAACTTGCTGCAGTTTACTTTAATACATAAACCTGATTGTAATAGTTTTTACAAACAGTTAACCCATTTATGCCTGGCGTCGATGCTTTAGCAAAATGGGAAAAAAGTGCATTGCACAACACTTTTTTTGTAATAGAAATTTGGTGTCTGATTTTATCTCGGACTCCTGGATAAAATAAGACACCAAATTTCTATAAAAAAAAGTGGTGTGAAATGCACTTTTTTCCATTTTACTAAAGCGCTCCAAAATTGGGACGCTAGGCATAAATGGGTTAATCTTGCATATCTATCAACAATATTCATGTATATTTTATAACATAATTAGAAGCTGATGAATTTTCCGAATATATAAATGACCATGTCTATAAGCAGAAACATATGAAAAATTATGGTCATAGATATCATAATTTAAAATACATAAGTAAGCTTTTTATTCAAGTAATAATTACATTTTTATTTAACATTAAGCATACCGGGAATTGTACTCACTTTTTATAAAAATACATCACACCGGTTTTTTATCTAATACTATTTAACTTATATATGTATGATTTATATCTCATTAGATATTAAAAAGCAGTTTCCGGTTAGATATTGACATATTTTCATTTCGTATCGTTTAAGCGACCAGGTTATTAGTGTACCTACAGTTAGACTCTCAAGACGTTTATGAACACCATTTGCTAGCAATAAATCCTCATTTCTTCCACCACCGTCAACTGCAGAAATGTTCGAGACATCGTTTTACGGCTGCCAAAACATTCTGATCTATTTAACGTCAGTCAAATAATTTAAATTGTTAGTCACAGAATAGTGCAAAAATGTACTTTTGAATAAAATCCTTTTGAAAACTGAATAAATTTAGTGAGAATTTAAAGTGTTTCTGTAATTTTCAAGCTTGATTTATTTAAAATCTATATCTGCAATCAGCATTTGTTTCATATAGTAATGTACAGTATCTCTAGTAGCAGAGATGCAAATATTGTCAATTGATTATTCAGAGCAAATTTGAAAAAGAAAAAGGAAAATATTATCCACAGCATTATATTAACCCTTTCCGGCGCGGAATAAGTCTATTTGTAAAATGATGAAATAATGGACTGACACCAGAATTTGTAAACAATTCATTAGACAATATAAACTTATTTACATGTACTTTATAATAGGAAAATTTTAATTAAATATTCTTGGTGCCGTTTGTCAGTTTTGGAATTGAAATTAGCTGTCCTTTTTTTGTGACCACCACCCGCTAAAGGGTTAAACGAAATATATAGCATTGTAGGGCTCATGTAAAATCTCTCAACGAAAAGACATACAGTAGAACCCCGATTATCCGAATTCCGGTTATCCGAAAATTGGCTTAACCGAAAGGCCTTAAAACTTTTTTTTATATGAAAATTTTTCATTTTTAAACAAGCATGCTGTTTATGAAATAAATAAAAAGCGTCAACTTACTTATTTGGGCCAATGCGTAAATGCAGGCATTTTATTGCATAGACACATGCAACAGTTCATTTTTTTTTTACAAAATATGTTGTGTATTTTTTTTTCAACTTCGCATTCCTTCAATTCTGCGTTATCATGCCACTTTCAAACAATAACACGTCTGATGCTGTTGTTTCTTCCTGCACCTTAACATATTGAAATATTGGTACGTATTGATACCGTAATTGATTCGGTATTATTGCTTTTATAGAAAATCAATAATCAAATGATCTATAGTGCCAATATCAACTCTTTTCAACGAGTTGAGCTCTTCATGCTTATAAAAACTTGCTTGCGCTTTAAAGCATTACTCATCGTAATTAAAGTTTAGAGGAAATTAAAATACGCGAAAACAGGAAGAGGATATCGTAGAGAATACGGACTGTTGCTGCACCTGCAAGCACGAACGCGTTACCTGACTGTGTTGAAGTGAGATGGATGAGTAGTGGCGTTTGGTGGAATAAAATTAGGAAGCCTCCCGGTTATCCAAAAATTCCTATGGAAACCCGGTCAACCGAAAATCCTTTGGTCCCATGCTTTTTGGATAACCGGGGATTTACTGTATTTTAATTTTATGTTCAACATAAAATTAATTTCAAGTTAAAAAATGGTTAAGAGATTCAATAATAAAAATATGCTTACAATTTTATTTTATTTATTATTTTTAAATATTTATTTCATAAATATTTACACATCCCATTCTTTCAATATCATGGAATTGTTTCATAATTTCCATTATACCTCCAAAATAAAGCGGTTGATCATGTGTTTAAAAAAATCATGTGTTGCTTATCTATAGCTAATTACATATAAAATTCTTCATTGTATTAAAAATAACATTCAAAAACACTCAAATAAACTATTTTACATACAATATATATATATATATATATATATATATATATATATATTCATTCAATTGGCTTGTATGTTTACTTCATCCATTTGCCATTTGCGCTGTTTTTTTCATTCTCAGTACGTTCGACCAAGCTAAAATCTATCTAAAATATTGATATACATAAGTTATTATATTTTTAATTATTATTAATCAGATCATTAAATTTTTTTTACAAATTTTCAATAATTTTTTAACATTAGTATACATATCTATATTCAAATGTTAATTTTAAGACTGTTCCTCATCAATTTCATTAAAATAATTAATAAGTAACATAGATCTTTTCCAGCGAAAAGAAAACCAAATAAAACTGTTTTTTCTGTTTTTAACTTTGCAGCAACGCACTTGAAGGATTTAACTATGAATAAAGAGTAATTGAAAATTGTGAAGCTTCAACTGTATCCAGTTCCTTAGGTGCTGATTACAGTCGGGATAAACTACCCCCAATAAATTTCAATAGAAAATGTCTCTTTATTTAAATGCCTGATTGATTCACAATTTCTTTCATTTTAAAGGCAAAAAATGTATATTTCTTTTTACAGGTGGAAGTTAGCACCGCTGGTAATCAAGCACTTCGATTCCGCTTTATTCTGACTACATAAACACTCCTCCTGTCACTGTCAGTGGAAGAGATTTTCTACCACTGGGGAAAACTCTCACCAGTAAAAACGGATAGAATTTTTCGCCTTATCTGTTACAGAAATTGTATATGAATAAGGCGTTTAACCCCTTGGAGGGCAAGCACGTGGTCTAAAAATGCTAGATTTTGCGATGTTTTGACACCAGTAAATTTAAATAATGAATTTTTACTCTCTCAATCTACAAGAAACAATAATAAATATTTTTATTTAATAATACTGGTGGCAAAGTTATATATTAAAAAGTGGTATATATTATATACCGGCGCCCCTCAAGGTGTTAAATAAGGCTAATTTTTTAAGACAATCCAATTTTCCACTAGTATTTTTAATGTATCTCACAAGGTTGGCAGATTGACCTACTTTTTAATTGAAAAATTGTAAAATTGTAATTCATGCCAAAAATTCGGAAAGATGATTTTTTTTCTTTATGTAATCACGAAAAGTCCGTCATTTAATTAAGAAAAAATATTACTAGCAAATTATGGTATGGATTATGAATTTTTGTATAAAAAAGTAGGCATACCTGGCAACTCTTGTCTCATATTACTGTTAGGAAACATCTTGCATTTGTAATAGTGTGACTACTGTGTGCAAAATAAACATAACGCGGCTACTCGTGCATCGCCTCCTTAATACCAGTACCATGTCTGCGAACTGATATACACTAAAATGCCAGCTGCCGTAGGTGGATTTTTTTAACGCCTGTTCAGGTGGATTCCCTGTATTTCCCTGAATTTAAATACCAGTTTCTTCTAAAAGTTTACGTTGCATTCTTTTTATGAGATTAAGCGAAGAACAGTTATAGAAAATATTGGTATAAAAATTCAAAGGACCGCAAAAAAGCTGAAAAATAATTCGCCTACGACAGAGACAGAGGTGTCAAACTGAGGCCCGCTAGATACCATTAATTTTTTAAAGAAATAGTTAAATTCTTGAATCGCATCTCCTACTATCATGAAATAGGCATATTAGCTAGTGATTGTCTATTTCTGAAAAAAATTACGAAATTTAGATTGTGGTTTTTAAAATGTTTTTATTTGTTCAGAACAAGAATTCGAATGTAATCGTTAATCATAGTTAGCATTAATAAAATAATAATTTGATAATACGCAATTAATTTACTAAAATACTATTGATTGCTCATAAGAATTGCAATTTTTTAAAATTTTTTACTTCTAAACTTCATATTCCAATAAGATATATTTTTAATATCTTTAAATAAATATTCTTGTGCATTTTAATGTTAATGACAGGCGGATATTTCATTTTATAAATAATTTTCTTGTTTGTTACAGAAACTCTCCATTGATAAAAATTAATACAGTTAATTAAATTAATTCATGTATTAGAATTTAAAGAAAATTTAAATAATTATTTTTGTCAAAGTGAATGTAGAATGCCTTTGTTTTTAAATGAATGAAGCTTTTGTTTTATGTAATTAGGTTTTAAATATTTTAATTAACCAAACTTGACAGTTTCGTAAACATCATTTTTCAATATAATTTACGGTTAAATTCCATTGATGAGTCTAATCTGTAAAAATTCGAAATGTTATGTAAACAAGTTTTAAGTTAATAATAAATAGTGCTTTGAATTATTTTCGTGACATTTTTACAAAAAAAAAAAAGTTGAATAGAACTGTTTATTTAAAGACAATTGCTTTTTATATTCTTTATCTCCAGAAAGGGTACAGATAATAAAAGTTTTGCATTTTGTAAGAAAACCCTTCTTTAGTTTTTATTTTTGTAAAGAAATTTATTATCTTTATTTATTTCAATGTGATTTCATGTATAATATTATTGTGAGAGAAATACATATATATTAAAAATTCCGTCCACAGAATGTTTGGAATGTTTCAACTTTTTTCTCCTTTAACTAAAAAATATACCTACTTAGTTATGCATATTGCGGATATTTGTTCTAAAAATTGCAGTGTTTATCTGTACATCACAAAGAAAACCAGAAAAAATCTAATATGTAATTATTTACTTTTATATCTAATAATAGAAGATTGTTTTTCAAGGATAACAACAGTCACCATGCTTAATTTGATTTAAACTGAATGGTATTGATTTAATTTTATATGCAAATGTAATAAATACATTTAAGTACATAAATATAACAAAATAGGATTAGTCGCAACATAATTTCTGTTGTTTTATTTTCGCTAAAATATCCTGATATTTCTATTGTTATGCATTATTTAAAATTTACTTTGTCCCAACATAGTTTCTCTTATTTAATTTTCGCTAAAATATGTTACTATTTCTATTATTATGCATTATTTATAATTCACTTGGTCAATTTAACTAGAAATTTCTCAAATATATATATATATATATATATATATATATATATATATATATTAGGGCGTATCGAAAAAATCCAAATTTCTTAGATCTTTTTGCGGTAGTGCGGAAAAGTTGTGAACTCCCTTTATTAAAAAACGTGCGAAATCTTAAAACTGTGGGTTGATATCTTCTGTCGCCTCAGTGGGCCTAAAGTTTCAAAAATTGGACTAAAAATGATTAAAAATAAAAAATTAATAAATAATCACAGATTTCGCTCATCGGTTTGAGTTAGTGCTTACAAGTTACTATTTTGTAATAACAACAACCATAGAAAATTGTAGAATTATAGATTAATATCTTCTGTCGCCTAATCAGCATCGCATTTTGGAAGTTTTGACGCATTTTGGTAGTTTTCTGCATAACTGTTTACTGCTTGCACAATACACAATCGAGATAGACTGGGTTTGGCGGTCTGCCAAAATAGTGAAGACAATGTGGGAGACCACAAGGAGTGTTCAAATGCGTTTAAAACTGGACAACACAGTTCTTGTCAGTGAAAGGTATAGTGTCTCCAACAGAACCACGGCTGCTATTGCATCGCGTGTTATGCAAGATTTGGGTTTAATATCGGAATCAGATACCAGCCTCGTCACAGACAAAAATAAAATATGCAGGGAAAAATCGAGAATTTACAAAAAAATGGTCTCAAAATGAAATGAAAATCGTTCCACTCTATCTGGCCTTTATTTTGATGGACGACATGACAAAACCTTAACATCAGAAACACTCGAGGACAAGCAGTTCTAAAGAACAATTGTAAAAGCGCATTGCTGTATTTATCGGAGCATGGTTCTACGTATATGGAACATGTTACACTTGAAAGCGGATCTATTCTTGATATATCTAATAGCATTTACGAATACGTAACAAGTGCTTTATTGGCTGATTTTAGCAAGCTTATTGTTCTCGGGTGTGATGGCATTGTAGTGAACACAGGTGTGTCTAATGGCATAATTCGCAGGCTTGAATTGAAACTTCAGAGGCCAGTCCAATGGATTAACTGCTTACTTCATTTCAATAAGTTGCCATTACGACACCTGTTTGAGTCCATAGACGGCAAGTCATCTGTTCCCACATCTTACACCAGAGACAAAGGACGAAACCTCAAAGGATGCGAAAAGCTTTCAATTGTTGCTTTTAATAGTATTGAATGCAGGTTGCCACCCTCAGTTCAGATCAGAAATACTTATTAGACATTTGTACCACCATTAGTTCTGGCGTTTGATGTTCAGATCTAGTTATCCGGGAACCAGGAACGTTGAATTTGTCCGGCTGGCTAACAACTTCCAATCGAATACTGATGTTATATATATCTACATCAGACCCATCACATGAGTTTCTAACATTGGTTGTATTCATTCTAAGAGTCTACGCACTCTCATGGTACCGAATTAAGATTCTCCATTCCAGAAAGGATGGACATCTGTGGCATTTCATCAGCTCATCTCGTTAATTGCCAAAAAAGTATTGTGACATAATCGAACAAGTTATTTCTTGCAACGCTTACTTTGCGGCTCAAGTAAACATGCTTTTGGCTATGTTAACTGATTATAGGCGCCATATTACGACCCTTGCAGCTCGGCGGATTATCAAGGCAAGAGAAATTAGCCCAGACGGAAATTGTGTTCGCAAATTCGTTTATTCTGTTAACTTTGGAGCTACAGACTATGTAGATCTCATTGACTGGCAAGCTTGTTATATGATATTGCCTTCTGTTCTCAGAGAGATCAGTTCTCAAGAATTTCTGAAGATGATACAGGGCAGTATGCCAATGTATTGCTGGGACTTTTTTTAATTTGATTCACACACACAAGCGGTTGAGCGGATTGTGAAACTAGTCACTGCAGCCTCCGGAAAAACAGTTGGGATGCAGAAAAGGGATAAATTTATTAGAGTGACACTAGAATTCAGAAAATACATGTCAAAATTTGAGACCAAAAATGATTACAAGTAGTAATGCTTTTGTCATCTGTATGTTCGAAAGGTAAAATAAACTAGATTATTTTTTAACACAATTTTTCAAATTGGATGAATTATGCCCTCCAGATTCGACCGGGATAGCTCAGTGGTAGAGCGTGGCGGCTTCAGCCAAGCGATCCCAGGTTCGAATCCTGGCCCGGACATTTTTCGTCCAGTTGGAAATTTACAACAGGTAAAATAAAGTTTGTGTTCGCATTAAAATGAGGTAAATGTGACATGTATTTATTTAAAATTTTGCCTTCATTTTCCAAAATTTGGTGTCGATGAAGCGGCAGAAGATATTAACATATAATTCTAAAATTCTTTATGGCTGTTGTTGTTTCTCGGCGTGAAAATGAGGGTGTTACACTATTTTGGCAGATCGACAAACCCGGTCTGTCTCGATTGTGCATTGTGCAGGCAGTAAACAGTTATGCAGAAAACTACCAAACTGCAACAAAATTTCAAAAATTCGATGCCGATGAGGCGACAGAAGATATTAACCTATAATTCTACAATTGTCTATGGTTGTTGTTGTTACAAAAGAGTAACTTGTAAGCACTACCCCAAATCGATGAGCGAAATCTGTGATTATTTATTAATTTTTGTATTTTAATCCTTTTTAGTCCAATTTTTGAACTTTCGGCCCACTGAGGCGACAGAAGATATCAACCCACAGTTTTAAGATTCCGCACACTTTTTAATAAAGGCAGTTCACAACTTTTCCGCACTACCGCTAAAAGATCTAAGAAATTTAGATTTTTTCGATACGCCCTAATATATATATATATATATATATATATATATATATACAGGGTGTAACTGAAATGCTTCAACAAACTTTGAGGGATGATAGTACTCATGAAGATGAACAAAAAATGCAATAGAACACGGGGTCGCAAATGACATTTAACCCTTTCAGGGACAGTGGTATGTCTAAAAAACCACTTAATTTTAATTCCAAAACGCCACAATGGCACCAGAATTTTGATAAAATCTTTTCCATTTAATATTTATGTGAAACATAGCTATTTTCTTATTTACAAACAATTTTTTTGTAAATTCCGGTGCCAGTCCATTTTCAGACGCATTTTTTCTATTTGTATCCTTTAAGCCTTTTAGGGGCAAACTACTTTTAGTACTAAAATGTTGAAATAAATGACTGGCACCGGAATTTATAAAAAAATTCGTTTGTAAATAAGAAAAAGGCTATATTTCACATACATATTAAATGGAAAAGATTTTAGCAAAATTCTGGTGCCATTATGGCGTTTTGGAATTAAAATTAAGCGCTTTCATAAACATACCACAGCCCCTGAAGGGGTTAAACGTCATTTGCGACCCCATGTTCCATTGCATTTTTTGTTCGCCTTCATGAGTACTATCATCCCTCAAAGTTTGTTGAAGCATTTCAATTACACCCTGTATATATATATATATATATATATATATATATATATTGGGATTATCTTTTATCTTATAATTATTTTGTAACATTTGTTTCACTTTCCGAAATATACTAATTCAAATGTTGAACAAAATTGCTATTTCTTCTTTTTTATTCGTTTTTCTAAAAAAAAAAAAAAAAACAGATGTTTATGAGTAAAAACGATAATTTATTATTCGAAAAATATTAATTCAGGAACACTTTTCTTAGACTCCCAATTCAGCAAAAAAAAAAATTTGCAATTATATATATAATAAATAGGTATGTCTGATTCATTATATTTAATGTGCTGTCCTCTAAAAAAAACATTTTTTGAAATTTTCTCTTTATAAAGTCTAATAAAGAATTTTAAACAATTAAACACGGCTAAATTTTCACAACTTGTTCTGACCAAAATTTTAATGTTGAGCATTTTTCATTTTATCTCTTTATTACAAAATGAAAGCCCACCAAGCGAAAAAAAAATAACTTATGTTACCTGAAAAAACCTACACCTGACATAATCCGCTGACATAATCAGCGGAAAATAAAGCATTTTATTACATATTAATGGTTTAACATAAATAATAATAATAATAATAATAATAATAATAATGTAGATATTTCTAAATTTCTCTTATAACAAGAAAATCTGTAAAAATGAAGCTCGTGTTTGCCAGAATTCTGCAATTGTTAGTTGAAATTATTTTAAAACTAAATAAGCACTCCTTAGGTATTTTTAACTATTTTTATTATTCCAATTGGTGCATAAAAACAGAACAAAACAACAAAATATGGCTTTGGTGAAATATTAAATGTAGTACTAGAGTTGGATTTTTAAAGAAATATTTCACTGTTGTCTTTTTTTAGAGGACAGCACTATACATTTTTATAATATCGTCGCTACCATGTCAAACTATCGAATATGAAAAAATGCATTTTTCATTACTTTTAAAAATGGACCGATTCCCACCACTACATTTTATTAGAATTATTCGACTAGTAAAAATGCTGATACAATTTTTGTTAAGAACTGGTTGCCAATTTGGCCTTCATTTTTTTCAGAGATACCGAATTCATACCGGACATTTTGAAAATTTGTTTTTTACTTCAAGTAATGGCAAAATGTCTATCATTAAATAAAGCAAAAAAAAAATGTAATTTCTGGTATGGATTCGAAATTTTTGTATGAAAAAGAAGGCCAAACTAGACACCCTGCTGGATGATTCTTTATTAAAATTTAGTGGTGACAATCGGCTACTTTTAAAAAGTAATGAAAAATGCATTTTTTCACTTTCGATAGTTTGACATGGTAGCGACGATATCATGAAAACATTTTATGAATACCATTTTACAAAATAAAAAGTACCAGATTTTTATGAGTGAGAGCAATGAAAATGCTATAATTGTTATTGATAGTTTGCACACATACGACTCATGGTTCGTACACTTTTATCATCACATTTTTTTAAATGAACTTTTCGCCTGATTTAAATGCAGATAAGTATTACAAATCCTGCAATTAAACGAGGCGACTAAAATTTCTGCTATTTAAATATCAAATAGAAAAATTTAATTAAAAATATGTCGCAAAAGCGTACGAACCCTGGACATAGATTATTAATAAAATGTGATGTAATCCAACGAAGTGATTATTATCAGTATTAAATATTAAATGACAACAGTAGTCACATATTTGTTGCCGTTTTCGTAATATATTTATAACTTACTTTGTCATTTTTCCAAATATCTCATTCAAATATGTTTAATATATGGTTATCTGTGAATTTAGAATAATTTTATAACAACACTTCTGATAACAAACACACACACACACACACACATATATATATATATATATATGTGTGTGTGTGTGTAAAAAAAATTATTATAATAATTAGAAAATAAATTATGCAATTTATTTTCTAAGAAATAATGTTTGAAAAATATATTTAAAATTAATGAATTTGGAAACTCGTGTTTAACTTTGCACTATTTACTTTTTAACTGCTTATTTTTTTAAAATATGAATTAAAGATAATAAATCTCATACAATTTCTGTTATTTGTATATCATGAATTTCTTTTAAAACATAATCCTAACTAACCGAAAAAAAAATATATTTCTTCATGTGAAACAAGAAAAAATAAATCATTAATTTAGTGAATTGGATAATATTACATATACATATATTTAAATTCTTAACTAAATGAGGAAAGAGGGAGAGACGCATTTTAATTAAATATATTGGTATGTTATATACGTGTGTTAAAATATTTTTTACTTAAACGTATTGAGTAGAACATTTATTTATTTTATGAACTGTAATAATTCTATTTAAAATAGTTTATTAATTCTATAAACAGCCACCGATGTATGGTAGTTTTTATTTTATTTTGGCTATTTTCATTTATTTTTATTTTATTTTTTTTAAGATTAATGTAGTAATTAGAGAAAAGTCCTTCACCGAGAAAACACAGTGTCACAGCTGCATTATTAGTCAACACTGTTACCATATCTTTAATACTTATTCCAAACCATAAATAATGACGTGAGACTGAACAATTTTTAAAGTGATAATTAAAAGGTAATAGTTACTATTAGTAGCTTTCCAATATTACAGCAAAATAATTATTTGCCCCTAAAGGGATAAAAAGCACGCCGTCATGTAAAATCGTAACATATTAATGCTCCGATTTTACTTTTTATTTTATTTATTTATTTATTTTTATCGCATGCTAGTTTTTGTAACATTTTGTTTTTTGCTTTTAGGCCACTGTTTTTCGATTTCTTTTTTGTTACTAATTAAAGTTTATTTTATATGTATTTGTATTAAAATATGAAAATAAAACCTAAATATGTCTTTTTTTGGGGGGGGGGGGCGGTTATTGACAAAAGTGAAAAAAAATGTGCATGATTATTGAAAAATCTAGATAGCAAGTTAAAAGTACTAAATGTTTTACAATCGCCAATTAACTGACGTACGTACATGCAATATATGTTCTATTTTATTTAAAATACTTTTAAATCTCTTTGATAAGTTATGCGGAATATTAAACGGAATTTTTATGGAGTGTAACCCAGAGTTGCCAAGTCTCCGGAATTTTGAACACTAGTAATTTTTTAGAGGAAATGTTTTTCTTTTAAATCGCAAAATGTTCGGATTAAATAAAACACCATTTTCTGTACTAAATTACTGGTATCTAAAAAGCCGGAGACTTGGCAGGTCTGGTAACCCATTCGCTGCTAAAGACGAGTTTACGCGTGTTTTTTTTTTTTTTTTTTTTTTTTTTTTTTTTTTTTTTTTTTTTCAATTTAAAATTACGAATTCGTACCGGAAATTTCGAAAGAAGAATTTTTATTTTATGTAATCACGAACTTAATTAAATAAATTAATATTGCTATTATTATTTTTTGGAATGAATTCGAACTTTCTAAATAAAATTAAATTCTGGTAATTTTAACCCGGCCGTGAAAGTGTTAAAAAAGTATTTTATATTTACATAGTGTTTAATTTATATCGCAAAGTTAGCTATAGTGGAGGATGTCTTTCTATTTCATTATACAAACCCAACAGGAAGTTATTTTTATCACCTCATAATGCAGTCTACGTAAGAAAACTATATACTACTTTGAAAATACATGTATTATTTTCACCTTCGAGATCAGAAAAATATATTCAACTTTATTTCATTTTCTAAGAGTAATATTGTAAAACCAAATTAATTAGAAATGTTTTCTATCTTGTTACGCAATCATTCAGTTTATTTCAGTTTATTCCTGGATAGCGTGTTCGTTAAATAGTAAATTTATTAATTTAATGCAGAATTTTTTTTTATACAGTGAACAGCATAAAATGAACAGACAAAGTAATTCATTCACGTACTTACAGTGGACGGTCAAATATTGAATTTATATCTAAAACAATTAACGATGTAATTAATTTTCACACTTGTTACCTTTTAGACGTGTGAAATAAAGCCATCCGATATCCAATGTATTTTCATTGTGAGTGATTTATAAAATTAATTACATTCACACCGTCAAGTTTAACGATTATTGGTCTTCGTTGATAAATCTATTTTGAAGAAGTAAACAATCAACATTTAATTACGTTATGTGATACATCAAGGTAACGCAAACATTAATCTAAAACAAACTGTATAAATTACACGTTAAGTTACATTTTAAAATATATTGTGCTTCTATTCGCATAGTATCGTCGCATCCATTTTATAATTAAAAAGTCTTAAGTTACTGAATAAAATTTAAAAGTATTCATAAATATAATTTTTTTTATTCCCATGATATAACTTTCAGGGTAGAGAAATGTTACTTATAATAAATGCGTAAGTTATTATGTAACTAAAAATAAATACATAACGACTCATAGCATGTTTTTAAAACATGGAACATTTTTATAAAATGTTTTAGATTGTAAATCATTTTTTATAAATTGTTTATTCCCTTATAAACTGCTTATTTATTAAAATTTATATTTTAATGCCCTCAGAAGTGTATAAGCCCCTCCCCCCCAAAAAACAGATTTTTGTTATACAAATTTATTTATTAACTGTTTTACAAGATTCCTTCAGTCACCTTCAAAGTAATCTCGATTACATGCGATGCACTTGTCAAGTTTTTTCCCCTACTGTTTAAAACACCTCAGGAACTCTTCAACTTTGATATCGTGCAGTGTCCTTTACGAAGCTGTTTTAACCGCCTCCACTTCATCAAAACGCTTTCCTTTTAGATTTTTCTTCATTCTCGGGAACAGGAAAAAGTTCCACAGGGCTAGGACTGGCAAATACAGAGGGTGGAGAACGATAGGCTACCCCGGAGAGGCCAAATAGCGGCTCACTTGTAAGGCCGTGTGTACGGGGACGTTGTGATGAAAGAACCAGTCACCTGATCTCCAAAGTTCTGGGCGTTTCCTCCGTACATCCACTCGCAAACGTCTTAAAACTTCCGTTGATTTTTTGGCTGATTTTTTCACGATTTCAACGTTTCAAGATGTTGAAGGGTGCCCAGAACGAGTATGGTCTTCAACACTGATCTCACCATGTTTAAAGTGGCCAAACCACTTGAAAACTTGTGTGCGCCTCATAGCATCCTCCTGGAAAACCTGTTGAAGCATTTGGCAAGCTTTTGTTGCCGATTTTTGAAACAGAAAAAAAATCTCAAACACACTCTTTGTTCTTTTAAATTTGCCATAACGACTTCGTAGGCAGAACATTACAAGAGTAAGAGAAAGACAACACTATGATCAAACGTTAACCTATAAACTAACGCCATCTGGACAGTTGTTTCGACAAGGTCTCTGCTAACCCCATCCAGCAACAGAACCACCGCCCCCTGAATACTAGGTCTGCGCGCTGACGAAAAAGGCGGCTGTCGCAGGATAATTCTTTTTTTTTTTTTTTTTGCAGCGTTTGTACGCCCTCGAACTTCAAAACCAATACCGTAATTTCCGGCGTATAATCCGCAGCTCAAAGAGTCGTTTTTCGACCCAGAAATTTTATTCAATAATTGTAGTTAAATATTTACAGCGATCCTTTCAGTTACATTTTATAAAATAATATTTCTGGGTCGAAAAACGACTCTTTGAGCTGCGGATTATACGCCGGAAATTACGGTAATATCTAAAAGTTTCCTTTGACTTATTTGATCTTAGAAAAACTAGGCGAGGAAAACTTTTAGAAATTATTGGTGTTGAAGTTCGAGGGACCGTTCAAATGATGAAAAAAAAAATTGGCCTGCGACAGCCGCCATTTTTTTCAGCGGGCAGGCCTAGTATTCATGGGGCAGAGCATAACTCTCTACTACGTCTACGAATGGCAGCGCGCTCTCAGTCCGGTTTTTTTGGTTCCCTTCTCGTATGCGTTGCCTTTTTGTGCAGATGCTTTATGTTTTAACATATATTAAATAAAAATACAGTGTTCGTACGCTTTTACCACAATGTTTAATAGCCTTAGCCTTCTTTAAATGCAGATATCCTGCTCATATATCCACTCATATATCCTGCAATTAATACAGGTGTTTACAGTGTCTGCTATTTAAATATTAAATAGAAAAATTCTATCAAAAAATTGTGGTTAAACCGTACGAACTCTGAAATATATATATTTATAATTATATTTATATAATGTGTATAAAAAAAACCTTTAAATTGAATTATTTAATTTCGTGTTCCTTCAGATAAATTTTTAAATATAACCAAAATATTAGAATAATAAATTAGATTTTAGTAACTAAAGTTAAACGTAATAGGAACTTAATAATGAAAGTATAATTTTAATATACCGTAATTTCGGGTGTATAAGCCACAGCTCAAATAAATCGGTTTCGGACCGGGAATTGTTTTTAATGAAATGTAACGTGCTACATCTTGGCACATATTTGCATTTATTTCTATAAAAAAAATCTGGTTTAAAACAGACGTAATTTACCCGCGGCTTATACACGGAAATTACGGTAAACTTAAAACTTATTATCACTAATTTCTTATATTGTGTTTTCAGGCCTCCCACAAGGTACATTTTTTAAATCAAAAGAACATATTATTATGTTAAATTGCGAACAGCGAACAGTTATCTATCTCTGTTCGCTGTTCGCAATTTAACATAATAATATTTTCTCTAACATTATACTGGTATGCAAAATGTCGGAGAATTCTAATCCCTGTATTTTTGATTAATTTACTTTTATAAGAAATTACTATTCATATTAACCCTCTCAGGGGGACGTAATTTTGTTCCTGTAACGTCGATCGCACACCGGTATTTACGAAAGAAATTAGTTCAAAATAAGGAAAAGCAATTTTTCCCCTTTTTCCCGTCAAAGTTTAAAAAGTAAAATTCAATTAAAAGTTTCTGGTTTGAATCACATTAAATTTAGGTGGTATATAATATATACCACCGCCCCTTAAAGGGTTAAAAGAAACACTGCATTATCTATCATGAAAATCTGTGAAAAAAACTGTTATGATGTTTCTAAACCTTGTTGTAACATTAAAAGAAAAACCACGATACAAGGAAAAAATAAAAACTACACTTGTAAATTTGTCATTCGATTTCGTTTTGATGCCAGTAATGTGAAATTAATTTTCTCAGTTTTATAAAGTGTTCAGGACGAGAAATAAAGATGTAAACGAATAAGTTTTATTTCAAATTCAATTAACGTTTATATTTATATTTTTATCGCTTTAATTAAATTTAACAGTATTGTTTTATTGTCCCTGTTTATCTTTTCTGTTATAGGTAATTCATTAATAAATATATATTTATGTTGAACAAAATATATTAATACAATAATATTATTATATTTTGTCAATTTTAAATAAATAATTTGTTTAAAAAATATCAATTTTAATAAATAAAGTACGCGAAAAAATATAAACATTAAATATTTTTAAAGTGAAATCATTTGTTTTTGAATAGCAATTATATTTAAAGGATTATCACGTTTTGTTATTCTATTTTCACGACATAAAGAAAATCCAAAGCAGGTTATTTTAAAAATCTACAAATTACCTGGTTTGTTACAGGGAATTACTTTAAATCAAAACATGAAATATTTTCGCTTTTTTCAGTTTTATGTTTGATACAAGTTGGTAAAAGCGCTAATAAGTTTGTTACATTTTAAATGTGAAAATACAAGATATTTTATTACTCTTCAATAGAGACATTTAAAAGATAAAGGTATATAAATAATTGTTATCTTACGCACCATTAATAATAATAAATACATGATTACATTGATTAATTTGCTGACAATTGAAAGCCACTAATGCGAAATTAATTTTCTCAAACATATCAAAACTTGACGACAACAAATAAATAAATAAACCCAAAAATATTTCCTGAAAGTTGGGACAATCTTCCGAAATATTCCGAAAAGATGTGTGCACAATTGTTAAAAAAAGAAAGAAAAATAAGCATTTTTTTTTCAGTGTATCTCATAAAATGCAAAATCAAGAAGCTTACAATTATTATCGAGCTTCTTATTGAGATAATCTCAAATGTAATTGTATGTGTATTGAAACTCCTGATTAGCTTTATTTTAACTATATTTTATTTACTTTCAAGACAATGATACATATTACATTCATTATTTTTGATTAATTTAATTTTGTATGAAACTACATTTCAAATTCAAAGAAATGCTGAATTATTTATCGTAAAAATCTGTGAACAGACATGTTATTGTGTTTCGAAACCATGTTGCAACATGAAAAAAAAAACCCACTATACCAAGGGAAAAAAACTAATTACACTTGTTAATTTGTCATTCGACTTTTTTCTATGCCAGTAAATGATCTGTGAAATTAATTTTCTTAGATTTCTCAAGAGTTGACGACGAGAAATAAAGATGTCAACCTCAGGATGCATGAAAATTGAAGCAAATTTGTTAAATTCCGCAAACATAATGACACATTTAACTAAAGTGATTAAAAATGTAATATAATATTTTCCATGTTATTTGTTACAATTTAAAGCAATCGATGTAAACACAGGAAATTCAGAAGATTACATTTTAAACGAATTTCTAATCATAAAACATAATTTTATTACAGTGTGAAAAGAGCTGTAATTGGGTTTTAATTTCAGATCAAAGTCGGTAACAAATGTTAAATAAATTGATTTTATGAAAGGTACTTAAATTGTAAACAATAGGAATGCTTTATATTTGGGAAATATAATGGAAGAATTTCGCAGTCTTCTGAGTTATCTCGAATAAAACTCGACTAAAGAATCTCTCCAACTTTAATCAAAATGCTTGAAATATGAGCGTAGTCATTTCACAATCTCTCGTGAGAAATTTAAACTATTATAATCATGTGGAATTGAATACACTCACAATTTAAATGAATTTTATCAAGACAGTTTAAATTTCTTTGTCGATAAAATGTTATCATGATACGGCTTTGAAAAATGAGTACTGTAGTAGTGTAATGGTCTTTTAAGAAAATAACTCTATTATTAAACATAGCAATTCATTTTAAAAAATTGTACGTGTATTGAGAGATTTTTTACTTATTTATGAAAACTACAAGACTACAAAATTTGAATTGTGATACCAAAGTCACTGACAAAATAGAATACAGTGATCTTTCAATTATACGCGATACACGGAAATCATTTTTCCGCACCACTTTTTTTATAAGGTAATTTTCGGCTTCTTAAATCGCAAAATTTATAAATCGAATTTTACTGTTTTAAAATAGTGGCATGAAAAAGTAATTACTGAACATCGCGTATAAGTGAGAGATCACTGTAATTCGGAAATTATTGGTTGATGCACGATGTTCTTTCCACAGAGATATACATAAAAACATATTATTTTTTATAACAACAAATACAACAGAAAAAAAGTTGTCTAGTAGTTTCATCTCTCACCGATGTTAGTGCCGCTAAAAGCTGCTGCCTATTGCTATTTCGGCCATCACGAGAAAATAGGTGCAGCAAAAATATTTTTCAATTCTGCATATATTGCAACGCCTGGCAATTTTCTCATTAAAGACATCCATCAAACAGAACATTTGTAATCATTGTTTGGTTGTTAAATGTGATGGGAGTCTGTGAGAAACGTTGACAGTCATCATTTATTGGTGGCAAATGTAATTATTCTCGCAATAAAATGTATGTTTTTAAAACAATCATGTGTCTTTCTGTAAATATCTGAAAAATCCGCATAGTGACTTTGTTTAAAATTTTCGAATAAATGTATTTACATTTTTAAAATTTTTACTAGGACACGTTATATTATTTTCTATAATATCTTTCTTCTTCAGCTTACATTAACCTTTTGAATATGGATTGGGACAAATTCGTAGTGACCCTTTTTTTAATTAAATCTATACCACTTTTTGAAAATTAATTTCAGTCATACACTTATACTCAGAGGCGTAGCGTCAAGGGGGGCACAGATCACTTTACTACCAGTATTTTTATACACTATATTTGGCCTTATTTAATTCATACCGTTCAAAGATTAAATAAGACTAAATATAGTATATAATTATACTGGTAGTAAAATGATCGTGCCCCCCCTGACGCTACGCCACTGCTTATACTAGGATAATTTCAAGAAAAAACTACCAGAATCAATTTTTTGAATATCGTGTTAGTGATGGATATATTGAATGATTTGGATATTCTAATTAATCATTAAGACGTGCGCAAAAGCATAGCTGCCAACATTCGTGTTCTTTTTCATCAGTTTAAACCAGAAATTTTGTAAAAAATAAAAAAAAGTGAATTTAATTAAGGTCGAAGTACAATTTATAACATATATGTTTAAAATATTTATGTTTACAATTTATGTCATCACTATACTGCGGTACGGCAGAAAATATAATTATAGTCTCCTGTTTTAGCCTTTGGTCAAAAAGTTAACCGAAAATTCAGCTATGAAAATATCAGATATTGCTTTATTTTCAACTCGCGTGTTATATAAATAGAAAGATAATACTGCTAAAATGTCTAATACAATTTCAAGGAAAGATTTGGAAGATAAGAAGAATGTAAGAAGGAAATGGTTTTCCTTAATTTATGGTGAAGAACTTAATAGAAAGTTATTGTAAGTTTTCCTTTGTATGTATAATTTTTTTATTATAAATTCCTACTAATATTTTACTAATATATTCAATCAAAAACTTAAAAAAAATGCTTATCTTCATTGGTCTACCATGCTTAAACAACTATAGAAGGAAAAAAAAAGATTTAATTATGTAAAACGTATAATGATTTAAAAAGTCAATAAACCTTTTCAAAAACGTTTCTGCATATCGCTGTTTTATTTTTCATGATAACAGAAAATATATTCATTAATTCGATCTGCAGGAGAATACTGTGTTACTGTACTTATTTTATTTTTCTAATATTTTATAGTTAAATTCTTCTAATTTTAGTATGTCAGGATTTTATAGCTTACTGATAGCGAAGCTCCACCTTCCTATTTTCGGATGGGTTGTTCGCAATGCTAGTCCGCATAAATAGACTCAATCGTTATCATCCTACTAATTTAATCTTCCGTCTTCCGAAATGTTCACATGTGAGATTTAGGTAGCGTAATGGACTATTTTCCTCATTTTATAATTTATCTCCTTAACGTATTACTGCAGTACACTAATTGCGCTAATGACAGACATGTTTCATGGCTTTCTGAAATGCGATACACAATTTTGGCAACTAGGGTGCCCCTGAACTATTAAACTGTTCCCTGTTAAGTTACATTTCCTTAAAAATAAAAAAGAATAATAAAAAAAAAAAAAAGTCTTTTTTTTTTTTTTTTTTTTGCCCCGGTTTACACGCTGGAATTTACGGTTAATTAAACCAATGCCACAATTTACTCAATTTTTTTGTTTACTAAGCCTCATATTTTTTTTTCACAATGTCTCTTATTCTACAAGCGACGCACAATAATGAATTAATTAAATACATTATCATAATACTGTCGGAGAATCTGCATTGTTAAGTTAAATAAGTAGCACTTATGCTTAATTTGAGAAAATACTTAATAAAAAGTATGAAATACACTTCGAATTCTAAAACAAAATTATATATTTGAATAACAAGTAATGTTTTCCTAAAGTATTTAAGAATAAGAATGTAGTTACCTAAATATTCTTTTAAGTAATATGTTCAGTGACGGAAAAGTGACGCACCAGAGAAACTATTCACACCGCTAATTTTGAATAATATTTTTTGTCTTACTGGACAGAATTTCTGATATATTTTAAGGCAAAGAATACAATTAAAATTTAGTGGTTACAATCACGCAAATGGTGCGCCACTGTTCTATCACAGTATGTTGCAAAATCATATCAATTTCACAAGATGGTTCGAAACCTTTTACCACAATTGTTTTAATAGAATTTTTCGCCTTATTTAAATGCAGAAAATATTACAAACCCCGCAATTAAACGAGGTGTCTACAATTTCTAAAATTTAAATATTAAATTAAAAAAATATACTAAAAAATTGTGATAAGAGGTTACGAACCCTGCATAGGCTGGAACATCAAAACAGCAGGATATCAAAACAACAACGTTTTCTCATTGATCATTTTGATTATTAGAAATTCTGAGGGTTTATATTACTAATAAAAGTTCAATTGCGAAGAAAAAAAAGTGTTTCTGAAATGGTAGGAAATACATTTAAAATTCTAACGGAAAATATATTTCATAATAATAATTTCTCTTTTTGAACCCCTTGCACACCTCACACTTTTATTACATAAGTATGTATAGCTAACCACGCTTTAAAAAAAATTCCAAGTTTCCATCAACTTTTCTAATGTTCCATCTATAGCAGTTCCCGCTGCAATGGTAACGGAATTTCCAATTTCTCATATCTTACATCTCACATAACAGCGAATATAAGGAAACATCGTGATTTAAATAATAAAAATAATAATAATAAAAACACTTGGAATTTTCATCGATCAAAATGGCACACCAAAATGTGTAAGAACCAATATTCGTAGAATAAATTTCTCCAGTGGGTTTAACTTTCAACATAATCACACATCTTTCATTTCTCTATTTTTGATAATTCAATTTTATAAGAAACTACTATTCAAATTAAAAGCGATATCGAATTTTCTATGATGAAAATCTGCGAAAAACATGTTATGATGTTTCTAAACCGTGTTGTAACATGAAAAGAAGAACCACGATACAAGGAAAAAAAAATAATTATAATTGTTAATTTGTTATTCGATTTCTTTTTGATGTCAGTAATGTGAAATTCATTTTCTCAGATTTATCAATAGTTGAGGACGTGAAATAAAGATATAAACGAACAATTTTTATTTATAATTCAATTAGCGTTTATATTTATATTTTTGTCGTTTTATTTAAATTTAACAGTATTGATTTCTTGTCCCTGTTTATCTTTTTTGTTATAGGTAATTCATTAATAAATTTATATTTATGTAGAAAAATAAAATAATACAATAAAAGTGTTTTAATAAGTAAAAGTACACGAAAAAATATAAACATTAAATATTTTTTGAGTGAAATTACTTCTATTTCAATAGAAACTATATTAAGGATTTATATAAAGGATTTTCACCTTTTGTTGCTTTGTTATGTTGTTTGTTTGTTTTGTTGTTTTGTTATCTTTTATTTACATTCAAGACAATGATACATATTACGTTTCACCATTTTTGATTAATTTAATTTTGAAACTACATTTCAAATTCAAAGCAATACAGAATTATTTATCGTAAAAATCTGCGAACTGACATGTTATGATGATTCGAAACCATGTTGCAACATGAATAAAAAACAACGATACAAAGGGAAAAAACTAATTACACTTGTTAATTTGTCATTCGACTTTTTTTTATGCCAGTAATTGATCTGTGAAATTAATTTTCACTCTTTCTCAAGAGTTGACGACGAGAAATAAAGATGTCAACCTGGGGATAATGCATAAAAATTGAAGCAAATTTATTGAATTCCGCAAACATAATGACACATTTAACTAAAGTGATTAAAAATGTAATATAATATTTTCCATGTTATTTGTTACAATTTAAAGCAATCGATGTAAACACAAGAAATTCCGCAGATTACATTTTAAATGAATTTCTAATCATAAAACATAATTTCGCTACAGTGTGAAAAGAGCTGTAATTGGGTTTTAATTTCAGATCGAAGTCGGATACAAATGTTAAATAAATTGATTTTAGGAGAGGTACTTAAATTTTCAACAATAGGAATGCTTTATATTTGGGAAATGTAATTGAAGAATTTCGCAGTCTTCTGAGTAATCTCGCATAAAACTCGACTAAAGAATTTCTCTAACTTTAATCAAAATGCTTGAAATATGAGCGTAGTCATTTCACAGTCTCTCATGAGAAATTTAAAGTACCGTAATTTCCGGCGTATAAGCCGCAGCTCAAAGAGTCGTTTTTCGACCCAGAAATTTTATTCTATACTTGTAGTTAAATATTTACAGCGATCTTTTAAGTTACATTTTATAAAATAATATTTCTGGGTCGAAAAACGACTCTTTGAGCTGCGGCTTATACGCCGGAAATTACGGTATTATAATCATGTGGAATTGAATACGCTCAAAATTTAAATGAATTTTATCTAGAGAGTTTAAAATTTCTTTGTCGATAAAATGTTATCATGATACGGTTTTGAAAAATGAGTACTGTAGTAGTGTAATAGTCTTTTAAGAAAATAATTCTATTACTAAACATCACAATTCATTTTAATAAATTGTATGTGTATTGAGAGATTTTCTACTTATTTATGAAAACTACAAGACTGCAAAATTTTAAGTGTGACACAAAAGTCACTGACAAAATATAATAAATCAGAAAGTATAGTTAATGTTTGAGGCACGATGTTATTTTCACAGAAATATACATAAAAACATGTGATTTTTATAACTGTAATTACAACTGAAAAAAAGTTGTCTAATAGTGTCATTTCTCACCGACGTTACTACCAGTTTAGTTCAAAAAGATGCTGCCTATTGCTATTTCGGCCATCACGTAAAAGTAGGTGCAGCAAAGATATTTTTCATTCTGCGTAAATTGTCGCGTCTGGATGTTTTCTTATTAATGGCCTCCATCAGAGTTGCTAAGTCTCCGGCTTTTTGGACACCAGTATTTTAGTACAGAAAATGTTGTTTTATGTATTCGGAACATTCTGCGATTTCAAAGAACAACATTTTCTCAAAGATAATACTGGTGTTCAAAAAGCCGGAGACTTGGCAAGTCTGGCCTCCATCAAACAGAACATTTCTAATCATTGTTTGGTTTTTAAATGTGATGGGACACTCTGCGAAACGTTGACACTCATCATTTATTGGTGACAAATGTAATTATTCTCGCAATAAAATGTATGTTTTTAAAACAATCATGTGTCTTTCTGTAAATATGTGAAAAATCCCCATAGTGGATTTGTTTATAATTTTCTAATTAACGAATTTATTTATGTTTTTCTTTTTTTACCAGATATATTATTTTCCGTAGTATCCTTCTTCTTCAGCCAACATTAACCTTTTGCCTTATACGCAGTGACCTTTTTTTAAACAAATTATATATGTATCACTTTTTGGAAATTAATATCTGTCATAGACTTATACTAGGATATTTTCAAGAAAAATCTACCAGATATAAAATCTTATGCGTTTAATGAATGTTTTTTTGATATTCCAATTAATCATTCGGACATGAGCAAAAGCATAGCTGCCATCGCTCATGTCATTTTTCATCACTTAAAAAAAAAAAAAAAAAAGAAGAAAAAAAAAAGGGAGATAGATGAAGAGTCACGTATATGGCTCCTTCTACCCTATGCCCCTCATTATACTGTGGTACTGCTGAATATAAGAATAGTCACCAGTCTTGGCCCATAATCAAAAAGTTAACTGAAAATTGAAGTATGAAAATATCTGATAATAATTCCGGTGAGATTTGGCATATATGGATTCAAAAAATATATAAAACTCGCAAAACTTTCCTGATTGCCTAATAATTTCATTGCATGGTTTTTGCTCAGTTGTTTAAGTATCTCCCTCCATTGTAATTTGCCTCTCGGTGTCATAGTACCTAACACCAGTAATATGTGCAATATATGTATGGTATGGTAGGCATCAGGGACATCATATTGATCTAAAAAAAAAGACACACAAGTGAAAATGTTGGAAAACTACTTTTACATTGTTAAGATAATTATTGCACACTTACTATAAATTGTAAACAAGACGTATTTAGAGTGCAATTACATATTTATATTTAGTTCAAAATGCAATGAATTAATTAAAACACGAGAAAACATCTTCTTGATTATTCGATGAAATAAATTATTTAATGCATTTAAGGAATTACTGATTAAAAAACTATATTAATTTGATTTTAAAATTAAATTAAATTACGGTCCAATATTTCTTTTCTATAACAAGTAATTCTATCAGAAATATCTCAAAAATTCTGAAAAGTCTGTTTTACTGTTCTATAAAATGTTCTATTATAAAAAATGCCCATGCCATTAAATTAAAATGCTCGATGATGAATGCGTGACATTATATTTTCAGCTGTTATAAGTTTTCATTTATTTTTAAAGTAAGTCAATTTATCTCAAAAACCTTATTTTACTGTTCTATAAAACATGCTCGTGTTTTAAAATTAGAAAGTTACATGATTTACTCAGAATATTTCATTTTATGAGTTTATATTTTTCACTTTAATAAATGTTGCAATTTTCTATTCAACCGCATATTAATAAGCCATCTTAATCTCTTGAGAAAATTAATTTAAATATTGTTATTTTATGGGGCTAAAAAGTAGTTTCTAAAGGAGGTGAAAGTAATTAAAAATTTAATTTCTTCATCTTTGCATACTGCATAAATTTATGTTTTAGTATATCATCAATTACTGTTTTGGTTACTCTTTGTTATTTTTTAAAATAATACATATTTTCCGATGGTTAGTATAAATTTATGTTTTATATAATGTAACAAAAAGAATGCATTAATAAAAACTCTTGGCTATTAAAGTTTTATATGTTTAATAAAATATTGATTAATATTTGATTAATATTTGTTAAACGTTATCTAGTAATTTTAAACTTGCAATTTAGCAGTGACATATTTCAAATTTTACGCCAGACAAGTATTCTGATTTGTAACATTTGAGGTAGTTGGAATTTGTTCTTATATCAGATTGTAATAGTTTTTACAAGAATTTCATAACGCATGCCTGTTAATATATGTACTTTTGGATAACATAGTAAAATATTTATGCTATTGATAAGATTTATTAAGCGTCTATAAACACAAAATAATTCGTTTTTCATAAACTTTATTACTGCACATTGTTACGTGAGATGTCATTTTAAAATTTAATGTAAAATGTTTTGACAAGAAATAATATATTTTCAGTGAGACTGTCTTGAAAATTATTAACATCACACATTTTTCATATTTATTACATTAATAATTGCAGATCGCATGCTTTCAACATCATGCTAGTTTTTCGGTATTTTGAACATATGAAAATATATTAAATAAAAACATATGTATAAATTTCTAAAAAGAAGTGTAAATTTAAAGTCTTTCAACTACACTATTTATAAACTCATCATAATCACATATAATTTTTAGCAAGTTTTTGAACCTTATTTTCTAAATAGACTAATTTTCACACTGTATTAGCTATTGAATTCTTTATTATAAAATATCCAATGTGCTATTACTTGAAAACCCTTATGATTTCACCAGATTTAAATATATAATGCAGAAATACTCTTTTACAGTTCAAGGGTTTTCCTGTATTTTCACATGTATGCTTGTAAATCCCAGGATATATATATTTTTTATCGCAGCTTTGTGCTATAATATATTTCATAACCCTCCATTCAATATGCGGTTAAAAATGAATTCTGTTAAAACTATTTTTGTCTACAGCTATTTTAACATGACTTCTAGAAACGGTAAAACACGGGTGTAACGTTTAAAGAGTTAAATTACAGAATTTATATTTAATATTTAAATTAGAATATTCGTAATCACTATGTTTGATCACATGATTTTAAATACTTTTTTTGCGATTACATATGGCGGAAAATGCAATTCAAAACTTGTGGTAAAATCGTACGTACCCTCATTTATTTAATTTTAATTCTTCTTTTTAAATAGCTACGTAAAAAAAGTTATTCATTTTCTCAGATTACTAATCAACTTTATTCAGCAAGTAGCTTACTTTAAAAATTCAGTATGATACTAAATTCTTTTACGTGAAAGTTTGCGATTATGTAAATTCTTTTGAATTCTTGTCTTGACATCGAAGAAATAATATACAAAAAGTAAACTAATTACATAGATTAATTTGCTATCATTCGGTAGTCTTGAATAAGAAATTAATTTCATAGGCATGCGAAAGAATTGACGACACCGACAAAAGATAAAGATATAAACCTAAAGGAATTTCACTGAAGTTGAAGAGGTATTAGATAACTTTCAGAATCTGGTTGCCATGTGATATAGGTTGTTTAAAGTAGAAAATAAATATTTACAATTTAACGCATTTGAATCCCAGGTGTGTATTTCAAGAAATTATTTTTTATTCAGAAATTTCAAATTCATATTACAAATTCTTAATAGTAATTTTTGCTTCATTTAATGGCAGATGCTTCATGATTACTTAAAGAAAAATTCTTCCTTCAGAATTTCCGGCATGGATTCGGAATTTTGAAATAAAAAATAAATCTATGCAATACATGCGACTCCGTGAATATTTTGATTCAAACAGAAACTAATAATAAAAATGAGGGAAGAGTTCACAATTGTAAAGCTTAGCTTACAATTAGAGCGACATTCCGAAGCATTTCAAAATAACATAAAAGAAGAAATAGAATCTTTCAATGCTAACAATAACACGTTGGTCATATCGTTTGACTTGCAGCAAAATATTCTATCACCTAGTCTTACTGTTGGCCCTGCCTTTTATTTGCGTAAAGCATAGACTTACATTCCTTTTATTCATAATTGTGTAAGTGGAAATCACACATATTTATGTGGGCTGTAACCAGAGTTCGGCAAATTTGTAATTGCAATTATGTGTAATATAATAACAATTTAAGTGTAAGCGATTGATTGTAGTTACACACATTCAAGCACATGTATTTCGTCAAAACAGGATGGAGGGAATTTGCGGCTACAGTTTTGCATGAATTTTTTACGACATGCAATTGTAACTATAATTAATTACATACATTTAAATTGTAATTACACTGTAGATAATTGCAATTCAAATTTGCCCAACTGTGTCTGAAACAACGGCTAAGCGAGAAACCACAGATCAAAATGAACTTGTCGATAAAAATTAGCTTAGAATGTCGTTGTTGATTCTGAGAGAAAAAAAACAAACATTTAAAACTATTGAAAACAATTTTCTGGTATCAGGACATATTTACTTCACTTGCGATAAAGATTTTGCTGTTATAGAAAAACAAAAACGGTTTCTAAGGCAAGTATATTGTCCAGATGATTGGAATAATGCTGTGATAAAAGTAAACGCAAAAATCCATTTTCAGCAATATTTATATAAAAAGAAGAGTTTTTCACATGTGAGAAACTATAGTGAAGAAACATGTTACTAAGGTTATAAGGATCCATTAAACTTTAATCATGTTTGAAGTTTTTTGTTTTGAATCCGATGAACCTAATGCAATGTTCGTTAAACATGAAGTTCGTGGTTACTTCGAAAACTTAATGTTGGAAAACGAGGAAACAAACTGTGTTTTCAATCCAATAGCACCTTGAGCAACCTTAAGCAGTAAAAACAAATAACCTGTGCATCATAATAACAAAAAAGTTGCCGATTTCAGAAAACTGTTTATATATATATATATATATATATATATATATATATATTCTATTAGCTAGAAATTATACTTAACTTTTCTCGAGGAATCTGAGGTACAGAATATTAAAAATCTGCACACCAGGATGACATAGATGTGTAGATGGAGATGACAGCTTAAATTTTAAAGTCGATGAATAGAAAGGAGCCAGTTTTTTCCAGAAGTTTAATATTGGAACCTACGGTTTTAAAGTTTTTGTTGATATGTTAATATGAACTTGTTGATATAAAATAGTTGATAATAAGCGATATTAAAAAAAGCAAAACTTGTAATGTTAAATTGTAATGTTAACTTGTAATGTAATGTAACTGTGTCCCTCTTGCAGCCAAAAAATTTATCCGTTAATTTAAATGAAGAAGGTTATAAACCACATTTTCTTTCGGTATTAAATTTATAACGATAGGATGTTACACTATTATTTTATGAAATCATTCATCAAACAACCAATACCTGATTTCAGGAATTCGCCGAAACATTTAAAACTGATTTTCTAGAAATACGTCAAATATGACTTATGTACCTTGTTCCCTAGAACGCTTCATGCAGAAGATCTAATTTACGATTTTCATAGTTATATGATTAATCTTGCATAATACTGAACAAATGATTTTAACTAGCTTCATCGGAAATGTTTAAAACATGAATAAAATCAATTTAAAGCATTCTGAACACTTGGAATTTACCTCGTAAGAATTTGAAACGTTATTTTTATCTAGGAATTTTCAAATTTGAGCGTTAATAATAAATTTTCAATAATGTGGTTTGGGAAATGATTGCGGTAGTAGTATAATGTGTTCTTTTGAAATTGAGTAAATTAGAATTAAGGTATATGATACATACATACATATATATATATATATATATATATATATATATATACCGGTTGATTATAATTAAAGTTACGATTTCAAAAATCGATAATTTTAAAACTACTGGTCAGAATGACTTGATATTTTAGCAGAACAATCGTGAGGCAATGGAATTTTGTTTGGCGAAGGATAAAAAATAGTTCCAAATTGTGCCGATAGATGGCGTTGTCAGGGTAATGTCAGGGGAAAGACCAAAAATGTATTCTTGAACCCTTTCCGCCGCGGTGTAAATTTGTTTGCAAAATGATGAAATAATAGACTGACACCGGAATTTACAAACGAATCCATTAGTAAAAAGAAACTTGCTTACTTTCTGGTTCTTAATGAAAAAAAAATTTTAATTAAATATTCTTGGTGCCGTTTGTCAGTTTTAGAATTAAAATTGGGTGTCCTTTTTTGTGACCACCGCCCGTTAAAGGGTTAAACATAGGAATGATGTTACCAAAAGGAACAAAATAGAGTTCAGAGATTTACTAAAAATTTATTAGCGAAAAGACAAGACTACGTGTTTACAGCGACGACAGCGATAATGACAAAAAAAAAAAAAAAAAAAAAGCTTCATGGAACAAACACCTTACTGATTATTAAGGCATAAGTTGCTCAATATGCCCTCCGCCTTGTTCCGCTACTAATTGGAAGCGCAAAACGGCATGCTCCACAACAGATCGGAGGGTATCTGTACTAATGCAATGGGTGTGTTGTGTGATGCTTGCCTTCAAGTCGGCTAGATTCTGAATCCGCCCGCTATAAACAACATTCTTCAGGTACCCCTAAAGCCAGAAATCACACGGGTTTAAGTCGGGGGAACGTGGCGGCCACGTTGTTGGAAAATGGCGGCTTATGATCCTATCATCTCCGAAATTATCACTCAGTAGCTGCTTCACGGTAGTAGCAATGTGCGGAGGAGCGCCATCTTGCATGAATATTATGCGAGCCACACACTGACGCTGTTGAAGTGCCGGAAGAACATGGTTACGCAAAAGTGCTTCATACCGTTTGCCAGTAACTGTGCAGGTACCGGGACCCGCAGGTGTGATCTCCTCGAAGAAAAATGGACTGACGATAAACGCTGCCGTTATTCCGCACCACACAGTGACCTTTTCAGACTGAAGAGGTAATGGCTGTAGCTGGGACGGATTCTCGGTCGCCCATATCCTGCAATTTTGCGTACTCCTGCACATGAGTTATCTTGTACGGATAACAGCGTAATACGTTCCGTAGGACTTTACGCACCGTGCTGTTCGGCATATCCAGCATTCGGCCAATCCCCCTTGCACTGCCGATTCCAGCATCACTGTCAGTATGTTCCTGTAATGCTGTAGCCACATCTTCCACTGCCGCAGCTGAAACTGGTTTCCTTCCTCTACCCCGTTTAACGTCAAATGAACCGGTCTCTTCGAATTTAGCAATCATTTTTTGCAGACCATTTGTTGTTATTGGACCTTTTTTTATGGATTTTAATATCAGAAACTTCCTAATAGCTGTAAGTGCACAGTCATCGTTCTTATAAAAAAGCTTCAAGAGCAGAGTGCGATCCTTCATAGTCAGAGTCATGATGAAGCATTCAGGCAAAGAGCTGCTGCTCTGCATTTTTATGGTTGCTATGTCTGTGGTGCGCATGTCACGTATTAGTAATTTGCATATCTTCAGACAATGTGAACCCAGACAGCGCCATCTATGGGCACATTTTGAAACTTTTTTTTTCCTTCGCCCAAACAAAATTACATTGCCTCACGATTGTTCTGCTAAAATATCAAGTCAATCTGACCAGTAGTTTTAATTAAAATTATCGATTTTTGAAATCGTAATTTTAATAATAATCACCCGGTATATTAATACTATTTAACCATTTCTCAAACCGACTGTAGTGCCAGTTTATTTAATTAAAAATTTCCTTTCATTAAAAAAAAATAAGCAAGTTTCTTTTTACTAATGGATTCGTTTGTAAATTCCGGAGTCAGTCTATTATTTCATCATTTTGCAAACAAATTTACTCCGCGCCGGAAAGGGTTCAAGAATACATTTTTGGTCTTTCCCCTGACATTACCCTGACAACGCCATCTATTGGCACAATTTGGAACTATTTTTTTTCCTTCGCCAAACAAAATTCCATTGCCTCACGATTGTTCTGCTAAAATATCAAGTCATTCTGACCAGTAGTTTTAAAATTATCGATTTTTGAAATCGTAACTTTAATTATAATCACCCGGTATATATATATATATATAACTTTATTTAACAAACTACTTTTAGTACTAAAACGTTGAAATAAATGACTGACACCAGAATATAAATTCTGGTGTAAAAATTTGTTTGTAAATATGAAAAAGGCTATATTTCACATACATATGAAATAGAAAATATTTTAGCAAAATTCTGGTGTCATTATGGCGTTTTGGAATTAAAATTAAGCTGTTTCATAATTATACCACTGCCCCTGAAGGGGTTAAACGTCATTTGCGACCCCATGTTCCATTGCATTTTTTGTTGGTCTTCATGAGTACTATCATCCCTCAAAGTTTGTTGAAGCATTTCAGTTACACCCTGTAAATATATATATATATATATATATATATATATATATATATATATATATATATATATATATATATATATATATATATATATCAGCGAATATATAAGTGATTTCATTATTCTTTAGATTGCCATTAATTTGCTTATAATAGCATATTATATCTTAATACTAATCTATATTAATAACGTCTGAAAAATTATGAAAATTTAAATTTAACAATTTTTCATTAAAAAGAAACATATTTACTATAGTGAATTTGGAAATTAAACATTGACCCATGTAAAATAAAAAATAAATAAATAAAAAAATAAAATAAATAAATAAAAAACTGTTTTTTAAACGCAGTGTTAACAATTGAATTTTGATGAACATTTAATTAAATTATTTTATAGAATAGAATTTAAATGCAAATTAAAAATATTCCTTTTATACTGAACAGTGGATTAAACACATATCCTTTTTTACCTTTTACTTTTATAATTAAATTAACTTTGTTTGACGGTTTAGTAATTGCTATATTGGATTATAATTGACATTTAAATTGACCTGATACGTAAAAAATGGGCTTAAAAATTCAAAATGTAATTTAAATTCATTATTAAATATATGTTTAGACGGGAAATTGTTACTTTAAATAAGTTGCCTTATTGTTTTTAAAAAAGCTAAATTTTTCGATTTATATCTATACAGTGGTGGCCAAAAGTTTGGACATTTTTTGAAAGTTTCATGTTTTTTAACTTTGTGTGCTTGTAGAATATATTAATTACAAAAAAAGTTATACTCATTTTAGTAGAACAAACAAACACAAATCGTTTTGAATAAGGACGTGTTTTGTAATAAAAACGTACTAGCCAATCACAAACACTGTTCTGAGGACCAATCAAATGTCTTTAACTATAGTTTAGGTTTTTTGGATGGTAAAAGAGTTATTGTTGTGGAAATATTTTGCGGAATGATGCATACTAGTACAATTAAACAGAGTATTGCTGTTTTTGAATATTTAAAGTCCTTTTTTTTAATTAAACTAATTTTAAACAATGTCATCAACAAGAAGAACTAATTGGACATCTACAAAAAGAAGCCGAATTGTCATATTGAGAGAAAATGGCCTCTCGTATGCTGAAATTGCAAGACTAATTGGTGGTTCAGTGACTTCTTCTGGTGTACGAAAGTTCTGTTTACGTTATGAAAAAACGAAATCAGTGGAAAATAAGGCCAAATCAAATACACAAATGCTACTGCCGATAGAAAAATTAAACGACTATGCCTTCAAGATAGAAAAATTTCATCAGATTCCATGCATGCGAAATGAATGCAGCGGGTATTGCAGTAAGTTCAAGAACAATAAGAAGAAGGTTATCAGGATTTGGACTACAAACTAGAATCCCAAGGAAAAAAACATATTTAAATCAAAAGCAACGCGAAAAACGAACTAAGTGGGCAAAAGAACACATTAAATGGTCAGAAAATCAATGGAAGCAAGTAATCTGGAGCGATGGGAGTAAAATATCGCTCTTTGGTAGTGATGGTAGAAAGTACATGAGACGTAGAGTAGAAGTACTTCATCCTGATTGCATTGAAGCAACTACAAAAAAACCAACAAATGTCATGATTTGGGCATGTATGTCTGCAGATGGTGTGGGCCAAATTCAAGTGATTGATGGCATTCTGAATGCCAAAAATTACATCGAAACTGTGCTGGAACCAAAATTGATACATTCCATCAGGGATCTCTTCTCCAACAACGCACCTTTTATTTTTCCGCAGGATTCAGCACCATGCCACACAGCAAAATTATGCAAAGCATGGTTTCAAAATAAAGGCATAGATATATTACCATGGCCAGGAAACAGCCCTGGTCTCAATCCAATTGAAAATTTGTGGCGACGTTTGGAAATTCTTGTACGAAAAAAATGTCCATCCAATAAAAGACAACTTAGTGAAGCTATAATTGATTCTTGACACCATGTGATTACGAAAGATGAACTCCAAACACTCGTTCTCTTGATGAAAAGACGCTGTGAAGCTGTCTTAAAAAGTAAGGGTTCCCCTACTAAGTATTGATTGTGTAAGTATCACTAAAAAAATGCAAATCTAAGATAGATCTTACTATTAGTTGCATAACTTTAAATGTAATACAGATGTTGTAATACTGTTTTTATTATTAAATTCTACATTACATTACCTTCAATTTGATATATAAACGTTTGTATGTAAGTGAAAATTTATATATTCTACAAGCACACAAATTTGGAAAACATGAAACTTTCAAAAAATGTCCACACTTTTGGCCACCACTGTATATATATATATATATATTATTTTTAAAACAAAATAACATTCCGGTTGTTTCATTATTAATATTTTTTTCATAAAAAATACATCTTCAGAGATACATTCTAAACATCTATACTGTTATATAAAGAGAGAATGCCTGACACATCAACGCCCATCAGAAACGACTTAAGTCCAGATCACGAAATTTGGACAGTAGATTGCTGCTATGACCTATGCAAGCAATAAGAAAGGATTTTTGAAAATCCCCCTCCCCCGAAGTGGATTAAGGGGGGTCGACACTTTTAGATAATTTTGCCATATCTCAGCAGCGATTTTTCATAGGAGCGGGAAATTCAGAAAAGAAGTACCGTAATTTCCGGCGTATAATCCGCAGCTCAAAGAGTCGTTTTTCGACCCAGAAATATTATTTTATAAAATGTAACTTAAAAGATCGCTGTAAATATTTAACTACAATTATTGAATAAAATTTCTGGGTCGAAAAACGACTCTTTGAGCTGCGGATTATACGCCGGAAATTACGGTAACTGAGGATATAAACACAATATGGCGGCCAGTTGTTTGTTTGTTTGCTAGATTTTCCGTGTAACTATGATTAAAGAAAAATTATCTTATCATGAAACTGCAAAAGATTCAACAGTAACCGGTTCCGCAGGAGCTGACTACTGACTGAACAAACTTCCACAATTAATTAAATTTGAATATAAATTTTCATTTTATTTAAACATCTTATTCATTGAACATTTCTGTCATAAATAGGACAAAAAAATTAATATTTTTTACTGGTGAGAATTTGTTCTTGCAGCATTATAATATATTTCACTGACATTTACAGGAAGATTGTTTATATAAACACAATATGGCGAAACCGCTGAGCCTGATTACGACCGGGGCAAACCTCCCATCAGTAAAAAAGAATAAATATATTTTTAAAATACTGTCAGGGATTCTGAAAGAATAAAGTGTTTAAATAAAGAGAAAATTTCTATTCAATTTTATTGGTAGGAATTTTTGTTCAATTGCCGAATACTTTATCATGGGAAAAAAAAAAAAAAAAAAAAAAAAAAAAAAAAAAAAAAAAAAAAAAGTTATTTTAAAATTTTATTTGAGGAAGCTTTATTGAAAAAACAATTAAGATATGAATAACGAGCAAAAGACATAAAGTATAGTGTCTACCTGTTCAGAGTGAAGTAACTGAGGATGTAAACACAATATGACAACCATTTGTTTGTTTGTTTGTTTGTTTGCTGGATTTTCCGTGTACGTGTGATTATAGAATAATTAGCATATCCTCAAACTGCAGGAGCTTCAACAGTAACCGGTTCCGCAGAATCTGATTACCGACGGGGCAAAATTCCGCAATCAAATATTGAATATAAATTTTCGTTTTATTTAAACGCCTTATTCATTCAACATTTGTCTAACATATAGGACAAAATATTTTAATATTTTTTACTGATGAAAATTTGTCCTGGCGGAATTATAATATATTTCACTGACATTTACAGGAAGATTGTTTATATAAACACAATATAACGAAACCGCTGGGCCTGACTACCGCCGCATAGTGTGGTATTTTGCTAAAAAACCTGGCCAAAATTATTTCAGAAATTTTATGCATTCTATTGTAGATAAAATGATTTAAGAAAACGTAAAATATTTTATTACGTTGAAAACAAACCACTTTTCGTAGAATTTACTCAAATATGTATAACAAAGTAATGTTCTAATGACCAGCATTTTTTTTATCATAGTCTTCCACATCATCCTCTTCAGAATCACTTGAAATACTAGATTATGGCAATTAATGCTTCTGCAGAAATTTTACCTTTTTTGGAGTTTTTTCGTATAATACAACTTAAATAAGGATCGGAACTCAAAAGTAGGCGATTGAGCACGCATTAATTGCATTTTAGGCGCAAGACTTTTCTTGAAGGTTTTTTCCTATATGAACGGAAATGTTTGTTGCGGGCTTCGGCCGCTACCTCTTATAACTGCCCGATTGGGAGCAATGCATGACCTGTAATGGTAGCTCCATTACTCAAAATTTTGTATAATGTGTGTGGCATTGGGAGACATCCTTAATGATTTACATAATGGTTAGAGATATCATTCGCAAATTCTTAAATTTTTTTTAATCTATTTTATAATTACTTAGATAACAATTCTTGAATAGTTTTTATGATTCGGATTATTTTTATGTTAGTTCCTGTAATTTTAGCTGTTTCCGTATCTGAGAAAAACCTTTTTGAGTTGTTTCTGTCATTGGTGTTTACAAAATCGGCTTTCTCAATGCCTACAAGTAATTCCATCTCCATTTTAAACTTCCCGTGCATTGATTATTTTCTTTGACTGACAATCTATTTCTCCTTATCACTTCTTACTTGTCATTTTTTTATTGGAAGATTATAAGTAAGATGTAGAATTTACTCGAAAATTTTGATTCTACGATAGAGTATTGAGAGACTGAATTTCAAAGAATCAGGGTCAATATTTTAAACTATTTCTAACTGAATAAAATCTTTGGATGATTGTTTACGAATATAGTATAGCATACTGGATATGGTGCTAGTAATAGCATTGCAAAGTTTAACATCGACCGTATTCACCATTAATCTGTATTGAACTTGTAGTATGCCATAAGCTGTGAGTATCTCTGTGTTTATTAAATTTCGTGCTTGCACTTAAATGTATTTTACTCCCTCTTGGAGTATGTCTTTATCTTCATAAATGAATATTATTCGTATAGGACGACAAAAACGTGGATTTGAAGGTACATGGTTCAGCCACCATACTTTTTGAAAATTATTTATTTTACTTATTAATCTCAGAGGAACTAAATAGCCTTGGAAAATGTTTGAGTCACACTCAAAGGAATTTTCAAACTTTTGTTTGAACACATGTTGTTGGGAGCCGTCACAACCCCATTTGCAGAAGAGTTCTAATTTTTTTAATTCTACTTCACTCACAGATGTGAAAACATGTTTTATGTACTATTTACACAGTCTTTGTGTAGTGTGAAGTTTTACATCCGCCATGTTTTCAGTACTTGTAATATCTCTTGGGTAACATTGCTCTTAGCTCTCTGACGAAGTGAATAGCATCGATATAAATTTTTATTAGGAGTTCGGATGATATTACATTGATTGTATGTGAGATCTGCTGCAACAAACATGATCAAAACCTCAGTCGGTGATAACTTCAATGTACTTAGGTTTGTTGTCTCAGCCAAAGTTAATATTTTTCGATATTTTGTTACCCTAGTTAGGATGGCTGTAAAGTCTTTAATAATTTTTCCGACATCTGCATATCCAGTATTTCTTCCGCTCATTTGAGCTGCATATTTCAATTGTTCGTGGATTATTTGATATCTTAATTGTTCGATTTTATGCCTCTTACTTCTGCCACTACAATATTTAAATTATTTTGCTGGACGACTGGGTTTCGCTATTGTCCATGTAGGTAAATAAAGCGTTGTTTTCAGCCATTCCTCATTGTTTTCTTTGAAAACGTTGTTCAGGGAATAGCGAAGAAGCCGATTTCTGTATATAATGATGTTTGAAAGATTTTAATTTGTAACGGGACAAGTGTATTTCATTTTCTGGACATTTTGTAATGTTTACAAGTTTATTTTCTAGAGACTCACATTTCTTGTTTATTTTTCTAATGTCACACTGCTTTATTACATCACACATATATTTTCTTGATATTTTTAATTATTGTTTCCATATTGAATAAAAAAATAATATATCTAGTACATTTCTTCTTAATAATACAAAACTCTCTTACCTCGTTAATGAGTAAAAAACACCATTCCTTATGTTTGATGTAAAATATATATTTTTTAAAATGACAACTCCATTTTAGACAAAACACAACAAAATTTACTTAATACGAACACTTGGTGCAAAACGAAAATGTAACATTATTTACATAGAATCATTCAGTGAACTTTATCATTATACGATCAAAACACTTCTTACTTAAAAAGACACATCGAACAACTTAAACATTAAACAAAAAAATTTTTTTTTCACTTCAATTTGCAGATTTGAGGTCTGCGCACTAAAGAGTCTTCAGTAGAGAGTAAGAAACTACTGCATATATTAAATGTAAACAGTTTAATAAATTAAAAAGTTTAATGAACTAAAAAAAAAATTTTTTTAATTTTTTTTTAAAATTTTATTTTAGTTATAAATTAAAAGGGGGGCAAAAACGGGGTAGATTTTATTTCATATATTTTAATTAGCCAATATATACATTATGAAAATACAAGAGTTCTTATTGAACTCAGTTTAACTCTCTATTAGAATTACCTTTTTATCTAAAATATTTAACCAAAAAAAAAAAAAAAAAAAAAAAAACTATGGTTTCAAATGTGAATATCATAATGAAAATGCATTATATTTTCAAAAATATCTATGTAAAAGGAAGTATACACCTTCGTCTTTGAAAACCGTAAAATGTTTCTTAAATTCGACTAAGAATAGTGTTTTAGATTTTCGAAAAAGTGTTACATGTATCAAAAGCATAAAAAGAGACTTGCACAAGACATGAATTCCAAGTGGAATACCAGACGATTGGAGGAGGTTATAGAACGAAATGAACTCGTTATCATATGCACAGGATAGTGCACTTTTACCAAACAGAAAATGAAGAATTAAATATGAAATCTGAAATTTTGACTTTTGGCCAGCTTTTTCAGTGAAATACCACACTGTGCGCCGGGGCAAACTCCCATCAGTAAAAACGAATAGATAATTTTCAATTAATTATGGCAGGAATTATGCACGAAAAAAGCGTTTAAATAAAGAGAAAATTACGATTAAAATTTATTGGTGGGATTTTTATTTCAATTGCCGAATACTGTATAATAAAAAACTAAAAAACTGAAACAAAAAATAAGTTACTTTAAAGTTTTATTGAAAAAAAAAAACAATAGACGAAACAATAACGAGCAGAAGACATATAGTGAAGTGTCTACCAGTTGAGAGTGGGGTAACTGAGGATTTAAACACAATATGGTGGCCATTTGTTTGTTTGTTTGCTGTATTTGACGTGTAACTAAGATTACAGGTGTCAGTGGAGTGCAAAAAGTTAATCTATCGTTTATAAATAGTATCATGATTTGGTGATAGATATTTCAGACAATGCCTAATTACCAACGGTGCAAGCTTCCACTAACAAAAACCAATAGAAAATATTTACGAAAATTCCTATTAAAATTTATTTGTGGAAGTTTGCTTTCGTGGTAATCAGGCCCTGAATTTAGGTATAGTAGTCCATGCCGCCAGAGAAAATGTAATTGAAGTTTTAAACACTTCTTTTTATTACATTACACTTGATTTAGAAATTGCACATATTTTTAGCATATTTTGAAGGACAGTTTCTTTTTCAAACACCATATCTCTTTTTTACCTTACTGCAAATAAGAAAAGCTTTTTATAGAACATTTTAATCAGTTAAAGGATATATCTCATACTTAATTTTTCTAAATAAATATAAAATCAAAATATAGTGTATTCAAGAGAAAATATTATCAAAAATATTTTTTTTCTTTACAATAATTTAAAGACATTTAATGCCCTGTAAATAAATATAAATTTAATATTATCGGATTTCTCAATTTTTAACCACTGTTTATAAGCTTTTTCGTCATTTCTGATTAAACTATTTTTTTTTTATCCTGTCACACTGAAAAAAAAGTGAAGTCCTTTTAAATATGTGAAAGCACAGGAATAAAAAAAAAATGATACAGGATTATTAAATCTATTAATTTGTTATCATTTCAAAGCCACTAATGCGAAATTAATTTTCTGAGCCTTTGACGACAAGCGATAAGGATGTAAACATGAGTGAATTAATTCTATGCAAGCTTAAGCAATATTTGATACAATCTGTAAACTTGCTATCAGTAGTTAAAATACTAAAAAAAATAAAACAAGCATTTTTCAGTCTATCAACACAATTTAAATAAAGTTAACGTAATTTAATATTAAGTTAATTAAATGTATATATTATTAAAATAAATATAGTTGATCCTTTCATGTGTAATGTATTTTTAATGAATCAAACAAATACATATTTTGCACTCAAAATAAAACTAAAAATCGATTATAAGAACAAACAATATTATTTTTTTAAATCGTACTTTTATCACAAAAATATGAAATAAACTACATATATGATTTTTAACTTTAGAAAAAAAAATATTAGTAGTGCTTATTACATAGATTTTTTTTATGACAATTATACCTTTCGATATATTAAAACAAAGTATTAAAAAAAATGTTCATGCTTAAATCCAAGAGCAGAAGTTCTTTAAGAAAGTCTTCTTTCACAATGAACACAAACAAATTTGATGCAGGCCGATTTTATAGTTAAATATTTGAAAAGTCATTTTTTCTGCTATCGATATCCGTATTTTAAAAGAATTATTGCATCGTATAAATTTTATATATGATAAAGGATTAAAAACATATTAAATTAACTCAGAGATTATGGCAGGATTTAAAAATGCAACAGTTTTAAGTTTGATTTTTTAATTTAAATTTATGCATATGTATGTGCTTGTTTCTTTCAGTCGCCAGAAATACGTCGTTTAATTTTGATAAAAGCATCAATATTGTAGGAAAACAATCTTTGCAACTACTATTAAATTGTTGAAAAGAATCTATGACGCAGTGGTGTCAAACTGTGGTCCACCGAATACCACTAAAATTTTAGAATAATATTTTCCTTATCTAATCATCGGATTTCAGCAATTGAAGAATTCAATTATTTCTTTTAAAAAATTAGAAGTATCTGGTAGGTCACAGTTTGGACAGTCCTGTATACCTCTACAGCAGGGGTGTCAAAGTGTGGCCCGCCGGATACCAGTAAAATTTTATAGTAAACATTTCTTTATCTAATCATCGAATTTCTGCGATTCAATAAGCCAACTATTTCTTATAAAATTTAGTGGTATCACGCGGGGTGTGTACAATTTCTGCCATTTTGATACTGAATAGAAAAATTCTGTTAAAAATAGTGGTAAAAGCGTACGAACCCTGTATTACTGAATAATTTCGCCATGTTATTCACCCATATACAGGGTGAATCTAAACTCTTGGGCAAAACTTTAAGGTGTGATAGTACACATCAAGACAAACAATATTAAATAGGAAACTAAGGGTCCCAAACGTCTTCCGAAGGAGATAGGCGCCATTAAAGTTTAGGGTCCAAAATTTCAAATAATTATAAAAAACAGAAAAATTGGTCGATTCGTTTGTGGTTTTCGCTAAAACTATTTTTTGTGTCAGTATTTTCTTAAAAATCAATTTTAAAGAAAAAGTTAAAAAAATGTCGATAGAGGGCGTTTTAAACTTTGGAGTAACAAACAACTATTTTTTATCGTTATTTTTTGTACGTGATTAAATGCTTTCAAAAGCTTAGACACAAAATCTGAATCGTTGGGAGTGGTTAAGTAGCGCAAACTGAACTGTGTTCAGGAGTTGAAATTTGAATCCCCCCTGAACACAGTTCAGTTATTTCCGATCTTGGTGTCGTTGACCAGGCAGAAACTACTACCTCCTACACGTAAAATAAACGATAGAGGGATGACAAAATTAATTAAAAATTTATATAAAAAATAAGTTTTAAAGATAAAGCTCAAAAATACCGATAAAGGTCGCTTTAGACTTGGTCTTGAGTAATGAGTCTGGAGTAATGAACAACTATTTTTTACCGTCGACTCCGGCGAGGACCTGGTTGCGAGGATTGCCGTCGTAGCAGGCGATATCCGGGAGATGCCCGGGGTATTCACTAATGTTCGCAACTCTCTCCGCCGTCGGCGTGAAGCCAGCATAGTTGATGGTGGGCACTCTTTCGAGCAGTTTTTGAGATTCCTCACGAACATCATGCGTGCACCATTTTCTACGTTCATTTTTTTCTTCATTCATATTGCATACTACATGCATACATCAAATTGTCTCTTTTTATTTTGCGCGGAGAAATTGCTCATGTCTGTTATGAATAAATTTTCTATTTAATTTTGTCATTACTCTATCGTTTATTTTACGTGTAGGGGGTAGTAGTTTCTGCCTGGATTAATTTTAATACAATTATTCAAATTTGTTAAAGAAATCATATGAGTTGTAATTTTCCAACTACACGAAAAATGTCCGGACCAGAATTCGAACCTGCGATCTTTTAGCTGAAGCTGTCATGCTCTACTAACTGAGCTATCCTGGCATGCACTGGATGAATTAAGCCCTCCAGATTCAACCGGGATAGCTCAGTTGGTAGAGCATGGCAGCTTCAAGCGATCCCAGGTTCGAATCCTGGCCCGGACATTTTTCGTCCAGTTAGAAAATTCTCATATTGTTTCTGCCTGGTCTACGACACCAAGATCAGGAATAACTGAACTGTATTCAGGAGTGGGGGGGGAGGGAGGTGTTTCAAATTTCAACTCCTGAACACAGTTCAGTTTGCGCTACTTAATGACTCCCAACGATTCCGATTTTGAGCCAAAATTTAAGTTTAAGTCTATGCTTTTGAAAGCATTTAATGTGATACAAAAAATAACGGTAAAAAACAGTTTTTCGTTACTCCAAAGTCTAAAGCGCCATCTATCGACATTTGTTTTAACTTATTCTTTAAAAATTATTTTTAAGAAAATAATGACATCAAGAATAGTTTTAGCGAAAACCGCAAACGAATCGACCATTTTTTCCGTTTTTTATAATCATTTGAAATTTTGGACCCTAAATTTTAATGGCGCCTATCTCATTCGGAAGACGTTTGGGACCCTTAGTTTCCTATTTAATATTGTTTGTCTTGATGTGTACTATCTCCCCTTAAAATTTTGCCCAAGAGTTTAGATTCAACCTGTATAAATGTGGGATTGGGAATAATACTTATCTCTAAATTAATATTCTTAACAGTTCAAGATCCCCGTACAGACTGAAGGGTACACTTAGTAGATACACGATATCGCGAAATGATTATAAAACAGGTGAAAGGTAAAGTCTGAAAATAATAAAGCTAGGAAAATACGGTGTTCCATAGTTTTATACCTCAATAATTTAGTAGTTATATAGTTTATACCTCAAGGTTGGGATTCCGATATGAGAAAAGTAAAAGATTTAAAGTAGAATTCTTAAAGGATTTAAAAGTGAATTTGTATTTATGTTTACGAAGATGTTATAGTGTTGATGATTATGAAGTGTTGTGATCTCATCATCATATTGTTTGTTTTATTAAGTAATAAAGATTGTTTAAAGTTCAGTTGAAGATATATAGTCATTTATAGAAGACAAATGAGCATTTAAGTAATTGTAAGATCATACAATAAAATCTTACGTATATGTGTATAATTTTGTTATATTTTTTCCCATTTAGTTTAATTATTCCCACCTTAAAATGTTTTTCTTTACTTTTCTAGATCAATATTCAATTGTTTTTATACATGTTATCATAACTATCTGTGCCAAAAGTTATTCTATTTTAGAATAATGGAATTATGAATACAGAGGTAGAGACGTACAGTGAAATGTCTACCAGGTGCGAGTGAAGAAGCTGACGATGTAGTCACAACATGGCCGCTGTTTTTTTTTTACGTTGTTAAAACTCTCACCCATAAATTTGAATAGATATTTTTGCCAATAAAAGGGGAAATTTTCTATTTATTTTAAATGGTGGAAGTGTGCCCGGCAGTTTTATAATCTATTTCACCGACATTAATAGGAGAAATTTTCCCCTGTGGTAGACGGACCAAATGAATCCTACTATTGTTGAAGTTTCACAAATTTCAAGATATGTCAATTCCTTTTTATTCATAGTTCAATGATTAGAATATTATATTCCTGTTATAAGTAACATTTTCTCATTAAAAGTTTCTACGTTCTGGAATTTTTAGTTCTGATTTGAATACCTTATTACATTACAGTACCACTTCAAATTGTCTTTAAACGTTTAGAATGAAAATTTTGAGTGAGAATCCAGTGGCAACTTTTTATGTTTAAAAAATGTTACTTTAACGTTTTCCACTATTTGCAAAACATACAAGGGTTCTGTACAGGCTAAGTTTATAAATCATTGAAATTTGAATTTGTATTCATATTCGAAACAATTTATGCAAGAATTACTTTTGTTTAGATGTATCATTAATATCTGGTTATATCTAATTCATTGAAAATAAATGTTTACGTTGCGTTTGTGCACCGTTTCGCTAATCTTAAACTAATAAAGCATTTTTTCCACGCAGTTTTGACAATATACCTCTATACAATAGCATATTACTAAAGGAGCATAAATTTTAATAAAACGTTATTGTAGCAGAAAGTTGTTTAAAATGAAGCCTTTTGGAATATTTGAGCAAACTTTTTTCCAACTTCATCAAAAACAATTTTTACCAAATATTTGGTTTTCTGAAAAGTTCGTGCAGGTTGGAAAAATCAATTTCTACCGGAAAATTCTTCCCTTTAATTTTTAGACATTATATATCTGAATCAATGTGTAATAAATAAATGATAGAATTTTCCGGTACGAATTGACTTTCCCAACCGGCACGAACTTTCCGGACAGCCCAATAAAACTTATAAGTATTCCTTTTCAAATTTATTCCAATCAGCCTTTTAAAAGAAATTAAATAATACCAGATATAAAACAAAGAAATACTTCAGAAACTTGTTGACAAGCATTTCTATCTCTTTATTACCTAGACAATGAATTTCTAATTAACTCGATAATCAAATCCTAGTGTCTTTGAATTAATTACTTTAAAAGGATTTTAATCAAAAGGAACATTTTTCTATCTATAGAGTTGTATTATCGCTGGCATTCGATGACATGCACACAGATAAATTACTTTATGATAATGTGTGACTGTCTAACTTAAAGATTAATTTGCAATACTTATCTTGAACAATAGACAGGAGATAATGGATTTGTGTGACATAAAATGCTCTAAAATAAAGATAAATTTCGATTAAATCTTATATCTGCCCCAGATTAAAATTCACAGTAAAATAAACTGCAACATTTCAAAAATTTCCTCTAAAGAATTTTAATTAATTCAAAATAAAAGAGACACGTTAAAGAGATTTGAATCTGAAATTTGCTGGTTATCTTGACATTTTAAAATTTAGAAGTCGCTATATTGTCAAAAGATCATTTGTTTACAATTGTTTTCGTATACAGTTTTCGCAACACAAGAGTGTAATCTAACTTTGAAATAAGTAATCTTTTTTAAAAGAAACAATTCGCGTTCAGATTACAAGATAAGTTTAAATGAAAAGTAATTTGCATTCACACATTTTCTCTCTTACGCTGAAACTTCTAAAGATATACTCGTTTTTAATAAATCTTTTCATATATTTTTTTAATCAGAAGATGCGTATACAATTTCGAATTTCCAAAAAGTGTACCACTACTATTTCAGATAAGAAAATTTATAGTTAATATTTAAATATCAAAAGTCGTAATCACTACGTTTATTGGCAGAATTTTAATTATTTTTCTGAGATTACAGAACGCAAAAAATTCTATTAAAAATATATGGCAAAATTCTATCCAACTTGTTATCATATTCTAATACCTAAATTAATTAAAATTTAAATAATTTTTTTTATAGGAAATTCATAAATGTTTTCTAATTAACCGGATACCCAAATTATTAAGTTTTTGAATTAATTGCACTAAATGTTTTATAATCAGGAAGAAGAGTTTTTTGTGATACTATCATTTAACATTCGCACTAGTTGTAAGGTAGACAGAGAATATAATTTATTATATATTGAGACTTTCAAACGTAATGCATAATTTACAATGCTTGTCTGAATAAACAAACGCTTATGTTCTCGTGGGACATAAACATCTGTATACTGTACGCAAAGATAAATCCCGATAAAAAAATCATCATTGTTATCAAATCAAAAATCTTAGTAAGAAACATTGTAACATCCTAGAACGGGGGTGTCAAACTGTGGCCCATCTGATACCACTAAAATGTTGTAATAAACTTTGCCTTATCTAATCATCGAATTTTTGCGATTCACCAAGTCAACAATTCCTTTAAAAATTTAGTGGCATCTGAAGGGCCACAGTTTGACAGACCTGTCATAGAATGTCATGAATAAGTGTTATGAAACTCAAAATAAAAGTTTAACTGGTTTGAATTTTAAATGAATTTATTTTTTATCTTGTCATTGTCAAATTAAAAGTGTTTGTACTTGGAATGATCTTTTATTCACTATTGTTTTCATATAAAATCTGTAGTAAGTACTCTTATTTTTGTAAGCATTTTTAGCAAGCAATATTTTTGTCAAAACAATTTTTATGATATTCATTATCGTAAAGAATCATTTAATTATTTACATTTTTTATGTACTATTAAATTTAATTCCTTATTTTTGTACTTTCCATTTATATATATTGCAAACAAAATCCCATTATGTCATCCGATTTTATCCTGTTTATTATATATAAAACAATTGTTATCTAAATGATGGATACTCATATTTTTTAGATTTTGAATTAACTACGTCTAAATGCGTTTTATCACTATATTTTTTAGAATATATATTGTTCTATGCCTAACATTGTTCTATGCTTATATATAAACAGATAGAGAGAGAGATAAATTAATTTATTATAATGTAAAATATAAAAATACAATGGAAAATTTCTAAACTCTATCTGAAACTATGAATAAAGGATAATGGACCTCACGGATTTTAGCTTCTTCAAAACTGTAATTTCGATGGAACATAATTTTTATTTAATATGACATTTTACAGTAAAAACATCCCGCAAACATCAATTTATTGAAACATTTTTATGAAGTAAAAAGGACAGCATGAAATTGGATTGAATGTGAAATTAGTTGGTTATTTTGGAAATTTCAAATTTAAATGTTCAATACCGAAGTTCTTTTATTTAGTACTGTTTTTGCATAAAATATTCTGAAAACAATCACGTAATCTAATTTATGATTTTTTTTAAACAGACAATTCGCTTTTTGGTAAAGGAATTGAAAAATAAAAATAAAAATAAATAAATAAATAAATAAAAAAAGAAGGAAAAGAAAAAGAAAAAAAAAGCTATTTGCATTCAGAAATTTTAATCGTGATTATACATTTTCAAAAGACAACATATTTTTCTCGAATAATCTTTGTCGTATAAATTTTTGTAAAGAGCCATTTAATTGTTTCGTATTGATTTATAATTGCATACCTATTAAAAAAAATGGTCATAAAAAATACAGCGTTAAACAAATTCGAATCAGAGTTGCCAAATTGGCCTCCTTTTTTATTCAGAAATACAGGAAATTAACAAAATAAGAACGTCACACTGAATGCATTTGTTAGAAATTAACGTCACATTTTGGATAATATTTATATATTATTTGGTGGCAGAATAATAATAGCACAAATATTTGAAATTGAAATGTCTGTTTACGTCTGTATTATACTAAGTACTGTCTGTTCAAGTACATATAAATGAAGGTACTACGTCATTTTATTGCACATCTAGTAAATATTTTAATTATATATACGAAATATTATCCCCTGAGGATGACGTCAATTTCGGATGCTAAAAAATAGCGAGTGGGTAAGAATTTTATTGGCCACACACGGTTTCTTTTTTTTTTTTTTTCATCAGAAAATATAACATTCCATTAGAAAATTTTAAAAAGTACATTTCTTTAATGATAAACGTTTTCAAGTGGTGGAACAAATGGTAAAAACGTTGTATACAAACTTGTTGAAAAACGTATGTATACATCAAGTTTCGTGTCACATCGGTCAAACATTGTAGATTTGCACAAGAAACATACAAATCAACAATAACTTATAAATATATAGAGAGAGATAGATATATTTCGAATTCATGCCATAATTTCTGAAAGGAGAATGTTAACTTTAAGTACAGCGTCTAGAATACACAGTGAGGAAAACGGCTACAAAATAGTACTAAAAATTTTTATCCGATAATTGTAGAACGATGCTGAAAGGATAGCCGATCGCAGCGACATCATCAAGCAGTGGTGTAGACAGGATGGAGGTCCAGATTGTTTGGGTACCACTAATTTTATAAAAATATTTTTGCCTTATCTAATCGGAGAATTTTCTGCGATATTGAAGGCGAAGAAAACTTTATAATATTACTGGTTTCCAGAGCATTTGGACCCCCCCACCCTCTCTGGCTAAGTGACTGTCTACTAGCTATTTTCAACGCAAACATTGTATAAGAATCGAACTGAGAAAACGTTTCAGCTGGTGGTAAATATTTTCAATAATTAAATTATACCCTATTTCCTTTGACTTGGATAGTGCTCATAAGCTTTTCTAAATATGAATGATATTAATCATGGCCAAAAAACGTGTTCTTTTGTGCCTGGTTGCAGTACTCGATACAAGACCGCAAACTAGAAACTTTCCCTATTTAGCATATCACAGGATGAATCTCTGCTAGAAGAGTGGAAAAAATTCTTGATATGTTAAAAAACTAACTTCAAAATCAGTTAGATCTGAAATATACACTTACAAGAAGATTTTATTAACAGAAATTATGTTCATGTTGTCAATAGTGAAACGGTTACTTTTGCTAGAGGTAAATATATATTTTTAAAGCAGATGTCGCTGCGATCGCCCTATTATTATACCGCTTTTGTTGCACGTTTATCGGCTACAATTTCTTAGCACTTTTTAAATAAGTACCAGTTTGGCTTTTTTTAAATTCCGAAATTTCGCATTCATACCAGAAATTTTCTATAATGTTCTTTTCCTTACTTAATGGCAGATGTTTCGGTACTTCTTAAAGTAAAAATTCTTGTTTCAGAATTTCAGTTTGAATTCGAAAATTTTGAATTAAAACACGGTAAAACCTATTTTTACAATATGCATGCTAGGCGTTGTACTTAAAGTGATCACAGAATATCTCTCATTAAATAAAGCAAAATATACTATTTGGAATTTCTAGTAAGAATTTCTGAATGAAAAAGAAGGCCTAAACTGGGAACTCTTATTCGAATCTGAAATAGTTTGTTTTTCATGGCATTTTCACATTTAAATGTCTCTTTCATTCAATATTATTTCCGCAGGAAATGTTTAGAATACAATCACCTAAACTTATTTTTGAAAAGTACTCATTTGTAAAATAGACAATTCGTTTTAGATTGTGGGATTTATTTGAATAAAAAGAGTTTGTATACATAGATTTTCATTCCGCTTATACAAAAAAAAGAAAATAATTTTATATATTTTTTGCTTATGTACATTATAGTAAAATTTCGTTTAATTATTTTGCGAAAAATATTTAAAATCTATACGGGAAAACCTCTTTTAAAAATCTATACGTATTAAAAAAATACATTCTACAGATTCGTTTTTACATTTAAAATTATATTAAAACTAGCTTATTAACTGAACATCGCATCCATTCTTTACCACAATGTGAGTGAAGAAACAATGAATTGCGTAATTCAGTTCAAAACTATGGATACCCGGTTTTGCTCCAACAGATGACCAAACATCGATATGGTCGTTCTTCTAGATAGCTGGAAATATACGCTTCTACTTGGCAATTAATTAAAATAGCCTGTGAAAGCTTTAGAAAACAACAGTTTAATTATGTAAGTTGATCCGTCAGGTTGTATTATTTGCAAACAACAGAGAGTGAATTTAAAAATTTGAGGTGGATTTCTTTCCAATAGCCACTGCATGTGATTAACTCAATTCAAAAGTCAATAGAGCACTACTAGGGGGCGCTAAGGGATGTAGTTAAGACAGGTGCTATCCACAGGGCCAGGGTGGACGGTTTGCTGATTCTAGCTGGCCAAAAGTCGATTTTTCAAAGTTTATCCAACTGGATTTTTTTTTACCACATGTACCTTATATGTGCAGGTGGTGGACACTGCAGATGTTTTTGATATAAATGCAACCGTACTGCCAGTAGGTGAGTATGAAGTTGGCGTTTATTAGAGGAGAATAAATCGATGATTTCTAGTATATTGTTTTAATATGTGAATGTTGAAGAAATTGAAAGAAATTGTACATTATGAGTGCTTTAGAACAAGGCATATACTTTATTTTTTTTAATTTATAAGCATATTTTTTTCTTTTGTCAATAGTTATTTCACCTTTAATGTTTTTAATGACTTTATGTATTTTTAATAAATTTCATTTTTAAAATTCAAAAAGTTATATGATAAAGCTAGATATATCTCAACTTTTAATTTTAGTAAATAGTTTAGATTCTTAGATATTGGATAAATGTTTACTTGTCTGCTTCTATCTGCTTCCGTACATTTTAAAGTTGTTTTTATCATACGAAGTCTAAAGTTATTATTATATTTTTTATTCTAAGAACACTTTTCTTTTTACCAGGCTCATCAGAATATAAACCAATCACACGAATAAGCTTTTATAATATTATACAGCAGCAACAAACTTCCACATTTAACGAAAAAATCGAATTGGCTTAATATGTTTTGTCGACAAATGAAAATTATAACGAAGTACAAATGAAAGTTTTCAAGCAGGAAATGATTATACAGAAGACCCAGTTTAGACAAAAGTGGACTGCTGTACATAGAGCACATGAAAAATTCTGAAAAAATATGAAACTTGGCTGCAAAGCAGTTTTGAAATACCTCGTTCAATGAGTACTCGTAACTTACTGAGGAAAGCCAGAATGAAGAACTATTAGATGGCGAACTGTCAGAAAATTTCTACGCAATTTTCTTATTCCTTTGTATATGTAATAATATGTATTACTCTTTAATATTTATTTTGTATCCAAATTTCTAGTAGATTAGTATAAAAAATTACTTTTATAATTTGGTATCATATAATAAATATAATTCTATCGCTTAAATCTTAATAATATTATAAAAGTTCATAAATATTGTCCTTTTTAGTTATCAAGTAAAAGATTAACTCATTCATTACATGTTTTAAAGCTTTAAATAATTTAAATATTTAACTGAATGGTACATCATAGTAATATAATAAAAAAAATCACATCAGGGTGGCTAGTGGTCAGGGTAAAATACAGTCAAAAAAAGTGATAAACACCAGTATATTCTCATAGAAAAATTCCTGTCGATTATTCGATCAAATAATTAACATGAATTTTTCTATAAAAATATATTGGTGTTTGTAACTTTTTTTGACCATATTTTTCACTGACCACTAGCCACCCTGCACATCTAATGTACTACATTAATAATTTTTAATTAAATATAATGATTTCTTATTAAACTACCGTTTAAAATTTCATATTTTTTCTTTAAATCAGCTTAATATATCGTTTATATAAACGAAAAATAGATTTCATCAAATAGAAGTTGAAAAATAATTTTGGCCAGCTAGAATCAGCAAATCGTCCACCGTGGCGGTACCCATCACCGAGAGAATAGGGTGCCTGGTTTTAGTCGCCTACCGGATTTTACCCTATTCTTCCCTACATATTTCTGTTTACACAATTTCCACATTTATTTTAATAAGAGAAAAATACCTTAACCCTTAAATGCATAGTGATGCAAATTTGCATCACTTTTTATTTAACTTTTAATTTAAAAAAATTAAAAAAAGTTTTTTGCCACCACTATATTTATATAGGAATATTAATCCTTTAAAAAATCACATGAAATATCTAACAAACAAAAGTCTATCTTAAAATTTCGGGTGTCTATTCCGTGATATAAGTATAAAAAAACACAATTCTGAAAGCAGTATCATGCATTTAAGAATTCATTTTAAAAACAAACCACCCCACCTAAAAAATGGTACGTGATACAGTAATTTCAATGTCATATTTTGATTTAGTAAGCTGAAATCTGTAAGAATCAACCATTATAATTAGAAGGAGGTTACGACAAGTAAAATTAGTATTTACAAGGGCGAATCCTTCTATTCAAACTGGGCATGCTCTTTCCCACCAGTAATTTCAAGTATTGTTTCTAATATACGTTTATAAGGAAGCTTTTAAGATTAAATAGAGGGAAGAAAACATTTTATAGCAAATAAAAGTAGTACAGAAAACACTTATCAAGCACGTTTATGTTTTACCAAGTATTTGATACATTGATAAAATGTAAATTATGTTTCAAAACATTTCTTTTAAAATTCATTTTATTTTCCTTTCTTTGATAATTTTATGGGATAAAATTGATTTAAAAGTAATTACCGTAATTTTCGGCCTATAATACGCAGGACAATTGAACAATAATGATTCAACCCAGAAATTTAATTTTATATAATGCAATATAAAATATCGCTGTAAATACTTGAATTAAATTATTAAATAAAATTTCTGGCTCTAAACATAGTAGTTTGATCGGCGGATTATAGGCAGGAAATTACGGTAAATTAATAACATAATATTTATATTATCCAACTTCAATTTATTACTAAAACATATGTATAAAAAATATGATATAGTTTTTCGCGCAAAAAAACTAAAATGTATTTCCTTTTGTCATTATATTAAAAAAGTATATTAAAAATTTTCACGACCTTATAACTTTATTTATGTTATCACTATCTAGATAATTAAGTTCAAAGTTAGATACAAGTTGTTGAATACTTTGCAAGAAATGACTGATTATCACGGAGTACTATTTTTCTGTGTTATTGATATTGCTGACACCCAATGAAAAGCTAATTACACTAATTAATACCTGACAATCTAAAAGTAGTTAATGAAAATATAACTTTGTTTTTCTTATCTACAAGTGGGGAGAAGCGATAATGGAGCAGTCAGTATATTGTTTTGGTTGTTTTCTCGTCTTTTATATTTGTCACTTGATGAAAACCTAATTAGTTTAATTAATATGTTAATGCCTGAAAGTTAACAGAGATAAAATAACTGTTTTCTTTTTACAAAGAACATCAGTAAATATAAAGATAACAATGCGTGGATTTTTCAAAAATCAAGTTTCATAAATCATAAAATTTATTAAACATAATTGTTTAGACAATATAATATATCTTAAAAATAGTTACCGAAATTTCCCGCGTATAATCCATGGTTCTGGTTCAAACAGTCGTGTTTAGTTTCTCAAATTTTATTTAACTATTGAAGTTCAATATTTACAGCGATCTATTAAGTTACATTTTATAAAATAAGATGTTTGGGTCGAAACACGTTTGTTGGATCCGCGGGTTATACGTCGGAAATTGCGGTATTTAAAAAAAAAATATTATTATGATTCGATTATTTTTAAAAGTTTGAAAATGTTTAAAAACAATGCCTATATAACAGGGTTCGTACGCTTTTACTACAATTTTTAATAGAATTTTTCTGTTTAATATTTAAATAGCAGAAATTCCAAACATCTCGTTTAATTGCAAATTTTGCAATACTTTTCAGCATTCAAATAAGGCGAAAAAAGTCTGTTAAAAAATTGTTGTTAAAACGTACAAACACTGTATACGTAATTTAAATTTCATGTGAAACGGCTATTTTATCTATTTATATTTTTTAAAGTCACGGAAGTGTCGAAAGAAACGTTCCATTAACTGTTGTCAACTATAATTTACAGGCAGCAATTGTGTGATTTAATTTTGGAAATAAAAGTATTTTACAAGTTATAGATCATTTTACTTTAGAGGGGAATTTCATCTAGGGACCTTAGATCATTCTATGAACTTTAAAAACTGTAAAACCATTTTCCTAAATGATTTATATTTTTATTGTTATTGTTATTTCTAGATCTTACACATTTAAAATATATATATATTTATTATTATTATTATCATTATTATTATTATGTTTGATACTTTAAGAATGTCGTGCAGCTTTTCGGATATGAATTTTTATAAATTTAAAGTCGTGCGAGGCGCGTAAATGTTCTGCAGCGCAAATCGGCGATATCTGCAAAGGCAATAATTTTAAACTGACTTACATAGAAACAGTATTTTTCAGCAGTTTTTGTACAATAACGTTTAAACAAGTTAACAGATTTATATATTTTTTTTCTTTAAATAAAGGTAATTAAATAAAGTACAAACTATGCCTGAAAAACAAAGAAATTTTCTTTTAGAGTTATACATTATAATAAAAAAGATAATTTATTATGGATTTTGAATATATATATATATACAGTAAAGCCCCGATTATACGTCTTTCAGGGGACTATTCTAAAACGACGTATAACTGAGTGAAACATGAAATCGAAGTTGTAGTCGCCTAAGGTGTAAAATCTCTGACTGTAGCAATTATACAAATCACATAGGTGCCAACCTCTCATTAATATTCCGTAATATGCGGGTTACTTTGACCCAGTTTAACAACGCTTCAAACCCGAAAAATTATTGGATGAATCTTTATTTATTCAATTTCCGGTTTCTACGTGGAATATATTTAATTTCATTTCTTAAAAAAATTTCTGGTGCGAGACGTGTTAAACCTGGGTCAAATTAACCCGCATATCACGGAATATTAAGGAGAGGTTGTCACCCTATGAAATCATAATCATCTGCTGCAACCACACGAATTTAATTTTGCTACCATTTTCGGTTGTTTAAGATGCATTATATATTGAAAAAAGTTAAAATATTGAAAAAATTAAATAGTCATTTCTAAAATTGAAAATTAAAAGCGAAAATTGTCAAACCTAATATCAGTTGAACACCTTGCATTACACCTTTTTTTTAATTCCATTATCGCACGTAGAAACAAATTTTATTTAACCCTTTCCGGCACAGTGGTCCCACTCCGGGCACACCTAATTTTAATTCCAAACTTGCATTCGGCACCAAGAATATTTTAATAAAATTTTGCTTCTACGATGAAAGCTTAAAATAAGAAGTTCTTATTTTCTAAAAAAGTCGTTTGTAAATTCCGGTGTCCATCAGTAATTTTGCATTTTACGAACATAATTTGTTTGTGCCGGAAAGGGTTAAGATAATCTTCAATCGTCATCTGACGTGCCGTTTTACTTTGAGACATAGGCACAGCATTATGTATGGAGTTATGTTCTTGGAAAGTTTTCTCACTAGTATTCTGAGAAATATTTCTCTTTTAATGAAAGTGCCTTTCGTTTTCGGTCATTTTAGGAGCACGTTAACCGTTGAAGAAAGACCGAAAAATAAAATAGAAATCGCGCTCAACCGTTGTTGTATACATTGCAACAAAAACAGAAAATGAATGGACGTTTACTAATCTCAAACGTGACTCACGAGCAGACCACTCTCTGTCCATTCTTTTCGTCCCACCCCTCCACAAGTCACACGAACTTAAAATACCCAGTATAGCAGTCACACATGTTCCTTGTATTTTATCTTTTCCAAATATTGCTAACATAAAATTAAAAAATAAATAGTGGAGGACAAAATTCAGAGAAAATCGGTTAAGGCATATAAGAAACAACGTATAACTGTAGTTAATCGCCGTATAAATGAAACATTACCACATTTAAATACATCGGAATGAATCGGCACCGCGCTGACACGAGGTTTGTGTGTGTGTGTGTGTGTGTGTGTATTTTTATTACAATTATTAATTTGTTTCTGTTTTTGGTATAATAAAGAGAAAACGTAATAAGCAACATGAAGAATGAATGACGTACCTCTAAGTATCAGTTGATAAATATCGACATTAACAGACTGTCATTTTGTAAAATCATTCTAAATATACACTTAATATGTTATATTTGTACATGCACATTTTTGTGCAATTAAAGTAACTCTGCGTAATCAGCGTCTTTTACAGAACTTTTAATCCTCTAGCACCGGTATTTTAAAGGAAGAATATTTTTTCTTTTGTTGTTAATTTAATCTAATATGTATTTTTAGTTTTTAAATATGATAAAACTTTACCAATTTAATTTTTCTGGTAACAATAAATAAGGATTATGAGCATCATTTATGTCACGTATTATACGCGACGCTCATCGCGAAGGAGTTAACTGATAACTTTTTCTATGCAATATATCAATCAGTATATAAAGTTAATACAATAGAAATCACATAAAGGTGAACTTATGTTGACATGCGAAATATGATACATCACTTCATAAAACAGAACGATAAACAAACCTTCAACTTATTAAATCTTAATTACGTACCGTATTTGCATGCCAACAACATTTTTACAAATTTAGAGTGATATGAATTGAAACTGATCGATGTCATTTCCGATCTGTAAAATAAAATAAAAGTACAAGAAATTCAATTTTAATTGAAAAAAAATGCTTAATTGATTTTTGATATACAAATCTGAAGATTATCTTTTTTCACCTCATTATATTTTAAAAAATATGCCTTTGACAACGAACGTGCTTCATAAAGAATTTACAGTCACGACCCTCTGATTTATTTTTCAGGAAGATTTTGGATGTTCTCCAAGAACTTGAATAACATACAGTTTTTCGAAAGAATATGACTGAACTAATAATAAATCTATGAATACTTTATCATAAATCTGGAAAAAAAATACTAGACACTAATATATAATCAAAGGTATTAATCTTACATAAGTTTAGCTTATAATTTACTTGTTAAGATACTAACAATATAGTCTCACGTTTAAGTGGATATATTAATCTAAAGGAATATTTTATTTATACATGATATATATATTCATCTCAGTACATATGTATTTCAAAAACTAAAATAAAATTTCAATTTTAAAAAGTAGCAGACATATAGTTTTTAGACAATTAAGATAAAAAAAATCTTGAATTGCATAATAAAATTATTTTTAATAATGTATTAATATTTTTATAATTTAAAATTGTTATTAAAATACACTTTTCGATCAGTAAAGCGTTATCCACGATTCCTTTAGATTAAATGGATATATTACTCTAAAGGAATATTTTATACATACATATGTATTCATCTCAGTATATATGCATTTCAAAAACTAAAATAAAATCAAATTTTAAAAAGTAGCACACATAAAGTTGTTCGACAGTTAAAAAAAGAACCTTTGCATTATAAAATAAAATTATTTTTTTAATAATATATTATTATTTTTTAATAATATATTAATATTTTTATAATTTAAAATTGTTATTAAACATTATTGTTTACTTAATTAATAAAAAAGCCTTTATTTTTTATTTGAATGCAAATATTCAGTGGCGGCTCCTGACAGCATTTTTTGGGGCACTAAATGCATAGCTGCCAAATTTATTCTTTTCTTACCACTATTATTACAAAGAAACACTTTTTTGATTTATTAGTGAAATACATTGAAATTAAACAAAGAAAAGATTTCTTGTAAAAAAATAATGGTATGAAAATAATAAATGTTTCAAACATGCATATAGTGCCCCACAAAAAGACAGCCACGAGCCAACACTGTAAATATTTATGTTATGTTTTCACAACGATATCGCAATTTGTAATGTTTCTTTTCTTTTGCGACATGTAAATATAAAGTTATACAACAGCCAATCATAATTGTCAATAGTCAAATATTATAGTAAGAAAATTGTCAATAGATATACATTTTAATTGGATTTGAGTAAAACTGAAATAAGTAACGCACTGAAAGAAAACATTGAAAGTAAAATTCCCTTTGACATATACCATAGTTGACAGATTTTATGATTTTCGTCACCGCTATTTCGTAATAGTAATACTTAAAAACATTAGAAATACTAATCTTAGAATTTAATAAATTCAATAAGTTAAAGAGTACTAATCGGAAATTATAGTATAAAAGTGTCAGCTACGCATAAATTAAAATTGATATTGTGATTGAACAAATGAAATTCGTATTCCGATTTACTTTTTTAAATGAAAGTCGTCAATAAAAATTTGTCTTTTCACAGATTTAATTTATGACCCATAGTGGTTAATATTAATTATTAATCTGAAATAAAATCAAAATGTATAATTCATGTTTAGGACTTTATATATTTTTTTATTTATACACTTAAGTGATAAATTACTGAAAATGTAATCACATTTTTCAATAAGAATTTAAAAATTAAATTCCAGTTATTAAAATGCAAAGAAGTTATCACAGAATTCTGCGATTAAATAACATTAAGATTAGGCAAAGGTTTCTATTTGAAAGTAGTAAAAACTAAAAAGTGGAATACTTGACAGCTAAGTATACGCTGATAGATGTATTTAAAGTTTTTATTTTTCTAAATAAAAAAACAATGCTTTAAAATGTGAAAATGATGTATGAAATGTAAATATGAAGATTAGAGTGACGGCTGAGGGGGAGGAGGGGTACAGTACGGGTATTAGAACTGTAGAATATTAGGGCTCCGGTACTTTTTTCTCTTAGAAATTAAGCCCTGCTTACGTCTCAAGCATGGATAAAATGACAATTATTATTAAGAAAGTTTGCTTTTGTAACAATTCTGCGATTAAATAAACTCAGGATTATGATTCGGTAATAGTGTTAACACAAAAAATGAATAGTTCGCAGCTATGCAGAATAGAAAAAGACTATTTCTGTTTACTCTTTAATCTTATCAATTTAGCATTAAAATGATTTGAAATAGAAATAAATAGCATTCTAATTTAAGAAGATTGAGCTCGAGCCTGCCCAAACCCGAAGACTGATATAAAAATCGAGTCTGTTTTAACTACATCTCTTAAGTGAGCGACGCATTACGTCACTTATAAGCGTTTTGATACAAAGGAAGGCAAAAGATTAAAAATGGGAGGGAAAGAAAAGCGTAATTTAGGACTGGTTTTTGAACTGGGCTCCCGAGCGCAGTGTTTATGAGCTCCAGTGAATTCTGGACAATATTTAAATATTTACTAAAAACAGAGAAGTACCGGAGCTGAGCTCCGATGAGCTAAGGAGATAAATAAAGGAGAAATATATTCTTTTATTAAATAAAAGTATTTTTACCATAATGCCGACTTTCATGCAAATGTCACCATTCATAAAAAAAGAAATTTGATTTATACACTTTCTAAATAAAATAGTTTCTGAGAAGAGAAACAACAAAAATTTAACTTCATGCGTAAAATTCCTTGAGGCATAAATGAAAATATTTCTGATAGTGTGATTTGAAACATGATATATGTCATTTTAAAGTTTTTTCACGTGATAGGAAACCTTATTTAATTTTGATATCTAAGATACTTTACTTTGAAAAATTTTAGTTCAAATTAGATTGCAACTTTTGCGCTAGAAAAATAAAGATTGTCAGACTGTGTTTTTCAAGAAATCTTTACAGATGCGCCACTCATCTCCAATAATATTATGTTTCAGTTTTGCGAGAAGTATGTTAGAATTCTTTTGAAGAAACAAAGATTATAAATTGCTGCTTTTTAGCAGATTTAATTTATGTCCCATAGTAGTTAAGTTTAATAACTAATTTACAAACCAATCATGCTGTATAATCGCTGTTTAGTAATTTATATATTTCTTATTTATATTCTTAGAAACATATATATTACATTCCTAAATAATTTTATATATTTACATATAACTTAAAACATGCAAGAACTTTCAGTCAATGGCGTAGCGTCAGGAGATGCTGCATCATTTTCCTACCAGTATTATTACATAATAAATTTGGTGTTATAAAATCGTATAAAGTTCAAGGATTGACTACGATAAAACTTGTTGCTATGCATTAAAAGAATTTTTGTTTTTTGTCTTTTCTTGACTCCCTGCAAGTTTGTGTAAGTGTATGTAAAACTTGTCATGTGGAGTAGTTAGTGTGATGTAGTTTCTCCAACATATTTTAATGCTAGTGTTTGGATTCTCCTCTTTTTTTCTCTTCAAAATTCATAACTGATGACCTGTTACCTCTGGGTTTGATTTCAAGGCTAAGGTTTCCAAACGTTTGGATTTGTTTTGAACTGTCCGAACACTGCTATCTCCTGCACTACAGTGCCTGGAATACATAGTGTGGAAAACGGCTACAAAATAGTTCTAAAAAATTGAATCCGATAAATCTAGAAAAGATAACGTGGCGATCTCAGAGACATCTTCTAGCAGTGGCGTAGACAGGGTGGAGGTCCAGATGGTTTCGATATCATTAATTTTATTAAAATATTTTTGTCTTATCTAATCGGAGACTTTTCTGCGATATTGAACGCGAAGAAAACTTTATAATATTACTGGTTTCCAGAGCATTTTGACCCACCGCGCCTCTCTGAATACGCCACTGTCTGCTAGCTCTGTTTAACGTAAACATTGTATAAGAATAAAAATGAGAAAACCTTTCAGCTGGTGGTAAATATTTTAAATAATTAAATTATACACTATTTCCTTTGACTTGGAGAGTGATTTTCATAAGCTTTGAAAATATGAATGACATTGATCATGGACAAAAAACGTGATACGCATTCTTTTGTGCCTGGTTGCAGTACTCTGTACAAGACAGCAAACTAAAAACTATCCCTATTTAGCATACCAAAGGATGAATCTCTGCTAGAAAATGGAAAAGATTAATTCCCTGATATAATAAAAAACTAACTTCAAAATAAGTTACATCTGAAATATACACTTGCAAGAAGATTTTATTAACAAAAATTATGTTCATGTTGTCAATAGTGAAACTGTTACTTTTGCTACTGGTACATGTATTTTTAAAGCAGATGTCGCTGTGAACGCCCTATTATTGTACAGTATCGTTGCACGTTTATCTGCTAAAACTGAGGGGGTTGGGGCAAGAAAGTATCAAGCCACATTTTTGGTGAAATAAATCTAACACTGTAATCTGTTGCTTAAATTGTAAATTATAATATAGAAGATATAATTTGTTTATAATGTCACTTGGTGGCAGCATATGTGACAGATTTCGTTTTTGCCCCAGATGTTTATGCTCCCAATGAAGATATCTAATTCACAAAATACGTAATAGTAATATCCTTAAAGTAATGTCATATTGGTACTCAGACCCTCTCAAATGTTACTAAGAGATTGGCAAAATAACTTTAGGTTATACATTTTGATTTGAGTATTTGATCAAATTTTCAAACTGAAATATCTCAGAAATTCCGAAATGTGGCTTGCTACTCTCTTACCCCGACCCTCTCAATTTTTAGCACTTTTTTAAGGCATTACCACTTTGGCTTTTTTTCTTATTCCGAAATTTCGCATTCATACCAAAAATTCCCTATAATGTTCTTTTTCGTTATATAATGGCAGATATTTCGTAACTTCTTAAAGTAAAAATTCTTGATGCAGAATTTCCGGTTTGATTTCGAAATTTTTGAATTAAAAAACGGTAAAACCGTTTTCTACGCTATGTATTTTAGGCGCTGTATTCTTAGGCTCCAACTGCATGAATTTTGCGGACAGATTTATTGGTTTTAGGGCCTAGTTAAAAATAATGCCTTAAGATGCATAAAATCTCAACATTTGGGTAACTTATGAATTTGAGGAAGTGAGTCCAAGTTACTCACGAAACGTGCATCTGTGATGATATTGTGTTTTAAACGTTGGTATTTTTAGTATGTTTAGGTAACTTTTTATGTGACCTAAAATGAATGAAAGAATCATTTATAATAATATGATATAGGGAACACATATCCTCTTAAATAAACATTTTATATTCAACAATAGGGGTAAAAAAGTGCCAGCAACTTGCTTTGGTATAAAAGCATTAAAAAACGAAAATTGTTTTGATGCACCCGAATAGTATACAGAAATACGGTAGTAAAGCGATTCAGCAAAACCTAACGCCACACCCTTTTCAGTAATTGTGTGAATTAATTAATGTGTATTTTTAAAGATCTGTTTTTTTTTCAGGTCTGAATATTTTTCTTCAGAAATACTTGCATTCTAAAAAAGGACCAGTGAGTGGGAGACAGGAGTTTCTTTACAAGGTTGCGTAAAATATATAGCATAAATTAGCATGTTTAATTTTTTTCTATAATTAAAAAAATACCATTATATATTTTTCTTTTAATAATGATGAAATATTGATGTCTTTGCTTAAAACATATTAACAAAGAAAATTAGAAAAATAACTAAAAAAAAAGAGTCCGTAACATTTTTATTTTTGAGCACTACTGTTTTCGAATATAAATCATCGCTTTTTTAATTGCATAAATTACAAAAAAAAAATCGTAAAATATCTGTTCTTAAGTAAGGCAAAGAATTATATTCGGAAATAGTGGTACTCGAAAGCAATAAATAATACACCTCCTAAATACATAGTCTAGAAATTTATTTTTAATTCCTTGGTGAAATAACATTCCAAATGCATTTGACATTTAAAATTTAACCTTTCAAAAATAAATTATTAAAATCTACTTGGCAGGTATGTTGAATAAGATATTTTTAGACATAACGCAATATCTGAAATTCCCCCAGGCAAAGAATTAATAAAGTGGTCTTATCAGATATATTTGTTTAAAACGTCTGCTCCATACTTATTTTTATCATTTATTTGAAAAGCTGCGATTTTATAAAGCTTTTATATTTTCTAATATATGAGAATGAAAACGTTACCTAAAATGTAGCAAGTGGTTATTTATTTCACTTTTTACAATGTAGAAAAAACGTACATATTCCAAAGCTTCCGTAATTGACAAATACCGCCGGGTAAAAGAAACTTAACTAAACCATTTAAACTAAAATGTTCCAAGACTTTCTTTAAAAATTAAATATTCAAATTAATTTCTCAGAAATTTTCGTATTAATAAGTAATTATTTATCCATAAACAGGGCTTTATAAATTTGATAAAATCCTATAGCCAACAGAAAATTCTATTCACCAGTAAAAATACCAATTTTCAAAAAGTACAAAAGTTTTTTTTTATTTGTTTAAAAATAATAACAAGCATAGTTTAAAGTTCTAAGTTACATTGTTTAGAATAGTACACAATTTAGAAAGATAATATAAACTAAGTTTCGTCTTAAAATTATCGCTGAAAAAAAAAAAAAAAAAAAAAAAAAAAGTCTAAAATACCTGGCATGTTCGGGAAATGCTTTATTCGGAATGCCTAAATCGCCCGGGTAGTTGAGTGCTACCAAAAAATTTTATTTGATGATGTGCATATATCTTGTCGCATTGATTCTCATTTTAGGTACCACAAAGACCGGATTATCACTATTTTGTACTGTATTATTGAAACCAGCCCCCTCCCCGACATTCTAATTATATGACATGGTAGCTGGCGAAAGCGTAAAAGAATGGCGTTTTCTGTGCATGAGATGGAAAATGTCTTTAACTCTTGGCTCTTCTATTAAAAATACGAGGGAAGAGGACTATCAGTTCTTGCCGCACTCTAGTAGGGGTGGGAGAGAAAAAAAATGACGTGTGCACATTTCTTACTTTAATTTTTCTACAAAAAAAAAAAAAAAAAAAAAAAAAACAATAGTTATTTTGAAACAAAAAACCCGCCAGATTAATTAATTTGGTCGCCAAATAAAAACAAACTTGGCTGCCAGTGGCGACCTGGCGACCGCTTTTGTCAAGCCCTGTCCATAAAAGTCTTCAAATGTCATAGCTGTCTGAATACTAGTCTTATGTGATAAATCAAAAATGGCATTTGGCGTAGGCGGATTTTTTTCATTGGTTGTACGGCCCTGTGTAATTTAATATAACTATTTTTTGAACGTTTTTTCGTCTTATTCTGTTTTAATTAAATGAGGAGAAGGAAACTATGTAAAAACTGTAGTACACAAATTCAAATAATCGTACAAACGCTAAAAAAAAAAAAAAAAATCCACCTTTGACAATTGCCATGTTTATGTCAGCGCGTAAGCGTTGTATTCAGTGGCGGAATGGAATTTTTAAAGTCAACAGCTAATTCATCTTCTCTTCAAAATGTAATTTGCAAAAAAAAAAAAAAAGAGTGTAAAGAGGTAAATACAGTGATCTGTCACTTATACGCGATGTTCAGTAATTACTTTTTCATGTCACTATTTTAAAACAGTAAAATTCGATTTATAAATTTCCCTATTAAAAAATAAAAAAGTGTTGAAAAATGATTTCCATGTATCGCGTTTAAGCGAGAGATCACTGTATTTTATATTAATAATACATTAATATGACTTATCCAGTTTACAAACGTTATATTCTTTACAATTACTTATATTTTAGCAAAACGAAACTCAAATACAAATTCTACCTTAAGCATATTTTGAATACATGTTTATAAATATCGAAAAAGTATCTTATTAAAATACTATTTACTGTATAAAATAGTATTACTTACAATGTAACCTTTTGTATTGGATATATATATTGGATTCCACAGAAACCTGAAAATTAAAGAAAAAGAAAACCATTAGAATAGAATATTACAGAAATAATTCATATATTTTATATTATTTTGTTATACATTGGATCTTTTTTGTAAAAAATATTTTTTTTAATGAAACATTCAGTTTATTTAATTTCAAGTATACGATACTCTTAAATATGATATATTATCTATATCAGACACATAGAAATTAGTATTTTAAAAATACAAATGCAATTACTAATAACCATTTTGACTCATAATTATAAGTGTAATAAGAATATACTAATGAAACATGTTAAAAAAAAATACTGAATAAAACAAATATTTCTTCTTAAAATATATTATACCATTTAACGTAATACTAACATTATTACATTAAAAAAATTATTTTAGAAATGTAGACTGTAGAATTTTTACGGAACATTGTCTGGAACATAAAAAAATACTGTATATGCTGCTTCATGTGATCACATCGAGACCACGAGTTTTCAGTGACAATATCCGAATGATAACAATAAGAGTTTTAAAAAATACCTAATAATAGTATCTAGTATTATGCAGAAAATTATAGCTTTCTCTTGATGAAAATAAAAATGTAGAGAACATTTATTAAAAGAACTAAAAAATATTTGTTTTTAGAATTCTCTTTTAATGAAAAGATCATTAACCCTTTAGCGGGCGGTGTCTACTAAAAAGGACACCTAATTTTAATTCCAAAACTGGCAAATGACACCAGGAATATTTAATTAAATTTCTTTTTTTATAAACTACGGGAAAATCAGTAAGTTTTTATTTTCTAATAAATTCTTTTGTAAATTCTGGTGTCAGTAGATAATTTCATCATTTTATAAACAGACTTACTCCGCGCCGGAAAGGGTTAATGAACTTTCATATCCATATTTTATTTTCATAGCTGCCAACTTTTACGCTTTTTTGTTACCACTGAAAATTAATAGAATTTTTTCATTTTTTAATCACGTGATTTCGAAGATTTAATAAGGTTTAAATTACTATAAAATTTTAGTGGTAGGAAAATAGGCGTAAATGTTGTCAGTTCTGTATTTGAAAATTGTCCAAGCAACATTGTATAACTTCATATCAGAATTTTCGTCAATCTTCTAGATCGTGGTTCATTTTTCAATAAATATGTTGTCGTCATCTCCTACTCATTATTATTTTGTTCTTCTTCAGAAACATTTTTTAGCAAACTTTTAACAGTTTATTCATCTTATTTAACTGGGAAAGAAATCTATGAATATGCGGAATTGTTACGATTACCGTGCTTAAAAAAATAAATAGACATTTTCTTATTATTAACAGTATTGCCAGCGGGCTACTTTTTAAAAATTCAATTTTCTTGATTGCCACCAGTTTTATTCAGAAAGTAAAATTTCCGATATTTATTGACAGATTTAGTTATGTGAAGACAAGGCGATCATCAAGGTTTTTCAAAAAAGTGTTGTCAAGGAAACAATCTGAAATTTAACTCCTTCATCGTCGCGCCTGTTACATTTACGGCCAGTGTAGGATACTTTTTAAAAATTCAGATTGTTTGATTCACACAAGTATTTTAACCCCTTAATCGTCGTGCCCGAGACATTCACGGGCATCGTAGGTTACGCCTGTTTTATTAAGATTGTTTGATTCCCACCAGTTTTTTAAAATAGTATTATTGGCTTTATTCTCGCATTATTTTTATCTGTCTATTAAATAAGACGAACATTTCTACTTAAAAAACTGGTGGTAATCAAGCAATCTGAATTTTTAAAAAGTAGCCTACACTTAAAGGGCGCGACGATTAAGGGGTTAAAATAGTGTAATTGGCTTTATGCTCTCATTCTTTTATCTGCCATTAAGTAATCCGAATACTGCAACTTAAAAAAATGATGTCAATCAAGCAATCTGAATTTTAAAAAAGCAGCCAACGCTTATCGGACGCGGCGCTAAATAAAGTAGCCACTGGCAACACTGAGTATCGCTAGACTAATTTCAAATTCCAAGGAGTGTGTGAACCTTATAATGCCTGCTTTGCGACTGCAGTAAAGTCGTTGTTGATCTCAAAAAATGACTTCTCTTTGCCCAGAGTGCTATAGAGTTTCTTTCTGGGAAACCATATATACTATATATATAAAACACAAACGGAAATTTCGTTCCGTTCCTTTATAACTCGAGTTCTGCTGAATGGAATTTGATAGAACTTGCACTGTTGGATAGATAATTTTTCAGGGAAGGTTTTAGCATATAGTTCTACGTATATTAGTTATAGAATTATGATGGAAAGTTCTGATATTTTGGACGATAAGGTTACCATAGGTCATTTTTTTGGCGGCCATTATCGTTGGCGAAAGAATTGAAACGGCTATATCAGAAAATAATGCAAACACATAGAAAAATAAAAGAAAAAATCTGTTATTAATTTTATTAAAATCCCCACCCCCTCCCAGCAAAAAAAAAAAAAGAAAAAAAACTGTTTCAATGAGGCATAATATTTAATTTAAACCCCAAAGGAATGTTTGTAATGCTTAAAAATATTTGCAATGCATGAGATTGCAATTAAGCCAATATTTGGCGATTTATCGTTTGCGTCAGGTTAACAAAGATGCATCTCATAATTTGATTTAATAAAATATGAGTAATTTTTTTCCCTTTTTTTCTTTCTGTTAATTTTTTTTATGTAACTCCTCTATCACGTGTCTTACAGGAGGAACTAGCATATGTAATTGTAAAAATGACTGCATTTATGTGTTACATGTTATTTGTTTATTTACGGTTTTGATTTTACTTTTGTCGCCAAGCAATGTGATTTTAAGCCAAAAATGCATAAGCGTGACATCAGCTTGAGCGGTATTAGCAATAATAGTGTTTTTCGTGTATACAAGACCCTTTTTGGAGTAATTTTTTATATTCAAATGCAAATATATATAAATAGCAGTTATTGTTATGAATATGGGATCAAATATTTAAATTTTAGTGAATGTCTGCCACTCAAACACATATTGTAAAATAATTTAATTTTAGACATTTAAAAATTTACTACGGAAACATGCCGGTTTGTTTTCACCAAACATATTATTTTTATAGCCTCGAACTCCGACCAGCGAATATTGTCTATTCTTTTATTTTTATTTTATTATTTTTTTCATATATCGCCAATTTCACTTATAGAAATATTCACTGTTTCAAAAGTTAGGACCCAAAGAATATTCTTATGGAGATGTATTTATGCGTTATTACTATCACAAAAGACTACATTTTGCACTAAAAATTGTTTGCTGAAATACATTTTCAATGCTATTTTTGATTCGTCATTTCTTTTTAGTTTTTTCTGCATATCTTCCCTTCTTTCAGGAAGGTTTTTAAAAGACATTGGACTAATCGTCCGTATTCCGGTCACCTGCCAGTTGACATTTTTACTATATTGTTGGATGTTTCGTTTATGTTTGAAGGTTACTCTGGACGACGATTCAGATTACAGAAGATTAGATGACTTTTGAAATTAGCGATTGCTAAATTTATGGGTTTTTTTCATTATGAAGAAAAGTTTTACCAAAAAAGCAATGCTTCCAATGTACGGTTGGTTGATTTTATGATGGCCGATTATCTACACGAGGGATATAGACCATGGGGGGAGTGTCCTCCGTGGGGGTCTTTCTAAGGGATCCTAACACGTATTTATGACAAGGTTCGAAGAAAACCACGGAAAACTCAGGACGGTTAGGTCAACGAGCGTGACAGGGGTTTGAACCCCGCACTTCCCGTATGCCAGTTTTGAGAGCAGAACATCTCAGCCACTGTTTTGGCGCTTTCAATGTACGGAAAAACTTTGTAATGTCAAGGGTGGCGAATGGAATAAATAATATTTGTCGATTTATCAATTCATGCTGGATAAGAAAAAACGAGCATCTGAAATTCTGATTAGATAATTTTTCGATCATTATAAAGCCTTTTCGACCTACACACAGCCCTAGCAGCTAAACATTATGAGAAATAAATTTATTTGTGCGGATTATTATGCTCTTTAGAGAAATGCAAAAAAAAAAAAATCTTCGGTTTAAGTATTCACCAAAAATAATATTACTAAACATTCTGCATAACTAACTTTATCATTGTCAGTTTTATTTAAGGTATGGAATTTTGTTAATGAAACATCCATAATTGAATTAACAGTAATTTGACATTATTTAATGGAACATAGCTTGGCGCGTAAATAACTTCGTTTTGTAACTAACTCTGGTACATTAGTAACCGTATCGTTTCAAGCACTTCTAATGTTTGACGTCAAACTTGTGTATCGGCAAGATTATGGAAGATTAGGAAGATTTTATTGGATACAAACTGGAGGTTTATTCTTCGACCAGAGTAAAACATTAGGGTTTTTTTCAGATTAACGGTTACACGAATGCAACTGGTCTAAAAAATGGAAAGACAGTCAAAATGGCGTCATTTTAATTTTATTCATATTCAGCTTTAAAAATTCACTTTTTATGTTTCACCATTTTTTTAAATATGAAAGTTAAACACTGTTCCTTATGTGCAAACAATTTATTACAATTTTCCCTGTATTTACTCTGCTGGAATCGAAAGATGAAAAACCGTAGTAGACTTCTCAGAAGAGGACGTATATTGCGAAATATAACGTAACATGGAGTGAGATTGTACTTACGTTACCAGAATTTTACATGGAGACAAGATAGAGGAACGGAGTTCAAGAACTTACAGACGAAAATGAATCATTCGAACATTATTTAAGTTCAAGATTCAATGTATGCAATCAGTGTAATGCTTTCTCTTTTAGTAGTATGTTGACTAGAGAACATGTTAGTTCCTGTTATCATAATCTCATAATGGCCTCATTTCCCTACCAAACTCTACTATAAATCAACTAAATGAGTTACTTCTTTTAGCCCAAATTTTGTCCAGTGTATGATATAATCGTTCACATCGTTTACAGCAATATTGAAGGAAAATCCAGGTGAACGTCCCTATTGCTTTAAAATACATGCTCAAATCCATTGATATAATTCGTTTGATTCAAGGTTCGTTTGAAAATATTTACTAAGGTAGCATCTGTAGTTGAAAATCCATATTCCTTTAAAATACAAAGCCATTTCGTTTGATTTAAGGTACATTTAGAAAAATGGCCCAGCGCAGCGAGCGTAGCATGCTAGTTTAATATAAAACAAAATGTAAACACATTGATTATTTGTGTTACTGAATAGGTGCAATAACTTAAATCACAGTTTTAAAACATTAAAACTATTAGATGACAAAATACATGAGCTTTCTGCTAAACATTAGCCTTCCTCAGATGATAACAAGCAGTCGAGAAACACAGCTCCGAAGGAGTGCACTGGACAGGTCGAACATGGGCCAAAACAACCAACTATGAAATGGAGGTAGTAAAGGAAGTTCGGATGATACCACTAAAAGCTTGGGGGGGGGGTCAGCAAATTTCATAGTTGGTTGGTTTCACGCATGTTCGACCTGTCCAGTGCAATCCTTCGGAGCTGCGTTTCTCGACTGCTTGTTATCATCTGAGGAAGGCTAATGTTTAGCCGAAAGCTCATGTATTGTGACATCTAATAGTTTTAATGTTTTAAAACTGTGATTTAAATTATTGCACCTATTCAGTAACATAAATTATCAATGTGTTTACATTGTGTTTTATATGTTTGATAAGGTGAATTTGACGTTAATATTATATGGAATTTTCTATATATTTTTACCATATTTAATATTTGTGTGGGCGTTTAATGAATAGTTTTATAACCGAATTTCACTTCAATTATACACGTTTCAGGAACTTGCCTGCTTAAAACCAATAACATCAGAAATACATCTCAAGAAACAACAATAAATATTAGAGAATAAATATAAAATATATTTCATTTTCTATAAAATGTATTTCATTATAAAAATAATTAACAAAATCATAATACCGCCCATTCTTTTGCAAGGGAAATAAAACACATTTTACAAGAATAAAAATGTTTTTAATTAGTTTAGAAATAATTTAGTTTAGAATTAAGTTAGTTTGAATTGGATTTAGTTTTGAACTAGTCAAAATTTTATTATTTCATAGTCTAATTTTCCGCAAATTTTAATCTACTACATAAATTTAATATCTGTATTGAATGTATCCATAAATTTCAGAGAATGTATATAAATTACGAATTAATTCATTTAAAAATATATCATCACATTACATTGCGATTATATGATATTTTACTCTTCTTATGAAGATAAAGAAAATGAGTAAAACATATATTTTTAACTTTATAAAAACAGAAAAGAAAAACACATTTCAACTTTTGAAAAAAGTATAAAAGTAATTTTACCCCAAAACACCTAGATTCTTCGTTTGTCGTCACGTTTCAGTTTATTGGATTTTCGAAAAATTGCGGAACGTTTATGCATTTCTTACGATGCAAAATGCGTTTTTACGGCCTGAATGCATTTCTTCAATAAAAAAATAGATATTTAAAGAAATAATAACAACTTTTGGGGAAAACCTGACAACATTCTGTACAATGTATTTCTTTGTAAAATGCATAAAGTATAATACCCATTTATTTAAATTTTTTTTTAGTAAGGAAATATATATATATTATTTAAAAATCGTTTGATGTTATAACCATTAGGCATTTTAATGTAAACAGTAATATAACAAATCATAACACCTAGCAATTATATACTTCTTTTTAATTGCTAAAAGGTGTAAAATAAAACGATTATAATAGTAAAAATGAAATATATATCAACAGTCTAATAACAAATATTTTACTGCTTATAATCTTTTTTCATTTTATACATTTTAGCAATTAAAAATAAATAAACTGCAATTATAAATAAAATAAGGGCACATTAGGTTGATGCAAAAGTTCTGTATTTTAATACCTAATATTAATACATTTAATACCTGTAAAATTTTAATACTTGATAATTTTAATACACCAGCTTGCTTTGTCCTGATAGTTAAATCCCTCTATATTAAAAAAAAAAGTAACGATTTGGAAATGGACCAATGAAAGTCTGCGTAGATCTTCCGGCTTTTTTTTTCTTTTCTTTTCTTCTAGAAAATAGGGATTGCTACGCTATACCGAACGGAATCGCGAATCGATTATACGTGGGGATGGAGAGCGTAGCGAGAAGCGTTAGTATGTAAAATAAAAATAGTGCTTACTTTGAGGAGATTTTGGTATGCTAGTGCCATTGAGTTGGATCAGGATGTACTTAGATAAAATAGATATTACAGATTGACCTTCAGAACTGTTTTCCAAAACAAAAATTGCAATAACACTAGATTTCTAAAATAGATATAAGTGAAATATAGTAGATTCAGTTTACATTTCCATAAGTTGCTTTTGTACATCAGATATTATTCAACTTATCCATCAGGTGCAGATGTTTCGTGGTTGACAAGTAAGTAAATATTGTTATTTTTGTATTAGGATAACATGAAATTATTTTCGAAATTCTTGCTTATCCAAATAAAACCACTGTGCAGAACGACATCCAGGATATCCTACAATCATTCACACAATCAATAGGAAATCACGAATATAAATTTAACATGATATCGGGGGATTCATGGTCAGAGCTCCCCTAAAGAAATGTATTTTTTTATCTAATAAATTACAAGAATAATAAGTTCATAAGAATTTCAGAATACTATTGATAAACCGTGTTTAAATTAACGACTCTAATTTCTGAAACCTCAGAAGTATTTTATATGCCTATTTAGATATTTTATATGCCTCTATGTAATATAAAAAAATTAATTGTGGATTGTAAGATGCTAATTAATATAAAAAGTGAGATTAAAAAACAATGACTTTCAGAGCTGACGTTAAGGTTCCTGATCTGCAGATTTACTACTATACATATCGTCGCTACCATGTCAAACTATCGAATATGAAAAATGAATTTTTCATTACTTTTAAAAATGGGCTGATTGTCACCACTAAATATTATTAGAATTCACCGTGTAATAAAAATACTAATAAAATTTCTGTGACGAATAGGGTTACCAGTTTGGCTTCTCTTTTTAATCAGATGCCAAATTCATACCGGAAATTTTGAGAGAAAAAATATTACTTTAAGTAGTTACGAAATAGGCTGTCATTATGTAAAGTAAAAATTTCTATTTAAAATTTCTGGTACGGTTTCGAAATTTCTGAATGCAAGAGTAGGTCAAACTGGCAACCCTGGTGATGTTGCAACCCTGAAACTCTATTAAAGTTTAGTGGTGACAATTGACTCATTTTAAAAACTAATGACAAATGCATTTTTCAAATTCGATAGTTTGACATGGTAGCGACGATATCTATTATTTGTAGGGAATGCGATATTAAATGAATAATTAAATTTATGAAAATTATATATTTTTATATGGTAATAACCATAACCACCGTGATTGAGATTCCTGCATGTACACTATGTGTCCCATATGTTTCAGAAACACTCGTAGCACATTGTAAAAAGTTACATTGTAACTATTGTTTTTCCCCAACTCGATTAAAGAAATACTCGATATTAATTAAGAAACTGAGAGTAATGGATACCAAAGGATAAGTATACAATTTATCTTAAATAACCAAACAAGCTTTTAATTTGCTTTTTTCCCACTTAAATATGCATTTTAGAGATAAAAACTTCTTAAACAGCCCTCTCAATTCTATTAGGTTTCTATTACGTCCGCTTTTTGAATGCCACTATATTGAAATAAAATATTCTTTGTAGATTTCCCTTACAATTTTTATAGATCTATACCAAAGGTAATTTCTGTTGCTTATATTCTAAAAGCCTAGCACAAAGATTTTCTTTTCAGAATTATTGGTATTCAAAAAACGTACCAGTGTGTGATCTGTTCTACAGGGTGGTTATAATATAATTATCTCTATTTGGAGCTGTCTGTAGCTTGAAGGAATAACTCACATGAAACCAAAATCGGTACACTTACTATTCGAATAAGGGGAAGAAGAATGGAACAATAAAAATAATTACAATAATCATCAACAGATGGCGCTACTGAGTGTGAAATGTAATGTGTAATAGAAGAACAAAGAATTAAGACGTCAAACCGGATGACACACCTAATTTATTTGAAAATGTCACAGTGAATGTGCACAGTGAACGCTTTCGCATGGAGGTGCCGACCAAGGTCAGGTTTTACATGGCCAGTGTGCTGGATGACACAATCCAGGGGTGCACGACGTGTTCAACTGTGGAATGTAACGCATCAAGAGAGGGGTTTCGAACATGTCGTGATATGCGGTAAAATCATTTAGTTTTGCGACACATCTACGGTACACAATGTTACACATTACGTTTCAAACTGAAAAGCGCCTTCTGTCCGCGATTATTGCAATTATTATTTTTTTATTGTTTCATTCTTCTTCCCTCTACTCGACTACTAAGTGTACCAATTTTGGTTTCATTCGGGTTATTCCTTCGAGCTAACTGACAGCTCTAAATACAGATACTTATAACCATCCGGTACATCTACTACCATGCATATTAATAGCATTATCTGGACTTCCCACTAGGCCTGTTCTTTGAATACTACTATTTTCAAAGAAACTTTTTCTTTTCAGATTTATCTTGCAAATTTTTTAGAAACCTACCCCAAAGGTTACTTTTGGTTGCAAATATTTTAAAGACTTACTACGAAATTTTTTCGTCAGAATTGCTGGTATTGAAAAAACGGACAAGTGGGAGCTTATAATATACAAGTTGTACAGTGAAAACACCGCCCCCTGAATACTCGCAAGCGTGCTGGCACAAAAATGGCGGGTATTGTAGGTGGATTTTCTTTCATCGATTTTACGGTCTCTTGAATTTGAACACCAATAATTTCTAAAGGCTTTCTTGGCCTTATTTTTCTAAGGTAAAAAAAAAATTAGGAATTAGAAATTAGAAATTATTGTTTTGTAATTTCAACAAACTGTACAAACTCTTAAAAGAAATCCACCTACGACAACTGCCTTTTAATGTCAGCTCTCAGGCTTAGTATTCAAGTTGTGTACATTCCTTGAAATTTCGAAACAGTCTGTCACTGCTATTTAAGATAAGACATTTTCTATTTAATAGTAAAGTTAAAGAATTCGTAACCCCAAGGTTTATTCACAGAATTCCAAATATTTTTCTGTGGTTAATTAGGGCGCACAATTCTATAAAAAATTTTGCTAAGATACACACACTCTGCGTATATCGTATTTAAAGTGTTATAAACCATAATATTTTTTTTAAATGGCATATTATATTCTTTAACTCAAGTGAGATACGTATCAGACTTACATAAACATTTTAAAGTATTCAAAATGAGCTTACTTCTCGTGACTTAGGGTGACAAAATATATATTCTTTTATTTCGTTTTCAGAAAAATAAAACACATTTATTTTATTACCCTCATGATTAATTCATAAACTCTTGCATTATTTCATCTAATCTGTCACTTTTTGCCATGTATTTATATAAATAATCTGAAATATTTTTAACAGGAATAATTTTGCAACATTTTTTATTCTTACCCTCATGGTTAATTCATAAATATTTGCATTATTTTATCTAATCTTTCATTTTTTTGTCATGTATTTATATAAATAATCTGAAGTGTTTTTAAGAGGAACATTTCTGCAACATTTAGTTTTTTCTTGAAGAGAGATTTTATCCAAAATGTAATCTGACAGAAGCTTGGAAAGTAGACTTTAAAGGTGCATCTTACACTTTCAATAAAAAGTTAGCATGTACGTTGATTTTATTAAAATTAAAAACTAATAGTAATAAACCTACAGAATGGTGTAATGAAACTCGCCCAAGGCATATGAATATCAACCGCAACTTTATAGTTTATTCCCGATTAAAAAAAATATTTTAAATAACTAAATACGTTTCAGTACTTATTATTAAGATAATAAACTCAAGCACTTTAGTTACATGGCGAATATAAGTTAATTTACAGCCATACTGTATATTAACTTTATACAGACATGCTTAATAGATTAAAATGGTCTGTTAGACTTTTGGCAATTGATTTTAAATGCTAATCTTAATCTTAAAAAAATGCATTTATACGGGTTTCACTAATACTGGAAATACCGTTTTTTTTATTACTTTTGTTTTTTATAATTCAGATCGTCATTGGAAAATAATGTATGTCGTGTATAATGTGCTCTATAAAAATTTTCCTCAGAAAATACAGGAATTTCATTTAAAAACCGAATGAATGTGCGTGGGTACACGAGGCCTGGAACTTAGGCTCTGTCGTGAAATTATGAATGATAACTAATTAATTTTATCCACCTTTGCTGTATTCATAAAAATGACCCGTTTCACGTTTGGACATTTGATATTAAATGCACAAGAAAATTGACCTGCCCTCAAAATGGTGAAACGTCAACTGTAACTTGTTCCGAAGGACCCGATTACTGATGAATGCCAGGGCAATCTTCTAATAGTAAATTTAATTAGTAATTTTCACTTTATTTAAACGCTTTATTCATACAAATTTCTCTAATAATTAAGGCAAAAATATCTATTCGTTATTATGAGTAGAAGTTTGCCCCGTCGGTACTCAAATACTGAGCTCCACCATATTTTGACAACATAAACAATTCTCCAATCATTGTCTGTAAACTTGATTACCTCAGAGGCAAACTTCCACCAGTAAATTTGATTGAAATGTTTGCCTTATTCATTCAGAATTTATAAATAATGCGAAATTTTCTATTCGTGTTTAGAATTGGACGTTTGCCCTGGCATTAATAAGCCTTTGTTAAGCTTCCATGTAAATAACATTAGCCACCATCTTGTTTATAGCGCCATTGTCTCTGTAGAGATGGCCATTCAAAGTTTTGAAGTCTGAAAAATAGATTTAAGTGAAAATTATGTGAAGATATATACTGTGTCAGTGGCGATTTTAGTAACAATAGCAGTGGCGGGGATGCTTTTAACACATTGACGGACAGTAGGAACAAGTGAAGTTCGAAAATTGACACTATATGTTTTTGTAATTATTAGAATATTAGAAGTATAGTTTTATTCTTTCTGCTTAAATAAACTTAAATTTCATTAATTCAGAACCTTTAATTAGGTTGCACTACTCCCTCACAACCACGTCAGGGTGGCTAGTCGTCAGGGAAAAATACAGTAAAAAAAGTAATATACGCCAGTATATTCTTATAGAAAAAATTATGTTGATTATTCGATCAAATAATCAATTTAAGTCTTTCTATAAGAATATACTGGTAACTATCATTTTTAACTGTATTTTTCCCTGACCACTAGCCACCCTGCACGTGCATACTGAAGCTGCAACTCAACTCGTATAACAGGTGAAAAACGAACGTCAACCTAAAAAACTGTTTCCAAGGCATGACACTGGGCTTCCACTTGTACGCCGGTAAATGCACATTTGTGCTGCTATAGCCGTAGTGTCTAAAAACGACCGTTTCGTTTTGGACGGCTATTGCCGTCATACCACAAAGTGAACTTCGCTTTGACGGCTATAGCCGCAAGTGTCCGTCAACGTGTTAATAACTGCGAACTTTATTCTAAGGAATTTTCAAAGTACTCGCATTATTATTTCTTTAACTCATTCGCTACCAACCACGAGTGCACTCGTGGTTTTTCAATCTAAAATTACGAATTCGTACCGGAAATTTTGAAAGAAGAATTTTTATTTTATGTAATCACGAAATGTCTGTAATTAAATAATGTAAATACTGCTAATAGTATTTTCTGGTATGAATTCGAACTTTCTAAATAAAATAAATTCCGGTAATTTTAACCCGGCAATGAACGTGTTAACGTTTTAGTTGTACAACGCTAGTGTATAAAAGATTTATGATGCATGTTTTTCTGATGATTCGAATATATTTATTATTTAATTAGACTAATTTAGGATACGATAAAAACTACGTAATTACCAGTCGCTATGGCAGTAAACGAGGAAAATAGCTGTTACTCTGTATTTGCTAATAATATACAAAATGACGGCACATAAATTTCAATTATTTTACATACTAATTCTATATTTGAATAAATTTATGGCGATATCTAATGGCTATATTTTTTATTTAGAGGAAGCATATGTATTTTTTTAAAAAGCTATCGGAAATATTTCATGAATAATGCGCAACTCAATTTTTAAATTTAAAAATTTGATAAGAAAAATTATACGCGAGCAAGTACAGTAAATAAACTTTACTAGAGAGACATACATATTTTTAAAGGGATTCTGCGCAAGTTTGGCTTAAATGTAAAAATTTTGTCCTTCTAAATCATCCTGTGTATGTGAATGGGCGCTTTGAATGGGGGTATGTGAATGGTCGTATGTGAATGGGGCTTTATCAAGATATTCTAATTCTCCGAAGTTGCGATTAAATCCTGCCTCCTCGGCTGAATACGAGTTTTGAAGAATACATTTTATGTAATTTCAGATACTGGATGTGGTTGTTCGAGTAATATTTAAGAAAAGATTTTCTGAACTGGCCGATGTAAATTGTTACAGAGAAACTCATCCACTTGGCATAGCGAATTACATGTGTAAGAAGTTAATTTTCCTCTCCTGCCTCTCCAAGCACAGCATAGTAGGGGTTCACGAGTACGACAGTTTTAACACAGCAGTAGACGCGTGTCGTGATTTCTGCTGCTCATATCAATTATCTTCTCTTAACCTCTGTGCCGCAGCCAGGGAGGGGTTCCAAATGCACTTGATACCAGTAATATTGTAGAGTTTTCTTCTCATTCATTATCTCAGAAAGTTCTCCGATTAGATAAGGAAAATAAAACTTTACAATATTAGTGGTATTCAGAGCATCTGGATCCCTACTCTGGCTACGCCAAAGCTTAACCTATCTTCAAACACAAAAAAGGGAAATGCCTTGTAGCTGATCATAGACTTAAATGTTTCACTAGTACCACAGTTAAATAACAAGACGGCTCTCTTTTTTATTCATATATAATTTTACAAGAAAAGTTGAAATTCGTAGAAAAGTCTCCGAAACGATCATTATTGTCAGTTCATGTTAACCGTTTGCGAATATTCCAAAGCTATACCAAAAGTGCAAAATTTAGGTAAACTGCAAATTTATAACTTCATTAAAAGCATATTAAATTAAATTAGCATATTAGCATATTAAATTAGCATGTTAAATTAACCCTTTCAGGGGCAAGCACTTGTGTTCCTGTAATGTTGAATTCTCACCGGAATTTAGGAAAGAATTTAGTTCAAAATGAGGAAAAGCAATTTTTCAACTTTTTCCCGTCAAAGTTAAAAAAGTAAAATTTAATTAAAAATTTCTGGTGCGAATCGGATTAAAATTAGGTGGACCCCTCAAAGTGTTAAAATTGTTTCCTGTTTTTCATTTTCTGTATTGCGGGAAGCGACGGCAAAAGGATCTAATAGCAATCAATAGCTTTCTAAAAAAAGATCCGACTATCCTTGGGAACATAATTAACATAAAATGTTGATTTTATTAACACTTTGCCGTCCGCATGTCTCGTACAAACACTTCTATTAGTAAGATGTTGAAATGATTGATTGGCACCAGAATTTAGAAACAAATTTATTCGAAAATAAGTGAAATATTTTCTTCATGTACTTGATAAAAGTGAATTTTTCATTCCAAAATTCTGGTACCAATGTAGTATTTAAGGATTAAAATTAATTTACTTTACGTACGACACCACTGTAGCGTCGCCGGACGGCAAAGTGTTAAAAGTGATTCAGAGTTTCTAGCTACTAACCTTGATTTCGGCTACTTATTTTGAATTGAATAATTGATTTAAGTTAAATATTAGTGTTCTGTGCAATTAGTTTTTGAGATGGATTTTAAATCTCTAACTTTAAATTCCTCAGTCTTAACAAAACATAATTTTAAATGCATTTCAATAAAATGACTGTTAACCCTTTCAGGGGCAAGCAATTTTGTTCCTGTAACGTCGAATTCACACCGGTATTTACGAAAGAATTTAGTTCAAAATAAGAAAAAGCAATCTTTCAACCTCCCCCCCCCCCCACCCCTTCGTCACAGTTAAAAAAAGTAAAATTTAATTAGAAGTTTCCGGTTCGAATCGGATTAAAATTACGTGGGATATAATATATTACACCGCCCCTCAAAAGGTTAATTTACATCTGAGTGCTTATTTCGTCTTAAATCATGTTTGGTTAGAAAGGTTTATTAGAACGTATGATGTAACGTTCTAACGCACTAAACAAGCATTATTGAAATTATCTAGCAATTTGGCGCATTTGTAAATAAAATAATTAATCATTTTTTAAAAACAAATTCTGCAATGCAGTAAAAATATTGAAACAGTAATTATACATATTTACTCCACATGGCAAACATTCAGTGTAATACAATATAATATATTAAATTTATGCAGTTGTTATGTATATTATATTTAAAACGATATTAATCACAATAAAATTCATTAATGGACATTTCAGTTTACGTTTATTATTTAAGTATATATACATCAGAATTATATAAACATTTTAAAGCCTCTTTTTCGTGACGTGTTGCGAATGAATAATATTTTGAGTAAAAAAAAAAAAAAAAGTTTTTTATTACCCTTATGGATAATTCATGAATTCGTGCAAAAATTTATCTAATCTTTCTCTTTATTCGCGAATCTATTGAAAATCTAAAACGTTTTTCGGAAGAATAATTCTGTCACTTTATTTTATTTTTGAAATGAAAATTTATTCAAAAATATTTGAAATGAAAAGAAAAATCATTTTTTCTCCATACAAATTCAGATTTGCTCCATACGAAGTTTTTTTTTTTTTTTTTTTTTTTTTTTTTTTTTTTTTTTTTTTTTTGTGTGTGTGTGTGCATGTTATGTCAAAAATGTTCTTATCAACTTATCATTTTAAAGAACTGTATTTATTATTCAACAGATAAACGAAATAAATAATTTAATTGCATTATCATGTTTAATTTTTTTAGCTTTATTGTTACTATTTAATGACTGGTGAAAATAAATAAAAATATTGATTATCATATTATTGACGGAATAAAATAAATAAAGTTTATATTAACAAGCATCTTAAATCAACAGGATTTTACAACCATCAGCAAAAAATCAACTACATTATAAATATATCTTTCTATTTTATTTAGCATAAATTTAAATTTCGTACATTCTTTGGAAGTTCCACGGAATGTGTAACCATAGGTTACAAGTTTGGACCCCTTTTTAAAAAATTACGATGATGTACTAGAAACTCCGAACAGTAATCTTTGCTTTATTTAACCCTTTGTGGGGCGGCGGTATATATTATATACCACCTAATTTTAATCCGATTCAAACCAGAAACTTTTAATTAAATTTTACTTTTTTAACTTTGACGGGAAAAGTTGAAAAATTGCATTTCCTTATTGAGAACTACATTTTTTCGTAAATACCGGTGAGAATTCAATGTTACAGGTACACAATTGTTTGCCCCTGAAAGTGTTAATGACTGACATTTCCTGATTACATGAAGTAATTGACCAAACTGGCACAATTTTTACCAATGAAATATTCTATGATATTACATTGCAGAGTTCATAATGACCTCGTTTATTAACAAAAATTGTAACATTTTTCTGTGATTAAAATGGACACATGTATCTTTTACAACTTTAGGTAGAACTGTTTTTACCCTTAAAATGTGTACGCCATTATCACTTAGCAGATAAGTAACGCTATATGCGCTGTTGGCCTTTTTTTTTTTAATTACGTAGATCTACGCTCTAAATTTCGCATAAATCTAATATTTTCTGCATTGAATACATATAAATATGTACTTTTGCATAAAAGTCATTTGTAAAGTGTATTTTAAACTTTCGATTTCTGGGGATTTTTAGAATAATTTAATTTAATTTTTTTTTTTTTTTTTTTTTTTTGGCGACACCAGAAGTAAAATTAAACCTGTGTTATCGTTAATAACTCATAGTATCTTTTTCAGTAGCATCATAAAAAGACAAAACTAAAGATGACAGGGATACCACAACTTGTGATTACAAGGTCTAGTTGCTTGGGCGCATTTTCCTTTTAATGGTAAAAAAGAAATGTTATCTGATTATGTAAACTCTAGTTATTTGATAAAATCTCTATATATCATATTGGCATAGAAATATTCCAAAACACGACGACTCACTTATAGTCCTTGAAGATCAGCTTACACATTATCTATGTTGCTACACTTTATGTAATTTAACTAAAAATTTGAATCACTTATTTTTATTATCAAAATCATATTTTATTTGTTATGCAAAACACGTTTGGAATAACGTCAGAAAACGTTCATATGAATAATCAACACGACAGCTTAATAATGAACAAGTGTGAAGTTTTTAACTTGAATTATTAAATAATTCAAGTAAAAAACTAAATCTTTCATTTGTTTCTCTGTTATATTAACCACTTTCAATACGTTCTGAAAATTTAGTCAGCGTAGAATTATTACAAATGAAGCTTAAATCCTTAAAAATTAAGTAATTTATAATTAAGAAAATGAAGCATTCATTATCAAAACTCCTTTTAACACTTTCTAACATTGTTGAAAAGTGTTTATGAATTTGGTTTTTCTGTCTGTTTGCCCGTGCTCTAAGTCCCGTAAATGTACTCGGATATCCATAAAATATTTATATGTTATTGAAGTTTACTAAGGAACGTTTTGTATTGAAAGTTAAGTACATATAATTTATAGTTCATTTACAGGGACACACAAAAGAATTCCGTTACATTACGGTTTATGTTAAAAAACTGTTTTTGGTGCATTTTATTGATGTTAGATATTTTAAACATAATGATATTGATGTACATCATCGAAATGAAGTACAAGAGGTTTTCTCAGGAGTATAGAATGAGTAGCATTTATAACTCGTTCACAGGGATGTGCAAAAGGATTACATTGCATTATGATGTATGGGAAACAATCGTTTGCGGTACATTTAATGATGTCATGATACCTCACAAATTACGAAATTACTGAAGTGTACTGCATATTTTATACAGATTACACTGCAAACCTTTAAACACTTTTCAGAACACTATTTAGAACACTTATTTTGTCACCTTTTTTAGAACATTTTGAACAACACAACGCATTTTTAGGAACAGTTTTTACAATACTTCTGAGAACACTTACGTTGTTCAGCACACTTTCTAGCATACTTTTTGAAAGCGATGATTTCACAAGTATTCCCAAATATGCTCCCAATCCGTTCTCAAATGTGTTCCCAAGTTTAAATTTAAAAGCTATCATGCGCAGAATACTTTCTGTACACTTTCAGAACACTTTCTTCATAGCTGCGCATATCCGGAACACATTAATGGAACACATTCAGTACAAATTAAGATAACTGGAACACCAAAGTTGTTGAACCAAAGTGTTCCAAATGTGTTCCCAATGTGTTCTGGGAATTTGCAGTGTACAGAGTGTACAGCATTTATCTTTCATTTACACACAAAATAATTCCGTTATAAGACAGACAAAAATCGATAACTGCTGGAAGTGCGTTTTCATCTATAGATTGCATTTTTAAACTGATCTAATTTTGAGTGTATGAAGTTGTGTGTATATATATTCTGTAGATCACATACAAAGCAAAACGAAAGACTTCGCACACGTTACCGGATATGGGCTTTATTTGCTAAAAATGAATGTGTACTGAGTTATGTGGGGTTTTTTTAAGTCGCTTATTTAGATATTTTTTCATTCTAGGAAAAAGTAATGTTTTTAACAATATCCTGAAATTGTTCATTAATCTATGTCTGCATGATTTTTCGTTCTTTTTTTTTTTTGATACGGAAACAACGCACCACCAGTCTAGCCAAGTCTCCGACTTTTTTCAAACCAGTAATTTTTTAGAGAAAAATGTTGCTCTCTCAAATCACAGAATGTTACAATTAAATAAAATAACATTTTCTGTAGTAAAATACTAGTGTTCAAAAAGCCGGAGACTTGGCAAGTCTGCACCATGAATAAATTATACGGAAATGTCGTCAGATTGGGTTTTGTTTAAATTGTGCTATGAGTTCATACGATGCTCATGAAATGTGTCAATGGACATAATTTTGAACAAGTTGGAAATTGTACGTTAAACGTGACATAGGAGGTGTGTTTGTTTTATTACTAGTTTCACAATCTAAAAAAAAATAATCCTTATTTTTTAAGTGAAATTCATTATATCGTCTGCTAATGAGCGAAATGAACATACCTTATAATTTTTTTTTTCATACTACGTATGCCACATTTACAAGTACGATTTTTTTTCTACCCCAGATAGCACTGTAAAATTCACCATGGAGATTTTGCATTGCGAATGATTACGTCCATGGTTTAATATTTTTATGACGCATACTGACCGAATCTCCTGTGTTTATTTACTCTAATGGATTGAGATATTCGGCTGTTAACGTAATTTCCACTGAAGTTATCTCAGAATCTAAACATGTTTCAATGTAACTCATCTCTGAAGCAAACAATTTTTTTGAACGGTCTTTCTAAAAATGTAACTTTTATGCAATTTTATTCGAAAAAATAATTTTGAATAAAAATAGCCACCTGGCATGTGAAAAAAGAGATGATAAGCCGGTATTTGTTTTCCTCAGTTACATGACTTGCGCTTTTATTATATATATTACGTACGATAGGATTTAATAGAATAAAGAAAACGTTTATTAATATCTTTTTAAGTTTTGATTCGATTTTCATAAAATTTAAAATAACTCCACAAAATTCTACAACGATAATATATATTAAATTTCAAATCATTCGCTTGAGTAATTTTTGCGGTGTTATATACGGACAGACGGACGGATGAGCAGACAGTCAGACAGACGGACGGGCAGACAGTCAGACAGACGGACGGGCACACAGACAGACGGACAGGCAGACAAATAGACAGACAAACCGACTAGACGACGACTATAGGTGCTACGTATTTATATATTTACGAACGCACCTAAAAATGACTAATTTTGTTGCTATGGCAAATGGAAGTTCGTATTTCATATTATTTGGTTATTTTGAAAGTTCTTTCCGTTTGGGAAAGTTGGTTCGTAACGGAAAATTCTATCATTTAATTATTAGACATCAATTCAAATATCTAATTTCTAATAAATTGACGGGCGGAATTTTCCGGTGCAAATAGGTTTTCCCAAACGGGAGGAAATTTCCGAACAGCCCAATACTTTAGTTCCAAACTTACGGATTCTTTTTCAAAGCACACTTTGAACTAGAAATAGTATTAAACAAAATACTACTTGCTACTTATTTACTTTTATTTATATGATATTTTTTTTGTTTTTATTTGATTTGTAAAACTTTGGTCGCTGTCAGCTATCATATATTCTAATACGAGCAAATCTTGTGTGTATGTGTGTGTGTGTTTTTATGCAAATTTTATCTTAAAAACGGCTCTAACGATTTTGACGAAATTTTGCATCTTACCGTTTTGGGGCACCAAAAAACGACTGGGCTAGGTCACATGTTCGAGAAAATTCGGTTAGTGGGTCATTTTGGGTCATGGTCAAGCTAATTGTATCTAAAAAACGGTTCAAACGATTGTGACGAAATTTTGAATCCGACCCTTTTCGGGCACGAGAAGATTATTGGGCTGGGTCAAATGTTCGGGAATTTTCGATTATTGGGTCATTTTTGGGTCAACTCGGATCAGATTAATTTTATCTAAAAAACGGCTCTAACGATATCGATTAAATTTTGTATCCTACGAGTTTCGGGCACGAGAAAATCATTGGGCTAGGTCACATGTCCGAGAAAATTCGATTAGTGGGTCATTTCTGGGTCATTGTGGGTCAAGATCTAAAAAGCGGCTCAATTTACACTAAATTTTGCATCCAATGGTTTTCGGGCACAAGAAGACTGTTGGGCTAGGTCACATGTTCGAGAAAATTCAATTAATGGGTCATTTTGGTCATGGGTCATTATGGGTCAAGCCAGGGCCTGATTACCAACGGGGCACATTTACACTAGTAAAAATGAATAGACATTTCTTCTTTATTCATGTCAGTAATTTTGCATGAATAGAACGTTTTAATAAGACGAAAATTTCTATTAAATTTTACTGGTGGAAGTGTGCCCCATCAGTAATCAGACCCTGGGTCAAGCTATTTTATCTTAAAACTGTTCAGACTATTTACACTAAATTTTGCATCTTATGGTTTTCGGACACGAGAAGACTGTTGGGCTAGGTCACATGTTCGAGAAAATTCAATTAGAGGGTCATTTTGGTCATGGGTCATTAGGGGTCTAGCTATTTTATCTTAAAAACGGCTCAGACTATATACACTAAATTTTGCATCCTATGATTTTTGGAAACGAGAAGACTGTTGAGCTAGGTCAATTGTTCGAGAAAATTCAATTAGTGGGTCATTTTGGTCATGGGTCATGATAATTGAACTCAAATTTAATTTTGAGCGAGCACAGCTCGGCACCTGCTCGTGATAGTATGAAGCAAACATGATTTTTTTTTTTCAAATCAAACAATATTCCAAATTATAGTAATTAGTAAAATCGAGTTACAAACCATATAGAATAAGGAAACATTTCATTAAATACCTTCTGGTTCCAATTTTTTTTTATTTGACTGGTAAAAAAAAACGTGGGATTGACATGAATGTAATGTGGATTTATCCTCTCACTACCCAATAACTGGACAAAAACACTTCAAAAATTGTCTATCTTTATTGCATATATTTAATCAATTTGTTTTTGAGAATTAAAATATGCATTTCATTTTTAGAAAAGATATTTTGTTTAAAGATACAGTCCCTGAGAAAAGAGTAATTAAAAAGTTTGAAATAGTTCAAAAATACTTTCATTATTTGTGATTATTTCATAATTGTGCATATTCACTGTTATTCTATGATTGTCCCGAAACGGTAATGAGGCAGGAAATGAGGGAATATTTTTCATCTCAAATTTGCACTGCTGACTATCGCTGTTCATCAAAGCCATTAAATAATAAGCCCAGTCAGATAGTGTTAAATTTGTTAGCGACACACTAGCGCCAAACCTCTGCTGCGGAAGGAGGACAAAACAGAAGTGGGTCGCAGAGAAACGATACGATTTATTTATACCGATATTTTATATGATTTTTATCGATGTTTTGTTTTTGCACTTCCTTTAAAAGCTTGCTAATTATTGGGATCTTTTACATTAAAGCTATAAATATAATGAAAAAAAAATGTGGAAATTTACTGGATTAATATTTCTATATAAATATAGTGGTGGCGAAGAAATTGATTTATTTATTAAAAGTTAAATAAAAAGTGATGGAAATTTACATCACTATGCAATTAACCCTTTCCGGCACAGACAAATTATGTTCGTAAAATGTGAAATTACTGACTGACACCGGAATTTACAAACGACTTTCTTAGAAAATATGAACAAGACAACTTGTTCATATTTTCAACTATTCATATTTCACTTGTTCTTATTCATATTTGGGGGAAATACGATTACTATGTATTTTAAGCTTTAATTTTAGAAGCAAAATTTTATTAAAATATTCTTGGTGCCGAATGCAGCACTCCCAACCGCTAGATGGCGCTATTTCCAACTTGCCAAAAGTTTCCCATTTATCTGACTGGGCTTATTATTTAATGGCTTTGCTGTTCATGGATGATGAGCCGTCTTCAGATCCGTCGATATCCCGAGAAATTTAAAATTTAATAGAAATATTGGTAGTATTAAAACGTCCTATTCATTCAAAATTAATGCCACGCATAAGGAAAAAAATTCTATTATTTTTACTGGTGGAAGTGTGCCCAGTTGAAAATCAGGCCCTGAATCTATGTAAAATTACCACAGCTTCAAAACAACTAATGGTTGTTTGGTTGATTGATGATGGCCGATTATCAACTCGAGGGAAATGTAGACACTAGGGGGGAATTTTCTCCGTGGAGGTCTTTCTATAGGATCCTAACCCGTATTTACGGCAAGGCAAAACAACTAATATCCCTTTCAAAATACGATAGGAGTATATGCTATGTTACTCGCTAAACGCTTTCCGAGAAAAATTTTTGATATGAAAATAGTGAACAAAGATAAATAATAGGTCTTCTAAAATCAGTTAAGGAAATGACATAAATTAAAAATAATGCTACAACCATTTGTTGGTCAGGACTAGTGTCATTTGTTGGTCTAGATTTAACTCAAAGTATAAATGTTGTATTTAAATTATTATTACTAGTTAAAGGGGGAAATGCGATATGCGTTATTGAATACAGAGGAATATCCATGCCCGCGTTAATCGGGGCATGAGCAAATTTTGCTATATTTGCTTGTACGCGAAAAAAAGCAGGGTAATCAATCAGAGGGTTAAGATCTCCCGATGGCCATTGCATAGAAAACTAGCCATTTTTAAATATTCTGTCAATCAACACCTTTCATCAGCATCGCATGAACTACAAGATACCAGAATTGCAGCCAATTCCAAATTAGAAAATTTTCCCTATAATTAGTGCGTGGTCTTTTCATGACAATGTCAAAACATGTCAAAATGAAAATCTTAGAGACTGCTATCTAATCATTTTTCCTTAAAATAAGAATAACAGAAATATAAACACTGAATATAAAGTTGCGTTTGACAGAAACACGACTTTATTTAAATATTTTGACTGAAGTTTTGATACATGTGAATTCTTCAAACGTTTTACGACGAAAGAAACATCATTAACCCATCCGCTGCCACCCGCAAGTATACTCGGTGTCTTTCAATCTAAAATTAAGAATTCGTACCGGGAATTTCGAAAGAAGAATTTTTATTTTAAGTAATCACGAAATGTCTGTAATTAAATAATGTAAATATTGCTATTAGTATTTTCTGGTATGTATTCGAACTTTATATAAAATAAAATTCTGGTAATTTTAACCCGGCAGTGAACGTGTTAACGACAAATTTTGACGAAAAAAATCACGGTAACTGCTAAGTTAATATTTTTTCTGTTAAAATATAAAAATACACGATTGATAAAACAAAAACAAAAACAAAAGTCAATTTCAAGAGCCATAAAAAATGCACAGTTTTCCCGTATAATTTTTTTTTTAATTCTATTTACAGTTAACTAAAAATTGTTGCGCTAAAATCCATTAAAAAAAAACAAATACAGAAATGAAAATTTGCTATGTAAAATTGCTTTTGGCACAAACTCAACTTTATTTGAGTGTTTGAACTGAAAATGCGATACATGTCAATTTCTCATAATGACTTACGACGGGAAAATGAAAATGAAAATGGCGTATTCTTAAAACAATTTAATTTAATTGTAACTCGCTATGTGACAAAATAGAAACTTTTCCCTAAAGTGAAATATAAAACTATATTACTGATACGGAAATTTAAAAAAAAACGTTAGTTTCAAGGTTAATATAATTTGTGAAGTTACTCGTGTATTTTTATATTTATTAGAACAGACGGATAGTGGAGTATTTGGCGTAAAATCCTTGCAAATTAATTTTCATGTGTTTTAAAGTTAAAACCATTCTTGTTTGTTTACTATTAGTAAATACACTTAATTAATGTTATATATGCATAAATGTATGTATATATTTAAATAAATAAATACCTAATACAATGTTTACTTAATTGTTTATTATTTATAAGAGGATTATTTATTGTTGATCTGTTTTATTTAAAAGTAATGTTTTATTTAATGTGGTTAATTTTACTATACATAAATATTTAAATATTTATAAAAAACAATGCATATAACATATATACAGGGCTGCCAATGACGACTATTTTTTTTAATTCTATCTCCCACCAATTTCTCGAAATATTTTTTTTTTCACATAGCCTTTCACAACAAGTGCAAGAGAAATATACTAAAAAAATATTGTTTTCCAATAGTGGTGCAAGCAGAATATAAAAATAGTCGCAAATGGCAGCCCTGTATATATTACCGTAATTTCCGGCGTATAATCCGCAGCTCAAAGAGTCGTTTTTCGACCCAGAAATTTTATTCAATAATTGTAGTTAAATATTTACAGCGATCTTTTAAGTTACATTTTATAAAATAATATTTCTGGGTCGAAAAACGACTCTTTGAGCTGCGGATTATACGCCGGAAATTACGGTACTTGCATTTAGTATTTAACAAAGTTGAGTCTCTATAGTATAGAGATATTGGTTTTTGAGTGTTTTTAATAGGTTTTCAGTTCTCCCAAAAAACATTGATCTCTAGAAATGGCAACAATATGCGAATTTTGTTTTTCTTTTATGTGATTTAAAAACTATAACCAACACGATTATATTTCAAAAATGGTCCGACAAAACCCTGGCATAGCTTTAAAAGGCTTTGAATATATTAGATAATATATTAAAAAAAAAAAAAAAAACATGCAGTTGTTTTAACTTTTTAATTTTTTTTTTTAAATTTTGAAAATGATCCCACGTAAAACAACAATAGAAAGGAAAAAAAAACTTGATGTTATAACCACATGCGTTCGATTGAGATCATTTCATAGCATTTGTCTTCACGACAAATCGATGTTACCGAATATTTATGTATACATCATGTCTTGTAGAAGGTGAGTATTGAAACTGTTATCGATTTATCGTTGGTATAAGAGATTTAGAAGTTTCGTGTACAAAAATACAACAGGAAGTGTTTCTACGGTACTCGGTATCTGCGGAATAAAAAAGGTGTATACCTATAAATTATTGTCTACTGGTTGCGAGTGAAGTAACTAAAAATGTACTCACAAGATGGCGGCTATTGTTTGTTTACATTGTATGTGGATCTCACTAAAACTCGGACAAACTTCCACCAGTAAAAACGAATAGAAATATTTGCCTTATTTTAGACAAAAAGTCTATGAATAAAGCTTTCTAACACCATATTTCGTAAAGAAACTTACATACATTTTTCTTAGCGTTTCAACACGTCAATAATGTAAAATATGGGTATGTGAAGGTACCCCAAAGCATCAAAATTGAAAAGACAATAATCAATTAAAAAAAATAAAGTATGATTTCTTCATAATTACAGGACTGGCCAAAACCATAAACTTAAAGGTACAGAAACGGCAACAGATAACTAACTGCTGCACCAATAAGTGCATCCAGAGCGTCTTCTTGAAGTGAATGTTTATGCTTCACCATTTTAATGCATCTTCTCTCTCACCATGACTGACAGTCACATTTCTTGTACTAAGTAATGAAGCATGCATCCTATTTTCCTGATCTTTGAATGTGGGGAATTTGGCTATTTTGAATTCTAAACAAATCACGTGGGTGTCGTTTTCATTCCGAAGATGTAATTGATGATATTACAAAACAAATTTTTCATAGATTGTTATACATTAATAGCTTGAGGCATTTAATCTGTATGAAATTCGGCAACAAAAGTTCATTGATATCCTCAGAAAGTCTTTTGAATACTTCTAAGCTTTGGCAAAATTAACACTTTGCAGGAAGCGGACTGTCATCACAATCCTCAAAACAATTATTGTTGAAATCGTGGAAAATAATCTCAGTGAGCATTATTCAAAATTCATACTAGACATTTTAAAAAATGACCCTTTTTTTTTTTACACAGAATTTTTGCCATTATGCAAAGTAAAATTAACTATTTAAATTGTCTGGTGCTAAATTGGAATTTTGGAAAAAAGTATTCGCCAGATTTGACAACACTGCTGATAAGTTATCAAATTATTTTTTTAGGGATCGTGAACTTTTAGATGTTGACAGTAATTACGCAGAGGATAGTGACATTTTACCAATTAAAAAACTCTCTCGTACTTATGAATTAACATGCAGTAATTCAGAAACACGGTTTTAACAGTTGAATGCCCAGAGTATCAAATTTGCAACACTACTTATTTAACTTTTAATAAATAAATCAAGTTCTTCACAACCACTATATTTATATTGAAATATTAATCCTGTAGAAATCACACACATATGCCACTAAATAAAGTTAAAAGTATATCTTAAAATTCCCGGTGTCTAATCCTTACAATAAGTAAAGAAAAAAAAAACACAATTCTAAAAGAAAAATTCATGCATTGAAGTGTTAAGGTTTAGACACCAGAAGTTTTAAGATATATTCGTAACTTTATTTAGTAGCATATTTCTGTAATTTTTACGGGATTAATATTCCAATATAGATATAATGGTTGCGAATAACTAAATTTATTTGTTAAACATTAAATAAAAAATGTTACAAATTTGATACTCTAGGTATTTAAGGATTAAACTTACACTGCGCAATGATGCATATATGTCTCAACTCAAAATTTGCATTTAACACTAAACTTACCGGGAATATTGCTGAAACAAATTTTTAAACCAGAATGTTTATTTAAAACAATTTATCTGTTTTATTTATGTGGTTCGAATCTATATATTTTAATTTATTATCAGTTGTTCGTATTAGTGTTGCCAGTGGGCTACTTTCTTTAAATTCGGTTTTCTTGATTGCCACCAGCTTTTTGAGAAAGTAAAATTCGCCTTATTTTGACAGATTAACTAAGGTAAAAACTAGGCGAATTATACCATTCCAAAAATAGTGGTGTCGATCAAGCAATCTGAATATAAAAAAACTGGCAACACTGCTTGGTATGGTTAGTAGTGTTAATTAATAAATGCAGTTCTACAGTGCTACTATATTTAAATACTGCTATTTGCCTTATATAATAAGAGCAATCTTCTATTGAGTAAGGTAAAGAATTAGTCTTTAAAAATTATTTTATCTAACTCTAAATACAAGTAAAAAAGTATACTTTCCACAGAAATATTCGTGCAGTGTAGTGTTAAGTTGATTCAAATGAGCATTAACTAAATTTGCCCACTACACATTTAAAAAAAATGAAAAAGCTACCCTCCTACAAAGTGTTAACTTGAACCATTTAGACATACCTGAAAATCTTAATTGTAACCGTCGTAAAAGCAAAGAAAAATGCTAGTCGGATGTGCCAATCCCCAAAAGTTTTTCTATCTCATATATTAATACTTAAAAAAATGTGATGTTAATGCTTAAAAAAACGTTTTTTTTTAATTATGCGTTTTATAATTAAAAATATGCAGCACAGCAGCGCCACCTGTTATTCGATTTCAAGAAAAACCTAATAATCAGCAACTTATGTCAAGGTCTACCAGAATATGAAGTTTGATGAAATTCCGTGTATTAATTCTTGAGATTTAACAATCACTAAATTCGTGTACATCCTAAAAAGGCATCATAGTACTGCCATCTGTTAAGAAATTTACACCAAAACCTAATCAGCAATAACGTAGTCAACGTCTAACTGTATCGTAAGTGCGATGAAAATCAGGCATTAGTTCTTGGGATAGAGCTATTAAGCAAATTGGGGCCACCTTTTGTGCGATTGACACCAAAAACTAATCATGAGCAATATCGAGGTTTAACTGAATCTAAAGTTCTGTTTAATTCCGTGCATTAGTTCTTGAGAATGCGCCCAGAAAATATTTTTCACATGCAGATAGACACACAGAAATAGACAGGCATTTTCTAAAAATCGTGTTGAGAACTTTCTAAAAGGTATACATCCATTGAAAACCGGTAGTCGAAATTTTTCGTGATTCAAATACTTTTTTATTGTAAAGATAGAAGAAAGTAAAAATGAAAATTGATCCGGCAATCCATATATAGATGCTAAAATATAAATGGTACCATATTACTAAAAAATGGAAAATAAGCAAGATATATGCCTAAATGTGTAAAGAAATATCATACATAAAACAACCTGAAAAAAAAACGTAAAATAAAGTACTTGTTCAGTGCAGGAAAAAAAAACTAACATGTTTTATTTAGGGTTAAATAAAAATTTGAAATATTGCTTCTTTTATGGCTAAAGAAACAACTTACTTTTATGACAATGTCAAAAAGTGTCAACATGAAAAATTTACAGAAAGCAGCATAAACATTTTCTCTTAAAATAAGAAACACAGAAATGCAAATTTCGAATACAAAATTGCTTTTGGCACAAACACAACATTATTTGAAAATTCTGACTTAAAATGTGATACATGTCAATTTCTGAAACTATTTTGCGACGAAAGAAACATCATTTAATAAAAGACATGCGTGACATTTTTCAACGCAAAATTTCTAAATTTCATTGTAACTGGTTACGTGACAAAATGATTCTTTTTTCTTATACATGTATTATTTTTTAACAAATAAATCTGTGTGTAATTGATAAAGAAATCAATAAGTCAATTTCAAGATCCATTTAAATATGTGTTTTCCACGAAGTATTTAAAAATTCTACAAAAAAAAATAATAATAAAAAAAAAATATATATATATATACATATATATAACTTGATATAAAATTTAACCATTGAAACATAAGAAACTTACCATACACAATGAAATCACAATACCAAAGAGCCGTGTCAAATTACGAGGGGCAGTCGGAAAATAAGTTTTCCCTGGCGACTGTGGCCAGAGGTGTTTATGAAAGACAAAAAATGTAATGCGACATTAAAGATAAAACATAACTTTATTTTTCCTCATAAGTACCAAGTACATTGAGACATTTGTCATACCGCTTTATAAGCTTCAAAAAACCCTCCACGAAAAAATCAGGACTTTGCAGGTGAACGCGGACGTGCAGGACACCGATACACCATTGAGTAGAGGTCGATCGCGATCAAGCAAATGGCGCTGTTGCAGTGCCTGCGCAGATGGCGCTTCGCGTTCACTTGCTGTGTCGTTTTTCGCCCATAGCCGTTCAACGCTTCGTCCATATGCAAAGCCCTGATTTTTCCTGAAGCGCTTTTTGAAGCTTATAAAGCGGTATGACAAATGTTTCAATGTACTTGTTACTTATGCGTAAAATAAAGTTATGTTTTATCTTTAATGTCTCATCACATTTTTTGTCTTTCATACACACCTCTATCCCCAGTCGCCAGGGGAAACTTATTTTCCGACTGCCCCTCGTACAAATACAAGGTATGACTATTAATTCAGAGGACTGTAGCAACTATGAGTGACGGCTCGTGACAGGCTCTGTTTCGGACACTAAATGCATATTTGAAAAAAATATTACTTTCATACCGTTACTTTTAAAAGAAATGTGTTCCTTGTTTAATAACAGAACTTTCTAGAAAATAAATAAAGAAAATATACCTTTTAAAAAATAGTGGAAAAAAGAAGAATAAATTTGGCAGCCAAGCATTTAGTGCGCCAAATAAAGCCAATCACGAGCCGCCGCCACTAGCAACAATTATTAGTATTGGAAGTTCGTTAGTTGGTTAACAATGGTATTTGAATGGTCACGTATCTGCGCACAATATCTGCGGAGCGTGTCATTCTCGTTTTATTTTCTGGTGTTGAAACACGCAAGCAAACGTTTGCTGCCAAAGCATTGTTGTTGAAGTGAAAATAATAGAGCGGAGAATAAACATTAAATTTTGTTTCAAATGGGGGAAAAGTACTTGCGATACACGTAAAATGTTGCATCAAGTGTTCGGTGATGACACATTATCAAGTTCTCGCATTTTGGAATGATTTCAACGTTTTCGTGATAATCGGGAAAGCTTAGAAGATGATCCGCATACTAGACGACAGCCCTTCATACTTTCCGGACTTGGCACAAGCAGAATTTTTCCACTTTTCCAAACTAAAAACATCACTCGCTAAAGGGAACAAGACATCTGTACTTTGATAACATCAAGGAAAACGTGACGTGAGAAATTAACAGTTATGTACTGTACACTCATATTTCAGAAGTTATTTCAGCATTCATGGAAATTAATGGCCACACAACTTGTATTAATCAAAATAAAAACATATTTACAGTTTTTACTGTCCTCTTGTTTTCCTAAGAGGACAGTTGACTTTCAAAGATTGTTTTTCATAATTTATGTTATTCTATCAAGAAAATTGTCAAAGAGTGCATTGCCCTGTATTAAATAAATATTTTTTTAATATAGATTGTTTTTTATTACTTAAAAATTCTTTACTGAAAATGTTTGCACATATTTTTAAATGCAAATAAAAATCAGTTCAAGCGGCTGTAGATATCCTTAGCGAAATTAAAACAATCAATACACATTATATTAGAAATAAATGTAAAAGCAAAAATAGGTTTAAAACAAACACTATTTTATAAGCAATCAATGTTCATGTGTAAACCCACTCTTAATTTTTGGACTGCAATTCATGATTTTTTCATAAAATTTTAATTGCAATACATTCATTTGTCGTAGGGTCGAACCAAACTCGACTATAAATAATTCATTGTCTTTTTTTTTTCTTTTTGCACAAGCAAGTGGATTTCTTAAAACTTTTTGCTATGTTTCTTTTTTAAAATAGGGCAATAGGAAAGAAAAAATGAAACATTATTTAAACTATGTTTTTATGATTTCTAAATTGATTTTTCAACGTATAATCGTAAATTAGTTAATTTTAAATTATTAATTGGAAAAGCGTTTTTTTTATTTTCTCTTTTTTTAAAACAATTTATTTTCTCCTTTTTAGCCTTTAAAATATTTCATTTGTGTAGTTTCTCTATCACTTGCCTTATTTTGACGCGTGTTTATTGGCGCACAATTAATTTCATTGTTGTTTCAACTCCTATACAATTGTATGTGATATAGAGAATATTCAGCGATTTATCACTTGTAGCGGGCTAACAGAAAAATGGCTTCAAATTAATATATTAATTTATAATTAAGTTCTAAAAGTATTAAAATGTTTTATGGTGTCATCGGAAACACATCTGCGAACGTATTTTTTATAATTCTAGCATATGAGGAAATGAGTTAAAAATTTATTACAAAATTCCATTTTTACATACGAAAAAGAGGTTGACTGTAATAAAAAAGAGTAAAACACATTTGTTTTTCACGCTATCGGTGGGGTTAAGACTTCGATTGCAGAGTTGGCACATATCGTCGCTACCATATTAAACTATCGAATGTGAAAAAATGCATTTTTCATTACTTTGAAAAATGGGTCGATTGTCACCACTAAATTTTAATAGTATTCGTCAGCAGGGTTGCCAGTTTGGGCTCTTTTTTTCATTCAAATTCGAATCCATTTCGAATCATATTTCGAATCCATACCAGAAATTTCTAATAGAAATGTTTGTTTTACTTAACCCCTTCGCAATGACCGTCTTTTACATAATTTTTAATATTTTACCACCGGTTTTTCAAAACAAAAAAATTAGCCTAATTGAATCGCAGAAATGCTATCATTAAATAAGGACAGACATTCCGCAATCACATAAAGTAAAAAAAAAAAAAAAGTCCAGTATGAATTCGGCCTCTTTCAATAAAAAAGAAAGCCAAACAGGAAACCCTGTCCCTCACAGAAATTTTACTTCTATTTTTACTTCACAAAGAATTCTAGTAAAATATAATGGTGACAATCGGCCCATTTTTAAATGTTAGGAAAATGCATTTTTTCATATTCGATAGTTTGACATAGCAGCGATGATATGTTGTCCCACGCACTATTTTTTTATTCTATTTCCACTACTTTATAAAAATAATCTATGTCATAGACTTATACCAGGTTACTTTCAAGAGAAATTTACTAATAATATTTCTATTTTGTAAATTGTGGTACGGGTTAATACAACAATTATCACCAGTCCTAGGAAATAAGCAAAAGGTTAAAGAACAAAACTTATCCACCCATCTCCTTTTCGACAAAATTCAACGAGTAACGCATATTTGATCACATAATTAATTATAAATATAATAATTGTAACATTAAAAAGAAAACTGTTTAAAAATATATTATTATTTTGTACATAAATATAAATTAATATAACGGCAATGTTTGAAAGAAACAGTTTAAAAGAAAAACAAACATTCAGTTATAATGTAACTTGAATAGTCTATTATGTATAATATTTTCTATTTTATATCTCTTTCAGTTGTTTTGTTTAAATAAAAAAAATACGTTAGAGGAATTACTCAATTTATTAAAATTGTAATATTATATTTTGAAAATATCATATATTATCTCTATTATAAAATAAAATAAATTAGCAAAACAAAAATATTTATTTAAAAAATGAATCACATTAAAGAATGATATTTAAATTTTGAAGAAATTTAAGAATGCTATTGTATTGTATTTAGGCACTGCATTTATACACTTTGTTTAAAGCGCACATCCAAAGAATAAATTAAAAGCATCGTATTAGAAGAAAATAAATGTATAATATTTCATTGATTACAACATTAAATGCTATATAAACAGGGTTCGTACGGCCTCCGGATTTTTCAAGGTAGCATGAGTATAACACCAGCATGTTTTTATAAAAGAAATCGTCTTGTATAATCGCGTGATTACATAAGCGGCGTTTTTCTATAAGAAAATACTGGTAAATACCTTGAAAATTCTAGGAGTCCGTACGAACTCTGCATAAAAAAATGTTAAAAATATTAATTTAGTAACTCGAAAATTTCACGTACAGAACTATTATAATTAAATTGCTACCAATATATTTTTGTAATTACTATTTGCATACTCTAAATGACTGAGAATCCTTTTTATTTTTTTTTTAAATGTAGAAGATAAGTGTACACACACAGGGTGATTATAATTGAAGTCTCACTTTCCAAATGCTGTAAAAACAGGAACTATTGCTTCAGAATGAGTTCAAATTTAAAATGAATATACTGGAAGAAGGGGGAAGCGACATCAGAAAAAAATTCCAAAGTGTATCAATAGATGGTGCTGTAAGCGGTGTATTATGCAAATTAAAAGACACTCACTCGCAATTAAAACCGAATCATTATGTGGTTTTTGCCCAAAGGACAATTAAAAATAGATTTTTCCCATCCAATGTGGTACGATCTTGCCGTGGTGGATGGGCTTTTAACTAATAGTACCACAACTGTCGACTAATTCAGAAGTCATTTTTCCGTCAAACAACCGAAACACACATGCACATTTAACAGTGCGGTTGGCTTACTTTTTAACTCATGCCAAAGCCGTCGTATTTCGATTTAAAATGTCACTTGTAGCCGAATCCAATTTCGTTATGCCACTTACAGCGCCCTCTATTGATACGCTTTTGAACTTTTACTTTCTTATGCCATACCTTTTCACCCTTCTCCCTCACCCTCCTCCAGTTCAAATTTGAAGTCATTCTGACCAGTGGTTCCTTTTTTACAGCATTTTGAAATTGGGACTTTAATTATAATCACCCTGTTTAACCTTCCTACCCTGAATGGGTCGAATCGACCCACTTCTATAATTTTTTTAATTCGATTGGGACGAGATTTTTTTTTCATAAAGTAAGTTAAATAAATACTACAGAGAACTACGTTAAATAAATATGTTAAATCATTTTCAAAAACAAATTCTGGTGTGAAATGTTTTTATCAACGTTGAGTAAAACTTCAACAGGGTACGAAGGATATAAGTAAATAATAAATTTTATGAAATTACATCGTTTTACAAGAATCGTATGTTGTTCCAACAATTTTTTAATAGATTTTTTAAGCTAGGTTAAATGCATAAAAGTATTATAAATAAAGTAATTAAAACAGGTCTATACAATTTCTGCTATTTAAATATTAAAGTGAAATATACTATAAAAAATTGGGGTAAAATCGTACGAACCCTGTTTTATATTTCGAAACTATGCCATAATGCATTATTTTTCCAAATAAGAATAAAATGTAAAATTCAAATTGATACACGTATAAAAATAAAGACAGAAACTGAATCCAGTTTGAATTCTTAAAGAGGAGTTTCAGCAATTTTACTAAAAAACACTTAGACATTTTTTTTATTGCGTCACGATTACATTTATTGAATTTTGGAGAAAATTGCTGAAAGTGTAAAGTTGTCGCATGGTGACATATTAAGGTTATATATATATATATATATATATATATATATATAATTCGGATGCGTAGCTTGAATATAAAATGAAAATACCCGAAGAAGTGCTAGGGTAATGCAAAGCATTTCTGTGTAAACAAAAGTAACAATTTATTTTTCTAACTTTAAAACGTTTTTGCAGAATATAAAGCTTTGAGTTATTTTTAATCTTCTTCCCTTAGGGAGCTGTGGTTATTAAACGTATATATATTGATTAAATTAATGCACTTTTCTCTAAATGTGATAAAAGTATTTTAAAGATTATAAGTAGTATGCGATGCAAATTTTAATTTAAATGGATATTTTTATTTACAGTTCAAATGTAATCAATTTTCATTGAAATTTTCTCATCAGAAATTAATCAGCTTGCTTCTAAAAATATATGTAGTGAAACTTCTGAATAGCGGACACATCGAAGGGCATCAAGTTCATTCAGAATTTGAAGTTGTGCGCTTTTAGAGGTAAATGTATAAATATATTAGCCGTTGGGGTGAGAAAAGTTTCCGCTTACTAGGGTTGTTCGTTACGGAAGTTTTATTGTATTCGAAGTTTCAAAATTTAACCTTGAAATCTATGACTTCGACGGTAACATAACAGTTACTAGCTTATAATAAATGCACGTTATTTAAAATTGTTGCAATATGGAAACAGAGTTGCCAGATTGGTCTTCTTTTTAAATACAAAAATTTCGAACTCTTACCGGAAATAGTAAAAGATGAATTTTAGCTTTATGTAACCACGAAATGTCTGTCATTAAATAAAGAAAAGAATATTGTAAAGCAGCGTTTCTTAAACTTTGTGATTTCGCGAATTCGATGTGATATGCATTTCGGGTCCCCCAACAATATTTTTCTTAATATAAGATAAGAAATTATTTTAACGTATACACCTTATTAGTTTTCAGTACACATATTCTATATTTAGTCTACGGTGTTAGAAAAATCAGCTATATTAATACAAGAAAAATAATAACAGCAATATATATAGAGGAAAAATAATAACAAGAAAAATAATTATAATTTACATTTTAAGACAGTTAAAATACACATTGAGCTGTTTGCTATGAGTTTGCTAATGTTTACGTAAGACTGGTTCAACATGCCGTTGAGTTCTACAGTTATTCTTCATAATTTTCTTGTATGAAACTGTTTAACCCTTTTTATCCTGACGGTACTTATAAGTACCACTTTAACCCCTTCGCGACGAGCGTCTTTTACAGAATTTTTAATCTGTTACCACCGGTTTTTCAAATGAGAAATTTTCACCTAATTGAATAGCAAAAATGCTATGATTAGATAAGGAAAACTTTACAAATATACGCAAATATAATAATCAGAAGGTTTTCAAGTAGTACTTAAAAATTTGTATGCAACATACACAGATAAAATTTTTAAAAATGCAATTATTTAAGTACATTTGACAATGGTGTAATACATATAGATTTTAACTGCTTCTAAAATACTAAACACGACTGACCATATTTCTTTTCCCACGGGAATACAAACCTGACAAGCTTCTTCGTATGCATACCTGCCAACTTTCAACTGAACGTCCGTACAATCTGAGATAATTTGATCCATTTTATAGACGTTTCTAACCAGAAAATATGTCAAAAAATATATATATATATTTAGTTTCATGTTCTTACAAGGAACCAATTTGACTGTATTCCTTTAAAAAAAAAATCTGGCCTGAAACGTGTTTAATCTCCGTTAAATTAATCTATATTGTGCGGATGTTTAGTGCGATGCTGGCAGGTTATGTAAGTTTCAGTATGCGAAGGAAATTCGATTCAATAGAAATTCCACATTTACGTCGATTTTTCTGTAATTTTTTTAATGTAAAATGAAGCACAGCACTCTGATTAAAATATATACCGAATTCGCCATAAATTCGTTAAAAATTGCAAAAAGAAAACATTCAAAAGGATCAAATGATGGTTAAAAGCTGCAGTTTGCACGTATGAGATAAGATGGATGTCGGATTTTTTCTATATTGTGCGGACGTTTAGTGCGATATTGGCAGGTTATTTAAGTTTCAGTATGCGAAAGAAATTCGAATTAATTGAAATTCCACATTTACGTCGATTTTTCTGTAATTTCTTTTTCTGTAAAATGAAGCACACCACCCTGATTAAAATATATACCAAATTCGCCATAAATTCGTTAAAAATGAAAACAGACATTCAAAAGCATCAAATGATGTTAAAAAGCTGCAGTTTGCACGTATGGGATAAGATGTATGTCGGATTATTTATTAACAAAAAAGTTATGGTACAAAAAAATGACCGATAAATGAAACAAGTTTCTGGAAATCAGGCGGCCAATAAAATACCTCAATACTCACAGATTCATCGTTCGATTCTTCAGTATGCTCGCGTTACCAGATCAAACGTTGATGGTTCAGCTCTTTTACAGCAACGGGAAACAGCACTCGGCGCATTGCGAAAATTCAGCACGGCAAAAGGACTCAAGACGACAAAAGAGTCCGAATCATGTGATGGGGTACCAAATATTATAAAACTTTTCGAAAAAATGGGTCTTTTACTGTAAACCTAATTTGCATACATCTGCTTCATATTATACCTGTCAGCACCACCTGTCGGTAATTTTTTTAACTACAACTTTTTTCTTAGTAAAAAAGTCGAATCTTCATGTAATCGCATTTCTGAAAACCTCAATTTTTAGCATATTTTTTTCTTTGTTAACAAACAAACAAATACACTTTCAGCAGGACAGGAAAAGTAAATAAATATGTTTTCGTGGAATCCAATTCACATGATTGCCAAATTCTGGATTTTTAACCCTTTATATCCTGAATTAATTTTCCAGCTATTTTATAAGATGCTCATTATCCTCGATTATTCCCACCAGTTTTTATTTTTTTGTAAAGTTTTCCTTATCTAATCATAGCATTTTTGCGATTTAATTAGTTGAAAATTTCTCATTTGAAAAACCGGTGGTAACCGATAAAAAATTCTGTAAAAGACGCTCGTCGCAAAGGGGTTAAAGTGGTACTTATAAGTACTATCAGGATGAAAATGGTTAAACAATAATAAAAAACATACTTTGAACCAGAAAATTTGTTTAATTATATGTTTTTTGCTTCTATGTAATACAGTGGTTCCCAACCTTTTTTTTGGCCGTGCCCCACCAAAACATCTCTAAAATGATGATGCCTCCCCCTACCTCTATAACATATAATTCTTATAAAATTTTAAAAGAATTTACTCTTGATAGAGTAAAAAGCATTTAACATTGATCCTGAAACGTGCCGAAGTTAATAGATGAATCAAATATTTTTTATAATCATCTGATACTCCTCGTAGTTTACTGGCACACGGTCGCCACGTATGCGTGATGCATAGAGTGCTCAGAAGCCTGGATTAGAAAAATCAATAATTTTGAATAAAACATTTTTGTCTTATTTAATCACATAATTTCTGCGATTAAATTACATAACAATTTCTAATCAGAATAAAACGTGATAAAAAATTCTGTAAAGGAAGGTCGTCAAGTAATTGCTAAATATACACTTGAATAGTTTCATGTGTAAAATTGATTTTCATGTGACAAATTGCAGTGCAACTCATTCAATAAATCATCGAAAAAGTTGTTTAAAATTCTAAAATACTTATAAATCAGAAAAATTATAAAGAATTTTTAAATATATAAAAGTATCTAAATATCTTAAAAAGTTTTTCTATAATTATTCTGGTAGTATTGTATTTAAAACTTTTGAATGGCTACTTTTTAGAAACTGAATAAAAAACTTACTTTTTTTAATTTTACTTTTGAAATTTGAATGTGTAACTTTTATTTTCAGTCTACAACATTACTATTAGAAAAAAACAATTCAGAAGGTATGGGTTCACAGAAATTCCGAATTGTCCCCTTGAAAAGTTAAATTGCCCCCCTGAAAAGTCAAATTGCCCCCTGTGGGGCGTACGCCCCCCGTTGGGAACCACCGATGTAATAGCAGGATTGCCAGTTTGGCTTCCTTTTTATTCAATATTTCCCAGATATACCAGAAAATCTGGAGAATAATTTTTGCTTTATTTAACGATTGGCATTTTGCGATTACGTAAATTCAAACTTTGTTTTTGGAATTTCTGGTATGAATTCGAAATTTCTGTATAAAAATGGAAGCCAAACTGGAAAGTGCACGCCTTGATCATTTGAAACGTACCTGACTTCATTCTTAGAAATTGTTTCTGATTCAGATACGTATATTTTATAAAAAGCCGGATGTTGGCATGTATCAATTTACTATCTACCAAATTTTATGTACTTTAATTTAAAAGAAAAAGAAGCATTTCTTTTTCCTCTTTCTTTTTTTCCAAACAATTTTCATGACATTGTCAAAATATGTCAACATAAAACATATACCAAGCAAAACATAAATATTTTTTTCCTTAAAATAATAAAGAATGAAATGTACATTTTGAATATAAAATTCCTTAGTTCACAAACACAATTTTATTTACATCCTCTGACTTAAAATATGATATACTCGTATGTCATTTTTTCAAACTATTTCACAACTAGAGAAACATTATTTATTAGATATTTTGGTCAATTTCGAGATTTTTTTAAAATGCTGATGAAACGCGTACGTGAATAGAAGAAAATATTTATTGTTTGCAAACAAAACTGTAATGAAAAGTAATGAAATAAGTCAAGTTGAAGAGTCATACATAATGTATGTCTTTACGAATCTTTGACATTTTCTTGCTAGACGCACATATGTCTTAATGTACAGTTGTAAGTTAGAAAATATGTTTTAAAATAAATAGTGTAGCCTTTTTTTTTTGTGTTTTATGTTTAATGTACCAACAATTATTATACTTAAGGGGTAATGCGAAAATCTCTTGTGTTTAGTTTATAGATTTACACAAATAACTCAATATTATTATACATAAGTAAATTTTAAAACTTAAATGTACTTTTTGTAATATTAGAGATTGTAGCTAATCTGAGTGTTCCATTTTTTTAATAACGACAAAAAAATTACAACTTTAAAAATAGAATATTAAATAATAAAAACTACCATACAAAAATCACACAATAGCTGATACGAACAGAATGTCATAGTTTTTCATATTTAAACTTTTGTTCATATTCATTCTTTGATAAATAACGTTTGCAATTATTTCGATATTAAAATACAAACCTTGCGGAATTCAACTATCATAATCCGCTTGGCAAGTTAGCTGAATAAATTATTTTTAGAACTATCGCAAAATCTGTATTTTCTTAGAAAAAAGAATATATAAAAAGTTCTTATCAGATGTATTTGTTTAAAACACTTTCTGCATACTTAATACTTCATTTTATTTGAAATAAAAGCCAAGAATCCGTAACATATATATTCTATTATGTATTCAAAAAATATATTTTCTAATGATATCAACTGTGTTTTAATTTAATGTGTTACAAAATGTGTTTTAAATATTAAAATTAGGGAAAAAAATCGATGGTTTTAAAAACAAAAAAATATTATTGCATAAAAAATATAAATATTGAAACCAGAATATTTTAAGAAGTTTTTATTATAAAATATTCTATTCGCTTTATTCTATGTGTATTAATTATACACACACACAACACACACACACACACAAAAAAAAAAAAAAACGAGAACAGGTTGTCAGATGAATAAAGATAATGCCATTCGAACAAAATGAAAATTTTCAACCGAAAGGAGGAAATTCTAGTAATTTCTACCGGAAAGACATATTTCCATACTACCGTAATTTCCGGCGTATAATCCGCAGCTCAAAGAGTCGTTTTTCGACCCACAAATATTATTTTATAAAATGTAACTCAAATGATCGATGTAAATATTTAACTACAATTATTGAATAAAATTTCTGGGTCGAAAAACGACTCTTTGAGCTGCGGATAATACGCCGGAAATTACGGTAAATCAAGGACGCTGAACAGTTAGCAATTGACGTTTCTCGTAACGTTTTTAAAGATACGAACGCTAATTACGCAGTTTGTCGCTAGGTGTCACTGTACGTGGTCCCATTGCATAGCGAATAACCACTTTACTATAGTTGTTGCTTATCTGAATTTAATAGGGCGGACCAAAATTTTACCTGGGGGGGATTTATGGGAAGTAATAATATTATAATTACATTAAGTGGACACATGAAAATGTAAATAAAAAGTTTTATTCTACATTATTATAAAACGATCTTTTGGAAAATAATATATAGAAAGAAACTACTGTTTTAATATTAATTTAACTATTTTTTTAGCTGTCATACTTAACTAAGCTAAATATAAATAAACTAATTTGCCTGTAATACTTAATATATAATCAACTTTGACAATTTAAAAAGCAAAATGTTCATATTATTTTATACTCAAAATAAATCAGAAAATTTAATATTAAACTATTAGGTAAATTATAACAAACATTTTTATTTTCTGAATAATAAAATTTTGTGTTTGTAGAACTTTTTTCAGTGATAAAATTGTTTAGTTTATGAAAATTTAAACTTCATATATTGTTTAAAAAATATATTATTATTATTATTATGCAAAACAGAAGAAATTAGAACAAAAAAAAAAACAAAAAAACATTTATTTGTATAACAAGAACAAAAACATATTTCAAATGTTGAAGAATAGCTAAAAATGTAACTTCACCTAGAACACACTAGAAACACCTAGTCACGTTTTTCTTTATTGAATTTTTGAGAAAATTGCGAAACGTGTACAAATATCTTATGATAGAAACGAGTTTTATTTTTATATATATTGTATTTTATATTTTTTAATCTGGATACATTCTTTGTATGAAAAGAGATAGACGTTACCCGAACAATAGCAGACAGATATTAAAAACTGGGTTCGTACGCTGTTACCGTAATAAAAAAAAAACTGTACTTAATATTTATATAGCAGTGATGGTAGATTGAATTGCAGGATTTGTAGCACTATTCTGCATTTAATCCATTCGCTGCCAACCACAAGTATACTCGTGGTTTTCAATCTAAAATTACGAATTCGTACCGAAAATTTCCAAAGAAGAATTTTTATTTTAGGTTACCACGAAATGTCTGTAATTAAATGAAGTAAATATTGCTATTAGTATTTTCTGGTATGAATTCGAACTTTCTAAATAAAATAAAATTCTGGTAATTTTAACGCGGCAGTGAACGTGTTATATAAGGTGTAAAATTCAATAAAAAATTTGTGGTAAAAGTGTATGAACACAGTAATTTAACCGCTTGAGTGCTATGAAGCGTGATAGCGCCGCAATGTATCTGCGGATCAAACAAATTTCAACGGATCAAACAACCCAGAAATTTTATTCAATAATTGAAATCATTTAATTTTTATTCAACAGTTGAAATAAATACAGGGATCTAGTGAGTTACATTTTATAAGATAAAATTTCTGGGTTGAAAGACAATTTGTTTGATCCGCAGATACATTGCGGCGCTATCGCGCTTAGCACTCAAACGGTTAATGTAAGAACATTTTTGCATTAGATTGATTTGTACAATAGCTTATATTTATTTCTGTTTTCTTTAATATATGTCCTATCTGCGTTTGTTTTTAAGATTTAATGACACTTGATATTTCAATAAGCATTTCTTTTTTTTATATACAAAGTGTTCGAAAGTTCTACATGCAAGATTTGGTAGGATGTAGAAAATTACGACATGAACTATATTTACACAGGATGTGACGTACGTACTTAAATTAAAAATAAATAATTCCAAAGGCCGGGAAAGAAAAGCAGCCGATAGTTAAAAACAGAACAAAACTTTTATTTACATGTTGATCTGAGAAGAGTTCTTAGGCGACTGTCTGGTGCGTCGACTATTGCATACAAAAGATGCGCACGCAACGAAAGGGTTACAGCGCGTGCTGGAAAAATGACCTTGACAGCAGAGGGATAATTTTCTCTCTTTCTGCAACATTCTCCCACCTTTTGAGTGGGCAGCTAAACACTCAAAATCTTTACTTATATTATGCACAAAATACACATTACATAGTACTTACATAAGAAATCACTTATACAATCAAAATACAACCTTACAAATTACAACATAAATACAGTATACAGTATATGCAAAATAACAATAAACACTGGAATACATATAAAGAAGAGAAGTGAAATTAAGTAAAATAATTACTGAAATTAAATATTCTGAATATAAAATTTACCTTACAGGTGTTTTGACAATTCTGCCACTACTGGTGGTTAAAGGCATAGCCTCATCATTTGTTTCTTGTATTGGATTTTCCAATTCTAATCTGAACAATCGCTGAACTGGCCGTAATAACTCAGAATTGTTTGTTTTTATAAGCGCAAGTCTTATTTGGCCATCTCGACCTGGTATAACTTTTAATACGCGAGCTAGGTTCCAATAGGAACGTTTTTTATTAGTATCTTCAAGTAGGACAATTTCTCCTACTTTAAGTGATTTGTTTTTATAGCATTTTATAGACCGCTGTCGTAACTGCCCTAAATACTCTGTACGAAACCTAAGCCTTAAAGTTTCTCTTATCCGCTGCAGATACTTAGTTCTTTTACTCAATTTCACTTTATCTACATTATCAATATCAGGTACACCTGACTGTGGAGTTTCATGTAAAAATTTCTCTGGTGTTATAGCAAAGTCCTCATCAATGTCCTCTGATACGTAAGTAAGTGGTCTGGAATTAACAACTCTCTCACAGTCACACAATACAGTTAGTAGTTCTTCATAATCAAGAGAAGCACGACCCAATATTTTTCTTAAGCTTTGTTTTACAATCTGAATCAAACGCTCCCACCATCCGCCCCACCAGGCTGCGGATGGAGGATTAAACTTCCACTGAATTTTTTGTTCAGCAGCTTTAAAACGGAGACCATCCCAGTCTACAGTTTGCAAAAATTTCTCCGCGCCTATGAAATTTTTTCCATTATCTGAATATATGGTAGAAGGTCGTCCACGGCGTGCGATAAAACGTCTTAAAGATTGAAAGAAGGATTCGGTCGATAAGGAAGTGATTAATTCCAAGTGGACGGCACGATAGACTGCACAAGTAAACAGTACAATATATGCTTTTCTACCATCTTTCAAATAAAGTGGTCCAGCCAGATCACATCCTATAATTTCAAATACACAAGCATCGCGGACCCTATCATTTGGTAAAATTCCTGGGATGACCTCACATTTTTTCGCTTTAAACTTTTGACATTTTAGACACTTACTAATACAATTTCTTATGGTCTTACGAGATTTTAAAATCCAATACTTTTCTCTTAAATTTGACATTAACAATGAAGTACCAGCATGTAATAAATCATTATGTACACTCATTATCAACAATTTTACAACAGAATGATCAGATGGTAATATAATAGGATATTTAAAATCGTATTTATCATCCCGATAAACAACATTTGATTTAGCTCTTATAAGGCCGTCACAATCAACTATTGGTCTAAGTTGTCTTAATTTCTCATCATTTTCTCCCTTAAAGGATTCTTTCTGAATTAGTACCATTAAAGCCTTTTCCCCTTTTTCAATTTCTTGTACAGATAAGTCCCCTGAAAGATTTTTGTCAACTTTACTTACCTTGTCGTAAAACCTAAAAATCCAAGCTAACATCCTTACAATTTTCTTAAATGAAGAAAAATATTTATAATACCACTTAGCATCTTCACCATTTTTTACTAACGTTGTTATAACTGTTTTACGAATCTCAGAATTGACTAAATCTTCATTTGGCTCATCATTCGATTTAGGCCAATTTTCTTTTTTTTCATGCAACCAATCAGGTCCCTCCCACCATTTCCTCTCAACTAACTGTTCAGCAGAACACCCCCTTGAAAGCAAATCGGCAGGGTTAAGAGAACCTGAGATGTGATGCCACCAATGAGGCGAAGTCAATGAGTTAATTTCTGTAACCCGATTTTGAATGAATATTCCCCAATTTTGCTTTCGCTGAATCCAACATAAGGCTGTTGTAGAATCGGTCCAGCAATAAATATCAACCCCTGATAAATTTAGATCTTTAATTATGTTAGATAACAACCTAGAGCCAATATTGCAAGACAAAAGCTCTAAGCGAGGAATTGTAATGGGTTTTAAAGGAGCTACCCTAGATCTTGCTTGTACTAGATTAATTTTTACCCCATCGTCGTCTTCTACTCTTAAGAAAACACAGGTACCGTATGCATTTTTACTGCCGTCGCAGAATAAATGCAAGCTTATTTTTTGATCACTTTGTTTAAGCCCAAACCATCTAGGTATATTTATCAATGAGAGTAAATTTAAGTTTTTTCTCCACGATTTAAATTTCTTTGCCAAATCATCGGGTAGGTTGTCATCCCATTTTAGTTTTGAATTCCATGTTTCCTGTAAGATTCGTTTCGGAATTAGCATCACTGGAGTTGTATAGCCAACAATATCAAAAACTTGGTGTGCTACTGCCAAAACTATTCTTTTTGTGACTGATTCTAATGGATTTATAGCCTGTTCTATTTTACACGATAGTGTATCCGTATGTGTATTCCATACGAGACCTAATAGGGAAACATCCTCTTTCGTGGAGGAATCCTCCTCAAATATTTCATTAATTAAATTGGATTTCCAACATCTTAGATTAAAATGACCTAAAGACATGATTAATTTTGATTCTAAGAAAAACTTTCTCATTTCTGTCTCGGAATTTAAACTTGTTACGCAGTTATCTACGTAGAAGGCTGTTTTCAAAATATCTGCAGAGTGCTTTAAATTTTCTGGAACCGTATTTAAATGATACAGTAAAGTTGCGGCCAATAAATAAGGGCTGCATGTAACGCCGAAAACTACCCTTTGATGCCGATATACATTCACCTGTTCTTGATTTTCTTTATCAAACCACAGAAACCGCAAAAAATCTCGGTCTCTTTCTTTTATCGCAATCTGCAAAAACGCCTTTTCAATATCAGCGGTGACGCCTACATAATTCATACGAAAACGATTCAAAATTGAGGGGATCATTTCTATTAAATTTGGACCCGTAGCCAGACAATCATTTAAAGATGGAAAACCAGGTAAATGAAAACTAGCGTTGAACACTGGCCTTATATTCGTGGTGCTGTTCTCCTTTATTACCGCCCTATGAGGTAAATAATGAACACCCTTTAGTTTCTCAGTCGATGTCTTTTCGATTATGCCGAGAGCTAACCAGTTTTCAAAAATATCACAATAATCATTAAACTTTCCGGAATTCATCAATTTTCTTTTAGTATTTAAAATAGATTTTTCCGCATTTATTTTATTATCCGGTAAAAGAGTGTTGTCCAGAACCCAAGGCAACGCAACTTCATATCGCCCCTCACTATTTATACTTAGAGTCTCTTCAAAATATTTCTGTGTATCCTCCTGCAATTCAGCTTTCGTTTTACTTATTGGGGGTTCCTTAATTCCCAAAACATCTAACTTCCAAAGATCACTTATACACCGATTTTTAACTAAAAGAGAAGAAATAATAAGAGAAGCTGTACTCTGAGAATTTGGCTCAGTGCCAGGATTAAATTTACCCATTAATGTCCATCCTAATTTCGTATTTATCGCTGTTATGCCACATTTAAGACTTGCAATGTTTCCTGTTAAAAGCTTACCTGCAACGTCTGCACCAATTAACAATTTTATTTCCTTATCAACTTTAAAATGTTTGTTTTCTGAATCATTTATTTTAATTCCGTGTAACTTAAGTTCATTTAACCAAGGACCAGAAGGAATTTGCTTAATTTCAGAACAAATACGTTTCTGACTAAGTACTTCTAATTTACACTTATATTTATCATTTACATCACTTAATTCAATTAAATAATTTCTATATACATTTTCTGGTGTTTCAACACCACCAAATAGAGATTGCTTAATTTTCGTTTCACCAATACACTTAAATTTCATACTTTGTGCAACATCTTCACAAATATAAGACTTCATTGAACCACTATCATAAATAGCACGAATAAACATTGTTTTAGAACCATTATGAATTTTTACAATTAAAGTTTGCAAGAGTACATCTGAAATTTTAATGTAATTATTCAGAGTGCTTGTTTTGTTTTCACTTTTATCTCCAACCGAGATATTATCAACTTTGTTAGAAACTAAATCCGGACACAAAATTACAAAGTGCCGATTTTTGCAAATTGGGCATCGATGTTTTGACTTACATTGATTAGCCTTATGATTTCGTTTTAAGCATACAAAACAAGCATTCTTTTTCTTAACTATGTCTTTTTTACAATCTAAACTCATAGCAAAAGCATCGTTACAGTTCTCTGAATTATGAAATTTACTACAAAAAATACAATCAAATTTTTTAAACTTAGAATTTTCTTGAAAATTACTACTATTGTTGCCGTTATTGGCATTAAGTAATTCATAAGCAGTTGACACACTGCTTTTAGGTTCAGAGGGCTTATTTTTCTTAACAGTTAATTTTTCAGAATTTAAGCAATCACGAGTGATTTTAAGTCTAAATTCAGTTTCTACTTCATTTTTAACAAAATCCATTAAGAGATCTAAATCGGTCTTACCTGTTTCAGCTAATGTACTTTTCTGTCGCTCCCAAATTTTAATTAAATCGGTGGGGAGTGCAGATTCTATTAATGGGAGTAACATATGCGAAAACTTATCTTGAGTAACTCCCAGAGATTCTAAGGCACGCAGTTGTGTTTGAAGCTTGTCATAGAGAGTCAACAAATTCACTTGAGTTTTGTCCGTAATAACCAGCTTTAAAAGTTCTCTAACGTAAATCTGTATAAGGACACTTTCTTTTCCAAAACGTTCTTTTAAATAGTTCAATGCCTTTTCATAATTAGCTTCTGTAGCAGGAAAACTCTCCACGATTTGTCGAGCTACTGATTCAGGCTTAGTAGACTGTAGTAGGTACTGAAACTTGTCGCGGACATCTATTCTTGGGTCTTCATCGATTTTGCTAAACTGCGTCCAAAAGGTGAGCCAATTTCTTGGGTTGCCGTCAAATTTAAAGAGTTCTATTTCAGGGAGTTTCTGTTTAGCAACCGGTGACGCCATAATTGAAGAAGAGGAAACAGCATTTACTGTATTGTAACTAAGCTTCGTTTTTAACCTGTTACATTTCACCTTTAACGTAGACATCTTCTCGTAATATTCCTGAGCTGCCTCATATTCCTTTTCGTAATCTTCTTGAGAGCAGCTTTGTTTTTGAAAAAATTCTAAAAATTTTTCATCTATAGTTCGGAGCATTTTATATTTTTCTTGTAGTTGATCTAGCAGTATTTCCACATCATCTAAATCCGGAGCAGCGGCACTTATTAGTTCTTGTAGCTTGTTAGACGTCTTCGTAAAAGATGATCTAGTGGCTTTTCTCTGCTGCTTTGTACTTTCTAGATCCGTCATATTTTTTTTTTCGTAAAAAATACTTAAATACTTAATTTAAACTTACTTAAACTTAACATTTAACTATCGGCAAAATAAGAATGTCATAATCAACACTCATCTCGGTAGTGGGATGCCAGAATGTGACGTACGTACTTAAATTAAAAATAAATAATTCCAAAGGCCGGGAAAGAAAAGCAGCCGATAGTTAAAAACAGAACAAAACTTTTATTTACATGTTGATCTGAGAAGAGTTCTTAGGCGACTGTCTGGTGCGTCGACTATTGCATACAAAAGATGCGCACGCAACGAAAGGGTTACAGCGCGTGCTGGAAAAATGACCTTGACAGCAGAGGGATAATTTTCTCTCTTTCTGCAACACAGGAAGACATGATCAGATATGCGACTCGCAAGCTATAGGGGATACACAAGGACAAATTAAAAATACAATACAACTATAAACATACAGTGTTGGCAGTGGGATTCTTAAAATAAAATCAGATTTCTGGATCGGCACTACTTTTTTGAAATCGCATAATTTGCATTAAATTTTATCTTATTTAATCCGTCTTTAAATGAGACAAATTTTACTTTCTCAAAAAACTGCTGGAAATGGAGAAAACCGAATTAAAATGTAACCCACTGGCAAAACTGTCCACATATTGCCACTGTACCAGAAAACTCAAATAGGCTCTGATTAAAAATATTTTAATGAAAACATTATTTAGAGAATTCTTTACACGGATTTCTTGGACGGCAGCCAAACTACAAAAGTTCCCACCCGAAAGAAATTAAAGCGACTTTCGTCCCGTTATAGACAGCAAAGAGGATTATTTGTAAAATGGCGCAATTAATAAATAATTTTAATTTGTTTTAATTCGCGGAAGTTTGTTCTGCAGTATAATCTTTTTCACTGACACTGACAAAAAGATTTTTTTATGTAGTCACAATATGGCGGAAACGTAGAGCTTGCCTGCCGCCGATGCGACCGTCAACCAGTAAAAAGAAATAGATATGTTTGTCAGAATTATGACTAAATTTTTGCATAAATAAGCCAATTTAATAACCAGAAAATTTCTATACAAATTTCCTTGTCGAAAATTCCCTCGGCTGTGTTCAGTCCCATCAGAAACAATTACAGTTTCACTATTTTGAGGATATGTAGATTGCTCCTTACTAATGACAAAATGTCACGTGTTTTGTACGGCTAGGGTGTTTAATATGTCATCGAACTTAACGTTTTCGAGCTTACCCATTGTGTAATCGTAATTTTGATTTTTCTAAAAGTACTTTACAAAGCTAATGTTAACAACACAAAAAACTTAATGATGTTTCACAAAAGGTGTTTAAAGATGCGATAAATAGTTGGACACGATAGGATCGTCCAACGTGTCCAATGATGCATGAAACTTTGCAAATATTAGCAGCGATGAGTTTGATTCTTTCCACGAGTGTCTATGTCAACAGAAAAGAACATTTTGTACACAATTGCCTAGACGATTAACCATAATATAAGTAATAGATGCTAGATAAATTAAATGACGAATGCATGATATAGGTTGATCGCGTCAGTTCCCTTTGAACTTGTATACATTGTCATACTCCCCATTGCCGGCCAAGTATTCCTATGTAGATATGTTTTATATGCATATTATCAAACTATATATAAAACGTTTGTAGATTTTTGAGACATCCTGTATAAAAGGTTTGTACATTTCTATGGAATCATTTTTTCAAATTAGAAACTTTATATTTAATATTTATACAGTAGAAGTTGTAAACATATTGTTTAAATTTAGGGTTTGTAATATCTTCTTTTCTGCTATTAAGTAAGGTAAAATATTCTAATAAAAATTTGCGTAGATCTTTATGCATCTTCTACAGATTAATTAATTTAATGTATAGGTATATTGAACTGATGAAAGCATTCTATAACAGTGATTGAATTTAACACGGTACTTGACTTAATTTTTATTATTATTATTAAATTATATTTAATAATTTTTATGACTAAAAATGTGAAACGTCCCAGATTTTAATAACTTATATCTAAATATCTGAACCAAATATTTAACTTTTAGTTTTAATTTACATTCTTTTACAAGTTTAATTATTATTTTCTTAGATACTTGAACCAAATGTTTAAAGTTTAGTTTTAATTTACATTCTATTACAAGTTTAATTATTGCTTTCCTAGATATTTATATAGTTTTCTTTTATTATTTTTCTCAAGCGAACGCATTTGAAACAAAAGATAAATCTTTTGGCTTAAATTGACACTTTAATTTAAAATCTCTCACAAAATTTAAATCTGTAAGTAGCTAGGCTGATCGAGAAAAACAAATTTCATCATTTATTTTATCATTTTATCATCCATGGATATACGCTCGTGCTTTCCATTTCAGGAAAGTATTCCTATTTAAATATGTTAGATATTGATGTTACCTAACTATCAAAATATTTCTATGGACTCTTGTAATATTCTGTATATAACATGATTTAATGTACGTATATAACAAACAAATTTTTCATCAAAGCTTTATATAACAGTGATTCTATTTAACAAGTAACTTGACTTAATTTTCATTAACAATAAACGTAAAACTTGACAGCTTTTTTATAACTCATATCTAAATAACAGTGCCAAAGATTTTAGGTTTCAGATTTAATTTACATTAATTTACAAATTTCTCAGATATTTATCCAGTTTTTCCAGATATTTACTCAGTTTTCTATTATTATTCCTTCTCAATAGATCGCACTTGAAATAAAAGATAAATCTTTTGTCTTAAATTGACACTTTAATTGAAAATCTCTCAGAAAATTTAAATCTATAAGTATCTTTGATGAATGAGAAAAATTTATTTAATCAACGTTAATTAATTCATTCAAAAGACGTTTTGGAAAGTTTACCCAACTTAATTATTGTGATCAATGATAAAGTGTCAAAAACACGCCTTAAGCATTGATTTTTAATTTAATTTAGGATGAGTGGCTAATTTATTTAAGATAAGGAAGTGGGAATAACAATAGAATTCTTGCAGTTAACCAATCGATTAATTGTGAATGAAAAATATTAATTGTGCCTAGTTTTAAACATCATAACAAAGTATATACTGTTACTGAATTATAATTTAAAATAAGTAACTAATGTGTTAATTTATTCAAATATCGAATATACATAGAGAAGAATATATGCAGATACAGATAATTAGATCAATGATAACATAGATACACATATAAACGTAATATGATATTTATAAAATAAGTTATTGTTCACACAGTAAAATTCTAACTACATCTTGTCCACTTTATAAACTTACATATTCTATTACTACTTTAGTTTATTACTTTTTCGCTATTTTTATGCTATAGATTAGATATTACTATATAATTTTTCTATATATTTCGGTTCAGTTGTAACTGAAATTCGACAGCGTTCATATTTTATAGCTATTCACATTCCGTTAGAAATATATTTCGCCAAATCAGTCAGATGATGGTTGTCAAATGTTGGCCAGTTCTAATTATATCATGTGTATTTGGACGAGCAGGGGTCGTAATAATGTTCCGTAGTACGATGAACTCAAGTCGCAGGCTAACAGACGTTACAAATATATGTTTTTCGGTTTCATAGGCGCAGACTTTATGGAAGCTACGAGGGCGATCACGAAAATTCCCACCACTAATTTTAAAATGATATTTTAAACTTAACTAACATAATAACCGCAGGAAATTTTACTCAAGTTTTATTAAAACATACATTTTACACCAGAATTTTTATTTAAATCTATTTAATTTATTTATTCAACTTATTTTATTTAACAACACACTAAACGATTAGTGGTGGATAATATGCAACCACAACGAGAAGGCGGGTGAGATCGGCGCTTGGAAGAAGAGTTCATTTTCTCAAAGGTTCGGACAGTGGAAGAGCAAGTATTTAGGGTTGTAACATATTCGAGCGTTCCTGCCTTTGGCGATATATATTCCCCTCTCTCTTTCTCGTCTGTCCTCTCCTCTCACTGATATAATTTCTTTTGTCTAGAAGGTTGTTATATTCTCAGCGCTCTTGATTATTATTATCATTATTCTCTATTTAAACTGTTCTTTTCAGAACAACACAAAACGTCTCGTAAAGGGAAAACTTTGCGTTCTGATGAACGTAACATTGTTAATAATGTGCTTAATTTTTTTGAAAATGAAGCAAAATCTTCGTCTCTTTCCATTCCGATTCAGAAAGCACAGGAGCGTACGTCTGCTGCTACTGGCGTTCCTCTTCGAACTATCCAAAGAATTAAACGTGAATTGAAATCTGCTCCTGATGGAAGGCTTTCAACGCCAGGAAAAAATCGCAGTCGCCCTGCAAAACGGAATGCAGTTTTGGATACTTTTGATTTATGCGTCGTTCGGAATACAGTAAATAAATTTTACGCAAATAAAAAAGTTTCAACTATTTCATTATTGTTACCAGTTTTGCAAAGTAAGATAAATTTTTCCTGGAAAAGACTAACTCTAAGAATAATCTTACATCAAATTGGATTTCGTTGGAAACGATGCCAAAATAAAAGAAAATTGCTGATCGAACGACCCGACATAATTTCTTGGAGATGCCGGCATTTGAGAGACATAAAAAAATATCGTGAAAGTCAGAGAAACATCATTTATGTAGACGAAACTTGGATAGATAATAATCTTTCTTTCTCCAAGTGCTGGCAAGATGAAAAAGTTGGTGTTTTCGTAAAAGACGGTGCTGGAAATCGATTGATCGTTGTGCATGCTGGATCTAAAAGTGAATTTGTGCCAAAAGCAGATTTGGTATTTAAAGCAGGCTGTGCAACAGGCGATTACCACGGGCAGATGAATTATGAAAATTTCGACAAGTGGGTTCGAGAAAAATTGCTACCTAACATCCCTTGTAATTCTGTCGTGGTAATGGATAATGCGTCGTACCATACAAAGATTTTAGATCCAGTACCTACAAAATATTCCTCAAAAACTAAAATGTGTGAATATTTGGATGCACAAAATATATCTTATGATAGCACCATGAGAAAACCTGAACTTTTTGAGTTAATAACAATGAATTCCCTACCAACAAAAAATATCATATTGATGAACTTTTGAAAACACGTGGGCATTCCGTTCTCAGATTACCACCTTATCATTGCGATTTAAATCCGATTGAATTAGCTTGGGCAGCTGTAAAGCGCTACATTCGGGAAAGAAATGTTGAGGCTGATCTGAGTTTAAAAACACTGAAGGAACTAACATCAGATGCAATTAAAAGTGTCTCTGGTGAAACCTGGGAAAAATATTGTAGCCACGTAGAAAAGATTGAAACAAAATACTGGGAAACTGATAGACTTGTAAGGATTACAGTCGAAACAATGAACTTTGATGTTGGATCCGAATCAGAAACTGATACTGCTTCTGAAAACGGTTCAATTGCCTGGGATTCGGACATGTCAGACGAATAAATAAATAAATTAATATAATAAATAAAATTTTAAAATTCGGATCACTTTCCCTTAGAAAGACGTCCCTGAAGGCTGATAAAATATCCATACCAGTCATTAAAAAATAGCAAAATTGTGGCGTTATGAATTATTTTCATAGCGGGTTGGTCATGGTGGGTCAACAATTAACAACAACAACAAAAAAAAATTATCTAAAAAATAATTTAGTAAATGGTTTTACTTAAGCTCAGTTAAATTATTTTTTATTCAAAATCCGTTTAATCTTAAAAAAAAAAAGAAAAAAAATCTCCAACATACCTAAAAATAAATAAATAAACCCTTCTATAACATAACTGAAAAATATCCCTTTTCTAACATATCAGAAAAAATACCCCATTCATTAAAAAAAAAAAAATCCGCCTCCTAATCCAATTCGCTGAAAAGAAAAATCTCGTAAAATTTCAAAGACCCTTCACTAATATTTTTAATTAATAGTTTTAATTAACATTCTACAACATTTAATTAACAAATTCCATTTAATAAAACAGGCCCCTTCACAAAATTCCTCTTGATAAAATAGGTCTTTTCACAAAATTCCATTTCCTAAAAACATACTCTTCATTAATTATTAGGTTTTAAAATGTGTAATTTGCAAAGAAAACAAATTCACCAGAAAGGAAAACTTTAGCAGAAGGCAGTGTTGAATTTAGTGGGTGGCCCGGGGGGGGGGCAAAATATATCACAAAAATAACTTTTACTTTTCACAAAATAACCCCCCCCCAAAAAAAAAAAAAAAAAAAAAAAAAAAAAAAAAAAAAAAAAAAAATCTGCATCGATTTCTGAACCTAATATGGTTTATGCAAAATCAATTTAAATTATATTGAAATACTCGTTTTGAGAATGTTTCTAGATTGATTGGTTGGTTATTTGTTACGGCCGATTATCTCCGCTAGGGATGTAGGCCGGTAAGGAGCATGCCCTCCGTGGAAGTCTTTCTAAGGGATTCTAACCCGTATTTACGCAAGGTTCGAAAAAAATCTACGGAAAACTCCAAACGGTTAGGCCGACGAGCGCGACAGGGGTTTGAACGCAGCACCAGCTGTCTACCAGCTTTGAGAGCAGAACCTCTCAGCCACTGGTGGTGCAATGTTTTCAGGTATCGCATTTTTGTATTTTAATATAAGTGTATATAAAATCTAGTTAAAATATTATGAGAAAATAATTTATAAAAACAATTTTTTAGGTAGATTTCGTAAGAAATCTACCTACGAAGAAAAGGTACATTTTCACCTTAGTTGGAATTTTTGAAGATCTACGCCGATTATGACTCACAGAACCCAAAACCACCCCAGTTTAAAACTTTATCTATCTATCTATGTCACTTTTATATGGATACGATAATTCCCATAATTCTGCACAAATCTCTTCCAAACTGATACATGAAATCTCGGTCAAGTTCGTTAATGGGCAAAATCGAACTAAGGGTGGGGGGGGGGGCTTTTGGCGAAAACAGAAAAAACCCATAACGTCTTAATTATGATACGTATCGAATCCATTTAAAGTTATTATTACTTCTAGAAAAAAGGCCGAAAACTTATGTATGACAGATTTTTGATATCATTAAAAATGGCCCCAAGGGGGAGGAGAAAGAGTGGAGGGGGTGTTTAGAAGAAAAAAATTCGTAACTTCATCAATTCAGAAGATATCAAATCCGCTTAAATTTATTATAAATCCTCTTACTATTATCCAAAACTTTTATATTTTATAAAACCAACCCTTACAGAAAAAAATAAAATAAAATAAAATAAAATAAAATCGCTGCCGGCTCCGCCTGCAAACAAGTTAGGTTTTGAAGTGGGCGTTTCCAAATGCTGCATCATGACAAAAAGGTCATTTTTTCTACAATTCCCAACAGACAGGCGCCCTACGGTCTGCGTCTTCGAAATCTACCTCTGCCTGTAGGTCGAGGCGTCAGGGATTTTTTTAGAATATGATTTAGCCGAGAAATCTTACTGACCAAAATATCATGAATATTTCATATAACACCGAAAAATTATACAAATATCTCCATCGCAACTTAGTATTTAATAATACATAATATTCAAATACTTTTAAAGTTTCGGTGAGTGGAAAAGTTTTCAAACTTTTATTTGAAAAAAAAATGAAAAAAAAATACACACACACACACACACACACACACACACACACACACACACACACACATATATATATATATATATATGTGATATAACATTATGCGAAAAGTATCTTGAATAAAAAAGCGCACATTTTACCGAAAATTTTTATTTATTGCTTATGGATTAGCAAGTATATTTAATTCACAAGGTCTCTCACTGTGTAAAAACTACCCTTACCTAAAATACCCTAACAAAAAAATTTCTCAACATTGAATTCCCCCAATAAAAATTCACTACTTCCTATTTTCCAAGCATTTTTTGGCATATCACGATGGTAAAGAATGTCGAATTTGTATTCTTGTATAACACCTATAAATGTAATCTTATTTTCATTCTACATCAAAAGGCGCTAACTAGCCAGATATGGTAATCCGAGTTCAAACAACTTACAAGGAGACCGCCAAACATGGTGCGCACAGATTTTGATGATTTTAAGGTATGTTATAGAGGTCAAACCCCTAGCTATCCTGGTCAAAGGTTTCCTTCAAATGGCCCTTAGTTTTTGAGAAATTCGGTGTTAAAGTTCCAATAGATTGCTACTTCGAGCGAGGTCTCTGTGGTGCAGCGCTAGCATGCGGGATTTCTGAACGCAATGCAAGGGTTCAGTCCCCTCCTATGCTTTTTTTTTTTTTTTTTTTTTTTTAATTTTTGGCGCATTGTACGTTTCAAGCAGAAGTGGGAATTCTACGTTGAACTTTTTTATATCTACCCTATATATATAAAATCCTAATGAAACGATTTTGTGAAACGATTTTATGAAATGAATTTATGAAACGATTTTATGAAACGACTGATTAAACGACTGATTATGTTTCAGGGCTATTTTTAATAAAATATTAAACGCTTGATGGTGAAATTAATACCAATTGTCCATAAAAATCCGCGGATGTCAAAACTGGTAATAGAATTTTGAAATTGGAATTAGTTTTCGAGATATTAATTTTTTTCTAATTTTAATGACATTTCTGTAATGATGGCAACTAATTACTCAGTTTTTTGTGACAAAAAAGGGAAAAAAATTGAAAAGGATCCCGATAGGGATTATTGATTTCTTTTTATTCATCATTTTCAAATTTAAATTGAATTTATCTTTTATTTCAATGGATAATGAAGACAAGATTGCGATTAAATTATGTTTTTAAGGAAATTTTGAAAAAAAAATCACATTTCTATCGTCAGGATTCCATTGTCTGTCAGCATTTAATTTAATTTATAAACTGGAAATATTTTGAATAAATTCGTCCAAATGACGTCATTTATGTAAACGCAAAAGAAAGGGGGGAAAAGGAATTAATAGTAATTATTATTTTTTGATATCATTTTGTTATTTTATTGTAAAATTTAATTAAACGAATTTATAAAATCACTAATTTGGATATTTGAAACGAATATATAAAATAATAATTGCCCAACTGAACGGAAGGAGAATAAAATATCCTGCTTGGTTTTTTCCGCCAAACTTTTTAAAAAAGCTTCAAGATCCCTATGATAGAAAAGCACCAAAAGTTCATAGGGTTTGTTTTCATAACTTTTGGCAACAAATCTATGTATATTAACGAATCTATCCCTCTTTGAAGCTCGAATTACGCCAAACCTAAAAGCAAAGGATCCTATTCTGGAAAATTACCCGATTTTCTTATGGACAATATTCAAGTGACATAGCATTATGTAAAATTAACGCGGATAGCAAATTTGTTTAAATATCTCATCAATTGATGCCGAATAAATGCAGGCATGCATGCACAAAATATTTAATTAATTTTGTAAGATAAATAATTATTAGAAAATTCGTATATACATATTAATTAAAATAAATAATTTACATATTTAAAATTACATGAAAATATGCATGATGGTGAACTAAAATAGAGAGAAAATTAAAATCTGTTACTGAAAATGTCTATAACATAGTACTTTTCAATACCGTGGTTCTTAATGTTATTCACAAGCAGATGGAATTTTTCTCATCCTTAAACGCAAAGGAAGAATCGAATACAGATCGTTGTTATAAAAGTCCGAGAGGTAGCCACAATTTAAACCTAACCATTTTATGCAAGCTGGTTTTCAAGTTGTAATTGATTTTACTTATCAATCCCGGAAACAGTCGTCAGTTGTCGCAACAGCCGTGTATGAGGCCATGATAATCAAAAAATGCCCCATTAAAACGTTAAAAGCATGGCAACCCAATTACAGATTTACCAATATTTTTAAAATAAAGCACGATGTCATGTTTTTAGAGGCCTGGAAGTCTGAGCGGGGGTTGTCGAGCGTAGCTCGCAGGGGGTAGGCCCCCTAGTATATTATATATATTTTTTTATTTTTTTTATATTTTTCCTAATAAATTATAGAATGTTTCATAAAATCTTATAGCTTTTCTGCAATTATTAAACTAATATTCTATTTACGAAACTCCAAGCTAATTAATGTATAGATTTATTTATTTATTTATTATTATTTACTTTTTTATATTTTAAGCACAGTTCTGAAAAAATACTTTTTTTTTCTTTTTTTTTTTTTTTTTTCATGTTATACAATTTTATTTTGTATAACTTATACAAAATAATTTTCACTTTGAATCTCCCAAACGTATGTGAGATTAGATATTTTCAAAGAAATAATAAAATTTTAAAGCAGTAACACTTATATTTAAGTTTTTTCCAGTTGTATAAATATTTAGTACACTCTAAATACATTTATCATTAAAGTTCAAACTCAATATCATTTTTCAATCGCACAAAAAAATGACAGATTACATTTCAAATTTGTTTTCAATCTAACAAGTAAAAACACTGCCAATATCACGCATAAAAATTTAACTGGAAAAGCAAAAATCATCTGTAAATGAGAGATAAAATTTGCAATACATACAAAAAAATATATATATTTTTAAATCGTCTGCTGCAACTGTCATGGAAATATCAGAATGAAATTATTTTCCTTGGCATAAGCTTTTTTTGCAGCCAGTTGCAATGTTTGGAGTAATGCTGTATATAGGAAAATTCTCTAGATTGTAATATAATGGAAGGAACAAGCACTGATATGGACAATTCTGGCTTGGAAGAAAAAATAAAATATGAAGTAACGAATGCTCTAAAATATTGCGAGACATTGTTAGAAAATGATAATCTCTTTACACATTCGCCATCTGTTAATATTTCTAGTGCTTCTATAGCAATGGCTGAAGAATTCCATAGCTCAATTTTAGACATATTGGACAGTCGGCAAATTATTTATTCAGATGAATTGATAATGATGAATGAAGAAGATGAACATAACCAATTTACAGAGGTATGTTTTGTTACTTTACCAAAAATATTCATTATATTTATTGTTCAATAAAAAAAATCGAAATCAAATAATTTAATATTAATTATTTATTTATGAAGTGTCCGGGATTTCACGAAGATGAAGCGAATTTTGTGGCTGAGGAATTTTCAACCGAACCACGTGACTATATCCCATTGTGGTACAAAAAGAATGCAGTTGCTTTAGCTGAAGCCCATCCAAAATGGAGTTTAAAATCATTGCAAGCTAATGGAGCAAGTCGCTTAAAACAAAAGCATCTCTTACGTAGATGGAAATATGATGTAAATCGTGGAGGTACTTATTTTGACAAATGGAAAAGCATCGATTATGAAACGTATGAAAGATTTGTTGAAGCTCGAAATAATATGGAACAGGTAAAACAAAACGAAATTTTTCAATTACTGATGTAACTGCAAAAAAAATTTGAAAACTATTATATTAATTTATTAACTCATTTTTTATTACTAATATACAGGTCACGACACGGACTTTACAACACTGGGCAATGAGTGCGGCTACTTGTTTTCAGTCGGATGATTTCCATTTCCTTGCAAGTCCCAGATGGGTAGAAAGATTTAAAAAGAACCATCGGGTAAGACAACGTAAAGTGACGAAATTTGTCAGTCACAAAGAAATTACAAAGATTGAAGAAATAATGGAAGCGGCTGAAAGATTCCGTGTACAAACAAAAGTGCTAATTAGTAAATTTGACTTGGATTACGTAATTAATGATCAAATTGGATGCCAGTACCAAACAACATACAACAGATCACTTGCTGAGCGAGGAGCTAAATCAGTGTTTGTCAAAAAAAATTTGAATAAATTAACGCATTCTTACACAGCACAGTACTCTCTTACAGCATCTGGAATTGTTTTACCATTCGTGTTCATTTGCTTACGTGAACAATTTGGAACATTTGGTCCAATTGTTCAAAAGAAGGTAAGTGAATTGAGCGCCACGTTTAAGAACGTAATCGTTACGTGTTCAAAATCCGGTAAGTTGACAAAGCAAACCTATGCAGAATATTTAAAAACTTGTCTTCTTCCCTACGTTAAGAAAAATACTTTTCTTTTGATAATTGATTCGTGGGGATGTCAGACAGATTCGACAATCTATGATGAGATTTTCGAAAATGAAAATGGAGAGGTATCATGCATAAAAAAAAATAATTTCACCAAAATGTACCCCTGTTTGCCAGCCATGTGATGTCTATTTTTTTCGCCAAGTAAAAAATTTCATGAAAAGGTTACAAAATGCAACAAGTTTGCTAGAAAACCAGAGGGAAATATCTTCATGAGAAGATATTATAAAAATACATTCAATTATATTACATCAATTTAGCTCCCCTCACTTCCGCCCTATGATAAGATATGCATGGTCTGCATCAAAATTAATAGATAGCAGAGAAATTTTCATAAATCTAAACGATTTATGCTTTCCAACAACATTGTTAAAAAAATCATGTTCGTGTAAAAAAATTGCTTTTATAAATTGTGCTGTTTGTAATGTAATTTTATGTTTTGAATGTTTTTACGATAAGTATCATCCAACTAACTGTGTATTTACTAGTGATGATTAAGCATTTTTGTTTCTCATCTTTTAACGTATTTTTGACGTATTTACCGCAAATTAAGTTTTAAAAAGCATACATTCTATATTCATTTACCCTTTTTTAATGTATTCATCGTAAATCAAGTACTAATATATACATATATATTAAATTTATTTATGCTTTTCTCCAACAATGTTAAAAACATTCATGATCATGCAAAAAAGTCGCTTTTTATAAACTGTGCTGTTTTTAATGTCATTTTATGTTTTAAAGGTTTTTACAATAAGTATCCTTTATTAAATGTGTATTTATTTGGACTTAGAGAGGTGATAATTAGCATTTCTTTTCCAACTTTTAATGCATTTTTAATGTATATAAAAGTAGAGTATTTAAAAAATATATATTATGTTAATTAAGGCATTCTTCCAACATTGTTAAAAAAATTTCATCTTAAGAAATTCTTTTTATGGCGATTTTTAATGCCATTTTATGTTTTGAATACTTTTGCGATATGTATCACCCAATTAATTCTATATTTATTTAATTAAAAATGTCAATGACGGTAATGATAAACATTTTTGTATCTCATCAGTTAAGATGTTGCAAGATGTTTAGAACGAATCAAATAATATTAAAAGGATATCATCATCATCATCATCAACCGTTATCAATCCACTGCTGGATGTAGGTCTCTCCCAGATTTTTCCATTGTTGCCTGTCTAGTGCTTTAGTCATCCAATTAACACCGGCCACTTTTCTGATTTCGTCACTCCATCTTACTTGAGGTCGTCTTCTTGGTCGTTTTACATCTCTGGGATACCACTGTAGGGTGTTTGTGCTCCATCTATCGTCTTGTCTTCTTGCAATGTGCCCAGCCCATTTCCATTTTAGCCGTTTAATTCTCTCGATGATGTCAACAACTTTCGTCTGACTTCTTATCCACGTTATTCTCTTTCTGTCTCTTCTGGTTATGCCTAGCATACATCTTTCCATACTTCGCTGTGTTGTTTGTAATCTTTGTACCATCAGTTTTGTTAGTGTCCAAGTTTCTGCTCCATAAGTTAGTGCAGGCAAAACACATTGGTTAAACACCTTTCTTTTCAAACAAAGAGGCATGTTACTCTTCAGAATAATATTGTTCTTCCCAAAAGCACTCCATCCATTTCTTATTCTTCTATTGATTTCATTCATGATACTGTTGTCTGGTGATATTTCTTGTCCAAGGCACACATAACTTTGCACTTCTTTAATCTCAGTGTTGTTGTAGACGATTTTCTTTTTTGATGCAAATGAATTGAACATCACCTTAGTCTTTTCCAAATTTATTTTTAATCCCACATTAATGCTAGCTTCTGCCAAATCTTTTAGCATATTTTGCAATTCTTCAGGGCTATTACTGAAAATTAAAATGTCATCAGCAAACCGTAGATGGCTTAAATATTCCCCATTTATTCTAATCCCTTTGTTTTCCCAATCCAGCTTCTTGAAAATACTTTCTAAGACAGCAGTAAAAAGCTTAGGCGAAATGGTGTCTCCTTGTCTTACTCCTCTTCCAAGCTTGAACTTCGCTTTTCCTTTGTCCAAACGGATGATGGCTGTTGCTTTCTCGTAGATCTTCTTTATGATATTGATATAAGGTTTGTCTATACCAATGTCCTCCAGAGAAGTAATTACTGCAGATGTGTAGACCGAAACAAATGCTTTTTCATAATCAATAAAGGCAAGGCAGAGAGGTAAATTATATTCTTTATGTTTTCCTATAACTTCCCTTACTGTTTGAATATGATCCATTGTGCTAAATCCACTTCGAAATCCTGCTTGTTCTCTAGATTGAGCTGAGTCCAGAGCTGATTCAAGTCTTGTCGTTAAAACTTTGGTGAAAATTTTATAAATCACTGACAGTAAGCTGATTGGACGGTAGTTTTTAATGTTTTCCTTTTCTCCTTTCTTATAAAGTAACACCATCACAGCATTATTCCAATCTTCTGGTACATCTGATTTCTCGAGACATTTGGAAAACAGTAAGGCTAGCATTTTTGCAAATTCTTCTTCTGCTTCTTTGATAAGGTCAATTGTAATTCCATCTTCGCCAGGGCATTTCCCTTTTTTCATGCCTCTAATGGCTTGTACAACTTCATCTGTCATCACTGGGATTATCTCTTCAGTTTCTGTTATGTTTACTAGTGGATCACGTAGGTTGATTTCCCTTTGATCTTCACATTTATATAGATCGTTATAGAATTTTTCGACAATGTGTACTATTTCATTATTGATTTTGGTGATTGTTCCATCTGCTCTCTTCAGTGCAAAAATACCTTTTCTTCCAACACACAGTTTGCACTTAGCTATTTTGTAAATGTTTTCCTCATCAATTACTTTAAAAAAAATAGAAAATGCAAGTAAAAAAAGTATGTATTATTTTATAACTATGATAAATAAATAAATAAATAAATAAACATAAATACCAACAATAATAGTAAGTTAAAAAAAAGACGGGACTTCTAGACTTTAATTATCTTGGATTTTCGTCGACACAAATATTAGTTTAATAATTGCAGAAAAACTATAAATTTTTATGAAACATTCGAAAATGTAAATATAATTTATTATGAAATTATAAAAAAGTTCAAAGATGCAGAATTCCCACTTCTGCTTAAACCGTACAATGCGCCAAAAAAAAAAAAAAAAAAAAAAAAAAAAAGGCATAGGATGGGACAGAACCTTTGCATTGCGTTCAGGAATTCCGCATGCTAGCGCTGCACCACAGAGACCTCGCTCGAAGTAGCAATCTATTGGGTATTTCTAACGTATGCTGAACTTTAACCCCGAATTTCTCAAAAACTAAGGGCCATTTGAAGGAAACCTTTGACCAGGATAGTTAGGGGTTTGACCTCTATAACATACCTTAAAATCATCAAAATCTGTGCGCACCATGTTTGGCGGTCTCCTTGTTAGTCCTGAAGTTTCTTCTCTCAATCCTCCTTCTTTTGCTAAATCAGTCAAATAGACTCCTCTGGCACCACGTGACTTTCACGTCGTTTCGTCTCCCTGAAGTCAGTGCCTTTGTTCGGTTTCATGCTAATACATGCCGTTTGAATGTATTTTGAGGTAAGGAGATTGCATGTAAATTTTTGTAATTGTCCCCAAACTGATCTTAAGTTCTTCAGATTTGTCAAATAAATGTTGATATTCGTATTTTTCTGCTGATACTAAACTGTTTATTCACTGACACTGCATTTATCATTTCATCATTGGACATTCAATTTATACGAATTTATTTCATTACTAGTTTATTTTCTAGGATTTCTCTGATGTCTGAAAATGCAGCCATTTACTAGTTTTAAACATAATGTCTAAGTAAATTCAGCTATGTGAATTCAAATGTGATTCACTTACGAACGTTAAATTGATTTTGAAGAAAATATGAAAGAATTAACCCATGTGTTAAAAAAACAAATTAATTCCACACAAATAACAATCCAATGCATTTCTGGTAGAGTGTTTAAAAAAACATTAGGTACAGTCAATATTACTTTTGATGTGAAAGATTAACAGACAGGCAGAGATACAGGGGTGGGAAGATGGAACAAATACACAGGGCCAATTTCCAAAATTGTATTTACATATCGCAGAAATTCTGCTGCAACTGTACAGCACTCGTGGATAAAAAAATTAACTAAAACTTATTGGTAATTATTAAGGTTTCAGGACGCTTTATACGTCACGCATACTTGACACTCGGCGCAAAGTGGTTAAGGGGACCAGAAAGGTTTAATATTAGTTATTAATATTTTTATAATGATTGAACCTTTAAAAATATGGTACTCTTGGTTCGAATGCGAAATCCTAAAATTAAGCTCCTACAAGCCGTATACATTGAACTGCTAACAGACGATATATGCGGCGGGCAAAACTTTAATCTCAGTTATCGCAAAATTCTGTTTTTCAGCCGTATAACCACATTAATTTCTAAACGATTTTAACGTATTTACACAGTAGCGCAGCCAGGATGAGTTTCAGAAGCTCAAAATTCCACTATTTTAATATTAATCGAAGTAAACTTCCTCATATGTAATTTTAGAGTTTCCTCGATTAAATAAAATAAAGGAACATTTTTTTTTTGAAAAAATAGTATCTAGTGCTATAGAGCCCACACCCTGGCTGATATACACGTTTCTTTTTTTTTTTTTAAATAAAATAAATAAAATTTTCCACAATCAATACCTAAAAAAAAACAACAGAATAAAATATTTATTTTGAAGTTTTCACAAAAAACTAGATGGAACCCATCAAAACTTGACGAAAAAAAAAATTACAATAACAATACTATTAGTAAAATAAGATTCTTTATTACATAAGAAGGGGGGGGGCGTATGAAACAGTCTTTCAAATATTTTATATTAAAAGTTTTTCCCCCAGTGAGTTACAGTACTATTTCCGATGCAAACTCCAAACAAACAATCCGTAAACAACTGTGTAATGCAAATCAGTATGACATTACCGCCATATTCCCCACGGGAAGAAAGAAATTTCCTGGACCTATGAAGTATCATATAAATAATATATTCCTACGTTCATCTCATATTCAGTCAATAAAAGAACATAGTAAATAAATTACTCAAACCCCCCCCCCCCAACTGTGATAATGCAACCGAATGAGCTCCTATGTGCATTCTCCCCAAACGCGCCGTCAAAATTTGACGTTGAAAAAAAAGTTTTAAAATTTTTAAATTAAAAGTTTTAAAATGTCTTCTTTAATCATTGTTCCTTTCAAATCCATATTTTCTGAAACGCATCCATTGTTTTAAGCTAATCAATTTTCATGTAAAGATAAAGAATTTTGTTTACAATACTAAATCAATCTGCTGATAAGGGAGATTTTTAATGTATTCAAGTGTAATTTATTTGTATGGGTTTCTTCGGTTCCTTTACATAATCAGGATGATTATTCCTTTTCCATCACAGTCGAGTATCTTTTCCCTCTGATACAGTTAAATGTCCAATGGATATTTAAAAAATATATAAAATACAGTTCCTAGCATATTCTGATGCAACACATACATCAATGAATTCAACATATTAATTTTATGTTAATCGTAAAGTAAAAATAGTAGTGTTTTTTTTTGTTTTTTTTTTACATATTTTAGTTTAGCGCCAAAATGCTCTATCTTATTGGACATCTATCTAGACAACAATATAACATTTATAATGATCTTATGATTTATCAGGAATTTTTTTTTTTTTTTTCAGCTTTTATGAGGGTTAGAAAAATCTATTTTCAATTCGGGCAACTTTCCCAGGGACTATGTTACATTATTAAATCAAACTAATGATGATTGTTGAGATAGAATTAAAAAATATTTCATGCTTGAAAATTATTTAAAAATTCAGTTTTTAAATAAATTTCAATCGAAAGCTAATTATTTTTCTAATTGATGATTTACAAACTGAAATTGCAAAATGTAGTAAAAAATTTAAATTTGTAGTATTTAGAAGTGATGTAAGCGCAATGAAAGCTAAAGCGATAGCGCCGTTTGTTGTCACAACCGTTATACATTTCTAAAAATTGCCAATGTTTTTTGGCTGGTGTCCAAAAGTAGACTACCATTTTCTGACATCGAAAGAGAAATTCACAGGCAAGGAAATAGGACTTTGCCGCTAATAAGGAACTGTTAAATGAACTTGTAACAAACCTGCCAAAATAATTCCTATAAAATATTAGCTTTACATTGTTTATTCTAGCGAAAAATACAATCATTATTTAAAGTTTTTTTTTGTTTTTGTTTTACCATCACTTTATTTTTAATCATTTTAATTTTCCTGAAATCCATTTCTTTTAAATGCTAAAAGGTGTAAATTAACAACATAATACAAAGTAAAATAACTTTTATTAAGTTGTTTGACATGTTTCAACTCACTCCGAGTCATTTTCAAAAACAAATGAGAATATTCCATAATTGCACGGGCTTTGACGTTATTTAGCATGCTATCATTTAATTTTCATGCACTTTTTAAAAAAATCACGTTATCTTTTATTTTTACTTGGTTGTTTATTTTCATATCTGTAACCATGGAGTAATTCGAGCGATAATTTCGGTAAGTTAAAATATGCTGTATCGTTACATATTGTATTTTTGCGTGTTAGTATCTCTATGGTTTCTCTTATTATGGACGGATAGTATAGACTTGAGGGAAAAATCATTTTACTTTCATTGAAATTTATTTGGATGGTTTCTTCTTGATTTAATCTTGCCAGGGCTGTGGTTTTTCTATTATACTTAATATCAGCTATATGCTCCTTTTTTCTGTAACTAAATTTTCTGCTGGTCATGCCAATATAGTAATTCTTGGATTCGGATTCTAGGATATTGGCATGATCAGCAGGAAATTTAGTTGCAGAAAAAAGAAGCATAACAGGAGCAGAAAATTTTCGAACAATTGAATGTACGATAACAAATCTGTGTCGAAATATGTTTATAAATGACGAATATATATCATCATATATAATGAAGAAGTATAATGAAGCAGTCGGGACAATGAAGAAGTACCAGACTATTTTTCTGCATTTTATAATTTTATTAAGAAATACATATTTTTAAGATTTGCTGAATCACTTATTTGTTTACTTTTTCATACATTATATTTTTGAAGGTTGCTAGTTCTCTTATTCTTTTAAATATCCGCTGCTTATATAAAAATAGCGTGTGTTCTCTGTGGTGTTTTGCATAAACGTTGTAAAATTCAGGTTATTAGATTTTATCCAACTTTGGTGTCATAACTGCTGATGAAGCAGTCATTTATGGCGATTTTCTGTTAACTGTAAAATGTTTGTTTTTGGTATAGCCCGAACTAAGAAAAAATTGGGTACTTTTCCGTTATACGGACACCATTGTCACCAAGCATACATTTACATACATTTAATACATACATTTACATGTATGGCATGGTGTCCGTATAACGGAAAAGTACCAAAGTTTGCGATCGATCAAATAATTGAATTTCGTTAAGCATTAAATTTTCTTATTTTTAATCTGAGAAATAAACAATAATCATGGATTTAATTAATTTTGTAATATGCGGTGCAACCAAAACAACTTTGATTAAATCGGTTCGCAGACGCACCGGGGTTGATTTTTGGCGCCTAAATGAAGATTTTTGCTTTGTATGGCAACCTGGTTTTTTATAATAAAATAGAATATGTGTGCAAATAAATAAAATAAAATAGGTACTTTTATGTTAGCTGGGCGTCAGGGATAACTCTCCAAATCTTGTTTCAATTGGAATAATTTAAATTGCAACATTTTACGTGAGATTTGTTATTGATATTGATATGTTTATGTTTAGATATTTTATTATGATTATATTTTAGCTAATTTTAAGCAATTTTTTAGAGATTTTATACTACAATGTTAAAATATTATCTAGTTGATATTAGCTAATGTAAAAAAATTGGCAAACCACGGAGTTCAGAGAATAAACTCTATGTCCCGTAACAGTGGGAGTTGCCAGCTTTATGACGTCATATGCAGAAGTAAAAGTTTAATTGAAAATTACGGCTAATTAATTAAATTTTCGAACAAACGAATGCACGATAACAAATCTGTGTCCAAATATCTTTCATTAAAAAAAGAATGGTGTAATTTGATGCAGTAGTTTGTTCTCACGGATTGTCGAAAGAAATCGCTTAGCGTCTTAAATATATAGATATGTTAAGTTTTATGTGTTTTCAATATTTCATTGTACATTTTTTTTTGTTTTGTTTTATTTCAGGTATAAACGAGAGGACGGTGGATAAAACAGAAAAAAACGACTGAAAAATATGTAACCAGCACTGTCGTGAATAAACTATCTTTGCAAGCTTATTTTGTCGTAAAATGTTAAAATTTTAGTTCTTGTTTTCTACAATGTAACAATTCTTTTTTTTTTTTTTTTTTTTTTTTTTTTTTTTTTTTTTTTTTTTTAAATATAAAACATAGATGCAAATGAAATAATAATATAAATTAATTACAGACTTCGTAATGCACGATCAAACTGTAGTCAGTATTCGTAATTTAAAAATTATCTCATACCTTTAACTGGTTTTAGTAAAAGGTATTGTTCTTCGCAATTTTGAAAGTTTAACCCTTAAATTTCTAGAGTATCAAATTCGCAACACTTTATATTTAACTTTTAATAAATAAAGTTCTTCTCAGCCACTATATTTAGACCGAAATATTAATCCTTTAAAAAACCACATAAATATGCTACTAAATAAACGTAAAAATTTTCTTAAAATTTATGGTATTTCATACTTAAAATTAGAAAAAAAAAATCTAAAAGAAAAAATTATGCATTGAAAGGTTAAGGAATGGACACCAGCAATTTAAGATAGATTTTTAATTTTATTTAGTAGCATGTTTATGTGGTTATTACAGCATTAATATTCCGATGTAGTGGTTGAGAAGAACTGGATTTAATTATTAAAAGTTTAATAAAAAGTATTGCAAATTTGATATTCTAGGCATTTAAGGGTTAAGCAGTTATTTAACACGTACGTTGACGGACACTTGCGTCTATAGACGTCAAAGCGAAGTTCACTATGTGGCATGAAGGAAATAGCCGTCCAAAACGAAACGGTCGTTTTTAGACACTACGGCTATAGCAGCACAAATGTGCATTTACCGGCGTACAAGTAGAAGCCCAGTGTCATGTTTTGGAAACAATTTTTTAGGTTGAAGTTCGTTTTCCACCTGTTATACGAGTTGCAGCGTCAGTATGCACGTGTAGGGTGGCTAGTGGTCAAGGAAAAATACAGTAAAAAAATTGATAATTACCAGTATATTCTTATAGAAAAATTCAAATTCATTATTTGATCGAATGATCAACATAAATTTTTCCGCAAGAATATACTGGTGTTTATCAATATTTTGACTGTATTTTTCCTTGACCACTAGCCACCCTGACGTGGTTGTGAAAGGAGTGTGCAACCTAATTAAAGGGGCTGAATTAATCAAAATTAAGTTTATTTAAGCAGAAAGAGTAAAACTATGCTTCTAATATTTTAAAAATTACAAAAACATGTAGTGTCAATTTTCGAACTTCACTTGTTCCTACTGTTCGTCAATGTGTTATATTAGTCGGATGTGGCAATCACAAAACCTTCTTCTATCTCATACAGGTTTCACATACACTAAAAACGAAACATCATCAATTTAAAACAAAGTCTAACTGAATCTAAAGTTTTATTAAATTCCGTACATTAGTCCTTGAGACATAATTATAGCTCAAATCGTGTAAATCCTCAAAAATGCAGCATACTAGCACTACCTGTTGAGAGATTTACACCAAAACCTAATCAACAACAACTTATGCCAACGTTGAACTGAATCTAAGGTTTGCTGAAATTATGTGCATTAGTTCTTGAGATATAGTTATCTTGGAAATCATGAAAAAAGGAACATAGCAGGGCTACCTGTCGGGCTAACTACACCTAAACGAAATGAGCATCGATTTATATCTATGTCTAACAGAACACGAAGTTTGATAAATTCTGTGCATTAGCTCTTAAGATATAGCTATCGTGAAAATCATAAAAAGTAACATAGCAGCGCCACCTCTTGGGATATCTACACCAAAACATAATCAGAATTTGATGAAAATCAGTACATTAGTTCTTGAGATAGAGCTATTGTAGAAATGCCAAAAAATGTACCCAAGCAGAGCCACCTTTTTGACGATTTACACCAAAAACTAATCAGCACCAATTTATATCAGGGACTAACTGTATCTAAACTTTTATTAAATTCCGTGCATTAGTTCTTGAGATAGAGCGCCCACAAAATTTGTGTCACTTACAGACAGACAGACAGACAGTCAGACAGTCACAGACAGACTTACAGAACCACAGACTCAAGTACAGACAAATCGTGTTCAGGACCTTCTAAAACGTATAACTTCTTCTTGTAAAGATAGAAAAAAGTAAAAATATCGAGCACATTAAGGCGAAAACAAAACAAAGGTCTTCTAACAGCTGGACTTAAGTACACCATGTCTTAGACACTATCGAATTTGAAAAATCCTTGTTACTCGCAATTGAAAAATCCTAAATCCTAAATCCTCGCAAATGAAATTCAAGCAGATTATTAATTTAGATAATTAATACTGCATCATACATGTTTAAATATTTTTGTAATAATTAAAGTTTTGTTTAAAACTGTTCCATATATTAAATTTATCTAAATCGGATATTTTAAAACGTTCATATTTTCATTTATATTAATTCCTATTCCCCATTTTAAATTGACTTTTATGCAAATTTAAGTAGATTATATATTTAAAAAGGGAGACTTCTACCTTTAGTTCCGATACGAGGCAAAGCGTAATATTTATTTTTATCTGCTTTTCCGAAATTAATCTATTCGTTAAAATTAATATTTTGGGTATTGATATATGTCCAAACAAAACATTTTACAGCAGGTAAAATTATAAAGGGTGTCCGAAAAATCTGGAAACGGTCAAATAATTCGAGAAATATACATAGGATTAAAAAACGGGAACTTTGATATCCCTAAATAGATTTTTCAAACTATTGAACATGCATTTTTCCGTTTTTCAATACGATGTATATTTCTCGAGTTATTCGAGCGTTTCCAGACATTGCAATGTAACTATTATCACAGCATTGCACTCAATTACAGTGCCATCTACAAAGTTTCGAAAAAAATGTTCAGTACAACAGTTACGTACTTTTCCCCGTAGAATCCGAATCTGCAATAAAAATGGGGGTCATAATTTAAGATGTCAAAGTTGCCACCCTGTCATCCCCGTGGGGGCAAAGTTGGGGGATGGCAACTTTCATATCCCTAAATATATTTTTCAAAAATATTGAACAATGCACTTTGCCGTTTTTCAATCCGATGTATGTTTCTCAAGTTATTTGACCGTTTTCAGACTTTTCGGACATCCTGTATATTAATTATATTTTAATATTTATTATATATTAATATATAATTGATTATATATTTATTATTATTATTATTATTTTACGCAAATAAAATCTATATAGTTTTAAACACAAATTATACTTTTTTTCCTATTTTACTCTTTAAATAACAAAAACGGTGATTTGATACTAGTTCTGTATGTGTGTTTTTTTACTGTATTTTTTTTTCTGTATGTGTGTTTTATCATGGTATTTCTTGCATCAGTTAAAGCGAATATTTTCTTATAAACAAACTGGTGTTACCTTAAAACCTGATGTAATAAACATAACGTTGCGAAAACGCAACGTCAGTCTGCAATGGGTTAACTTCTTTTAGTAAACGGTATTGTTTTATGGTGAATTTTGAAACATTTAAGTAATGATTATAAAAATATCAAGCATATTAAAGTTCGACCTTATTAAAGCTGTTCTAAAATCTGCACTTAAGTACTATATGTATTAAACAATACCGCATTGTAATATATTTTCAACTCGCCATTAAAAAATCGCAAATTCTAAATCCTCGCAACTGAAATGCAAACATATTATTAATTCAGATAATCAGAAATTTATCATACCTGTTTAAAACCTTTCCATTTATTAAATCAATATCTCCCGGATATTTTTAAAAAGTTCATATTTGCATTTATATTCCTTTCTATGCGGCATTTCAAATGGATTTTTATGCAAATTTAAGTAATTAAATATTCGAAAAAGTAGTTTTATACCGGTATATTCCGGTTGGATGAAAAGCGGTATATCTATTCTTTAGTCGCATTTCTGTAATTAATGTATTCGTTAAACTTAATTTTCGATATTCATGTATGCCCAAAGAAAACATTTTGCCGCAGGTAAAATATCGTAAAATATTCTTTTCTAAAATCTTTAGAACTTTAAAAATAAAATTATTGTTTTCTCCTATTTTAATATTTTTGTTTTCTTAACGACTTAAAATTGCTTAAACTGCGGATATCTAGTTTTATTTCCCAGTTGATTGTTACAATTTTGCAATTTGAATTATTGGTCCATTAAGGGTACTTGATACCCATTGGCGGCTTCTGAATTGATTTATTTGTGGTACTAAATGCATGGCTGCCAAATTGGCTGCCATTTATTATTTTCATATCACTATTTTTTGAACCGAAAACTTTGCTTGATTTATTGGTAGAAAGTTTTGCCGTTAAACAAGTATAAGCTTTCTTTTAAAAATAATAGTACGAAAATATTAAATTTTACAGCCATGCATTTAGTGCCCCCAAAATTATCAATCACGAGCTGCCACTGTATGAAACCCTAGATTTGGCGATAAATGGTGATAAAGTTTCCAATTTTTTATTTAAAAGGTATTTACGCATCGTCTGAAAAAGGCTACTGGAAGATCTGATGATTTTAAATTATTGAAAAAGCCTTTTACTATATCCATTGTTTTTAACGGATTCAAAGTTTCGATATTTAAATTCCTTTCTGACAGTTTTTTATGCATATCTATAGTAATAAAATAAAGTTTCGCTCTGTGTGTGTGTCTCTGTGTGTGTCTCTGTGTGTGTCTGTGTGTGTGTGTCTGTCTGTTGGCGATGGCTAGAAAAATGTAGCCCAAGTCTGAAAATTTAGGTGCGGATAGTCCAAAGGTCTGACCATCTGCACCTGAGTCTCAGAATTTTAATATTTTGATAATTACTCAAGATATTAATTAGAATATCATTAAACATCGCATCGAAAATGCCGTATTTAAATCAAAATTGGTAAAAAAAAAAGAACTGCTGTTGTGGATTTGCTAGCGGAAATGAACGAATTCGAAATAATTTTCTAATTAGCGAATTTTAAGAAAGCTAATTAGGTTATCTATTTGAAAATTTCTGAGCATATGTAAAAATAAATAAATCAATAAATAAAAAATAAAATCTGCATCCTGCTGTGCAATTTTTGAAAAAATGGGCTGGTAATTTTTCTTAATTTATGCAAAAAACTGCCAAAAATCTGCCGGCGCCAGTGAAAAAAACCTGAGAAAGTTTCAGACAGGGATCAAATTTAATTAAAAACTGAACAAAAAGAGATCTGCTTTTCTGGACGACCCCTCCATTTTGCCCCTTCTGTTTGCAAAAATGGAAGGAAATAATTACCAATTTTTACTAATGAACAAAAATTTAGATAACTATTTAAGATATAGATTTGAAATTGAGGGTGAGAAGGGGTATCATCTGCCGGCTTTTTTAGTGTAGCGTCTTCGTTATGTTCTAGTTATCAGAAAAATTTAATTATTTTTATAATGTTCACGTTAATGTAGGTGAGGTGGTTTTCTTAAACAAATTATTCGTTATATTTGCGGGTATGGAGTGAGAGGGGGGTAAACGCCTTTCCCTGATGTGCACAAAACAAATTCCATTTAAGAAATTTAAGATTTGTAGCTTCTAATGTAGCCTTTTATAACTGTTATGTATTGAGAATACAGGAAATTTCAAATAACGATTTTCGTAAAAATTAAATTTATGTTTCTAATAAAAGTACACAACCCGTATATACCTGTTGGATACCAACAACTAAAGTAAATGAATTGTTGTTGAGCACTTGACCAAGTGCTCCCTGGCGGGCAATCCTACAAGTTTCATTATCTAACTGTGCATTCTTATCTCGTGCATAGGTGCCAACCTCAATATTCCGTCAATATGCGGGTTAATTTGACCCAGTTTAACAGCGCTTCAAACCAGAAAAAATATTGGATGAATCTTTATTTATTCATTTTCAGGTTTCTACTTGGAATTTATTTAGTTTCATTTCTTAAAAAAATTTCTGGTGCGAAACGTGTTAAACCTGGGTCAAATTAGCCCGCATATTACGGAATATTAATGAGAGGTTGGCACCTATGCTCGTGTTCTATGGGCCCGATCACGACGGCTTTTAAGGGATTCGACTTGGTTTTCGTTCGTGTTGATGATTTTAGTTCCATCTTCCACAGCCAATGGGCGCTTTATTTTCTTGAGTTCTGGGTCTGATTTCGACGGGAATTGGTTCATTCAACTCACTTCATACAACGAGTACCCGTGTTGGATGTTCGTATGTAACAAATTGCGCCCTCTGGCGGTGAAAAGCGGAAATAAAGGATTTTGAGCGCAGCACGCTTGCTTTACGGTGCTGGAGGCAGCGGGGACACGATTTGCAGTTTCGTTCGGAATGTGCTTTCATTGGAACAGGGTGCGCCCCCTGGCTGCTGAAGGTGGAACTAAAAGAGTTTGCAGTGCTTGCGCTGCATGCCTACCATACGGTGCTGCAGACAGCGGGAACACGCGTTTTAACAGAATGCGCTGGTATCGGCGGAAAGTGGAACTAAAGGATTTTCAGTCACCATGCAAAGCACTTTTAAATAAATAACTTTATACAACATCGGGTTACAGATATAAAATCATACAAACTTTAGTTTTGTTTAAATTAATTTCACGGGCACGAGAAACGCCGGTCGGGTCATCTAGTATATAATAAAAAGCCCGAAACTCCAACATATATTTTTTAATTGAGTCTTGGGCGATATTTAAAGGACTTTTCATAAAATTAGGGACTAGATTTTCAGTAATATATATAGTTAATTTTTCAAAATGTAATGTCAAGGCTATAGTTATTTTTACTGCAATTTCACGTACGTCACGATATTTTATTTATTTTTTCTTAACATATTTAATCTCTTGAAAACCGTTATAAAACATTCTTGTAACAGGGTTCGTACGGGGTCCTGGAATTTCCAGGAACAGTATTACCTACCGCCGATGCGACCTTCCACCAGTAAAAAGGAATAGATATGTTTGTCAAAATTATGACTAAAATTCGGCATAAATAAGGAATTTAAATAACCAGAAAATTTCTATACAAATTTCCTGGTCGAAAATTTCTTCGGCTGTGTTCAGCCCCATCAAAAGCGATTACAGTTTCATGCTCACTATTTTGAGGATATGTAGATTGCTCCTTACAAATGATAAAATGTTACGTGTTTTGAACGGCTAGGGTGCTTAATATGTCATCGAACTTAATCTTTCGAACTTACCCATTGTGCAATCTTAATTTTAATTTTTCGAAAAGTACTTTACAAAGCTAATCTTAACAATACAAAAAACCTTCAGGGGCAAAGTACTCTTGTATTTTCGTATGGTATCTCACTACCTTTTATCGCAAAATTTCTGTTATTAAATAAGGCAACTAATTCTTTGCGAAAATAATGGTACTGAAAATAAAAGTTTAGTACTTTCCTGGCAACCATGAATTCCCTTGACTGTTAAAGTGATATTAAAACACGTAATACGTTGATAAATTTAGATACAAATAAGTCACATTTTAGCACAACCACGCGGAGTACATAGTTTCTAGAAAAGTTATTAAATGACAAGAAATATATAATCAAACTAACAAAAATTAGTTAAGAGCCTAGGCAGGTAACGATAAAATACTCAGGTTTTCTTTTAAAGTATAACTTATGCATTTCAATATTTTAAAATTATTTTATTTGAAAGGATATATGTGGTCGGGTCAGGGGTGCAAAAATCTAGTCGTCAATGGGCTGATTTCCACCACTAAATTTTATTAGTATTCTTCGTCAAATTTTATTAGTATACTTTGCCTAAATTTTATCAGCATTTATATTAGGCGAAGAATACTAAAAAATTAGTGGTGGGAATCGGTCCATTGGAGCCTAGATTTTTACACCTTTGGGTCGGGTTTTTCGTACATTTTCGAATTTGTTTGCAGTTTTTACCTCTAAATAAGCTTACACATTCGAAAAGTGTTTTGAAATTAAAAGTGACATCCACCTCATACGGTCTATACAGAAAAAAGGGATTTCTAAATGTAAGGATCGCCCAAATGGAAGTGGCTTTGCTGTAATAACTCCGTCATTTGAAGAGAAATATGACTGCGTATGCTCGTATAGAGGACGCAGAGTGCTGGGGATGCTTGTGATATTGTCAGATCCCACCAGATGCATGTGTGATAGCGTGGGAGCACGTTAAAAGGCATCGTTCGCATCATGGATGCCTCCAAACGGTGTCAACGCGCGGTCGTGCAATTTTTAACAGCGGAAAATGTGAGTGCTACGGAAATCTATCGTCTAATAGAAAATGTGCATGGCACGCAGATCGGTATTCCGATGGTGTAGGGATTTTCGTTGTGGAAGAAGCAGTACTTCCCCCTCGAACATCCCCCTTACAGCTCAGACCTCTCACTGTGTGAGTACCACATATTAGGTCCACTCAAGAAATCTCTGAGGGACGGCGATTTGCCGACGATAATGAGGTCCAAGCTACCCTTGAAAATTGGTTCCACAACCAACCCCGGAGCTTTTTCACCCAGGGTATCCATCGTCTCGTTGACCACTGGGACACGTGTTTCAACCTACAAGGTGACATTATCTAGCCTATCTGTTACGTCTGTATTACTTCTTTCTTTTGTATACTAATTTAGATTAATAACATTAACCCTTTCAGGGGCAAGCAATTTTGTTCCTGTAACATCGAACTCACACCGGTATTTACGAAAGAATTTAGTTCAAAATAAGGAAAAGCAATTTTTCAACTTTTTTCGTCAAAGTTAAAAAAGTAAAATTTAACTAAAAGTTTCTGTTTCGAATCAGATTAAAATTAGGTGGTATATAATATATACCACCGCCCCTCAAAGGGTTAAACCATTTCTCAAACCGACTGTAGTGCCACTTACATTTGGACGACACATATATTAAAATGCAAATGATAAATTTGAGAAAGAACGCTGCTACTGGTTTAACATTAGCTTACGATTGTCTTCGGTTTACTAGCGTAGATATTTAACCCTTCTTTGCATGAGTTTTTCTTTTACAATTGTGTTTTTTTATACATATATTAAATATTAGACACCAGAAATTTTAAGATAGATTTTTAACTTTGTTCAGCTACATAGTTCACGGGAAATTTACTGGATTAATATTTCTATATAAATATAGTGGTGGCGAAGAAGTTGATTTATTTATTAAAAGTTAAATAAACAGTGATGGAAATTTACATCACTATGCAATTAAGGGTTAATAATTAGTGCAGCAAGTATTACACCAATTTTAATATGTATATTATATATTAATTTAAATTTTATAAATGTATAGAAGCTCTTACACAATCTAAAAATAAATATTTTTTGTGTAATGCATTTATATTAATGATTACACAGAAGATAAATTAGAGTAAATTTTCTTATATTAAGAATAGATTTGCGTCGAGTTCAGATATGTGAGTTTTGTGAACATAAACTCTGCAATTTTATATCTAATTGACTGTAAGTGAGCGACTAGAATATTTATACTGAATCTGGACTGCCACACTTTCTGACTTTTGAATAACGTTGTTACCAAACTGAAATATTTACTTTTTTTTAACGACCAAAATTTGCGATTAAATAAAGTGGATATTATTAACCGTAGAGTGTTACTCAGAAATAGACAGCTTTGAGACCTATGAGAATCGCACAAATCGAAATACCAGCTAAACTATCATTTACATTGATGTACCGTATATACTCGCATATAAGTCGATCCCCAAATTTTAGAATAAAACATGTTTAATACCGATTTTTTACAATAGCCTTAAATAATTTAGAATTAAATGAAATTAAATAAGGCGTAGAAAATCATTCTGAATTACCGGTATTAAATTTGTTTTCATCTCAAATTCTGGAGTCGACTTATACGCGAGAGTATACGGTCTTTCATTTTTGTTAACTCATTGTATATGGGAGGAGTAAAAATACCATTGGTGATACAAAATATTGCTGTAACCGTAAATTTTTTAAAAAGAGATATGTAAGCAATCTTTCTGAAGTTGTTTAAGTTGATACTGACTTTTACTTGCATATTTTTATGCTGATTTAAAAAAAAATAGCATTTATACAAATGCAGTTGAAATAGTTAAACTTAAAAGTCAAGTTTCTTCATAATCATAAAATGAAAGTCATGCTCGTGATGCATATGCTTAATACGCGATCCCGTGTAATACGCGCATTTTTTCCAGTTCTCATGAACATTGCACATAAGACTAATGCAAAAATATCACGTTTAATATGCAAACGGTTATTACGTGAACCTAGCTTAATACGCGATATACTTTTTATCCCATAGGGCGAACAACCATGCTTAAGACGCAATTCATATCCCAAGATATGAATTTCTTCTGTATTATCCTGTGTTGCCAATTTAGCGGATTTTCTATTCAGATATCTATCATTATGTCCAAATAGGTTATAATCGCCTTATTTAATTGTAGATTAATGGAGGTGAATATTACTGTTACAGAGTTGCCAAGTCTCCGGCTTTTTGAACACCAGTAATTTTTTTGAGAAAATGTTGTTCTTTTAAATCGCAAAATGCCCCGATTCAACAAAACAACATTTTCTGTACTAAATTACTGGTATCCAAAAAGCCGGAGACTTGGCAGGTCTGCTGTTAGTAAATAGTGGTGTTTATTTGAATACAAAACTGGCTAAATTAGCAGTATTTCAACTCTTCTTTAATTTCTTGTTTAAAACAGATTACCAGGGTTCGTACGCTTTTACAGCATTTTTTTAATAGAATTTTTCTATTTAATATTTAAATAGCAGAAACTATAGACACCTTGTCCAGTTACAGGATTTTCAATATTTTCTGCGTTTAAATAAGGCGAAAAATTCTATTACAAAATTGTGGTTAAAGCGTACGAACCCTGCGCATGCCACATATGAAAACAAGTTTTTTTAAAAAAACTTTATGGATATTATTAATATAAGTCAAGATAAAAACAAATACCCAACTGGAATATCCGCTTAATAGAGTAACTGCATTACCCAAACGAACATACAAATCAACAAAAAAGCTACAGGTACAATTGTGGTAAAATAGTACGAACTCTGAATATTTTTCCATAACGCACAAATATTAGAATTCTGGACACCACGGTCGCACACAAAATCTCAAAACTCACTTGATTCCTACGGTACGCGGCACGCATATAAAAAAGTAGTTGCGAACACTTCCATAGTCTGTCGTAATATAATTAAATGTTTAAATCTTAACAAACAAATAGAGCTATGCATAAACAGTTGATTTTACTTTTGTATAGAAATACAAAATGAATGCAAGTATTTTAAACAATAACGAAATATTCTATTTAGTTGTTGTTGTAGAAATACTGAATACTAGATTATATTGTTAAGTATACTTTATTCATGACATATCTTTACTTTGCATCACTCGTAAAATATTGAATAATGCATATCACTATTCTAAGAAGTATCCGAATGATGCAATATTTAATTCTCGATGATATATTCTATTCTTTTCTGAATCTAAGATCCTTACTGTTTCTATTTTTACTCCCGAGAGGCGATTGCATGCTTATATGAACCAGTATGGATTTTTCTACATCAGTTCACAACAAAAAGGAAATAAAAATGTTTCTAAGGGATAAGTAAGCGATTTATAATAACAGAAGCGTTATTTTATTTTTTTTTTTTCAAAATATAACTTTTGCTATTTCTATGTTTACACTGTGATCATTCCATAAACTGTTATTTATTTTCTGTTACATTATGGCTAAGTTTTAAAATGAGATATTTTCTTCAGACTTTTTAAAGTTCAAATAAACTTTTAACACTACACTGCATTTTTTTTTATTGGATGCATTTATTTTTATACTCATATTCGATACCAGAAATTTTAAAGAGTAATTTTAATCCTAATTTAACTGTAAACTTTTGTGTATATGTAAGGATATAGAATATATTTTATTTAAATACAGGGGTTGCAAGGAAGTAAATTGATTTATATTACCTTACATCAGGGGTGCAAAAATCTAGGCGCCAATGGGCCGATTCCCACCACTAAATTTTTAGTATTCTTCGCCTAATAAGAATACTGAACAAATTTAGGCAAAGTATACTAATAACATTTGACGAAGAATAGTAATTAAATTTAGCGGTGGGAATCAGCCCATTGGCGCCTAGAATTTTGCACCCCTGCCTTACATTTTAACTGAATCATATATGTGTCTTATGATAATCGAAAAATCAGGCTCTTTGGAAAGTGCCTCGGCTGTTTCCAAATAGCCAGGCTAATTGAAGAATTAGCACCTTCTTTACTAATTAGCCTGAAATTTTACAGGCTTATTGCAAAAGAACCTATGCAGGTTGGGACTAAGTGGAATATGACCATTTGTTTCTCAATCAGCCTTATAATTTTAGACTTATGACAAAGAACCTATACAGCGTTAGGGAAATTGAAAAAATGACCATTTGTTTCCAATAAACCTGATTTATTTAGTCTTATCTCATTGAAGCTATGCAGTTATAACCCCTGAACTGTTGAGCTTTTTCGACACCATAAACTAAAAATAGGAACGATACACCACTTTCTGCGTACTAAAATATTTGTTTCATGTAATCGAAAAATGTCTGCCAAATAATAAAGCGAAAATAAAAAATAATAAAAAATTAGTGGTACCCAAAAGTTTTCAGTAACGAAACAAGTAAACTGTTCGGGTATATATAAAAACATTTCTGACTATGAAAATTTTATCATAGAATGTAGAATGACTAGTTGCATTTGTTTCAACATTACTGAATAAATATCGTTTTTACGTCATATAATTATATACTTTTAAGTGTTTTTTTATGCTACTCGAATTGAATCTTTTCTTTCTATTACTTATATATACTTGCGTGCAGGGGTGCAAAAATCTAGGCGCTAATGAGCTGATTCCCGCCACTAAATTTTATTAGTATTCTTCCTCAAATTTTATTAGTGTACTTCGCCTAAATTTTATCAGTATTCTTATTAGGCGAAGAATACTACAAAATTGGTGGTGGGAATCAACCCATTAGCGCCTAGATTTTTGCAACCCTGCTGGCGTGTATTAGAGAATCACCCTTTAACCGACATTTGTTTCCCTACGAAACCGCATAACTTTAAGTTCGAAATTCAACAATGACAGCGGATTTTAATAGAAATGTTTTTCATTTGTTATGTATGTGGAATATCGCTTTTTTCTTATATACCAATAAATTTGTTTTTAATTTCCTGTGTCAATCATTTAGTTCAGCATTTCAGCAATTGAAGTGCTTTATCCGTTAAAGGGTTAAAAATAGTTGTGATTTTTTCGGTTATAAAATATTCAATATTGTATAAGAATTTGTTATAAATACAAAGAATGCTCAAATTAAACGAGTCCATTTTATTTATGACTAAGTAAGATTTAAATGATAGCATTATGTGACATAATAAATATTTATATAGCAGTCCTTCGATCGACCATTGCACTAGACTGTATAAATGGAATGATTTTTATATTTAATTTTTATTTTGTAACTATTAATATCATATTGCTAAAAACGTTCAATAGTTGTAAATTTAATACTAATGAATCACTTAAAAATAAACACAAATAAATATTTAAACAGTTTCAAATATTGAGGAAAAACAAATTGGGTGTCGTGATATTTTAATCTAGGCGATATTCATTTTTTTTTATATTCAGATGAATGCAATTATCGAATCTATCAGTAAAATATGCATGAACTAGTCATATTACTTAATCTTGTCGCCTACAGTTTAATTTTAAAAAGAGTAATGCATGAATATTTAATTATGCATTTTTTTCTTTTCCCCAAAACCCATTTCACGCAAGATTGCTATTAAAAATCCCCATACAATTTCCATATATTTTACTAACTACACAATCTTGAAACATTTGCAGCAATTCTGAATACTATTTCATATTATTTAAAGATCAATCAAATTATAAATGTATTGTTCTTTTTAAATTTGTATTTCTTTTTTTTTTTCTTTTTTCTCTTTTTTAAGCAGAAAAATTCTCAAAGCGAGAATTTTATAAAACTCATAAAATCCCATAACTCGTAAAATATTTGTTTTAATATTTCAATTCTAATTTTAAAGTTAAACTACATATTATTTTATTCTGCTTTTGAGCAATTAAAAACTAACTTATCATTAAGCTATCTGAATACTAAAATTGTCGTAAATTTATGATCGCCATTTCTAAACACAGAATTATCTTTTCAATAAATAAGGTAAATATTACTTTAGGAAAATTCTGGTATATTTCCCTTGAGCCATACGATCCATGCTTGTTCATTCAGTATTTATAGATTAAGCATTTTATATCGCATAATTAAATATAAGTAAAACAATTAAACTTTATTACCGTTTAAATATTTTACTTTTCATAAAAAAGCATACGAGTACATTGGAAATAAAATAATTATGCAAGGCATTATGAAAAAAAGAGTAAAAAATTTAAAACTAGTCGGATGTGCCAAAACCAAAACCTTCTTCTATCTCACACAGGTTTCGCATATTTTAAAATCGAATCTCAGCACCAATGTATATCAAGGTCTAATTGAATCTAAAGTTTTATTAAATACCGTGCACTAGTTCTTGAGATATAACTATCGCTAAAATCGTGGAAATCCTGAAACATGCAGCTTAGCAGAGCCCCCTGTTGGTAGCTTTACACAGAAACCTAATTAACAACAACGTATATCAACGTCTGACTGAATCTGAAATATGATCCGTGCATTAGTTCTTGAGATATAATTATCGTAAAAATCATGAAAAAAGTTTCATAGACTTTCATAGAGTTTCAGAGTTTCCACCTGTTGGGCTATTTTCCCCGAAATGTAATCAAAATCCATTTATGTGAAGGTCTAACAGACGCTGAAGTTTGATGAAATTATCTGTATTACTTCTTGAGATATAGCTATCGTGAAAAACATGAAAAAAGTAGCATAGCAGCGCCACCTGTTGGTAAATCTACACCAAAATGTATTCAGCGTCTATTTATGTCAAGGTCTAACAGAATCTGAAGTTTGAGGAAAATCAGTGCATTAGTTCTTGAGATAGAACTATTGCGGAAATTGTGAAAAATGCATCATTGCAGCGTCACCTGTTGTGCGATTTACACCAAAAACTAATCAGCACAAATTTATAATAGGGACTAACCAAATATAAAGTTTTATTAAATTCCGTTTATTAGTAATATTCAAATTTTAATTGCTTAATAGGCGTATAGCCAACATAGTGAAAAAGTACCCAAGCTGGGACTTGAACCAGGGTCATCAGATTAGCGCACTGACGTTCTACGACTGACGTTCTACTTAGGAACGATATTCAGCCTGGAACTCTTTCACCATAACGTGTTGGCAAGGCTACATAGGCAGCACAAGATGGAATATTTTCCGTGAGCCGCCAACCCTGGGGCAAACACGAAATTAAAGAGAATACAGCATCGACAATTGAATAAATTCATAGTTAATACTTGGAATTTTTTTTCCAGAGAAAATTTTCTCACGCCTTGCATTGATAATATTCAAATTTTAATTGCTTAATAGGCGTATAACCAAATGTTGGCAAGGCTACAAACGCAGCACAAGATGGAATATTTTCCGTGAGCCGCCAATTCTGGGGCAAACACGAAATTAAAGAGAATCCAGCATCGACAATTGAATAAATTCATAGTTAATACTTGGAAATTTTTCCAGAGAAAATTTTCTCACGCCTTGCATTCATAATATTCAAATTTTAATTGCTTAATAGGCGTATAGCCAACAATGGTGAAAGAGTTCCAGGAATGGTGGAACGTTAGAAGGTCCAGATGGTGGAACATTATGGTGAAAGAGTTCCAGGCTGAGTACGCCTATTAAGCAATTAAAATTTTAATATTATGAATGCAAGGCGTGAGAAAATTTTCTCTGGAAAAAAATTCCAAGTATTAACTATGAATTTATTCAATTGTCGATGCTGGATTCTCTTTAATTTCGTGTTTGCCCCAGGGTTGGCGGCTCACGGAAAATATTCCATCTTGTGCTGCGTTTGTAGCCTTGCCAACACGTTATGGTGAAAGAGATCCAGGCTGAGTATCGTTCCTAAGTTGTTCAGTTGGTAGAACGTCAGTGCGCTAATCTGATGACCCGGGTTCGAGGGTACTTTTTCACTATGTTGGCTATACGCCTATTAAGCAATTAAAATTTGAATATTATGAATGCAAGGCGTGAGAAAATTTCCAAGTATAAACTATGAATTTATTCAATTGTCCGTTTATTAGTTTTTGAGATAGAGCGCCCACAAAATTTTTGTCACATACAGACAGACAGGCAGAGTCCCAGATTAGCAGAAAGACATTTTCTAAAAACAGTCAAATCGTGTCCAGGCCCTTACAAAACATTTAAATTTGTCGAAAACCGGAAATCGAAAATTTTCATGAATCCAATACTTTCTAAAGATAGAAGAAAGTAAATATTTAAATGAATCTACATGTTGGTTCTATTTATATGTTTAAATGCTCCAACGATTATACAAATGTCCGCCCGCATTTTCTGCCCATTGCTTATTTCGTCACGTTTTTTATTATTGTTATTTAGATTCGTGAGGAAAAATCAAGAATGTAAGAAGACACATCAAGAAGAAAAAATTTATGTTTTATTATCTTCAAGCTCTTAGAACAAATGAAAGGAAATAATAGCAAAGAGAATACAAATAGACACAGATACTTAAATAAACGCAAATACTTAAATAAACGCATTCAATACAATAAAAAAATTTAAAGCAGAAATTGAGTTAATTTACCAATGAAACCTTTTTAAGTTTGTGTTTGTCAGAGAAAAACGGAGTTTTGATTATAAAGTAAATTGTATGTTTATCTTCTAATGTAAGGAAAGTACATTATCGGGACTTTCCCATAAGTCGCCTCAGTTGAAAGATTTAGGACGGCAAATTTATGACCAGAGACTCGCTGGCGACAATTTTAAGCCATAATAGTCAAATAAGAAGAACTTTGATTTAAGTTGGTCTGGGAGATAATATCAAAGAACACACACGTCGTTCCGAGAAAAAAAACAACACGCTACAGCAACAACTGATGCATAGCCATTGGTTGGGGTTGGTAAGGAGGAGGTGAAACTGACCCTCTGTTATGCAAATTTCAGTTAAAACGGGAGATCAACTACCCAATGAAAAAAAAGAAGGATGGGCTTAAAGCACTGTCATGCAAATTTTGGGCAGAACAAAGTACGGCCCACCGTGGTCATGAAAAAGCAGTTGTGAAAAAGAATGAAAACAGAACACACATCGATATCAGAAGCGAAAGTGAGAGGTGAAATAAAATGACGCGATGAATTTTGTGCGGTCCGAAAGAGGAAAATAGAGTGAGTGGCAATTCTGATGGTAAGGAAGCAGCGAACCCGAACAACATATATGGAGAGTGGTGAAGTTGCGCTAAGTTTTGTGAAATGAACATTTTCAATAAGTGCAGCGCTATTTAGTTAGCGGAAAGTGTGCTCTGATACAAAGAGAAACCTTCTTCAATCAATGTGTATAGGTAAATATGACTCTGACCTAAGTAATTCCCCAGTTTATTTGATTTTATCAAAATATTATAAGAGAAGCTGGTAGTGTGACCTTAGTCACAAATGGAAGTCAGTATTTTAATTGTAAACAAATAATGTTGTCAAAGATCAATTTAAATATAAATACAAACAAATATAAGTATCCTTTGCAAGGATCAAAGTGTTAATGCCAATATTATAGGAGAAATTTTGTTAGGAAATTAAATCAGATGTGTTCTGATAAATCTTTTTTTTTCTTGAAATAACTGTAAATATTGTAAATAAATAATAGTGTTAATTATTTGGAGTCTTCTCATTTAAATTATCTAGTATGTGTTTGTTTATTTAGATTTCCATTTTAAAAGTCAGCTAAGGGCAAGAATGATCATGGGGGAATGATCATAACCTCAAAAAGGGTAATGGGCTACTTCGAAATTACACAATGCAATGGGGGGAACATATCCAAAATTTAATCTCTATGGATTCCTTTTATTATTATTTTCTGAATAAATTAATTTATTCTATCAGCCAACCCCAGAGAAACCTTTATGTATTTAATTCTAAGCTTTAATTCTGATCAACTTGTCCCAGCAAAAGGGTTATGTTGGAATGGGCAGCAATTAGAAGGGAAATTAAAGGATAAAATCTTAAATAAATATTATAACTGAGCCATGCATATTTCTCTTCAACATCTGCAATTCCTATATAATTCACTGGTGCCGTCCAGTTCTTAATTATTGTTAATTGAGTTTTCAATTTTAATGATTAAAAAATTGCAACTGGGTTATTGTCAAACATTAAGTTAAATACCTTTAATGTATTCTAAAATACAGGCTCATGTTAAAAGTAATCAATTTAAAATTTTATATTCAAATTGTGGAAATTTACAATCTATATAGTATATTGCAAAATAATAATTATGAAACTGTTAATTAGAATAATTTCAACTCTTTTATTTTAATGATAAGTTATTGGAAGATTAAATGGAGATTTTTTTATTTTGATGGTTTGTTTGACTTCCTCTAAAAGGCTCCACTACCAGCAAGTCGGTGATTTCGTAAATATCAGTATTCAACTTAGAAAAATCAGTATATTCGTAATTGTATGTATATTTTATGTTACTCTTATATGAACTTTGCATTTGATCTTTAACAGTATACTGAAACATTGTGCTAAGAAAGTAAATCATAAAAAAAAAAAAAATCAAATGATAGCGTAAAATGATATGAATAATAAAAAAAATAAAAAGATAAGGATTTATGTAGCAGATAAAATAGTGTATTAGTAGATTGTTAATGCATATATATTTTGATACTGTATACTTTATTGTATAATGCATTTATATTTTGATATCTTTGAAATTTTGCAAATGTTTACACTTGGCTTAATAATATTTTTAGGGGTAAGAATTTCCATGCATTTTTAAAGTTAGATTTAGAATTCAGTATCTAAATAAATTTTAATTATCAAAAAGCTGAATGCCAAAAAAGAATCGTAGAAATCATAGAAATAGCTTGAACTCGAGTTTTTCTGGCGTATTAACGCGAGGGCATATAAAAAAGTTAAATAAAGAAAAGCAAATTGATTCGAGTAACACGATGGCAGATCCATCAGTGGACACAATAATTTCTCTAATCCCGAATTTCGATGGGAAAAAGTTAAGTGATTGCGAGTATTTTCTCAGACAATTTGAGGACTTAACTAAACAAATATTAAAAGACGATGCGAAGCTTACAATTTTGAAAGCAAAATTGTCGGGTACTGCGAGAGAGAAACTCTCACAAAATAAATCGCTTATAGAAGAGAAAAACTACAACGAATTCAAAAAGAAATTGTTAGATTTATTTAAAATCAAGAAATCATTTACGCAGGTACAGACTGAATTTTTTAATCTGAAACAGAAACCGGGACAAGACTTAACAAGTTTTATTAGCGAATTCAAAAACGCAGCGTCTCTTTATATAGAGAAAAGCCATACAGAAGTTGATCCGAACGGAAACGGGAAATTTTTGGACTTAGTAAGATTGACACGATTTTTGGATGCGATTAGACCGGATTTAAGTATGGATTTAAGAAAAACCTTTCCCGATAATTTTGAGGATGCTTGCAAAACAGCAATTAAATTAGAAGAGGCGTACAATAATATAGGGGCAGAACAGGTAAATACTATAACAGCTAACAATGAATCGCAACTTTTTGAGAAGTTATTGAAATTAAATGTAGAAACGGCGGAGCAGATTAATAATTTATCAAAAGAAATAAATAACATAAAATTGGGAACAATCGAAAAAAGAGAGGAAGTCGAAAAATTTTGTAATATCTGCAAGAAGGGTTCACACAATGAGGATAGTTGTTGGTATAATAAAGCTAATAAAAACAACAACCAGAATTATAGGCATAGATTTGTAAACAATAGGGGTAATTACAGAGCAAATTACAAGAATTATAACCAGTATGAAAGACACGATTCTCACAATGCATTTCCGGAGGGATATATTTACTATAATCATGTACCAAATGCTCAACCTTTTCCACCCCCACCACAACAACATTACAACACGCCGTATACTTATTATCAACCTGACTTTAATAATTATGATGCACAGGGGTATTACACTCAACAGAGAGGAAATTATAGAGGTGCACAGAGGAATAACTATCGCAATAAATATACGGACTCTTGGGAAAACAGAGAAAATCATACGAACAGTAACAAGGATAGTAATCAAAGGGGTAAATTTCAGAGGGGCAATTATAAAAGATACAAGCAGAACAAAGATAAGGATGCGGAAAACTAAATACGAGACTTGTAAATACAGATAAAGAAGACCCGAGCAAGTCTCACGATAGCGGGCATACTTTAAGGGATAAAACTATTGCAAGTGTACAGAACGATACAAATGAACTTCCTCTAATTAAATTTAAAATTAAAGATATTGTAATTAACAGCCTTTGTGACTCAGGCGCACAGGTGAGCTTGATCTCACCGCTTTTGTTTGAAAATTTAAAACAAGCAAATATAAAATTTAAATATTTGGGAAATCAAATTAAGATTCAAACACTTACAAATTCACTGATTACATTCAAACAGTGCATTAGAATGTCATTTAAATTACAGGACACTTTTGTAAAAGGAACTTTTTATGTTACAAATAAAGATTTTGGCCGCAAATATCAATTATTACTAGGGTACGATTTCTTAAAAGAAAATCAAATGGTTCTAGATTTTGAAGAGAAGTATCTTAAATTCAAAGGAAGAAAAATGGCATTAAACATCAAAGATTCGGAGGACACTGGGGAAGTAAATACATTAATTACAGAACAAAACACAAGGACTAAAAAATACAGAAAACCTACAAAGGGGAAAATGTTTGCAAAAACGGTAGGCCATAATATTATAAACACAGGGGAGGAAAAATTTGTAAAATTAGAATGCCCCATAAAATTAAAGGAAAATCAAACATTTATCCTAGAACCAATACAGCACAAAAATAAAATTTTCTATGAAAGATCTATCCATGACACCCCAAATAACAGAAAAATAAATATTTTAATTAAAAATATTACTAATAACAAGATACATTTAGAAACAGGTATGAACATCGGGCAAATTTTCACTAATTTGGAATACAAACAACATTAATCTATAGACAATATTGAGCAAGGGAGAATTTTTGAGGTCAATGCATTAAATTTGGAAGATGTACATAAATTAAGAGAGGCAGAGATAAATGAGGAAGATTTTGATCTTAATCATTTACCATCGGATGTACAGGATTCGTTCAAACAAATTCTTTTAAAGCATGTACACGCTTTTTCGAAATCCTATCAAACTTTAGGTCAATGCTCACTGGTGACACCAAAGTTTACACTTAACCACGACTATCCTATTCAAACAAAACCCTATAAAGTGCCACAAGCAGTGAAGCAATATGCAAAGACAGAGATAAGAAAATTATTAGAAGCGAAAATCATCGAGGAATCGGACTCTAATTACGCATTTCCTGTCATTTTTGTAAGAAAAAAAGCTGATAGCAAAAACAATCCTAAATTTCGAATGGCGGTAGATTACCGGCTGCTAAATCAGATTTTAGAGCCATATTCCTATCCGATTCCAGATATTAAAGAAATTTTACAGAATATTAGTGGGAAGAAGTACTATATAGTATTGGACTTACACAGTGCTTTCTTCCAAATTAATTTACGACCTGAAGATAGCCAAAAACTATCGTTTATCACAGAAAATGGTAAATTTCGACCTCTGAGACTTGCGTTCGGAACTCGCAATTCGAGCGCCTATTTCGCTGAACTGATAAATAAGGTATTGGGTCATTTTAACAAGCATCAGGTAGCCTACTTTATTGATGATGTTTTAATAGTGGCTGACACTATATCAGAATTATTAAGAATTTTGGAAGAAGTGTTACAGGCGCTAATCCAACATAATCTAACAATTGAGCCATCCAAGATGCAAATATGTAAAGATAAAATAGAATTTCTTGGTTTTCAAATTCACAAGCACGGCTATTCACCATCCACAAGGAATATAGATAAAATTAAAAGTTTAGTAAGACCTAAAACAAAAAAAGGAGTAAGGCCACTCTTAGGTTTGGCTAACTACTTTAGAACACTTATTCCAAAATATGCGGAAATAGTAAACCCATTAGTTAATCTTACTAAAGATAAAATTAAATTTAAATGGGATGAAAATACTGAAATGGCCTTTAAGAAAATCCAAGATGAAATTATAAACAACCCAACATTACATCCTCCTGATTACACCAAACAATTTACTTTAATCACAGACGGCTCAAAAATTGCAATTTCAGCGGTACTGGCGCAGGAAATTGAAGGAAAATTACAACCTATTGAATTTTTTGGCAGAAAATTACGGGAACCGGAAAAGAATTACCCGAGCTTGAAATTCGAATTATTAGCGGTTCATGAAGCGGTGTTACACTTCAGAACTATGTTGGAAGGCAGACACTTCAAGATTCTCACCGATTCCAAGGCTCTCACGGAAAATTTACATCTAGAGAATCAGTCCGATTTGGTTAAAAGATGGGTGATAAATCTCAGCGATTTCTCTTATGAATTCGATCACATTAAAGGGGACACCAACCCAGCGGACTATATTTCGCGAAATATAAATAATATTATTACGGATACAAATTTACACAATAATTTATTTTCCGTTAATCCCGCATTATCTAATGAGAATATTAAACAACATCAATATTCAGACGAGAAATTAAGCAAAATAATTCAGAAAATAGAACAAGGTAAAGAAAACAGAAATACCAAAAGGTATACTTTAAATGAAGTGAAGATGCTAATTTTAAAACCGGGGAAACAGAAAACAGAACTAATTATAGCGCCGGATGCTTTAAAGATTGCTTTGATGGAAGAAGTGCACAAACCGCATTTTGGTTTTGACAAAACCTATGAAGCCATGAAAAGTAGAATATTTTGGCACGGGATGTATACAGATATTCGAACTTATTGTGCCAATTGTGTACCATGTAACACCGCAAAGCCACATAAAAAAATGAAAGTTCCTATTCAAAAAATGGTTAAGGACCATGAGATAGGGAGTGTATTACATGCGGATATCGTCGGAAAGCTTCCACTTACACTTCGCAAGAATAAATTTATTCTCACGATTATGGATTCTACTTCAAGATTCCTAGAAGCCATACCTATTCGCAATGTCGAGTCCCAGACTATTCTCAATGTCTTTAATAAATACTTCAGTTATTTTGGATTGCCAAAACAGTTAAAATTAGATAATGGGCCATATTTTAGGGGAGCGGTATTCAAAGAGTACATGCGTGCTCTAAACATTGAAATTCGCTTCAGTTCAGTTTACAGAGCCCAAGGAAATGGACTGATAGAAGTCGTGAATCGAATACTGAAAGGATCACTGACAGCCATGGCACAAAGTTCCTTACAATGGGACATTCGCCTAGAGTTTTTCAAACTCCAATACAATATGGCGAAGCACAGAGCGACGGGATTTTCACCCGCCTTCCTTTTTTTGGAAGAAATTTACGCACTCCTTTTACTGCACACATGCCAACAGAACAAATTCACACTCAGACATATGTCAAAAACCGAATGGACCACATGCAGGAGGTTAGACTGCAAGCGTTGGCACAGCAGGAGAAAATGATGGCTGAATATGTGACAGAGGAAGACCTTGATAAAATAAAAACACTTGAACTAGGACAACAAGTTTACCTTAAGTCCATTAACCCTACTGTTTTACAAAAAAAATTTGAAGGCCCATTTAAGGTGGTTCGAAAAGTGCGAAATAACAATTACATTTTACAAGATGTAACGGAAGAATGTAAAGGAACTATAAAAACACACATTGACAGACTCTGGGCACCAAAGCATGCTGACAGGTGCAAAACAGAGGAGTCAAGCTCATCGGAGGAAGAATAGTGGGAATAAAATACCATTAAAAAGGGGTAGTAAGATGTTACGGTTACAGAAAGACTAATAGCTTAAACAGTTTATGTAAAAAAATTTTTAGTTGCGGTTTGCAGAATTCTACTAACTGTCAAATTTAAATATTCTCAAAAAAAAGCGATGGCATACTCAACTAGGGTTGAAAAAAAAAATAAATAAATAAATAAGTAAAATAAAATAACATAAAATAAGATATCCCTGGCACATTTTTCAAATTTTGATAAGAGATAATTTCATAGTAAAAGCGACCCAAGGTATCACAAACAATAAAAAAAAAAAAAAAAAAGAAAATCACATAATCAATTGAATAAATATTTGGATAAAGACAAATAAGCAAGTAAAAAATAATAAATCCCTAGGCTAGGTTACGCAGGGCAATAAAATCTCTGAGGCGGTGTGAAAGATTTTGGTGACGTACCAGGTAGGCGCGGAGTGGGGATTTGTTTATCAACAAACATCCCCAGTTGCCATGTCAACAAGCATTGCGGACAACTTCGCGGAAGGAAGGGTCAGTAAAGATAAAAATAAATAAATAAAAATAGATAAATGAGGGTATCACTTACTCTGATGATGTCTTCTTCGCGAGGGTGCACTCTTTGGGTGTGTGTCTATTCCTTGGGGGAAAATCCAGGCGTCCCTGACACACACCAATTTTTTCCATATTACACCAAAAAAAATAAAATAAAATAAAATAAAAAAAATAACTAAAATTCACAAACACACACCGGGGGGGAGTTTTCCGTATGCGTCCCCCGGTCTTTTCCTGTTGACACTGATACATTCTGGACGTTAATTTCTGTTTCCTCCAGGGGCGTGAAACGGTAGCAGTTGGTTCCTAGCTCGTCCGCTTGGTCAGGTTGGCAGGGGCCACATCATAAAAAGGAAAAAAAACGAAATCAGTAAACAGATAAACAAATATCGAACATTCGTTTTTCATGGTATCATTTTGTTTTAATTTCGTGTTTTTTGTTTTTTTTGGAAAATTTAGATAACGATTTTAAACTCTTAGAGAACGATAAAATAATAATAGTAATAATAATAATAATAATAATAATAATAATAAGACGAAAGGAAATAATTCAGTTAATTAATTAAGTGATAATGATAATAATGACAGAATTTATTTTCTTGTTTCTATAAATTAAGGCTCACTTTTCAAAAGACTGCATGAAATTGGGAACTGAATCGGTCAAAAGATCATTTCATTCACATTATCATGGTAAAGCCAAGCCGTTAAAAAAAATAATTAATTAATTAAGTTACATTATTTTTTTTTAGTTTAACTAAACAATTTGGATTTAACATTTAATCTCATTAACTAATTCGTTAAGCTGAGTTTTAAAAAAAATAAAAATTAATAATAATGAATAATAAAGTATATATACATATAATTCCAGCTGTGTAAAATTTTTTAATTACTAGGATGCTAATTGCATATTAAGTTCCAACACTAATTGGAAATTTTTGCGGGCAAAAGTTTCTTAACTGCAGTAATTGGTGGCGGGCAATTAATATGTAATTAAAAACAATAATAATAAATAAATAAATAAATAAAAGTTTTTTTTTTCCATTTAAGTTAGGTTAAATGTTCTAAGATGTTATTTATTAATAAGTAGATCGGTAGTAAAAAAAAAAAAAAAAAAAAAAAAAAAAAAGGAAAGAAATAATAATACGAAAAAAAATAAGAATAATAATATTAATAATTATTATAATGATTAATAAATAAATTAATAAATTTTATCGGTTTTAACATATTTAAACATTTTTTTTTAAATAAGCATTTGGAGATAATCTTAAAAGTTGTCAGTGATTCAGAGGCTTTTAAGTACTATGCATTTCAACGTGGGCTGCTCATCTAAAGGGGAACCGAAATTGAGAAGATTCCCATATGCATATTTATGAAATTAATTTGATAACGGATTTTACGAAATAAATGTATGGCATTCCGGTAGTGGACATATACCATTTAATAATCATTTAGCGTGGAGATGACTTAGTTCACACGATCTTGTAGGCTTGAAGTCATTTTTTTCCCCTCCTTCTCGCTAAGTGTTTGTAATTATAAGGCCGTGATTAGATGATAATAAACTTTCAAGGATATTTGTTTTATATAAAGATGGTAATTTGGTAACATATTTAACGGGAAATGGATTTTTGTCTTAATATTGAATTGCATGAAAGACCACGTGCATGTTATTTGGTTGATCTCAATTTACGGGTCAAGACGAACGGTAGTTTAAACAATTGGCTTATAGTCAGTTTTAATAATTAAGCTTTTAATATATATCAAAAAATTATATATATAGATATAAATATCATTAAATAAATAAATAATGAGAATAATAACTCGTAAACTTACATCATAATTCGCAGCCATACTCCATGTGACGGGGCAAATCAGGAAGGTAGATCTGAGGTGAGTTGAGGTGTTCTGCATACCGGAGGATCGCAAACGCTATTCACCTGCAGGGTTGAAAAAAAAAGGGTGCGTTCAGGGGGCGTGTTAGAAACGCATTATCCCAGGTAAAGAAGCATTTAGGTGTTGAACCGGTCGTGGTATGGGATTAGGCCAGCATTTTCAGGTGTACGAGGAAGGAATGAATCACCTGTTCAGTAGGGCTACATGATTGACAGAAACGGGGTGAGTGTTTGACCTGAGGTCACGCAGCTTTCCGATTCTTATCATTGAGTAGAAGTTTTTTTTTTCTTCTTTCTGTCGGGCAGAAAAAAATGAACAGTGACAGAACGGGGAGTTATTATTTTCAACATGTTAGAATTAACATGAGAATTTTTACGCTTAGGCGTTTAAAAAAAAAAAAGAAAAAGAAAAGGAAATAGAGAAATAAATAAAAAAAAAATAAAATAGGAAAGAAGGGAAAATTATTAAAGAAAAATTTCATTTTTTTTTCTTTTTATTCATTCTTTGTTGTTTAATAATTCGAAAGAATTGTATGTATATAATAAAATTACAACAATCATATGAATGGACAATACAAATGGTAACTGAATTAATCCATAAAATTGGGTCAAGTAGTAGATGAATATCATAAAGTTACAACATCATGAATGTGTCATGTTTTCAGATTGCTAGGACTGTTTTTGTGTCCATCTAAAATATTTGTCTGTTTGCATTTATTACTTAGATATAGTGCTGAATTCATTCATTAATATGTGTAAATATTGTAAAGTGGAAGACATGCCATTTCATCGAACTCAGAAGAGTATTGCTATTATATATATATATATATATATATATATATATATATATATATATATATATATATATATATATATATGTATGTATAGATATACATTTGTTCCTTTTGGTTTGTTTTGGCCTAATTTTGGTTTAAATTTTAGTAGCACTAGATATAATTAAATAATTTGAAAAAAAAAAAAAAAAAAAAAAATTGAGAATGTGGATGTACAGTTTTATATTGGATTAAACTCTTTGCTCTATATAAATATGTATATATATATACATATTTTGAATGTATACTCATTATCATAATTTTTCTCTCAGGTATCTTACATATTCAGTTATGTATGTGTAATTGTAAGATTTTGCCTGAATTGGGTTTTATATATTGTATGATGCATGTATTGTGTTAAAAATAATTATCAAGAATCATTGTAAAGTTGAATACTGATCCTTACATATCACAGTGTATTATATCTTTTTGTTTTGTATGGTCTGTTTGGCTATTTAGATATTTTGAATTTGGTGAGTGCTCTATCTTAGACACACCGGTTATATTTAACCACAAAATTTAAAATTTTTGTACTAATGATAATATTTTATCTCTAAATTGTTTGGGAATACTTAGGAAATGTGTACATATATGAACTGTTCTTTATTAAAGTCACACAAGTAATTTACAAATGAACATTTTCCTCTGCATGAACTTTAGTCTACAAGATGATTCTGTATAGATGAACGTGGACTGATATCATCTATGTGATCTATAGATTATCTGCAATGGTGATGGACTTCTTGGGTATGCAATGCTAAAGAAAACTGGACGTTTTCTTTCTTTTAGTACGGGGGGAAAGATAATGTAAGGAAAGTACATTATCGGGACTTTCCCATAAGTCGCCTCAGTTGAAAGATTTAGGATGGCAAATTTATGACCAGAGACTCGCTGGCGACAATTTTAAGCCATAAAAGTCAAATAAGAAGAACTTTGATTTAAGTTGGTCTGGGAGATAATATCAAAGAACACACACGTCGTTCCGAGAAAAAAAACAACACGCTACAGCAACAACTGATGCATAGCCATTGGTTGGGGTTGGTAAGGAGGAGGTGAAACTGACCCTCTGTTATGCAAATTTCAGTTAAAACGGGAGATCAACTACCCAATGAAAAAAAAGAAGGATGGGCTTAAAGCACTGTCATGCAAATTTTGGGCAGAACAAAGTACGGCCCACCGTGGTCATGAAAAAGCAGTTGTGAAAAAGAATGAAAACAGAACACACATCGATATCAGAAGCGAAAGTGAGAGGTGAAATAAAATGACGCGATGAATTTTGTGCGGTCCGAAAGAGGAAAATAGAGTGAGTGGCAATTCTGATGGTAAGGAAGCAGCGAACCCGAACAACATATATGGAGAGTGGTGAAGTTGCGCTAAGTTTTGTGAAATGAACATTTTCAATAAGTGCAGCGCTATTTAGTTACCGGAAAGTGTGCTCTGATACAAAGAGAAACCTTCTTCAATCAATGTGTATAGGTAAATATGACTCTGACCTAAGTAATTCCCCAGTTTATTTGATTTTATCAAAATATTATAAGAGAAGCTGGTAGTGTGACCTTAGTCACAAATGGAAGTCAGTATTTTAATTGTAAACAAATAATGTTGTCAAAGATCAATTTAAATATAAATACAAACAAATATAAGTATCCTTTGCAAGGATCAAAGTGTTAATGCCAATATTATAGGAGAAATTTTGTTAGGAAATTAAATCAGATGTGTTCTGATAAATCTTTTTTTTTCTTGAAATAACTGTAAATATTGTAAATAAATAATAGTGTTAATTATTTGGAGTCTTCTCATTTAAATTATCTAGTATGTGTTTGTTTATTTAGATTTCCATTTTAAAAGTCAGCTAAGGGCAAGAATGATCATGGGGGAATGATCATAACCTCAAAAAGGGTAATGGGCTACTTCGAAATTACACAATGCAATGGGGGGAACATATCCAAAATTTAATCTCTATGGATTCCTTTTATTATTATTTTCTGAATAAATTAATTTATTCTATCAGCCAACCCCAGAGAAACCTTTATGTATTTAATTCTAAGCTTTAATTCTGATCAACTTGTCCCAGCAAAAGGGTTATGTTGGAATGGGCAGCAATTAGAAGGGAAATTAAAGGATAAAATCTTAAATAAATATTATAACTGAGCCATGCATATTTCTCTTCAACATCTTCAGAAAAAATTTATTTTATCTTTAAATGTTTTTCTAAATCATTTACTGTTTGATTTGAATATCAAGGCAGTGATTATTTTTTATACAAGGGTTCTTACGTTTTTAACATATTTTTATTAGAATTTTTCTATTTATTATTTGAATAGCAGGAAATGTAGACACCTCGTTTAATTGCAGGATTTGTAACACTTTTCTGCATTTAAATAAGGAGAAAAATTCGATTACAAAATTGTGATAAAAGCGCACTAACCCTAATATATAATACTATTTTTTTTTTCTACGGACACTTTTAATTCCGCATGATTCTTCGATTTTACTAATCAGGAAACACGCCATTAGTGTAATAATGAAAAAATCCAAATAAGCAGCAATCGAAAGAGCATTATTAAACGTGTTTTTTGACGCATAAATCATTTGCCCTCGTCTCTTCGTTATCGAGATATAAAGTCTTAAAATTTGGTAATGTATTAATTTAAGGGGACGGAAGGAGGCGTCGTCACGTTTTCAACGTAGCAACATCATCACTCTCCAGTCACATATTCATTTCCACTTTAGTACGCAGAAATTCTCCGACACGATTCGCTATGCTTGGTACAAGTCTAGGTTTGTGCAAACTCGGCCATTTCCATTTGCAACGCCCTTGCAAATTTGTTTTTCGCAGGTGGTTGATCATTGTTATCATTGTACTAGATTTAATTTCATGAAATGTTCTTGGTGCCACGATTTTCGATGCTTCAATTTTTTTTTTTTTTTTTTTTTTTTTTTTTTTGGGGGGGGGGGGGGGGTTTAGTGTCATATTTGTCATTATGCGTTGTATTTCATGTTAATCTAATTATTAAAGTTTCTGAATCAAAGCCACGTCTTTTCCCCTAAATTAAATAGATAAATTTGTAAACTTTAAGACTTTTTATCTGAATAACGGGGAGACAAGGGCAAAAGATTTATGTATAAGATTTATGTATTATATATAGAATATTATTATATAAGCTAATTTAAATATTTACAAATTTAATGCAATAAAGATAAAAGTATCATTTTACTACAATTGAGAAAAATGACATTTATACTTCCGTTTTTTCTATTGAAGGCATCATGTTTTTCCTAAATCTTGTATTTCTAATTCGATTAATAAGGTTAAATATGGAATACAGAAAATGTATTCAGGTTCTTACAAAACAAATCACATTTTTATTATTTTTAAGAATTTACAACAAACGGGGGAAAAGCCAACACCACCTGGAATACAAAATACAGAAAGAAAGTGAACGGCATGCATCACAGTACTATTCTTTCAGATACGAAATTACATTTTCATCGAATGGAAATATTCAAATTCTATTAAATTGTTTTTATTCTTTAAACGAAGAATAAATTGTGATTATAAACCGTTTTCTAGACTTGGCTATGTTCTAATGGACAAATGCATTTACATTTAAAATTTTCGAATATATTTGGGAGTTCGTTTTGATTAAAAATACTTTAATCAATGTCAGTTTTTGTATACAAGTCGTCGCTTCTTATCAATTACCAGTAGCTATAAATAACTAAAACTACATACATGTTCTAAAAACATGTTTTATATAAAAAAAACTTTACTGAAGGTGTTTAAAATATTATATTTTATATACATAACTGTATTTTCATATAAACCCCGCGCTTTCGGGCAAACACTGCTCATCATCAGGGTTATAAACGAACACAAATTGCAAATGAATGAACACAATTTGTGATTGTTTTTAACCCTGATCATAAGCAAGTGTTTGTTCGAAAGCGCTTGGTTTACATGGAAATGCAGTTTTGTATATAAAATATAATCTTTAAAACACCTTCAGTAAAGTTTTTTTTTAATAAAATGAATATACATGTTTTTAGAACATTTATGTAGTTTTAGTTATTCATTTGTATTATAATGTGAATCTGCATTCTGTGAGTATGTTGTTATCATATCTCAAGTTTTTTTTTGCGACCAATAGCTAATTTCTAAAACGTGAGTTTTAGAAGTATAGTTCCGATTGCAAAAATGTTATAGATGCTATTCTTCATTCTATGAAAATCCATTTACGTCAAAGTAGTTACTTATTAAAAAAGTTATGAAATTTAAATTTCGAAATGGTTTCTCAATTCTATAAGGTATATATAGATATACTTTCTCTGTTCTCTAAGAAATAAAGCAGAAACAAATCCATTCTTCTCTGACCTAAACTTATTTAATTATTATACTTCAAAATTTATGCATTTTCATCGTTTTCCAGAACGAAACAAAAGTTTGTTTTTATGCCAATAAAATACAGAAAATAGCTAAAATACATCTTATCATGGCTCCATAAGATTTGTTTGTAGAAGAAAAGTTTTAGTGCTTTATTTCTTAGAGAAAACAAAGTTTTTCTAAGTATACATTAAATAAACCAGGCATCGTATACAAATTAAATTTTATAACTTAAAATTCACGTTTGACGTATATCGTTTATTATCTGATGAACAATATGTTAAACAGTTTATCAATTGAAACAATACCTCTAAAACTGATAGTTTAGGAATTAATCAATTATTAGTGAATTGTAATAGATTACTCTGTAAATTTCTTTGGATCCCCTTTTATCAACCAGTACCTTATAATAGCAAGGCAAACTTCCACAAGATTTTTAATATCGATATTTTTGCCCTATTTAAACGCTGTGTTCAATATTTTAGAAAAATCTATTTAGGTGTATCAAAGTTGCCATTTTTCTAAAATATTGAACAGATATTTTTCCGTTTTTCAATCTCATGCATATTTCTCGAGTTATTCGATCGTTTCCAGACTTTTCAATGGAAACGATTCTCAAAGCATTTTACTCGATTCGCCATCTAAGATTTTCTGAACAAAATGTTAAATACAAAAGATACGAAATTTTTTCCCATAGAATCCGAATCTGCAATAAAAAGGGGGAGTTATCATTTAAGATTTCAAAGTTGCCCCCTTACTCCAAGGGGGCAGAGTTGGTGGGGAAACTTTGGTTTCCCTAAATAGATTTTTCAAAAATATTGAACACATATTTTCCGTTTTTCAATCCGATGTATATTTTTCGAGTTATTCGACCGTTTCCAGACTTTTCGAACCCCCTGCATGTGTGGCTTGGCTTTGTTTTTGTTTTCTACAGTCTTTTGTCTCATTGGTCAATTACTGGAGCCTTGACAATTATTTGTGTACTCCTCTTATTTCTGGAATAAGAATGATTACTGCCATGTATTGATGAGTTTTAAAGCATAAATTATAATTTATTTTCAAGAAACATAAATACTTTTGAATATTTGCAAGACGGATGTCCGTAGTTTGTATTAATTTTAACACTTAAATGCCTAGTGTATCAAATTTGAAACACTTTTTATTTAACTTTTCTTAAGTAATTCACGCTCTTCACAACTACCGTAATTTCCGGCGTATAATCCGCAGCTCAAAGAGTCGTTTTTCGACCCGGAAATGTTATTTTATAAAATGTAACTTAAAATATCGCTTTAAATATTTAACTACAATTATTGAATAAAATTTCTGGGTCGAAAAACGACTCTTTGAGCTGCGGATTATACGCCGGAAATTACGGTACTATATTTTTATCGAAATATTAATCCTGTAAAATTTAAGTAATTATGCTACTAAATAAATTTAAAAAATGTATCTTAAAATTTCTGGTGTCTAATCCTTAACCCTTAAATGTATGAATTTTTATTTTAGAATTGTGGTGTTTTTTACTTATCTTATGGATCACACTAGAAATTTAAAGATATATTTTAAACTTTATTTCGTAACATATCCATGTGTTTTTTTACAAGATTAATATTTCGATATAAATATAATGTTTGCGAAGAACTTGATTTATTTATTAAAAGTTAAATAAAAATATGTTGCAAACTTGATAGTCTAGGCATTTAAGTGTTAAACTGTGGAAAATAGTGTAATATTTATATTTTGAAGTACTATGAGAAATTATTATAATGGTTAGTTGATTAATTATCTGTTAAGTAACTGTAATCAAAAATGTCGTAAAAATATTATGTCGAAATATATATTTCCAGTTGTTTTTTAAAATATACAGGGTGCGTCAGAAAATTGATACATACACTGTTTAAAGGGTCATAAAATCTTCATTTTTCTTTTTTTTTCAAAGTGTAATTAATTAGAAATAATGAATGGTCCAATATTAAAACCTTGAAAAAAGAAAATTTATTTTAAAATACCGTTGTAAGTATTAAAATGTAGCAGGAGTACAAACACAATATCGCAGGTTGTTTTAGGCAGATCCACCTATGTTATTTACAATTCATTGGGTAAAAGATGAGTTTGAAACGAATGAGTGTTCATAGACAACGTTCCGGAACCGCAATTGTGCAGAATGTGCCACAACACCAAATGAAATGTTTGTTGAAGTTTGTCAATCAATAGCCCACCTTTATAAGCAGTGTATTGACCCAGAACGGTAATAATTTTGAACATCTGCGGTAGGAGGAAAGTTAACCCATTATCTGCCAACCACGAGTATACTCGTGGTTTTCAATCTAAAATTACGAATTCGTACCGAAAATTTCGAAATAATTTTTATTTTATGTAATCATGAAGTGTCTGTAGTTGTATAATGTAAATATTGCTATTAATATTCTCTGGTATGAATTCGAACTTTCTAAATGAAATAAAATTCCGGTAATTTTAACCCGGCAGTGAACGTGTTAAACATTTTATATAAATTATTTTACAATTTAAATATTAATTATATGTGAATAAAAACTCGGAATTATCGGTAGGAGGAAAGTGAAACCATTATCTGCCAACCACGAGTATACTCGTGGTTGGCAGATAATATTTTAGATTTTCAATCTAAAATTACGAATTCGTACCGAAAATTTCGAAATAATTTTTATTTTATGTAATCATGAAGTGTCTGTAGTTATATATAATGTAAATATTGCTATTAATATTCTCTGGTATGAATTCGAACTTTCTAAATGAAATAAAATTCCGGTAATTTTAACCCGGCAGTGAACGTGTTAAACATTTTATATAAATTATTTTACAATTTAAATATTAATTATATGTAAATAAAAATTCGGAATTATAAACATTCAAAGTGTGTATACATTTTCTGACACATTCTGTATAATATAAAAGTTACAAACAAATAATATTTATTAGTTTTAAAAAAATGTTTCTTATCTAATCATTAAATATGTATTATGGTCATTATGTATCATCATTAATACGTAATTTTGTATTCTATTCTATAAGAATGGTTTCAGATTTATGAAAATTTATCAGTGTTTTTTTTGCCCATTTGGATGCAATACATAATGCATTTTCTTTCTATTTTAATGATTACTATATCTGTTTATTGCGCGTATACTCTGAAAAATAGCGAAATAAAGTGTTTTTAATTATTAAACATTAAAACATTCGTTTCACGTAATAAATTCACATAACACTTTAATTTTTGTTCTTTACTTGTAATCTATTCCGTTTTCTAAGATATTCTCATTCATTTTGTGCTTAATTACCCCGTTTATTGCGATTAGCTTTTTTTGTTTTACGTACACTCTTTTCCTTTTATATATAACAAGAAGAAAGTGCTTTCTATCTCCATTATAAGTACCATTAACAGAAAAGGAACTATATGTTTTCTATAGCTCCAAGAATCTCTTTACATGCATATGTTTTAGTATAATTATGTTTGTATGAATGTATGCGCGCATATTTGTACGCAAAGAAAGAAGCAATACCCCAAAAGTATGACAATACTCTTTCCGATTTAAGGGGTCATAACACTTTTAAAATGTCGAAAAGTGAAAAAAATGGATCATTTTTTTTTCATTTGATATCTTAAAAAGCATAAATAACATTTTTGTAGGTGGTAATAGTTACATGTTTCATCTCTCATTTTATATATATGTTTTACAGGATAATTGAGAAAATGAGTTTTTACGGGATTTTTTAATTGGGTCATAGCACTTTTAAAATGTCGAAAAGTGAATAAAATTGACCATTTTTTTTTTTCATTTTATATCTGAAAAGGTATTCATTACAAAATACAACTTTTGTAGGTGGTAATAGGTACATGTTTCATCTTTCATTTCATATATATATATATATTTTAGAAGGTAATGGAGCAAAATTAGTTTTTATGGTTTTTTTTTTAATCTTTTCGGGCTAAAAATTGGACACGTAACTTGCACACGTGATTACAAAAGAATGTCTGTATGTAAAGCAAAATTTTTGGTATATAATTATACTTGAGAGTCTTGTGTTTTCACTGAATTTAATAAAAGTGTTTATTTACAGTATTTTTATGTATTAAAATCAAAACTGTGTCTTCCTTACATAAAATATTTAAAAGTAAAGCAATATAACACCAAGGAAAAATGTTTTCAACTAAAAAAGGTAGATATTTATGTTTACTTTAAAATTGCTATCCATTACACTATATATCTTGAGAGGTTCATTACAAAATATCGAAAATAAATTTTAACTACCTAGCACGCAATGTCCCAAACTCATATATTGAGAAAAAGGATTTTACAGTTCTCTGATGGAAAATATTCCATATTTAAAAACCCTTAAGAGTGTCAATTATTTTGTTTTAAAGTGTTCAGAAATTATTACTCTTTAATATATATATTTTTTCCAAAGATTGAATATTTTGAAGCTTTAAAAGTCCTACATCGACTACCCCTTAAGTGGAACAATTCCGTTATTCTACGTAATATTAACCCTTTAACCCTTTCCGGCGCGGAGAAAGTCTGTTTGTAAAATGATGAAATAATGGAACACCAGAAATTACAAACGAATTCATTAGAAAATAAACACTTGCTTATTTTCCGGTATTTAACAAAAGGAAAATTTTAATTAAATATTGTTGTTGCCGTTGGTCAATTTAGAAATTAAAATTAGGTGTCCTTTTTTGTGGACACCGCCCGTTAACCCTTTGAGGGACGGTGGTATATATTATATACCATCTAATTTTAATCCGATTCAAACCAGAAACTTTTAACCCTCTAAGCGTGTGGAACGTAATATTCCGTTCACTAAGCTCCAGGTTTCACTGCAATATATGCACTGTTTAAGATAATATAATTCTATAGATTTAATGAATTTTCAAAACATTGAAGAATGATTAATACTCTCAAGGGTTACATTCATATTTGTAATTAAGTTTTATTTATAATGCTGAAAGAATCATATTTTTTTAGCATTTAAAACAAAATGAGGAGAAAACCACATTACAATTTCACCCTTTTTCAAAACGCTCAGAGGGTTAATTAAATTTTACTTTTTTAACATTGACGAGAAAAAGTTGAAAAATTTCTTATTCTTATTTTGAACTAAATTCTTTCCTAAATTCCGGTGGGAATTCAACGTTACAGGAGCACAAGTGCTTGCCCCTGAAAGGGTTAAAGGGTTAACGGACATTGGTTTCCCGATGAAACCACAAAATTTTAATTACGAAATTCAACAATGACAGCAGAATTTTAATAGAAAATGTTTTTATTTATTACGTTGTTGAAAAATCGCTTTTTTATTATATACAAATAAATTTGTTCATAATTATCGGTGTCAATCATTTATTTCAACATTTCAGCAATGGAAGTGCTTTATCCGTTAAAGGGTTAATGGATAAAACACTTCAATTGCTAAAATGTTGAAATAAATGATTGGCACCGGAATTTACGAACAAATTTATTTGTATATAAAAAAAAAGCGATATTTCACATACATAATAAATGGAAAACAATCCTATTAAAATTCTACTACCATTGTCGAATTTTGTAAAACAATTGTGGTTTCATAGGGAAACTAATGTCCGTTAAAGTTTAAGTAATTAAAATAGTATTAATTAACTTTGCACTCTTCATTGCATCTATATACATGTGGATATTGAAAAATTTAGTCATAAAAACTCCGAAAAAGGTGTCATCGATCAGTGGGAAGAATGCCAAGTCCTTTTTTTTCTATATGTAGTTAATTGCTATAGTATATTAAGCGGTATTTTTTATAGATGATTTAACGTAATATTTCGATGGGTTCATGTTTTAAAATTATCTAATCATGAACAGAAAATTATTTATATTAATTTTTGATTAAATTTCAATTATTCTTTGAAACAAAATTAACCCATGAAAATAGTTGTTTATTTTCCATGATTTTTCGTAATTGTAAAAAAAGCTGACACATTTTACAAACTTATTCAATGCAATGATGAAGAATGGGGTTTCATGCACTAGTTTGTTTAACAGTAATGCTATTTATTCAATGACTACACGAATACATAGCTTATTTATTATAGACGAGTTTTCTGATCAGTTTTTCGCGCTTCTTAATCGCGAAATTCAAAATACTTTTATGTGATTAATAAAGGAAAATTTAGCTTTACGGAAATTCTATTACTTAAATACAATAATCGCACGAACCATGTATAACTTGACGAGAAATCACCAAGTATACTTGCTAAATTTTTTTTAAAGAAAACATTGATTTTTTTATTAAACATTTTGCATAAAAGATAATTTCAAATATAACTTATACAAAATATTTAAACAGAATATAATAATAATAACAAGAAAGAGAACGAGTTATGCAAAACGAGCTATGTTCTTTTTCTTTTTTTTTTTAGTTTTAAACGTCCAATAATCATTAAAAACACTGTTTTTTTGTTTTTGTTTTTAACTTAAATTACAACGGAATGTTTGAAATACATTTATTACGAAAAATTAATTAAAGATTAGAGAAAATTATTGAAATATGTTTAGAATAAATGCCAACAAAAATATAAATTTTCATTTTCATTATAATTATTAATGCATATGTCAAAATGTGTACATATATTGATTTATAGGAAAAACGTAATTTTGCATGTTGACAGAGTTGATGAAAATCGGTTTTCCAAAAATAATTACATTCTTACCGATTTTAATTAATAAGTTTTGTAACACCTTTTATTTAATATTTTACTTTTTTTTAAAATTTTAATTAAAGATTCAGATGTTTCAATACCTTATTAAGAAAGTCTCTGTAAAATATTACATGTTACTTGAAATTAATTTTTGTATTATAGTATTATCAAAGAAGCCAAGCTCCCACTATCCTTCCGTAATACGTGGATTAATTGGACCCAGTTTGACTGTTTTTCTAACCAGATAATTTGTTTGATGAATCTTTATTTATTTAATTTCATATTTCTACGTGGACTATATTTACTTTAATTTCTTTAAAAAATTCTGATGCGAAACCTATTAAACCTGAGTCAAATTAACACACAAATTACGTAAGATTAGTGAAAGTTTGGCACCTCTGTTATTATAGTACGATATATGTATAAAAGCATAGAAAAAATATTGTAATCGGGACAATATCTCATGTTTATCTGCAACATTTGGAGACCATTTGAGAGAAAAAAAAACTGGAAATATTTAAATTTTCATTATATATATATATATATATATATATATATATATCCATATATGCCATTGGTTTTCCTGTTGTAAGAACGATAGATCTAACCGATAGTTCTTAGATGTTTCCATACATTATAAAGAGTTTTCTCGTACAAAAAACCTGACATAAGAAAAGTTCAGAGCCATTTTCAGAGCCTACGCTGTAACATGAAGAAGTTATCAAACTAATATTAAACCAATGGCGGTTTTCCTTTTAAATTTCTCTTTTACATTTTAAACTTTTAAAATGAGTTTTATTTTTTAAAAAAAGAAAAAAGAAAGAAAAAAAAAAACGTTCAAACATATCATAACACTACAATAATAATTTAATTTACCTGGTATATTAAAACGCAGAGATTTTTAATACATTTTTTATCATATCTTTTTATGTTACCTCACTTATAGAATATTCATGAATTCATCGCGTTATTTTATATAATAATCCACCCAAGAAATATTAAATTCAAATCACATTTTGAATGCATTTTTTAGTCTTTTTTTTTTCTTATTCGTACCCCAGTATTTCGTGCAGAAATTCTCTAATGTAATTTTTTATGCTTCAAGGGCTAGAAGAAGTATTACATTGTAGAGTTTGCATGAGTAGAGACAGTTTTTATGAATCGCTGAAACAATTTGTTATCAAATACCTGCATTTTTTTTCACTCGTGGAAGGTAACAATAATATGATTTTTATTTTCCACAACAATAGGCGTAACCTGTTTTTAATTCAACTTTCAAATAGAAGTTGTATTACAGTTTTGGAGGTTTCATGAGCAAATTTATAAAAAAATAGTTGTCAACTGTATATTTTTAATTGAGGTTTAAATAAATTATTGTGCATTCATGTAACAATTTATTAAAAAAATATATAAAGAAATACAGTGAGCTTCCGTTTGTGTAGACTCTAATTTTTGAGGGAGTCCATTTTTCGTTCGCGACAACCGACGTTCACATAAAATAATGTAAAAATTTGAGTGGTATTAAAATAAATTGTGTTTTTTAAATAAATTAAACGGGTTTTAACTTTATGCTAAAAGAAACAAAGTTCCTTCTATTTAGTATGTTTAGTAAAAATGCAAATCAATAACAGTAGTCTGAATACAAAAAAAAAAAAAAAAAAAAAAAAAAAAAAAACAATGATCTGGGAAAACAAATGAAGTGCCGTGCTTCAATGATTTAAATTTTATTAAATTATTAACTCCGAATTTTATCTGTGACATCAGATTTTGATTGTTAATATCGTCTAACAGCCAGCAACATTGTTTCAACCTGTTAAGGTATCGGTTGCAGGGTTCGTACGCTTTTACCACGATTTTTTAATAGAATGTTTCTATTCAATATTTAAATTGCAGAAATTGCAGGCGCCTCGTTGAATTGCAGGATTTTTAATAATTTTCTGCATTTTAATAAGGTGAAAAAATCTATTAAAAAAATTGTGTGAACCCTGGGTTGTGAAATGGAGTCACCATTAACTCAGGGAAAAACTAGGAAGCACGAGGAAACACGGTTAAACTCCGATCACATATATCTCATGTAAAGAAAAATCTAGAAATACTGAAATGCAAAAGAGAAATTTGAAAAAAAAAAAAAACACTTTCATTGATTAACATTAGCTTAGGGAAAGGGAGCAATTACCAGCGGGTCAGACTCCCACCAGTAAAAAATAATAGATATTTTTGCCTTGTTTTTAACAGAAATTCAACAAGAAAAATGCTTTTAAATAAATAAGCCAAAAATTCCTATTATTTTTTGAAGGTGGGAGTTTGCACCTCGTGTAATCAGGCCCTGCTTGTCAGTGATTTCGCGTTATTAGGGTGGATTCTAAAGAGTTAATTTTATATAATTATATAATTTTATGCCATACTGCAATTGTACGATTTTTTCGAAATGCATTTCCTTTCAAAATACTTTTGCACGATGTTTTGAGCGTAATAATCATAATGTGAGTCAACACAAATAAGTGTCTCAAGAGAAAATTTTTTATTAATGGTAGCATGAAAGAAAAAATCATGCCCAAATATATCATGACACTAGAATAATAACTTACAAAGTGAACATGGCATATTAAAAAGCAGATATTTTTAATAATATTTTTATCAAATATATTTATGTTACCTCAATTATAGAATATTCATGAATTCATCGCGTTATTTTATATAATAATCCACCTAAGAAATATTAAATTCAAATCACATTCTGAAAGCATTTTTTAATCTGATTTTTCTTATTCGTACCACAGTATTTCGTGCAGAAATTCTTTAATGCAATTTTTTATGCTTCAAGGGCTAGAAGAAGTATTACATTGTAGAGTTTGCATGAGTAAAAATAGCTTTTATTAATCGTTGTACCAAATTTTATCAAACGCTTGAATTATCTTTTATCTATTATCGTTTTATCATGTAAGATAAAACGAATATGATTTTTATTTTCCATAACAATAGGCGTAACCTGTATTTATTTCAACTTTCAAATTGAAGTTGTATTACAGCTTAGGAGATTTCATGAGCGAATTTAAAACAAATATCTGCAAACAGTACATTTATTTTAAATTGAGGTTCAAATCAATTATATTACACTGATCTAGATATTTATATAAGAAGTGCATAAATAAATAAAGTAAACTCTCAGTAGTTCGGACATCCATGAGAGGCCATTTTCGTCCGCTATAACTGAAATCCACATTGAACGATGTAAACATTTGAAATATAACCTTTAGCAATAACCCCCCCCCCTTTCGTTGAATTAACACACTAGCGATCAGGAACGATAATTCTCGTGTGCATTTAACCCAGGGGTGCAAAAAATCTAGGCGCCAATGGGCCGATTCCTACCACTATTTTTTAGTATTCTTCGCCTAATAAGAATACTGATAAAATTTAGACGAAGAATACTAATAAAATTTAGTGGTTGGAATCAGCCCATTGGCGCCTAGATTGTTGCACCCCTGATTTAACCATCCGCTTACTCACCAGACGGGTCCAATGAACCCTACAGGTACATTCAAAATGAGTCTTCGAACCAGAATTTGTTTTAAAAAATATGTTAAAAACTAAAGTAAATAAATAAATTAAATATTTTGAAATAAAAATTCTGGTTTGAAATGTTTTTAATCAAATTTGTGTAAAATTTCCGGTAGTTTCAGGGTTAACCAAACATCACTGACTTGACATTACCATACAGAAAATGCGTTTATATATCATGCTGTATCCATTAAATATAAATATATATATATATTGTTAGATATTTTATATTATAACCGTACATTGAGCGATATTTACTAATGTATAAACTTGTAAAACCTATCTAGAAAACCGATTTATGAAAGACCGTTAGAAGAGGACGGAGATTTTGTTACTTAAACCATGTATTGCCCAAGGTAAAATGCGTTCTAAAAATTCCGTAATTCAGAGGATCCGAATTATTACCAGAAAATATAAATAATAAATTTCGCTTTATTTAGTAACAGAATATCTGTTATTAAATAAATCAAATATTGCTATTTTAAATTTCTGGCATGAATTCGGAATATCTAAATTAAAAACATCCATTTATTTGTGAACATTGATGGTATCATATATGCTACCGCGGGCAATAGACGGTTAAAATTACATACAAGACTACCAAACACTAATGTGCTAAAATGTGTGTTTTATATAAATTTAATTGATTAAAACTGTACGCTAAAAGAAAAAAAACATTATTTTAATTTAGTATTTTTAGTACAAATTCAAATTAATGTAATATTACGTTTAGTAAAAAGTTTTCCGCCAAGGGGAGTTACCTCCGCGCAAACAGCTGTCATTTGTGCGGTTGTTAGCTATTCAGCCAACCAATTTTTGCATTCGAAAGCAGAGCAAAAACTACATGACTGTGTAATTTGTTTGTTAATGTTTTTTTTTTTATCTTGTGCTGCAAAAAAGTGTTTAAAATGGAGCTATCACGTCAGCAGATCAGAACGATTATTTATTATGAGCTCCGTAATAAACTCAGTGCGACTGAATGCCACAGAAAGATGTGTGGGAGTTTAGGAATCAATACTGTTTGTTATGATACAGTCAAAGTTTGGTTTCGGAAATCTAAAGCTGGAAATTTCGACAGTGAAGATGAACCACGTTCCGGTCGCCCTATTGAAGTTGATTGTGAGCAGTTAAAGCAAATCATTGAGTAAGACAGAAATGTTTCAACCTGGGATGAGATTGCTCCGCTTTTTTTGCATACCAGTATAATCTTAGAGAAAACGATGTTCTCTTAAATCGCTGAATATTCCGTTTAAATGTAAAGACATTTTCTGTAAGATTATACTGGATTATTATCCTCAATAGATTTCATGATTTCGTATGTATTTATCATTTTACAAAAAAAAAATGGCGGAAAACTGTTTACGCAACGTGATATTAGTGAAAGGCTTAATGCAAAAAACCCAACTGATCAGAAGAAACAAAATATACAAATGAATACCATGTAATAATAATTTAAATTTATTTAATTTGTCAAATTTCTTTTCTATGAGATAGTATAACAAGTGATAGTTTTACCGTATTGCTTCGTAATTTTGCGCCACATTCCGAAATTTAGTCTGTGACGTTATATTTTGATTGGTAATATCGGTGAACAGCCAGAAGCATTGTTTGTACCCCTCAATTAGTCAATTGTGAAAAGTTATCTTTTTCTTCAACTCTCTAGAATGCAGAAAATTCAGCTCGAAATTCTTTCGCATTTATTTATATTAGTATATATTATCTAAAAATAATTACAACTACAACGAATATTAAATTTGAAAAAAAAATCTTAAACATTACTTTCCTCACTGAAAAAGAAAATTTTATTTGTGTATCTTCACGAACGAATCAATGCATTTTTATTGCAAATACTCAGAAAATAGAAATAAAATATTCTTTAAATAATGCATGAATATATATCTTATAAATAAAAGACAACGATAAACCTTTTATGAATGCTAATATTATAATGAATTTTCAGAATGCATTTTTTCGAAAGTATGGTATTTCCTTATTTTTAAGCTAAAACATGATTCTAATTAAATTAAGTAGATTTTGAACAAAAATCATTTTAAATAGCCTTTAAAATGCATAGTTATTGATTTAAATTTAATAGAATCACATCTTACAGTTAAAACGAAAGATCTATGCAATACTGTTCTTCATTTTTTTTTTTTTCATTTTATTCAGTAGTTGAATATTCATTGGTAAAATCTTAAGACTTCTTTTTTATTTTATAATGTATAATGTTTGAAATTAATGTATTAAAAGTAAATCATTATAATATTTAAAAACTTTTATTATTAAGTAAACTGAAAGTAATTCACGTATACATTAAGGAAACACTTAGAGTAGTCATTTATATATATTTTTTTCCTTTCTATTGAATTTAGAAATGAAAAACTTTTTTTCAAATATGCTACTTTCAGAAAACAAATTAAGTTTTTCATATAAAAAAAAGAATGGGTCATGCATTTATTTCAGCATGTTTCTAATAAAATCAAATAGATAGCAAATAAAAATCGACTTTTAAGATATTTGTTAAATTACTTTTTATCGCATTATAATCAATGTCATCGTATTTTAAATTAAAATTAAAACAATATAATTCGCCCAAAATTATTCTATTTTTTCTTTTAACTTTTCCTTCAATAATATGATATTCTTCTGTAAAACATTAAATCTCTTTTTATTTTTTTATACATATTTTCTTAAAATATTATTTAAGTAATAAAGCATAAACAATTCCAGCTGAAACTCTTATTTACAAGTAAAATGGAACTGACGCATGTATATATCCATAAAATAGTTATTGTATCTATTAAATTTTATGGTGTTTATTCAATTTTCTGAATAGCTTTAAAACATTTTACAACTGATCAGGGCCTGATTACCGACGGATAAATTTTCCACCAGAATTTTATATAAAATATTTAGCCATATTTAAACTTATTATCCATGCAGAATTTTTGTCATAAATAAAAAGAAAATTTTTATTCGTTTTCACTGGGGGAAGTTTGCCCCGGATCAGCGATACGTAGGCCCTGCTATTGGATTAATAACAGTAAATATATCCATTTTTGAAAACAAAAATCACAATATATATATATATATATATATATATATATATATATATATATATATATATATATTATTATATATTGTATTATATTATATTTTATATATATATATATATATATATATATATATATATATATATATATATATATAAACAATGCGATCGCATATACCGTAATTTCCGGCGTATAATCCGCAGCTCAAAGAGTCGTTTTTCGACCCAGAAATTTTATTCAATAATTGTAGTTAAATATTTACAGCGATCTTTTAAGATACATTTTGTAAAATAATATTTCTGGGTCGAAAAACGACTCTTTGAGCTGCGGATTATACGCCGGAAATTACGGTAAGTTTATATTTAATTTGATTCGAAAGAACTCGTGCAAGTTGATTTTGGCTTTAGCACTTTAATTTTATAGCTTTTACATAAAGAGAGAATTTATATATATAAATATGCATTATCGAAAATAAATATTTCTTCTTGAGTATCCCAATAATTTGTGAGAATATTTTTAATCTTCATCTATTCAGAATTACCTTTATACGTTAAAATAGTTTCTGCATGCAAAACAACGTTTATTTTTATCGCTTAATGAGAATGTAAATTCATTTAAAACCGGAGTAAAATGAAAAGATTTATGTAAATATATTCTATTTTCGTTTATTCCTCCCTTCAATATCTCTTTCAATATCCTTCTAGAATATTTTAAAGTTTGTTTTATTTAGAATTATATTTATCATGAAGCGATATTTAGCCCTGATATAATTTCTGCATACAATTAAAATATTTGTTTATTTTAACTAATATTATTAAACATTTTACAATTTTATTTTTATCGGTGATATAGCAATGTAAATGCATTTAAAATTATATACATTTATTCTATAAATGGTATTTTTTTTTTTAGTTATTCAATATCACTGTAGTCGAAAATATTTAAAAATTTCTTTTATTAGGAATTGTTTTTATTGCAAACTGGCGTTGCCTGGGCAGACAAAAAATTAACTTTTTTTTTTTTTTTTTTTTTTTTTTTTTTAACCGGCTTTTAGGTATGGTAATTTAGAGTAGAAAAAAAATTCTCCATTTTCTCCCGCAAATTCTCTCTCATTATACTACATTAACAACAAAATTTCACATATAAAAAACCAATGTAGTATGTAGATGTATTTTACAAAGGTATATATTACTTTTCTCCAAGCAGAAGAAGTCCGTTTAAAAACATTTGAATGTGCTATAAAATATTTTCGCACATCGTCTTGGGCATCTTGTGAGGATGATGCTCCCGACGACGGGCGAAATCATTTTTTACAAACGTAATATATGAAAACGACATAAAAAACATTTTTAAACACTAAATTTTAATACGAATATTGTTAAATAACAAGTACGGTTGAGAGTAAAAAAGAAATTTGTATGTGTGACTAAATATACATGTATATATTAGTATTTCCATCTGGGCCACAAGATGACATTTTAAAACCGTGTAAAAAACGAAAACTGTGAAATGATCTCAAATCTCAAGGTATTTTTATTTTTTTGAAAAGTAAATACTGATATTTTAAAAAAAAACCAAAATATCGTTGCAACCTGCAAGGTACAGTAATTTTTTTCTACCTCCATAAGTGTCTTGGCAAGAAAAAAAAAATAAAGGAACCGAACGTTTTTATTGCTGCGCATGAATAACTATGTTTTTTTCCGACGTGCATTTAAGGCATCATGATGCCGGCGAACTACGGAAATTTGAAGCTTTTTCATTAGCGTTTTACGAGAGTATTTAATTAATACGAGGGTCGATCCAGAAGTAAGGTTCCCAAAGAGCTCCAGTCACACGGGAAGGTACCAGGCGAAATACGGCAACAGCACTGTGCGCGGCTGTTCCCGCACTCGCGATTCCCCCGGCCACGTTTCGCTGTGCCGCATATTCTTGGCTCAACAGCCGTCCGAGATGGAAGTTCCCATTGTTGATCCCGCCAAGTGCGAGTTATTGTGTAACACTAAGAAAACTCAGGCGAACTATCCAGAACCGCTGGCGAAGACGACTGACAGCCAGTGTAACGCTGCTTCACGACAACGCCAAACCTCTCGTCTCCTGTCAAACACAGGAGCTTTTAACACAATTTGGGTGGATTGTCATGCACCACCCACCTTACAGTCCGGACCTTGTACCTAGTGATTATCATTTCATCCCCAAGATAAAGGAACATTTGGGTGTCCAACGCTTCCGGAGCGACGATGACGTCAAAGAAGATCTGAAATGCTTCCTCAACGGATTGGCGGCGGAGTTCTACGACATTGGGATACCAAAATTAGAGCACCGTCTACAAAAATGCGTAGAAAAAGATGAAAAGATTCTTTCCAAGGATGTAAATTTCTATGAGAATAAACAATGTTGTCTATTTGTAAATTTGATGGGAACCTTATTTCTGGATCGACCCTCGTATATTGACTAATTATTAAAAACATTAAAAAAAACTGAACACAGGTGCATTCAGACCAGTCTTTGTGTATCCTTATCCATTTTTGAAGATTTTTAAGTGCGCTGGATTTCATTAAACATCGCCAACAAACAAATAACACACAGCGAAACATCTTCATTTTATTATTATAGATGTATCATGTATTACATGAAAATAATTTGTGCATGAAATAAAATATTTTATAATTCTAAATAATCTTTAAAACACATTTTTTAGAAATTACCTGTATTTTAAATTTAAGTTAAAAAAAAAACATTAATGCAAAATTCTATTTCTGCTTTTTTTTCTTATTAATTACTGTTCCATAATTTAATATACCAGTGGGATACATTTTTAATGTGTTCCTGTCAATAAATAGACAATGTAAATTAACTTTAAGTAATAGGAAACGATAGTAGTGAGTTTGTTCTTTATAACTAATTCTCTATCCCTTTAGAATGTTCTAAAATTTCTTTTATTCTGAATTAACTTTATTATATGTAATACCTGAAAACATGTATGTAAATTAAGGATGTGAGATATTTATTATACGCAGTATCTGAAAATAATATCTACGTAAATTAATTAATTAATTTATTAAATTTACATACTATTCAAAAGCTGAATATTTCTTAAATTCGTAATGTCAATCAACTTAAAATTAAATTTAAAACAAAAAAAATATGCAAAAATATTCAATTTTTATTTTTACCGTTGAATAATTGACTATTCTTGTAGAATATTTTTTAAATAATTGTATTAGAAATTATCTTTATTAATATGTAATATATTGGAGAACGTGTGCGCAGATTAAAGTATTTATTTTAGTAATATTCTTTTAAACTATTTTAATAATAAATAAACAAAAAATATATTTAAATTTAAATATTAAAAAATAAAAAAAATTATCCTGTTCTTTTTTCTCTTTCCTCAGTAATTTTATATAAATTTAAAATATTTGAAAGCTTTTTTTATTTGCATATGTTGCCATACATTTTCTAAAAATAATTTCCTTGTAAATTGAAGTATCATTAATATATTTTTTTAAAGTAGTAACTCTATTTTTAATTCTGAACAATTGAAATACTAAATTTTGTCTTTACGAAAAGCATGCATTAAATTTAATGTTATTTTGTTGAATTTATATCAGTAAAAGCAGTTTATTGATGGTAATAAAAAATAAAACATCAATACGAATTCAAAATTGTCAAGGTTTCAAGTTTAAAAAATGTGTTGTTACTTTAAAACTGGCGTTGGATTTATTATATCAGATCTGAGGCATTTTTAATACTTATATAACAGTAAAATATCATACTCATACTGCATGGGCCAATGAAATACAATAAATCTTCGTTACACAACTCGACTTTTTTACGTGTTATTGATTTTTAATATTCTGTCTTCACTTATATCGAACAGTAACGAAATACATGTTTGTTTAACCCGGCATTAGTTCAAGACAATGTAAAACTACCTACCATTTCAAAGTACATTAAACTGTTATATTGTTTTTAAACTTTAATCCTCTGACGTCCTTGTGTTGCTATAAGTGTTGTCACGTGAACATAAAAAAAAATCACATTTCCATCATTTTTTGCGCGAATTTTAGTTTTTGGAAAATTGATAGCAATATTAAGCAATCTGAATAACAAAGTTGATGATATCATATACGCTACCAGGAGCATTAGACGGTTAACAGTGTGAAGTTTATCTGACAATTTTACTTATAAAATCACCATAGAATAAATTTTGAATTCAAAATACCATATGGACAAAAAGGAACATACAAGCAAATGAGCTTGTACTGTCATTTTTTCATGATTTTTCAGGGTTCGTACACTTTACCACAATTTTTAATACAATTTTTCGCCTTATTTAAATGCAGAAAACTACTACAAATCCTGCAATTGAACAAGGTGTCTACAATTTCTGCTATTTAAATAATAAATAGAAAAAAAATATATTAAAAAATTGTGGTAAAAGCGTACGAACCCTGCTTTCGTTAATGCGGATTAATATGAAATTACCTAATATTTCTAAAAATCTAATGAAGTGATGGAAATGTAGTAAAAATAAAACATTTAGTTAAATACCGGATGAACCAAAAGATCGTTAAAACTTAAAAAATTCACGAAAAAGAAACAAATTATGATAAAGAAGTGCGGTTTGCAAGAAAAGGCTAACAAAGTAGTCGGATTATATATTTTTCTTCTTTTTGCAAGAAAAAAAATTAAAATGTCATTGATAGAAGGCGCTGACGAGCCGAAACACGATGAACAGGACGACAGTACGCTCCATACATTTATTCTTGCAATAACAATTGTTCAACATGACCTCCAGAACATTACACGACATAACTAATGTGACTCACAACGCCCGTTACAGCTGAATGCGATAAGTCGGAATGAATTGCAGAAACCTCACGACAGATAAAATCTCGATAGAACGCTCCATCGGTTAATGATAACATTCTGAAAGCGAAATTCGAAATCCTGGTGTATCCCGGTCTTTTATTGCAGGATTAATTTGCATAATTCTGCTGAATCTCTCGCATGTTAGCGCCATCTACAGGTGACATTTTAACTAACAATGTTTTTGCTGCTAAAAAAAAAAAAAAAAAAAAAAAAAAAAAAAAAAAAATCCGACTTCCTTGTGAGCCATTTCTTGCAAACCGCAGTTCTTTATCATAATTTCTTCCTTTTGTGTGTATTTTTAAAGTTTTAACGAACTTTTGGTTCAACCGGTATATACTTACTTCAAATAATATTACCTTTTTCAGAAAGTAAAAATACTAAAGTTACAATACTTTTTTTTTTAATAACTATTACAGACAGAATATTATAGATAAAAAGTTTCCAGAAAACTTAAAAATTAAAAAATAAACAATTCTTTAAAAAACAGTTATCTTAGATAAATTTCTTTTGGTACAAAAATACAATAAAAATGCAATTCTTTCGAATAATGTTGGAATATTTTATTTAGCAGCTGTAAGACATATTTTTCCTATCTGTATATTTTATTCATGTCATCTCCTTATTTGGCATCATTTGTAATTTATTAAATAATTCTCATCACTATTATAAGAAATATATTCCTCATGTAATATTTAATTCACCGGTGATATTCTATTCCGTTTCTTTGTTCAACATTTTTGTTTTTCTATTTTTTACTCAGGAGAGACGTTTACATGTTCATACACATCGGAACAGATTTTGCTACTTTAAATTCTCAACAAGAGAGAAATAAAACCCTTTATACATAATAAATAAGCCATTTAGTATAATAAAATAATATTTTTTTTTCTCATAATAAACTTTGCTTTGTTTAACTTTGTTCAAATATCCCTTTATAAACTCTGTCATTAAGCAGGTTATCCTTCCCAATTTTGAATATTACTATTCCCGAATAAAATAGAAATCATGGTATTATTTAACCTTTTAATTACAGATTGGGACATGTATGCCCCCACGCACATGTATCAAAATCATCACTATATACCATGTTGTGTGGGTTTCACATTAATCAATTAATAAATAAGTAATTTAGTTTAATAAAATATTTTTTTTTCATAATATAAATTTCCCTTGTTTAACTTTGTATAAATATCATTTTATGAACTCTGCCATTAAGAAGCTTATCCATCAAATTTTTGAGTATTACTATTACCATAGCTGCCAACTTTTACGCTTTTTCCTACCACTAAAAATTAATAGAAAATTTTGCCGTATGGGATCACTTGATTTCGACGATTTAATAAGCTAAAATTTACTATACAATTTTAGTGGTATAAAAAAAGTGTAAAAGTTGACAGTTATGTATTACCGAATATAATAGTAATCATGTTATTAATTACCCTTTAATTACGGATAGGGACATGTCTGTCTCCACGCACATGTATAAAAATCATCACTATATGCCATGCTGTGTGGGTCATTTTCACATGAATGAATTAAAAATTGTGGTAAAAGCGTACGAACCAGATTTTCGTTAATGTAAAATAACCCAATATTTCTAACAATCTAATGAAGTGATGGCAAACGTAGTAAAAATAAAATATTTAGTTAAATAAATACTTACTTTAAATAATATTACCTTTTTTAATATTTCAGAAAGTAAAAATACTGGAATTAAAATACTTTTTTTTTTACAATTACATAATATTATAGAGTTAACTCTGATAAAAAGTCTTAAAAATTGAAAAATTACACAATTCTTTAAAAAACTGTTATCTTAATATATATATATATATATATATATATATATATATATATGTACAAAAATACAATATACACGCAATTCTTTCAAACAATGTTGATATATTTTATTTAGCTGCTGTAAGATATATTTTTTCTATCTGTATATTTTATTCATGTCATCGCTTTACTTGGCATCATTTGTAAATTATTAAATAATTCTCATCACTATTATAAGAAGTATCTTTCTCATGTATTATTTAATTCACCGGTTAAATTCTACTGCATTTCTTTGTTCAACATTTTTATTTTTGCATTTTTTACCCTCTAGAGACGTTTACATGTTCATATATATCAGAACAGTTTTTCCTACTTTAGCTTCTCAACAAGAGAGAAAAATGTTTTTTTTATACAAAGTAAATAAGCCGTTTATTATAATAAAATAATTATTTTTTATCATGATATAACTTTGCTTTGTTTAACTTTGTACAAATATCCTTTTATAAACTCTCCATTAAGCAGATTTTCCTTTCCAATTTTGAATACTACTACAGGCGTGATTGTGTTCCGGTATTTTAAACACCACTAAATGTAAATAGCAATATTCTTAGTATGTCATCGCAGAATTTATCTTGACACTCTACTCACAAATAGACTGGGCGTAAAGTTTTCTCCAACTCGGAAGCCCCTTAACAGACATCAACTGTTCGAAAGAAAGAAAAGAAAAAAAAAGACTGCTGTATAAATTTAGTGGTGTACAAAATACAGGAACACAATCCTCCCTGTACTACTATTGCCGAATAGAATAGTAATCATGGTATTATTTAACCCTTTAATTACGGATTGGGACATGTATGACCCACGCACATGTATAAAAATCTTCACTATATACATGTTGTGTGGGACATTTTCACATGAATGAATATAGTCAACATGCATGGGCCAAAACCTTATAAAGGGGATTTTTGGCTGCTGATTTTCTGCTGATATCTGATTTTTAAAAGTCTCATATTATGCCCAATTTGAACTTTTAACAAACAGCAAGCAATGGCGACGTTTTAAGTAAAACATGTGCTACGATACTGGAAACAATACTGAAAAAGACTGCATACCGCCATCTGGTGGAAATATGAGGATATACCGGGAAAGTAGGGATAAAAAAAATCCCTGACGGCTCGTCCTACAGGCACAGGTAGATTTCGAAGACGCAGACCGTGGGGCGCCTGTTTGTCGGGAATTGCGGAAGAAATGTCCTTTTTGCGATGATGCTGCAGTTGGAACCGCCTACTTCGAAACCAAACTTGTTTGCAAGCGGAGACAGCAAGGTTTTTTTTTTTTTTTTTTTTTTTTTTTTTTTTTTTTTTTTGCTATAAAAGTTGGTCCTATAAAAAACATGTCTCCAAAGAAGTTTTAGATAATATTAAGAGGATTTATAATAAATTTAAGCGGATTTGAAATCTTGGGATTGACGAAGTTATGAATTTTTTTCTTCTAAAACCCCCCTCCCCCCCCCTTAAGGCAATTTTTAATTATATCAAAAATCTGTCATACATAAATTTTCGGCCCTTCTCCTAGAAGTAATAATAACTTCAAACGGATTCGATATGTATCATAATTATGAAATTATGGGGGGTTTTCTGTTTTCACAAAAAGTCCCCCCCCCCTTGGTTCGATTTTGCCCATTAACGAACTTGACCGAGATTTTATGCCCCTTGATTTTATGTATCAGTTTCGAAAAGAAGCGGGAGTTGGAACCGCCTACTTCGAAAAATAACTTGTTTGCAGGCGGAGCCGGCAGGGTTTTTTTTGTTTTTAATTTTTTTTTTTTTTTGCTATAACGGTTGGTCCTATAAAAAACTTGTCAATATAAAATTTTTAGATAATATTAAGAGGATTTATAATAAATTTAAGCGGATTTGAAATCTTGGGAATTGACGAAGTTCTGATTTTTTTTCTTCTAAAACCCCCCTTCCCTCCCCCCTTAAGGCAATTTTTAATTATATTAAAAATCTGTCATACATAAGTTTTTGGCCCTGTTCCTAGAAGTAATAATAACTTTAAACGGATTCGATACGTATCATAACTAAGAAATTATGGGTTTTTTTTCTGTTTTCACAAAAAGCCCCCCCATTTCCCCCCCCTTGGTTCGATTTTGCCCATTAACGAACTTGACCGAGATTTTATGCCCTTTGATTTTATGTATCAGTATCGAAAAGATGCGGGAGTTGGAACCGCCTACTTCGAAAAATAACTTGTTTGCAGGCGGAGCCGGCAGGGATTTTTTTTGTTTTTAATTTTTTTTTGCTATAACGGTTGGTCCTATAAAAAACTTGTCAATATAAAAGTTTTATATAATACTAAGAGGATTAATAATAAATTTCCGCGGATTTGATACCTTGTGAATTGACGAAGCTATGATTTTTTTCTTCTAACCCCCCCCCCTTTTTCCCCCCTTGGGGCCATTTTTAATTATATCAAAAATCTGTCATACATAAATTTTCGGCCCTTTTCCTAGAAGTAATAATAACTTGAAACGGATTCGGTACGTATAAAAATAAAGAAATTATGAAGGTTTTTCTGTTTTCACAAAAAGCCCCCCCATCCCCCCCCCTTGGTTCGATTTTGCCCATTAACGAACTTGACCGAGATTTTATGACCCTTGATTTTATGTATTAGTTTGGAAGAGATGTATGCAGAATTTTTCCAGTTATCGTGGTCAGAAAAAAGTGACATAGATAGATAGATAGATAGATATATAGATAGATAGATAGATAGATAAAGTTTTGAACTGGGGGTGGTTTTGGGTTCTGGGAGTCATGATCGGCGTAGATCTGCAAAAATTTTTCAAAATTTCCAACTTAGGTGAGAATGTAATAGGTAGTATTTCTTACGAAATCTACCTAAAAGTGAGAGACACAACTTTAAAAGCAACAAAAACACTGCACATTTCACTCATATAAAAATTGCCTTATTATGCTGCCTGATATTCATATTTATAATTAATAAATTTGTTTTTCAAATTTGTTTAATAATTATTGTTTTTGATGGTTTATATATTTAATTTATGGGTTGAGAACAAGCAAAAATAATGATTTTGGATATTATTAAATACCATTTAAACAGGGTTCGTACGCTTTTACCACAATTTTTAATAGATAAATTCTATTTAATATTGAAATAGTAGAAATTGTAGACGTCTCGTTTAATTGTAGGATTTGCAATACTTTTCTGCATTTAAATAAGGCGAAACATTATATTAAAAAATTATGGTAAATGCGTACGAAACCTGTTTAATGATTAAAAAAAAATACCGTATTTTTACAGTGGAAGTAACATAATATTGTAGAACAATCACAGAGAAACATTTTAATATTAAATGGGAATTTCTATTTGAAAGAAAAGCCGACAGATTTACCGGGGACAGATAAATCACTTTAATGAGATTTTAGCCCATATGTCCGAGAGAACTTTTTTTGTTCCAATCGTACCACTTATTGAAAAATAATTTCTGCCATACACTTAAACAGTTTCACCACGCTTAAAAGACGGCTGTTGGCATGTTGCCAAAAACTTGGGCCTTTCCGAAGGGTGGAAAGTATTGGACTACGATGAAACAAAATTTAGGTTTCCCTTAACTCGTCTGACCACATGTCATTTCCTCACTGGCTGCTCGTGTACTAGTAAATATGAAACTAGCAGAATTTTCCTATTCATCCCCCATAAAATCAAAACTAGGGGAAACGCCCCGTTTCATTACCCACTATTACCCACTTCCCTATCATCTTACCCAGACTTCTTACTCACATGACTAGGCTTTAATGCTTGGCTCAGCAATACTAGCATGTTTTCAATTAAAATGTATTAGAAAGAAAAATAATTAAGAAAAGTGGTAGGAATGAATAGAAAAACGCGTAATTAAAGTGTTAATTGAAAATTTCTCACACTGAATAAGGCGTATAAGTATTTTCGGAAATATTAGTATTAAAATATCGGAAGAATTAGCATATATAATAACAATAAATTATTTCATATTAAATTTTGAGCTGATTGTGAAATTTGAAATTGTCTTGAAGGAATCTTTTAAAAAATGTTTCAAAGGATAAACTTTTATTGCACAAAATTTTACGATATAAGGACGCAACCGCCCGTTGTGTACGAATGTTATTTATAACTTAATTTAAGAAGGTTTCAGCTCCCGTTAGATTTGTTCCAATATTTAGTTTCAAGAATAACATACAGGCAGATATTATGAAAAGACTTTGAGTAAACCCTTTTCGACTTTGCTGAGAATAAAGGATAAAACATATAGTGACATCACTTGCATTGTACGATGACGTGTTACATATTCTTCAACATTGTCACAAGAATATTACTTTTTCTTTGCTACTCATGTTAAATGTTGTTATTCTACCAACAATACATACTGTTGCCAATGGCTAGATTCAAGAACCAACATTTAAGAAATTTATGTCCAATTTTCCTAGTTTAAAAACTTTAAATATTGTAAGATATTTTGTTATGAATGAAAATATATTAAAATTAAATATTTTCTTTTTAAATATTACCACAAAACTGTATATGATATAAATAATACAAATATCATTAAAAATAAAAATATTTCTTTACATGCTAAAAACTTTAAAAATTGTAAGATATTTTGTTATGAATACAAGGATAGTAAGGTAAATAAATATATAAATAAGATAAATACAAATATCATTAATGATAAAGAAGTTTCTTTACATACTTTCTGTTTAAATTAAAGACTCTTCATTTGAATTTTGCACTAGAATTGAGGTATTGCATGATTTATGTATTTAATGTCATTCAAATTCCAATTAGAAGTAATATAAAGCTTTTCAGATACTATGCATGGCATTGACTGTTTGTCGCGTGAAAAATGGTGCAAAAATATTTTAATACCATTATTTTCCAAACAATAATCTTACTTTTGGATTTCGAGAGCACTTTTAATATAAATGTATCAGAAATAATATTATTTAAAAGTAGTGGTGTGGAAAAGTTTGGGTGTCATTTATACGCGACAAAAAACGTTTCAACCTAATTATGCATTACATGTAAAAAAATCGTAAAAATATTTCTAAAACGATCCAAAACTTTTAGGAAATTAGTGTTAATTATTCTTCATCTTGGGCTATATATATTTTTTTTTGTCTGCAAGATTTATCGTATCTATTAAAATATTCATGGACTAATCGCTTTATTTTATTCCAGAATTCAAGTGTAAAAGATTAATTCATGAATATTGAATTAAACTTTTTTATCCTTTTTTATTTTTTCGCACCTGAAACCATTTCATGCAACATTAATTTAAAAAAGTTTCATTTAATTTCTATTTTTAGAAATAACGCATTCATCATAAGATCTGCATGAATTAGCGCATTTATGTCGTAAAAATTGTAACACAACTATTTGAGAGGTTTTTCCTATTTTATATTTTTAGGATGTTGTTTGGCAAAATAGTATTATTTTACATCGAATAATGCTCACGCTCTTTTAAATGTTACATTATTATTATATATATATTTCTCATTAAAATTCATGTGAAATAGTCTGTGTTCTGCAGAATTATTAATACTATAAAATAATTTTATAACATAGATAGATCAGCAATGCAAAAGTAAAATGCGCTAAAAAGTATTTAAAGATCATGTAGAACAAATATTTAAATGTCACTGCGCAGAAGCTCATCGTGTGATTTCTGGTTGTGAAACTGGCAAAAGCTCATGTGTTTACACAGATAATCACAAATCATTACCAGTGCGGAAAGACACCAAAGTAGAGGAAATGCACATGTGTTCTCTAATATTTTGTTTCATGCTGTATATATTGCATTATTGTATATAGTCTCTTTTTTACCTACTGCGCCAAATTCCTTCGCCAAAGACCTGCGCTCCCATTCTAAAGGTTTTTCTAATCGGTTCACTGTAGGCAGTGGCGTAGCAAGGGTGGGGGTCCAGATGCCCTGAATATCACTAAAAGTTTTCTTTGTCTTGTCTAATCTGAGAACTTTCTGCTATAATGATGGAGAAGGAAACTTTAAAATATTACTGGTATCCAGAGCTTTTGGACCCCCCTCCCTGGCTACGCCACTGACTGTAGGTACACCAGATTCTGCCTACTATCATGACACATGCGCTTCATCTATGAGTAAATGTAATGTGACCGTCGTTAGTGCAGTCATACATAGACAGCGAATGCTCAGACAGATTTTTTTTGCCTACATTATGACAACCATCATTCCAGAACTTGGCAATATTCACTTCGACAAGGTCGTTTAGATGTTTGAGGCATGTTAACGAATATTAGTTTGACGATAAGTGCAGACACTCCAAAATGTTTGTCGATTCATTTTTGACCAAAATCGTCCTGGCGAAATAAATTTTGTTTCCCGTATTAGGACATTCTCATATAGCAGCACCATACTCAGTACTCGAATATGGAGGTCGTGGTGAAAACACTGCGTAATACAGTTGAAACTGTAAATTACGCTGAGAAAAAGTCTCCATTCTTACACTTTGGTGTCTTTCTGCACTGCTCAAAGCTGGCATTTTATTCAGGCTTCTTGTGGCGCAGCTATATGCGAGGAAATCATTCGTAAAAGCTAAATTATAAAAAAGTGCGAAATATGTACATGGTTTGCCCAAATGAAACTGACACTACAGTCGGTTTGAGAAATGGTTAAATAGTATTAATATATATTAGTATACAAAAGAAAGAATAATACAGACGTAGCAGATAGGCTAGACAAAGTCACCTTGTAGGTTGAAATTGGTGTCCCAGCGGTCAGCGAGATGATGGATACCCTGGGTAAAGGAGCTCCGGGGATGGTTGTGGAACCATTTTCCAACGGCAGCTTGGACCTCATTATCGTCGGCATATCACCATATCAGAGTTTTCTTGAGTGGACCGAAGTCACACGGCGAGAGGTCTGGTCTGTAAGAGGGATGTTTGAGAATCTCCTAGCGGAATTGCTGTAACAATGTTTGGCACGTCACACCCACATGAGGACGAGTATTATCATGCAAAAGAATAATCCTGCGTGGCAGTATTTTACGTAGGCGCTCACATTTTCTGCTGTTAAAAATTGCACGACCGTGCGTTGACACCGTTTGGAGGCTTCCATGATGTGAACGATGCCTTTTAACGTGCTCCCACGCTATCGCACACACATCTGGCGGGATCTGACGATATCGCGTGCATTCCCAGCACTCTGCGCCTCCTACAGGAGCATGCGCAGCGCAGTCATCTTTCTCTTCAAATGGCGGAGTTATGGCAGCAAAGCCACTTTCATTTGGGCGACCTTTATATTAACAAAAGAATGCATGTTGTTTTCATTAATCACACTGAAGTTCTCAGAGTCAAGTATTGCTAAAAAATGACAACATTTTAAATATATTCAGTACACATTTTTAATATTTGATATCCTAAAAAAATATAAAATAAAAATATTGATGAAACAGTATCATATATGATTCTCTTTAAAATATTTCAATTTTTATTACAAAGCATTAAGACTCAGTTACAATTTTTTAACTAATTTCCATCAATAGCGCATATAAAAGTACATTTCAAGATTTTTTTTATATTGGGAAATTTCGAAAGAAGAATTTCTATTTTTTGTAATTACGAATTGTCTGTCATTAAATAAAGTAAAAAAAATACTATTGGGAATTTCTGATATGAATTCAAACTTTCTGAATAAAAAATAAATTTCTGAAATTCAAGTTAATAATATGAATGGGTGGTTAATAGTTATACAAGATATTATACAATAGCTGCCAAATTTTAAGGTTTTTTTTTTTTGTTGTTGTTGTTATGAGTAAAATTTAATGATAAATATTGCGATATTTAATCACCGAAATTCACGATTAAATGTGGCAATTTTAGTGGTAACATAGAAGCATGAAACTTGGAAGCTATTAATACAGCAATTAAAAACTTGAGTTATGATAAAACATACTCATTGAATCTATATTCACCTTGTACTGCAAATACTAATTAAAAACAACATAAATGTCCAAAAACATATACGTATCATTTTATAAAATATAAAAACTGTATAAAAAATTTTATACAGTATAACAATTTTATACAGTAAACTTTTGTAAAAAATAAAAGCTATAGTTCTAGATAGAAATAATCTATGCAGAATCTACATATCAGGGATGAGATTTCTACGCTTTTTTGTATACCAATATAATCTTTCTTACATAGAACGTTTTTTTTTATTTAATCGGAACATTCTGTGTTTTAAGAGAACAACGTTTTCTCTGAAATTGTACTGGTATGCAAAAAAAGCGGAGAAATCTCATCCCTGCTACATATCTATGTAGAAATACAGTTTTGTATATGAAAACACCTTCAGTAAAGTATTTCATAAAATGGTACGTATATGATTTTGGACATTTATGTTGTTTTTAATTAGTATTTATGTTATACAGGATATATTAATACAATTTTACCAAAATAAAATGAGTAAACATACTAACTCTAGTTTTTATGTTTAAATAATCCACCAATAACGTATTTTTTCTGCAGCATTTTTTACACATGCCATTTTTCGTTACGTTTTTATTTATCGTGTGTTGAGAGAAAAAATCCGGAATCTGACCAGACACTTCAATAAGAAAAGTCTGAAGTTTTATGACCTTGAAGTCCTTACAACAAATGAAAGGAAAGCCATTCACACCGGGAATAGAAATTACCTAAAAAAGGAAAGACTTGCAATGTAATACATTTCTTTGAAATAGGAAACCGCATCACTTTTCCAAAATAAAAAAAATATATATATGTGTATATGTTCTGTTCTAACTGTGTGACGTTATTTCCATTTTTAAGAGATGATTCTCCTGTGATTATAAATTAAATTTCTACGATTATTTCTTGTCGCAGGCAATGTTTTATACATTTCTTTTGTAAATATTTAGGCATTACATTTGTCTATAAATGCTATGATTATTGTTAATTTATTTGTTTACTTGTAGAGATTTGCTTTTTTTCTGTAATCTGTATTCTTTGAACGTACTTGTTCTCTTTCACTTACAGTACACTTATTATTATTATTTTTTTTAAGATTCCAAAAGTGTTATCGAAATTAATTTACATATTTAACTGTTTCCATTATTTAATTATTTAACACTTTCTACTGATGATACTGTTTCAAAATAGTGATCACCATTTTGGTACCACTATTTTATACTAAAATCATCATGGTAGATTCCTATTACCAGACCTGCGAAGTCTCCGGTTTTTGGGATACCAGTAATTTAGTACAGAAAATGTTGTTTTATTTAATCGGAGCATTTTACGCTTAACAACATTTTCTCTCAAAAATTACTGGTGTGCAAAAAGCCGGTGACTTGGCAACTCTTCTATTACAAGTATAGTAGAAATATCAACAAAAATTTATTTTTCTGAATTCGTGGTAGCCAACGCAAAATTCTGAAATAGCGGTAGCAACAAATTTCTTACTATGTAACCATTAGAATAACTAAAACGCCATGCGGTGAAACAATTTTCAATATTATAAAAAAAATGCATTTTTTGTTCGATATAAGAGCTTTATTTTCTGTAATATTTACTCTACTTGTTTCTTATGTAGTAGTACTTGAATAAATATTAAAGCAATGTTGACACATGCATTTTTTTTTACCGTAAGCTTCATTTCTATCCACGAAAAATAAATTAAATTGCTTTATGCAGACTTAATATTCAGGTTTAAAGCATTAAGTACGGATGTAAACCTTCGAAAAGCAACAAAAAAATTGGGGACATGATGACAGAAGAATATTTTCCTCGCTAACTAGAAGTAGTCTGGATAATTTGAAGATGTGGAAAAATTTATTTATTTTATAAAATACTTATTTATAGCTATTAAAAATGCATAGTCTCTAATACAAACTAAAAAATTTTATAATATAAACTTTTTTAGTGAAATTTAGCTTTTTCTATTAAATGTAAACTACACACGTATACCTCTTAATCATGCGACTTGAGAAAATATAGTCTTATTTTATATATTCTCAGAAATAAATAGAAGTTTCATACAAATTCATCGAGTACTTTTCCAATTTAACTTAAAATAACTGTTTTTCAATCCACTATTTTGTTGAATAAACACTTTATTTGCTTTATAAAGATAACTTTATGCATTACTGTATATTATGCAGTTAAACAATATATATATATATATATAATATAACTATAAAATTGAAAAAAAAATTATAAAAATCATTAATTTTTAAACATTTATTGCATTACTTAAATATATCAAGAAAATTCAAACTTTTTTTTCCAGTTATTTTCAGTTGTTTCACATAATGAATGGAATGCATGGCTTTTTTTGATTTTCGTGATTTCTTGCAATCCATTACTTTCCCTAATGGCTTCTAGGTAATTCCGTTCTTAATTACTGTTTTATTGTAAATAGTTGTTTTTGTTTTACAAACATAGCTTTCCTTTTAGATGTAATAAGGCTGAAAATGACCTTTATTATGTCATTAACATAAATATACAGAACGATAATTATCTATGTATTTTATTTCCTTCCAAGAATTTATTTGTTGTATGGATGCATGCACATTTATCAGACAATTCTTCATGTTGTAAATGAAACTATTCCTTGATTATATTGTTAAAATGTATTTACGTAATTACCAGCATGTACTTATTACGCAATACTTATAATTATATTGGGCAGATAATTAAGCTCATAAATTCAATGCAATTGTGCTTTTAGTTGAAACGATACACCAGAGAAAACATTCTCGCAGAAATTTGTGAGGAAAAATAAAAGAACATAGAGGTCTGCACGAGCCGGAAATTCTAGGTATGGTACGTGTAAACACCAATATAATCGGACACGGCCTGACACAATTTCTGCAACAAATTCCGATTTTTATTTAAATACAATTGAGATTATTTTTAAGAATACTGCATACATATTTGTGGGAAACTTTTACCACACATTTTATTTTACTAAATGTTCGGAAGCTACAAAATTCAGAATAGCAAAATTTTATTCATCAGAGGATGTATTTTTAATTTATTATTAATTTATTTTCAACAGATTGACAAAATAAATTTGAAATCACAAAATAGCATGTTCAACAATCACGAGAAACAAATTATTGTATATGTTGAGGGCGTGATAAGAAATACTGTTCTTGAATTCTGGCAATATTCTGTTTAGTGTCATTGCACCTGTATAAAAGTTTTTTTTTTCAAAATTCGAAATCTGCGCAAAGCTTCTGCTGCGCAATCCTCATCAGGACCTGATTACGGACGTGGCACACTTTCACCAGTAAAATGTAATAGACATTTTAGTCTTATTAAAACGCCATATTCATGCAAAATTACTGCCATGAATAAGGATTTCTTTTTAATTTTACTGGTGGAATTGTGCTTGATGGTAATCAGGCCTTGATTCTGTTTGGAGTCATTGCACCTCTATAAATCTTTTTCAAAGACCGAAATCTTCGCAAAACAGCTGCTGCGAAATCATCATTTTAATAAAAAAGTCTCATCAGTAAAGCACGATCTCCTGAACTGCACGACATTTTCCGTGGAAAAGGCATGAGGTTTACAAGAGATTCATTGCGTGTTTTTATGTTACATTTTCATTGTGCTTGAGCAGATACATTACGATTTCCTAAAATCTGCATCTATGGCGAAAGTTTATCAGAAGACGCCAGCTAGTGACAATTTTTGTCTGCTAAATGTCTTTCGCATCCCTTAAATGTAGACGCATTCCAAATTCCATATATTTCGGATAAATAAATAGTTTCGACTACAGACAACTCTGAGTAGGTGAACTTTAACTATAGACTTACTGTATAGTATACCAGATGATTCAAAATAAAGAATCCGTGTTTAGAATGTTCTCGAAAGACAATCCATGGACGTAACGCCTCCACATTTGGAGGGTATAATGATTGAAACGATAACAAAAACAAACAGTTTTAAATCACCCCGGTAGGTAGAAATGTGGCATGGTGAGAATAGTCATGTTAATAATATTGGTTTGTTCGGAAAGTTATTTCCGTTTGGGAAAGTTGGTTCGTAACGGAAAATTCTATAATTTAATTATAAGACTTTAATTCCGATATCTACTGTCTAATAATTGACAGAATGAGGTCTCTGACCCCAATAGCCGTAACGCCCCAAATATGCTTTATAAATTGATGAGGAATAGTGAGTTTTCATCTGTCTTCAATTATACGTGGCTCTCTTGTTTTTTGTATTTGTACGAGGGGTGATCCAAAAAAAATTTACAAGGCAAAGGAAAAAGTATTTATTAACAATACAAACAAGATACAAATGGCAATCAAGAGACACATCTGGCCTTTACTTTTCCACATAGTCGCCAAATCTGTTTAGGCATTTGTCAGAACGTTCGAGCAACTTATTTATCCCGTCTTGGTAGTAATCAGGGCCCTGCTCATTGAGCCATTTCTCGGCAGCTGTTTTCACTGCATCGTCTGAGGTGAACCGTGTTCCGGATAAGTTTCGCTTCAACGCTGGAAAAAGGAAATAGTCACTTGGAGCCAAATCGGTGCTGTATGGGGGTGATTCCAGACCTCCCAATTGAACCTTTGCAGCAATTCCTGAGTCATTTCGCTACCTGTTGTCTACTCATTGCTTTGTCCCCGTATACCTCAACGATTTGTCTGTGAATTTCGGATGCGGCCACATTCTTGGCCCATAAGAATCGAATTACGGCTCGCACCTCTATGCGAGACCACTTTTCTAGACGTCGTGCCATTACTTTCGGTCTTAAGTGTCTGCGTACTGACGCTACTTACTCGTAGAACCGCTGTAGGACAACTAACGCCATCTGTCAACCACCCTGGGTGGAAATATTCGCTCCACAATTACCGTAATTTCCGGCGTATAATCCGCAGCTCAAAGAGTCGTTTTTCGACCCAGAAATTTTATTCAATAATTGCAGTTAAATATTTACAGTGATCTTTTAAGTTACATTTTATAAAATAATATTTCTGGGTCGAAAAATGACTCTTTGAGCTGCGGATTATACGCCGGAAATTACGGTATATATATATATATATATATATACAGGGTGTTCTGTTAAAGGGGTCCAATATTAATAGGGGTAATAGAGGAGATCACATGGAGCATAAATCAGTATATAAAGCCTGGTCGGATCTCAATAGTTTTCAAGTTACAGCAAATAGAATGAAAATTCGGAAAATTGTAAAAGAACCCTCATTGCTAAACTATCGATAATGCTACATAAAAACGAAGCACATATTTAGAAAGAGCAGACAAAAAACCTACAAAATGACATCAATTGTATTAAAATAGCAATATTTATTGACGAGTTACAAGCCCTGAAACAGTGAAAAAAGTACGAAATCCAATATACATCAAAATAGTTAATCGTTAATTCCAAAAAGGCAACTCTAGCTACAACAAGGAAAATGTAGTAAAATTTGGTCCATTCCGAAAACTTTCGAAAAAGCTTACAATGAACCATATCGGTTTAATTGTGTGAGAGAAATTAATCAGTTTCTTAGTTACAACTCCGCTTTCTTTGACACTAGCAAAGGTTAAACTCCGCCCATCACGATTGGAAACACCGCCTTTTTAATTACTCTCAACTATACATTTTCGATCATGCTTCTTCTGAGATGCAACATTTTTAATTATTCAAGAGTTGAATGAACCAAAATAACTTTACAATAATAGTCTACATTTTAAAGTGGTCTTTTATTGATATAAAGCTTAAGTTAAATTCCTTAAAATTAAACTGGTTGTGAAAATTCGGAAATAATTAAAAATATTGCGATTTGTAACTATGCAAGAAGTTTCAGTACATGTTTTACATGGACAATTATTGTATGTATATGTGCATCATAATTTATGATAGGAAATAATAATAACAAATAGCATAATAATTTTATTAATTATAAATTTAAAAAAGACACTAAATTTTAAATTAATTCATACAAACTTTGTAATTTACAATTTGAGTACACCACAGTCTGTGACTTACAAAATACTGTGCCAAAAAGTGTTGAAAATAAAAGAAAAATGACAAATAAAGAATTACATTCCACGTACTTTATGACATATGTGAAGCATAGTCTTCTGGCCTGCGCTGCACAGTTCAATGTCGGAAGGCAGACGAACGGACATTATTATAATAGGTGTTCGAAGTTGCGCCCATTAACAGAATCGCACAGCCGACAGCGACGTCGTAAAGATTGGCGAACACGCCGAAAAACTCCGACGGAGTTGGGAATGTCTCCTGCAGCGACAACGATTCGCGCTAGTAAATCCTCCGGTGTATCCACAGGCGTTTCATACACCAGCGATTTAAGGTGTCCCTAAACAAAAAAGTCTAACGGATTGAGGTCTGGAGAGCGTGCAGGCCAAGCAACAGGTCCACTGCGTCCAATCCATTTCCCAGGATATGTTGAATTGAGGTGATTGCGAACACCTATGAAAAAATGTGCCGGTGCGCCATCGTGCATAAACCACATATTGTGGCGCAATGTTGCTGGCACATTTTGCAGTAACTGCGGTAAGATATCCCGTAGGAAAACCAAGTACGTACTGCCATTGAGTACATCTGGGAGTAAATATGGTCCTATGAGATAATCGCCGAGGACACCTGCCCATATGTTCACACTGAACTTTTGTTGTGCGTTCGACGGGAAAACAGTGTGCGGATTTATATATGACCATGTGTGCATATTGTGCGTGTTTACCACGCCCTCTCTCGTAAATGTTGCTTCATCAGTAAATAAAATATTTTCCAGAAATTGTGGATTATTTTCTGTTACATTAAGCAACCAGCGTACGAATTCTGTCCGCTGAGCACAATCTGTTACTGATAACAGTTGTACCCGCTGCACATGAAAGGGGTGCATGTTTTTTGCACGCAGAACACGCCACACACTTTGGTGAGAAACACCGACTTCAGACGCAGCAGCTCGTGTACTCGTGGAGGGGTTATCTTTAAAAATATTCAGTACATCTTCTTCCATTGCAGGTGTTAGTACATGTCGAGGTTTCCCTGCATCAATGCTTGCTGTATTAAACGATCCAGTCTCCCGTAATCGTCTATCGATTTTTATGAAGAGTTTCGAACTTGGGCAACGTCTCCTTGGAAATTGCTCACGGTACATGCGCTGTGCTAGACATGCATTTCCATGAGCTTGCCCGTACATCAGATGCATGTCCGCATATTCTTCGTTAGAGTATTCCGGCATAATTATTATACATCAACTTACTACAATCCCACTTACAACAGCCTCCCTTTAACATAACGCCCACTGATGACTGCTGTTTTATTACACTTTTCTTCCTATACACATAGAAAATTTGCATAAAAAGTACTTCTTCTTCATCATCCTGAAAGTTCATGGAGGAAACGCAGCAGTCACGGAGTTTGCTTTAAGACAAGGCGAGAGCTGCACAATATGTCATTCATTTGACCAGACTGAATAATGAAAGGGTATTGATAGAGGTTGATCAGAAATGTATAATTGAAAGATATTAAAACGGGGTGTTTACAATCGTCATGGGTGGAGTTTCGCTCTTTCCGAGCGTGCAACAGTACAGAGTTGTAACTAGGGAACTGCTTGATTTCTCCCATACAATTAAACTGATATGGTTTATTGTCAGCTTCTTCGAAAGCTTTCGGAATGGAACAAATTTTATAACATTTTCCTTGATGTAGGTAGAGTTGCATTTTTGGAATTAACGATTAACTATTTTGCTAAATATTTGATTTTGTATTTTTTCACTGTTTCAGAGCTTGTAACTCGCCATTAATTCTCAATATTCTAAAACAACTTATGTCATTTCGTAGGATTTTTTCTGCTCTTTCTAAATATGTGCTTCGTTTTTATGTAGCATTATCGATAGTTTAGCAATGAGGGTTTTTTTACAAATTTCCGATTTTTCATTCTATTTGCTGTAACTTGAAAATTATTGAGATCCGGCCAGGCATTATATACTGATTTATGCTCCGTGTGATCTCCTCTATTACCCCTATTAATATTGGACCCCTTTAACGGAACATCCTATATATATATATATATATATATATATATACAGTCGAGCCCCAATTTAACGAATCGCGATTTAACGAATTTCTCGATTTAGCGAATTTTTTTGTGGTCTCGACGAAAATACAACAAAAATACTTCGATTTAACGAATTTACAATCCCGATTTAACGAATAACTTTGTAAAAAAAAAATTAAAATTTAAGAAATTTTCTAATATTTATCAAAACTTTTCACAGTTTCTTACAAAGCTTTTTTTTTACATTTCCACTGGTCTTCTTTCCATATATTTCCTAAAAAAATACCCTTTTCCCGCTTCGTCCTCTCTGCCCCCCCCCCAATCAGCCCGTGTACAATTGCTATCTAGTGTTTAGAATGTAATAAACTTGACTAACTTCGAAGAAATATCCCGCCCCCTTCTTTAATGAGCAGACCAGTTTCAACTTACATCACACCCTAGCCAGCCACCTTAACAGCCAGATAGACGTTTTGTTTGCCGATCGGTTTTGTTAGTTTTAAGAGTTAGGGCAGACAAAGTGACGATTTTGATTTGTTGGATTGTAATCACGTGTTCAAACTGATCTATCAGTAGGGGGGAAAAGAGATTACTAAAATGCGCAAAGTTCCTTTGCTCTGTTGTAGACGTTCTTAATATCTGTGTGCTAGTATAATGGCTGAATCGAAAAAACGTAAAAGGTTTTCTATAAATGAAAAAATTGCGATTTTAAAAGAAGTGGACAAAAACATTGGAAATCAGAAATGTTTTGCAGATAGGCTTGGAATTACAACTTCCACATTATCGACTATTGTAAAATATAGAAAAGAAATTGAAGAATGCTATGTAAACTGGGGGGGGGGGGAATCTGCATTTCAGAGAAAATCTATAAAAACAGGCAGTTACATTGATGTGGAGGAAAAGTTGATATCTTGGTTCACTACAACACGAGGAAATAACATTGCTGTAAGTGGGCCACTCCTACAAGAAAAAGCTCTGCAAATTGCAAAAGAACTTGAGGTGAAATATTTCACAGCTTCAGGAGGCTAGCTTGATAGATTTAAAAAAGACACAATGTTGTTTATAAAGTTATGTGCGGCGAAAAAAGAAGTGTTGATCCGGAATCTGTAGCAAAATGGAAATCAGAAACATTACCTGAACTCATTAAAGGATATTCTCCTTCCAATATATTTAATGCTGATGAGACAGGTCCTTTCTATAATTTAAAGCCTGATAAAACACTTTCGAAATGAAAAGTGTCACGGAGGAAAAAGAAGTAAACTTCGCATGACTGTCCTCTTAGCAGCAAATTCCGATGGATCGAAAAAATTACCACCTTATGTTATCGGCAAATCAGCTAATCCAAGATGCTTCAAAAACGTCAAAACACTTCCAACGAAATACGACGCAAATAAAAAATCTTGAGTGACTGCGGTATTATTTGTCAATTGGCTAAAGGATTTAGATAGAAGAATGAGATCTTTAAAAAGAAAAGTTATTCTTTTCATCGATCAGTGTCCTGCTCATCCCACAGATTATGATTTTCCGAATCTTAAGGTGTTTTTTTTCCCTGCATGTATCTGGAAGTTCAGTTGGTACGCAGCTACGTATTCCATTCAGAAAAATTGTTCCATTGCTCATTGTCTAATAATTGACGGGCGGAATTTCACGGTACAAATTGATTTTCCCAAACGGAAGGAACTTTCCGAACAACGCAATAAAACGGCACTACCAATAAAGACCATCATATGACATGCCATCATGTAAGTTTAATTATCCACACCATAAATACACAGAAATCTCGACCATGCAGATATATGAACAGCAGCATCTACAAAACACGGAGTACTAACATTACAGCAAATAGGGGTCATTAGAAGCATTCTTTGCTTTCACCTTTATGCTGTTTGAACCACAAAAAAAAATCGTCTAGAATCAAAAAACTAATTCCAACAAACCAAAAGGTATTAGTATACATGTAAACAATGTTTTTCTGTACCCCCCCGAAAAAAGAACCCTTAAGGAGTCTTGTAGTTTTTAAACAGGACGAAAACCAACAAACACATTCAAAGTTTGATTTTAAAGTATCTTTAAAAGTTTTTTATGCATACACGTTGAATTTTGACTATTGATTAAACGCTCTGTGCTTTTTAATATACTACTATTAGAAACTGGCTAGTCCTTTAGAGAATTTGTGAACTATTGAAATTAAAATAACTCCCTTTTTTAATCCGTTAGTCATTGCGCGCATGATAAGTTGAGAAAGTATGTATGGATTGTTATGAAATTTGATATAGATTGTACGCAGATGTATGTATTTAAAATGATCTACTTTTAAATATTTACAGTGATAAGATTTTTGGTTATGAATATTTTTATTCCTTAAATAATATAAAATTCCGTTTATTTTTTATTTTTTTAATGGTTAATGAAATAAATTTGATCTAAAAGTAGACCATTTAAAAAAATTCACATGTGCTTATTATCTATATTAAATTTCATAATAATCCCTTGATACGTTCTTAAGATATGCAAAGATGCGCAATGACTTATGGAGTGAAAAACGAGGACAAATTGGATAAAAAACTAGTCAGTCTTCACCGTGCTCGTTGAAAATTGCCTCAAAAGTTCAGTAAGCCTTTTCATTTCTCATTCAAAACCTTTCCAGAGGTGCCAACCTCTCATTAATATTCCGTAATATACGAGTTTATCTGACGCAGTTTAACAACGATTCAAACCAGAAAAATTATTGGATGAAACTTTATTCATTTAATTTCAGGTTTCTAAGTGAAATTTATTTAATTTCATTTCTTTAAAAAATTTCTGGTGCGAAACGTGTTAAACCTGGGTTAAATTACCCGCATATTACGGAATATCAATGAGAGGTTGGTACCTATGCCCTTCCATGTACATCATATTTTTTCTAACTGCGGTACAGTTTGCAACGTCTTATATCGCCCACTTTTGTAAATGAAATTTTCATTGCGTAAATTTTTTACTGCATGTTCTGAAATGTATACACTTCAAATGTGGAGGCATTACGTCTCCCGAAAGTTCCATGCAGGGAATTTTTTTTTCAAATTTCAAAACTTAAATGTTATTTCTATGTTTAATAGAAATGTTAAAAATTACAAATTCATAAGCTTGTTCTGATTCATAACAAATTATTATAAGACATCTCTCTAAGTTGGTGTGAAAAATTATATCAAATTACATGTGCAGCTAATATTTAAATAATAATAGAAATCGAAAATAGTACATACTAACTAATTAAACGATAACTTAATTTTAAAATGAAATTAATTGAAAATATTGATTGAAAAATTTAATTAAAACTGCCATAAATATATAAAATAATTAAAAATAATTTATTTTAAAATAACAAGTATTTAAATACTTTATAAAAATACGTCCTTTTTGTATGAATATATATATAAAACCCTCCTCCATAAAACTTCATTCATGGCGTCCAGGATAGTTCTCTGACCCTCTGGAATGAAAAAATTAATAGAAATCGCTAGCATAGAAATGAAATTGCACTCACATATCCTCAAAAACATTATTAATAGCTTCTTTTTTGTTCATTTTAATTAATACTCAACGTTTGAATTCATTTTTATGCAAATAAAAGTAATTAAAGATCTCAGAAAATGGTTTAAATCCGTTAAGCTTTTAATGGAAACAAGAATATTCATTTTCATTTGCATTAAAATTGTTAATGCATATGTCAATTTGTGTACATATATTGATTTATGGTAAAAAAGGAATTTTGGCTTCTGACGGAGATATTGAAAATCGATTGCTGAAACGTAATTGCATTCTTCCCGATTTTAATTAAAAATTTCCGTAACCGCTTTTATTTAATCTTTTATTTTTATTGAATTAGTTATTTAAATATTTTATCGAGAAATGTTCTTTAAATATGTTACAAGCATTCCTGGAATTCATTTTCACATTTTAGTTTATGTAGGACGCCGTATGTATTAAGAGGGTAACACCACTTTGACGCCCTGGAATTTAAGGTATTTTCGTTTTTATTTATTTATTTCTTTTTTAATAATTTTTTTTTTATTTGATATAAATAGGGAAAATAGGGAAAAATACTTGAGATGCGGTTTTCGGGATTGACTTTTCAAATTATTAGGAGGTGAGTGAATGGGGAAAAATTTGCGTTCTGATACATAAACCAAACTTCCGTACAATGTGATTTAATTTGATCCATGTCAAAGATATTTCGATGCAGAATATATCGTCGATACCATGTCAAACTGTCGAATTTCAAAAAATGAATTTTTCATTACTATTAAAAATGGACCGATTTTCACTACTAAATTTTAATAGTATTCTTCACGAGGCTTGCCCGTTTGGCATCCTCTTCCATTTACAAACTCCGAATTCATACCAGAAATTTTAAACAGAAAATGTTTGCTTTATTTAATGAAAGACATTTATTAAAAATTTAAATTAAAAAATGTTCTCGAAATTTCCTGTGGGAAGGTTCGGCACCTCTAAATAAATAAAAAAGTCAGAAATTTTATTAGTATTCTTATTAGGCGATGAATTCTAATAAAATTTAGTGGTGTCAATCGGCTTACTTTTAAAAGTAATGAAAAAAAATATATATTTAGTTTTATGTTTTTACTTGGAACCTATTTGAGAGCATTTCTTTATTAAAATTCTGGTTTGAAACGTGTTTAACCTCTGTTAAATTAGCTTACATTGTACGGAAGTTAAATGCGATGTTAGCAGGTATGCATTCGATATTTGACATGGTAGCAACAATATATTTAAAAAAACTTTAACAATCAGTATCAATCAAATTTTCACAACATTATATCTCAATATGTCTATCAGTAAAATCCCGATTTATACTACTCATACAGTGACCTCTCACTTATACGCGATGTTCAGTAATTACTTTTTTGTACCGCTATTTTAGAATAGTAAAATTATATTTATAGATTCTGAGATTTAATAAGGCAAAAATTACTTTTAAAAAACTGGTACCGAAAAATAATTTCTGTGTCAGAAGTGATAGGTGACTGTAATATTGGAATGTAAATCCTGAGGATGCGTAAAGACATTAATACTTTTACTGAGTTCTTGCTGATCATATCGTTCCTACCATGTCAAACTATCGAATATGAAAAAAATAATTTTCCATAACTTTTTTAAAAAAAGACGAATGTCACCACTAAATTTTATTAGAATTATTCAGTAGTAAAATTACTAATAGAGTTTATGTTAAGAACAGGGTTGCCAATTTGGCCTTTTTTTTATTATTTAGAGCTGCCGAATTCATTCCCGAATTTGTTTGAGAATAATTTTGCTTTAAGTAATCATGAAACGTCTGTCGTTAAATAAAGAAAAAAAATTCTATTTCAAATCTCTTGTGTAGATTTGAAATTTCTGAATGAAAAAGTAGACCAAACTGGCAACCCTTCTGAAATATATTATTTTAATTTAGAGGTGGCAATCGGCTCATTTTAAAAAATAATGGAAAATGCGTTTTTTCACATTCGATAGTTTGACATGGTAGCGACGATATAAAAGACGTTACTGGATTTCATCAACATACAAATAATTTATGTTATAATGTAAAATAAGACAGCTGAAATTGAGAACTGAAAACAAAACAAACAAACAAAAATAATTTTGTGTGCTATTTTTCTTAAATAAATTTCCCTTCATAAATTTAAAACATAAATAATGTAATGCATGTTGAATAACATTTTTTAAAATTTAATAAAATACTCAAAAACGCAAAATATACATAATAATATAACAATTGAATTACTTGTACATATTGTAAATACTTCCTGGGAAATATGATATACCGTTGAGGCTACTTTCACTTTCGGAACCGGTTTCGAAACTGAAACTAACTTTATTAAAAATATCTGCAACTAAATAAATTAATTAGTAAATTAAAACCTCAGCTACCCTATGCAAAAATTTAAAAAATAATAATAAATAAATAAAACAAATTAATAAATAGACATTTAAAAATAATAAATTGCAACCGAGAAATTTCAAAAGAACGCTCCCATGGGATTAATATTGGCGCACGAGTGTCTTCGCATGACTAGTATAGGCTCTTAAGGACAAATAAGAAACGTAAATGTATTTTATATAACATTGATTTGAACACTAACAATACTTCAGCATTAATATTATTAGTAGTATTTTGAAATGTTATGTCCCTCTAGATAATTTTTTTTTTTAGCATTTCTGTTTAATTGTATAAAACATCTCAAACATTTCAATGTAAATTGATTCATTCGAAAAAAAAAAAAAAAAAAAGCAAAAACTTTTATTTATAGCCGAAACAGTGTTTCCAGTACGCTACTTTTTTTTAATTCGGATGGCTTGTATTCTCCTTTGAATTAGTAATATTCGCGTTATTTAATAAATGACTAGTTGATCCCTACCCGGCGTTGCCCGTGCCCGTGATAATAATTTAAAAAAATAACACCAAGTTTTTATTATTTTATATCTTTAACCCGATTTTGAATGAAATTATATTTTGAAATGAAAAATTCGCGAAAAAATATTGATATTAATTAATAAAAGCGCTCATTTTCTTGTTTTTTTACTTACGGTCGTTTCATAGTTTTAAAATAAAAAGTTATTTTCGTCCGAACTCTTTGAAATCTTTATTGGTGATAAATAAAACGGTTTTAAAACCCGTGTCAAAGTTTCGAAAAAAATATTGTTATCCAGTTGTAAAAGAAATGCTTTCTTCTCACTTTTTTGTTTATTTGTTTGTTTTCGAGTCGTCGGCTCATTTAACATAACAATGAAAAAATCGCTCTCATCTTCCGAACTCTCTGACATTTCAATCGGTTATAAATATAATTGCATCCAAGCTTTCTTTAAAATTTTGCAAAAAAAATATCCATATTTAGTAGTGAAAACAAGAGTTCTTTTTTTAAAAAAAAAGCCTTAGCTTTCAACCTCATAGCAAAAATATATTAGAAGGTTTATGCTTTCAATGCAATGGTATAGTTTCATCCGTTTTAACCAACCCTTTTCAATCCCCCTAGCCTAAACAGGTGAGGGTTAGGTTAATCAATCAGGTTTCCCGATTCTCAGGTTTGAAACTTTCAAAGAAACGTTGACGCATGCACAAAAATACGATTTTCATGTGGTATATAAGATGGAAATAAAGCGAATTATACAGTTTAAAAAAAAAATCTCAATAATAGAGAAGTGAACTAATAACACTAAGCAAAAAAGGAAATTGGTATATTGTCGCTACCCTTTTACATTCCTAAATTTCGAATAGTAAATATTGCTTTATTTAATGACAAACATTTCGTAATTACTTACAGAATTTATTTTCTTAACATTTCTGATGTGAATTTGGTATTTCTGAATAAAAACAAGGCTAAACTGGAAACCCAGTTTTTCACAGAAATTGTACATGTATTTCTACTAGCCGAAAAATTCTAATAAAATTTAGTGGTTACAATCGGTTCATTTTTAAAAATAATGAAAAATATTAATTTTTCATATTGATAGTTTGACATGGTAGCGACGATATGTTTAGCTACATGAACGAATCAATACAGCGTTACCGTAAATTTCGGCGTATAAGCGGTGGCATAAATAAGTCTGTTTTAAACCAGATATTTTACTTCATATACTCAAATAAACTCAAATAAATACCAAATAGAAAATATTTATATTTTTAAAATAAGATTTCTGGTAGGAAACTTTGGCTTATACGCCGGAATTATGCTATATAAATATTCACCAGAAAATATCAATAAATACATAAAACAATGGATAAATATCGCCTTTTACATTACTGTTTCTCAAAAAGAAAATTTAAAGGGAAAAACAAATTATAATGATCGCTTCGTAATACCTTGAAAAACATCTTATTAAATAACATCTTATTAAATAAAAAGTACGGGAAAACCTATTATGAATGCAAATATCATAATGAAATTTCAGAGTACATTTTCATTATTTCCGCGAAAATGTGGAATATACCTTTTATGTGTACAACTCAAAACATGCTTCTATGGAATTTAAGTAAATTTTTTAAAAAACATCAGATTTTTAAATATTATCTGAAACATAAATCTATAGTTTAATATTAAATGCAACTGCATATTAAACTAATGTTACACCGAAAAGATTCATGCACGTTTATTCTGATATTTGCATTTATTTTTGTACAATAATTGAATATTACTCAGGGAATGTTTAAAGCTTCTTTTTACTCATTAGTAAAATGAAAATCTGGAAATAATTTCTATCATAAAAAAAATTTCAAAATTGCTTAAATTTTTGCTTTTAGCTGAAATAATAAAAAAAAAAATGTATATTTTATTGATCTCTATGAATGAATAAATGCATTTAGTAATAAAATCACTAGGAAAATATAAATAAATAGATAAAATAATGGATGGATATCGCATTCTTTCAGCCTTTTTTTGAAATACATTTCAACAATTGCTTAACTAATTTACAAAACATACCGTAATTTCCGGCGTATAATCCGCAGCTCAAAGAGTCGTTTTTTGACCCAGAAGTTTTATTCAATAATTGTAGTTAAATATTTACAGCGATCTTTTAAGTTACATTTTATAAAATAATATTTCTGGGTCGAAAAACGACTCTTTGAGCTGCGGATTATACGCCGGAAATTACGGTAAATACATATACATGTTCAGAAATAAAAAACAAAAAACAAAACGAACAACAAGAACAAAAAGATATATATATATATATATGTGTATGTGTGTGTGTGTGTGTGTGTGTGTGTGTGTGTGTGTGTGTGTGCGTGTATAGGGGTGTAAAAATCTAGGCGCCAATGGGCCAATTTCCCCTACTAAATTTTTAGTATTCTTCGACTAATAAGAATACAGATAAAATTAAGGTGAAGTATACTAATAAAATTTGACGAAAAATACTAATAAAATTTAGTGGTGGGAATCAGTATATTGGCGGCTAGATTTTTGCACCACTGTATATATATATATATACAGGGTGTATCTGAAAAAGTGGGCAAAATTTTACGGTGTGATATATACGAGCATATTTCGTCTTAGAATGTATGGCCGCGCGGTTCGCTAGATGATGCCCTAAATGCTATGACACATTCCTACGAGAGGTGTTGCCGGAACTGCTGAGTCCAATTCCAACCCCAACAGATCGAGAATGTGATTTCAACACGACGGTACACCTAAACACTTTGCATTGGACGTGCGAAACACTTTAGATGCAACGTTCCCAGGGCAATGGATTGGTCGAAGTGGTCCCATAGCTTTGCCACCAAAATCGTCGGATCTCTCCTGTTTGGAATTTTTCCTGTGAGGCCATAAGGAAATCCTAATCTATGAGTGCCCCATTGAAACTGATGTGGATCTAGTCGCTAGGATTGCCGTTGTTGCCGCGGATATTCGGGAAATGCCTGGTGTCTTCACAAATGTGCATCTGTCCCTATCTCGCAGATGTGAAGCGTGCATTACAGCTGGCGGAAGATCTTTTGAGCAATTACTTTGAGCATGTACATTAATTACATTACTGTTAACAAAAATTTTTTTTGAAGTGACTCCTCGCATTCTTGTGTTAATTCTTTAGTTTTCCGTTTTTAAATTTTAAATAGTCTTTCTAATTTATTCTCATTGATACAATATGCACTGCAAATGCACTTAAAGTCAAAGTAAGTTAAAACAGAAAGATTGATGCAAATTTATTTTACTCTTGGCTTTTTCTGCGTAATTTAATATCCTTTTAAAATATTTTGTTACAATAATAAGATTCAATTTTTTGGAATTATGGTTATTAATATGTAACATCAGAAAATACTTTCTATGCAAACTAAAACATTTATTATTTGTAATTATTTTTTAAAACTTATTCATATTTATAAATAAGCAATGTAAATGGATCTAATGTTATACATAAATCTTTTTGTAAAGGTATATACTATTATAAACTTTTTTTTCTTCTTTAGTAATGTAACATCCTAAATGAAAAAAATATTTAAATTTCCCTTTTATTCAAAATTCTCTTTATTATTACAAAATATCTGAAAACAATTTGTCGTAAACTAAAACAGTTTATCATTATTATTAGTATTATTAGGTAGCTTTCAATACAAAAAAGTATAAAGCTACCTATTGCAGCCGTTCGGAGGAAAGCAGTTCCGGAAAATTTCGATATATTTTCACCGATCATGACCCCCAGACCCCAAAACCACCCTCCGTCCAAATGTTGATTTATATATATAGATATATCCATATATATATATATATATATATATATATATATATATATATATATATATATATATATATCTGACCTATGTCATACGATAACGCCCGTAATTATGAATCGATTTTGATGAAACTAATTGTGTGTATTAAGGTCACTAATGTCTCGACCGAGTTCGTTGGCCAGCTTGGTCCGCCATCTTGTTTCAAGATGGCGGCCATTTAAAGATGTAAAATAACTTAAAATCTAAAATAAATATACAAAAAATTTAAAAATTCAAATTTATTTTTTAATTACGTGTTAGGCCTTGATACAAGGATACCAGAGCTTTTTTTGGTTTACCTCTATCTTAAAAAATGGCTGAGATAGAGCAGTTTGAAATTCTAGGGTGGCTGACATTTTGAAACAAAACAGCACATTAACGCGATTACTCGCAAATTATTTTCTTTCATTGTTGTAATAATTTTCCCAATCATACGCATAAAACTATATATTCATATCCGTTAACGACAAAATTGGCGACATTGGCGACAAAATTGGCAAAATTGGGCGACATTTGGCGAAATATCGCCAAATTTGGCGATCAAAATAAGTCTTCATAAATGAAGCCAATTTGGCTATTGCTCAATAATTTGGCGAATTTCTTATTCAAATTCAGTATTAACGAATCTTTTGTAAACGTTTCTTTGCATTTTAGCTTGCTGTTTTTGTGTAACATTAGCTAAAATTTTAAAACGAAGATATAGGAAAGCTACCTTTTCCTCCCGGTACAGGCCGGAAGGACTTTTTAAAATTCAATTTTATCAAAAATATGTAAGATAAATGCATTTAAATTTAAAATCAAAACGGAAAAAATAAGGAAATTTATTCTTTGCTATACTTTTTTCTTCATTAGCAATTCCATATATCTTTAAAATATTTTAAAGCACCTTTTATTTGAAATCCTCGTTATTAGTATGCAGTGTCGGAAATGAATTTCTTCGTACATTAAAGTATTACAAAGTTAAAAAATGTAGTGGAACCCTTATTTATACTAGATAAATTAAATACTACATTTTATCTTTACGTATTACAAATGCATGCAGTTAATCTAATCTTTTTCGATTGATTATATACAATTAAAAACCTCTTAACTAATGACAGTATTACAGTACGTCCGCATAAAAGATCATAATTGTGCAATGTTTTTAATTTACCAAATCTTCTAATCTTCAAAGTGAATATTTAACAAGTTCATGTTTGGTCTTATTAAGACATGAAACAAAAATTTGGTATTTCTAATACATGAACCCATAAATTAGAACAAATGATAGATATAAATTTTATGTATTTGTGAATTTAAAAGCTCGACCAGGGTCGAGAGGTTCTGCTGTCAAGGCACGGAGACTAGATGTGCTGGTTTCGAACCCAACCCCCCCCCCCCCCCCGTCGGACTAATCGTTCAGAGATTTACTGGTTTGTTTCGAACATTGTAAATCCTTGCGTAAATACGGATTAGATTGCCTTAGAAAGACCTTCCTTCCCGGACGGCACTTCCCTCGAACCTATATTCCCCGTGAAGATAATCGGCCGTCATAATCGCACCTAAACACATGATTTTAAAAACCCTTTCTTCACGATGTCCAACAATAATGCGTAGCATTCGTTCTTCTTCCCCCTTTAACCCATTAAAGCCGGAATTATTTTCCACTTTAAAATTCAAAAATTGCATTTCATACCAATATTTCAAAGTAGCAAATTTAATCCCCTTTTATTACGGAGTTTCTGTCATCAGATAAAGATAATATTTCTTTTAAAATATACTGGTATACAAGCAACAAAATGGAGGGAAGCTATCCCGGTACCATATGGTACCGATAGGCTTTAATGGGTTAAGCAATGAGAATAGTATAAAATCATCCACCATTCTAAATCAAATTTTAACGGTCATATTTTAATACTTTGATCACGTTAGAATACGAAGAAGTGGCTATTTTAGCAATCATTTACAAAATGGTTTTTAGTGTTTATCAAATTGGTGCACAATTCCCAATCGCGGCAATCTTTGTTAATTTGTATACAAAAGGTTAATTTTATACAATTTTTATTCAAAAATTATCAAATATCAAATTTTACTCATTTTTACTCGGGGAACGCCAAAATGAAATCACTAACCATGCCAAGGGGACCGCGGGGTTATTTTTTAAAAAATACATAGTAATAAATATCAATTGTCCCGTTCTTAGCAATAAATTGCCTTCAATGAAAATATGGATAGCACATTCCGGGTTCGTATGCTTTTAACACTTTTTCAATAGAACTTTTTGCCTTATTTAAATGCAGAAAAGTATTACAAATTCTAAGATTATACGAGGTGTCTGCAATTTCTGCTATATAAATATTAAGTAGAAAAATTCTATTAAAAATTTGTGGTAAAAGAGTACGAACCCTGAGACTTATTTGTGTGGTGTGGCCCGCCGGGAAATATTTCTGGCACACATATTAGTGTGTCGTGGGAGTCAATTTGCTAATGTTTAAACGGAAATATTCTGCGGCAGTTTCACTAATAAATTTACTAGAGAACATACTTTGAATCTGAAATACAATATTCGCAGAAATACTTATAGAAACAAAAATCTTGCACTTTATTTATTTTCATGATTATTTTTAATATAATATTTCCAAACTTTTTCAAATAAGGTAATAGAGTGACACACATGTAAGAAATAATAACAATTAATTTAATAACTGAGTATTTTGTTTGACTTTCGTTAATGTTTATCAATGTAAAACCTTTTTATAGTTACGTGATATACAAAGACATATGATTAAACGTTTTCCTGAAAATCTTTTAACATTAACTTTCAATACAATTATCTCAGATAATTTTGTCTTTATAGACAAACGCAATACATATAATCTTTTCTAACAGTTATGGGATATATTATATTTAATTGCTGGATTCATCGAATATCAAATTATTTATTTTTTTAAACTTTATATACACATCATTTGATCACCTCGGATCACTTTTAAAATATTGGATTATTTTCATCACTGTAAAATGCTATTAAGAAGTATATCGATCTTATAAAATTTTATTCAGAGATTATATCGTATATATATATTTTTTAATGCAGCATCTGTTTTATTTTGTGTACACGTACATACCTATTTATACCAGTATATATTTTTCGACCGCAATGTCTAAACAAGACAAAAATGAAAATATACCAGATAAATAAGATATTTTTAATAAGAAAAGCATTGAATATTACATAATAGAGGGATCACGCTCATTCGTTTATTTCCATAGAGGTTTTCGTGATATATTTTTACAACGTTCACAATAGAGAAAAATATATATGTATATAAATTTCGAAAATATTTGCAAAATAATTCGTGAAAGAAGATTCCTGTACGAAACAAACTGGTATTCGAAAAAAGGACCAGTTGAGTGCTCGGCATACCACCTGCTCACGGATGAGGTCGCTCTTTGTGTATTATTATTATTATTATTATTATTATTATTATTATTATTATTATTTCTAAATTACTTTAACAAGCGTTTATTTCCGATTAGATTAGTTCCGATATATAGTTTCAGAAGTAACAGACAATGTGAGATGCCGAAATTGTAAATACTTATCAAGTTTGTAGAGAAGGACAGCAGTAATCTGTCAATAAGATCAATTTTGATGACATGTTGCTTTTGCTTCAGCAATTTCGTGTCAATATTGGTTTTTTGTGTGTACGTAAATGCTTTTTGTGATACTCGTGTTAGTTGTTTTTCTAACAGTCGCAGGTTTCATTAAAGAAACCTTAAAGAAACATTACACAAAATATAAGGTGATATTTTTGGTTGAAATTTTTTTAAATATTGTAACGGAATCCGCTGCAACTGTTTTTAAAAATCCTTTTTACAGAAGGTAACGTAAATACTTATAACGTACCGGATTATAACGGTCAGGATCATCTTCACTAAGATAAATTGCGGAATGTAACTTTTCCACTTTACGCGATTTATACTGCAAAGGATATTTGATTTTGGATATCCAGCCTCTTATCGAACAGATCTACTAGCATCACTTTATTTATGGATACACATTGCCGACCGAAAATTCATGTGTAATCTGGGGTTTAACCCCTTAACTCTTTCTTTTTCTGGCACAAAACAATTAAAAATATGAACAAACAAAACTTTTTAAGCGTTCTATAATCTAAAAATGTCTGCCTATTAATAAAGCGAAGATTATAACTAAAAATCAGTGGTATGCAAGATATTTTAATAACGACGCAAGTAAACTTATCTTTCCCGAGCGACGTTCCGGCAAAATTGCTAAGTGGTTAAAGCATAGAAGCTCCTACCTCTTTTAAAAGCCTTGTAAATATGTTTTCCTAAATTGTTTTTTTTTTAATTTATGCTTTGGTAAATATCATTCAATGTACTGATATAATATAAAATACTTTACAATCTAAACAAATATGGACAACATGATATAAATGTATTTTCTGTAAGGCAGAAGCTATGCCTTTATGCAGTGATGTTTGGTGAAATAAATATGAGAGTTCTTATTTCCGGTCTGTGTGAATGAGAACAATCATCTCGAACGTTGTGTGTAAACATTTTGAACAGTTTCATTTGCTTCTAATGTATCTCTAGTCTACCGTTTTCGAGTCGCTTAGGGTGATCCACTTTCACTCTCTCCTAAACAGTCTCTGAATTTAAGCTACATTTTCGAACTTCTACTAACATTTTAGGACAAATTACCTGCGCTTATTTCAGCCATTATTTCAAGATAGAGGGACTCTCCGCACGTTCTTTATTTGAACACCACTATTTTCTCAGATAATACCTATTTTTAGATTTTTCTAACGTATCTCTAGTGTAGTATTTATAGATCTCTTGGGGTGATACATATCCATTCTCTCCTAAACAGCCTCTGCATTTCAGTTACATTTTTGAACTTTTACTAAAATTTTAGAATAAATTACCTTCACTGATTTCAGATATTATGACAAGTTAGCAGGCCTCTCCACTCGTTCTTTTTTTTAACACCACTTTTTTTCTAAGAAAATACTTATTTTTAGATTTTCTAACGTATCTCTAATCTAACATTTGTAAGTCGCTTAGGGTGAACAATTTTCACTCTCCCCTAAATATTGTCTCTGCATTTCATCTACGTTTTCGAAATTCTACTAGCATTTTATGATAAATTAACTTCGCTGATTTCAGCCATTATTCCAAGTTAATAAGACTTCCAACACAGAGGTGCCAAGCTCCCATTAATCCCTTCAGGGGCAATGTAGTACTCTTGTAGCTAATATATTGAAATGATTGATTGACACCAGGATTCACGAACGAATTTATTTTAAAAGTAAGTCAAAGCTTTTCCTCGTGTACCTTATAAATCCAAAATTTGATTATAAAATTAAGGTGTCATTGTGGCATTTTGGGATTAAAAATTAAGTGGTATATATAACATACCGGTGCCCTTCAAGGGGTTAATATTCCGTAATATGTGGATTAATTTGACCCAGTCTTAGCATGTTTCGCATCAGAAATTCTTTTAAGAAATTAACTTAAATAAATTCCACGTAGAAACCTGAAATTAATTAAATAAAGAGTTATTCATTAATTTTTCTGGTTTTAAGCGCTGTTAAATTGGGTCAGATTAAACCACATATTATGGAAGATTAGTGGGAACTTAGCACCTCTGCCAACTCGTTCCGTCTTCTGAACACCACTATTTTCTAAGAAAATACTTATTTTTAGATTTTCTAACGTATCTCTAATCTAACAATTGTAAGTCGCTTAGGGGGATCCATTTTCACTATCCCCTAAAAAGTGTCTGTATTTTAGTTCCATTTTCGAACTTCTACTAACATTTTAGGGCAAATGACCCTCGCTAATTTCAGGCATTATTTCAATTTAGCAGACTTCCCCACTCGTTCTGCCTTTTTGAACACCAGTATTTTCTATGAAAATACTTATTTGCAGGTTTTTATTACAAGTTGTGTAGACACCTACAAGAAACGTAATTTTTGTAGCAAATGTTGTAAAAACTTAGAATAAAAAATTTCTTCAGTTAAACTGGTATTCAAAAAACGGACCTCTTGGAGCCCTATGTTAGATAGACCTGAGAAAACAAAGAAGAACATACCAAGTATTGCCAACAAATTGTGCATGCATTTTTCTAACCATCTTATATAAACAAAGGTTATATATATATAACAATATTTAATAATATGTATAACAATATTGTAATATTATATAGAGGAAAAAAATAAAGTAAAAATCATAAATAATGCATATAGCAATATTTAACTTAATACATAAGCAGTACATAACATAAGTAAAAAAATACATTATAAATATATAAATTAAAGAAATCTCGTTCAGTCACATTGCATTATTGCATGATTTATGTAAAATTATCAAAAGGTTTATCATAAAAGTCCTCAAGAACTGAATTGAATGATTATGCATTACTTACTCATGAATTGCATTATTCATTAAAATAATCATAAAGAAATTTCGTAAAAATATAAAAATGCTTATGAAAAAGATATTTAGTGATCTCTATTTTTGAATCTGGCAAAACTTTTTTATTTAATTTTTTAGTCTTATACATTTTCGTATCTACTAGAATATTCATGAACTAATCGCTTTATTTTATCCCGCTGTTCAATTTTAAAAAGATTACTCCATGAATATTGAATTGAACATTTTCATCTTGATTTTTTTGTACTCACCGGAACCCATTTCACGCAGCATTAATTTTAAAAACATACTTTGAATTTCTATTTGTAGAAATCACACATTCATAATATTATTTGCATGAATAAGTGGAGTCATATCATAAATATAATTTAAAGGACAATTATTTAATATATTTATTCCATTTTAAAGTTTTTGTAAAGTAGGTTTATTTTACATTAAATTGTGCTCGCAATCTATTGAATATTATAGTACAGCTATAATAATAAGTAAATTATACTCAGCAATAAAAAAATATGAAGTAACTATTGTTTAAATAAATTTAAATATAATAATAATACCATATTTAGGTTCCCTGTATGACCCTTTAAAACGTTGCTAATTATTTTCTCATCACCATGTATTTTGATAAATCTAAAAGGGAAATCTAAAGTAGATTACATATTATAAAAAAATATAATGCATGAAATGTATGTCACCTTCTTCTAGTATAGAACGGAGGACATTGCGGTTTTTTTTTGTATTCATAATTTTCATATATTACACTAGGGGGCTCTGCCCCCTACGAGCTACGCTCGCCAACCCCCGTTCTGACACCACAAACTGTAAAAACACTCTGATTTGACCAACCTTAAAACGATTGCGGAAGACTGAATTATAATTAAACGACCTGCTGTAATCGGCTGCTATAATCGGCTGCTCGCTGTAATATCTGCTATAATCGGGTTTCCATTCATTTTCCTTTGACCAAGGGATTTTAAAGCCGAATCAACTGCTGTCGAGACAGCTAACAACTGTTGATAAAATAAGGTTAATTAAACATTTGAAAATCAACTCGTGCAAAATGGTTAAGTAGCAATGTCATGGCATCGGGAAATTTTATAACGATGCTATAGAAAATTGGGTATTACTCCATTATCCCGACTACTACTTTATATAAAAGAAATGAACTGTCTCCAAAATATAGGATTTAAAGCTAAAAGTGCATATCTGTGGCGTCATATTCAATTGATACTAGATGCGTTACGCGTGGTAGTTATGTCATCGAGTGATCTTTAATTCAACGTTTATCTGTATTTTTAATTATATTTTACCAATTTATTAGTTATTTCGTTGATTTAAACGTAATTATTAATCGTAAAAATATAGCTTTTAATTGAAGGGAAATATTATTAATTACGCTGTTTTAAAATTTGAAATAATAGATAAAATATTTTGTCGAAATAAATTAATTTTACTCTACTTAATGCTTTGAAAATGCGGAATAATTTAATTATTTATCTTTTTAATATTCACGCGCAAGTATATTTTTTATTCCGTCATTTTCTATATTTATTGCTTTTAACACGTGATCATTTAATTATTATTTTAAAGTTTTATTTCTGTTTTTAATAGTCACGTGTTCATACATTTCTTAATTGAAAGGGAGTATTATTACGTGCGCTATTTTACAAATTGGCAACGATTCAAATAATGGAATCTATGAAATATGAAATAAATCTTTGTTAAAATAATGAAAATTTTGATTAAAAAATTGAAATATAACCTCAAAAAATGAGTCAAATTGAAAAAAATAATTGTAGTCTGCACACCCCAACCTTGTCAACTATATCCTTACAAATTATTTTTAAATTCCTGTGTATAGTTTTCGTTTCTATAAAACTTTTATAAGAAAACTGTTTTGACCAACTTTGATTTTAAATATCTCTACTTCAGCGTGTTCATCGAACATTTCTTTATAAAACTACCAATTTTTAAATTTTTATTTGCAATAGTTTTCTGGATATTAGTCCAGAAAGACTTCAAGGCACAAAATCTTAATTGACAGCGGCGGCCGCAGCGGTGGTTACTTTTTTTTTAATATAGAGAGAAACGTGAATGCTTTACCCGCTTTATGTAGATATTTTATTTTTCATCTTGGTATACTTGTGAAGATTATAAGAGAACAAATATGGAATGTGTTCTCTCTGTGTGTCTCTGAAAGAATAGAATGTTTTATCGTTTTGATACCTTTATAACAGATAAAAGTAACGTCATCCACATAGAAAATTTAAAACAATTAACGAAATGAAAGTCACGCAACACAATACTTATCTTTAGAATTATAAATTGAATTACCTTTTCTATAAAAGGGAATTAAATAACTAACATAACATTAAAAATAACTGGTTTTGATATCAAAAATCAATCTTCATTTGTATTCTATTATGATGTTTATATATTTTTTTGTCGATGCAACAGTAGGAATTTTTGATTTCCCTGTTGTGCCATTTCTTATCTTTTCGCAATCGCAAAGATCCCGCTGGTGCGTTTTTTGAATAACAGTATTTCTGTGCTAGGTTTTTACAGCATTTGTAACAGGAATTACATTCAAGTCTTCTTCAGATTTTATAGAAAAATCAAAAAAAGTATTTATAATAGAAAAAATCGGTATTCAAAAAACGGACCATGTGGGGTAACTGCAGTTTGTCCTTCAGTTTCCTCCACAATACAAAAAACATTTCTTTTTTATTCTCGACCTCATGAGTAAAGTACTAAATTGGAATAGTCGTGGAAACATGAATAAAGTGGAATTGGCATATCCTCCTATCCCTAAAATTGGCGTCCAAGCTTAAACTGTAACGGGTTTCGCATGGCCTGATTAACGCCGAGACAAACAAACTTCCACAATTAAGGAATACAAATTTCCTCCTTATTTAAACGTGTTTTACGTGCAACATTTCTGTCATAATTAAGGTAAAAATATTTCTTATTTTTTACTGGTGGAAATTTGCTTCGGTGGTATAGAGGCCTCTCTGTTCCATCGTACCAGGAACCGGACCTGATTACCGGTGGCGGGACAAACTTCCACCAGTAAAATTGAATTGAGATGTTTTGCCTTTTTATACACCCCATTCATGCACAAGTTCTGTGAAACATAAGATAAAAATGCCTATTCTTCCAAGTGGTGGTGGTTTGTCCCACTAGTACAGCGCCTAGAACACATGATGCGGAAAACGGCTACAAAATAGTACTAAAAATTGAAATCCGATAAATGTAGAACACATTTAAAAAGATAACGAGTCGATCGCAGTTACATTTTCTAGCCGTTGCGTAGACAGGGTGGAGGTCCAGATGGTTTGGATACCACTGATTTTATCAAAATATTTTTACCTTATCTAATCGGAGAATTTTCTACGATATTGAAGGCGAAGAAATTATTTCTTTATAATATTACTGGTTTCCAGAGCATTTGGACCCCCCTCTGGCTACGCCACTGTCTGCTAGCTCTTTTCAACGCAAAAATTGTATAAGAATCGAACTGAGAAAATGTTACAGCTGGTGGTAAATATTTTAAATAATTAAATTATACCCTATTTCCTTTGACTTGGATACTGATTTTCATAAGCTTTGAAAATATGAATGATATTGATCATGGCCAAAAAACGTGAAAAGCATTCTTTTGTTCCTGGTTGCAATGCTCGATACAAGACAGCAAACGAGAAACCATCCCTATTTAGCATACCAAAGGATGAATCTCTGCTAGAAGAGTGGAAAAGATTAATTCCCGGATATGATAAAAAACTAACTTGAAAATCAGTTACATATGAAAAATACACTTACAAGAAGATTTTATTAACAGAAATTACGTTCACGTTGTCAATAGCGAAACGGTTACTTTTGCTGGAGGTTAATCTATTTTTAAAGCAGATGTGCGGGTCGATCGCCTTATTATTGTACCGCATCGTTGCAGTGTTTCCAGTGGGCTACTTTTTTAAAATTCAGTTTTCTTGATTGCCACCCGTTTTTTGAGAAAGTAAAATTTGCCTTGTTTAATGACAGAATAAATAAGGCGAAAACAAGGCTAATAATACCATTTCAAAAAAAGTGGTTCCAATCAAGCAATCTGAATTTTAAGAAAGTAGCACACTGGCTACACTGCATCGTTGCATGTTTATCGGCTACAATTTTTTAGCAGTTTTTAAAGCATTACCAATTTGGCTTTTTCTTTAATTCCGAAATTTCGCATTCACACCAGAAATTCCCAATAATGTTCTTTTGCTTACTTAATGGCAGATATTTCATAACTTCTTAAAGTAAAAATTCTTGTTTCAGAATTTCCGTTTTGAATTCAAAAATTTTGAATTAAAAAACTGTAAAACCGTTTTCCACACTATGTATTTTAGGGGCTGTACCGCTAGTATTCAGACCCTGATTGTGACTACATAAACAATCTTCTTGTCAATAATAGTGAATTTGATTACCACCGGAGCAAACTTTCAACAATAAATTTTAATAAATATTTTTGCATAATTTAAACGCCTTTTTAATGTCGAATTTATTTCATAAATAGGGCAAAAAAAAATCGATTTTACTGAAGGAACTTTGCCTTAGTGTTAATCAGGATATGATTCGATGAAAACAAATGATAGACGTAATAGTGTGACTGCATGCTCAGTTGCTTAACTTTCGTCCTTTAGGCAGTAGCTTTCTCTGTATTCATGGCTCCATTGGAAAGACAGTATTGAAAAGGTATAACAAGCAGTGGAGAATTTGACAGTAAGTGTGTCATTGTCCGAAAAAAATACTTAGTCAACGTTCAAAACTCAAACTTTCTCTCAAAGACTTATGGGGAAAATTGTTGATAGATTGTTTTTGTTTTTTGTTTTTTTGTTTTTTTGTTTTTGTTTTTGTACGGTTTATTATTATGAAAACAAAATCTTATTCTTACGCAAAAATGAAGATGGATTTCGCAATCATTTTATTTTTTATTAATTTTCTCTTTAAATGAACCTAAATATATTTTTTTTCGCATTGATATTTTGTATACGCAGAATTTTGCCAGGGAAAGTAAGTTATTTATTTTAAGAGGTAAATATACCAGTAATATTTTATACACTGTATATTAAGTCAGAGAGTCAGACCGAGCAGATATGACAACATAGGTAGATTATATATTCTGTTTTCCACCGGTGTTTATTTCAGCCGGGAATAGTCACGCCGGGCATGACATATCAAGGGGTCGTGCGGTTTTTACAATTGCCACCACTATTTTTCGAAAAGTAATCTTGAACTTACTTTGTGGCGGAATTTGTACAAATTATTTCCGACTAGACAAGGTCACGATTATTATTTGTATTTATTTGTGACACACTGAGCACTATTTATACCCTGGGTACAGCGCCTAGAGTACATAGTGTGGAAAAAGGTTTTACCGTTTTTTAATTCAAAATTTTCGAATTCAAACCGGAAATTCTGAAACCAGAATTTTTACTTCATGAAGTCACGAAATATCTGTCATTAAGTATGCGAAATAACATTTTACAGAATTGCTGTTACGATTGCGAAATTTCGGAATTAAAAAAAGCCAAATTGGTAATGCTTTAAAAAGTGCTAAAAACTTGTAGCCGATAAACGGCAACGATGCGGTACAATCATAGAAGAAGGAATATAAATATTCCTTCTTCTATGGGTACAATAATAGGACGAACGCAGCGACATCTGCTTTAAAAATAGATTTACCTCTAGCTAAAGTAACCGTTTCACTATTGACAACATGAACATAATTTCTATTAATAAAATCTCCTTGTAAATGTATATTTCATAAGTAACTGATTTTGAGGTTAGTTTTTTTATCATATCAGGGAATTAATCTTACCCACTCTTCTAGCAGAGATTCATCCTTTGGTATGCTAATTAGGGATAGTTTCTAGTTTGCTGTCTTTTATCGAATATTTGCAAGCAGGCACAAAAGAATGCGTATCACGTTTTTTGGCCGTGATCAGTATTATTCCTATTTTCAAAGATTGAGAAAATCACTATACAAATCAAAGAAAAAAAGGTATAATTTCATTATTTAAAATATTTACCACCAGCTGAAACGTTTTCTCAGTTCGATTCTTATACAATGTTTGCGTTAAAAAGAGCTAGCAGACAGTGGCGTAGCCAGAGAGCGGTGGTGTCCAAATGCTCTGGAAACCAGTAATATTACAATGTTTTCTTCGCCTTCAATATCGCAGAAAATTACCCTATTATATAAGGCAAAAATACTTTTTATAAAATTAGTGGTATCCAAACCATCTGACCTCTACCAAGTCTGACGCCATTGCTAGAAGATGTCTCTGCGATCGACTCGTTATCTTTTCAGAATCGTTCTACATCGTTCTACATTTACTTACCATTGTTTAGTACTATTTTGCTATTTTGTAGCCGTTTTCCACACTATGTATTCTGGTCGCTGTACCCTGGGTATTTTTTAAAAAAAGGTAACAACTTTAAATAGAATTTTTTCGCTTGACCTATAAACATGTACCGTAATTTCCGGCGTATAAGCCGCAGCTCAAAGAGTCGTTTTTTGACCCAGAAATATTATTTTATAAAATGTAACTTAAAAGATCGCTGTAAATATTTAACTACAATTATTGAATAAAATTTCTGGGTCGAAAAATGACTCTTTGAGCTGCGGCTTATACGCCGGAAATTACGGTAAGTAAAAAAAAAAAAATCTATAATGAACATGCAGAGATTCAAGTCCGTGAGAGAAAGTACAGACTATGTAGTTATGGTTTTAGTCAGGTAAGGTTAATGTTCATTCCCTGGAAGGATTGAAACTTCATTTAAAGCAGGGGTGTCAAACTGTGGCCCGCGAGATACCACTAATTTTTAAAATAAATAATCGACTTCCTGAATCCCAGAAATTCGATGATTAGATAAGGCAAATATTACTATAAAAATTTAGTTCTATCCGGCGGGTCACAGTTTGAGCCCCCCCCCCCCTCCCTAATTTAAAGTATCTATTGGAAATGAAGTGCATAAAGATGGGGATTTTTCCTTTCGACAATTAGAGGAGTTAGAATGACAGTGGAGTACGTCAAATGTTAGTAATTTCAGAAGTGAAGGGTTTTGGGAAACTTATCGTTTCATTAAGTGGTCCAACTTGTTTATCTCTCTAGCGACTCCCTAAGGGAACTATTTTTTATTTGACTGTCGCATTGAACAGACATTAATATACGTTCAGTGAAAATATGCTTAACTAGATTTTTCAAATTTTTGACTTACTCCACTGTCATTCTAACCCCCTCAATTCCTTGACAATTTTCGATATGATACGCAATCATGGTTGGCGGATTTGTGGCTAACTTTCAAGTTTGAATAAAATTTGATATTATAGTAGATGCAGTTTGCGCATGTATTTTTTCGTGGTTTATATATACCATATAGCGACCAGTTAGCCTCCTACATTGTACAATAATATAGGGTTGTTTGGAAAGTTCCTTTCTTTTGGGAAAACCAAGTGCCGAAAAATCCCGTCCATCAATTATTATACATTAGATATCAGAATTAATGTCTAATAATTACATGATATAATTTTGCGGTACGAACCAACTTTCTCAAATGGAAAGAAGTTTCCGAACAACCCAATATATTACATTATTATATCATTACTCTATATTATATTGTGAACATGTTTACGGACACTTGCGGCTTTGGCGGTCAAAGCGAAGCTCACAATGTGGCATGACGGCTATAGCCGCCCAAAACGAAACGGTCGTTTTTAGACACTACGGCTAAAGCAGCACAAATGTGCATTTACCGGCGTACAAGTAGAAGCCCAGTGTCATGTTTTGGAGACAATTTTTTAGGTTGAAGTTCGTTTTCCACCTGTTATACGAGTTGCAGCTTCATAGCCCGTGCAGGGTGGATAGTGGTCAGGAAAAAATACAGTAAAAAAATGATAATTACCAGTATATTCTTATAGAAAAATTCAAATTGATTATTTGATCGAATAATCAACATACATTTTTCTGTAAGAACATATACTGGTGTTTATCACTTTTTTGACTGTATTTTTCCCTTACCACTAGCCACCCTGACGTGATTGTGAAAGGAGTAGTGAAACCTAATTAAAGGTGCTGAATTAATCAAAATTAAGTTTATTTAAGCAGAAAGAGTAAAACTATACTTTTAATATTCTAAAAATTTTGTTGCTGTTTTCTACAAAACTTACGGTAAATTAGTTGGTGTGTATGGGAAAATTTATAAAACTTACAAACACTGAAAGTAGTTCGGATGCTGCAGAACTTATTATTATTTTCTGAAATTTTTACTTATCGCTATGAAGGTGTCTAAGCTATATGAGTGTAAAACACCAAATATTTGATTGCCGACTAATATCTAATTCTAATAATAAAGATATTACGTAAGAGTAAGATTAATAAACTAACTGTATAACTAAAACATTTTGTATTATCAAAAAAGAGTGCACAAGAAAATAATTTGACATTCAGCTTTCATAAATATACTCTCATTTTATGTTTCCTCAGAACTGATGTTAAATAAATTTTTCTTCACTATGAACGAATATTTTACGAATTTAATAAATAACACATTTTTATACCATTCCTTTGTTGTATAAAAAGTTTTATGTTTTAAATCCTTTTACACTTTTGCATTTTATGCTATTAAATAATACAAAAACCCCCCTAATATAAGAATTATGTAAAAAATATATTAAAATAACTCATGTTTTCATTCTAAACTTCTATTCTGTTACATAAAAATATACAAAACACTTTCTTTCCAGTTTAATGCCAGCAGTATATATGTTTTGCGTTCTTTCACAATGATTAATGCAATTTCTAAATTGTATTACGCGCATATCCTAAAAAAACAGTGAATAAAATGTTTTACAGGATTTATTGTTAAACATAAAAACCCACTTTTCACATAATGAATGGACTTCGTAGCTTTCTTTGATTTTCGTGATTTTCTTGTAATCCATTACTTTTCCTAATAGCTTCTCATTAATTTTTGTTTCTTAATTACTCTTTTATTGTCAGTAGCGTTTTTACGTAAATAGCCTTCCTTTCAGATGCAACAAGACAAAAAAAAACTTTCTAACTTTAGTATGTCATTATGCATTCAACAGAAAATATCTCTGTATTTTCCGCTTTCATGATATTTTTTATAATTCTAAATGTTCATCAAAAAACATTTCTTCTTTTGAATAAAATAATTCCTTTGTTACATTTTTAGAGCGTAATTACGTAACTACTATTATATTATTATTATATTATAATATATTAATATCTGCACTTGAATCTTGATGTTGATTCCAGTGTTCGTACGCTTTTACCACACATTTTTTAACAGAAAATTTCTATTTAATATTTAAACAACAGAAATTGTAATCACCTCCCTCAATTGTAGTATTTGTAATACTTTTCTTCATTAAAAAAAGGTAAAACATTTTATTAAAAAAATTGTGGTAAAGCCGTACGAATCCTAGTTAATGCTAATATTTAAAAACGGGTAAGTAACCTCCAAAAACATCGAAAAACACCCCTCCTATCTATATAGTTATGCAATCCACCGAAGCCATTCATATATAAATCTGCATATTGGAAGTTAATAATACACATGGACGGAAAAAGGGACGAAAAAATTAACTATAAATTAACATTAGAGTTTCTGTAATTGTGTATCACACTCAGTACACATAGACATAATGCTGATTGATATATGCATAGATATGACAATATGATTGATGTATGACAATATGATAATATGCATTTTTATGTTTATATTCATGCGCAAATCCAGTAACAAAATAATATCTTCACGGCGTTTTAAAAAAATGTCTTCTTAAATATTAAGTATATTTAAAAAGCTGGGAAATATCGCAATTTCTATTTAAGGAATTTTTTCAAATTTTATCACCTTCTTAATATTACTTAAAATTTAAGAGTTTTAATTTTTTGAAAATGCAGTACGACGGTATCAGATATGTATTTTCTGATGTAGAAACCGTATTTTTATAATTATATTAGGTAATGCATAATCTCATAATTAACTTGACATGAGATTTCACGATAAGAGAGGACGAGTGAAGGGCTCATTTAGAACGAAGAAACAGCGTTAAATAGTGGGCATCGATATCTGGAATACATAAAAGTATATTAAAGTGCTATTTAATACATATTTTCTATTATGAAATAAGCATTACTCTAGTGATATACAGTTAGACACTGTTTCACAGTGGATCATCGTTCCACGTCTCACTATGTATTATATTGAAATGTTGACAATACTTTTAGGTGTCGAGTTAAATGATTAGTATTATAAGGGTCCCCACTGGTCCGTTTTTTGAATACCAGTATTTCAGAAGAAAAAACTTTTGGGAAGGTTTTTACAACAATTGGAATAAAAATAACCTTCGAGGTCAGTTTCTAAAAAAATCGACGGATTGAAGAAATGTCGTTTATTGGGGGTAGAAGACATTGACACAGGTGTGTAAAAACGGATAAGTAGACAAAACCGTCAGGACAATATGAAAATGGTTTAAAGGCACTTTGATGCATGTAGGCAGCCAGGTTAAACTCGGAAACACATGCCACATCATATTATCAGGCAACGATTACTAAAAGAAATATGCAACTTATTTCAGGACAGATTGCAAGTGACTTCCCTCAGTGGCGTAGCCAGGGTGGGGGTCCAATTGCTCTGGATACCAGAATAATTTAAAGTTTCCTTCGCATTCATTATCGCAGAAAGTTTTCGATTATATAAGTCAAAGAACACTCTACAAAATTAGTGGTGTCCAGAGCATCTGGACTCCCACCCTGGCTACGCCACTGAATTCCCTGCAGCTACAGAGTTTTTACTATGTACATTTACCGTGACTAACAAGCTATATAGAAGATGGTTGTATGCAACGGAACACAAGATTTCTGCTCAATTTACTCAGGCAGCGAAATGAGTTCTCTTGTATTCGTTCGGGTACCATTTTAACCCTCCAGCCGCGGGCGATGTTTCTATTTTCTTATGTAAAACCGCGGCCTATTTTTATTCGCCACTTATAATAGTTATAAGGATTGAATGTCACCGGAATTTAAAAACAAATTTCTTTCCAAATAAGTAAAAGCAGTTTCTTCATGTACATTTTAAAAACAAAGTTTTATTTAAAAATTCCGGTGGCAATGTAGCATTTATGGATTCAAAATATTTCGAAAACCGCGGAACTTTCCGAATGACCTAGTATATGAAATGATACATGTATTATAATTTATAAAAGAATCTCTCTATTTCAAAATAAAAGAAGATAGATTCAACTAAGAAATAGCGGATCCCGATGCTTAAGTATTACCGTAATTTCCGGCGTATAATCCGCAGCTCAAAGAGTCGTTTTTCGACCCAGAAATATTATTTTACAAAATGTATCTTAAAAGATCGCTGTAAATATTTAACTACAATTATTGAATAAAATTTCTGGGTCGAAAAACGACTCTTTGAGCTGCGGATTATACGCCGGAAATTACGGTATATAAATCGAAGGCAACGTCAAAATAGCGTACCCCGCGGAATTGTATAGAATAAGCGAAACGCGATAGGAGCGTTACCCGCGGTTGGAGTATTAACTGGATTGACGAGGACTGGATACCATTTAATCTTCACTGTCGCATCTTGTTTCTTCTTTGACGGGTGATTCCAGATATGTTACAATCTTATGGGAGCAAAACACACGAAATAAGCTAGAGATCATCTGTGAAAGTCATCGATATAAAGAAGCTGGGGTCATAGCATTGGCGGGCCTCAAATTAAATGGCCGCACAGACCTACACATTTTTACCAATGCAATTATGAATGCTCAAATACTATGAAGTCGTTTAGATATGTGATTGGTAACACAGTTCGTCAAAAAAATAACAATATTTTTTTTTTCATTATTGGCATTCTTTATTCTAAATATCTCATCGAAATTTTTTCATCATATACCGTTTTTGAGCGAGACAGTTTTAATAAAATAAAAATTACAGTATGAAATGGGAAAATAATACATTCATTGACCATGATATAAAACAATTGAAGCAGAAAAATTGATTTATTTTCTTTACTTTAGTTAAGAAATGAATAATGTATATCATAAAAAAAACTCATTTCGTTGCCAATTTTGTCGTGTATTATTTTGTGTGTGTGTGTGTTTCTGCTAACATATTTTCATTCCATTTGGCGCTGTACTTTTTTTCCACTTCATCTATATCCTTGTCGATTATTTCTCCATGTTCATCAGAAACATCTTCCATATTATCCAGGATAAAGTCTGATTTAGAATGCAGGAAGGACATATGTAGAGCCAGTATTAGCACCAGTAGTATTAGCACATCAATGTCCTAAATGTGGAGAGTAGATTTTTCACGATTTATTTTTAATTACGAGACTTTCTGTTTCCCAAAGAGTCTTACATACTTTTTCAAAAGCATTCCATGCTTCTTTTTCGACAGCATTCAATTTAATTTTCGAAGTAGGATCTTGAAACATGGCCTCCATTTTAAGTTCGACAAAATACCTTCTTTTATTTTGGGATCACAAATACGTGTAAATATGTGTACCACATATTCAAATCCTTCACTGTCTTTATTAATTTCTTTAACAAATTGATTTATAAGTCCAAGATTTATATGGACAGGAGGTAAATATAAATTTGTCTTTAGAATTTTAGCGGTATTCGGCGGGCCACAGTTTGACACCCCTGGTTTACGAAATACAATCAAATTCACATTTGTAATAAAACAATCAATCTCAAAATAAAACTCAAAATGTAACAATTCATATGAAATTTGGTTTGTTTGCAATTAAGGCTATAATGGAAAACATAATTCAAAACAAATATGGCGGTGGTGGTGCAAGACGACAAAGAGACGATAATAGGGAATATCATGACTGTAAAGACTGCATTATTTTAAGGAACAGACCAAGGATGAATTTAGGATCATACGACTTAAGTGCAAATCTTGGAGTCATTCTGACTGTCTTCTGGTTGGGATGCAGATCAAAGCAGGCACAGACATTATGATATGTTTTTTTTATGTGGAATTTTTTATTTACAACCTGATTTGAATAAATTCTGAATGTTTGTTGTAAAATGTGTACATAAATGTTTTAGAAGTAGTTTGTGATAGTTATTTTTATCTATAATAATTAGTTATTTATTCGTCATTTTACCTGGTGTATTGGGAAAGATGGCGAATATGACACTCCTTCGAAAAACATTTTTTTTTATCCGTTGAAGGCAGATAAAAACATTTCAAGTGTTTTAGATAGAATAGAAGGATTATAAGAAATGCCTCAAATCAATTACAGCATTTTTATCTAATTACTGAGTTCATAAAAAATCTTGGATTCTTAAGCTAGCCATCATACCGACTTCACATCTATATACAGAAATAAACTTGTATTAAATATCTGTCTAAAATATGTCGCTTCTAACCAAACTATTATTTACGAATTATAACCAATTTCACATGTGTATCGTAATAAAACAATCAAACACATTATACTCAGCTTTTTTTTTTTTTTTTTTTTACATTGGAAATTTTCGAAACTTATTAGAAATTAAAACCACAACGTAAATATTTGATAAAGTAAGTTGAAATACAATTTATTCTTTTACGTTTGGCAAAATGCACACATTCATCACAAATTAGTAATAATGGTCAATAAAGTTTAAAATCTACAAGCACATATATCCGATAGTACAGACTATAACACGAATAAATTTCTTTTCAAAGCAAGAAATACCCACTAAATCCATTATTACAGCTGAGATTACGTATTTTTAATAACTTTATAAAACAGATTTTTTAGAATCCAATGAGTAACAGAACTTTGCAAGCACACTTTTAAATTTTCAGCTGTCAATTATACTTTAAAATATTGCTAAATGCTTCTTTTTCGTGTTACCTCTAATTAAAACTCAACGTTTTGATTCATTTTTATGCAAATAAACGTAATTAAATATTGGAAATAAGGGTTTACATTTGTTTCCAATTTAATGAAAATAAGAACATCCGTTTTCATTTGCATTACAATAATTAATGCATCTGTCAAACTGTGCACATATATTGATTTATAGAAAAAAAAGGAACTTCCATTGCTCACAAAGATATAGGAAATCGGTTCATTAAAAGTAATTACACCGATTTTAATTAACAAGCTCGGTAACATCTTTTATTTAAGCTTTTTATTTTCATTGAAGATGCAGATATTTAAATGTTTTACGAGAAATATTCCTTAGAATTTTACAAGTAATTTTGAGATTTTACAATATTGTTACGCAAGTATTAAAACGTAATAAAAGTACAGACACATTTTTTTAGGTACCTTTCATTACAAAAAGTAAAATGATAACGGGAATTACGAAAGAAGAATTTTCACTTAATGCAATAACAAAAAATGTGTGTCATTTAATAAAGCAAAAAATACTATTCGGAATTTCTGAGTAAAAAATAAATAAAAAATAAAAAATAAATAAAAATACGTCAAACTGGCACCCTACATTACTTAACTCCCTGAAGCCCTTAATGGCTACCTTACTTAACCCTTTCCGGTACAGTGGTCCCAAACCGGGCACACCTAATTTTAATTCCAAAGTTGCATACGGCACCAAGAATATTTTAATAAAATTTTGTTTCTACAACGAAAGCTTAAAAATATGAAGTTCTTATTTTCTAATAAGTCGTTTGTAAATTCCGGTGTCAGTCAGTAATTTCTCATTTTACGAACAGAATTTTTCTGTGCCGGAAAGGGTTAACCCCTTGAAGGGCACCGGTATATTATACATACCACTTAATTTTAATCCCAAAATGCCACAATGACACCAGAATTTTATAATCGAATTTTGAATTTATAAGGTACATGAGGAAAACGCTTTACTTATTCTTAAATAAATTTATTCGTGAATCCTGGTGTCAATCAATCATTTCAATATTTCAGCTACAAGAGTACTTTGCCCCTGAAGGGATTAAACTTTCTCAGATAATAAAAACCTAATAAAAAGGAACTTCCTGTAGTATACTTCATATTTGTTTTACATTTACTGTGATACATATGCATATACATATTAACATTACGGTAATACTTTACTTTGTTAACATGATTTATTAGAGCGCAGAATTTTTTTAATACAATTTCTTTTATACGTGTATGTTATCTCATTTATAGAATATTCATGAATTCGGTGCGTTGTTTTATATAATAATTTCGCTTGAGAAATATTTAATTCAAAGCCACACTCTGAAAAACATTTTTCGTTATATTGTTTTTTTTTTTTTTTTTTTTTTTTCGTTGTATCTTTTTTTTTTCGTCTTTTTTAATACCAAACACTTCCACGCACAAATGCTGTAATATATTCTGTTTTATTCTTTAGGGTATAGAAAAAGTATTATTTTGTAGGGTTTGCATGAGTAAAGGCAGTATTTTTCGTATGAGTGAAACAATTGTTATCCAATATATTTTTTTGTCTACTCATGCATCATAAAAAGTTTGTTTTCAGTTTTCTCATAACAATAGCTGTAACCTATTTTAATTCATTATTCATTAGGAATAGATTAACATTTTTGGAAAGTTTTTCGCGTGGATTGATAAGGTATAGATACCAACAATGTTTTAATTTCAAGTGATGTGTTAATCATTTATATTATTTTTACATAAATATTTACATAAGACATAAATATCTCAGAATTACTAGCGATCTTTCTTTGTATTTTATATTCTTTGAAAATAATTTTGAGGCATGTTTTCATGCGTGAATTATGCGATGACGTTTTTGAACTGAAAATATCAAACTACGGTAGCAACAAATGATGTGTTTTGATTTTATTATAACAATATCAGTTTTATTTCAGTATTTATTAGAATAATGATATTTAGAAACCTGTTACCTGTTCAGTTCAATATTCATTAGTTATTTTATAGTTTAACCCTTTCCGGCGCGAAGTAAGTCTGTTTTTAAAATGATGAAATTATCGACTGACACCAGAATTTACAAAAGAATTTATTGGAAAACAAAAACTTGCTTATTTTCCTGTTTAATTAAATATTCTTGTTGCCTCTTGTCAGTTTTGGAATTAAAATTAGGTGTATTGTTTTGCATTTCAAGTAAGTTGTTAGTCCTTTTTCATATAAATATTCACATAAAAATAAAACAGTTAAAAATTACAACGTTTTTCCTTTGTATACTTTATTTCTAAAATATTAGAAAAAAAGTATTCTTGTGCAAAATATTCAATAAATTTTTTGATGTGAAATTTTTATATTCTACGGTAACAACATAAAATGATTATGTTTTGTTTTTATCAAAACAATGTCTGTTTTATTTTTATGCTTTTCAGAAAACTTGCAACAAATCAGTTATAACAAAATACTACACATCCGATGGATTAGTTATAAAAACTGCATTGATTCAATCTCTTTTAATTTAAAATAATGTATTTGAATTATTTTAATCAGAAAAATCAGAATTGAATACACAAAGGTAATAATGCTATTAAACAAAAATGACACTTAAAATAATTTATATATTTTATACTTGTTTCAAGGGAGGGGTGAGGAGATTCATTTAAAATATAAATAAAATTTCATAATACTCGCTAAGAATTAATTTTAAATAATAGATTTTGAAATAAATGACTACAAAAAAGTATGAATGATAATACATTAGTGAAATTTCTAAATTAGTTTTCAATATTATACACTTATAATGTTATTTTAACACAAAAGCATGCTAGTAAAATAAATAGATTTTCAATAACAATTGATATTAAAACTTTTCTTTAAAACAAAACTTTATCGGATAATAAGCTACGAAAATGCTTTTAACATTAAATTTAAAACAAAAAGTTTAATGCACATTTATTCCATTATTTCCTTTTATTTCATTTTAAGTAAGTTAGTATTGCTCTAGCATAATTTAAACCTTTATTTTTATTAGTATGTATTATTTGCAGATAATTGTGAAAAGGATTAAAGCATTAGAAATTTTAAAATGTTCGAATTATTTTTTTTTAAATAAATGAAATAATACATGTTTATCTTTAGGAAATAATTAATGCATATATTACTTTTCGTATTACTCTATTGAATCCATACTCGAAAAACCCTTTTACATCTGATAATATTGTGGAAGATATATTTTTTTGGAATGGATCTTATATTTACGTTCCTTTGTTATTTATTTATCATTTTTTAATCATGTTTTTTTTTTTTTTTTTTTTTTTTTTTTTTTTTTTTTTTTTAAATTATTCATCACTTTCCATTACAAACGTGTCTGCATGTACTTTATCATTCTCGCTTATTTTTATTTATTTTCAAATGTCTTATTTATTAGAGTTTTATGTAAATTCTGTAAATGACTATTTGGAGTATATTTTTAACTATTTATTTATATTACATTTATTTATATATTACGAGTCTATTTATTTATATTACATTTATTTATATATTACGAGTCTATTTATTTATATCACATTTATTTATATATTACGAATCTATTTATTTATATTACATTTATTTATATATTACGAGTCTATTTATTTATATTACATTTATTTATATATTACGAGTCTATTTATTTATATTACATTTATTTATATATTACGAGTCTATTTATTTATATTACATTTATTTATATATTACGAGTCTATTTATTTATATTAAATTTTATTTATTTTATTAAATTTAAACTTCGTAATAAATTCGAATTACTATATATTTGTGTACACGAAGCAATTATTTTGTGGGTGTAATTGATTGTATTGATGTACTTAATGTACTGAATTTACTGCTTATTTTTTTTTAATAACATACAATATTGTAGAAAATGATTTCATTTAAAATCTGATTTGCTTATAATTCTGCTGTTAGAATAATGATGTAAAAAATATATTTTAAATATTTCTTAATTTTTTTTTTAACCCATTCCAGACTGAAGTTGGGTTTTCGCAGCATTATGTTTCTTTCACCAGGTTTAAAGGTAACACCACTTTGTTTTTAGAATAAACATTATTTAATGCATTATTTAATGCAAGAAACACCATGATAAAGTACTTCTTAGGTTGCTACAATATTAAAGTGGTATGAATCGCAATATTTGTATTTTATTGAGAAAAATAATTCGGTCCTTAATGGGTTAAAAAATAAGAAGCGTAACTTCATTTAAAAATAAATCTAAAACGAAACTATTGATGCAAATGCATTTTATGTTCTGCTTATTATTTAATTTTATTTTTGAATAACTGAATATCCATTTGAATATTTTGAACATTTTTTTTTTTTTTTACTTGTGTATGTTTAATGTACTTTATTGATAAAAGTTATCTAAAACACATTCTACGTAAATTAAACCTTTAAAAATTATAAAAATGTCCGATCACATACATTAAGCTGAATAAATTGAATAGAAGTTGTTTAACATTAAGAAATAATTAATGCTTGTATTTCATTTAATGTCAATTTATTGAATTTATAGCTGTAAAAGCTTTTTTTCCGCTGACAGTATTATGAAAACATTATTTATTTCAGAATGATTTTTTCTCATTTCAATAAAGCAAATAATATCACTTGCATAGAATATTTTGAAGGTTCTTTTTTTTTAAAGTCTATTTATTAGTATGCATTATCCGAAAAGTATTTCAACTAAATTTAAAACATTAAAAATTTTTAACTGCACGAAATCTATTTTAATGTGAATAAATGAAAAACTAGCTTTTTAGCTTTAATAAAAAGTAATGCATGCATGACATTTAATGTCAGTTTATTGAATTCATAGATGTAAAAGAATTTTACGGATTATGGCATTATGGAAAATATATTTAGCTCAGAATTATTTTTTCTGATTTTAATCAAGCAATTTATAATGGATCTTACATTTATTCTCGTTCGTTGTATACATTTTAAATATACACATATCATTACGTATATATGTGTGTGTGTGCAGGACGAGTAACTTTAAATTTTAAAACACTATGTAAAGAACTTTGAGCAATAGAGCACTGTTGTCTAGCGTCTTTTTTAAGATGTGTAATGAGGGATCAACATGTAGGTTGCCTCCATGGTTTTTATTAATCAATAATTGTGTTTTAAAAACATATTATTATAATATTAGAAGCTCGTATATGCAGCTTCAGTTCTAAGCTAAAATTGATAAATTTTGTTTTATTTTTTAAATGCGATACCTCTTTTTGTGTGCTTTTTACAAATAAATATATCCTGTTCAAGAATGATTGGCGTTAATTTATATACAATACATAGATACCGGTTAATCCTATATATTTTTTTTTCGCAATCAATGCGCTATTACAACTTTTTGATTTATTGCTAAACACCATTTAACTCCAGTCATCAACAGTCCAGTGCCAGTATTTTTTTGTTTGGCGTGATTCTGCCGTATTGTCAGCTTTGATTATGCATTGGCTTTGCTATAACGATATACAGCTTTATTTAATCTCCTACGCAATATTCTGCTTGATACCCTGGCCTCAGATGTCTACTTTCATTCAATATTAATATCATTAGAACTTTTCATAAAATATTGTTTAATATTTTAATAAAATAAAGTCTGGACGTACTGATATAGCTCGTAGTCAGAGTTGCCAAGTCTCCGGTTTTGAACACCAGTAATTTTATTGAGAAAATGTTGTTCTTTTAAATCGCAAAATGCTCCCATCCAATAAAACAACATTTTCTGTACTAAATTACTGGTATCCAAAAAACCGGAGACTTGCGCGTAGTGTATCAAAACCGAGGCAGTTTTTCCAAATTTTAAGTTGGATGAACTTTCTTGAAATTTTTGTGGGAATAAAAATGATTTTTATAAATTTTTCTGTGATTTGCTTTCCTTTAAAAGCTTAATGAGAACCTTTCTAGTTTCCAAATATAGCTCTCTTCCATGTGCAATTACAATGACTGGTTTTAAATGAGCAAAGGAAATAAAGCTTAATGTATTTATATTTACCTCAAGAGGAACTGCGCAAGACCATTTCGTAACACTAACTTGATCATCAGGTATGGCAATTTGCATAATTTGCAGAAACAAGCGAATGATTCCAAATTAATCCTCCCCCTTCCCACGAATAGCGATGATTTCTAACATTTTTCCTGAACAAATCTTAGAAAAAAGATTATAAATAATTTTTGAATACTTTTTTGTAACTTCTGTTGTCTATGTATCTCAGTAATATTCATAATCGTTAATTAAAAAGAAAATGATTACAGGTTTTCAATAATATTATAAATGTATGTGCTTTTTCGCATACCAGAACAATGTTTTTCTCTAAGATTATACTGGCATACAAAAAAAAAAAAAAAACGGAGAAAACGGAGAAATATTATCCCTGGTGTTTGCGAGTTGTCAAATATAGAATACCGATTCCATATTTTTTGCCAGAGATAGAAATAATTATATAGTAATGATTAAATTAGAACACAGAAATACGAAAATACCCCACAATCAAATAGTATATTCTAATAGACTCGCATACGAGATAGCCATTTGGGTTCTCATAAATTTGTTTCAAGACATCACAATTATGTTCTTAGATTTTCCACATGTAATGTGTTTCACTTTTGACGCATATATCTGCCATAGAACGTGTTTCGTCTTCAGTCTTTGCTCATCCAAATTACATAGATAAAAAAAATGTATCTTTATTTAATAATAATAATAATTTGAGATTAAAAAAAAAACTTATATTTCTTAAAACTAAGATGACTCAAATTTAATGTTTCTATATTTTCAAAACTTTCAACTTTATAATTATTTTTATCAACGCTTCACGAATTCATATATTTTTTAAATATTTAATAAGTTTTTGAAATCAAAATCTGCACGAACTCTGTGAATTAAGTGAATTCCGATCAAACACTTTGGCAAAATTTGGGAACGTTTGGTCACACTATTTCAAACACACATGATTTCAGTATCTTACGGTGATGTTTGTAAATATTACGTTATTTCTATACTCTATATTTTTTTTATATATCAGAACGAACATTTTTAATAGGATTGTAAAGAGATCAAGCCAATATTTTCAAAGTAACTATTTTATGAATCACCCTTTTTTACACGAATTATCTTCGCAAATCATTGTGTATTTTATTTTGGGAAAAGAGCTATTGTTTCTTTTAATTAAACAAAAAAAACCTGGGAAATTAACTGGCAGCATTTTTTAAAAAAAATTTCATATCATTACCTATGAGCAGGACTTTACAAATTTGATAAAATCTGGTAGCCAGAAAAAAATACTAGCCGCCTGTAAAAAATATTTCGCCTCCACCCCCTTACCCGTCATTGATTTTGAAAAAAAAACACAAGAGTTTTTCAGGAATTAATTGAAAAAAAAACAAGCGTAGCTTAGAATAATTAGTTACATAATTAGTTTAGAATAGTACATAATTTAGAAAGGTAATATAAACTATGTTTTCTAATGAAACTTATAAAAGTTATGACAACTTATATAAACATAAAAATCGGATTTGAAACTTACAAAAAAACTCTAGCATTTTTTATCATTGCATCCAATTTTAGATGCCACAGAGGCTGAATTGACACTATTTCTTACTGCTTTATTGAAATATCCTCTCTCTCCCCCCCCCCCGACATTCTAATCACGTGACATATACTAGCTGGCTATAACTGAAAATAATGGTGTTTTCAGTGCATGAGTTGGAAAATGCCTTTTAAATTTAGTTTTTCTATTAAAAGTAAGAGAGAAAATGAAGATCACTGCTTATCGCGCACGAGTAAGGGTGGAGGAGAACAAAAATTTGTGCTCATTTCTTTTTTTCATTTTTTTTTTCAAAAATTCCCCCGAAAGATTAAATAACTAGGTCGCCAGGTCAAAAAGCTTGGTTGCCAGTGGCGACCTGGCGACCGCATTTGTTGAGACACCTATGAGTGTAAGGCGACGTACGAGTAAGGCGACGCATTTGTTAAGACATAGTTATGATTGAATTTTAATTTTGTAAAACAGTTTTACTTTCGGTTATTATTTCTGAAATGTATCAAAATATCGTCTTTAGAGCAATATATATTTCTATATTTTATTTTTTCCAGACCACATAAAAACATACATGGTGGAATTTACAAATATATTGAATTTATTTTTATTCTTCTGAATAATACAAAAATCACAGCTTTTCAATGCCATTTATATCTGCGAGAACTTCAAAGTTCTTCCAAACTATTCCGTTTTCATACCCCATCGATACATAACTTTATAGGAAATGAAATGCTACCGTTCTCATGCATCTGTTTTCCATTTTATTTTACAGAAAAGTGAAATATGATGAAGGAATACTGAATAGTCAACCCGAAGTATATCTTTTGAATCATTTGAATTAGTTGATAATATTTATTAAGTTGATAAATAATTCCATTGTGGTTTGTTTCTTGTTAGAACCATGCAATGTTAGAAAATTGTTTATCTTGAATATATAGTCGCTACCATGTCAAACTATCGAATTTGAAAAAATGCATTTTTCATTACTTTTAAAAATTGGTCTATTGTCACCACTAAATTTTACTAATATTCTTCAGCAGGGTTGCCAATTTGGCCTCTTTTTTTCATTCGGAAATTCCGATTTCATAGCAGAATTTCCAATAAAAAGTTTTGCTTTATTTAATGACAGACATTTCGTGATTACTTAAAGTAAAAATTTTTCTCTCAAACTTTCCGGTATGAAATCGGCATCTCTGAATAAAAAAGAAGGCCAAACTGGCAACACTGTTCTTCATAAAAATTTTATTAATATTTTTACTAGCCGAAGATTTCTAATAAAATTTAGTGGTGACAATCGACACATTTTTAAAAGTAATGAAAAATGCATTTTTTCATATTCGATAGTTTGACATGGTAGCAACGATATCGTCGCTATCATGTAAAACTATCGAAAATGAAAAATGCATTTTTCATTACTTTTAACAATTGCCGATTGGCACGACTAATTTTTATTAGAATTCTTCGCCTTCTAAAAATACTAATAAAATTTTTGTGAAGGACAAGATTGTCATTTTGTGCTTAACTTTTATTTAGAGTAGCCGAATTCTTTCCGGAAATTTTAAGTGAAAATTATTACTTTAAATAATCATGTAATGTCCGTTTTTAAATAAAGCAAAAAATTTTATTTCAAATTTCTGGTAGGGATTCGGAATATCTGAATGAAAAAGAAGGCTAAACTGACAATCCTGCAGAAGAATACTTTTCAAATTTAATGGTGACAATCGGCTCATTTTTAACCCCTTAATCGTTGCGCTCGATAAGCGTAGGCTACTTTTTAAAAATTCAGATTGTTTGATTGCCACCAATTTTTTTAAGTAGAAAATATTCACATTACTAAAAGGCAGATAAAATAATTCGAGCATAAAGCCAATTTTACTATTTTTAAAAACTGGTGAGAATCAAACAATCTGAATTTTTAAAAAGTAGCCTACACTGCCCGTGAATGTCTCGGGCGCGACGATTAAGGGGTTAAAAGTAATGAAAAGTGCATTTTTCACATTCGATAGTTGGATACATGGTAGCGACGATTGGATACATGGTTGGATACATGGTATTTGGATACATGGAGTTGGATACATGGTAGCGAATGTCGTTTGTTATGTTGTAAGCAAGGCCCAACATACACAGTGTGTCCCAAAATTTCCCGTACTGATTTTATAAACAAAAATTAAAGAGCTGAAATGAAAAGTTTTACCTATGCTTATTCGAAATAATTTCCACTTGACTCAACGCGTTTTTTGAAACGAATATAATAGACACCAAAACACTTCCGGAAGTCCGCCTTTGCGATTTGCATCAAATAGTCGATCGCTGTCGCTTGAGTTGTTCCATTTTAGGGGAAATTTCAACTTGGGAAACAGGAAATAGTCACAGAACGTTACAGCTGGGGAGTAAGGAGGATGCTAGAGCACAATGACCTCTTTAGTAACCAGAAATTCTAGCACAGTGAACGAAGTGTGTTCTGGTGCGTGGTCGTGTAAGATCGGCCAACCGCCTTGCTGTCGGTAGCGAGGGCTAACTGTGCGTACGTGGGCCGTAACGTGCGTACGTATTCAAGACTTCCATAAAACAACGTCTAGTAACAGTAGTACCTTCAATTTTATGTACGTTCGTTGTTCGACCTTCGCGAGCTCCGATATGATCACTTTATACTGTTTCAACAAATCGGATGCACTTAGACTCACAAAACAGACAGCAGAGTGAAATTGTACCGCTTGACAAGACGAAGTGTAGGAGTGTTTTCGATATCGCTTCGATGATGCTCGGTATCCGAAGGGAAACCGAGCATCATCTATTGGCAGGTAATTCAAACAGTCAGGTAAATTTTGGGACGGACTAAGTAGCATTCTGGATACTGTAGGCCATCCTTCACCTCTAATTCCGAATGTTATTTTACACTTTATTTATTACAATGATTCTACGTTTAAATAAAGAGAAGCTTACTATTCACAAATATGTATACACTGAGGCAAGGGCAGTTTCCCTGCTTGACCATATGTAAATCAGGCTCTTGTTGCACACATAGATTACGCTCGGAATTCTTTATATTTTAAGAAGAATTATGCTAGATTTGTCCTATAGATGATTGAGAAATAGACTTTTTTAAGGAATATTTCCCATATAGACCACCTTATGAATTCGATAGTGAAAATAATTAACACAGGTGAATCGAGATATAGGTTTAGGGTGCACAAAAAATGCTGTTGGGAAAAGCAAGTCAAGTTCACCAATGGCAGCTTTAATGTGAGCAGCTTCTCATTTTTAATAAGAAAGGGTTTTGATGAATACTTTTTAATATTTCCCATATAGACCACTTTATGAATTCGATAGTGAAAATAATTAACACAGGTGAATCGAGATATAGGTTTAGGGTGCACAAAAAGTGCTGTTGGGAAAAGCAAGTCAAGTTCACCAATGGCAGCTTTAACGTGAGCAGCTTCTCATTTTTAATAAGAAAGGGTTTTGATGAATACTTTTTAAATTATTTAACCCATTCACTGCCAACCGCGAGTATACTCGTGGTTTTTCAATCTAAAATTACGAATTCCTACCGGAAATTTAGAAAGAAGCAATTTTTTTTTTTTTGTAATCACGAAATGTCCGTAATTAAATAAATAAATATTTCTATTAGTGTTTTCTGGTATGAATTCGAATTTCCTAAATTAATTTAAAATTGCGGTAATTTTAACCCTACAATGAACGTGTTAACCCTTTCATGGACGGTGGTCACAGATGCGACCACTTAATTTTTATTCCAAACTGCCAAACGGCACACAGAACATTTTGCTAAAATTTTGCTTTTATAATAATCTTGAACGAACAGGAAAAAATGAAAATATTTATTTTGTAAAAAATTCGTTTGCTGGTGTGAATCAATTATTTTACCATTTGGGAACATAATTACTCTGCGCTTGAAAGGGTTAACTGCCACTGAGTGAGAGTCATAGCAGGGCCCACAAATGATCCGCTTTTTGAGTACCAGTATTTTCTAATGGATATTTTCATTGTACGTATCTACAAAATTCCAAGACTAACAATCATCCGCTAAGGATACTGCAAAATTTGTTCGAGATATCAAAAAGAAGATTTTTGATTAAAAACACTGGTATTAACCTTTTGAGGGGCGGTGGTATATATTATATACCACCTAATTTTAATCCGATTCAAACCAGAAACTTTTAATAAAATTTTACTTTTTTAACTTTGACGGGAAAGAGGAGAAATATTGCTTTTCCTTATTTTGAACTAAATTCTTTCCTAAATTCCGGTGAGAATTCAACGTTAGAGGAGCACAAGTGCTTCCCCTGAAAGGATTAACCCAGAGGAAGTCGTGTATTGCTCTTTTTGCCACCCATATAAATTATCTTCTAAAAATCCATCTCCTCTTACAAATACAATCGGAAATTCCATGAAGCTGACTTTAAATGTTTCTCCACCGCCTTAGTCATGTAAAAAAAATCGTGACTTTTATGTTCAGGTACATTTTTACAAGCAAAATTGAAATTCGCGGATACGTCAACGGAAAGATCACTAATGCCAGTTAATATTTACCTTTTCCCAATATTCCAAAGCTCGTGACAAATATGTATAATTTAAGTAAACTGCAAATTTATACCTTCATTAAAATGTAATATTCGAATATTAAATGAAAATAGTTTCTTGTTTTAAATTTTTTGTATGCAGAGACAGGCGGAAAAATAATCAAACGTGACCAATAGCGTTATAAAAATAGACGCGACGCGGCGTACTCTCGGGAAAAACGGAGGGAGAATCGTTATAAGTAGTGGACAGTGAAAAGTAAGTTATTTATGCTAATGTTAAACAAACTTAATATGACTATGAAAACAGATAAACTTTTGCATATTTGTATCAACCTAATATTTATATTTTAAGAGGAGTAGTAACCACAGGTGCCAAGTTCCCACTAATCATCTGTAATATGTGGTTTAATCTGACCAGTTTAATAACGCTTCAAACCAGAAAAGTTATTGGATGAAACTTTATTTCTTTAATTTCAGGTTTCTACGTGGAATTTATTTAATTTCATTTCTTAAAAAAAATTTCTGGTGCATAACGTGTTAAATCTGGGTCAAATTAACCAACATATTACGGAATATTATTGAGAGCTTGGCACCTCTGAGTAACTTCAACAGTTATCGTATATAGATATATTATTCAAATATATATATCTCGTATAGATATCTCTCGTATATAGATGTACATTCAAAATATTAAATAGTAGTTTATTATAACAAAATTAATGCAATTGTAATAGCATTATTAAACAGTATAGTATAATAATTACATGTATTATGCTAGTACCGAAAAAAGTGCGATACAATCAATGCAGGCATTAAAATTTAGGAATGATGGTAACCATAGTAAATGTTTCATATAGTTTTCAAAAAATGTCAAATTTCACAAGTATGTGAGTTGTAATTCTCCAAATAGGCGCAAAATTCCGGGCCAGGAATTTCTTGTCTGAAGCTGCCAATGCTCTACCAATTAAGCCTTCTCGGATAAATCTGTACTTTCCCAACTTGGCCACAGCTGGGAAATAACAATATGATTTCTATACCATTTTGAATTCTTGTGTTTAAATTAATAAAGTATACGTGTATGGTCCAATTATGATCCCAAGATAAGCACTATTTCCGAAGAGTATTTTTGCCTTATTTATTCGAAGAATTTTTAAGATTAAAGATAACTAGGAATTTTGTTGAGAAACGGGCTGGTTTTCTCTATAGTTTTAGCTTAATTCTTTCAGGTAGGCCTTTTGTAAAGGAAGAAGCGAGAATGAACATTTTCACACTGGGAAAAAGATGAAACACGGCCCAGACAGCGCGGATTTTGCGCTAGCAAAGCTACTCCTTTTGTGGCCAGAATGCTAACCACTGGGCTGTACATATGCATAAAGTCATTCAAAAGTGTGACTGAGAAATTAGAGCAATAACGAGAGATATAAAAAATTACAAAATAATAGGGCACATAGGCGACGACATCATGGGGGCAAAACAGACTATCCGGTATACTGTTTCCACTAGAGTGTGTTGTCCTATTAAACTACAGTGATTAATTACGACAAACCTAACATTTTAAATTTAGGTATGCCCCTATCACCCCTGTTAAGTCGTCTCCTATGATAGGGGGATACTGTATTATAATAAAATAGAAAATATTGAAATAGCTTTGAATAAACATCCATATTAAAATCTCGACTCGACAGTATTCAAAAAGGAAACATGTTTTATACATATACTAAGTTTCAAGATATACGTGAAAAAACGAACGCCATATATACATGTTTGACATATCCAGAACTGTCAGAATCTGACATAACATCGCAGAACAGGTACTTTGAACTATTATGAAACAATTCTCCTTTAAAACCCTTTCAGGGACAAAGTACGTTCAGAACTAAATGTTGAAATAAATGACTGGCACCGGAATTTACGAAAACATTTATTTGGAAATAAGAAAAAGGCTACATTTCACATACATATTAAATGGGAAAGATTTTAGCAAAATTCTGGTGCCAATGTGGCGTTTGAGAATTAAACTTAAGTGGTTTCATATGCATACCACTGCCAATGAAAGTGTTAAAAAGTTCCATCAGCAAAGTCTTGAAGAATATGTACGTCATTAAACGTTTGTCTAAAGTTTTATACCGCGTTTTTCTTACACAAATTATCCTTTTTCAATTACGTATTTTGAATAAGCAGAAGAAGTAATACAAAATCTAAAATATGTATTTCCAATTTCTTTGTGTTCAACAGTGTTTTTGACTCAAAATAATTCGTAAATAATTTTGGAAACATCATTTATAATCGCCATTTCTATTATTTTTAAAAATACTATTATCACCACTTTGCAAATGACTATGGAAAGTATTCACTATGCGTGAGTTTGTATCAAAAATAGCAACTTTATTTTTTTAAATAAAGAAAATAAACGATATTGTAGTATATGTGTATATGATAATAAATAAAATAGAAATTTTTAGAGAGTATATTATTTTTCTGATTTGATCGTATGAAATGAAATAATTATTTTCTACACAGTAGATGTACACGATTTATGCCGGAACATCTCGGTAAGTGGTTAACTGAACTGACGCAATAAAACAAATTAATAATTTTATATTTAGATAAAAAAAAATCAAGAATATTTGAATAGCTCGTGTAGTAAAATAAAATACATGTCTCTTACAATCTTCCAACATAAAAAAAGTACAAACATTTTTTTGTTGAAAATAAATATGTGTAAGCGTATATAACTTCATAGATTGGAATATATTCCATGTATTAAAATTACTCATACTGGCTAAATTTTGAAGGAGCAAACTACTAAAATACTAGTAGAAAATACCTTTCACTGCTATGAAAAGAGTTTTGACTTTCTCTAAATTATGTTAGATGAAATATTACTAATTAAATAGATAATTTGATAGAAAATATGATATATATTAGGTATATAAAAGGTACTAAAGATTTGATACAACAGAAATATATTGCGTAGTCAACATATACGTCTTGACATGGTACATATATATTATAATCGAAATTAAAATAATTTTTGGATGCATAAATCAACGTTAATGAAATTCAAATAATTTGAAGTGCGATGATTTAAGATAAATCTAGCGTTACATAATTTAAAGAATGCCGAATAATCTCAAATATGAAACTTTTATTAGAGAGATTTCAAGTTTGAAGATATATTTAAAATCGAAACCATTAATGCCAATTTAGAACGGTTCCAAAAATAGTTTAAACTTTCTCAAAGTTACGCTAGCAGAATCTTGTGGAATGCGAACATGTTTAACCATGCATGAATTTTCTCATGCAAGAAGTATTTTTAAAATGGATTGCAAATGTATTTAGCAATTAAAATATATTTTTAATTAATTATTAACTAATTTGCATCAATAGTGCATATATACGCGTGTTTCAGGAATTTGTATTAAAAAATTACGAAACCAAACCGAAAATTCAAGAAGAAGAATTTTTAATTTATGTAATCAAGGAACGTCTGTCATTAAATAAAGCACAAATTACAATTCATAATTTTTGGTATTAATTTGAAATTTCTGAATAAAAATTAAAGTTATGAAATGCAAGCGTGTGTACACTAATATTTTAATCTGGTTATGAAGAGATAATGCTTGATTAAAGAAAAAAAAAGTAATACCTATTCTAAATTGCAAAACGAACCTGATATAATGTTTGTTAGCTCTAAAAGTATAATTTAAAGTTTTGAAATAGTTTTTCGTGATAATTTTAACTTTGGATACAAACGCCGTCGCAAACTACCACCAGTAAAAACGATTGGAATTTTTTTGTTATTTTTGACAGAAATTGTGCATTAATAAGGCTTTTAAATAATAATGAAATTTCTATTCACATTTCCTGTTGGAATTTTGCCTCTGCGGTAATCAAGACTCCCTGTGGAATCGGATATAGTTGAAGTTTCACCATTTTGAGGATTCGTAGCTACCCTGTCAAACGATCGAATATGAAAAAATGCACTTTTTATTACTTTTAAAAATGTGCTGATTGTCACCACTAAATTTTATTAGAATTTTTAGAATATTAAAAATAATAATACAACTGCAAAGAACAGGGTTGTCAGTTTGACACACTTTTGATGCCGAATTCATACCGGAAATTTTGAGAGAAAAAATTTTACATTAAGTAATAACGAAATAGGGTGTCATTATATTAAGGAAAAATGTCTATTTTAAATTTCTGGTATGCATTCACAATTTCTGAATGGAAAAGAAGGCCAAACTGGCAACCCTGGTGATGTCGCAATCCTGCAATATTCTTAAAATTTAGTGGTGACAATCGGCCCATTTTTAAACGTAAAGAAAAATGCATTTTTTCACATTCGATAGTTTGACATGTTAGCGACGATGTTAGCGACCTCTATATTCATAGTTCCATGCAAATACGTTTAATAATACAACTACCGGAAATATTACTCAACATTTATAAAAATATTTGACAGCAGACTATTTAGTTATAGCTATTTAGCTTAAATATTTAACTTGTTATATTAAACAATTTCTGCTTCTAATCGACATTTATTAATTTGGCCGCTGCAAATCTATTCCTGCTAATGGTTTTAGTATAGTCATAAAAGTAATCCAAAGTAATAAAAGTATATCTATAAAAAATTAAAAATAATCCGAGTAATATGTCAAAGAAAATAATGCATTACACAGATTTGATTTTCAACGTGTTTTCAAATAACAGAAAGAAAGGGTTGCAAAAATTCTTCTATATGAAATACGTACTTTTAAAGACTATTTTTTTTTTCAAGATCTATGTTAAGCTAAAGCAATGGTTACGAATTTTTATAGTGAAATTATTTCTCTATTATCTGAAGTAATAAATATATTTATTGTGTTTTTGAAAAAAAAAAAAACTTCTATATATTTCAAGTTTTCTATAATTAACAGAGAGTAACAACTGGACATTAGTCGACAAAACTCTCAAATATGACAATTAAAAAATTACTAAAAATTACTAAAATTACAATTTTTTTTTCCAATCGATTTTGTTTCAGCTATAACTTCTTGAAAGGAGAGAATGCTCATTCAAATAATATAATAATTGCTAACAGTTTCTCCTATTATTAAATAAATCTAATAAAGATAATTTCTCTCAAGCATTTATTTGTCGATATAAAGTCGTTTCTAAAAAGATAATGACAAATGAAAGAAACGTAATCTTTCAAATTAAAACAGAAATGTTTGTACATTAAAACATTAGCTGTCAATGTGCAACAACTAACTTTTCAATTGTGAATTAAAAAAAAATAATAAAATGTGGTTTTTGTTAAATACATATCACATTTTTTTTTTAAATACGTGTTGGCAATTTTTTTAAATTCAAAATATGTATTTAGGTGAATGTAAAATTATTTCTGGTTAAAAAAAGAAGACAATTCAATTACATATTTTTTTTCATAAATTACAATTAGATTGTGAATTGGAAACTGCAGAAATCCGTCTCATTTGCTGATTATATTGATGCACCAATGTTTGAAAAAACATTTTAAAGAGTGTAAATCAAAAATTACAGTGACCTCTCACTTATTAGCGATACACGGAAATTATTTTTATTACTAGTTTTTTTAAGGTAATATTCGCCTGTTTTAAATCGCAGAAATTATAAATCGAATTTTACTGTTTTAAAATAGTGGTATGAAAAAGTAATTACTGAACATCGCGTATAAGTGAAAGGTTACTGTATTTATAATTTTTTAACTAATTTCATTCATTAATTTTTTATTTTTGAAAATATGTAAATTTTATCGACATCTATAGTTTGATAAAATAAAATTCCACAAAACGTATCACAAATTTAAAGGAAATATCATTTCTAATTAGACAAGAAACGTAAATAACGTTACCTCATTCTGGAAAATATTCAATTCATAAAAATTATACATATAGACTTCACTTTTGTAGACAAATTGAAAATCCGAGCAGCAAGTGCATTTGAGTGCTTCGAAAATATCTCTAACTTCCTCCAACTTACTTTAGCTCGGAGAAATATGGCACTCAAAGAAGAAAATAGTCTCGCAGTGAATCAATATACCTTGACATTTAAAAAATATTATCGTCCAGTATTTTTTATAATAAAAAAAACAATATTTAAAAATGAAAACGCTTATTTCATTCAGATAAATTGAACTATCTCTCAATTATATACATGTACAATCCTGGAATAAAATTCACAAACCCAAGTTATTTTATCACCAGATTGCCACATACAGATACTTAAGGTATCAATTGACTGGGAAATGTCTTTACATTCTAAATATGAATGCGGTTTTTGAAATAAGTGCCATCTATATATTAAACATTATACTAACTTTGAAATTTTAACTGAAAACACCTACGTTTGCCACTTTATTTGAGTTGTCTCATTCAGGTCAACCATGAAAAATATAGTTTATATACATTCATAGAGTTCGACATGGTCAATGTTTAAGGAAGCTAATGTTAAATCCACTGGATAAATTTCATTTTATATATTTCCCAAAAATGATACGATTATACTTAACAAATAGCATAATAAAATCGCTTGTTAACTTTAAATTAAAGTGGAATTATTGCTTAAAGTGATAAAAAACATAACACAAAAAGTTTAAAAATACCTTTTAATATAGCTGACATGTTTCAGTCGCTCAAACTTCGCCATCTTCAGATCAAAATCACAAATAAAAATATTCTGGCAGTTTTTTTTAAATGATAAACATAAATCACGAGATCACATGTCAAATGTAGGCAGGTGCTTAAATTGGTCAAACTGGAAAACATGAAATTATTATTTTATTTTTATTTCTATTCTTTTTTCATTCGTAAAGCATCGTGTGCTACATTTTAGGTAATTCAAATGAAACTTATTCTTTGCAAAAGTTATTGTTTCGAAAATATATATCTATTGATTCACGGATAATTTGTTAAAGTTTGGAAGGTTTTAAATAACTTTATATTTTTTTAGAGAACTCAATTACCCTTATACGGAAAGTGGTCGTTTTGAGAACCTAGCTTATAGTAGAAATCCAGGTATAATATTTACATGTAAAGCTAGTTTATTTTACAATTGGAATAATCATCATACACTCATATTGCACCAGGGTTCGTACGCTTCTACCATATTTTTAATAGAACATTTTGCGTCCTCAAGGTGTGTACACCCCGTGGAATTCCCAATTAGTCTGGAACCATTTTTTTCTGATTAGAAAATTTCTATTTAGTATTTAAATAGCAGAAATTGGAGACGCTTCGTGTAATTGCCGGATTTGTCATAATTTTCTGCATTTAAATAAGGCGAAAATTTCTATTACAAACTTGTGTTAAAAGCATACAAACCCTATGAACTTTATGCAGACGACATATCCATCTTCGCCTCTGTATACCAACCATATACATTATACAAAAACATACAAACACACATTGTCACATTCTTGCAACTGGGGGCAATTTTTGCGCGTCATATTAAATGAAAATAAAACACAAGATGTCTATTTTTCAAGAAGTAATTTTTATTCTAACACGATAACTTTTAATGTCATTATTATCTCTTAATTATCTAATAATGCTGAGTGTTTTGATAAAAAAAGACATAACCGAATCGTCAGTGTAAAGTTGCAAGAGCTTCCATAGCTCTTAACCCTGTGATAAATAGCACAACCCTAGCTATCTACAACAAATTCCCTCTGTAATTCTTGCATGATACCTATTATGACTTATGCATGTCCGATCTAGGGACTCATCTGCAAAACAAGTATGTATAATTTCAATAAAAACTTAGAAAGTTTAGAAATGCTTTACGTTAAATACCAAATTTACTAGACACGATATCCAAACCAACACTTTCAGAAAAAGGGTAATTGTCTTACTTTAAAAATTTATAAATATTTTTAACCTCCCGAACGAAATAACCACAGATTATGACGCATTCGAGCACCACCATAGAAAGCGCCCAAAATATTCCATGATTATGAGTGATGAGTAAGCCTTGGCTTCTTGACAATCTGCTTTCTTTGTTTTCTGGTATCTATGTCTATAACTATATGATATATATAATGATTGTAACATATTGACCCGCAACCCCCCCAAAAAAACTTCGCTGAAAAGAGCCTTTTTGTAGATAATGTGACTTTTGCCACTTCCTTTTTACTTGGCTTGTAACTCGGTGATGTTTTGAACTAGTTCTTAATTTAATATATTTTCTCTCTTTTACTTTTTCCTGATATTAACTTCTTATATTTTAATGACCTTTACTTAATAAAGCTATTATTTTCACTATCAATAAATGTTTTATAGTAGTTACTATGAAAACAGCAAAACTTTATTCCAATGTCTCCATCTGATATGGAAACATCTCGCTCTTTAGATGGGCGTAAAGTACAATGCAACTCGGAAACCGCTGGAAACTGCTTAACACTGTTCGGCACAAATTGAAAGACGGCATAATTTTCTCGTAACTAACAATGTGTTCCTGGTATTTTTCATTTTAAAATCTTAATTTTATTTTTCATATTGTCTGACTCGCCTGCCGTTGCCCGGGACCTTGATAAAAACCTTACACATGCATAAAATCAATGTTGAATGATTTTATATTTTGCAATGGCATTCTTCCCAAATGAATCTAATTTTGGGGGCTCCACTGCTTTGGCATCGTGCACCCTTCAGCATCTACGGGCTTATATATGTTTGGGATTACGCTGGTTTCTACACGAGGAGAGAATAGACCTAATTTTAAGAATGATTTTATAAATTAAAATAGATCGATGAAAATTTGAAGATAAAGCAAAGAAAATATTAAAGACGATTTAAAATTTAAAAAAACTCACAGGGGTACCAGTACTTAAAAAAATGCAGTTTCAATAAAACTAAAGGAGATAAAACACATTGTAAACACTGATAAGTATTCGTAGAGTTAGAGAGCATGAACTTTTTTTATATACTGCTTAATGAAACAAAATAATGTCAAGTGAAAATTTTCACAAACTGCAAAAGAACAGTTACATAGTAAGAGATAAGGCAATGATTCTTCAAAAAAAAAAATAAATAAATAAATAAAATAAAATAAAAGTAATAAGTACAGACTTCACTTTTTAAGATACAGTTCAAAATCCCAGTAGCAAGTACATTTTAGTGCTCTGAAAATGTTTTTTAATTTCCCCCAACTTATGCTAGCACAGAGTAATATGAATCTCAAAGGTGAAAAAGTTCCACAGTGAATCAATTTCCTCACAGCATATATAAACTATAATGTCACCATGAAGATTTTTTTTTAATCACAAAAAGAAAAGAAAAAGATAAGTTTATAAATACGGAAATATTTTATTCAAATAATTTTAAATGATATTTAAAGGATATTTTTAAAAAAATATTATTTCTCTATATTACGCTAGTTACTACATATGAAGCGAATGGACTCAATTTTTAAGAATCCTTTTTAAAAATAAAATTGATCGAAGAAAATTTTTAGATAATACCATGGAAATATTCATAACGTTTTAGAAATATTCATAACGTTTTAAATTTACAATAAATAAATAAATAAATAAATAAATAAATAATAAAAAAAGAAGAAGAAAAATATCAGAAATTAAAAAAAAAATAAATTTGAATAAAACTACCGATAAATTTCCGCAGACTTGGACAGCGTGAAGTTCTTTACATACTTTGTAATGAAATAAAATAGTGTCAATATAAGATCAGATTTGCCAAGTCTCCGGCTTTTTACATACCAGTATTATCTTAGAGAAATTGTTGTTCTTTTAAATAGAAAAATGTTCCGATTACATAAAACAACATTTTTTGTACTAAAATACTGGTGTCCAAAAAGCCGGAAATTTGGCAACTCTGCCAAAGATGTTTTCAGATTCCAAATGAACAATTACTTTTAAATTGTTTAGAAAATATAATTAGTGACAAAGCAAAAAATTCTTCAGAAAAGAAGAAAACGCAAATAATAATAATAAATAAATAAACCTCAGACATATAAAAGTCATAAATATAGACATAACTTTTTAAGATACATTTCAATATCCCAGCAGCAAATACATTAGAGTGCTCTGAAAATATTTCATAATTCATCCAACTTACGCTAGCTAGCACAGAGGAGTGTGAAACTCAAAGGTTAAAAAAGTTTAGAAGTGAATAAATTTTTTTCGACATTTAGAAACTATAATGTCGCCGAGATGATTGATTTGTTTTAATCGCAAATCAATAAAAATAAGTTTAAAAATGCGAACATATTGCATTCAAATAATTTTAATTGTTCTGAACTATTAGAAAATGTATTCATAAATTATTCCAAAAATAAAATCATATTAGACAAATTTTCTTATAAATATTTGATTTAAATCAGAACAAGAGAATTGTGTTTGAATATTCTTCTTTACTGTGTAATTAAATTAAATATTGTCAACCAAATTTTGTTCAGTTCCCAAATAAACAATTACTTTTGAATCGGTTAGAAAATATAATCAACGCTAGTTACAAAATGATGAGAGAATAGATTCACTTTTAAGAATGATTTTATAAATCAAAATAGATCAAAGAAAATTTGAAGAGAGTTCCATGAAAATGTTCATAAAGTTAAAAAAATATATATGATTACAAGAAAAGAATAGTGGAATGAAACTTTTAATAAAACTTTTAATGAAACTTTTAATGAATTTAACTTTTAATAAATAAATCAACTTCTTCGCCACCACTATATTTATATAGAAATATTAATCCAGTAAATTTCCCGTGAACTATGTTGCTGAACAAAGTTAGAAATCTATCTTAAAATTTCTGGTGTCTAATATTTAATATATGTATAAAAAACACAGTTGTAAAAGAAAAACTCATGCAAAGAAGGGTTAAAACGCTTAAATAAAAACTCTTCTAAAGTTACAGAATTTCGTTAAAAACGCTTAAAAAAGTAAAGTGACGATGCCAATAGGTCCGAAAACAACAACCATTTTCTCAATAGTAAAAAAAAAAAAAAAAAAAAAAAAAAAAAAAAAAAAAACATTGCAAAACATATCCAAATATACTTCAAACATAAAATCATATTAGAAAGAATTTTCTGATAAAGATGTCAGTTAATTCCGAACCGGAGAATAGTTTTAACCAATAGACATAAACTATTTATTAAAATAAAAGAAATACAAACGTATTCCATCGAAATATTTTTAAAAATCATGGTAAATGCACACAAAAAAATTAATAAATATAGACCTTCATTTTTTAGGATACACGTCAAAATCCCAGTAGCAAATACGTTTGAGTGCTGTGAAAATATTCCTAAATTCCTCCAACTTACGCTAGCACAGAGGAATGTGAAACTCAAAAGTGAAAAAAGATTTGCAGAGAATCTAGTCTCGAACTATAGAAAATATAATGTCATCGACAATATTGTTTTCTAAAATCAGAGGAAAAAAAAAAGATAATTTTTTAAAAATACGAACATCAATTGTTCTGAAAAATATTTATAATTTCCCCCCAACTTACGCAAGCACAGGGGAATGTGAAACTTAAAGGTGAAAGAAGATTTGCAGTAAATCAATTTCTCTCAACATTTAGAAAATACAATATCACAGAGAAAAAAAAAAAAAAAAACATTTCATTCAAATGATTTTAATTGTTCTAAACTATTAGTAAATGTATTCATAAATTATTCCAAGCATATTCCAAACATAAAATCATATTAGGAATTTTTTTTTCTTATAAAGTTATGATATTTGAATCAGAACAGGAGAATGGTACTTGAAAATTATTTTTCAGAAATGATTTTATAAATTTAAATAGAGCAAAGAAATTTTGAGGGTAATACCATAAAAATATTCGTGGCGTTTTTAAATTTTATAAAACTTTTAGAATTATCATAAATTACATTAAATAAATAAATAAAATAATAGTTTTCAATAAAAATAAAGGAAAGAACTGGTATCGCAAAGACTCTGATCAATTCATAGAATTGGAGAGCATGACGTTTTTTAAATACTATGTAATGAAATAACATAGTGCCAATCGAAATTTCGTCAAGATCCCACATGAACGGCAATTTTTAATTTTAGAAAATCAGGAGATATAACAAATATTCTTCACAAAACAGAAGAAAAAATAGCTCATATAGTAGTGATAAATATAGACTTTACTTTTTTAGATACACTTTAATATCGCAGCAGCAAATACATTTGAGTGCTCAGAAAATATATCTAAATTCCTCCAACTTATTCTAGCACAGAGGAATTTGAAACTCAAAAGTGAAAAAAGTTTGTTTGTGAATCGTTTTCTCTCGACATTTAGAAAATATAATTTTACCGTGATGATGGTTTTCTAAAATAATAGAAAAAATAAAGATTACAAAAAACGAACAAATTTCATTCAAATAAATTTTATTCTTCATAAATAGAAAATGTATTTATAAATAATTCTAAAGATGTACCTAACATAAAATCATATTAGACAAGATTTTTTTTTTATAAAGATATGGGTTAAATTAGAACACGAAAACAGTTTATTTTTTTTATTTTTTACCAAAAGTCATAATATGGATTTAAAAAAAAATAAATACGAATGTATTTCATAGAAATATTTTTGTATATCATAGAAAAAAAACATGTACATTAACATAAAAAAAATATTTAATCAAATAATCTAATCGTTTAAAAATAAAATTTTAATTTAATTTTTAAAACTCTCAATTATTCTAAGATATTTAAAATATAAAAATTCATGAGACACAATTTTCTCATAAAGATGTGTTTTAAATCCCAGCAATAGAATATTATTTTTCGAATAAACATAACAATTACTAAAATTAAATAAATGTGAGCGTATTTCATAGAAAAAAATTAAATATCTCCAAATAATACACATTGTACTACCTAGAATAATCTACAATTCAAAGAATAATTCATATATTGAAATCGTAAAACATAATATCACACAGATTTAATTGTAAAGACTATCATCAAAAAGTAAACAATGAATATTCTAATGTTTTTAACAAATCTAAATTCCTAAAATTTACAGTCGTATGTGATTTCGCGAGCGTGTTTTTTTTGCGAGAGCATGATGTTTTTTAAATACTATGTAATGTGATAACATCGTTCCAAACGCAATTTCGTCCAGATCCCACATGAACGGCAATTTTTAACTTTTAGAAAATATAATCACAGATAAAACAAATATTCTTCACAAAAAACGAAACAAAAATTGCGCAGATAGTAGTGATAAATATAGACTTTAATTTTTTAGATACACTTCAATATCGCAGCAGCAAATACATTTGAGTGCTCAGAAAATATTTCTAAATCCCTCCAACTTACGTTAGTACAGAGGAACGTGAAACTCAAAAGTGAAAAAAATTTATTTGTGAATCGTTTTCTCTTGACATTTAGAAAATATAATTTTACCGGGATGATTGTTTTCTAAAATAATAGAAAAAAAAATTAAAAAAATATGAACAAATTTTATTCAAATAAAATGTATTGTTCAGAAATAGAAAATGTATTCATAAATAATTCTAAAGATATACCTAACATAAAATCATATTAAACAGGATTTTCTTATAAAGATATGAGTTAAATTCAAATACGAAAACAGTTTGCTCTTTATTTTTTACAAATAGATATAATATGGTTTAAAATAAAAGAAATACGAATGTATTTCATTGAAATACTTTTAAATATCATGGAATAAACAGCATGTACATTAACGTAAAAATAAAACATTTAATCAAATAATCGAATCGATAAAAAATTAAATTTTAATTAATTTTTTTTTTTAAATCTCAAATATTTCAAACATATTTCAAACATACAAATTCTTGAGACACAATTTTCTTATAAAGATGTGATTTAAATCCCAAAAATAGAATATTATTTTTCCAATAAACATAAAAATTACTAAAATAAAGATATATGAGCGTATTTCATTGAAAAAATTTAAATATCTCCGAATAATACACAATATACTACATAGAATAATCTACAATTCAAAGAATTAATCAAATATTTGAATCGTAAAATAAAATATCACACAGATTTAATTGTAAAGTCTATCATCGAAAAGTGAAAAATGAATATTCTAAGGTATTTGAAAAATATAAATTCCTGAAATTATCAGTCGTATGTGATTTTGCGAGCGTGTTTAATTTGGGCGTTTGAAATATTTTATACACAATTTAAATTGAAAAGCGTTTAAAGTGTTTTTTCCTTTCCATTAGTTATATCAAATATAGTCCAAAAATTGTCATATTTTAATATATGAGAGAGACAATGATATGTAATTCAAAATTTCTGAAAAATATCTAATACAATAAAGTAATAAATGCAGAATAAACTTTTGAATTAACACTTAGCAGAAAATACATTTGAAGAATGTTAATATAGTTTTCATCTCCTCCAAATTATGCTAGATCAGACATATATTAAACTCCCCCCCCCCCCCAAAAAAAAAAAAACAAACCTGCGTTGTAATATTTGTCTTCTGACCTTTGAAACTATGCAGTCATAGAATATATTATATTTTCTAATGTAATGTATATTATATTCTAATATATCATATATTATATTTTCTAACACATAATATCTAGTATATCAAAAATTAGAAAATTTATTCATAAATAATTCAAATATTCTTCCGAATAATCCAAACATAAAATATACCGTAATTTCCGGCGTATAATCCGCAGTTCAAAGAGTCTTTTTCGACCCAGAAATTTTATTCAATAATTGTAGTTAAATATTTACAGCGATCTTTTAAGTTACATTTTATAAAATAATATTTCTGGGTCGAAAAACGACTATTTGAGCTGCGGATTATACGCCGGAAATTACGGTACATTACGCGAAGTTCTCTTTCAAAGGCATTATTTAAATCAACACAGAATAATAGTAGACTAAAATTGTTTTCACATTCTCCAGATGACACCACTTATAACTTTACGATTGTGAGCGTGTTTTCCAAGAAAAAAATATAAATTAGAAGAATTTAAAATAAATTTGAATAGAAAACCATTGAAAGTTTGATGACATTTTTAATCAAACGAATCAATGTACTCCTCGTATATCAAAAATTCCCCAGATACAATACTAAGCAAAACATTAAGTAAAATGTTAAAATTTTGCAGCACACTGTCCAGTCATTTTACGGTTTTTATTTATATAAAACGATTACTTATCAGTAATGTAACTGTATTGAGAGGATATTATTTTCCATATTACGATTAGAATATAGCAGGGGTGATTGTGTTCCGGTATTTTGTACACCACAAAATTTATATAGCAATCTTTTTCTTCTTTAATCGATGAATTCTGCGATGATATAATAAGAATATTGCTAGATAAATTTAGTGGTGTTCAAAATACCGGAACACAATCACCCCTGATATAGTTTAATAACGAAAATCTGGTTGTTTTCTTTATAAAAACGATCGAATGACTGGACAGTTTGCTGAAAATTTTTAAAATATATCACGCACATCCCAAAGACAGTGATAAATATAATAGGAGGTGGAGATTGTGAAATTTTTGGTAAATTTTACAAAAAAATGTTTAAAACCGAAGCATTTAAAAAGAATGCTTTGATTTTATTATTCGGTGTATTACAAATTGAGGGAGAAAATACTTTACCATCCAATTCTATTTTTCCCCAAATTTGTCAATAAGTGCACTGTATTGTCGATATCTTTCTCAGTTTTCACGATATTTGACTGGTCTTTTTATATGAGTTGCTCTATAAAATTGAATACCAAATTATTAAAAAACATCTTTAGTATAGTTAGCGGAGGTGGAGATTATGAAAATTTTGAGAAATTTTACTGTTACACCTTGATTTCCTAGGTGATTATGGAATATATCAGTTACATCATTTCACTTAAATGCTTTCGGAAATTTTAGCTTCTTACTATCACAATTTTAAGAATTTATAATTTAGATTTAGTATTTAAAACTACACACAGTAAAAACTACTCGGAAACGTTCAGTGGCAACAAAAGAAACTTTCCTTTTATAAAAGCTTCTTTAAATTTCGACAATAAACACTGGTTTCTGTTGTATCTAAAAATAAAGAACACTTTTCGGAATGAAGGGTCACGTGGAAGTTTTTATTGTATATTTTCGTAGATTAAGAAATATTCGTATTTTTTACAGTGTTCCACAATAGATAGTTATCAATTTTTACATTATTCGTAAAATTAATTTTTTTTATGTTTACTATATTTTCTAAATGTCAAGGGATATTAACTCACTGTCAACTGTTTTTCTCCCTGATTGTCACATATTTTATCACAGCTACCATAACTTCGCGGAAGGTAAAAATATTTCCAAAGCACTTAAGAAATACTTAACAGTATTTTATGCTCTGATTGTAAAGTGCGTCTTCAAAATCGAAATCTATTTTTATCATTGTTATGTATAAGAACATTTACCAGAAATTTTGGAAGTAATCCTTGATTATCTTTCGCAATCATTTAAAATTGAAAATTATTTTAAATTTGTGATAAGCTTCGGAAGACTTATCACAACTCTACTCATACTAGAGAACCTCTAACTCATACTAGAGAATGGTACAATTTGTCTTGATTTCCTAGGTGATTATGGAATATATCAGTTACATCATTTCACTTAAATGCTTTCGGAAATTTTAGCTTCTTACTATCACAATTTTAAGAATTTATAATTTAGATTTAGTATTTAAAACTACTTGAAATAGAAACATTTGAATTCCTGAATCTTATATTTGTTTATGATTGGAAAAAGTAATTTACTCGAGTTATAAATCTAACGTCAAATGATATTTATTCTCCTGAGTGTAATATTTTTTTAAGCTAGTGCAGTTTAAAGGATGTATCATCAAATTAATCGAATGCATCTGCTTTTTTGATTTTTAAAAATGTTTAAAAGAAATTTTTGACAGTTTTTATTATTAGATTTTTATAGAATATTCCGATGATTAAATTTCTTGTTGATTTAAAACTCAATGTTTATTTGAATTTTATTTTATGTTACTATAAGGGTTATTTTTAAAGTAATTACCGCTTTGAAATAAATAATAAAGATGTATAATTTTTTTACCAATTTTATTTTTATATGAAAGTTTGTACCTCAATCTGTTTTTCTACATAATTTTCTCCAATATTAAGGCACTTACCGCACCGCACAAACAGTTTTCGAATCCCCTCTTCATACCAGTCTGCCGCCTGTCCCTCACAATTTCATAGCGAACACTGCGTCAAACCCGAAGATATTCATCACATAACCATGTCAAACTATCGAATGTGAAAAAATGTATTTTTCATTAGTTTTAAAAAAGGGCAGAATGTCACCACTAAGTTTTAATAGTATTCTTCAGCAGGGTTGTGAGTTAAGCCTCCCTTTTTCCTTCAAAAATTTAAAATTCATACCAGAAAATTCAAATAGAAAATTTTGTTTTATTTAATGACAGACATTTCGTTATTATTTCAACTACAGATTTTTTCTCAAAATTTCCGGTATCAATTTGACATTACTGAATAAAATTAAGGCTAAACTGTCAACCCTATTCTTCAAAGAATTTTTTTAGTATTATTAGAAGGCGAAAAATTCTAATAAAATTTAATGGTGGAAATTGGCCTATTTTTAAAAGTAATGAAAAACGTATTTTTTCATATTAGATAGTTTGACATGGCAGGGACGATATTATAGGTCACTGTGACAGTACCTTTCTTAAGTGATTGCCATTTTTCTCTGAGTTAGGGTACAGAACAGGAAGTTTTAAACTTAAATGTATTTCTGATCTGCCATTAATGTGTGTCTTTAAAATTGAAATATATTAATATATATAAACTTCTGTCCAAAATTAAGTGACCGCTGTGATCGGATGCTTTCGCTTTCTACACGGTTTGTGGAATATCTACTGAAAATCTTGACGAATCGTCCTTGAACTTCGAAGATTTGAAAAATACATGTTTGACTTTAAGAACAGTAGAAACAGTATACTGTAATCGAAAGATTAATATATTGAATATTTGATGTGATTTGTACATTTGTATTAAATAATTTTTAACTGCGCATGCGCGAACTATACTAAAGATGTTTTTTCATCATTTGGTATTCAATTTATACAGCAACTCATATAAAAAGACCAGTCAAATATCGTGAAAACTGAGAAAGATATCGACAATACAGTGCACTTATTGACAAATTTGGGGAAAAATAGAATTGGATGGTACAGTATTTTGAATTAGTTGTAATTTTTTTTTAGATTATTCGGGAAGCACGTTGACACTGGTGAATGTAATTCTATCTATATTCTAATTTTATTACACACTACAAAATATTCTAAAATTTACTCAAGCTTAAAATTGCACGCCCCGTGGCGTAGCCAGAGTGGGGTTCTATATGTTCAGGAAACATCTAATTTTGTGCAGACGTTATTTTCGCTATGTTTAATCGCTGCAAATTCTATGATTAGATAACAATTTCTTAGCTGCCAACTTTTACGCTTTTTTCCTACCACTATTTTAGTCAAGAAAAAATTACTAAATTTTCGCCGATTATACAAGACAGACTTATCTTTTGAATAATAGTGGTAAGAAAAAAGGGTAAAAGTTGGCAGCTATGCAATATATATATTTCATAAAAAAAGGTATTCAAAGGCTCTGGACCTCTCCCTTCCTCACAGCTTCCTTGGTTACGCCACTGTACACGTTACAACTAAAATCACACTTCGAGCAATTTCTCTTCCTAGACAAGTTTGTAATAGAATACTTTGTACGTCTCTGTAAATAACGTATAGATACTGCGTACTCAATATTCATTAAAAAGCATTCTGTACTGCGATGAGTATTGCATATAATTTCAGTAATTTTGAAGTAGTATACTACCGTAATACGATGAAAGCAAATTTTTCCTATTTATTATAATGTAACGGAATTACTTTGTGTGTCCCTGTAAACGGAAATACAAATGTTACAAGTATCATTTCTATTATGGAATGTCTTATGGCAAACTTCAATAATATATATCAATTGCTGACAATCAAACTATGTGTACTAAAATTGGAAGATGGATATATAAATAGACGTCATAAGCACATTTTAACTATGTAGAAAAGTGGTAAAACAAGTGGGTAAGTGTGCTAGATCCAAAATAATCAAAAATCTAAATAAATTTCATTAAAAAAAAAAAAAAAAAAAAAAAAAAAAAAAAAAAAAAGTCATGTTTTTTATAAAGTAAAAATGTACCAGTCTATTTTTCTAGTTTTTTCGAAAATTTCCACGGGTACGATAGCGCGCGATGTCCGCTATTATACTCTGTCATATTAATATCTGTCATGTGGACTAAATTTGATATTAAAAAGAAATCAATTTCAAAAAAATATGTTATATAGAGACCTTCAAAATGTTAGACGTCAGATTAATTGTCTTTTTAATTCTCTAATGATGTCATATTAAGCTGCTTTCTGTATTTACACATACTAATACTCCTTGTATTAGTGAGAAATGTTTGAAATTTTTCGTTTTATGACCAATATAACGTCATATTAATCATTTTTTCAATTGGTGAAACTTTTAATTTCATTTTCATTTTTCACATGGAAATCGTTCAATAGAAAATTAATTATTGTAGGAATAATTTTATTGTCGATTTTTAATTGTTGACAACTGCTATAACGAAAAATGTTTGAATTTAATAGGAAAAGACTGTTAGATTTTTTATTTTTTATATCTATAGATTAAAATAATACGATTCTTTTAAATTTTATTATTTGAGCTTCATAATAAGTATTTAGCTATAAGTACACAAACTTTCGTGACTTTAAGTTACTTAGTTTCTGAGAACTGGCTCTGTGACGAACAGATAACGAAGCGGGAGTAATAGGGTTTCGTGAGATGAACGAAACCCTAAAAATCTGTGAAGAAAGGGAATGTATTTATTTTAAATACATTTGAATGGATTTAAACACAACACAACTTTAGAATCCTGGGTTTTGTATAATAAACAAGTAAACATTTCATTATAATTTTTAATGTGTGTTTAATAATTGAATGCTTTTCTTTCAAATACGTGTTGATATACACAACATAAATTTAGAATCCTATATTTTTAAGTAGCAACGAAAACAATTACTGAATTTACAAAATCTTTAAAATAATTACATTGCATAAAAGCGGCTTACATGGATTTTTTTTATATCTACTTCATAGTTCTGTTAAAATGACAAAAGTTTATAACTCACTAAAATATCACAAATTTAAAAGAACTATCTGTATTTAACAGACAAGATAAATAATCACAGTCAACTCAAAGATTCTTGAAAATATATATTACAGAAAAACGAATGATACAGACTTCGTTTTTGAAGATGCACTTCAAAAATTGAACAGCAAACACATTTGAGAGTTTTGAAAATATTTATCGCGTCCTTCAAGTTATGCTAGATCTGAAAAATGTGACACTTAAAGAAGAATGAAAGTTTCACGCTGAATCAATATCTCTTGACATTTAGAAAATACATTATTATCGAATAAAGTATGTTTTCTAATAATAAAAGGGTAAATACAAGATTGAGAAGGTTTTTATTTCAATTTCATAAAAACGTTTTCATCAAATTACCATTGAATTCATAAAATATTCAAATAATACATTTTTTTTTTAAATATGGATAATTCATTGTTTTATGTTATTAATACAGTAAAAAAGTGCAGTAATTAAAAATTCTCCAGATTATCTCAGATAAAACTTTAAAATTGTGAATGTGAAAACAAAATAAGAAACTGAAACAAATTTAAGTTCATTAAAACAGAAATTCATCAATATTTTGTTAACTTTTACAGTGGAGAAAACATAGGACAACTCAACATAATATAAATTCAGAAGAATTTAAAATTTTAGAATAAAAAAATATAACAGTGTATTAAGGTTTTATGAAACATTCCATACATAAAAAATAGTATATATGCTTTGCTTTTAACTATATACTTCCAGATCCGTGCGCGGGACCTGATATCTTCCACAAATATTGTAGTACAGAAAATTTCGCGTTATTTTTTAAAAAGTATTTCAAGGGAAAATTACTTCTGTTGCTAAAATGTTTACGTGATTGATTGACACCAGGAATTACGAACAAATTTATTTGAAAAAAAAAAAAAACATTTCTTCACGTACTTATTAAAAGCAATATTGTATTCCAAAATTCTCGTGTCATTATACTGCATTTTGGGAGTAAAGTTAAGTAGGATATTTAACACCAGAACTACCGGAAATTTTACTCTTTTTTTTTTAAATATTTCACACCAGAAATTTTATTTACAACTCCTTAACTTATTCATTTAACGATTTTGTGTAAGTTTTATATTTAATTTATGTTAAAAAGAAATTTCTGGTTCGAATCGGAATATATCCATTTGGTAAACGTCAAAATGACGGCTCATGGTAGTTCTCGTGTTAACACGTTCACTGCCGGGTTAAAATTACCTGAATTTTATTTTATTTAGAAAGTGCGAATTTATAACAGAAAAATACTAATAGCAATATTAACTTTAATTACAGACATGTCGTGATAACTTAAAATAAAATTTCTTCTTTCGAAATTTCCGGTACTAATTCTTAATTTTAGACTGAAAAACGACGACTATACTCGTGGTTTGCAGCGAATGGGTTAATAAAAACAGCCCTTCAAAAGGTTAAACACAGAATATTTATTTAAAAAAGGGAAATGATTACTGGTAGAACCTTCTCCTATGTTTATATTGTTTTGAATCTTCTGCAAATACGTGTGCGTGCACTGAAAAACGAGTCCCATGATTCGCCGAGTTTATAGCATATGTTTTCCGAAATGTGACGTTTAAAGAAATGCTTTTGATGCAGTTACGGATACGTGTTGGCTGAACAAAAAATATTTTGTCATCGATTAGCAATCCAGCAGGCACGCTTTAATTTCTTTCCCTAGTGTGTTGTATTCTTTATGAACTTTAGTAAAATTATTACAAATATCAGATATTTCACAATAATCATAAGCAATAAGTTAAATCACTTGTTCTCAAGCAATGTGACGTGACACAGTGATACGCTGTGAGAGAATGTCAGGTATGCTGAAAAACTTTTAAGCCAAGTTGCATCATTTTTTAAACATTTAAGCAGAAGTATGTATATTTTAATATCCAACATTTAATTTACCGTAATTTCGCGCGTATGCGCCGCACCCAATTTAAGTCTTTTTCAAGCCGGGAATTCTATTGAAAATAAGAAGTCAAATAAGTGCTAAGCAGAAGTAAGTCACATTTTATTTAAAATAAATTCTGGTAGGAAATCGAATTGTCTGAGGTGTGGCGTATACGCGCGAAATTACGGTAATACGATTTACATTGAAAGGCATTTAGTGTAATAAATTTACATTATTTTGAAAGTTTATTTCTCTGTTTATGTACGCATTAGAAGAGCCTGCGAGGAAATCATGAAAACAGTCTTACATTTTGAGAAAAAATTAAATTATTTTAGAGGAAATTCATGCCCGCTGCAGTAAAATGATTACAATACAAATATGCGGTAAACATGCTTATTACAGAATGATTCAAGAGTATTCATATCGGAAAAATGTATCTGTCAAAGAAACTATGATAATTAAAACAAGAACGAAAACTCATGCGTCCAGCATAGATTATGAAACACTTTCCAATACATCCAGAATGAAAATTCACCGTTAAATAAGGTAAAATAACATATGTAAGTGAACAGTTTAGAAAACATGTACCACATACAGTTTCGAAATTACCTCCCATTGCAAAAAAGTAGTCGAATTATTTTGTGCAGCACAGTATATGATCCGTGGATTTGGATATATAATACATAGCATGGTAAAATTTTGTTCAGTTTGAAAATTCACATTTAGCAATTTTCGCCAATCGATGGAAATGCACTCGAAATCCTTTGTACAGCCCTGTATGTTATCTAAACACTTTTGTTCACATCACACATTAAACTAAAATTTAATTGAGGTAAAAAAAAAGCATAAGACAACATAAAACCCACTTCCATCAATAACCAACCATAAACGACAATGTATTTTGTTCTTTGCGTAGCCCAGTATATGAATTTATTTATATTCCACAAACTTCTATTCGTTAACTAAATATAGTTCAGCAAGAAAATGCGTAATAGAATTAAAAACTACCCTTAAGCAATTCCCTCCCATAGTGTGTAATATTTATGAAATCCCTTGTGTAGCCCTGTATATGATCAACCAAATCTATACACACCATGTAATATGAAAAATATTTGTTAAACTTAAAAGCGCAAATTAAACTTGAACACGGATTTATCACACATGGACTGTAATTATTGCACGTATACTGCAATCGAATTATTTTGTGTTTCTTTGTAAATGAACGATAAACACACTTTTGAGCGGGCAATTTATAGTGCACCACAGTGATGCGTATAATTTTCATTATATTTGAAACAGTGCAACAACATTAAATTACACTGCAGACGATATTCCCCCCATAGAACAATATGTAACATAATTATTTTATTTTACCCTGTAAATGAACGATAAACGCAATGCACACCATACATTTAAGGGAGCAATTTATTGTGCACCTCAGTAATGCATATAACTTTCATTATGTTTAAAATGGTTGAAACATCATTAAAATACACTCCAAACGATTTTTTTCAGTCGAACAATGTGTAACTGAATTCTTTTGTTTGACCCTGTAAATGGATATTAAATATTTTGCACCCATATTCTACAAAAAGCATCTTTTAAAGTGCTTCATAAATATATATCAATTTCATCATGTTTTAAATGGTGTAGCATCATCAAAATGGACCTGAAACGATTATTCCCCATTGACTGTAATGTAACGGAATATTTTTGACCATCCCTGTAAAAAAACTATAAGTGCTACACCCTTCATTTGAAATCAGGATCATTCTGTAGTAGATGACAATAACATACAAAAATTTCAGAGAAATCCAAGCATATTTAAGCGAGTTAGAGCACGGACAGACGGCCATAAACACTTTTCAACTCGGTTGGAAAGTGTATAAAAGAGAAAATTTATGTTGTTTTCATACATTTTTTCATTATCATAACTTTAATGTGCAGCAGAAGTTTAACTATGGATGCAAGTGTGCCGTAAAGCGACAAATATTGAGAAACATTTAGTTAAATGAACAATTATGCATTTCATCAATAAAAATTTTATTTAAATTTTGACGGGATATCTGGAATTTATCTGAAAAAAATATCACGTCTATCGCCACATTTATTACAACGCTATAACTGATAGTTTAAATTACTATAATTAAATGAGAAACACAACAGGTTCATTTTAAATAAATTAACAAACTTTAGTCAACCCCTTGAAGGGCACCGGTATATTATATATACCACTTAATTTTTATCCCAAAATGCCACAGTGACACCAGAATTTTATAATCAAAGTTTGAATTTAAAAGGTACATGAGGAAGAGCTTTTACTTATTTTAAAATAAATTCGTTCGTGAATCCTGGTGTCAATCAATCATTTCAATATTTTAGCTACAAGAGTACTTTGCCCCTGAAGTGGTTAAGTCTAATGAAATTTAAGCTGAAATCCTTGTAAATTTTTGTCAACGATATGATCAACAATAATCTGCTTATCAACCGCCGTATAATCTGAAGACAAGTCGACTGAAACATATCATGATCGTTTTAGTTTGTAAAATAATAAAACAATTTAGTTTATTTTGCAAAAGCCGATATGTTTTAAAGCTATACCCGGGTAACCTCTGTCTATTGTGTTTCTTAAAATGAATCGACATTTTTTTATGTGAAGAATTTAGGCAGTGTGCAGGTTTAAAGTTTTTCTACTAAAAAATAATTCATTTTTAATGCAAAACCTATTACAATGCGGGTAATGTTATAAACATAACTCGAAATCTACTCGGCGTAATGAGATGTAATTTATGGATTCGAATATTTGAAGCTTCTGTAAGTCAATTTCTGTTTAAAAAAATTATGTATTGCAATTCCTATTTTTTTATATAATTTTGTAGTTATATCAATTTTAAATTATCTTTCGAAAATTATATTCATTGTAACCTATAACCGTTTTAACTAAAATAAATATTGAGAAGCTTGAAATATGCGAAGTCAAAATTACATATAATTACGCTGAGTAGCTTTTTAGTTATACTTAAAAACCTATCCGCATGGCGATTTGTTTTGCAATGATTAAAAATGCATTAACAATTATGAATTCCAAATTTTTAATTTGCATACTGCCTAAACTACTTGACCTAATGCGTTGCCGTTTGGTTTGCTGAGGTACAATTTACCATACAGACGAAATATGTTGTCAAAATTAGGTGTTTGTAAAGTTGTGTCGAGTTTGGTAAAAATTTATATCTAGACGACTCTCATAAGCGAAATTTTCATATAGCATAATGGAGTTAATATTAATGGATTAATAAAAATCACATTTTCGTACGATAATTTGGTATGGGATGTTCTATTTTCAAAACTGTAATTTCCATGGAAGAATACGTTCCCGAAATTCCGTAATTCAGAAAATCTGAATTCATACCAGAAAATTTCAGTAATGAATTTAGGCTTATCTAAAGACGGAATATTTCTTTTTTTTTTTTTTTTTTTTTTTTATAAAATGAAGCAAATATTGCTATTTTAAATTTCTGGAATGACTATGGAATATCTGAATTAAAAAAATCTACTTTATTGGAAACAGTGGTAGTATCTTATATGCTACCATGGGCATTAGAGAGTTAAAGACGATTTTTAAAATATTATACTTTGGTAATGAGAATATTGCAGTAATATATTGTGTAATGCTCACGTTCATGAATATTGTCTAAGATCTGTAGCAGTATTAACAAAATTACATTAACATTTGTTACATTTTCAGGATGAAAAATTTTATAATAGTGTTTCGTAAAACAATGAAAAAAACAACGGTTTTTAAATTGATATATTCGATGTACACTTTCATTTTTTTTTTAATATTTAACACTTTTCATCTCTACTTTGATCATTTTACTCGTCACGAACGTATGTAGGTACATTAGTTTTCTAGTAAGTCATAATAGTAATAATAATATTTTTACCATTTTTTTAAGTATATATTTAACTGAAATGCTTAGATTTTTTATCAGATTATTAGACATTGTTTTCTCTTAATTGTTGGAAAACACAATTCTTGATAAACAATTAGTAAAATGGTTCTTCGTAGATTCGTGATACTCTTTATCGAATTGGATTAAGTATATTTTCACATTGTAGTAAAATTTCAAAAATAATAAAATAATTTTTATACATAAATGAACTAACCTCATGAATATGAACTAATTTACATTAATATTCATTTAAAATTATAATTAAAAACTGAAATTTGCTCAAATATACTTATTATTCTTAATTTAAGATAATTCAACTTTTTTATAATGTTATTTAAATAAATGTTTAGCTAAATTCAATACTTATATTTCCCTATACGGTAATATTTCAATACTTTAAAAAATAATCTTTAGAATAGATATAAAGAATACGTATGCTAAATTCATAACAAAAATATGGTTTCTACTTTATATGGTTGTTTTTGTAAGCTTTTAAGCTTAAATAATATGAAAATAAACATTACAAAACTTTCCCTGGAGTTGGGGGGGGGGCTTAATTTAACAGAATTGATTCATAAAGCGTATTGTTATATCTGTCTACTATACACTATTACTTCCAAAATTACCCTTTAATAATATGATTACACAAACTACCATTGATGTATATAAACATATATATATATATATAGAGAGAGAGAGAGAGAGAGAGAGACAGAGAGAGAGAGAGAGAATTAATAATAGTATATCATCTTTAATTTGTCGATGTTTAAATGTTTTAAAACATGAAAGATGGATAGTTTGAAACTTGATTTTTTTAAATTAATGATGTGAATATCGCCACAGTAACTTTACGTTGAAACAGAAAAACAAACTTTTTCATAAATACCTAAAGTTAGACTTCTAAAATGTTGTATAAATGAGTTTAATTTAAAATAAATAAAATAAACACCCTATTTGTTTTAATGGATCGCACAGAAAATAACTAAAAAGTACATTCGAAATCCCATGTGTGTTTTTTAAATAAATTTAACCCATTTTAAATGAGAATGTTATAAATTTTCATATTTTTTTTTTTTAACTTTGAAGCAATAATAACATATTTGTATGAAAAGAAGATAACATAATTTCCACTTTTTTCCTACAATAAGATAAATAAACAATTTTACGGTAAAAAAAAAAAATTATAAAAAATTTATCACATCTCCAGGGTTAGTTCGCCTCAGAGGATTCAAGAGATTGGAAAAGAGATTTTATTGTGTAAAGTAATTGTTGCCACATTAAAAAAATTCTTCATTTAAAAAGGAAAATATAACTTCACAATAAAATTTAACATTAAATCCACGGAAGTGTAAGAACTCATTTTTTTACGGTGTTGGTTTGAATAAAACGGAATATTTCTCAGAATTATATGGAGTTCTTAAAATAAATGCAATTTTCTTTTTCCAAATACCGAGTTATCACATTTATGAAAAGCTATAGTTTACTGTTCTCATAGCTACCAAATTTTACGTTTTGTTTTCTGCCACAATGTTTTAAAAGAGAAGTTTATCTTCTTTGCTCACGAAAATTTAGGAATAAATAAGCATTTTTTTCTGTTCAAATGCTGTGGGAAGAAAAGTGCAAAAATTAGCGGATATGTGTTCTATATCCATTTTAATATAAAATGAATATCCAATAAAATGGATTTATTTTTTTATTAAGGAATTTATTTTCTTCATGTTTGTTGCCGTTTCAAATATGTTCATTTAATTTTGAATACTTGTCCATAATATCTAAAATGATTTATCTACATTTACAAAATTAGAATTAAAAAAAACGATGTATTAAACATTCATAATCCAATTTCACGGAAAATAAATATTATTTTTTTCTTTTTTAGTTGGTTCAACATTGTTTCAATATCTAATTTTCCTTTTAAAATCGATACATTAATTACTCCATTTAAATTTAACATTTTCGACTTCAACACATATTTAAAAACATTTATAAATCATTACAGAAGTAGACCAAGTGAAACAAAACTATTAACCATCCATAATTTACTAATATGTAAAATAAATATATATATATATATATATTGGCTAATTAATATATTTTATATTATTTATTAATTTAAATTTGAACACTTATATCATAAAAAAATAGTTGAAATAATTTACAAATCATTGCGAAAGGAGAATAAACGAAACAGAATATATTATTTAACAATCAATTCCCTTTCATGTAAAATGAAAATCCATTTTAGATAGATGACAAATTTATTTTATTACATTACATTATTATTTTTTTTAATGCAGTTAATTTATACCAGTAATATCAACACATAATTCAAAGGATTTACGAGTCATTACAAAAATTGAATAACAAAAAACACTTATTTAAAATTCATAATCTGCTATCATTTTAAATAAATATCCATTTTATTTCGTCGGACAATTTATTTTGTTTATATGTTATTTGCATTTTAAATTAGATCCATTTATTTTTAATTCTTATACCCGCAACATAGTTAAAATCATTTAGAAAAATATAAATCATAAAAATAAACAGAATTTACTACTTTAAGTTCAATATAACCCTGCGAAACTTTATAACGTACTTTTAGTGTAATTTTCTAATTCTACTTTTACATAAAATAAATATCCATTTAATTTTGCCGGCCAATTAATTTTTTCCCATTTATTGTATTTTTTAAATATATTCATTTAACTTTCATACTTTGTATCGTGAATAAATAATAGAAGTCAGTTACAAATCATAAAAAGAAAAAAAGAAATAAAAATGTATATTTTTTAACATTTATAATATTACTTTCAGGTAAAATGAGAAACTATTTAAATTGGCAAATTATTAATTATTGTCTATTTTATTACTAATTTTATATCTTTCCCTTGTCTTATATAAATCCATTTTTTTTCTTTTATACTTATAGTCCATAGCTACATTTATTCTTTATTTCTTACTTTAACCACTAAAATTAATAATTTTTTTCCAGATTTAATTGTAAATTTCTGTAATTATATAAAGTAAAATTTATTATTAAATTTTAGTGGTGCGTAAAAAACATAAATTTTGGCAGCTATGTTTCATTTCAACAATACATTACTAAATTACAGATCATTACAAATGTACAAATCACCAAAATAAACTGATTTTACAACTTACAGTTCCTCTTAATCCGACGAAATCGTCCCGTACTGCTCCTTACCTTGTTTTTAAAAAATCCTGATGAAATAACACATGCACAAAACAGAAATTAATCCTAAAGTAAATCAATTATTCACACCACACATGCCTCATTGAAAGCAATCCCACAGCAGTTTTCCGTATCATAAAACACCATCACAATTTTCGTATATCACGCGACATGCAAGGAAAATAGAAGCATTAAAAAGTTTATTTCTTCCAGGAGAAGTTTATCTCTCTTTCTCCTGTGGAACTCTATGGAGTTGTGCGTCCAATCGCGAAGAGTACTTGGACTGAAGGGGTGTTCAGAGAGTTCTCTCACGCGCGCCACAACTTCATCGATTCGGTTAAAATTGTGGGCAGTAACTGTACAGTGGCGCCGTTTTAAAAACTCCGCAGCAAGAAACTTAATAGAAAAATGATAAAATAATTCTTTTTTAAAGAAAATAATTTTTTTGTTTTTTTTTAATAGACCATTTAACTTTTAAATGCATGCCTTTAAATGCTTTTTAAATACTTTTAGAAGCACTTTTTTATATACACATATGTAGGATTCCTTACGAGAAATTTTCAAAGAAAATTCTTGACCTTATTTAATACCAGACTTTTGAGATTTTATAAGCTAAATATCTTTATTTTATACTGGTTGTTGGGAACTGAATTTATTTATAAAAGGTGAATTTTTAATTGATTCATATATCATCACTGAGTAGTGTAAAGTCAAAAAGAACAATCCGTTAATTCAGGGTTATTACGGGTCAGGGAATTTTTCAAGGAAAGTACCAGTATTTTTTCATACAAAAACTCGCCTTATGCACGCGTTATTACGTAAGACGAATTTTTCTATAAAAAAATACTGGTATCTCCACTGAAAAATTCCGTGACCCCGTAGAAACCCTCGTTAATGTGCTTTTGAATAATAAATAGGTTTTTCCAGTCTGTAAACACTATTTATTACTGAAAAATATGAATGAATATTACAATTATTTGTTGAATAAATATCCTATATATTTTCCTGGTATTTAACCTAATTCTAACAAAAATAATACAATTGAATATAAAAATATCTGCCGATATTTATTTAGTAAAATAACGTTAAAAATACATTTTTAGAAATTATCTGTATATAGGGTGAGTCAAAAGTTTTTAGACCAGGGGTGAAAACATCTAGGCGCCAATGGTCTGATTCCCATCACAAAATTGTATTAGTATTCTTCGTCAAATTTTATTAGTATGCTTTGCCTAAATTTTATCAGTATTTTTATTCGGCGAAGAATACTAAACATTTAGTGGTAGGAATCGGCCCACTGGCGCCCAGATTTTTGCATCCCTGGATCAAGTATTGCCCAAGGAGACTGGTGATTAAAAACCATCTTTAAAAGAGAGCAGAGCATACTACAACAACCATTCTTTGCTTATGATTCCAAACTCATAAACAATTTCTTCAGCAAAAAATGGAGTTTGTTCCACTCTAAACGGAACGTTGTCATTCCTTATTATTTTTCATAATAATAGTATTTTAACGATCTTTTATTCTGAATCCCTTTGCTTTGTGGGACATGAAATGACATGACGAAAAGCGTTAGAATTCGACAGTCTTTCTAGCAGTAAGATAATTTTTAATGTTAACTACATTAGGAAATAGCACACGTTTAATCAAGCACTATTTCGATGAAGATTGTGCCCACCTCAAACTTTTCTTGTCATATTGTTATATGTCTCACAAAGAAAGATAAGTCTGCTGCAAATTGTGAAGATCTTCAATATTGTTTAAGTTATGAACAAAAGGTTGGCTTAAAACTGGAGTGAGACACCGTCTATTTTTTACTGAATAAATGAATGTGTGTCCTATGGTTTCTTATACAAAAGTTGTTTGCTGTAGTACGCACTACCAGCCCTGAAAGTTTTTCTAAGGTTTCTCGACTCGCTCTGTAAATAGCAGAATATATTAATTGGTATTTTAGCACATTGCCGACCCGAAACAAGAATTCTCATTTTTATTTATCCAAAAATCACTGACTAAAGACGTGTCTTGTACCATACAGAAAATGCATTTATAGAATGTTGTCTATTTTTCTTATATTGTAAAACATTTCACATAAAATCAACAAATTGAAAGATATATACTGATGCATAAACTTCATAAAACTGTCTAGGAAATCAATTTACGAAAGACAATCAGAAGATGACCTTTTTCTAAGGTCTCTTGACTCGCTCTGTAAATAGCAGAATATATTAATTGGTACTTTAGCCCATTGCCGACCCGAAACAAGAATTCTCATTTTTATTTATCCAAAAATCACTGACTAAAGACGTGTCTTGTACCTTACAGAAAATGCATTTATATAATATTGTCCATTTTTCTTATATTTTAAAACATTTCACATAAAATCAACAAATTGAAAGATATATACTGATGCATAAACTTTATAAAACTGTCTAGGAAATCAATTTACGAAAGACAATCAGAGGATGGAAAATTTTTATTGATTTAAAACACAGATTTTATACAAACCGGTCGACAATACTTTAATATAAGGAGTTTTAAAGTATTTTAAACAGGCATGTAACAACATAATTATCATAATTCAATAAATAAAATTTGAGTAATTCAATTTAACACAATAATAACTATTTTTAAATACATGATATATATGTATATATATATATATATATATATATATATATATATATATAGAGAGAGAGAGAGAGAGAGAGAGTGAGAGAGAAAATATTCTTAAATGTATAGTCTCAATTGTTATAATCGTTAATGGCGGTTTACTGTTTTTGTCATGGAGAGAGGTGATTTTTCTCTAAACATTTTCACTAATGCTATATTTGCTATACTTTTAATGCTATACTTTTTAACTCAGAGTTATTGTTGTGTAAAAACTTTTAATGAAGTTTCACACGACAAATAACAAGGCATTTTGCGGACGAAAATCAGTTTATTGGAAACAAAGCTTTCTCGCAGTTGGTGACACTCCATAAAAAGTTTTGCGTGAACAATAACTGTGAGTTGAAAAGTTCTGTCTTGGGATTAGTGTAAAATATGTAGAGGATATTCATCCCTCTTTATGACATAAAAAGTAAACAAACATCAACGATTATAATAATAAAACATTCGACGAAAAAACGATCCTGAGAACCCTTTAATGCATGCTAAAATACACAAAAAACTAGTTATGAGCGTGTGTAAATGTATTTATGAACAGCGCGCAAAGTTAAAGACATTAATGTAAAAATGTACCGTGTGCAAAAGTTTTTACACCAATCAGAGACTTTGGATTTTGGAGTGATGGCGGAAAGTGAGATATTAGACTCCCGAAAAAATGGGAAGCAAGCTACTTGTAACTTCTAGAAATATGTCGAAAAAGAATAATAGTCGTTACATCAAAGAGAAAACTTTACTAGCGCAATGCAAAAATGAAATTTTGAGGCAAATTAATCGGTAATTACATTCGCTTTCCTGCCAATTTTGGTCACAATATGTCTATCCTCCAACATTTTAAGCAGAACAATATCCAACATAGCCTTTCCCATTAAAGGTCTCCCCAGATCCTCGGATCTGGGAAATAAAGAAAGTTTAAATAAAAAAAAAACATTAGCCTGTACAGACTTTAACATCTTAAAAATCTTCCAGATGAAAAGCCGGAAAGATGATAAAATACTCCTAATATTCGTTTTGAACTCCCCTAAGTGTAACACCCAAGAAAATATATAATATGAAATCAATATTTAATTAATTATATTTCCTGTTGAAATTGAAAAATTTAGAACCGCTAAAAGAACACCCGAATGCTGTCGCTGGCAGTAATTTTACAATGTTGCCACTAATCATCACATTATCGGCCGAGATGTGCTGTATGTGGAGGTCCAATTTTCGAAGGACTGTATTTTAAAAGCGAACCCAGAGGTATCCCAACCGCCTTCTAAATGTTGTAAATGCGGACTCTCGCAGCCCTTCAATTTTAAAGGATGTTCTGAATTTCCTAGAAAACACCAATTCAGGCAAAGCTACAGAAAAAGCATTCACTGAAAAAAATGAAGTACTCAAAAATGAGTAAGTCCATGTACTCATTTCGAAATGAGTATTTTTGGATCAAAAATGAACATGTGCATTCTCAAAAATGAGTAAGTCCATGTACTCATATCGAAATGAGTATTTTTGAAACAAGAATGAACATGTGCATTCTCAAAAATGAGTAAGTTCATGTACTCATATTGAAATGAGTATTTTTGGATCAAAAATGAACATATGTATTCTCAAAATGAGTAAGTTCATGTACTCATTTCAAAATGAGTATTTTTGGATCAAAAATGAACATATGATCAAACCCAACATACTTGTATATTTCAGAATGTGTGATGACGAAATTTCGGAGCCTAAAAAGCTATTATTTGCGGGAAAAACGAAGAATAACAGAAATGAAAAGTGGATCTGGTTGTTCGGGATTTTCATCAAAGTGGATCCACTACAACACATTTACTCTTTTTTTTTCTCATTTTTTACACATATACTTTTTTTTTCTTGATAGTACTTCAAAATTATGATTTTTTTCCCACTAATCTTTTAAAAAAAATTATTTTAACTTTTTTAACGTGAGGCAATACTGTGTTATTTAAAAGTTTCATAACATAATATCTTTGCAAATTATAGCTATGCAAATTGGTATTAAACTAAGCTGATTTGGCTTACAAATTTATGAATTATGCTAAAATTTATTATTTTAAAAATTATAATTTTACAAAGTTTATAATTTTTTCCTTAAAATTATAAAATTAGTTAATATTTTTTCTTTACTTTTATAAAAATAGAGTTTTTAACTTTATAACGTTTTTAATTTATTTCTTTAGCTTATATTTTTATAAATTAAACTAATTTAATTTAAATAAAACCAATAAGTCCAGATTTAAACCTACCTATCCCAAGGTCATTAATTTCAAATTTGTTTCTAAAAATCATTTTTTTAAACTATTTAGTTTAACCGAACCGTACGCAAATGCTCTCAGCATAGCTTAAATATAATAATTTAATTTATTATAGAAAATTTTATTTACATAATTTTTTTTAAAATAAGACTTTAAAAAATATTTTAATAGCATGTAATAAACACGTCTGATTAAGATAATTGTTGTTTTTATTAGAATTGATAAATAGATAATCAGGCAAATAATTTAAAAAAAGTATATGTTCGAATAAATAAATTGTTGGTACTGTTGCAAAAAGAAGCAATCAGTATTCTTAATGCAATGTTTTACGCATATAATTCATAATAAATTGAAATTTATCTGTTTTAAGGCACCAAATCATACAGCAAAATATTGAAAATTATGAAAAGAAAATATTAAAAACAATGGAACTGAAAAAATCCATCTAAAGATGAAACCTCAAGTTTTTGCAAGTTTTGCAAAATAGCTAACAACAACATTTGAGAAGGAGGCGTGACCACTCATGGCGCGTTGTTCTGAGTCGTCAGGTTAGTACACAGGACATCACAAGTTCGATTCCTCTCATGAACAAGGGTTGGTTAATTACTATAAACTCACGCATGAATGAAAAAAAATGAGCAGAAATGTTGTATCCCTTGTAAGGTTGTCCTCGCGAAGTAATTTTTTTTTATCCAATAAATTTTATTTTAACGACATAATTTTTTTAAAATTTGAATAAATCCACGGGATCAAAAATGAGTACATAGCAGTTCATATTTGAATACATCCATGGGATCAAAAATGAGTACATGTGTTTCTCAAATTTAAGTACATTTTGATCGGAGCTATTTTGAGTATGTGACGTATTCAAAATTGAGTACTTTTTACTCAATTTGGAGTACCCATTTTTTCAGTGTTGCTAAATCCAATCACCCGCCCCCCCCCATCCTCCCAATGTCATCCCAATTGTCATGCAACCAATATCCTTCCAACCCTTTTTTGTTTAAAAAAGTAAACGGAAGTGAAGAGAAGAGGAGAAGGAATGGTGGTTCGTTCGGAGTAAGTAGGATGTGGGAAGGCATCCGAGTATATTTTGGTTGTTTAAGAAGTAATGTGGTTTAGGTGGAATTTTTATGAATATTAGTGAAAGTGTACATAATGTAAATAATCATCTTGTAAATATCAGCTCTCATTTAATAAACTGTGCATTTAAATTTTAAAAAGAAGAATCGTTGTGTCATTCGGCTGTCATGATATTACAGCACGCTCTCATAACGAGAACAAGAGTTATTTCTACGATTTAAAATAATAAAAGTTGTGATTTGAATCGCAGTGTTTGGATTACAAAATAGAGGTGAGCTATTTTTTTTTTATCATTTGATTGTGTAGTAAGATACTGTTAACTTTATTCGAAAATGTTTAAAAACGTAACTAAAGCAGATTTACTTATTGTTCTGGAAGAAATAGGTGAAGAAGCTGATGCTAGTAAGAGAGTACCCGAATTAAAAGATTTGTTATTGAAATCTAAAGAATACTTAAAAGATAAAGATTTCGTAACTGAATTTTTATCGACTACAGCGTCAGAAAGAAAAAATGGCGAGGAAGTAAATAGATTGCGTTTACAACAACAAATGAGAAGCGAGAATTTAACCCATAACGAAGGAGAAAATAATACGTCATTATCATTAGATAAATTAATTAAAGCAGTTCAAGTTTTGGTAATCCCAGTGCCCAAGAAAAATGAAACATGGAATCTTTTTTTTGATTCTTTAGAAAGAGCGTTTAAGCACAAAAATGTTCCTAAGGAATATAAATCGGAAATTTTGCTAAAATTAGTAGGTGAAAAAGCAGGAAATGTTCTTGTTTATATTGATGATGAAGAATTAGCTGATTATGATAAAATTAAATCTTTAATTTTGAAAGAATATGAACCGTCCCCATTTACTTGTTTACAAAATTTTAGAAACGCTAAAAGATTACCTGGTGAAACCCATCAACAGTTCGGATCGCGATTAAGATCCTGTTGGTTAAATTATTGTAGAATTCGAAACGTTAAAGATTTCGATTCACTTATTAATTTAATAATATCAGATAAAATTTTTGAAACTTTGGATAATGAGATAGCTACTCACATTGCAGTCAAGCAAGGAGAAAGTTGGCTTTTGCCCGATCAGTTATCGAAAGACTGTGACATTTATTTTACTGCAAAAGGCAGGTCTTTCGAGGAAACAAAATTTGAGAAACGGCCTATTTATCGTGAAGTGAATAATGATAATAATACTAAATATGTTCCCCCACAACTAAGGAAAAATCAAGCTACGTATGAGAACAGACACTTCTCAAAATCACGTGATTGTTATATTTGTAATTCCCCATTACACCTAGCAAAATTGTGCCCAAACAGAAGAAATAAGTATGATAAATCTTATACTCAAAATGATGATCAGGGTCAGAGAAAACCGAAAATGCAACAAGATACAAATAAATTGAATCCAAATAAAAATAGTAATGCAGTAGTCACTAATGTTAGTTCCAGGCATTTACACATGAATGATCAATTAAACGAAGTTACTCTTTTTCCTTTAAAAAAATCACTATTTATGTAGAAGGTAAAGAAATAGAAGCTATTAATGATTCCGGTACCCAAATTAGTATTTTAAATACGTCATTAATTCCCGATCTGAAAATCGAAGCTAAAGGTAGTATTTTGTTACAATCCGCTTTCAAAGAAAAAGTACAAGCAAATTTGGCTACTATACCCATCCATTATAAATTACCTAACAGCGGAATTTATGTTACCTTAAATACGCTTTTTGCTTTCACTGAAAACTTAAATGTGCCTTGTTTATTAACTCCAGACGTGTATAATGCTTTGATTGAACTTCAAAATGAAGAGTTGTGTAATAATAGTCAACTGCAGGAGTTCGAAGGTCACGAAGCTAAAAATAGCTCAGACGCCCCACTGGCGAAAGAGGAATTAAATGTTTGTTTTATTTCTTCAGAGAATAAACAAAATGATCGAAATGATGAATTTTCAGATTTTAACAAGTTTTGTAAAGAACAAAAAGATTGCGCAACTTTAAAGAATTCATTCAAGGACGCTAGATTAGGAAAAAATAATTTTTTGATACGGGATAATTTATTGTATCATAAAGAAACTATTTGCGGTGATAAAATATATCAGCTCGTGTTACCGGAAAGTTACAGAAGTAAAGTATTAGATTTAGCTCATGATTCAATTTTTGGAAATCACTTAGGGATGCGAAAAACTAAAGAAAGAATTAAATTATCTTTTTATTGGCCGAATATTTCAAGAGATGTTGAAAATTATTGTAGAACATGTAAGAACTGTCAGTTAAAAAGCCCTGAGAGACAAACAGATAAAATTCCGATTACACCTGTTGTCCGCGCACCATATCCATTTCATACTGTAAATATCGATTGTATAGGTGAAATTATTCCGCCGTCAGGAAGGAAGCATAAATATTGTCTTACCTTAATTGATCAAAATTCTAAATGGCCGGAAGTTGTACCATTACGGAGTCTCTCTGCGAAAACAGCATGTGATGCTTTATTAGATATTTTTATGCGCACCGGAATTCCTGAAGTTATCTGTTCAGACCAGGCCACTAATTTTAAATCTGAACTGACTAAAGAATTTGAGAACCGGTTAGGGGCATGTCCGCGCTTTTCAACTCCATCATACCCCGCTTCAAATGGATTAATTGAAAAATTTAATCGTGTGTTTAAACAAATGCTACATCATGTAATTCGTACGGATCCTGTTAATTGGGATAAACATATTCCTTTTCTACTTTTTGCCTACCGTGAAGTGCCAAATTGCACAACTGGAGTATCACCGTTAAACTCATGTATGGTCGGGAAGCTAGAGGTCCCTTGGCAGTACTAAAGTCATCATGGTCAGGTGAAATCCCCTTACCATTGAATCTTAGTAATTCAGCAGTAGACTATTTACAAGAATTAAAAATAAATTTGGAAAGAGCCGCTGACATTGCTTCTCTAACTGCTGCAGAAAAACAAGAAAATTACACTCGCTATTTCAATCGTCGAAGTAGAATGAAAGAATTTGAAAAAGGTGATTTAGTATATTTACTTATCCCTGATTCTACCAATAAATTATATGCTAGATGGACAGGACCCGGAGAAATACTTGAAAGAATAAAACCACATTCGTATAAAGTGAAATTACCTGATGGGGGTGTCAGACATGTTCATGCGAATAAAATAAGGAAATTTAACGTAAGAGTACAGACTGTTGGAGTCATTTTTGAAGACGATGTAGAATTTGGTGAAATTCACCCAACACCAATTAAAGCTAATGCTTTGAATGAAAATAACATAGAAGTAGACCTTAGTCATCTGGAGGTTGATAAACAATTAGAGTTAAGTAAACTTCTACAAAAACATACACCATTATTCTCAGGTAAAATTCAAGTTGCCAACGTTGGAGCACACAAAATTCGTTTATTACCAGGTGCGGAAAGAAAGAAACCATATATTTATAAAATTCCGGAATCGCTAAAAAATGAAGTGGACAAACAAATAGAAGAGTTAGAGCATCTAGGACTTATAGAAAAAAGTGAAGCTGAAATAGCTTATCCGGTCGTATGTGTCGCAAGGAAGGACGGTAGCATGCGCTTATGTATAGATTTTCGTCAATTGAACACAGTGACAAAACCTTTTGATTACCCTATGGAAAATGCAACTGAATTAATTAATCAAATAGGAAGTGCTAACATAATTACATGTTTAGATGTATTAAAAGGGTATTGGGAAATTCCTCTAGAAGAACAGAGTCGAGATCTTACTTCTTTTAAAACCCATCGTGCTCAATACCGATGGAAAGTCATGCCTTTTGGATTGCGCAATGCGGCTGCCACATTCCAGAAATCGATCAACAATGCTCTGGATGAACATCGTGAGTACAGTCGAGCATATCTGGATGATATTGCTATTTTTTCAAATGACTGGGAAAATCATCTGAAACATCTTGACGCTGTTTTATCTAAATTAACTGATCTGAAATTCACAGTTAATGTTAAAAAATGTGTTTTTGCAAAGGCACAGATTAAGTATCTAGGTCATGTCATAGGAGGAGGTAGACATGAGCCCGATCCGGAGAAGTTACGTGCCATTGAGACAATAGAATCGCCTAAAACCAAAACAGCCCTCAGAAGTGCATTGGGTTTATTTAATTATTATCGTGACTACATAAGAAATTATGCTGAAATCGCCAAGCCTTTAACCGACTTGACAAAAAAGAAAATCCTAGAAATCATTCCGTTGTCTGAGGTTGAAGAAGAGGCTTTCCAAACTTTAAAACGTTCATTGTGTGAAGCTCCTAAGCTGTATACACCAGATCCTAAAAAGCCTTACACTATTCAAAGTGATGCCAGTTCTTATGGAGTTGGTGCTTGTCTATCGCAAAGAGATGAGAAAGAAAATTTGTGTCCTATTAGTTTTGCTAGCCAAAAGCTCACTAAGGTGCAACAAAACTGGTCGACTATTGAGCGTGAAGCTTATGCGGTAGTGTGGGCATTAAAAAAATTTGAAGTTTATGTGTTTGGTGCTGAAATTGAACTAATAACTGATCACAATCCCTTAATATATCTTCAGAAATCTGCACCTCAGTCTGCAAAATTACAAAGATGGGCCTTATCTCTACAAAGATATAATATAAATATTTCTCATTGCCCAGGTGCAAAATAAAAAAATGCAGATAGTCTGTCACGACTAGTTACTGTATAAGGATTATTTAAATGATACTTTATTTTGTGTTTAATTTTGGTATGCAGTATTATATCAAGTCGTCTTTCCGTCTGTTGTGAATTGTTAGTGTTTTTTATATGTTTATTATATATTCATTATAACTATTATAACAAGGCTTCTATACATCTGTTTTGAATTGTGTTTTTATATATATTTTATGCTGTATAGTTGTATGGTTGCTATTTGTCAGATTTTGCTTCGCTTTGCGTAGCACAATCTTATCGGGGGGGTGTCATGCAACCAATATCCTTCCAACCCTTTTTTGTTTAAAAAAGTAAACGGAAGTGAAGAGAAGAGGAGAAGGAATGGTGGTTCGTTCGGAGTAAGTAGGATGTGGGAAGGCATCCGAGTATATTTTGGTTGTTTAAGAAGTAATGTGGTTTAGGTGGAATTTTTATGAATATTAGTGAAAGTGTACATAATGTAAATAATCATCTTGTAAATATCAGCTCTCATTTAATAAACTGTGCATTTAAATTTTAAAAAAAGAATCGTTGTGTCATTCGGCTGTCATGATATTACACCAATGTTTAAATATAATAAACTTTCTCTGCAAAACTCCATTACACAAAATACACCCTCCCCACCGCCAACTCAGCAGCTTTGTGAATTTATTAATTCTATACCTACTATTGATGACATCCTTAATAAAATAAAAACGAAAAAATGAACTGCAAATTAATTATGTTGATGAAATTCCCATCAAACAACAGTGTTCATCCCTAGCACAAATTCAAGATAAGCAAGATCCTAGCACAAAATTACTTGCCTTTAATGAGATGATGGCAAATTCTAAAATTAATGCTAATATATCATACATTTTTCATTATTTTCATGGGTAATTTTAGTTTATTTAAAATCTAAATTATAATGTAAATGTATGCTAATGTAAAGTACTTATTTTTTTTTAAATTCCCGGTTTTATCTAGACCCAAATTTTTTGTTTGCTGCGTTTTTTTAAAAGTTTGAAATATTTTTTTACATTTTGCTATACACTTTCATATCACATTTTTCAGAAATCACACCTTGCTAGCGAAGCTCCGCTCTCCTAATTTCAAACTAGTTCTTCTCGCAGACACTCCGAATTCTTTCCTGACCCCTATTCCTTTCGTATTCCATGGGATAGATTTTTTTTTTTTTTTTTTTTTTTTTTTTTACATTAGTGTCTATACTAAATTTAATCTAAGTATTCTAAACTTGTTTGTAATACATTTCAGTATTTTTGCTATACTGAATCTTATTATCTGTTATATCTCTTACTCACTAACTGGGCGTGGTGTTGCTTTGCAACTAGGTAACCCCTGAACTATTTCATTGTTCACTGTTTGGTACGAATTTATAGATTAAATGAGAGTAGGAAATTTTTTAGGAAATATTGGTGTTCATTTCCATATCCTCTCAAATTTGGGGATTGACTTCTCTACGCCATCAAATATGATATTACATACATAAATTAAACGTGTTTTTATCTTTTAAAGTGAAAGAAATACTCTTTAATAAAAATGTATTTTTTTAACAAAACATCTACTTTTATAATGAAAATATAATTACAGGTATCCTCAAGATATGGGTTGTTTTCGATTACAGGATTCCTATAAGTGACTATTGTTTTATTTTATCCAGTTTAACTTCTTTTTTACTTACGAATCATACGTAGTATAGGGTAAGTCTTGTAATCGTTTTGAAAATCGAAAAAAAAATTGACGGATTTACATGTTTCAGACACTGGAGATTCCGAAAAACGTATTTTTAGAAAAAAAAAAATTGCCGTCCGTCTGTGTGTCTGTAAACCCTCTATCTCCCGAAAACATTGAGATAGAGACATGCAATTTGGTATGTACTTAGTATGTAATAATGGGAAGAAGCCTATTTCATTTCATTAACCTCGATTAACCGGAACAATTTTTTTCGGACTCTCGAAATATTCGTTCTGATGAAAGGTATATAAAAATTTTCGAAATTGTTTATTTTAAGAAATGAATATAACAGACAATAAAAAAAACATAGATTTTGCATAAAGCATGAAGTCAATCGGATAATGAGTTGCCGAGATATTTGGAATCCTATTTTCTACACTCTTCGATTTTTCATGACCCTGTATTTCATCCAAATTTCACTTTAAAGATATATTTTAATTGGAAATTTGACGCTTAATCAGATGCAATAAACTGCTAGTTAATAGGATTATTATTTTTGGAGATATAAGGATGTTTCTTTCAAGCAATTCAGTAATCGAGCCTTTAAAGTTTATGACGTCATCAAGCCACGATTTTATTTGAATTGCAATGCATTTTATAAGTAGTTTACACATTTTTATTTTAATATTTTACATTATGCATATTCATGATGGGTAAGTATTACGGTGGCCCCCAACGACTAGTTTTTATTCTGATTGATTTTATTCTACTGGACTGATGTATAAAGGGTTTCCGGTATTAAATTTCACATCTAAAACATTATATATATCTTTTAGATAACGATTATGTAGTAATGATTTGCAGTGTAATAACAACGAATATCTCGGTGCGTAATATTTGAACGTGGTAACAAAAAGAGGGATTTTACGAAAGTGCAGAAAATGTTTAAATTTCATGATAACGCATATTTTGTTATATTTCAATGGCACATAATCTGTCCATACCCTTCTTTAACTAATTATTTTTATTCTCAGAGATTTAAAAATGACAGTCTGTGCCTTGTTTAACCCATTAAGCGCCGCTATATATATATTAAACTATGTTTTTATGGAGCAGTTTTTTTTCTTTATGAATAGGAAGTCTTTAAAGTATTTCTGAAGAAAAAAAACAAAACTCGAATATATAGGAAAAATAGCATGTTCCCAAAATGGGAGCAATGGCTCTTAATGGGGGTAATTTTTTTCAAAAATTTTACTTATGCCTCCGTGCATTTATGGTTGTTATTTCACTGTTCTTAAGTTATAAAAGGGGTAATATCATTCTGAAACTGATATTGTACGAATAATTCATATAAATTAGTCCAACATCTACATTTATAATAAAAATAAAACATAAAATTACCGATTCCATAAGCATTTTCATTATCCATCTCTTTATTTTTCCCATTTACATAATTTTTGTCCTACTATTTTACATGAAAATGATGGAACATTTTTTATGCAGCATTATATTATTTTTTTTTTGCGTTTTCTGAAATTGATTTTTTAACTTTTTTTTTTTTGCATTTTGCATTTTGCTTAATTTTTCCATATTCTGATTTGAAGATTCGTCTGAACTTTCATCTGAAATATCAAGTCGGCTTTTAATACTTTGTCTTTTCAAAACTTTAAATCAGATATTTCGTGATTGTCTGTTGATTTACAATTTACGTAACATTCTACTCCACCAAATATAACATGGGATAAATCGTCGCATAAATTATTTTCTATTACATATGTAATAGAAAATAATTTATGTGACATACATATGAGGAAGATATCTTCGTCGTATGTTACAATACTGCAATCAGGTGGCAAAAAAATCGATTTCTAGAACAGCCGAAAAATCATCCAAATCTAAAAAATTGTTCAATCATCTTCCATGCAAAAAAATCAGAAAAAAATAATGTAATGATGAAAAATAAAGAGATGGATAATGAAAATGCTTATAGAACTGGTAATTTCATTTGGTTTTTTATTATAAATGTAAAAGTTGGACTAATTTATAGGAAATCTTCTTTAAATATTAGTTTCAGAATGATATTATCCCTTTTATAGCTAATAAACTGAAAAATAAATACCATAAATGCATGGAGTCATATGTACACGTTTTCAAAAACATTACCCCCATTAGGAGCCATTGCTCCCATTTTGGGAACAACTTATGCTTTCGGTAATTGTGATTGATCTATTATACATATTAATTCCGTATTGATGTTGTTTAATATAATACAATGTTATAAACAAATTTTAGTAAAAAAATATAATTTTTATTATAGAGGTTTTTTTTAAATATTTTTTTCGAGTACGGCCAAAAAGCTATTTTTCGCCTTTTTTAACACATTTTAAAAAATAGAAAATTCTAATGAAACTTTAAAAAAAATTCAGAAGTCGTCTATTATATTCAAAATTCAAATAACACGAACCTTTTAACAATATATAAAATACTCACTTTAGAAAAAAATCATAAAGCAATGTTCCCTAAATGGGTGCAATGGCGCTTATGGGTTAAATTATATGAACGTAAATAATCTAACTGAAATATCTGAAATAAATGAAATTTCTTATTTCCTAATTTGTGGAACCGTTTTCCAAGTATTAAAATTTTTTAAGTAATTCGGTGCAATATTGGAATTTTGTAATTTCTGAAAATTAACATGATTAACGGTACTTCTTAATAGAAAAATTGAAAATACAATAGATATGAAAGCATAAGAAAAAAAATAGAGAGTGGTTTTAATTGTATTTATATTTCTATAAATGTATTTAAAAGCGTGGAACCACGCTGTACGTATATATTTTTCTCTTAAATAAAGACAAATAACCTATAAATATTCGTCTGGAAGAAAATGTGGTATAAAAGGCTTTTTTCTTTATGTGTCATAAACCTGTGATATACAGAACGCAAATCAAATCTCTTAATCATTTATGTATATTGTGCATAAGACCTACAAATATTTATATGACATAATGTGACATAAAAGGTTTTTTCTTTCCACATCAGAAGCCGGTGATGTACGGAACAAAAATAATATATCTTAATCATTTCTCGATACTGTGAGTTGCATAAAAGTGTCACAGTCATAATATTATATTTGAAACAAGTGTTTTTTACATAATTATGCAAACTAGGTAAGAATCAGAACACATGTATTCTATATCACTTATGTTCGTATTTCTTAAAATTATTATACACATACATGTATTTTATTTTACTACTTTTGAAGGTAAACGAATACATTATTTTTACAGCAATGCATCTGTATCCATTCGTATATCATTCAGCATTGTGAATTAAGGGTTAAATGATAGGAATATAAATATTAATAAATTATCATCTGCATCAAATTCCAATCGTTTACAAGTCATAGATAAACAACGGAGCATTACAAACCTGTTTTATATACATTTGTGAATAATTTGCATATAATTCAAGATATAGCTCTCTATATACATAGCAGCCGCATTTTATCACTAAAAATTTAACTGTAAATTTTGACTTATTAAAACGCAGAAAACTACGATCAAATATAATTTCTAATAAATTGTTGTGATGTTAAAAGTGCGTAAAAGTTGTATATGTACAATATGAGTGTGCGTGTGCGTACATATGTAAATAATATCGGTTAAAACCAGTTTTTTCTGCATATATGTGAAACACATAAAATGGTCACAAACTTATTAAAATAATTATCTTTCATGTAGCTGTTGTTAATATTAATTTGAAAGTAAATCACTTTAAATGCCTGTTTTAGTCCACCAAAGATAAATAATTTTTATTAATGAACAAGTTTATTTTTAACATGGTTTATTTACGTGTCGCATTAGCTAAAACTAAATACTTGTTATTTTTAAAATAATTTCCAGCGTTTTATGTACTTTATACTTAATCGCCTGTATAAAATATATTATACCAATAGTGATAACCATCTATAATTGCATACCTACATCGGACATCAATCATTCATACAATTATCTTACAAAACGTACAAGCATATATACGTATTTACAACAGCTTGCAACATACGTACACTTTATATCATTTACAATATAAACTATTGATCTGAGCTTTCTTCTTAATAACTGAATGTAATAATGATAAATCTAACGCTACTCAACCGCTATTTAATTTTAAAAATCTTCTATACTCCTGATTCAATTAATGTTTCATATGTATAAGACATCCATCCTTCATACATGCATCTTACAAAACGTACAATATGCATATATACTAGCGTATAACAGTTTGAAACATAACGTACAGCATTTATGATTTACAATATAAACTGTACCTACACCGAAGCTTCTTAATACCAAAAGTAATCATGTGAACTTCTGTCGCTATCCAACCAATATCTAATTTTTTAAAAATCATATTTAATCCTTATTCAACTAAAGTTTAACATTCATGGGACAACAATCCTTCATACATTAATCGTACAAAACATATAATATGTATATATACCCATGTATAATTGCTTGCACCATATGTACAATATTTAAGCTTTAAAATATATACTATACATACAACTAAGTTTCTTAAATAACTAATGTAATCGCGAAAAATCTATCGCTATGCAACCGCTATTTAGTTTAAAACATCACCCTTAATTATGCCTTAATCACTGTTTAACCCTATGAGGGGCGGTGGTATTTATTATGTACCACCTAATTTTAATCCGATTTAAACCAGAAACTTTTAGTTAAATTTTACTTTTTTAACTTTGACGTGAAAATTTGAAAAATTGCTTTTCCTTATTTTGAACTAAATTCTGTGGTCCAGAGAGGGGAGGGGGGTAATAATGCTCGGTAAACCAGTACCGTAATTTCCGGCGTATAAGCCGCAGCTCAAAGAGTCGTTTTTCGACCCAGAAATTTTATTCAATAATTGTAGTTAAATATTTACAGCGATCTTTTAAGTTACATTTTATAAAATAATATTTCTGGGTCGAAAAACGACTCTTTGAGCTGCGGCTTATACGCCGGAAATTACGGTACTGGTTTACCGAGCATTTGGACCCCCCTCCCCTCTCTGGCTACGCCATTGTCTGCTAGCTCGTTTCAACGAAAACATTGTATAATAATCGAACTGATAAAACGTTTCAGCTAGTGGTAAATATTTTAAATAATTAAATTATACCCTATTTCCTTTGACTTGGGAAGTGATTTACATAAGCTTTGAAGAAATGAATGATACTGATCATGATAAAAAAAACGTGATACGCATTCTTTTGCGCCTGGTTTCACTACTACATACAAGACAGAAAACTAGAAACTATCCCTATTTAGCATACCAAAGCAGAAGTCTCTGCTAGAAGAGTGGAAAAGATTAATTCCCTGATATGATAAAAAACTAATTTCAAAATCAGTTACATCAGAAATATAGACTTACAAGATTTTATTAACAGAATTTATGTTCACGTTGTTAATAGTAAAACAGTTACTTTTGCTAGAGGTAAATCTATTTTTAAAGCAGATGTCGTTGCGATCGCCCTATTATTGTACCGCATCGTTGCAAGTTTATAAGCTATAATTTTTTAGCACTTTTTAAAGCATTACCAGTTTCGATTTTTTTAAATTCCGAAATTTCGCATTCATACCAGAAATTCCCTATAATGTTCTTTTCGTTGGTTAATGGCAGATATTTCGTGACTTCTTAAAGTAAAAATTCTTGTTTCAGAATTTCCGGTTTGAATTGGAAAATTTTGAATTAAAAAACGATAAAACCGTTTCCCATACTATGTATTCCAGGGATTGATAGAAATTATTTTTAGACATCTGTAGTGCATCATTTCAGAATGCAAACAGAGAAATGACATTGAAAATGTGATTTAAAAGCATTATAAATGTAAAACTTTCAACTTATTATTAATTACTAGAAGTGTCTAAGAGAAAAATAATATCTTATAAAAAAAAATCTTTCTTTATAACACTCGAAAAACACAAATATTCTAACTAATGAAAATTGAAAAGTTTAGCTTCTTCTTCGTAACGCACCATATACCGTAATTTCCGGCGTATAAGCCGCAGCTCAAAGAGTCGTTTTTCGACCCAGAAATATTATTTTATAAAATGTAACTTAAAAGATCGCTGTAAATATTTAACTACAATTATTGAATAAAATTTCTGGGTCGAAAAACGACTCTTTGAGCTGCGGATTATACGCCGGAAATTACGGTACTTTAGATTTTTATCAAGTGGCGTAGCCAGGGTGGGATCCAAATATTTTGGTTACCATTAGTTTCGTAAAGTTGTTTTCTTCTTATTTATTCGTGAAAATTTTCGCGATTAGATAAGGTGAAGAATATTACTTTAAAATGGTGATATCCATGGCCCCTCCCCCTAGCTACTCCCTGGGTCTGATTATTTCCGGGGCAAACTTTCATCAGCAAAATTGAACAGAAAATTTCCCCTTATTTATGAAAGAAAACCTACATTAATAATGCATTTTACCCGTTCGTTGCCAACCACAAGTATACTCGTGGTTGTCAGCATTCAAAATAAAAGTGTGTGATAAAAAAAAAAAAAAAAAAAAAAAAAAAAAAAAAAAAAAACCTACGTGGCCACCACTATTTTGATATGTTAAAAAATACTTTATTTAATGATAAAACTTTTCTATTAAACTTTACCAGATTCAGAATTTTTGGTGGGAAACGAATTTCAGAAAAATATCGAAGACTCCGCCCACCTAGTTTTGGCAGCGAATGAGTTAAGTAAGAAGACAACTTCTCTTAAAATTTGCCCCCTGCGGTAATCAGATCCAGGCTATGCCATTGAACTTATCTATAGTTAGACTGGCCTATAATTTTCCTAATAAATGTTTTTTTTTCAGTACAGGCAAATAATAGTTGCTCAGTTTATAAAAAGCGAAAGAGAATATTTGCAAAAATTTATTATGCGAAAGAGAACGCAAAATAAATATTTTTTAGGCAGAGAGTATGAAAAGTACATTTATTAATTATATTAAAAACCGTTAAGGTGTAATCTTTCACTCAATACATATGATTTTTCCGGAAAAATGATTTAATATAAGGATATCACAGTCGCCTTATTTAACAGTTGAAAAATACTACAAATTCTATGAATAAACTATGTGGTTTATGAATTCTGCGAAACAATATATATGAAAACAATAGATTTTCTTAACTCGTCCAATTGTTGAAATGTTGGAAAATAATAAGTTTTCTTTTTTTTCATGTTTTCTGTTTTCTTAAAAAATATTAATTCTTAATACATAAGCATTGTGAAAGCGTAAAAGTTACTTTAAATTAAGTAATTTTATAACAAGTAAAACCTTAATTTATTGTTTAAACTTTTTAAGAACTTATCTAGATTTAAATAATTTTATTTATAAATACAGATATTTTTAAATCTAAAAGTGGCATTGATTTAAAATAATACTGTAATAATAAGTACAATATCCATTCCTAGGTGCAAAATATCCAATGAAACAATGGTATTTTAAAATCAGTATTTGAAAAACATATTCGAAAAGTGTATAGAAATAAAATATTTTAATACATCATATTCCTGTTACCAGTATTTATTAGCACCGACATAATTTTATTTTTAAAATCTGATATTTCAAAAAACAGCTACAGTTCTTTATCTGTAAAATGTATCATAAAGCATTCAGAATATATTTGAAAACAAACATGACACCCACAAGTTAAATACGATTGTTTCGCTTCAGATTTTTTCGATACACCGTGAAGAGTTTGAGAAGTTTGTGTCAAAAATTCTCCATGTTCAAAAGTTAAAAATATTATATTCAAGATATTGTGAAAAATGCAATACTTATCTTTATGTGATGTCATAAAATATATTTTTATAAAATATACATTAAAATATGCTTAAATACGACTGCATTATATATATATATATAAATATATATATATATATATATTTATATATTTGTATTTTGTCACCTTTTAAGCATATTTTAATGTATATTTTATAAAATTTAAATACAAGGTGAATATTTTCATTCCACTTCAATTTCGTTTTTATTTCGAAACTTTCTGTTAAAATATATTTTTAAGCATTTTTTTAAAATAATATAATTACGTATGACACTAATTAAATAACATGCACGGAATCTATTGAATTTAAATCAATAATAAATATTGTAATTTTTAGCTATTTATTTGATCAAATTCTGATTAGTTTCTTTTTACATCAAATTAATATATATATATATATATATATATATACATACATATATAGTATATATATATATATATTCGAATAAATAATGGTCGTTAAAAATACGCAATTTTAAGGGTTTCTATACGTGTATATTCAAACTTTACAAATAATTGGCTGATCCTAGTGTTCGTACGCTTTTACCACCTTTTTTTTAATAGAACTTTTATATTTAATATTTAACTAACAGAAATTGTAGACGCCTCGTTTACTTGTAGGATTTGCAATATATTTCTGTATTTAAATAAGGCAAAAAATGCTATTATAAATAGTGTTTTAAAAAAATTGTTTAAACTTTACAAATAATTGGCTGATCCTAGTGTTCGTACGCTTTTACCACAATTTTTAATAGAACTTTTATATTCAGTATTTAAATAACAGAAATTGTAGACGTCTATACGAGTAGTAGTTTTCCAACTGGACGAAAAATGTCCGGGCCAGGATTCGAACCTGGGATCGCTTGGCTGAAGCCGCCACGCTCTACCACTGAGCTATCCCGGTCGAATCTGGAGGGCATAATTCATCCAGTGCCCTCCAGATTCGACCGGGATAGCTCAGTGGTAGAGCGTGGCGGCTTCAGCCAAGCGATCCGAGGTTCGAATCCTGGCCCGGACATTTTTCGTCCAGTTGGAAAATTACTTCTCGTATGATTTATTTACCAATTTGAAATAATTGTGTTAAAATTAATCTAGTGTAATCACGTATCCAGCGTTTACTGGAGTTCCTTTACCTGCAATCTTTTCTGTTGAGCTGATTAAAATATCAGACCAGATTCTCTGATCAATAAGGTTAACTGGATGAATTATGCCCTCCAGATTCGACCGGGATAGCTCAGTGGTAGAGCGTGGCGGCTTCAGCCAAGCGATCCCAGGTTCGAATCCTGGCCCGGACATTTTTCGTCCAGTTGGAAAATTACTACTCGTATGATTTATTTACCAATTTGAAATAATTGTGTTAAAATTAATCTAGTGTAGACGTCTAGTTTATTTGCAGGATTTGTATTATATTTCTGTATTTAAATAAGGCAAAAAATGCTATTAAAATTGTCGTAAAAACGTACAAACCCTGGATCCGTCCGGAGTTGCACAGAAATCAGTAACTTTCTTTTGCGGTTTCGATAAAAATAGTCATTTCGGCGCGCATTCTGAATTAAATAAACCTCTATCCGAACGAAACTCCGGCAATTGCCACCGCTGCCTACGGCAATGTGTAGCAGTCGTGCTACGCATGGACTTCAATATCGTCCAGTTTCAATTTCTACCGCTAGGGGGCGCGAAATCATCTTACTTAGTTATCTCTATCCTAATTAGTTCATGTTAAATTGAATGAACCTATTTGCGTTGGAGAAGATTCCAAACAGTTTTTAGAATACTTTGGTCGAATTATAAAAATGCCTTAGGTCTTTCAATCATATTATTATTCTTTCTATCATATATTATTTTTTCAGATGCATTTTCTGGTTAGAGTCGTCTTTAAATTGTATCAAATTAACTCATATTGTATGGACGTTTAATTGAAAGTTGGCAGGCATATTCTTGTATGTTTTTGTTCGTATTTATGTTATTGGGTTGTCCGGAAAATTCGTACCGTTTGGGAAATTTAATTCGTACCGGAAAATTCTCCCCGCTAATTATTAGACATCAGTTATCGGAGGAATTGATGTCTAATGCTTAAATGAAAGAATTTTCCGGTACGAATTTATGTTTACGAAACGGCACGACTTTTCCGGACAACCCAACATATCTTCGTACATTAACCCTTTCAGGGCAAAGTACTTTCAGTGCTAAAATGTTGAAATAAATTAATGGCACCGGTATTTACAAAAAAAATTATTTGAAAATAAGAAAAGGCTATAATTCACATACATATTAAATGGAAAAGATTTTAGCAAACTTCTGGTGCCATTGTAGTGTTTGGGAATTAAAATTAAGTGGTGTCATAAACATACCATTGCCCCTGAAAGGGTTAGGAAACATTTGTCTTTTTTTTTTACTTTGTAGGTGCTATAATCACAATAATAACAAAGAGTCGGAAAAGAAACCTCGACTTTACGTTCAGAATATTTCCATTTTTGAATTCCAAAATCTAAACGAACTATCCTTTAAAGAAATCTATAGATGTCTTAGTTCTACTTATGACATTTTATTACTCAAAATGGACTTCATAAAAATAATAAATTAACGTTTCATAAACACATACATGACAAGTAAAATTATTATTATTATTATTACTGTTTTTATTATTATTGTTGTTACTTTATTTATAATACTTTTTATTACACTTCGATTGTTTAAAACTTGAGTTATCTATTCAAATTCTCTCATCATTTGTCTTCCTTCAAACGCTTACAACTTGAAAAGCATTGCAATTTCTATTCCGATTTAAAACAAGTTCGAAATTGTATGTTAAACGTGACAAATGTCCGTACTATACTAGTTTTACAATGTAAACAAAAAATGAATGTTATTATTTCAATGAAATTAATTATATCGTCTGTTGTGAACAAAATGAGCATACCTTTTCTCTTTTTACGTATGCCACGTTTACAGATGCGAACTTTTTCGACAGCAGACAGCTCTACAAAATGCACCATGGAGATCTTACTTTGTGGATATATTGTGTTTATTTACTTTACTGGATAGAGATAGTGGGCTATCAACCAAATTTCAAATGAAGTTATCTCAGAATCTATACATATTTGAATGTAAATCATCTCTCAAGGAAGCAAAATGCCCGGGCCAGGAATCAAACTTGGAATATCTTGGCTGCCTGTACTCTACCAACTGACCCATCCCGGTCGAATCTGGAGGACCTAACTCGCCCAATTAATCTTATTGATCATAGCATCTGGTCTGATATCTGAATAAACTCAACAGAATAAATCGCAGGTAATGAAACTCCAGTATACGCTGGATACGCGATTGCACTACATTAATTTTGACACAATTATTCAAAATGGTAAAGAAGAAATCATATGAGGTGTAATTTCCAAAGTGGGTTCTTCCCAACTTTGTAATTCCCCAACTGGGTCCCAACGGATTTATACAGATTGTCGCAAAATGTTTCAAATGCGCTTACTTGTTTCACCAGTTGGGAAATTACAACTCATATGATTTCTGCATCAAATTGAATAATTGTGTTAAAATTAATATAGCCATTGTTTTAAGTTGTATTTTTATGATAATGGCTCTTATCTCTAATGAAACCGAAGCATGTACGTGGTTTATTTGTTTATATATGTAATTCGTGACACCTTACTTAAGTAAAATAATGTTTTTATGTGTTTATATGGTATAAACAATTCCAAGATACGGGTTGTCTGTGTAAAGGGAAATCCCCGGAACCTTGCATTCAAAGGTGAACATATGGATCACCTTTATTTTGGTTTGTAAAAAAAAAAAAAAAAAAAATACGATTAGCCATGTAATACAAAATTAATCTTAAGTGTCTATGTTATTATTTTTTTTTTAATATACGCATTTCAAATCGGGTGATTATTTTTAAAACACCCTATATTATCAAGATAAAAAGTACGAGCGTTTCGCCAAAGTATTACGTCCCATAAACGAATGCTTAAATTTATAATACACTTATTTTAACAAACATATTTACGTATTATGTTTTTTATACTAAAAATATCTATGTCTGTAATACAGTCTCGGTAATTCTATCTTTGTTGGTTATCAGTATAATTTACTTAAAATGTCTGTGCTTGTACAGAGTGGTCAAGATAAAAGAGGCCCTGTATACAGAAGTACAAAGTCTTACTAATTTTTATTTAAAATTAGTAAATACAGAATATTATAAATAACAACATACTGAACATTCAATAGTTCACAAGGGCTGTTGTTATTCATAATATTCTATATTTACTACTTTAAAAAAAATTAGTAAGTATTTGTACTTCTGTATACCGGGCCTCTTTTATCTTGGCCACTCTGTATAACTATGGCTGCAATGATAATTGCTACGTGTTTCAAGAGGGAAAAACATATCGTAGTCGGTTTTCAACAGGGTCGTATGCGTTTACCACAACTTATAAAAAAAAAAAATCTATTTCATATTTAAATAGATGAAATTGCAGATGCCTAGTTTAATTACAGTATTTGTAATACTTTTCTGCATTTAAATAGGGAAAAAAATCTATTAAAAAATTGTGGTAACACCGTACGAACCCTGTTCAATTATTGGGTAGGCCGGAAAATTCGTGCCGTTTGCGTTAATACTGCTCGTTAACTATTACGCATTAGCTATCGGAATTAAAGTCTAATAATTAAATGATAGAATTTTCTGGTACAAATTAATTTTTCAAAATGTCACGAATTTTCCAGACAAACCAGTACCTTAGAATTAAGTATCTTTCTTATAATAGTTAACCTCTTGATGGGCAGTGGGATATATTTTACCGCTTTTAATTTTAACCAAGATTTATACCAGAATATTTGAATAAAATTTTACTTTTATAACTTTGATGTAAAAAAAGGAAACTGTAAAAATGCATTTCCATAATTTGAAAAAGAAAAAAAGGGAAATTTTTGTATGAAATCGTCATAACAGAAACACAATTTCTTATTCATGAAAGGGTTACTTTTTGCCATGAGTTTGTAATTATTTAACATTTAGCTCTAATTCATAAGATTTGAGAAATGTATTCGTAAAATAAGTCTGAAAAATTTAACTTTTCCCCCATATTAGAAACTACGCGCCAGACGATACTATTGTGTGGTCATTATGATGGACCAATGCTGATATAATGAAGTTCCTAAGATGTTCATCATAAAATCGTTCAGCAAAAGCTTCCATCTATGTAGAACTATTGAACGGTGATGAGGCATAGATGCCTTCAGCACGGTTGTGGATCTTGCAGGCAAAATCCGTTGCATTGTTATTGGTAAGCCAAGCAATTGAGGATAAAGAAGGGAAAAAAGGCCATAGAGCCAGCCATACATTTCATGAAATTTTCCTAATATAAATTAATTATAATAAGTTAAAGCTTTGCAAAAGCAAATAGTATAAGACGAAATACATGAAAAAATATATTATAATATTTTTCCTTCATAGAAATTATATTAAAAAAGGATATTACCATTAGCTTATAAAAAAAGAATTTGAAAAAAATTATAATACAAAATATATTCTCAAGGAATCGACTGTCAACTTAAACAGCCAATTAGGTTGAAGGAGGTTAGCCAATAAAATTTCACTGGTGAAAACTGTGTCAGAAACTAGTAAAAATCATGAAATTGAAAGAAAATTAATGAAAGTGGATTAGTTCCGGTGCCAAATGCGAAGGTATGAGTCATCATGTTTAACATTTATAAAATTAAACATGAATAGCACCAAGCGGTAAGTATTTAACTTATTTACTGTTGAAACAAGTTAAAACAAAAACCTGTAAAGTATAAAATTAATGAGTAAAACTGTACAATAAATTGTTTGTATTATATATTCTTCGTAGCAATACTGCTTATAAGTAAATGGTATCATTTTCGTACATAAATCTTCATTTACGCGGAAAGCTTCTCTCCCAAGTTTTAAATGATTAATGTCTGTTTATTGTTTAAAATATCATAACCATATGATATATCTTTGAAGCGAAATGCAATTTATTATTTTCTAGACTTCGAAAGAGCATTCAAATAGCTACGCACCACTAATTAGCCACTGGGTAATTAGGACTGTACAATTTTTACAATCAAATATGATTAATACACATTACGAATAAATATATACGTGTATGTATTATGTGAGTATACAGGGCGTCCCAAAATGCTTCAAACGCGATTGAATTTTTTTCCAGTCGAAAATGCACAGACAATGTAAATTGAAACACATTCACCAAAGGTAGGAATTAAGATTAGTCGATGAAAAAAAAACTGGCCTTAAATTTGTAAACGTTTTAAATTTTATACAGTCCGTGAGTCTTAACAATTGTATGTAGAAATATATTATTCATGATATGTGATTTAAAACATTATAATAATGCCATTCTTCTTTAATTAAAACTCATTTAGTTATGATACTTTAAATGTTATGAAATTTCGGCAATAAAAAATCACCATTTTAGTGTCGGAAAGCTCTAAACTGATTCAAAGACTGCGCAAGACTTGGATAATTCAGTCGTAGATAAAATGAATTTTTTTCTGTATTTCTTCTCAGAGCATGAAGACTTCTATTCCAAACACCATATATAGGACCCGGGGACCGTATAAAAATTTAAAAAGTGTAATTTAAAAAGAATAATAGCAGGACAACATTATCAACATAATCTTAATTTATACGTTATTTTGAACGCTTTATTATTTTATACTGCCTAAATATCTCCAACGGGTAACAAAATAAACCGCGAATCCCTTTTCTTGTGACACCATTCCTAAATAACACCTTACCAACGGGAAACGAGAAATATCGCTTTTACTGAGCAGGTGTATTATTAGCATTCGTGTCGTTCGATATTAGCGTCGTTCTTCATATTTATTGACTCGGGGCGTAGCTTCTAGTACAGCGCCTAGAATACATAGTGTGGAAAACGGTTACAAAATAGTTCTAAAAAATTTAATCTGATAAATGTAGAACGAGGCTGAAAAGATAACGAGTCTTTCGCAGAGACATCTGCTAGCAGTGGCACAGACAGGGTGGAGGTCCAAATGGTTTGGATGCCACTAATTTTATAAAAATATTTTTGCCTTATCTATTCGGAGAATTTTCTGCGATATTGAAGTCGAAGAAAACTTTATAATATTTCTGGTTTCCAGAGCGTTTGGGCGACCTCTTTGGCTACACCACTGTCTTCTAGGTCTTTTCAACCCAAACATTGTATAAAAATTGAACTGAGAAAAAGTTTCAGCTGGTCGTAAATGTGTTAAATAATTAAATTATATTACTATAAATAGTTTCATAAGCTTTGAAAATATGAATGATATTGCACATGGCCAAAAAACGTGATACGCATTACTTTGTGCCTGGTTGTAGTACTCGATACAAAACAGCAAACTAGAAACTATCCATATTTAGCATACCAAAGGAAGAATCTTCGCTAGAAGAGTGGAAAAGATTAATTTCCTGATATGATAAAAAACTAACTTCAAAATCAGTTAATCTGTTATATACACTTTCAAGAAGAGTTTATTAACAGAAATTATGTTCATATTGCCAATAGTGAAACGGTTACTTTTGCTAGAGATAAATCTATTTTTAAAGCAGATGTCGCTGCGATCGCCCTGTTATTGTACCGCATCGTTGAACGTTTGTCGGCTACAATTTTTTAGCACTTTTTAAAGCATTACCAGTTTGGCTTTTTTTAAATTCCGAATATTCGCGTTCATACCAGAAATTCCCTATAATGTTCTTTTGGTTACTTAATGGCAGATATTTGGTGACTTCTAAAAGTAAAAATTCTTGTTTCAGAATTTCCAGTTTGAATTCAAAAATTTTGAATTAAAAAACTGTAAAACCGTTTCCCACACTATGTATACTAGGCGCTGTACCTTACAGAAAATGCCTCCCTACCTTACAGAAAATGCATTTGTCTGATGTTGTCCATATATATTATTTTCAGTTTATAAGACATTTTCTAGTAAATCCGTATATTGAAATACATTTACTGAAATACATTTAAAAAAAAAAAAAAACGTTAATTTTTGCTATTTTTGCTGTGAATTGCATTAAAACACTAGCATTAAAAAACACTATTTTGGTCATTTCATTACCGATTTACAGCAATAAACGAAAGCACTCGGACCACATTCCAAATGAGATACACACCGGTGCATGTGAAGTGAAATCATAGTAGTGGTTATTAGCAATAGTGTCGTTCGATATTAGCGTCGTTCTTCATATGTGTTTATTATTGCAATGCGTAATGTTGTTTTTGGATACACAAACTAGAGAAAAGAGACTGGATAAATATTTTAAAAATTAAGATTTTATTTTTATGTTGACTTGTGTCATTGGTTTAATAACAATAAAATAGTCAGTTTTCATATATAATGTAAGTTACAATTTTCATTTTTGACCACGTTTATTTAAACGTTTACTTCAAACGTTGTATAAAATTAAATATTTTGACTTCAATTATAACAAAACCTTATTTTGGCAGTTTATATAATTTTTCAGTAATTTATTTAGTATTGTCTCATTCTTATAGGACTTTATTATTATTTCCTTAGTATCAGTTTAAAAGAAACAGAAAACAAAGGCCTCTATTCTTTAGATATGCTTTTATATATTTTACAAAACTTCGTTTTACCGTTTATATTTTAATATAGTTACTAATCTAATACAGATATTTTATTCTCCAAAAGTTTACGTTCACTTTCTTTGCTTATTTAAATAGTTTTATTTATGTAATGTATTATTATAGTTCACTAAATTTTCAATAGTAGTCTTATTACAACTAAGCTGATTTTCGGCGGGTGTTATTCACATTTTACCGATTATTTTTTACATGCATTTATTTTAAAATTTTTATGTCTAATTTTCAAATCATTTCTTATGAGTTATCTGGATACACTCTTTTATTAATTCATAAAATTTTTCAAGAGTTTGTTTACTATTATCGCAGCACTGAATAGCAGAAAATCGCATTTTGATCGTATTCATTATCTAACAATAAAAAATAATTCGCATTCAGATGCTGAAATTAAATGTTTTGAATGTTTTCGATGTATATTGTACAGTATTCTACTTGAAATTGGCATATGAAACACTCTTTACAATGAGTTCTAATACTTTAAAATTTACTTTTTTTTGGTGTATTTTATTATTTTATTAATTATTTTGCTTTATGTCTCTAAATTTGTATAATATAATTATATGTATAATAGACATATGCATAATAGAATTGATTATACAAAAATGCTATTACAAGAATTATAAAAGTAAGCATAAACAGGGCTCCCACTTGGTCCGTTTTTTGAACACCACTTTTTTTTTTAAAGAAAAATCGTCTTTATAAATTTTGCTCAAACTAACGTCGCAGTTCGTTTTAGTTGTAATTGTTGCAAATACCTACCACAATTTTCTTTCTAAAAAAATACCGGTTTTCAAAAAACGGACCAGTGGGAGCCCTGCATAAAGATAACACTTGCTTCCCTTAGTTATTTAAATATCTCTCAGTATCATAAGAAAAATTCAAAATAAATATAAATAATACACGGGGATGTAGGGATACAAATATATATCTACAAACAAATTCTAAAAATTTTACAGTTATGCTGTTAAGAGTGCAGGAAAACTGCTAAGAGTAAACAGCAAAAACTGCTCTAAAAAAAATTACTGTAAAATCAAAAAAGAAAATTGCTGTAAAATTAACTGCAAAAAAATACTGATAATTACAAATTTGCTTTTTACCCATGAAAACCGAAATTGCTGTAAACATACAGCAAAATGTGCTGGCACCCATATTGCCAGCATTTTTTTTTTTTAACAGTGTAACAATAGAAATCACTTCAACTATTTGAAACAATAGCTATTCTAAATGAAATATACCAAGTGGTTTTCAGAGGTATAACTTATTTACTGCACGAAACAAGTTAAAACAAGCCGCTCTAGAGTACACAATTAATAACTGAAACAGCATAATGCATTTTGTGTCTTTCATCTATTACATAAATCTCCTTGTAAGTGAATGGTATCAATTGCATCCACAACTACAAATCTTCATTTAAGCGGAAAGTTCCTCGCTCAGTTTTAAATGATGAATGTTTTGGTATTGTTTAAAATATCATAAACATATAATTTATCTTTAAACATCTGAAGCGAAATGTGATCTGTTATTTTGCGGACTTCGAAGTTGCATGCAGAATAATACACGTCGCTAATTAGACACGATATAATTGGAAATTTATTATTTTTACAATGAAAGACTGTTAACGCATTATAAATAAATAAATTATAATTAATGTTAAAAAAGTTCAAATTGATATTATATTAAAATACACTACCTTGTTCTATCCCCTTCGGCTTTTTTTCAATATTCAGTACATGTAAGCATTTTTCACGAGAACATATTTTGTTTCTAATATTTCATAAGATTAAACATCAAATAATTAATATTGCTGTTTTCGTATAGGTAATTTGAAAGGTTTTATTTGTATAATAAAAAAAGAAATTTTCATCTTATGTAATTCTATTAAAAAAAAAGCTTGATACAAATAAAAGAATATTGAACATTTTACATGTTTTATGGTTGTAAAAATTTAAGTGTGTATTTCTTTTCAATTAATTTTCTAATCAGATAAGAGGATTTAAATACACTAATAATATTTATATTAATTATTGTATTGTGTGTATTTGTACCAGTGTGGATCCTGCTAACCAAACTCTTTCCCACCAGTTTTTTGTATAATTCATTGCATTATTTAATCGTTCTAAACAGGTGCTAAACTGATTTGCAGCAATAAGTGGTTTATCAGTTGAAGATAACTTCACGCCAAGTCTATAGATGTCCCTCTTTCCAATGTGTGTAATCATTGGAAGAAAAAAGTAGAAATGTAGCTGTTAGGTTAATGCAAAAGTTCTGTCGCATTTTATTATCTAATTTTAATAGTATTAATACAGAAAAACATTTAATACATAAAACGTTATTATATGCTTGCTTTGAACTGATATGGAAAATAAATTAATGTTTTGCAATTCCAGTCAAACCAAAGCCATTAAATAATAAGCCCAGTCAGATAAATGGGAAACTTTTCGCAAGTTGAAAATAGCGCCATCTAGCGGATGGGATGCTGTAACGATCAGGGCCTGATTACCATCGGGGCACATTGCCACCAGTAAAAAAGAATAGAAATTTTGTCCTTATTCATGGCTGTATATTCGCATGAATAGGGCGTTTTAATACGACAAAAGTCTATTAAATTTTACTGGTGGAAGTGTGCCTCGTCAGTAATCAGGCCCTGGAAACGATTCGCGGATGGTGGTTTGTCGTGAAGGAATGGCAACACAATGACGGGGTAAGTGTTTTGTTTTTCCATTTCGCATATTCAAATTTTTTATTTTTGTTTTACTGTTTCTTTATTTAACATTGGTTAAATAAACCATATATAAATGAATTTTTTCTCAAGTAAGATTAATTTAACCCTTAATTGCATAGTGATGTAAATTTCCATCACTTTTTATTTAACTTTTAATAAATAAATCAACTTCTTCGCCACCACTATATTTATATCGAAATATTAATCCAATAAATTTTCCCATTCTTTTTTTCATTATAGTTTTACCTATATTGTAAAAGATCTCAATAATTAGCAAGCTTTTAAAGGAAGTGCAAAAACAAAACATCGATACAAACGATAAAAATCGTATAAAATATCGATATAAATAAATCGTATCGTTTCTCTGCGACGCACTTCTGTTTCGCCTTCCTTCCGCAGCAGATGAAGTGGCGCTAGTGTGCCGCTAACAAATTTAACACTATCTGACTAGACTTATTATTTAATGGCTTTGAGTCGAACGGACCTTGCTTGTCAAGATCCATCTAATTGATCACTATCGATGGTAGGGTGCACGATAGCATGACGAGAGTCGTAGGAACTACAAGACCCCCAGCATTGGTCCAAAGGTTAGGGTAAAATTAACAGGTATTAAAATTTTACCGGTACTAAATATATTAAAATTAGATATTAAAATACGACAGAACTTTTCCATCAACCTAATAGATAACTACTGTATGAAGAAAATGTCAATAAAAGAAAAGCAGCTAATTTCCGAAAGTTAAAAAAAAATAGAGCCCTCTCACTTATAATACTACAGAGTAACAGGAGACGTTTTATAAAAAGGACAAGTAATTTAAGAATAGAAATTTGGAGAAAAAATTAAAAAGGAAAAAGTTAAGCGTAAGTTTAGCTGGTGATGAAAAAACTACTATACTAGCAAATAGGAGGCGCAAAAAGCCACAGTAATATAAACAAAGGCACTTTCTGTTATAGATATTTGCATTTTAAATATATTTAAGGGAGAGTTTTTAAAGAATTTTTTATAATAAATGGAGAGAAGAATTAAGATTGATTACCAATATTGGTAGGATTGGACATCATTTTACTAAATACGAGGATTTTAGAAAATATATCCTTTTAGCAGATATTTGCTCGAAACCTATGTTGAGTTTTTCGGTAATTTCAAAAAACAAGTTTATTTGGAATTCCTTTTTAATTTTTTCCACGATTTCGGCAATCATGTGGATATTTTCAGAAAATGCATGTAATTCATAGATGCTGAATAGTAGGTTTGATTTTTCTTGTACAGTAGGAATGTAAGAAGGAAAATTCATCGTTTATACCACTGGGAGATTTTGTGGTTATGCAGCAATCTGAGTTAAAATTTTTTGAAGTGGGGCTTAGGCGGGAATTTTACACATTTATAGATCGGGTAATGCGAGAAACCGCAAATAGCACATTTCGGGGAATGGTTGGGTAGCTCAGTGGCGGCTTTCAAAGGGCAATCTTTAGATAAATATTCTCCACTACAGTGGGGGTTTATATTACAATTGACTGCAACGTGAAAGGTCTTTTGACAGCGATAACATTGTGGTGCCTTTTTAGCCGTTCTAATTATTTTTAAATTTAAGTTCTGATTTTGAAAAAAGATCTAACGTTACAAATTTCGTATAAAGTTTCATTGTTTCAAAGTTTAACGGGGGAAAGTGGGATTAATCTCCCATATCTTCAACTTTTCGTTTTGGAAATTTTGATTCTGCAATTTAAAGTTCAGTGGATCTAGGGAGTCCACTCATTAAAACTTTAATGGTAATTTCCCTATTAGGTACAAGGTAATGTTGTACATTATTCAGTTTCATGGAATCTAAGATGAAAATTGTGTCGTGGAAACTGGAATGAAATATTTTGAGTACCAGTCAGCATGATAGGTTTGTTGTTTTTCTTTTCAAGTTTATTAGGAGGATTTCTCTTACCGTAATTTCCGGCGTATAATCCGCAGCTCAAAGAGTCGTTTTTTGACCCAGAAATTTTATTCAATAATTGTAGTTAAATATTTACAGCGATCTTTTAAGTTACATTTTATAAAATAATATTTCTGGGTCGAAAAACGACTCTTTGAGCTGCGGATTATACGCCGGAAATTACGGTAATTTTTCCATTTCTCATTAACGAAATTCATAATTTTTTTTTCGTGAGTAGAAGAGTTCGAACCAACATGGGAAGCTTTTTTTGAAGTAACAGCTTGGTCATTATTTTCGTTTTTTTTCTCTTTTTGCTAGTTACAAGTATAATGTGATCCTAAACAGTTTCCAAGAAAATAACACTTTTTTCATTACATTTAACACAAAATAAGTTAACTCTACTATTAACGTCATATAAAAGGGAAATACAATTTTGTTACTCATAAATCTAACAACATTAACATTTTCATTACCCCTAACTACGTATTTCACATTATAAATGAAGATTTCCTTAGGGTCTTAACATTCGTTATGATATTTAACTACCGCCTCATCGTTCATAGGAAGAAAACTAAATGAAATATAAGAAGAACTACGGCTCAGACTATCCATCGAGGAACTATTCTCGGACAGGTCGGCCCATTGATTCACCATCATCGAATAGCAAACAACAATCTGGAAAATGCTTACACCCACGCTAGCAAGCTTTATTTAATCGTAAAAACGTCTAGAATACTTATTAGAAAAAAAAATACATGAAATTACTGGTAGGAACGCACGTGCCCAGTTTGAAGAGCATGATTTCCTCTGATATTTACTTAAAATAATATATCTGACGATATCGTCGCTAACATGTCAAACTATCGAATATGAAAAAATGCATTTTTCATTACTTTTAAAAATGGGCCGATATTCACCACTGAATTTAATGGTATTCTTCACCAGGCTTCCTAGTTTGGCATCCTTTTCCATTTAGAAACTCCGAATTCATACCAGAATTTTTAAACACAAAATTTTGTTTTATTTAATGACAGACATTTATTAAAATTGTAGAGTAAAAAAAAAAATTCTCAAAATTTCTGGTGTGAAATCGGCATCTCTAAATAAATAAAAAGGTCAGAAATTTTATTAGTATTCTTACTAGGCGATGAATTCTACTAAAATTTAGTGGTGCCAATCGGCTCATTTTTAAAAGTAATGCAAAATGCATTTTTTGCACATTCGATAGTTTGACATGGTAACGGCGATAGCGTTGCAGATAAAACAATTACCGTAATTTCCGGCATATAATCCGCAGCTCAAAGAGTCGTTTTTTGACCCGGAAATTTTATTCAATAATTGTAGTTAAATATTTACAGCGATCTTTTAAGTTACATTTTATAAAATAATATTTCTGGGTCGAAAAAAGACTCTTTGAGCTGCGGATTATACGCCGGAAATTACGGTAGCGTTTTTCACATTGAAAGCTGTTTATACGTATTTCGGAACCAGAGTTTAGCTAATTAAATAGCTTTATATCTTACGACTAAAAATTGTTCAGAATTTGTATTACGAAATGTTCTCAAACTGCTCAACTTATATATTGTATGAATCCAGTCAAAGCAATTCCTTCAGAATTGAAATTCGACGTGTAACACAGTATAATAAATTTCCCGTTTTCTACCTGTTACATAAATCCCTTATATGAGAATAGCATCAATTCTCGTCCACAAATCTTCGTTTAAGCGGAAAGCTTCTCTCACAAGTTTTAAATGATAAATGCATCGGTATTGTTTAATATATCATAAGCATATAATTTATATTTAAATATTTTATGCGAAATGTGATCTAATACTTTGCGGGTTTAGAAGGTTCATTCAAAATGCTATGTATTACTAACTAGCCCCAAGTCAATTAGGAATTTACTGTTACAACAATGCAACATAATTTACTCATTATAAATAACAATTACAATTACAATACAAATTACAATTAATATTAGAAAGGTACAGTCATGGAAAAAAGTGAACAGCCCGGACTAATCTGCAACAAATTATTGTAAAAGAAAGTTACCGGTACCAAACGATTGGAAATAAAGTCTACTTTTAAATGATGTATAAAAAATTATCTTAGGTAGCCATCTACATATTAAAACAAACCCAAACTTTGTTTTTGTCAATGACAAAGCCCAATTTTGATTTTTTTATTCAGTTCAAACTATGCCTAGATACGAAATTTCCCGAAATTCCTATGATTGGTTTTAGATAAATATTTTTAAATGAGCCTATTTTAGGGGCTGTATCCAAATTGAAGTTCGGTTCTCGATTGTTTAAATGCTACACTAAGTCACTTCTATTAATGTATTATTTATTAGCAATATGACCATTTTTCTCACTTAATATGTTTCGGTTATTGTTGTATATGGTAAAATCCTTTACAATATTCATTTTATAGTGTTTACTAAAGTTGAATTATCCGATTAAAAATATAAAATGTTATCTGTGTTTTAAAAAAATTTCGAATATGTGAATGTGATTGGAATTTTATAGGTGTTATTTAACCCCTTTGCGACGGCATCCCTTACAGAAATTTTATTTGGTTGGCACCACTTTTTTTAAACAGTTCCTTGTAGTTGTAAAATACCAACAAATACTCTAATTAAAAAAGACAAATATTACAATTATTTATTAGTGGTGCCAAACACATATTTCACATACAAAATTTGACGAAGCATATATGTATCACCCGTACCGGAAGGGCTAATGCCATTTCTCAGATTTTGAATTTATTTAACTCGCTCTTTTCTAATATCGGCGGATACAAACTTTAGAATAAAAAATGGTATGAAGCCGTATAAGGAAACGATATAGAAAAAACCGAGAAAGATTTATTTTTAGACTGAATATAAATCTTAACTCGATTGCTAATGACATAGATTTCAAACTTTTTCATCAGATATACAGCACATATGAATTTATAAGAAACGTTTCTTCGAATATATATACATCAGAGCAAAAAAAGACTGGGGACGAAGCTAGAAGCTCACTCCAAGGTAATAAAAATAATGAGTAAACTTTTTTTTCTAACGTATCTGTTCATTTAAACACAAAATGAGCTTCATTAATTTAAAAATAAAAGTGAAACTGATTTACATAACTGACTTAAAATTATATCTCATGCAAATACGATTTACGTAATTTTAATTTTAAAAAAAATGTTATTCTAATCAACAGTAAAATGAGTAATATATATTTTCAAATAATGCTTTTCTGCGCATCATAAGCGTGCCCTAAAACCAGCATCTTGTCGTTTTTTAAGCACATTTTGAAAACTACTTGGAAGAATTTTTTTTTTAATTTTAAATGTACACAAAGCAGGACATAATAAATATAAATACATAAAAAATATGTAAAATTCATATTTGTTTTAATATTAATTTCATAATTCATAATTCATATTATAAAATTATACAAAATTACAAATTCAACTTATTTATGTTTAGGAAATTTTAGTATTATAACCAAACAAAAAAATCGAATATTAGGATTCTAATTGCAGAAGATATTAATAAAAAACATGAAAATGTTTTTTTAATTAAAAATAAATGTACATACAACGTGAAATAGCACAAATTAAAAAATATATATTTGCAAACAGCTGTTTCGGAGCCCCTAAAGCTCCACCATCAGTGCCAATTCAAAAGGTTAAAACGATTTAAAATCTTAAGCCATGTCAATTTGCCGGCATCTTTCGCACGCGTCGAGATGAGAAACAACATGAACAAATTCGATATGAAAATCAACATGAACAAATTTCAACATGAATGCATAGTTTCTTACAAACGATAAAAAACTACTGTTTTTTTTTTCGTTAACAATTTGATTATTTGTTTGGAGCATATCGTCGCTACTATTATCAAACTATCGAATATGAAAAAATTACATTACTTTTAAAAATAGGCCGATTTTCACCACTAAATTTTAGGAGAATTCTTCGGCTACTAAAAATACGAATAAATTATTTTGAGGCGAACAGGGCTTCTAGTTATTTTTTTTATTGTTTAGAGATTCCGAATGCAAACCGGAAATTTTGAGACAAACAAATTTACTTTAAGTAGCCACGAAATGTCGGTGATTAAATAAAACAAAAAATTCTGTTTAAAATTTGTGGTGTGGATTCGAAATTTCTGAATGAAAGAGGAGGCCAAACTGGCATCCTGATGAAGAATACTGTTAAAATTTAGTGGTGACAATCGGACCATTTTTAAAAGTAATGAAAAATGCATTTTTTCATATTCGATAGTTTGACATGGTAGCGACGCTATGTCGTCCCAACGAATATGACTTTATTCTTTTCACACCACTTTTTATAAAATATTCTCTGCCACATACTTAAACTAACAAGGAGAGTGCCAAGCTTGGTAATCACGGATTTCGATTATTTTTATATATGTTATAGGGTAGAAGCCCCTTAGTCTCAGGTTCAATGGATTTTATACAACGCTCCCTAGTTCTCGAGAAATGGGGGGAGGGGGTCTAATATTATAACACAACTTAAATACTTACTTTGTAATGAAATAGCAGCGGTGGACGTAGTTCAGTTGGTATGGCGTCTGCTCGTTGTTCCGAGGGCCCGGGTTCGATGCCGGAATGCGCTGTGTCTGTTTTCTCATTTTTTTTTATAAATATACTTGTAATTATAATTTAATAATCTAAAAGAAATTTGCTAACACGATTAAATTTTCATTTAGCATTTTTGATTTTTTTAAATCATTTTTAAAATGTATTCCATATATGCTTTATCAATGCAACGATATTGAACAATTGTGTCAATTCGTGATTGTAAAGAAACATCATTTATAAATTGCCATAACGAAACGCCTTAAAGTCAATGCGATGATAATACTACTCTGTTTTTAAAGTAAAAAGCATAATTATATTAAAATTTAGCATAAGAATTAAATTAACAACATATTTATGTTTTATTTCATTGTAACTGGAAGGAGCCACAACAGACTTTGATTATTTCTTTTTTTTAGTTTGGTGCAGTTAAGTGGAGTTTTTTTTTTCAATATTTATCGCACAAGTGCGTATCATTCTATAACAGCTTATAATCGTATGAAAATGGAAGAAGCAAGCTGTAGTTCACAAAAAGATCAATCTGAAGTGTCGGGATTCGATGAAAATCAGAAAAGTGATGTCACAAATGCGTTGAAACACTGTAAAATTTTATTGCAAAACAATGGATTTTTAACAAATAATCCAGCATTTGAAATATCTTCGTTTTCTATTGCGATGAGGGAAGAATTCTATAATTCGATAGTAAATATGCTGATTTTGGAACGATTTTTGAATTTTTACTAGTCAATAATAGATCCAATTTTTATAATGCTCCTTAAATGATGAGAAATGTTTAATAATGGTTTAAAAATCAAAGATGCTAAATTAAAATTTAATTATGTTAACAAAATTTTTTATTGAGATTATTAAATTATAATTACTAGTATATTTATTAAAAAAATGAGAAAAACAAACGTAGCGCGCTTCGGCATCGACCCCGGGCCCTCGGAACAATGAGCAGACGCCATACCAACTAAGCTATGACCATCGTAGTTATTTCGTTACAAAGTAAGTATTTAAGTTATATTATAATATTAGACCCCCCCATTTCTCGAGAACTAAAGAGCGTTGTATAAAATCCATTGAACCTGAGACTACGGGGCTTCTACCCTACAACATATATAAAAATAATCAAAATCCGTGATTACCAAGCTTGGCACTCTCCTTGTAAGATACATTTAAATGAAATCTACCACACAATTTTTTTTTTGTAATTTGTGGTACTAGTGAATAAAAAAAAAATAGTCTCCATTTCTAGCCCGTTATCAAAAGCTTAATTAAAAGGCTAAAATGTCTTTAATATCCTATACATTTTCTTTTTAATGAATCACCTATTTATTTTCTCCACAAACATTCAGCCAGATTAGATTCCATGTGATGACGAGATGTTCATCGATTTTTCTTGTTGTGTCATTTTGCACTTCGCCAAAGGCGCTTATGTACCAGGAAGTATGTACTTTCAGGATCTACCAAATGATGCTTGTGGTTTAAATTGAAATTTTGAAATAATTCCTATTCTATTTTAGCAGTGCAATATCCCTTCAAAGGATCTGAAAATACAGGGTATCCAAAAAGTCTGGAAGCGGTCAAATAACTCGAGAAATATACATCGGATTTAAAAACGGCAAAATGCGTGTTCAAGATTTTTGAAAAATCTATTTAGGGATATGAAAGTTGCCCCCACGGGGGTGAAAGGAGGGCAACTTTGAAATCTCAAATGATGACCCCCATTTTTTATTACAGATTCGGATTCTACGGGAAAAAATACGTAACTTTTGTACTTAACATTTTCTTCGAAACATTTTAGATGGTGCTGTAATCGAGTGCAATGCTGTGCGAATCGTCACCATTGCAATGTCTGGAAACGCTCGAATAACTCGAGAAATATACATCGTATTGAAAAACGGAAAAAATGCATGTTCAATAGTTTTGAAAATTTTTTTAGGGATATCAAAGTTACCATTTTTCTAAGTTGTCATTTTTTCCCGTAGAATCCGAATCTGCAATAAAAAATGGGGGTCATCATTTACGATTTCAAAGTTTCCCCCCTTTCCTCCCCGTGGGGGGGGGCAAAGTTAGAGGGGGCAACTTTCATATCCCTAAATAGATTTTTCAAAAATATTGAACTTGCATTTTGCCGTTTTTCAATCCGATGTATAATTCTCGTGTTATTTAACAGTTTCCAGACTTTTCAGACACCCTGTATATGTTAGATCTCTCCTTAATGCTTTTTATGATGTCGTTTGAAACTGAATCTAGAGGATTGGAACAATGCTCCTTTGGGATTATCAAAATTTCCAGCGTATGAGCCGGGGATCAAATAAATTGGTTTTGGACCATAAATTTTATTTAATACAATGTAACCTATTTTTTCTTGGTTTCTATTTCTTTCGAACTTGATATATTAATACAATATATCATTTTAAATAGAATATTTTAGCCGCGGCTTATACGCAGGATATTACTGGGCTTTTTGCTGCGACTTATAGAAACGTTGCAGCACCATCCAAACTTTATTTCGTGATTTTCCCTACAAAATGCATTAGTACGCAAAATGTCGTCTAATATATTAAACCGAGAAGCAAAATGTAGTAATATTTCAGTGCAAATTTGACCTTACAGAGCATGCCTTAACTTTTTTGAAAGGTGAATACAGCAGAAAATAGAATTAGGAAGAATTAAGAGGTTTGGGGAAATAATAGCTCGCTTATTGGCCTTCACTGCTCACAACTGCACCCCTAGAAAATATTTCTTCTAAATTATTCTCCATTGTATTTTTATTCCCCTTTCCTGGAGGGAGCATCCTTTTTTCTACCTGCTTTGTTGGAGAGAGGACGTGGAACAAAACGAAAAAGTGAGCGATGCACTTTCATTTTATTTGAAAGCTGTTAAGGGAAATGGGAGGGGGGGAGTTTTTCCCCTTCAATAGAATTTGAAACAGGTTCTTTTTTCTGGGTAAGAAAACATTTTTATTTCACAACCAGATAACAACATTTCTGGCGTAATTTTTACACGAGCTGTAAAACCTTTATATTTTAATGCTTTAAAAATTTCAAAGGGTTTGGACAGCAAAAGCTTTTTTTATATTTTCTTATGAGCACTTTTATCACTAACTATCAGTATTTTTTATTAGGGGTTCATTAAGGTTTTATCACGGGGAGGGTCAACGCCGGGTTGGTCAACTAGTATATTTTTTAAATAGTACTGTTTGTTCCTCCGTTGTAGGTAAGTTTTAAGTTTTCCTATTAATTAAACGTATTTTAATCCCGATAAAATGATTTACAAGGGAAACGCCAAACATGATGCGCACAGATTTTGATGATTTTAAAGTATGTTGTAGTGGTTATTCCCCTAACTATTCAGATCAAAGGTTTCCTTCAAATGGACCTTATCTTTTCAGAAATTTGAGGATGTTCAGCATGAGTTTTATAAACCCATTGGTTTGTTGTTTTGAAAAAAAATCGTTATTAATTTTATGCGACCTTATTGTGAAATTCTCGATTTTTTTTCCGCAGTATATGTCGAAATTCGCAATCTTGTTTCAGCGACTGGTTGTCGAAATTTGGGATTTTTCTTGTATCGAATGACGGTATTGACGATTATATTCCTGAGACGAATAGACGAAATTTGCGATTTTCTTCATTACTGATTAAAGAAATGATTTTTCGAAATTTTACAAAAAAATAAATAATTTGATGAATTCTAGGAAAATAAAATATTTAATATATATATTTAGAAGATTCACATGCTTGGAAAAATAATTTAAAGGACAAAATCCCGTAATGTATTTTAATTCATGTCTAAGTACAAGTTTGTTTGCATTTATATTTTACGCGTATATATACTTAATAGAATTCTCAGATGATCTTTATGCAAATAAAATATTTAATTATTTTGTCTTAATCTGCTAGGGATGTTTTTATATGTATGTTTGAAAATAACTGGTAAAAATATAAAGAAGTTTATATATTTCAAACAGAAATGATTTACAATACGTATAACCAAATGTTCTAAAAATGTTCAACTTATTTACTATATAAATCCTTTTAAAACAAGCCCATTCAGACTTTATAATTAACGAGTAAAGCAGTATAATAAATTTTCTATATTTCATCCATTACATGAATTTCCTTATAAGAGAATGGCATCTATCCCATCCACAAATCTTCATTTAAACTTCTCTCCCAACTTTTATATGATGAATGTCTCAGTACTGTGTAAAATAGCATGAGCATAGAATTTTTCTTTGAGTATTTGAAACTAAATATCATGTATTATTCTGCAGACTTCAAAGTTGCATTTTAAATGTTACGCGTAGCTAATTAGCCACATGGGAACCATGAAGTTAAATTTTCTTCAATGAAATGTGAATCAGGCATTATAAATAAATGAATTATATTTGACTTTAAAAATTTATTATTAATAATTCTATAAGAAATGGGACCTAATTCCAGTACTCGTGATTTACCGTAATTTTGCGCGTATGTGCCGCAGCTTAGTTAAGTCTTTTTCAAACCGGAAATTTTATTGAAAATAAGAAGTCAAATAAGTGCTAAGCAGAAGTCACATTTTATTTAAAATTTTTTCTGGGAGGAAATCAAATTATCTGAGGTGCGGCGTATACGCGCGAAATTACGGTAAACTTATTATTCGATATCCTAACATCCCTTGCAAGTAACTTCTGCGTCTAAATTATTCACCTTTTTATTTTTACGCTTTTGATAAAGTGTTCCGACATTACGTCAGGATTTGCTCGCCTAGCTCATACTTTTGTACCCATCACTAAGGAAACCACCCATCTGTTTTTCCCTAACCTTCTTTCTAACTAACATTCCGTTGGCGCTTCCATCGGCACGTCAAAATATTCTGTTTTACTCTTTAAAACGACAGTTCTCAATTCTGTACTGGCTTTTTTCTGAAACATCTTTAAATTACTTTTTTATTCATAAATACACAAAATAAACAAGTGATTCTAGTCAGACAGTAATACATCAAATCAAATTTTCCTCTTCTTTTTTTCTTTTGATAAATATAAGGCATTATAGAGCAAACACTGTCAAAAATGGAGTTTTCCACTTTCGCGATGAACGACGGCAATTTGCTAATCTATACGTCGGACATCAGTCAGTTGGAGAACATTTGTGACATTGAAGTGCGCAATATCTACACTGTAAAAAATTAGGAACTTTCCTTGTAAATATATGAAAGTTTACTGAATATTTTCCATTGTCCCCATAAGTAAACTTCCTCTGTACAACAAAGAGTTTTTTTAGTTCATTTTATTGCAGGGGTGTCAAACTGCGCCCCGGCAGATACTACTAATTACTAGAAATAGTCGACTGGATAGAGACTAGAAACAGTCGAGTTCTTGAATCGCAGAAATCCGATAATTAGATAAGGAAAAGATTACTATAAAATTTTAGTGGCATCTGGCGGGCTACAGTTTGATACACCTGGTTTATAGGAATCTTAATGATATTTCAATACAACGTTCGATTTTCAGCAGAAACATGCTTTATATTACGCAGGAATCTTACTGCTATTTCAGCAAAGCGTCGAAAAAATATTTAGTACATTTTCTATTACTATTAAGACACTTTACCAGATTTATTAAAAGTGGAGTACAATCGTAATCCTCCCAGACGAAAGCTGCGAATATGATACACCCTGCATGAAATCAGAAACTACTGCATGAGTGTGAGCTTGCTTCTTAATTTAATAACGTACGCTTCAGGCATGAGTAAACACATAATGGCAGATGCGGAATAAATACAGTGATGATTATACCGCGATACACGGAAATCATTTATCCGCACCAGTTTTTTTATTAGGTAATTTTCGGCTTTTTAAATCGCAGAATTTATAAATCGAATTTTACTGTTTTAAAATAGTGGTGTGAAAAAGTAATTGCTGAACATCGCGTATAAGTGAGAGATCACTGTATATATTTCAACAGTGCCATCAGGGGAAATTGGCGTAATGAGATTTTTGTTAGTAAGTAAAAAAATTAAAATAAATAAAATAAAGAACACATCATAACACATCTGAATGCATAGACACCGGCTTAAACATCGTTTATTATGAGCAGAGCGATTATACTTAGTATACAAAGAGTATGAGTACACAAAATTTCGAACAAAACTAAAAAAAAGATTCGAAATTTTAAAACAATCTGTTCTTCTAGAAGACTTTAGGGCTGATGTATCATATCGCTGCTACCATGTCAAACTATCGAACGTGGAAAATTGCATTTTCCATTACTTTTAAAAATGGTCCGATTGTCACCATTAAATTTTATTAGACTTCTTCGCCTAGTAAGAATCCTAATAAAACTTCTGTGAAGAACAGGGTTACCAGTTTAGTCTTCTTACTTAGTCATAGTTGCCGAATTTATACCAGAAATTTTGAGAGAAAAAAATGTGCTTTAAGCAATCGCGAAATGTATTGTTATTAAATAAAGCAAAAATTTCTGTTTGATATATCTGGTATGAATTCGGAATTTCTGAATGAAAGAAAAGACTAAAAACGCAACCCTGGTGAGAAAAACTATTAATATTAAGTGATGACAATCGGCCAATTTTTAAAAGTAATGAAAAATGCATTTTTTCACACTCGATAGTTTGACATAGTAGCGACGATATGGTACAGAACGTTCCATAAGTCAGCATCTTTATATGGTGATCTTGCCTGTTGCCTCTGACTCTTTAAAAGTGGTTTTAAGTAATGTTGTAAAAATCTATGTGGTAGTTATTATTATAGAAAAAATAGGCAAAAAACTGAAAATATGTTTATAAAAATTAAAAAAATCATTATTTCAAATTTTGGTAAATCTAATTATTTGGTTTATTAATTTATTAAAGTGAATTTCATATGTAAATTTGAAAATGAGTGAGGTATACACCTGGTAAATTTTTTTAAACTTTCTTTTATGTCATATAAATCCAATTTCATACTGTTGTTAAAACAAAATAAATAAATAAATTAATTAATTAATAAAAATATATATCTAAAATAATCTGCATTATGGCAATATATATATATATATATATGTGTGTGTGTGTGTGTGTGTGTGTTATATTTTAACGTAGGATTAAAATTTCACGAGAAACTGGTAGCTGGTTAAAGGTGGTGAACGATTACGGTCAGTAGATCAAAAACCATGGCTCGGAATGAAAGCAAAAAGGAACCCAATTGGCAATTTCTCTATAAAAACTCAGCCAGTAATAAAAAAAAATAATTTATTTAGGAACAGGTGAGATGCTGGAACAATTCCTACAGGATACAGATACAAGCCTAAAGCCCACAGGCTTGACTATAATTCACTATATTACTGAATGGATCTTAAGTGGCTAATTAGAAATTCTAAGTCATGTGAATACTAGATAACACTTTGTTCTGCACTGGAAAGCAAGTTAAAATTTTGCTCTCCGAACGCTTGACAAGGCTTTTTGTTAAATGTGCAGAAAGTTACACAAGCGACGTACCGCGTGCACGGACCAATCAGTGAGAAGCGAAAATTAGCTAAGCAAATGACGAGCGATGGAGAAGGTTTAATGAGAAATCATCCCAGTACCTAGTGGCCCATTGACTTTGCAGTAAAACACCTAGCGCGCGAAGCGAGCAGGGGAATAAATTAACAAAATGTTTTTTAAAAACATTCGAAATGCAAACTAGCGTCTCTCCAAATATTATTGATTGGATAGTTCATAAAAGTTACGAATTGACTTAAAGTTTTAGATTAAGATTTGCAATAAGATAATCATTAGTATACGTGTTATTATTTTAAAAATACATTAAATAGGAATAAATATTATTAAGAAATAGGGAAATAATGAATAGGTCAGAATTTAGAATAATTTAAAGAAATATAGCGAAAACACACACACATATATATTTAGAGACTGTGGATGATAGTCTAAATTTTATTGCATTTCGAACCACTTTACGAAGATTGTGAATAATAGCTAATTAAAATACTTTTCCATGAAATAAGAAAAGGGAAAAAATACATACATGACTGAATTTAAAAAGTAAACATATAGTATGTATTTTAATAAGATATCAAAATTAATGGGGATTGGCTTATTTTAAAGACAAGTATAGCCTACCATATAAGTCAAACAGACAGAATGAAAAACATATCATTATTCTAGTCTTCTTAAAATTTATACGAGTTCACCAAGAAAATAAATACTTTGCATGAATAACCCCAAACTTGATGATCCATTCTTATGCCATGATGAATGTACATAACAAATCTTCATAATAACCCCCTTTCTTTGAATTCAATCAACAAATAACAAATACTTTTGCGCAATATAATAATATAATTGTATTTATTAAATTAATTCTCTTAATTATATTTAATAAAATAATATTTGCAAACAGAGTACAAAATGTTGAAAGCAATTCTAAAATCAGAAAAAAATATAAGTTGAAAACTGTTAGAAGCTTGTACTAAAATATGTATACAAAGTAGAAATCCTAATGCTTCGCATCTTTATAATACAATTAAAGCAAATATTGCACTCTTTGAAATTAATGCATAAACCAGAATAATAGATTTTCCGTATTTCATTCATTATATAAATCTGTATATAAGTGGATGGATTCAGTTCTGTCCACAAATCTTCATTTACATTAAAAGCTTGTCTGGAAGATTCCCCATGATGAATGTTTTCGTATTGTTTAAAATAGCATGAACTTCTAATTTATTTTCGAATACTTGCCGCGAAATGGGATATAATATTTTTAGGATTTATAGCCAAAATGCTATGTGTCAGTAATTACGACAAATAATTTTGTAATTATTTTATCATGTATGCATTGTCAATTTGAAATAAACAGTATAGGAATAAAGAGATACAAATTTATAAAGTAACTTAGCAGGTAGGAATAATGTGTAAATGCAATGCTATGCACTGCTATTCAAAATTATAATCAGACAAATATTTTAATTTGTTTTAATAATGAATAATCTAAATATTAAAATACATTAATAAAATGAAAATAAATAGAAAAGCATTTAAAATTCTAACATGAAGCATCACTAAAATGAAAATAATAAATGATATACATGGAATATCATAGCTTTAAAAAAATAACTTCCCTTGAAATCTGGACATGTGTATAAACTCACTCAATGAACAATACATTGAACCAATATTTTAGTCAACTACCGTTAATCTTTAGGTTATGGACCAGAATTGACGACTATTCAACAGTACCACGATTCACTAAAATTTTCCTTTGTGGTAGACATTTTAAAAGTTTTAGTTTAAAAGTAGTTTTAGTTTAAGGGTATGGCAGGGATTATTTTTCATAAATTGATACACTGGGACGTATATGTCCCGAACCGTAGTCAAAGGGTTAAAACCGTGACTTTTCAAACCTTTTCGATTGATTTGAAACGTTTCCAACATTTCCAGTAACAATTGGCTTCATGCTTTCATGATACACTAAGGGTTGGGTTGGGTTGATTTATGACGGCCAATTATCAACACGAGGGATATAGGCCCTGGGGGGAGTGCCCTCCGTGGGGGTCTTTTTAAGGGATCCTAACCCGTATTTACGGCAAGGTTCGAAGAAAACCACGGAAAACTCCGAACGGTTAGGACGACGAGCGCGACAGGAGCATGATACACTAAGAGTCATCTTTAAATATTTCGCGTTACCGTAATTTCCGGCGTATAATCCGCAGCTCAAAGAGTCGTTTTTCGACCCGGAAATTTTATTCAATAATTGTAGTTAAATATTTACAGCCATCTTTTAAGTTACCGTAATTTCTGGCGTATAAGCCGCAGCTCAAAGAGTCGTTTTTCGACCCAGAAATATTATTTTATAAAATGTAACTTAAAAGATCGCTGTAAATATTTAACTACAATTATTGAATAAAATTTCTGGGTCGAAAACGACTCTTTGAGCTGCGGCTTATACGCCGGAAATTACGGTACATTTTATAAAATAATATTTCTGGGTCGAAAAACGACTCTTTGAGCTGCGGATTATTCACCGGAAATTACGGTACTTTATTGGTGCATCGTCGCTGCCACGTCAAACTACCGAACGTGAAAACTGCATTTTTCATTAGTTTTAAAAATTAGCCGATTGTCACCATTAAATTTTAATAGAGAATCATTTAGCAGGGTGGCTAGTTTGGCCTTATTTTTCATTCGGAAATTTTGAATCCATACCAAAAAAAAAAAAAAAAATCGACATTATTCGAAGTAAAAAACAAATTTTCGAAATGTCCGGTATGAATTCGGCATCTCTGAATAAAAGAGAAGGCCAAATTGGCAACCATTTCTTAACAAAAAATTTTATTAGTGTTTTTACTAGTCGAAGAATTCTAATAAAGTGATTTATTTAAGAAATTAAAAATGTAATTTCTTTTAGTTCTTTAAATGTTACTCAACAAACGATTTTCTTACAATATATTTCTCTACACAGATTCAAACATTGATAAGAATTTCATTTCTTTAATCGCGCGAAAATATAAAATACTAAACAATTACTACCAGAAATTTTGAAGAAGAAAAATAAGTTTTTGATTTTAATTAGCATTAGGTAAAAAGCGAGATAAAAATATGAGATGTCTTTTATTTTGCAAAATGTCTGGGGGAAATTGATTAAAAGGGATATGAAATGCGCATGCCCGAATGATTCATTTGAATGGAAAAAAATTCATTGCCCAGCACTAATTCCAGGGCGCAGAGGTTCGCTAAAATTGTTCTTCTTTTTAATTTAGATGTTTAAAAAATCGAAAAAAATAAAAGAAAAAATTGAATTTTTTGTCGTTTTAATGAGAAACAGAGCTGTACCTCAATTTTTTTCTGATCACCGGAATAAGCAGGGCTTCCACCGGACGATTTTTAAAATGCAGTGACGCAACAGTGGCGCACCATTTTGGTGATTGCCACCACTGAATTTTATTAATATTTTTTGGCCTTAAAAATCTCAGAAATTATATCCTTAAATAAGACAAAGATTGCTATTTAAATTTAGCGGTATCAATTAGTTAGTTCTCTGGTGAGCCACTGTTCCATCACTGCAGTATTTTTGAAGAAATGTTTTTGCGCTAGGTGTTTACAACATTTGCAACAAAAATTTCGCTCCTGTTCCTGTTTACAAAATCTGTAAAATAAATCTAAAAAGAAGATTTTTAAAAGAAAAAAAGTGGTATTAGAGAGTAGTACTTATGCCTCATTATAAGACATAAGTACTAATAATTATAACAACCAAAGCAATAATAATGAAGCAAAAATATATGAAACAATGTAAAAATTTCACTGATAATTTGGCGTTTTCTGAAAAAACAAGGCATAGTTAAATATACTCTGTGTTTTCGAAAATTTCAATTCTTAACATTTTATTTTTAAAAAAATTTACGGGAGCACAGATTTGTGCGTTATAATTCTTTTGTTTCAAATCTCTAGTGAAATTAATCAATTATTGGAGATTTTCATTTTTATATTTATTAAGAAACATTTTTGCTTTCAGTTAATTTAAAATTTAGATTTTGTAACAACATTCATACATTTTAGCAACAATAGGAGGATATTTAGCCAACATTTTCAAATTTTTTTTGTTATCATGTCAGTGTAACTGCAGTTTAAATTCTTCTGTTATTTCGACTTTATCTACTTTAATTTAAACACACGTGGAATTAAAAATGCTTGCAAAGACCATTTTTTTGCCCTCTGTCGTCAAGAAATATTTGGCATGGTGGATAATAATATCTATTTCTTGTTAATCACATTCGTATTTGTACTATCATATTTTTCATATTAGGACTGAAAATTAATATTTAAGACATTTTTGTTTGACAATGGAAATTTACAGAGTTATAAATTGAAATAATAATAAAATTAAAACTGGTGAAAACTACATAATGTTAAATAAGTTTTAATTTCTAGTATAGCTGTAGATTTTTATAAAATATACTTAAATTGTTTCCCCAAAATTAAGAAAAAGGGGGGGGGCAAAAAAAGTAATTTCAATTTTAACATCATAGTTTTTAAAGGTCTATGAATCATTTTCGCACAGTCGTAAATAACATGATTCAAATTCACGTGTGAAATTTCTCATTTTCTATTAAAAGGTGACTTACAGCGACGGATTTTGGAATTTGGTCCCTGTAATTGTTTCACAGCTTTGTTTATCCGTGGAAATTAAATCACTTTATCTTTGTGATGTGCTACTTTAGAATTTGACTAATCGGAAATGTAACTTCATCAAACCTGTGCAGGACCTGATTACCGACGGGGCACACTTCCACCAGTAAAATTTAATAGAAATTTTCGTCTTATTAAAACGGCCTATTTGTGCAAAAGGACTGACATGAATAAGCAAAAAATTTCTATTCTTTTTTACTGGTGGAAGTGTGCTCCGTTAGTAATCAGGCCTTGCCTGTATGTACAGGGTGTCCCAGCAAAGATGTTACAAGCGTCGAAGGGAGGTAGTGTACACCTAGCCGACTCGGAATCACACAGGAATGCCGGGTCAGAAACGCTTTCCTGACCCAGTAGAGGCAATGAAAAAGCTGGATCACACAAAGATGATCGTTGACCCTGGCAGTATTGCCGGTGGGCTACTTATTTTAATTGAGATTTCTTGATTGACACCACTTTTTTAAATGATAAAATTTCCCTCATTTTCGCCTTGATTAATATGTCGTTAAATAAGGCGAATTTTATCATTTTAAGAAGGTGGTGCCCATCAAGAAATTTGAATTAAAAAAAGTAGCCTACTGGCTACACTGGGTCCTGGTGTTCCAAGAGTGCTGCCAGCGGATAAGGCGGGCAGTGTTCTCATTTCAAAGATTCTCGAGAGAGTGTTAACCCTTTCAAGCGCAGTGTTCCCACGGCGTGACCCCCTAATTTTAATTCCAAACTTACACACGACACCAAGAATATTTTAATAAAATTGTGCATTCATAGTAAATACGTAAAAATACAAGTTTTTATTTTCGAAGAAGTTCATTTGTAAATTCCGGTGTCAGTCAATCATTTCATCATTTTACGAACCTTTTTGTAATATAATTCTTAAAATGATTCCCCTTACTGAGACAGGAAGGCGTTTCCGACCCGGCATTCCTGTTTGATTTTGAGTCGTCTAGGTGTACCCTACATCCCCTCGAAGTTTGTAACATCTTAGCTGTGACCCCCTGTATAATTAATCCCCAATTATACATTATATTGTATATTTGTCATACTCATCTATAATATTTTATCTTAGAATAAACAAATATCACTTTACATCATTCACATACAATACTCAGTTTACAACCATATAGATAGAATCCATAATTTTGAATCACCTTGTATTCAGGAGTTATCCATAGTCTATTTTTGTATATTACTTTTTTGTAATTTAGTCGAAATATTAGAAAAAAATTTCAAAATCTGTTTTGTATAACTAAATTTCTAAATTTATGTATTACATCCTGATTATTAAATCCCACATGCAAAATTCCATATTTCTTTCAAACTGAGGGTCATATATTAGAATATGATAAAGATGCCTTTTAAAAACTTCATTTCGGAAGTATAAGCCACACCCAATTTCCTCGCGCTAAATCTTCTTCCTGCTATAGCAACTGATTCTTCAATTTTTGACAGCACACTGCCTCAACCTCTTTTAGATTCTATACATTAATTAAGTAATTGTTCCGAATAAAAGGGTGTGGTAAGCTGAATATCCTGCATTACTGGCACCAAACTTTAAATCTCTTTCATTTAATTTATTATTTTAAGAAAATGCTGTAAAATACAATCTACGAAAACATACATTTTTGACATTTTCAGCGCATAAATCTTCAGCACATGAATATTTTTTGTACTTAAATGTATTCAAAAGTATATTAAATGTACAGTTTGTTTTCATTTTATTTTCGAAAAACGTTTAAGTCATATTTATGAGCAGAATGTGAATAAATATTATGTTATTTAAATATAAAATATTGCTGTTAATAAATTATTTTCCTTCGAAACACAATACATACGCCTAACATTATGTTATATATATATATATATATATATATATATATATATATATATATATATATGTCTATATATATAGACGTCATACGTATGTTATATACATATACATATATATATATATATATATATATATATATACGTCATACGTATGTTATATATATATATATATCAGAGTTTCCCCCCAGACAATTTCAGAAGGGTGCAGCACCCTACCTGCTCTTTGGTTTACAAAATAGCACCCTTCTTGTCCCTCATAAAAATAATTAGCACTCTTCTTGCCCCTCAGTAACAAAAGTGCCCTTTCTCCTTTTTGCATTGAAAAATTTTCTTTCATAGTAAAAATTGACTCAATGTTGTATTAAAAAGAGTACCCTGAGTTTTAAATATCAAAAGTGGTATTACAAACCAAAAGAATACCTTTAACAATTAAAAAAGTGCCAAGAATCTGAAAAGTGCTTTCAAGAATCCAAAAAGTGCCCTTAAGAATAGCAAAGTGCCCTTTTCACACCAGCAGCACCCTGCCCTTTTTTAAACCTGGCGGAAACTCTGTATGTATATATAATATATACATACGTCATAGTAGCATGACTTTATGTTTAGCATGACTTTATATATATACTCCAAATATTATATTATTTAAATGCTTTTAATAAAGAACTGTCGTTTCGGTACAAGATATATACGTCTATTTTTTAATATAGGGTGTCCATAAACGAATGCCCCAGTTTCATTGGTATATTACAACAGTTTAATTTATACTATTTACAACAAACCATATGTCAAATTGATGATAACCTAACCTAGTTTTTCTTACAAATGTTCAATATGTGCATCTTTTTTATACGACACACATCCAACCTAAAGTCCAATTCTTCCCATATTTCGGTTAGCAAGTTCCGAGTAATGGAAGCAAGAGCCTCTTCAATTCTGTGTCTCAACTCTAGCAAATCATTAGGTAGCGACGGAACGTAGAAGCGATCTTTTATAAAGCCCCAAAGGAAAAAATCGCATGGTGTTATGTAAGGTGAGCGTAGAGACCAGGAAAAAATATCTCTGTCGTCACGAACATTACGATTAATTTAACGGTTAGGTACTTTGATTTTCACTGTTAATGCACTTATACACGGTAAAGACGACCGACACTCTAAAACGCTTACACTTTATACTATTAATATTTATAACAGGGAATTTCTTTTACGGACATTCTGTATTATTATTTTAATAGTATTCTTCGCTTTACAAAATCTGCAAATTTCTGTCCTTAACCCTTTAACGGATAAATCACTTCAATTGCTAAGATGTTGAAATAAATGATTGACACAGGAAATTATGAACAAATTTATTTTTATATAACAAAAAAGCGATTTTTCATATATATATATATATACATAATAAATGAAAAACATTTCTATTAAAATTCTGCTGTCATTGTTGAGTTTCGTAATTAAAGTTTTGTGGTTTCGTGGGGAAACCAATGAACGTTAAAGGGTTAAATAAGACGAAGAATAATACAATTTAAATTTAGCTGGGCCAATTGTTTCTCTGATGCGCCACTTTTCTATTATTATTATATGCATAAATCTATCAGGCATAACATTAAAAAGAACTCTTATTGATAGAAATAAAGATTTTTTTGTTTGTTTGAGTAAAATTTAAGGAGAAACACACCAAAAAATAGCAATTATAATTTTTAAAAAATCACTCGACTTTCATAACATTTTACAGAATACCATCGATTCAGAACAAATCAGCTAGATGCGAAAACTGAACCTTTTGTTTTCAAAGTGAAGACGTTACCTTACGACCATTAATGTTTGATTACACTAACGCAGTATTATTCGCATATAGTGTGTCCCATTTCTTTTGTAATTTTACCTATGGAATTCGTAAAATATTTTAAATGTTAAATGTGTTTTAAAAAAGGTTTAAACACATAATCCCTCCACCTTCTTGTTTGCCGATCTGTCCAGTCATTATGACAGATGTCCGGAAAATAGTCGCTAAATGGGAGGCCAATTTAAAGAACCGTGTTGAAGCTATCTTGTTCAATCACACATATACATTTCCAGATTGTTACACTGAATGCATCTACTTTATTCCGAGCTTTACGTGTAATCTGTTATTAGTGTATTTCAGTAACAAACAAATGGATTTTTCATTGCTAAACTGAGCGTCTAGTCGACAAAGTGAAAAATGTCCCCAGCCGGGAATCGAACCCGGGACCCCAGAATAGCGCTCTGATGCTCTACCACTGAGCTATAAGGACCGATACCCTAACTCGGCATCTCTTACACTTATAAAGGGTGTCCGAAAAGTCTGGAAACGGTCAAATAACTCGAGAAATATACATCGGATTGAAAAACGGCAAAATGCATGTTTAATATTTTTGAAAAACCTATTTAGGGATATGAAAGTTCCCCCCCCCAACTTTGCCCCCCCCCGGGGAGAGAGGGGCAACTTTGAAATCTTAAATGATGACCCCCATTTTTATTGCAGATTCGGATTCTACGAGAAAAATATGTAACTTTTGTATTGAACATTTTCTTCGAAACATTGTAGATGGCGCTGTAATCGAGTGCAATGCTGTGAGAATCGTTTACCATTGCAATGTCTGGAAACGCTCGAATAACTCGAGAAATATGCATCGTATTGAAAAACGGAAAAATGCATGTTCAATAGTTTTGAAAAATCTATTTAGGGATATCAAAGTTGCCATTTTTCTAAAATATTAAACACTTATTTTACCGTTTTTCAATCTGATGTATATTTTTCGAGTTATTGGAGCGTTTCCAGACATTGAATGGTAACGATTCTCACAGCATTGCATTCGATTACAGCGCCATGTTTCAAAGAAAATGTTCAGTACAAAAGTTATGCATTTTTTTCTGTAGAATCCGAATCTGCAATAAAAAATCGGGGTCATCATTTAGGATTTCAAAATTGCTCGCCTTTCTCCCCCTGATGGTGAAGTTGGGAGGGCAACTTTCATATCCCTAATTATATTTTTCAAAAATATTAAACATGCATTTTTCCGTTTTTCAATCCGATGTATATTTCTCGAGTTATTTGACCGTTTCCTGACTTTTCGGACACCCTGTATATGTCGCAAAGGCTTCAACCACAGCACAAGATGCAAACTGCCATCCAGAGCACACAACCCTGTAGCAAATTTTAGACGACTATATTCACAACACGTCCAGCATAGTCAACACATACCAGTGAATTCCAATGTCATATAATTCCTCATACGGTGGAGTTTCTCAAAAATAGTAATTAACTTCACATTTGTAGGCATAAATATAAATAAATAAATCGGAAAAAATGTCAAGAATTGAAAAACTCGCATAATTAAGAAATTTCTTGGAAGATAACCAAATATTTCTATATAAGAAGATTGTTTTTATTAGATATATTTGTTAGATACTAAATTTAACAAAATATTTATTTATATAGACAGAAAAACGAATTCTAAGTTATAAAATTAGAGAAACTTTTGTTCACTTTTCTGTATTTCTATTAATTAAAACTGGTTATAGAAATCGAAATTTAAGACATACTTAGTCATGCTAACTTGTGGGCGACAGAAGCAAAATAAATGCATAAAACACTAACGAAGCTCATATTATACCAATGAATACAAAATGAATTAACCTCAGATAATTAACTTAATATTTTTATATAGCTACACAGAATCATGTAACTTATTCTGAGTTTTGGATGTAATTTATTAATAATTTATTTCATTTTCCCTTGTTTTTGGTGGACCAGTCTTTGATTGATCGAAAGACGTTAGCTACGCTGAACACTAGAGGGCGGTAACAGCTTAATCTCTGTTTTACCCTCTGGGGACAATTATTAAACTTTCATTACTTCTTTCGTAATCACTTACGTTATTCCTCACATGCTTTGGTAGTTCACCTTTTATATGTATTTAATGAGCTATTCTGTCTTATCCAATTTCGATACGCTTAAGGCAATTTTCGAAATCATATAGGATAAGTAACTAACACGTTAAGCCATAATATATGGTTTCTTAGAAATTTTTATGAGATTGGTTAATGAGTTTTAGATTATATTAAAATTAAATAGATGCTGAAGAATTCAATAATTTAAAATCCTCTGAGAAGTAATATATGATATCGTTTAGGATAAATCGTTTCTAAGATTATCGGAATGTACTTTAATTTTAGCAATTTTATTAACATTGCCAATTTAAAATAAATTTGTTTGAATGAGCGAGGACGAACATTTTTGTTATTGGTTTAGTCAATATTTATATAATACCAATCAAGTAAATTTGTTTAATTCTGAAAGTAATTTATATTTTTATTTGAAATATTATTAGAGTTGCATGAATGAAAGAAATCATTAACATAGTAAATCAATAAAGTAATACACGCATCTGCGTAGGATAAATTGTTCTCTTATATACAAAGATGTATTGTGATAAAAATGTTGTATTTCTTCGAAAAATAGTAAGTAGGATCAAATTTGTAGCTGGAAAAATAAATAAATAAATGTGATTAAATATCAGGGATTGAAAGTCTCCTCTATTTTAGAATTTACTTTAAATATAATCAAATCTTTCTCAAAAAGTAGATTATTTTCATTGGATAGATTTGTTATTAATAATGTATTTGAGTACAATATTTAATAATGTATTTGAGTGCAATATTTATATGTATTGAAATGAAGAAAACGAGTTTTAAGTTCTAGAATTTTAAAAATATATATCTTTAGTTTCTTACATTTTTCTGTTTTTTTCAAAATGTAAAACAAGAAAGAACGAGAGCAAAAATACCCAATCAAACGACTGAACCACGGTATTTAGATACGGGTGAAACCTTTACGTGTGGATGAAGATCCATTTTAAATTGTTTAAAATTTTGAAAATATTGATTAATTTTGACAAAATACGAAAATTTAACAAAATATATACAAAATTACCTGTTAAATAATTTTGTTACAAAATAAGTAAAAAAAAAAATGAAAAAACTAATCATAATCAGTTTGTAGTCAGTGATTGGCAATAACAGCAAAATAACAATAATCTGAATAATAAAACGATCAATAAGATTTTCAAATTCAGCATAACAATGATTGTAATGATTGATGCAATAAATATTTATTTAGATTAAAAATTAAATTGACACTATTATATTATTGGTGAAATTATTTTGTTTTTTATATATTTAAAAAAAGATGTATTATTCAAATATTGTCCCCATTTCATAGTTGATTATTTCGATTAATTTATGAATATGATATGGAAATTTGTTATAATGTCGATGACATTATTATTTATATACATATTAAAAAAATTAAATTTTATTAAAATGTAACCATTTCATAACTGATATTTTGATATAATATAAGAAAAAAAAATGAAAAAACAAATCGTAATCAGTTTGTAGTTAATGATAATGACAATAACAGCAAAATAACAATAATCTGAATAATATAAAAATCAATAAGATTTTCAAATTCAGCATAAAGGTGCATGTAATGAGTGATGCAATAAATATTTAGCTAAAAATTTAAATTGACACTATTATATTACTGGGGACATTATTTTGTTTTTTATATATTTAAAAAAGAAGATGTATTATTCAAATACTGTCCCCATTTCATTGTTGATTATTTCGATTAACTTATAAATGTGATAAAAAATTTGTTATAATGTCGACGACATTATTATTTACATACATATTAAAAAAAAAAAATTATTAAAATGTAACCATTTCATAACTGATATTTTCATAAACTTATAAATGATTAAGTAACAGAGTCTATAAGGACCCAATTGAAAGAAGTATTGAATTAGGCTATTTTGTAGTCGCCAAAAGGAAATTAAATGTATAAAACACTAACAAAACTTGCATAAATACAAAAATTATTTACTTGAGTTAATTAACTTATTTTTTCTATAGTGCTACACACATTGCATATACTTTATTCAGGCTTTTTGTGTAATTTATTATTAATTTATTTCAATTTCCCTGTTTTCGGTCGACCTTTCATTGATTGATCGAATGACGTTACTTTGCGCTGACCACCAGAGGGCGGTGACAGTTTAATATATATATATATATTTTCTTACCCTCTGGAGACAATAATTCAACCTTCACTTCCTTGGTCGTAATCACGTACTTTGTTCCTAACATACTTTATTAGTTCACCTTTTATATTTATTTAATGAGCAATTCAGTCTCATCCAATTTCGATGTGCTTAAGGCGGTGTTCGGTATCATACAAGATAAACAACTAACTTGTTTAATCGTAAATTCTTTGAAAGTTTTATGAAACTGCGTTTAATGAGATTTAGGTACTCATTTTAAAGTGTCACTGATGTTGAAAAATAATTTAGAATCCGCTGTAAAAGAATTTGTTCTTTCGTTTCGGATAAATGATTTTATATCCTATGTAAGATTATTGGAAAACATTTTGATTTCGGAATTTTCTTTAAAATTGCTAATTTGATAGTAAATTTTCAGATTAAAATGAGATTCAAACCGCGAAGTAAAAAATTGTTATTGATGTATCCATTTATTCTAAATAGGAATTATACGCACAAATTCTATTAGTTCAGTTTTGAGAGTAATTTAATTTTTTATTTGAAATATTATTAGTGCTGTTATAAGGATGTCATGATTACCAGAGTAAATTAATAAAATAATAAAAACATGCATCTGTTTAACCCTTTAACGGACATTGGTTTCCCTACGAAACCACAAAATTTAAATTACGAAATTCAACAATGACAGCAGAATTTTAATAGAAATGTTTTTTATTTATTATGCATGTGAAATATCGCTTTTTTTTTTTTATTATATAAAAATAAATTTGTTCATAATTTCCGGTGTCAATCATTTATTTCAACATTTTAGTAATTGAAGTGGTTATACGTTAAAGGGTTAAGATAAATGAATTAAATATTTAAAAAGAACTTGGAGAATAATGTATTGCTTGTCTATAGAAGAATAGTAATTTGTTTCAATAAATAAAAATAAGTAAATTGTGATCAATGTCAAGAAGTAAAAGCGTCATCTAATTAAGAATTTTTTTGAAAATAACAATGTATTTCTACATAAGTAGATTATTTTCATTGGATATACAGGGTGATTATAATTAAAGTCTCACTCTCAAAATGTTGTAAAAAAGGAACGACTGGTCAGAATGACTTCAAATTTGAACTGAATATATTGGAAGAAGGGGAAAACGGTATGGCATAAGAAAAGAAAAAGTTCGAAAGTGTACAACTAGATGGCGCTGTAAGCGGCATACTATGCAAATTAAAAAACACTCATGCGGATTTAAAAAGCAAATCATTATACGCTTTATATGCTCTTTTTGGCTCAAGAACAATTAAAAACGGTTTTCTCCCTTCCAATGTAGTACAACCTTGCCGTAGTGGATGGGCTTTGCACTAACAGTACCACAACTTTTGACTGATTTGGAAGTCATTTTTTTCGCCACAGAACCGAAACACTCATGCACTGGGGTGCAAAAATCTAGGCTCCAATGAGCCGATTCCCACAACTAAATTTTTAGTATTCTTCGCCTAATAAGAATACTGATAAAATATAGGCGAAGTATACGAATAAAATTTGACGAAGAATACTAATAAAATTTAGTGGTGAGAATCAATCCATCGGCGACTAGATTTTTGCACACCTGCTCATGCACATTGAACAGTATCCGTCGTATTTCGATTAAAAATGTCACTTGCAACTGAATCCACTGTCGTTATTCCGCTTACACCACCATCTCTTGGTAGACTTTGGGACTTTTTATTTCTTATGCCATACCGTTTCCCTCTTCTTCCAGTATATTCAGCTCAAATTTGAAATCAGTCTGACCAGTGGTTCCTTTTTTTTCAGAAATTTGAAAGTGGGACTTTAATTACAATTACCCTGTATTTGTTACTTGGATTATATTTAATACAATATTTACTTGTATTGAAAGTTTAAAAAAAAAAGAGAAAAAAAAAAGAAAAAGTAAACGAATTTTAAGTTCTAGAATCAAAAAAAAATTTATATTTCTACATTTTTCTGTATTTAAGTCGAGGCAATAGGGAATTTTACATGGCAAAATGATTGGTAGTTCTGCAAATCGACTTACTTTCTGTTTTTGGGTTCACTGAATCCGACTTTGTAACTTCCCTCCAAAATTTCATTTGGCAACCCCCCGAATTTTGACAAATCTCCTCAAAAAATAGATTTTTTGAAAAAAATTTGTTTTTGTAATTGTTTTGGGGAAAAAAATACATTGAAATTCAAAAAGTGGACAAAATTTGCAACAAAAAAGCTATATTAAATTTTGAAATGGGATGAACAAGAAGGGGGTCGTAGTCTCGGAACATGATTGGAGGGGAGCGCGATCATGCAGAAACTCCGCAGTGACTCGCTTATCTCCGATTTTACGTCATAAAAGTCACTGTCTTGTGGACCTACTACGAGTAGAGACTTGGAAAACACCTTCTTTTATATGAGTCCATTTTATGAAAGGTATGTTTGTTGAAACTGGACTCCGCCATTTGGTTTCTGAAATAATTTTTCTTTGGTTATATTTTTATTGAATCTTTCTACTGAATCTTTTACTGAAATAGTTTTTCATGAATATTTTATCTTTTACTATGGAATCTAATATTAATCTAAAAATAAATCATATACAATTCACATAAAATTTTAAACAAACATTTTAATCCTAATATTTAAATTCTAATTGAAAAAAAGAGGTGATCCGCTAGTCATTACAAGACAATTCTGTGTCGTAGTATTATTTTTTAGACTGTGCTAGTCATATTTGTTCGAGCAGTGAATAATTCCAAAAAGTAATCTTTTTCATGCCTACAAAATACCTCAAGGGGCTTGCGCGATTTGCCATTCACTATTAATCCGTAACCCATTCAAACTTTATTTAAAATTTTCATACATAAAATTCCCGCGTTTCTTTAACAGACCTACCGTTATAAAGAAAAGAAAGAAAGAAAGAAAAAAAAATATATCTGAGTCATATTTCTTATAGATCAGACAATTCGAAGACATAGACTGTTTTTTATTTTGCACATTATACTAAAAAAATGCATTCTGTGTAAAACGTATGGACTCTATTGAGATTTTTTTCAGAATTATAAGCTGAAATACATTACCTTTACAGTATACAGATATCAATAAGACTCATTCATTTTCCACTGGGGAATATGCTCATCGGCAGAACACACACAGGATTCTCAAATGGCGTCAAATATAGAATAGGTTTTGCATGTTCTATACATGCAGTACTTTTATAGGGCACATTGTGAAGGGTTTCAATACCTATAAAGTGTAACCATTCGATTTTTGTAAAGGACTCCCTTAACATAATTTTTTAACTATCCAATTTTTGTGAAAGAAACTTTCCATTTTAAACATGGGATCGTTCTAAATTTTTGCGAAGGTTCCCTGTAACTTTTAACTATTTCAATTTTATTTTTCACATTACACACACACACACACACACACACACACACACACAAAAAAAAAAAAAAAAAAAAAAAAAAAAAACTATTCTATCTTTTAAGTTATTTGATAATTCTGTGTGTGTTCTGCCGATGAGCAAAGTAGAACTATTTTTTTCATTTTTCGTATAAGCTATATGTGTATGTTTACAAGGACCATTGTGAAGGTCCCTGTATTTTTTACTCTAACCTATGTAGAATTTTTGTGAACATAACTCATAACGATGTGCATGCTGTAACTTTAGCATCGCTTGAATCCATTGGATTTTTGTGAAGGGTTCTGTAGAGAACTTGAGTCTTTTTATTAAAAACGGAATCTATCCAATTTTTGTGAAGGGGTATTTATATAACGTAGGTCTTTTCATTCTATTTTTGTGAAGGCCTCTGTATCTTGACCCTCACTCTTATCTAAAAAAAAGCAGGGAGAGGGGAGGAACTAATTTCTCCGTAACATAACGTGTAATCATTGGACTTTTGTGAAAGGGCTTTTTTATTCAAACAGTGCTCGTATCCCAAATTTTGTGAATAATTTTTTGAACATAATTTTTACTCTAACGCGTGTGCATTTCAGTTTCTTTTTCATGGGCGTCTGTATTTTGAACATAATTTTTACACTAACGCGTGCGCATTTTAGATTATTATTATTATTATTATTATTATTATTATTATTATTATTATTATTATTATTATTAATGGGTACCTGTATTTTGAACATAACTCAGCCTCACTTGAACTCCTACTTTCGATTCTGAATCCATATTTGACACCCAACTCTAACACAGTCCAAAAATCTTATCTCCTCGAAAAAAAAAGGAGGGATGAACATCAAAAAGTGGCGAACAATCCTTATCGTGCTGTAACACTCTTCTTATATTATCGATAAAATCCGTAGTCCAAAGTGGAAGCATCGCCGAAATCCACTAAAATTCACCCTCAAAAGTGGGGGCGGCGCATAAATACACCAAGATCCATTGTTGGGATCTACTAAGATCCACAATCCACCTACCCCCTTAATACAGTGTTTTCATAACGGCATTTATACCCTACACAACGATGTGGGTCGTTAAGCGGAATTGCGTAACGTAGTGCACGCAACGACGGGGCCCACGTTCCGAGGCCTCCCCCCCCCCTACTTCCCCGTCCATCCTACATCATAATGTCACGTATCTTATTTGTTGCAAAATTTGTCTACTTTCTGAATTTTTAGACACTGTTTCTCTAAAATAATAAAAAAATTAAATTAAAATTAAATAAATAAATAAATAAATATATAAATAAAACTTTTTTGGAGGGCATTTTACCAAAATGTGAGGGGTTTGCAGGGGGAAATTTTGGTGGGAAGTTAAAAATTCGGATTCAGTGACCCAAAAAACATAAAGTAAGCTTTTTTCCAGAACTACCATACATTTTTCTAGGTAGAGCCCCTATACGGTCTGGTCTCTACTGCCTAGACTAATAAGAATCCGGATTTAAGATATACTTACTCACGCGAACTTGTGGTCGACAAAAGGAAATTAAATGCATAAAACATTAGCGAAGCTCGCATTAAATAAATCAGTACAAAATGAATTTAGCTCAGATAATTAACTGAAAAAATGCATGTATGACTATTTGTTACCCGTGACATGGTTCAAGCAACATTTAAAGATGTATAAATGTATTAATTAAGCGAAAATTTTAAATCAAGATAATTACAAATATATAAAATTAACTTACCCTATCAGGGTTCGTACGTTTTTACTACAATTTTTTTATTAATAATTATTAACGAATGTTTCTATTTAATATTTAAATAGCAGAAATAGCAGACGCCTCGTTTAATTGTACGATCTGTGATTTTTTTTCTGCATTTAAGCAAAGCAAAAAATTCTGTTAAAAATTTTTGGTAAAAGCGTTCGAACCCTGTCTATATTATAATTTATAGAAAAATACTTCTAATGATCCCTATTTGTATATTTTTCTTTATATATATATAGGATCATTTAAATTTTTTTCACGATTTTGAAATTTCATGCCCTTTCTCGAAAATTATTTGCGGAATAAATTTATATCCTTGTTATTCTATAATTTATATTTATTCCATTTAACATTTATTTCGTTTATGAATATTTATTTAATTTATGTGTTCGTGTCAAAGAACGTCGTTCGTTTAACCTGGGAGAAATTGCGCATACCGAGGATATGAATGGATTTTCCTTTGTCACCAATAAATACAAATAATAACTGACGCCCTATTTTGTTGGAGACAATTGTTACAATTTCGGCGATAAAGTAATTTGAAAATTACCTTACGAATAACAGTGGTTACATTTTTAAAAACTATACGCACCCTGGGTGGGGTATGTTAAACCTGGCGCGACTACTTCCGGGTTAAAGTTATTATTTTAGTAAATATGTTTGAGAATATTTGATAATTAACAGGTGACTTCAGACATCAGAACTGACTTTGAATGATTAGAATTATCGAAATAAAAACAACATGTAGCATTGTGTTTCTATTCCAAAACACCTCACATCTTGAACAAAAGGGAGATATATCATATTTAAAAAAAGAAATTAAAGCGTATTGGACTATAAAAGTTAAGAAAATATTAAGAAAAATACCAAAAATACCTTTAACTCTGATATATATTTTGCGCTTTTATTGCGCAGCTCCATACTTTTAATGTCTGTATATTTACTTAGAATATCAAAATTTTTATCTCGCTTCATAGACCCCCCCCCCCCCCCCAAAGCCGAAATGGTTATTTGTTAAGCAATACAGTGGCTTATTATTTTCAATCACGAAAAATGTCTGTAATTATGAAAAAAAAAAAAAACATTATAATTATGAATAAACATTGGCATGTCTAATGTTGTGTTGTAATTTAGGATTAAGTATGTGTATTAGGATTAAGTTTGGCAGGAATATACTTGAATGTAAGACAGAGATTACCTTGTAGAGATATTTCTAACTATTGATTTATATATTTTAAAATTTAAAGGAATTAAGTATAAAAAATGTATAGTAATTGACTAATAACCGATATTATGTATTGGCTTTTCCCTCCCGCTTTTCCATAATTATGGTGCGTTTAAAAAAATAGAGGTGGGCGATGAGGGAGAATTTCTTGCGTAAGTAATGTTATCGCATCTTCTTTGAATTTCACGGGAACGATGTCACAGGGAAGTCCTTATCTCAAATGAAAATTATATACTAACAACTTTTACGTCGACATTAACATGTTTATTAAATTTACGATAAAAGGATATTAGACTTGAGGACGGTGAATTCTGTGGAATTATTTTTAATTGTTATAAAATATTAATATTTATCATAAAAAAACCAACATATGATTTAAATTATGACGGAAATTTTACCAGGGACTAATGCGGATCTGTTTTTTTTTAATGAATTTATTTCATGAATCATTTATAGATATGCATTTCTATATATTTAAAATAAGAAAGCAATATAGAAATACAAAATTATTGTAAATTTAAAAAACATATAAAACGTTACTTTTCTTAAATACCAAAATTCAACTAAGAAATTATGTTTAGAATTAACAGAATTTGCTAAAATTATATTTTAAAATAATGAGATTTGTTAATGCAAAACTACATTTCTCAAAATTATATTGTTCTTTGATTTTGTTTTTAATTTCGAAGCTTGTGAAATAAAAATGACGCCACTTTGAGAAACTTGTAAAAATAATAATAGTTTTTTTTATTATTATTATAATTAAAATAAATCGTTTAGACGAAACAATTTATACGCAACTTTTAGCTGATAAACTATTTTAATTTTAACACTGTTGTGAAACGTTATTAGGGTTCGTACGCCATTTACAACAATTTTTAATTAAATTTTTCGCCTTATTTAAATTCAGAAAAGTATAGCAAAACCTGCAATTAAACGAGGTGGCTGCAAGGTCTGCTATTTAAATATTAAATAGAAAAATTCTACTAAAACATTGTGGAAAAAGTACGAACACTGGTTTTAACAGCCATTCTTCAAAAATAACTGATTGAAAATAATATATGCTTTTTCTTTAAATACTTACTCATGCTAATACATAGTCGGCAATAGAAAATTAAATGTATCAAACACTATCGGAAATAACATTAAACCAATGAATATAAAATGCAGTTACCTCAGTTAATTAACTCAACATTTTTATATTGCAACACACATTGCATATACCTTATTCTGGGCACTGTGTATAATTTATAATTTATTTATTTCTTTGTCTGTTATTTTCGGTCAACCGTTTCTTGATTGCTCGAATGACGTTAGTTACGCTCACCACTAGAGGGCGGGAAACACCATAATATATTTTTTTACCCTCTAGGGACAATTATTCAACTTTCATTACTTCGGTCATAATCACGTAAGTTGTTTGTATCAAACTTTGGTTGTTCCCCATTTATATTTATTTAATGAGCTATTCAGTCTTACGTATTTTCGATTTTTTAAAGGCAATTTTTGTAACCATATAGAAATAATAACTATCTTGTTAAACCACACATTATTGTTTATTTGAAAGTTTTGTGAAATTAAGCTTAAAGAGTTTTAGATACTATTAAAATAAATATATGCTGGAGAATTTAATGATTTATAATCCTCTGAGAATGAAAATGTGATTTCGTTTAGGATAAATGATGGAATGTATTTTAATTTCGGCATTTTTATTAAAATTGCTAATTTAAAATAAATTTGTTTTAAATAAATTGGAATGAGGATGTACATTATTTTTATGTGTTTAGTCAATATTTATAAAATACCAACCAAGCGAATTCGTTCAGTTTTGAAATTAAGTTAAAATTTTATTTGTAATTTTATTAGTGTTGCAATAGTGGATTAATCATTACCAGAGTAAATCAATAAGTAATAAATGCATCTGTTTAGGATAATTTCTTTTCTTATATAGAAATATTATTAGGGAAAATAAGGTTGTAGTTATTTGCAAAATATTAATTTGAATCACATTTGTAGCTGTAAGAATAAATAAATAAATGAGAACAAATGTTAGGGATTGAAAGGTTCCTCTAATTACGATTCTTCCTGGGAAAGAAAAGGGAGATCAAAAGTAGATTATATTTATTTCTCAAAAGTAGATTATATTTATTGGATAGATTTGTTACTTATAATGTATTTCAGTTCAATATCTATAGGTACAGTCGTGGAAAAAAACTGGACACCCCACACTAAGTCTGCAACAAATTATAGTAGATGGAAGTGACTGGTACCAAACGATTGGAAATAAAGTCTACTTTTAAATTATGTATCTAAAATTTGCTTAAGAGGCCATCTACGTATTAAAACCAGCCTAAACATTATTGTTTTCAATGGCAACACCCAATTTTGACACGATATTTTAATCTTGGGTTCACACTATGCCTAGATACCAAATTTCAAGTCATTTGGATGATACGTTTTTGAATTATAAACATTCAAATTTTCGAGCTTCTAATGTTAAATTACATTTTCATATTTTTATTAATATCTCCTGAGATTATAATTCTAATGTGTTATTTTTTTTTTGTTATAATACTAAAAAGCCCAAACATAAATATGTCAAATTTGTAATTTTTTTAATTTTATAATATGAATTATGAATTATGAAATTAATATTCGAAAAAATTATGAATTGCAACCTTCAATTTTTTTGATGGATTTACATTTATTATATCCCACTTTATGCGTGTTCAAAATTTCAAAATTTTCTTCAAAGTAGTTTTCAAATAATGTATAAAAACGGCAAGATGCTGCTTTAAGTGGCCGTCTATGATGTAAATTAAAGCATAATTTGAACAGGTATGCGCTCCGACTCCAATGACCGATTGTCACCACTAAATTTTAGTAGTATTTGTCACCTTATTTAAGGACAGAATTTCTGAAATTCAATACGGTGGAGAATACTATTAAAATTTAGTGGTAAAAATCATACATTTGGGTCGGAGCGCTCTCATCCCTGTTTGAAAAAAATATTTTACACATACGCTGGGATTACAGTGCATTGATAAACTTATAGCGTAAGCACCGCCCCTTGAATACTAGGCCTGCTCGCTGAAATAAAATGGCTGCTGCCGCAGGCGGAATCGTTTGTACGGTCCCTCGAACTTCAACACCAATAATATCTAAAAGTTATCTTTCACTTATTTGATCTCCGAAAAACAAGACGAAGAAAACTTTTAGAAATTATTGGTGTGGAATTTCAAGAACCGTTCAAATGCTGAAAAAAAAATCGGCCTGCGATAGCCGCCATTGTTGTCAGCGCTCAGGCCTAGTATTCAGGGGGCGGTGGCGTAAGTCTGTATTACGATATAAACAACGCGTAAACCGTATTTCAGTGCTTCGCGATATTACGCTAATTTGAAAGCTAGCTTAAACTGAAGCGTAAGTGAATGTACGCGCGAGCACAACAAACCTGACAACGACCTGTGATTGGAGTAAGATATCAGATAGCGAGACAACACAATCCCAGCCATTATTAGAATATATATATATACATATATATATATATATATATATATATATATATATATATATATATATATATATATATATATATATATTACTTTTTCAATGTCTACTTTTAAATTATTCATTAAAATTACGTAAAACGTATTTGCATGAGATGCATGTTTACATCATTTATGCAAATTAGTTTCGCTTTTATTTTTTAATTAATAAAGCTCATTTTTTAAAAATATGAACAGTTCTTAGAAAAAAGATAATCATTTTTGTTACCTTTAAATGAATTTATACCTTCTTATACAGTCTAATACAGCTATTTTATTTTTTCTGCGGTATATATGTTTGAAGCGAAGTTTCTTATAAATGCGTATGCGTAGTTTATTTGCTGAAATAAAATGGCCCCACAATTAACTAAATTAACGAAAGGCCAAATGATTGGTATTTGCATGCTGGAAGAAGTTTCCGTGATATAGCTAGACATTTTCAAGTGTCTGTTCAAACTGTTTCAAATTGGATTAACAGAGTGAGTTTTATATTGGCAGTTTATTGAAAAAAAACATTAGATTTACATTTAATTTATTTAAATTTAAATTAAATTTACATGACTAATTTTTTTAAGGTTTCGAAATACAAATTCGATAGACCGTCTATTTGGTAGTGGTCGGCCAAGGATCTTTTCCAATCAAGGATCTTACACATATTGGCCAAGGTACTTTTCTTTTAATTAGGTATCTACTCGTACTATTCGCAACACGCTCAAAGAAGCAAGTCTCGAAGTCGGGTGGCGGCTAAAAAACCAGCAATCACCGAAAACCAGCGACTTCAACGACTTCACTTTGCCCAAACATATGTTAACTGGGGAATAAATGAATGGAGCTCTGTTTTATTTACAGATGAAAGTTGTGTCCAGTCAGTCTCCAGTTCTTCGGTTCGAGTATACCGTCCATTGGGATTTAGGTTTCAGCCATGCTATACAAAGAATATTAAACGCAGCGGAAGAGTTACAGTTTCGGTGTGGGGCTGTATGTCGGCGCAGGGCATCGGATCTCTGTCACGCATTCGGGGACATCTAGACGGAGTATCTTATTGTGATATATTAGAACATTCAATGATCCCTGATGTTTTAGAAAACCACTTTCCAGGTGGATTTTTTCTCTTCCAACAGGTATGTATTTTTATTTATTAAATGGTATTATTAAACAATAAGGTTTTTGAAGCGTACTCTATACTATTATATATTGATATTAATAATTAAATATGTTTAAAACTATTTATTTTATAGTTTTGAGCGTCTTAAGATTATAATTTTTACTGGTTTATTTTCTCAAAATATAACCCCCCCCCCACACACACACATACTTCACTATTCAAATCCGAATTACCACTGCTTATTCTAGAATGTTACTTGATTTTTCATTAAATGAATTAGGAAAATATTTTTAAAAGCAACTTTCTGTATATGCTATGCTACTCCATTAGAATAAATTTCAGTTTTAAATAATAACTAGTTATTTTTAATCGCAATAAATATTCATTTTTTGACAGGTGTGCAGATATAAATCCTTTAATTTGTCAGCTTTGACACAAATATCATATCGATAGCGCTAAAAAACGCCTTTTCCCCCATCATTACAGAACTGAACGAAAATTTTCAATAGAAATTCAGTAATGAAAATTTGCTTTTGTTTCATGTTCAAAGATTTTAGCAGATGAATCGGTGTGAAAACAAAATGCATATAAATTATTAAAAAATAATAAAAATAACCGTTAATGTTTTAAAAAACAGTTAAGACAAAAGCTATATATATATATATATATATTATTCTATTGGATTAGAAATTTTAAAACAACGTATTTCCTTGTTTTGTGTATTTTCAGAACTTTTGCAATTGTCAGGTTGTAATCTTTTATTGAATTATAATATTTTTTACTATAAATAATAATGAAAAAACATTTAAAATTTCTTCACCTTTCAATTTATAAAAAAACGTTTCGCAAACTTTACGCTAAAATATTTGCGAATATATTTAGATAATGATTTCATTAAAAAAATGTGTTGCAAATATAAATTTCAATGTTATAGCAATCATAATTTATTAAGTATACTTCATGATTCATAATTTTGTTTAGAATTTACAGGATAATAGTCCTATCCACAGAAGTGCTATTGTTAAAATTTGGTGTGAAGAGAACGGCATAATAAATTTAGAATGGCCAAGCAATGCCGCCGACTTAAACCCAATGGAAAATGTTTCGGCTCTGTGGAAGAATGAAGTTTGCCTGGAGGGAGTTAGAACGTCTGATGAGTTATGGAGATCCGCTTCTGATGTTTGGCAAACCATTAAAAGAGATCCTGATATTGTTAACAGCCTCATCGAATCAATGCCACGCAGATTGCATGAGGTTATTGATAACAATGGTTGTTATACTTTGTATTAGCAAATCCCCCGCTCCCCTCTTCTTTTTTTAAAATTCAAGCACAAGATGCGGCTTATTAGTGGAAATTTTGCCTTTTAATTTTGTTTTTATACTAACCAGCCCATAATTTTCTTCTACTCTTTTGTTAAAGTTCTATCATTTTCTTATAATATACAGGGTGTTCCGTTAAAGGGGTCCAATATTAATAGGGGTAATAGAGGAGATCACACGGAGCATAAATCAGTATATAATGCCTGGCCGGATCTCAATAATTTTCAAGTTACAGCAAATAGAATGAAAAATCGGAAATTTGTAAAAAAACCCTCATTGCTAAACTATCGATAATGCTACATAAAAACGAAGCACATATTTAGAAAGAGCAGAAAAAATCCTACGAAATGACATAAGTTGTTTTAGAATATTGAGAATTAATGGCGAGTTACAGGCTCTGAAACAGTGAAAAAATACAAAATCAAATATTTAGCAAAATAGTTAATCGTTAATTCCAAAAATGCAACTCTACCTACATCAAGGAAAATATTATAAAATTTGGTCCATTCCGAAAGCTTTCGAAGAAGCTGACAATAAACCATATCAGTTTAATTGTATGGGAGAAATCAAGCAGTTCCCTAGTTACAACTCTGTACTGTTGCACGCTCGGAAAGAGCGAAACTCCACCCATGACGATTGTAAACACCCCGTTTTAATATCTTTCAATTATACATTTCTGATCGACCTCTATCAATACCCTTTCATTATTCAGTCTGGTCAAGTGAATGACATATTGTGCAGCTCTCGCCTTGTCTTAAAGCAAACTCCATGACTGCTGCGTTTCCTCCATGAACTTTCAGGATGATGAAGAAGAAGTACTTTTTATGCAAATTTTCTATGTGTATAGGAAGAAAAGTGTAATAAAACAGCAGTCATCAGTGGGCGTTATGTTAAAGGGAGGCTGTTGTAAGTGGGATTGTAGTAAGTTGATGTATAATATTTATGCCGGAATACTCTAACGAATAATATGCGGACATGCATCTGATGTACGGGTAAGCTCATGGAAATGCATGTCTAGCACAGCGCATGTACCGTGAGCAATTTCCAAGAAGACGTTGCCCAAGTTCGAAACTCTTCATAAAAATCGATAGACGATTACGGGAGACTGGATCGTTTAATACAGCAAGCATTGATGCAGGGAAACCTCGACATGTACGAACACCTGCAATGGAAGAAGATGTACTGAATATTTTTAAAGATAACCCCTCCACGAGTACACGAGCTGCTGCGTCTGAAGTCGGTGTTTCTCACCAAAGTGTGTGGCGTGTTCTGCGTGCAGAAAACATGCACCCCTTTCATGTGCAGCGGGTACAACTGTTATCAGTAACAGATTGTGCTCAGCGGACAGAATTCGTACGCTGGTTGCTTAATGTAACAGAAAATAATCCACAATTTCTGGAAAATATTTTATTTACTGATGAAGCAACATTTACGAGAGAGGGCGTGGTAAACACGCACAATATGCACACATGGTCATATACAAATCCGCACACTGTTTTCCCGTCGAACGCACAACAAAAGTTCAGTGTGAACATATGGGCAGGTGTCCTCGGCGATTATCTCATTGGACCATATTTACTCCCAGATGTACTCAATGGCAGTACGTACTTGGTTTTCCTACGGGATATCTTACCGCAGTTACTGCAAAATGTGCCAGCAACATTGCGCCACAATATGTGGTTTATGCACGATGGCGCACCGGCACATTTTTTCATAGGTGTTCGCAATCACCTCAATTCAACATATCCTGGGAAATGGATTGGACGCAGTGGACCTGTTGCTTGGCCTGCACGCTCTCCAGACCTCAATCCGTTAGACTTTTTTGTTTGGGGACACCTTAAATCGCTGGTGTATGAAACGCCTGTGGATACACCGGAGGATTTACTAGCGCGAATCGTTGTCGCTGCAGGAGACATTCCCAACTCCGTCGGAGTTTTTCGGCGTGTTCGCCAATCTTTACGACGTCGCTGTCGGCTGTGCGATTCTGTTAATGGGCGCAACTTCGAACACCTATTATAATAATGTCCGTTCGTCTGCCTTCCGACATTGAACTGTGCAGCGCAGGCCAGAAGACTATGCTTCACATATGTCATAAAGTACGTGGGATGTAATTCTTTATTTGTCATTTTTCTTTTATTTTCAACACTTTTTGGCACAGTATTTTGTAAGTCACAGACTGTGGTGTACTCAAATTGTAAATTACAAAGTTTGTGTGAATTAATTTAAAATTTAGTGTCTTTTTTAAATTTATAATTAATAAAATTATTATGCTATTTGTTATTATTATTTCCTATCATAAATTATGATGCACATATACATACAATAATTGTCCATGTAAAACATGTACTGAAACTTCTTGCATAGTTACAAATCGCAATATTTTTAATTATTTCCGAATTTTCACCACCAGTTTAATTTTAAGGAATTTAACTTAAGCTTTATATCAATAAAAGACCACTTTAAAATGTAGACTATTATTGTAAAGTTATTTTGGTTCATTCAACTCTTGAATAATTAAAAATGTTGCATCTCAGAAGAAGCATGATCGAAAATGTATAGTTGAGAGTAATTAAAAAGGCGGTGTTTCCAATCGTGATGGGCGGAGTTTAACCTTTGCTAGTGTCAAAGAAAGCGGAGTTGTAACTAAGAAACGGATTAATTTCTCTCACACAATTAAACCGATATGGTTCATTGTAAGCTTTTTCGAAAGTTTTCGGAATGGACCAAATTTTACTACATTTTCCTTGTTGTAGCTAGAGTTGTCTTTTTGGAATTAACGATTAACTATTTTGATGTATATTGGATTTCGTACTTTTTTCACTGTTTCAGGGCTTGTAACTCGTCAATAAATATTGCTATTTTAATACAATTGATGTCATTTTGTAGGTTTTTTTCTGCTCTTTCTAAATATGTGCTTCGTTTTTATGTAGCATTATCGATAGTTTAGCAATGAGGGTTCTTTTACAATTTTCCGAATTTTCATTCTATTTGCTGTAACTTGAAAACTATTGAGATCCGACCAGGCTTTATATACTGATTTATGCTCCATGTGATCTCCTCTATTACCCCTATTAATATTGGACCCCTTTAACGGAACACCCTGTATATATTTATATATATATAATATATATATTTATATTTGAATAAATTTCAGTACTTTAAAATTTTGGTAGCAAGTTGCTTCCATTGGTGATTTTTGATTTTATTATGTGGACTAGATTGTCCTTGTATATCATGTTTGTGTTTGGAAAAATCGAAAGAGAACATAGAAATTTAATAAAGTTTGTAAAAAATACCATATGATTATAAAACTTTGTATTTGTTTTAAATCTTTAATTTTGAAACACAGATTTAGAACATTTCAAATACATCAAATTATATAGTAGTCCATATCAATATTCAAGAAAATGTGAAGATCAGGCTAACACACAGAACAAATGTAATCTTGTAGTGTATACACCTAATTATACATTTCAATGTATTCCACAAAATAGAAAGACAAGTGAAAATGTTTTTTGTTCTTTTTAAATAGATTCCGATGATGTATTTACGACAAAAAAATAATATAATTCTTACATTTAATATCTACAAAACTTTGGTCAAAAAGGAATTTACATCATTTAAACCATTATTATATCTAAATATAATCACTTATATATTTATACATATTAATTCAATTTACTCAAATTTTGTTAAAGTGTTTGCAATATTACACTAAATGGTTGTTAGATAAAATATTCCCATGAAAGTTATTAGATTGTTATTTAAAAATGCTAATTTAATCTTTTATTAACTTTTGTATAGCAGTCAAAAATTGTAATCTTTACAAATAAGAATCGATTTTCAGTTTTTAACCCTTTAATAATGAGTTTAAATAATTTAAATTTCTCTTCTATAACTTTCTTATGTAGATCTATTCGATTACGCATGCTAATTTTTAAAAAAATTACAAGTTATTTTTATGATTTTCTGATATGTAAGTTTATTTGCCAATCGCTAGCAGTGTGCAAAACAATCTAATTTATTAAAAAATAAAAATGTGGAGTGGCAGGTTTTCTTGCCAAGCGGCATTAATGAGTTATTTGTAAATTTTCAAATGAACCAGCAGAATAGGTTTAATCATATTATTAACCCTATTTCAAAGGAAAATAACGAATGTAAAGTTAAAAGATAGATATAAATGCTTAAGTGATACAAACAGAACACAAAAAGGCTCATAAAAACATTTTTATATAATGATCGATATGTTATGAATGCGCAAACAAGTTATTATATTAGTAAACAAGCATTATCAAGATTTAACAACGATAAACAAACTATTTTGGCAAATTTTCGAAAATAAACTTATGCATCAACGTCGTTTTAATTACCTAAAATTTTGCAAGAGGTATATTTCAATTTAAAAAAAGCAATGCGGAAATATTAATTTTCACCTTTACAAGTTGACTATTTTCAGTACCTGCTTTTATTAAGTATATGATCTCGTGGTTTATGTTTTTCAAGTTTATTTTAAATAAATTGAGAGAAAAGTTTGTTTATCGGATTTAGATCTTTCCAATGGCTCCGTTTGTGCGTTCGCAACACGTCGATCATTAGATTAAAATGTTTTTATAAGCCGGTTTGTGTTCTGTTTGAACCACTTAAGCATTTATATCTATATCTTAATGATAATTAGTGATTTGATATTATGATGATGGAATGTAAAGTTATTCAGATGTCTTTTAAACGTAGATTTAATTTTATTTCTTCAAATAAACCGGAATATAAATCATACGAACATATCTCAAAACAAGACACGCCCCCCCCCCCCCCCTCCGCTCTCAATAAAAGCAATATCGGAAAAAAATGTTTTTCAAATATGCCATTAGCATTCGACTTGGGATATGTTCTGATTAAACAGTAATTTGTCTGCGTTTTTCCTGCTTTGTTTCCTTACGCTGCTTCACACTATTTTTCAGTTTAAATTTTGTACTTGAAAATATTATTCACATTTCTGCCAATAAATAAAAAAAGCGAGTTAAATACATTCAAAATCTGAGAAAAAGCTTTGTAAAAACACCTGTAAAATTTCAATCACATTCACATATTCGAAAACTATTTTAATTACAGATAATCTTATATTTTTTAAAATCGGATAATTCAACACTTGTAAACATTATTTTACTGCATATAACATTAACCGAAACTTATTTAGTGAGTAAAATGGTCATATTGGTAAAAAATAATACATTAAAAAGAGTGCCTCAATCATTCTGCAGCATTTCAACAATCGAGTACCGAACTTCAATTTGGATACAGCCCCTAAAATATGCTCATTTTAAAATAATTAATTTCTCTGAAACTAATCGTAGAAATTTCATGAAATTTGGTATCTAATCATAGTTTGAACTGCAGATTTCAAATATGTTGTCAAATTTGGGTATTGCTATTGCAAAAAACAAAGTTTGGGTGTGTTTTTATATGTAGATGGCCCCCTAAGCAAATTTTACATACATCATTTAAAAGTAGACTTTATTTCCAATCGTTTGGTACCAGTCACTTCCTTCTACTATAATTTGTTGCAGAGTTAGTGTGGGGTGTCCAGTTTTTTTTTTCCACGACTGTACCTCTCTATTATCTCGTCGACCACTTTTCATAACAAAAAACTATCGCCAAACTGTAAGATTAAACGCCAAAAATGCAGTCCCATTTACTTGACGTCAGAAGCATTATACGTGTTTGTTATGTCATCAAGTGGTTTTTAATTCGACATTTGCGTGTATTTTTCATTATGTTTTACTGATTTATTAGTTATTTCATTAATTAAAATAACAATTGTGTCCTTAAATTCTTATATTTTATTTATTTATTTAACTTGATATTCCAATATCAACGTTCTCCCGTTTATTTGGCGTTACAGTTTGGCAATAGTTTTTTGTTATAAAAACTGGTCGACGGGATAATAGAGAAGTACCTATTTATATTTATTGAATTTAAACAAAACGAATTTTAAGTTATAGAATTTAAAATATATATATATATATATCTAGTTTCTTACTTTTTTCTGCCTCTTTAAAAAAGTAAAACAGGCTATAACGGGTACGAAATACGCAACCCAGCGCCTTATCGATGGTGTTTAGAGGCTGTTAAAGCCACCAAGCGCAGAACTTCTTTTTTTTATGTTTACAACTTAAAAAAAAATATTGATAAATGTTGAAAGATTATATACAAAGCCAACTGTTAAAGTATTTTGTTATAAAATACGAAAAACATTGAAAAAATAAAACATAATCTGTTTGTAGTCAGTAATAGTTACAATAACAGCAAAATAACAAACATTTTAATAACATATAACAATCAATTGCATTTTTAAATTCAGTGTGATACTTGTAATGAATGTTATAATACTTTTTACTTTCTTCTATCTTTAAAAGAAGAAAGTATTGGATTCATGAAAATTTTCGACTTCCTGTTTTCGACGGATTTATACGTTTTAGAAGGTCCTGAACACGATTTGGCTATTTTTAGAAAATGTCTGTCTGTGACTCTGTGACTCTGTCTTTCTGTCTGTCTGTGACAAAAATTTTGTGGGCGCTCTATTCCAAATACTAATGCTCGGAATTTAATAAAACATTACATTCAGTTAGTCCCTGATATAAATTGTTGCTGATTAGTTTTTGGTAAAAATCGCCCGACAGGTGGCGCTGCTATGCAGCATTTTTCGCGATTTCCGCAATAGCTCTATCTCAAGAAATAATGCTCGGAATTTAATAAAACTTTATATTCAGTTAGTCTCTGATATAAATTGGTGCTGATTAGTTTTTGGTAAAAATCGTCCAGCAGGTGGCGCTGCTATGCAGCATTTTTCGCGATGTCCACAATAGCTCTATTTCAAGAACTAATGCTCGGGATTTAATAAAACTTTAGATTCAGTTAGTCCCTGATATAAATTGGTGCTGATTAGTTTTTGGTAAAAATCGCCCGCCAGGTGGCGCTGCTATGCAGCATTTTCTGCGATTTCCGCAATAGCTCTATCTCAAGAAATAATGCTCGGAATTTAATAAAACTTTATTATCAGTTAGTCTCTGATATAAATTGGTGCTGATTATTTTTTGGTAAAAATCGCCCAGCAGGTACCGCTGCTATGCAGCAATTTGCAGGATTTACACGATTTTAGCGATAGTCATATCTCAAGAAATAATGCACGGGATTTAATAAAACTTGAGTTTCAGTTAGACCTTGATATAAATTGGTGCTGATTCTTTTTAGTGTATGCGAAACCTGTGTTAGATAGAAGAAATTTTTGGGATTGACACATCCGACTAGTTTATATTTAAATTAGATTTACATCATAGTTATCGGTGACATTATTTTGTTTTTTATATATTTAAAGAAAAGCATAATTATTATTCAAATGTTGCCCTCATTTCTTAGTTGATTATTTTGAATAACTTGTAATAGGAATAGTAAAATTCGTTATATTGACAATAATATTATTATTGTATTTATATATTAAAAAACTAGATATCTAAAATGTAACCATTCCATTGTTGTTATTTTAATGAACTTAAAAAAGATGAATTAAAACAGGGTGTAAGGACAATATTGAAAAAGATACTTTCTCATGCTAATTTTCAGTCACCAAAAGAAAATTAAATGTATAAAACACTAACTAAATTCGCATTAAACAAATGAATACAAAATGAATTTACCTCAGATAATTAACTCATTATCTTTACATTTCTATACGCAATGCATCTACCTTATTCTGGGTTTCGTGCATAATTTATTATTAATTTACTTTATTTTCCCTTTTTTTTTCGGTCGACCGTTCTTTTGATTGATCGAATGACTTTTGCTACGATGACCACCAAATAGCGGTAAAAGCTTTATCTCTTTCTTACCCCTGAAAAGTATTATTCAACTTTCATTACTTCGGTCGTAATCACGTACTTTGTTCCTAACATGATTTACTAGTTCACCTTTAATATTTATTTAATAAGCAATTCAGTCTCATCCAATTCAGTCATTTCGATGCGCTTAAGGCAGTTTTCGGTACTATATAAGATAAATAAATAACTTGTTAAGCCGCAAATGATGGTTACTTTGAAAGTTTTATGAAATTGCGTTTAATGAGTTTTGAGTATGGTCGAAGAGATGTAGATGTTGAAGAATAATTTAGAATCCGCTGTATGTGATTTCATTTAGGATAAATGATTTTTTATATGCTATATAAGATTTTTGGAATGCATTTTAATTTCGACATTTTCTTTGAATATGTTAATTTAATAGTAATTTTTCAAAATTAAGCGGCCAGAATATGAAGATCAGAATTAAAACCTTGAAATGATGAAATGTTATTGATGTATCCGTTCAATAAAAAATTAAACTGTTTAGCAAATGGGATTTTTTTTAAGTTATAAAAGTAATTTAAGTTTTTTTTTTATTATTCGTGTTGGTAGCTCTGTTGCCAGTGGACTATTTTTTAAAATTCAGTTTTCTTGATTGACACCAGTTTTTTTTGAGAAAGTAAGATTCGGAATATTTAATGATAGATTAAATAAGGCGAAAACGAGGCGTATTATAACGTTTCAAAAAACAGGTGTCAATCAAGCAATCTGAATTTTAAAAAAGTAGCCCACTAGCAGCACTGGTTGGTAGTAAGTCATCATTACTAGAGGCTAGTTCCATGCGTGAATGCAGTGTACCGTAATTTCCGGCGTATAATCCGCAGCTCAAAGAGTCGTTTTTCGACCCAGAAATTTTATTCAATAATTGTAGTTAAATATTTACAGCGATCCTTTAAGTTACATTTTACAAAATAATATTTCTGGGTCGAAAAACGACTCTTTGAGCTGCGGATTATACGCCGGAAATTACGGTAAGTCACATAGCGGCAAAATTCTGCGATTTTTTACCACCAGTATTTTTTTTTAAATTCTTCACTGTATTGAATTGTAGTTGTATGGGGCTGAATAGGCCAAGTTATGGTCTACTATATAATACTGGAAGTCAATCATCGTAGTCATTTACATCTCTGTGACTGACGCTACATCCACGCATGGAATTAGCCTAGAATAAATTAATAAAGTAATAAATGCATCTTTTGGGAAAAATGCTTTTCTTATAAGAAAGATATTTGAGAATATTTTGTTGCATTTTTCTTTCTTTAAAAAACAGCCATTTGTTTCAAGTTTGTAGCAGTAAATATAGATAAATAAATGTTGTGATTTGACAGCTTCCTCTAATGAAAAATTTGCTTGGGAAGTGACCAAATCTTTCTATATTATTAGATTATTTTTATTAGATATATTTGTTTCTTAGATTATATTTATTACAATATTTAGTTACATTAAAACTAAAATGAAACAGATTTTATGTTCTAGAATTTAAGAAAAGTATATTTATATTTCTCAATTTTCTATCTTTCTAAAAATTAAAACAGCTATAAATATCCGAATATAAGATATAACTATTCACATTAACCTGTTGTTGACAAAAGAAAATCAAGTGCATGAAACACTAACGAATCTCGCATTAATTCGTTTGCTAGAAAATGAATGTACCTCAGGTAATTAACTCAATATTTTTATATTGTTACACATAATGCATCAACTTTATTCTAGGCACTATGTTTAATTTATAATAAATAAATTTCTTTTTCTCTTGTTTCTCCTAGACCGTTGTTTGATTGGTTAAATGACGTTCGCTATTCTGATCACTTGAGGCTGCTCACATTAATCTTTTTTTTCTTTACACCCTGGAGACAATTATTCAAGTTTCATTATTTCCGTCGTATGTTGTTCTTAACAACATTGGTTATTCATATTTTATACTTATTTAATGAGTTATTCAGTCTTAATTTATACAACAGCATTTTTTTACAGAAAATAATTTGGGTAGCATTCATATTTTTTACAGAGTCACACAAAACATAAAAGCTTATTTTTTTAAAATATGTTTTTATTTTAAAACTTATATTTTTAAGGGTGACTATACACATTTCTTGAAAATCTGTTGTTGACTTATGGGTTGCCAACACAAAGAAGAGCAAATTCAAAGTTGTCCTTTCATTTTTGTAAAAACTGGGGAATCCTCAGTTAACTGAGGTATCCTCGGTCTGGTAGACAAGTGAAGCCTTATTATTATTATTTTAATTGTTATTTAATCATTAATTTATATTAACTTAGAGTGTAAGTATGTATGTTTAGTTCAAATCTTGCTAGTCAATTTTAAACAACATTTAATTATCTGATTAAGCTGAAACTTTGAATACATATGCAATTTCCATTACAATACAATAATATAATATAAATAAATAATAAAATAAATAATAATAATAATATAAATAAAAAATAATGATAAAAATATAAATAATAATAATAATAATAATAATAATAATATATAAAAAATAATGATAAAAATATAAATAATAATAATAATATAAATAAAAAAATAATGATAATAATATAAATAATAATAATAATAATAATAATAATAATAATAATAATAATAATAATAATAATAATAATATAAATAATTAAATAAACTAAATACTTATCACTGTTTGAGTATTTTATTAGTGATGCATTCGAAAAACCAGCAAAACCTAATTAAACTCCAACGCAATAATTTTGTGCACCTAGATCATCAAAACACTCCAGTGTGCGTCGTGTCGAAGTATAATGCAGGGCTGTCGTTCATCTTCCGCACTAAAGGGACCGATTTGAGAACACCCGGAGAGGCAACCGGTTTATATCATAATATATCCAATATGCTGGAAAACAGACATCTAAATGTCCATAAATGGAGTGTATATATATATTGGATAAATAATGCAAGTATAAATCTGGATTTTATCTACTATCCGAAGACTTTAAAGCTAAAACTCTTTTCCAGGATAATAACAATATAAATTATCTGGATGTTCACATAAAATTGGGAAATGATAATTTGATTACAAGGGTTTATGACAAAAGAATAGATTTCAATTCCAAAACAAAAAATATTTTGCATTTTGATTGAAATGTGCATATTTCAGTTTTCATAAATGTGTTTACGAATAGTTTAAATCGTATTGAGATATTAAGTGCAAGGTTTGGCAATGTCATTGGCTAAATTATAAAGTGGAATACCCAGACTTTGATGCAGGGTTATCCTGTGAAATTTGTAAAGAGGAGTATGATTAATTTTACAAGGAGAAGTAAATATCAAACTGATCTGAATTCATCTTTAGATGCTAAAGGTGGTCTGGATCCGTTGTTCGTTGAAATTAGATAGGAATGGGTTCTGTTGCGTGTTGGCTCTGTGTTTCAGTTAATTGTACAATTTAATTTGGTCTCGACAGGTTAAGGAGGACGCTGCATGCATAAAAACAAGTTTTAACACTGCTGTGTTTGTCGTTAGCCATGCCTCCGACCTACTGGTTTGTTTTTCTCTGGTTTTGTTTGTCTATTTGTAATTTTGAGTTTGATTATACTGGAATTATAATTTAAGTTGGTTTTATTTTAATTATTAGGTGCATTATTGTTATTTATTTTTCGTCTAAATGGTGTGGGTGGTATGAATATTTAGAATTGAATTTGAATATATATATATATAGATAGATAGATAGAGATACACACACACACATACTTTTCGTGTATACATAATCCTGTATAATTCGATCTCAAAATTCAAGAAAAATAAAAGGGCTTTCTTTCCGTTTTAATACTAGTATTTTCCACATATTGTCTTCCCCTATTCATTCTCATCCTCATAATAAATTCCTGCGATTAAATATTATGAATATTTCAACATGGATATGGTATTCAAACGAATTCATTTATATACGGTGCTGTTCTTCTTGCAACAGTAATAATACCGTAATTTCCGGCGTATAATCCGCAGCTCAAAGAGTCGTTTTTCGACCCAGAAATATTATTTTATAAAACGTAACTTAAAAGATCGCTGTAAATATTTAAGTACAATTATTGAATAAAATTTCTGGGTCGAAAAACGACTTTTTGAGCTGCGGATTATACGCCGGAAATTACGGTACTTAAAATAAAACTTTAAATTACATCGAAAACTGAACGAATTTGGTTTGTTAATATTATTTAAATATTGACTAAACCAATAACAGTAATGCCAATTCATTATTTTCATTCTACTCAAAGAATTTTCTTTAAATTAGCAATTTTAATGAAAATGCCCTAATTAAAATGCATTTCAGTAAACTTACATCGGAAAGAAAACCATCTATCGGAAACCGAATCGCTTATTATTTCTCAGAGGATTATAAATTACAGAATTCTTCAGCATCCATTTTCCTTAAATAGTACGCAAAACTCATTAAAGAAATCTTCATAAAACGTTAAAAAGTGGTTAAAAAATTAGTTACTTACCCTATATGATATTGGAAATTTCCTTAAGTATGTAGAAAATTGATACGACTGAATACATCATTAACCCCTTAATCGTCGCGCCCTTTATGTGTAGGCTACTTTTTAAAAAATCATATTGCTTGATTACCACCAGTTTTTTAAGTAGAAATGTTCATCTTATTTAATAGACAGATAAAATAATGCAAGAATAAAGCCAATAACACTATTTTAAGAAACTGGTGGGAATCAAACAATCTGAATAAAACAGGCGTAACCTATGCTGCCCGTGAATGTCTCGGGCACGACGATTAAGGGGTTAAATGTATATAAAAGGTGAACTGCTAAAGCATGACAGGCACAACGTACAAGATTGCGATTAAAGCAATAAAGCTACATTATTGTCCCCAGAAGTTAAAACATAAATTACGCTGTTAATGTCCTCTGGTGGTCAGAGTAGGTAACGTTATTCGAACAATTAAAGCACAGTTGACTGAAAACATGCGAAAATGAAATTAATAATAAATTATACACAAAGCCTGGAATTAAATAGAAGCATTGTGTGTATCAATACGAAAATATTGAGTCAAATATCTGAGGTGAATTCATTTTATATCTATTGCTATAATACAATTTTAGTTGGTGTTTTATTCATTTAATTTTCTTTCTGTGTGCATAAGTTACCACGAGTAAGCATTTTATTTGTTAACAAACTCTTGGAGACTGTTTTACATTTTGAAATGTCAGGAAAACTGTGCAATTTTCCAATATTATTTTTCGTTATTTAATAACAGGTGAATAATCCAAATGCTGCGATTAAAAAACGATTGCAAATTATGTGATTAAAATATTAAATGGAGATTTTTTAATCAGAATAGTGGTGTCAAACTGTACAGAAATTCTAAGAAATGTAGAAACCAAAATAAAATTATCTTCGATTCTAAAAGTCATTTCTTTTCATTAAATATAAATGTGTATTGTATTAAATATACTTTAAGTAATAAATGTATCTAACTAAAATAATTTTCTTATAGAAATACTGTTTTAGTTTCTAAGGAAATGCTTAATTAGATGAGGCTTTTAAGCCCTAACATTTATTTCCATTTATTTATTTATAAATTACTGCTACAATAGTTTATTCTTTTAGAGAAATCCAAGCTTAAAGTTTAAATTAAAAATTGTTTTTAACCCTTTAGTGGGCGGTGTCCACAAAAAAGGACACCTAATTTTAATTCCAAATCCGACAAACGGCACCAAGAATATTTAATTTTTTTTCCATTACGGGGAAAATAAGCAAGTTTTTATTCTCTAATGAATTCTTTTTTAAATTCTGGTGTCAGTCCATAATTTCATCATTTTAAAAACAGACTTACTCCGCGCCGGAAAGGGTTAAATAACGTTCTTAAAGCTGTTAAAAATATTACAATTCCATAAAAATAGTTTAAACTGTTACCGCATTTTAGTGGTCACTGTGGTCCTTCCACCAAAGATGTCGCTTAATCAGTCATAGAACGGTCGACCGAAAACAAATGATAATCAATAATTTAGTAATAAGTTACATACGAAATTCAGAATAAATTAGATTTATTCTGTGTAGTAATATATATATATACAGGATGGCCAGAATTAAAATACTCCTACTCCGACCTTTCTATTTATTGAACTAATCAGTGTACAATCTTTAAATTTTGCACGTATTTTTTTCAAAACATGGAGAAACTAACTATATGAAAAACAAATTGTTGTGTAAATCACCGATATATGGCGCTATACCATTGGGCGTATGTTGAAAAGACACAAAAACACATATTATGTGAACATACCAAATATTCATGTTGGAAGGACCTTATCGACGCAGGGAATATTGCTCAATATCTTTCCTTTCTTGAAGTTTTAAAATCTGCAGTCTGTGGTCAGATTGTTCAACTGCGAATTGTAACTGGTCTGCTGAGATGTTTCTGACATACAAAGTGATATCTTCTTTCATATCTGCTTCTGTTTACGTGAAGCCGTCGATAAACAAGATTTTTTAAGTGTCCCCACAGACAAAAAATACACGTGTTAACCTGTTAACAGGGGAATATACTTTTGTTCATCTGATATGCCTGATAACCAACGGGCACACTTGCAGCAGTAAAAAAAGAATAGATTTTTTTTTCTTACTCATGGCAGAAATTTTGCAAGAATAGGGCGTTTTAATAAGAAGAAAATATCTAATATTTTTTACTGGTGGCAGTAATGCGTTCAAAATATTACAGTAGTAGTTCATGTATGACAAAATATTTCGTCATACCCAGCTAACAAGTTCAGATCCGGAGATCGAGATGACCAAGTTGTTGGAAACGCACGACTGATTACTCTGCCATTAGTGAAACGTTGCCGAAGAAACTTCTGTATACATTGTGCAATGTGTGGGGCGCTTCATCTTGCATAAAGGTAAATTGAGATTTGAAATAAGTGTACTATAAAAGTTTAGAAGATGATTTTGAACCTGTTGATCGTCTCAATGCATGCCATTGGCCCATTGCGTATGGGCTGTTCGAAAACGAAAGGTCGAAATATGTTTGTGGCTGTGAATCCAAACTAGATTGTAACTTTCGTTGCGTGGAGTGGAAACTCTTGGAATGTCGGGGTTTTTAGTTTCCCAAATGCTACATTTATGGGTGCTCACTATTCTATTGAGGTGAAAATCGCTCTACAATATCTGCCTTGGACATGATGGTTTCTTTGAAAGTTTTATGAAATTGCGTTTAATGCGTTTTGTGTAAAATTAAAGGCAAGTAGATGCTGAAAAATTCATTAATCTGTTCTCCTCTATGGAGAAATATGTAATTTTGTTTAGGCTAAAAGGTTTCATTTTAGATGTAAGAGTATTGTAAAGCTTTTTATTTTTGTTTTTTTTCTTGAAATAGCTAATTTATCGAAAACTATCGAAATAAAATGTTACAAAAGCTTGAAATGAGCATGTTTTGTTGATGTTTAACTTTAACTTTTCATACTTTCGTTTTATAGCGTCATCTATCCGTATTTCTGGAACAAAATATTCTGTAGCCAAATCCGTTTCCCCATGTCTTGAACAGTATGTTCAGAAAATTTGAAGCTTTTACACTGCGTAGTTCGATATAGGAGTGTTTTAATTAAGAGTAGGAGTGTTTTAATTCTGGCCACACGGTAATATATATATATATATATATATATATATATATATATATATATATATATATATATATATATATATAGAGAGAGAGAGAGAGAGAGAGAGAGAGAGAGAGAGAGTTGATTATCTGACTATATTTATTCAAAATTGGCGTATTTTGGGTTTTTTACTTTAACGTAGTTAATGATTATTTCCATTCTTTCAACAGCAATATAAATTGAACTAAAAGTTTAATTTATTTTCAAAATTAAATTTATTCAAAACAAAACTAAAGATTATTTCCATTCTTTCAACAGCAATATAAATTGGACTAAAAGTTTAATTTATTTTCAAAACTAAACGAATTTACTTGGTTAGTATTATTTAAAAATGGATTTAAAAGTAAACATCAACAAAATATGTTCATTTCAAACTTTTTTTTTACATTTTATTCCGATAACTTTCTATAAATTAGCAATTTTAAAGAAAATACAAAAATAAGAATCATTCCAATAATCTTACATCTGAAAAAGGAATCTTTTCCCTTAAACGAAATTACATATATCTCTATAGAGGATTATAAATTAATAAATTCTTCAGCATCTACTTTCCTTTAATTTTACACAAAATGCATTAAACGCAATTTCATAAAACTTTCAAAGAAACCATCATTTGTGACTTAACAAGTTAGTTACTTATCCTATATGATTCCGAAAATTCCCTTAAGATTATCGAAATTAGAGGAAACTGAATAGTTCATTAAATAAACATAAAAGGTGAACTACTAAAGCATGTGAGGGACAACGAACGTGATTACGACCGAAGTAATGAAAGTTGAATAATTGTCTCCATTGGAAATAAAACAGATTAAGCTGTTACCGCTCTCTGGTGGTCGGCGTAGCTGACTTATTTCTATCAATCAAATAACGGTCGACGGAAAACAAGGGAAAATGAAATAATTTAATAATAAACTACACACAAAACCTAAAATTAAGTAGCTGTATTATGCGTAGCAATATACCGTAATTTCCGGCGTATAATCCGCAGCTCAAAGAGTCGTTTTTCGACTCAGAAATTTTATTCAATAATTGTAGTTAAATATTTACAGCGATCTTTTAAGTTACATTTTATAAAATAATATTTCTGGGTCGAAAAACGACTCTTTGAGCTGCGGATTATACGCCGGAAATTACGGTATATATTTATATTTAGTTACTTATTTTACGTAAATTCATTTTGTTTTCATCGGTTTTATGTGAGCTTCGTCACTGCTTTAAATATTTAATTTTCTTTCAGTTTCCATAAGTTAAAGTTAGTATTTCTTTAAACTAGACTCGTTCAAATGTTTTTACGATTCGAAAATTCTGGTAAAATAAGGTGCGTACCTTACTACCACATTATTCTAACAGAATTTTTCGTCTTATTTAATGACAGAATTTTTTTATAAAATCTACGATTCGATAATGTGTTTGCAAAGTATGTGATTTTAACACTAAATAGAAAATTTCGAATTAAAAAAAATGATGACAAATATTATAATAATTCAATGAATGTAAGCACTTTGGAAAATGTGGAATTTGAAATAAAGGTTACTTTAATTTCAGAACGTAAAAATGTTTAACGTAGCTAATGTCGTGCCATGAATTAAAGAATGGTTGACCAAAACTATGGAAAATGAAATACGTAATTAATATTTTACATAAAAACAGAAGAATTAAGAAGGTGCTTTGTTAGTAGCAAAAAATAAAATATTAAGTTAATTATCTGATATAAATTCATTTTGTATTCAGCTTTTAAGGCGGACTTCTTTATTGGATTATGCATTTAACTTTGTTTTCTACAAACAAGTTCGAGTGAGTAAGAATTTCGTTAAACTGGATTCTTATAAGAGGTTTTACTTTTTGAAAATCTAAAAATTTAAATGCGTTTTTCTTTTTTCCATATAATTAAATATTATATTAAATGTGTTCAAAGTAACAAACATGTCCAATAAAACTTATCTACTTATATAAAAATGTTTGCGTTTTCCAAATAAATTCTAATTATAAAGCAGGCTTTAAATAGCTGACATTTTTTACTAATTATTTTATTCTTTAACTGCTACAAATTTGAAACAAAATATTATTTATTTTTCTAAAGAAATACATTTTTTTAAACTTATATATTAGAAAATCATTAACCTAAACAGGGACATTTATTATTTAATACTTTACTCTGGGAATGATTTCTTCCCTTTTTACAACACTAATATTATTTGAAATTAAAATTAAAATTACTTACAAAACTGAAAGAAATTGCTTGGTTTTCATTCTTAAGTATTAACTAAACCGATAATATATATATATATATATATATATCCTCAATTAAAGCATTTATTTATATTTGATTTAAATAATCTTGTCCAAAACTAGCAATTTTAAAGAAAATGCTGAAATTAAAGTACATTCCAATAATCGTTTATCGTAAATAAAACCAATAATTCTAAACGAAATCATATATCCCTTCTTAGAGAATTTTAAATTATTCAATTTTTAAGCATCTGCTTGCCTTTAAATATTACACTAATCTCATTAAACGCATTTTCGTAAAACTTTCAAAGAGACCATGATTTACATGTGACTTAGCATGTTAGTAATTTATCCTATATTATTTCGAAAATTGCCTTAAGCATATCGAAATTGGATGAAACTGAATAGCTCATTAAATAAATATTAAAGGTGAACTACTAAAGCATGCTAGGAAAAACGGACGTGATTACGACCGAAGTAATGAAAGATGAATAATTGTCCCCAGAGGAAATAAAAAAGATTAAGCTGTTACCGCCCTCTGGTGGTCAACGTATCTAACATCATTCGATCAATCAAAGAACGTTCTACAGAAAACAAGGGAAAATGAAATTATAAATAATAAATTACGCACAAAAGAGGTAAATCCATTTTGAATTCATTGGTTTAATGCAAGTTCTGTTAGTGTGTTATACATTTATTTTTGTTCTGACATCACAATTAACTTGAATTAATCTTTGCTGTAATTGCACTCTTATCGAATGTTTTACTCTTTGTTAAGGCGGAGAACTGTAGAAGTAAATAAAACTTCCTCGAAATGTAAAAATTATTTTTTTCTTTATTGTAAATTAAGGTGATGGGGTAGCAGGGTTCGCACGCTTTTACCACAATTCCTTAACAGAATCGTTAATACTTAAATATCAGAAATTGTAGACGCCACGTTTAATGACTTGATTTCGAATACTTTACTGGATTTAAATAAGGCGAAAAATTCTATTAAAATTTTTTAGTAAAAGCGTACGAACACTGGGTGGTTAAACATTGACGTTTGCCACCCCCAACTCCTGAAAAAATCTTTTTATATAATTTTTCGCAAGTGTTTTAACTATGGTAATGTAATTTAGATTCTATATTTATTGTTTATATGATGTTATTATTTTTCAAATTATGTATTTTATCTGGAATCTTTTTTCAGAAAAGTGTAAATTCATCATAACTTTATAAATGTGCTCCTATAATTGATGCTTCATTAGATAAAGTAAATTTCAATTCATGCAGAGACCATATAGAAATTTAAAAAGTGCAACTTCTTGAAAATTAATGCCATAAATCTTTCATGTGGAAACACTTAATTCCTATTTTTGTGCACTTTTGGAATTGGCATTGCCTATGTATCTCCTACAAATAAACAAATTACTGTGCGTGTTAATAATTTTAGAACGCTTCGTATAAATAATATTTATTAACCGATCAAAGCTAGTATCAAGCGATATATCAATACTGGATATCCTAAAATGAACTGAGGGTGTTTACAATAAAATTGATATACGTAGAGCGGTGATACCCTTTAATGTTATTCTTGCTCTGGAATTTCTTTAGTATGCTTCATTGTTTCATTACTATATATTACCGACAGATGGAGTTGCACTTACTCAGATTGCAAGAATTTTTTCAAATAATCTTACAATTTAAAAACACAAATCTTTTTCTTAAAGTATTAAAAGATAAACAGATAATATGTTGAATAATCTTACTGTTTGAGACAGCGGAGCAACATCTGTCAGTGATATCTGCTATTAAAACGAAGCAGTATACTAATGAAATTCCAGATTTTACGCAATAATCACCTGATCATCAGTGACTTTCATAGCAGCTGTTACCGCATGTTTGTTATTGTAAAAAAGACATCAGGGCATTTTATATTACCCTTTATCTATAGAATTTTTTAATTAAAAAATGATCGCAGATAAAATAAAAATGTTTCTGATACACATTGATGTACCCCAATAAAAAAGATGTACAACACGATGTATTGGGTTCTTCGGAAAATTCCTTTCGTTTGGGAAAACTACTTCGTACCGGAAACCTCTAGCATTTAATTGCTAGACATTAATTCCATTCAAACGGAAGGTTTTTTCCGAACAACCCAATATAATATCTCTTCATTAATATATATATATATATATATATATATATATATTTCTCGTCTTTCAAAATAAAATCCACAAAAACATCATTAGAATCGCAATATCAGAATATTTTATAATATGGATATTTCTGTTGCCATAAGGGGGAAATAACAAACTCATTTTTAAATCCAAAACTCATTTTAAAACTTAATAAAAAAAAATTAAGTTTTTGCCATAAAACAATTTCACACGTTTCAATGCACCCAAATTGCAATCGATTGTGGATAAATAATCATAAATTGCGTACATATTTTTAAAAACCTGTTAGTTGAACATTTATAAATTAGAACACTAAAATTGTGTTCCTACAGAAGGAAAATATTTTGGTATATTTATTTCTGTTTAAAATTCCATGAAATTACTGCTTATTTCCTTTCATATGAGCAACAACTCTCATTCCGTTTAAAGGACTGGTTATTTTTCAAAGGAAAGTGCGGTTTCGTCTAGTTAATATTTTGATACTGCTTATGAGGAGTGACCTAGAATTACTCAAATATGTACAAGTGGTAGTTTCTGCTTGTGTTGTGGCATTGTTTCAGTGTAGTGCTAACCAGGAAACCGCGCCGTTAGTGTAATAATGAAAAAAATCTAAATAAGCAGCAATCGAAAGAGCAAATTCGAACGTGTTTTTTGACACATAAATCATTTACCCTCGTCTCTCCGTTATTGAGATATAAAGTCTTAAAATTTACTGATTTGTTGATGTAATAGGATGGAAGGACGAGACGACAGGATAGAAGAAGGAATTGTTATGTTTTCAACATAACAATATCACCAAATTCCAGTCAATTGTCCATTTCCAGTTTAGTGCACCGCAATACTCCGACATGATTCGGTATGCTTGGTACAAGTCTAGGTTAGGGCAAACTGGGCCACTTCCATTTGAAAAGCCCTTGCAATTTTGTTTTTCGCAGGAGGTGGACCATTGCATTCATTGCACTAGATTTAAGTTCATGGAATATTCTTGGTGCCACGATTTTCTAAGCTTCAATCATTTTTTGATTCAGTACCATATTTGCCAATAGCAATTTTTTGGTTTCTTTCGTTTTTATATTAATATATCTAAATGTGTTTTGTATTTTATATTAATCCGATTAATAAAATTTCTGAATCAGAACCACGCCTTTTCTCCATAAATTAAATAAATAAATTCCCAAACATTAAGACTTTATATCTCGATAACGGGAACGATTAGGGCAATTGATTTATGTGTCAAAAACCTTTTTGACTATGAACTTTCGGTTGCTGCTTACTTAGATTTTTTTTTCATTACAGTGAGCTCTCACTTATAAGCGATGTTCAGTAATTACTTTTTTGTAAGTTTTTGAAAAATTTATGCGCAGAAATTTCAGCCTGGAAGATCAGCCTGTCCGCTCTGGACGAACATTATCTGTAAAGGAGGACATCCTTAAAGAATCTATCTAATGATAATGCACTGTACTTTTTGGAATATTTATTCTATGTGATAGCTCATGAACTGTGTACCGCAGATTTTCAGCGATAGCTTCTTTTGATGGCGATATCAGTGAAACTAAACGTGTCATATGTAAATATGCGCGTCTTCGGGTAAATTCCGTTCCCAAATAAGCAAAAGTAACTGTGATAGTAAAAATATTTTGTTTCAAAACCCATTTTGCTGTTTAAGTTTAGGTACATGTTTTAGACATGGACCTAATACAATCACATGGTTTATAGATATACAATGCTTTAATAATTGTTGGTATTCCTTTAAAACCCATTTCACTTAGAAAAAACAAATTTTTCTAAAAATTGCGCCGAAAAGTAGTCACACTGTACATAATTCAATATGCTTTACGCTGGCAACAGTGTGATTATTTGTGATTCCGGTATTTTAATCTTTAAATTATTCAATTTCATAAGTTACTTTTAATATAAATTATAAATCCTTCACATACAATATAGTGTTAGGAATGTATAACATGTAAAACTAAGTTCAGTCTTTTTAATCACCACGAATAGTCATGAGAAGAAAAGTATCCACCCCATGCTATTTTATCACCGAATTATGGAACAGAAATGTGAGAGGTACCATTATTATCGGAAATGTTTCTATTTTCCAAATACAGGGTGGTTTAAATCTATATGTCAAAAATGTAAACGTAGGTAGAGGGGACCTAGATAAGAAGATTTCGTATAGGGATATGGCCAAAACCAAAGTCAAAAACCATTCGTGCACAACTCCCCATTAACACGCTCAAATGTTAAGCGATTCGGAAGATTCCTACCCGGGAATCGTTCCGTGTAAATCCTTTGAGCAGCTGTTCAATTTCCTTGTACAGCAAACGTATGTCAGCAAGCTCCGTATTGGTGTAACGATGCATGTTGCTAGAAATTCGGGCGGAGAATGACGATTCAAGCTAGTGAAGCGTTTTCATCGGCGAACTCAACAGCGCCCTGTACTGCCTCAACGCTGCATTACCCACCCATAATCCTATACGAAATCTTCTTATTAAGGTCTTCTCTACCGATCTTTACATTTTTGACATATAATTTTGGAACCTCCAATACCATGTTTATAGGATGAGCATACATATTAAAAACTGTGCCAACATTGAACTTTTAAATCATAATACAAAAATTTTAAAGTATATTTGTATCCTGTTAATCGTGTCTGCCCGCAAAATATATACTTTATTTACAATTTCTTTAAATATTCATAGTTTAAGAAAAGATGGAAATTCGACGATATTAATGTTAAACCAACATGAACAACTTTAATTTATAAATTCCTAAGATATATCCGACTGATTATTTTTAACAAGACGACAATGATTAGACCCAATGATAACCAATAAAATGTTTTATTTAAAACATCTATCTATACTATAAGCAAAAATGACACTCCTCCAAGTACAGCTTTTACTTATAAAAGAATCCATATGAATGACATGGTATATATATTTCTTCAAAAATCCATTGATATTTATCTTATGTTTTTTATATATATATAAAGAAATGTAAAAATATTTCAATTAAAACCACAAGTAGTACTAAAGAAATTTATATATAATTTTAGCTTTAGAGGGGAGATTTGTTAAAGGTGTGTTCATTGTTGTTCAAGCAAATTGGTTTTCAGCTAGAAAACCAATATAATTCGAAAATGCAAAAAGTGTAATGTTTTATTCCGCATCAGGTTATCCCATAATACTAAAAGGGTAATTTGTAAATATGCACGTTTTTAGGTAAAATATGTCTTCAAATAAGCAATGGTAACTGTGATGGTTAAAGTATATTGTTTTATAGAAATCGATCTGTTGCAATCACTTGGTTTAAATGTATATAAAATGCGTTTCATAATTGTAGGTGTGCTCTTAAAATCCATTTAACGTAGGCAAAACATGCAAATTTTCTATAAGATTGTACCATATAGTAGCCGCATTGTATAGAATTGAAGCTTTTGTAGGCTAGCAAGAGCGTGCAAGCAGTAGTATTTCAAACATTAAATTATTCATTTTCACATAAATTTTAAAAGCTTCTCATACAATATATCGTTTAGAAGTGCCTAACGTGTAAAACTAAGTCCGCACTTTTTAATCATCACGAACAGGCCGGAGAAAAAAAAGGTTCCATCCCATCTATTTTATCATCGAATTATCGCACACAGATGCTAGAGGCACCAGTATTCTGCAAAATGTGTCTACTTTCCAAATATAAATAAACTTTTTGTGATAGAAACCGACTACATATTCAAATGTGGGCGAACAGTAAACTTTTACATTAATACATTAAAGCAAAAAGTTTTGAAAGTATATTTTTGTTCTGTTAATCAAATATTCATAGTTTAAGAAGAAGTCTAAATTCGACGATGTTAATGTTAATTGTGCATGAGCAACTTTACTTTATATCTTCCTAAAAGACATCCAATTAATTATTTTCAATAAGGAGACAATGTATAAACCCAATAATAACCAATGTAATTTTTTTAATTTAAAACTTCAATCTATATTATAAAGCAACAATGGCACTTCTACAAGTACAGCTTTAATTTACAAAAGAATTGATATTAACCCATTAAGCACCATTGCTCCCATTTTGGGAACATTGCTTTATGATGTTTTTTAAAGTGAGTATTTTATATATTGTTAAAAGGTTCCTGTTATTTGAATTTTGAATATAATAGACGACTTCTGAAAATTTTTTTAAACGTTTCATTAGAATTTCCTATTTTTTAAAATGTGTTAAAAAAGGCTAAAAATAGCTTTTTGGCCTTACTCGAAAGAAATATTTAAAAAAAAACTGTATAGTAAAAATTATATTTTTTAGTAAAAATATGTTTATAACAGTGTATTATATTAAACAGCATTAATCCGGAATTAATATGTATAGTATATCAATTACAATTACCGAAAGCATAAGTTGTTCCCAAAATGGGAGCAATGGCTCCTAATGGGGGTAATGTTTTTGAAAACGTGTACATATGACTCCGTGCATTTATGGTATTTATTTTTCAGTTTATTAGCTATAAAAGGGATAATATCATTCTGAAACTAATATTTAAAGAAGATTTCATATAAATTAGTCCAACTTTTACATTTATAATAAAAAAAAAAGGAATTACCAGTTCTATAAGCGTTTCATAATCCATCTCTTTATTTTTCATCATTACATTATTTTTTTTCTGATTTTTTTACATGGAAGATGATTGAACATTTTTTTAGATTTGGATGATTTTTCGGCTGTTCCAGAAATCGTTTTTTTTTTTTTTTTGCCACCTGATTGCAGTATTGTAACATACGACGAAGATTTTCTATTACATATGTAATAGAAAATAATTTATGTGACGATTTATCCCATGTTATATTTTGTGGAGTAGAATTTTCCGTAAATTTAAATCAACAGACAATCAAGAAATATCTGATTTAGAGTTTTAAAAATACAAAGTATTAAAAGCAGACTTGATATTTCAGATGAAAGTTCAGACGAATCTTCAAATCGGAATATGGAAAAACTAAGAAAAATGCAAAAAATTAAAAAATCAATTTCAGAAAACGCAAAAAAATAATATAATGCTGCATAAAAAATGTTCCATCATTTTCATGTAAAATAGTAGGACAAAAATTATGTAAATGGGAAAAATAAAGAGATGGATAATGAAAATGCTTATGGAATTGGTAATTTTATGTTTTATTTTTATTATAAATGTAGATGTTGGACTAATTTATATGAATTATTTGTAAAATATCAGGTTCAGAATGATATTACCCCTTTTATAGCTAAAGAACTGTGAAATAACAACCATAAATGCAAGGATTCATAAGTAAAAATTTTGAAAAAAATTACTCCCATTAAGAGCCATTGCTCACATTTTGGGAACATGCTATTTTTCCTAAATATTCGGAATTGATATGAATGATTTCGGATTTTTTTTTTTCTGAAATACTTTAAAGACTTCCTATTCATAAAGAAAAAAACAACTGTTCCATAAAAAAATAGTTAAATATACATAGCGGCGTTTAATGGGTTAACAACATAACACATAATTTCTTGAAATATCTGTCGTAGGCTAATTAGGAAATTCGGCTCTTTGCAAACAGCCTAGGCTCTTTGCAAAGAGACGGTCTAATTGGAGAATCATTTTCATTTTCTCAATCAGCCTGATGTTTTTCAGGCTTATTGAAAAGAGCCTAGACAGCGTTAGGCTAATTGGAATACGGTAATTTATTTTTCAATCAGCCTGACATTTTTTAGACTCATTGCAAAGAGCCTAGATAGCGTTAGGCTAATTGAAAAATGACCATGCCTATTTAAAAAATGACCAGTTATTTTGACAAAGAACTGGTCATTTTCAAAATAAGTATGGTCATTTTCCAATTAGCCGAACGCTATCTAGGCTCTTTGCAATTAGCCTGAAAAACATCAGGCTGATTGGGAAAAAGGAAATGATTCTCCAATTAGACCGGCTGTTTGCAAAGAGCCGGATTTCCCAATTAGCCTACGACATATCCATTGACTTATTGATCCTTTTGCTTATTTTTTTTCTGTAATGAAATGTAAAAATATAGCAATTACAACCACAAATATTACGGAAGAAAGTTGTAAATAAATTTAGCATTAACGTTGATATTATAAATTCACTTTATTATACACATTCCCTATTCTTGCAAATTGGTCTTCGACTAGAAAACCAATATAATTTCAAAATGCAAAACGTGTGATGCTTTATTCCGTATCAGGTGATCACATAATACTAATAGAGTAATTTTTAAATATGCACGTCTTTAGGTAAATTATGTTTTCAAATACGCAGCGATAACTGTGATTGTTAAAGAATTCAGTTTTCTTAGAAATCGACCTGTTGCAATCACTTGAATTAAATGTACAGAATGCGTTTCATGATTGTAGGTGTGCTCTTAAAATCCATTTAACGTAGGAAAAACACGCAATTTTTCTAAAAATTGTACCATATAGTAGCCTCATTGTACATAATTGAAGCTTATGTACGCTAGCAAGAGCGTGAAAACAGTAGTATTTCAAACATTAAATTATTCACTTTCATAAGTCCATTTTCATATAAATTATAAAACCTTCGCATACAATATACGTTTCAGGAATGTGTAACGTGTAAGACTAAGTCCACACTTTTTAATCACCACGAATAGGCTTGAGAAAAAATGTGTCCATCCCATGCTATTTTATCTCCAAATTATCGCACGGAGATACGGGATGTATCATCCATCTGAGAAGTGTTTATACAATTTAAATATAAATACGATTAATGTGTAGAGGCCGTCTACATATTAAAAAGTTAGTTAATATTAAAATGTTAATTTGTAACAGAAACTTTTGTAAGTATAATATATTCTATTAATCATGTCTGCCCTCAAAAAATGTTCTTTATCTACTTTTTCTTAAATCTTCATAGAGTTAGAAGAGGTTTAAATTCGACCGATGTTAATAGGTGCCAACCTCTCATTAATATTCCGTAATATGCGGGTTAACTTGACCCAGTTTAAAAACACTTCAAACCAGAAAAATTATCGGATGAATCTTTATTTATTCAATTTCAGGTTTCTATGTGGAATTTATTTAATTTAATTTCTTAACAAAATTTCTGGTGCGAAACGTGTTAAACCTAGGTCAAATTAACCCGCATATTACGGAATATTAATGAGAGGTTGGCACCTATGTGTTAATGTTACAATAAGTACAACATTAATTTATGTCTTCCTGAAAAACATAGGATTGATTATTTTTAATACGACGACAATGAATAGACCCAATAACTTCCAACGTAATTTTTAAAATTATAACATCTATCTATATTATAAAGCAGAAATATATCCGTGAGTAATGCTGGTGTCATATTACCGCTGGCAACAATCTGAACAATTAAATTCGTTTTAACACAATTTTTTAACTTCTAGACCTCTAACTATTTCCACGTTTTCGCGATATAATAAAAACAAAATGTCTCTCATATAGAATTTGTTTGAAAACTATAATATATTAAGTACTTAAATTAAAGTAATTGCAGCAACTTCATAATGGATAACTCGAGGTGGACGTTTGAACACATTTAATTTACAATTTAAATCACAATACGTACATCTACACAAACACGTACATCTAACAACACGGAACAGAACATTCTACACATGACAGTAAACAAAACTTAATATAGTTGCCGTAAATTGCTGTGGTGCTGCCATCTATTACTTACATTTTGAACTAGACACCACAGACTCTCCCCTCCTTACTCTGGATATTTCGTGGGAGATTTTCTTTTCCTGGTGGATCTTCTAGGTACCTGTTGGGAAAAAGAAGAGTTAGTATTTACAGTATCTGTAGCATGATCACTAGAAGTATTGGGCACCACGGATTTCACTTTAGAGTCGACTGGAGCAGGACTTGGAGTATTTGGGAGGACACAGTCATCTGGTTTAGGATTTGGAGGAGCTGGGACAACAGAGTCAGCTGGTTCAGGATTTGGAGTAGATGGAACAACAGAGTCAGCTGGTCGAAGATCTGAGACACTAGGAGGCATTAGCTGAGAATCACTTTTGTGACTTTCTGTACCACTTTCTTCAGAATTTGAATCATTATTTAGATGTATCTTCGAACCGACATTAGCTATCTGATCAACATGCCTTTTCCAAATATTCGAACCAACTTGAATTCTATAATGCAACTTGCCCTCTCTTGCAATAATGCGACCAATTTTCCACTTGGCTTCTGGAGTGTAATTTCTTACAGCTACTTTCTGGTTGATTTGAAATTCTTTTACTTTAGAATTGGCCTTTTTCGCATTTTGTTTATCATGCACAAAATTTGTAACACTTGGAAGTATCAAATCTATTTTTGTTCTTATATTTCTATTGAGAAATAGAGATGCAGGACTTTCCCCCGTAGTAACATGAGGCATCTTCCTATACTGTAAAAGAAAGTTATTTATTTTCATCTGCAATGTACCAGATTCTGAAGATAAGGCTTTTAACCCTTTTTTAAGAATCTGCACATATCTCTCTGCCTGCCCATTTGTAGCTGGATGGTATGGAGCACTAAACCTATGTTTAACCCCATGATTCTTCAAAAATGTCTCAAATTCTTCAGAAGTAAATTGTTTTGCGTTATCTGATACCAGAGATATAGGATACCCGTATCTTGCAAAAAGAGAAGAAAGACAAGTAATTGTATGTTCTGAAGTTGTATTAGGGACAATAAAAACTTCAGGCCATTTGCTATGAGCATCAACCACCAGCAAAAGCATTTTACCCATCACAGGACCAAAATAATCTATATGAATTCTTTGCCATGGAGCTGTAGGCCATTCCCAATGATGAGTATCTACCTTAGGAGGATTATTTTTTAAATTGACACAAGTAGTGCAATTTCGTGCAAGATCTTCAATATCTTGGTCAATTCCTGGCCACCAAACAAAACTGCGAGCTAAGGACTTCATTTTCACTATACCAAAATGTCCATAGTGCAAATCATGTAAAATTTGTTTACGGTGAACTTCTGGAATAATTACTCTACATCCTTTTAAAATGCAACTATGTTGAAGAGTAAATTCTTCTTGTTTGCCACCAAAAAGTAAATTTTTAGGAATTGGAGAACCAGAAATTAGATGATGAAAAAGTTGACGTAATAAAGGATCATATTTTGTAGCTACAGCAATTGATTTGGCGTTTAGAGGCAATGTAGAAATTTGGTTAATTTGAAAAAATTCAGATTCATCAATTACATTACTTGAATTTAATTGTGGGGGTAAATCTTCACTACGTAATGGAAGTCGTGAAAGAGCATCGACATTTCCATGTTCGGATGTTTTCTTATACCGAATATCATATTTAAACGCTTGTAAGTATAATGCATATCTTTGCATCCGAGCAGCTGAAAGAACAGGGATAATTTTATTTGGAGAAAATATGGACACGAGTGGTTTGCTATCTGTAAATAAAGTAAACCTATTACCATATAAATATTGAAAAAATTTCTTTACACCAAAGATAATAGCTAGAGCTTCCTTATCCACCTGGCTATACTTTTTTTCTGCATTCGTAAGCGTTCTGGACACAAAACCAATTGGTTTTTCCACGTTATCTGGCATCACATGCGAAAGAACTGCAGAGATACCATATGGAGAAGCATCTGTTGCTAATACTAAAGGCAATTTAGGGTTGAAATGAGTAAGAACTCTTTCTGAAATAATTTCCTTTTTTATATCTTTAAATGCTTGTTCACAAACAGGAGACCAAATAAATTTTACATTCTTTTTGAGCAAGTGATTTAAAGGATGGGCAATTGTAGATAAATTTGGTACAAATTTAGAATAATATGTGACTAAGCCTAAAAAAGCTTTAACTTGTGACACATTAATTGGTCTAGGAGCATTCACAATAGCTTCAATTTTATCTTGCGTTTTATGAATACCTTGCTTATCAATTTTATAACCACAATATGTAATATGGTCAGCCAGAAAAATTTATTTATCTTTATTTATCCTAATATTATATTCACGTAATCTTTCTAAGACTTGTTTTAGTCTTTTTAAATGAATTTCATCCGTTTCCCCTGTAACACCAATATCATCAATGAACACAGTGACACCATCAATACCACTTAATATTTGTTCGATAGATCGTTGCCAAATTGCTGGAGAGCTAGTAAGACCCATTGGTAACTTTAAAAATTGAAATAAGCCCTTCGGAGTATTTATAGTTAATAGTTCTTGTGATTTTTCGTCTACAGGTAACTGAAGATAAGCTTGATTTAAATCAATTTTCGTAAAATGTAAACCACCACCTAAAGTAGCTAACATGTCCTCTACCCTAGGTAAAGGATATTTTTCCACCTTCAAAAATTTATTTACTGTAACTTTAAAATCTCCGCATAAACGAATTTTCCCATTTGGTTTTACCACTGGAACTATAGGAGTTGCCCACTTACTACTGGTGACAGGTTTAATAATACCCTCATCCTGTAACCTTTGAATTTCATGATTTACTGCATTACGTAGAGCATACGTGACTGTTCTAGCCTTACAAAATATGGGCGTAGAACCTTTTTCTAGATAAAGTTCTGCTTTCAAACCTTTTATTTCACCAACTTTATCCGAAAATAAATCAGAAAAATCATTTAATAATGTTTTCAATTGATCCGTAGAATTTGCAATTTCATTGACATACACAGATTTAAAGTTAGTAGGGAACAAATTAAATGCAGCTACCCAGTCTCTGCCAAATAAAAGTGGGAAATTATCTTCTTTAATTAAATACAATTTAAGATTTTTAGTAATATTTGCATAAGAAACATCTACTGTTACATACCCCACAGGTGTAAACACCTCACCCGTTGCCGTTCTCAACTGAACATCTGGTGGAAAAATTTTATTATTCGGAAAAATTCTCCGAAAACGATTTACAGGTGCCGCAGAAATTCCTGAGCCCGTGTCGACCTCCATTTCAGCTTTAGCTTTATTTTCAATTAAAACCCATACTTTTATAGGTGTAGAACTTTTATCATGACTGACAGATAAAATGTCGACAGTTTGCAATACATTTGTTTGTTTCTGAGAACTGCTTTTACATACTTTACCAAGATGGCCTCGTTTTTTACAAATTTTACATATAGTATTGATATGCTTACACTTATTAGCAAGATGCGATGGATTTCCACATCGATAGCATTGTAATTTATTTTTATTTACATCAAAATTCCCTTTATTTACATTATTTAATTTCGGTTTCTGGAAATCATTTGAAATTTTATTCGGTTGAATATTTTTAGAATATGCCAATTTATTGACATTTACATTTTTATTTTTCAATTCAGATATATCCTGCTCATTATTTTGCAAAATAATTGCTTTTTCAATAGCTTTCTCAAAAGTTAAATCATCTATTTGTGAAAGTAATTTACTTTGGATATTTTCATTTTTTAAACCTCGTAAAAATTGTTCTAACAAATTTTCATTAAGTGTTTCACCAGCAAACGCACAAAATGTGGTTAACTTCTTTAATTTTGAAACAAAATCTTGTATAGATTCGTTCTCATTTTGATAAGAGTTACGGAATTTTATTCTTGAACAAAATTTATTAGGGGCGGGGCTTAGGTGCTTTAACAGAATTTCAACTATTTCGTCGTATTTTAATGCTTCAGGATTTTTCGGAAATGTTAAATCTGACAGCAAATTATACAATTTTGGCCCCATACAGGAAATAATTGCGGGTACCTTTTTTTTTTTCTTCAACATCATGTAATAGAAAACTCTGTTCCAATCTCTTTACGTATGATTGGAACGTTTCAATGGAATCATTGTATTCCTTGAAATTTGCAAACATTATGAACTTTTATTTATTTCAGAGAAGAAAAAAAATGTCAGCACTTACCACCCTCGAAATGATGTACGCCTTCAAAATATTACTGCAGCATATACAATTGTAGATGTAAAAAACGAAACTTCGCCATTTTGCGAATCAGGTGGAATTTCTTCTTATATTAATTCCGGTAAAAACCTTGACCTGCGTCGCCATAATATAATATATTAAGTACTTAAATTAAAGTAATTGCAGCAACTTCATAATGGATAACTCGAGGTGGACGTTTGAACACATTTAATTTACAATTTAAATCACAATACGTACATCTACACAAACACGTACATCTAACAACACGGAACAGAACATTCTACACATGACAGTAAACAAAACTTAATATCCTTAGTTGCCGTAGATTGCTGTGGTGCTGCCATCTATTACTTACATTTTGAACTAGACACCACAAAACCTATATCACAATTTACTGATTTTTTTTTTGTTTTTTAAAATAATTTTCAAGCAGCAATATTTTAAAACAAGGTGTGCATTAAATCTTGTGCATATTTGAATAAATGCTTGCATCTAAATTACCAGCTGTGTGTGATTTTACTGTATTTTTTTTCCTTTTATTTTACACTTTATCGAGTAGAAATATAATTGTGCAGATATAATAAAGTTAATTATGTAAAAGGAATAAAACATTAAAACATTTCCTATTGATTTTGTGAATACGCTTTTCCCAATCGCGGACACCTACGAATAAAGGGCAATTTCTGCGCTCCAGAGGTGTCTCTTTTTAGAGGATTTACTGTATGTATGCATGTATGTATATATATATATATATATATATATATATATATATATATATATATATATATATATATATATAGATAGATAGATAGATAGATAGATAGATAGATAGATATAGATATATTTACTGTGTGTGTGTGTGTGTTATGCATGAATTATTAATCGCTTACCATAATGTAAAACAAATATATATGCTGTGATTTTAAAAAAAAAATGTAAAGCAACAGCTAAAGCACGAAATTTCTGCGTGACTTCTATAAAGAAGTCCTTTAAAAGCTGTTGATCTATATATTTCAATAAGGTATTTTTACTGAACTGTTGATTTTTTTAATATACCAATTATTTATTTATTTTTATATCCATTCTTTTAACATCTTGTTATGTTTTCATGTATTACTTTATAGCTTAATTCATTGCTACAATTTTATGGATTGAAATGTCAATTTTATGTGCTTGAATGTATTTAGCTCTTGACTTAGATAATAAATTAAAATCTTGTAATATTCCTAGGTAAATTAAAAGAAATACTATAGGAAACATAAACATATATTGTAAACAATTTTTCATAGATTAAGGATAACCAATTTTGTTTCAAAAAGATGAGATACAATTTTTTTTTAAATGAACTGTATTCTATTGTGCCTACAACATTCACCTTTATTTCATAGTATAAAATGAGAGAAAAATAAATATAATAATTATTCCTTAAGAAAAGGTATTCTGCTATATTAGATAAAATTTTTAGTTGACATGTTTACATTAATATTAATACTATATCATGCAAATTTATATAAGCAAACACACCTAGTAATTTGTATTTATTTACGGGCTTTAGTCTTACAAATTACTATTAAAAAAAAGTAAAGTTATATTTTATACAACATTTTTTCATACATAAAACTACAAAAGTTATACTTTCGGTAGTTACACCACCAACGCATTTCAGAAAATTTGCCATAATACTAAAAATGTCAATTAATAGGCATATGTTATATATTAAATGGGAAATAATAGTACCAAATATTTTTATAATTTTGTAATCATTGAGAAACAACAACAAAAAAAAACTGAAATAACAATGTTTTGAATTACACACAAATAAATTCTCTTGTTAAATATTATGCAGTAAATTTATATGCAGTTGCTGAAACCTAATTCTTTGCATACCCACCAGTGGCTGAGATTTTCTGCTTTCAAAGCTGGTAGACGGGAGGTGCTGGGTTCAAATCCCCTGTCACGCTCGTCGACGTAACCGTTCGGAGTTTTTTGTGGTTTTCTTCGAACCTTACCGTAAATATGGGTTAGGATCCCTTAGAAAGACCCCAAAGGAGGGCACACCCCCTAGGGTCTATATCCCTTGTGTAGATAATCGGCCATCATAAAATCAACCAACGAACCTAATTCTTTGCAAACAGCTTCTCCTTTATGAAAAATTTTGAAATAAAAGTGAATGTTCCAAGGCGTCAACGACCAGGGATGTCATAAGCAGAGATGTCATGAGTTACGGATTTGAAAATCACTGTTACGTACTGAAGATTTTGCATTATTTAATAGTAGAATACTGCGATTTCAAAAGTTGAATATTTTCGTCGAGGGAAAGTGTTATTGGAAATCCGTAAGTATTGGCACCAGGTTCGAGTACTGCCCCAGATCAATTTTTCACTCTTGCTGGTTTAGTGTATTTAAATGTCTGATAAAATGTGTGTTCTTATATTGAAAAATAAAGTAATCAGACGTTAGTTATTCATCGTCGAACATCGTTACTCATTGTTACTACATCGTTATTCATCGCAATAGTTAGTTATTCATCGTCGCTATTGTCATCTGAAACTGCTGAACAGCTGGTCAATGACTGTTTCCAACATGGATAAATGTGAGAAATTGCCGGGCCAGGATATCGATCTGGGTGTCTTAGTGACAGAGCATCAGCACGTTACGGTAAAGGTCCCAAATTCGAATCCTGGCCCTGGTCAATTTTTCATTCATGTTGGTTTAGTGCATTTAATTGTATGATAAAATGTCTGTTCTTATATTGAAATATAAAGTAATCAGACGTAGAGTTTATGTTTTAATATATATAAATTACAGACCAATCAATAATCATCCATCGTTGCTATTCTCATCTGGAGCTGCAGAACGGCTGGTCGACGACTGTTTCCAACATGGATAAATGTGAGAAATTGCCGGGCTTGGATATCGATCAGTGTGGCTTAGTGGCAGAGCATCAGCACAGTACCCTGAAGGTCCCAGGTTCAAGTCCTGGCCCAGTTCAATTTTTCATTCATGTTGATTTAGTGTGTTTAATTGCCTGATAAAATGTGTGTTCTTATATTGTACATTATTATTTATTAATATATAAAAAAATAAAATATTATTTGAATATAAGCATTTCATAGTTGATATTTTTATTAACTTATAAACATTTAAGTAAAACTGTCTATAAGAAACAAATTGAAAGAAATAATTAATGACGCTAAGTGGTAGTCCCCAAAATAAATGTAAATGAATAAAACACTAACAAAGCTCGCATGAATACAAAAAGAATTTAACTCAGATAATTAACTCGTTATTTTTATATTGCTACACACAAGACACCTACCTTATTATGGACTTTGTATTTAATTTACTATTATTAATTTATTTATTTTTATCTTGTTTTCGGTCGACCTTTTATTGATTGGTGGAATAACGTTAGCTAAGCTGACCACCAGATTGTGGGAACAGATTAATCTCTTTTTTTTTTTATCCTCTTGAGACACTAACTCAAATTTCAATTCTTTAGTAGTAATCATGTAATTTGTTTTTAGCATGCTTTACTAGTTCACATTTTATATTTATTTAATAAGCAGTTCAGTCTCAACCTATTTCGGCATGCTTAATATTTGTTTCGGTCCCATACAAGATAAATAACTAATTTTTTTGTCTTAAATAATGGTTTCTTTGAAAGTTTTGTGAATGTGCATTTCATTAGCTTTGCGTACTATCAGTGGGAAGTGTTGAAGAATAATTTAGAATCCGTCCGTGAAAGAATTCGGGATTTCATTTCGGAAAAATGATTTTATATAAGATGTAAGATTATTAGAATGCATTTTAATTTCGGCATTTTCTTTAAAATTGCTAATTTAATAGTAAATTATCAGAATAATAGCAGGGTTCTTACGGAGTTCTAGAATTTTCAGGAGAATTACCAGCATTTTCTAATAGAAAAACCCGCTTTATATAATAGCGCGAGCACATAAAGCGAGTTTTTCTATAACAAAATACTGGTACATAACCTCAAAATTCCAGGATCCCGTACTAACCCTGTAATATGGATTAAAATCGTGAAATGCTAAATTGTTATTCGTGCATCCATTTATTCAAAAATTAATTTATATTAACAAAATAAGTTTTTTTTTTTTTTAATTTCAAATAATATTCGTGTATCTAGAAGGAAGCCATAATTTCCAGAGTAAATTTATAAATTAATAAATTCAACTATTTTGGTTAAATGATTTTCTTTTTTAAAAAGTTTTAGAGAAATTTGTGCTGCATTTTTTTAAATTGTAATTTGTTTAACATTTGTAGCATTAAATATAAATAAATAAATAGGAATAAATATCTAGAATCGAAAGTGTCATCTAATTAAGGATGTCCATGGGAAATAAACAAATCATTCTACATTATTAGATTATTTATATTATTTTTACTAGATATGTTTGTTACTCAGATTATCTTTTTATAATATACAGATATATTGAAAATTTTAAAAAAGGTTAAGTTCTAGAAATGTAGAAAAAAATATTTATATTTCTACATTTTCTGTAGTATTTTCAAAAATTAAAACGGCTTCTTTACTGGGTTCGTACGGGTACCGTTACTTTTCCAGGTGTCATACCAGTATATTTTTATAAAAAAATACATGAAGTTCAAACGTGCAAAATTTCACTTTATTTAAGAGAGGATATCTATAAGAAAATACTGGTACCGAATAATTTCCTGGTCTTAAAATTCCAGTAGCCGTACGAACCCTGCTTTAAGAATACCAATTTAAGACATATTTATTCACGCTAACTTGTGGACGACAAAATGAAAGTAAGTATAAAACACTAACAAAGCTCGGATTAAATCAGTGAATAAAATATTAATTTATCTCAAAAAATTAACTAAACATTTTTTTAATTTCTACACATAATTCATATACCTTATTATGAGCACTGTGTGTAATTTATAAGTAATTTATTTCATTTTCTCTTGTTTTCGGTCAACCGTTCTTTGGCTGGTCACAATGATGTTAGCTACGCTGACCACTGCCGGGCGAGCACCCTAATGTTTTTGTTTGTTTGATTTTTTTAACTCTCGGTGGACAATGTTTCAACTTTCATTATTTCGGTCTTAATCACGTAAGTAGTTTATAACGTGCTTTAGTTATTCCTCTTTTAAATTTATTCAATGAGCTATTCAGTCTCATCTATTTTAGAAATGTCTAAAGCAATTTTCTGTATCATACAGAATAAATAACTAACTTCTTAGACCACAATTGATGGTTTCTTTTTAAGTTTTATACAATTGTGCGTAATGAGTTTTAGATAATATTAAGTTTTGTTTAAACAATTAAAGTATTAATTTCTATAACTACCAATAGATGGCGTAATTGCTACATATGAACTCAAAAATGTATCAAACAGATTAAATAACAATTAGTTTATCATAGATAGCGAGAGTTATTCCCATGATATTTTGATTTGTTTTACATAATTTTAAACACTTTGACTTAGATGGATGGCCATCTAGAGCAAAATTTAAACTAATAGACTTAAAGCAGAGTTTATGTGAATCATGCAAAAATAAATCAAAGTAAATTTGAATGACAATTAATTTTCATGATAAGATTTATTTTTATTAAAACTATTTAAAACATATAAAATTTGTGGGTAAAAGACTAAGTACATAATTAACACTAGAACGGCGGGAATTGTTACTCAACTTTCATAAAAACATTTCACACCAAAATTTTTATTTAAGACTTTTAAATAATTCATTTAACTTATTTTTGTGCGGAATATATTTAATTTATTTTATGAAGAAATATCCGGTTCGTATCGACCCTTTTTCATTTGGTATGGGTCAAAATGACCCCTCACCGCCGTGCTAGTGTTAACGTAAAATACGCAAAAAAAGACTTCATTAATGTATTCATATTGTTTTAGCGCTTTTCAAAAATAAACGTGATATTGTTTGGTAGGTGTAAGGGTCATGTTTTTCATTAATGATGTAATTAATCATTTAAATACATTTTGAAATATTTTAACTAGTTTAAGCAAAAAATTACCGTAATTTCCGGCGTATAATCCGCAGATCAAACAATCATGTTTCGACTCAGAAATTTTATTTTATAAAGTGTTACTTCTCAGATCGCTGTAAATATTTGGCTTCAATTATTAAATAAAATTTCTGGGTTGAAACTGAATTGTTTGATCCTCGGATTATACGCCGGAATTTACGGTAATACTTGATTTTAATCCAATTTATGCCTGCGTGATTCCCAAAACCTCTGCTTTAATTTAACCCTTTCCGGCGCGGAGTATGTCTGTTTGTAAAATGATGAAATATTGGACTGACACCAGAATTTAAAAACGGATTCATTAGAAAATAAAAACTTGCTTATTTTCCGATACTTAATAAAAGGAAAATTTTAATTAAATATTCTTGGTGCCGTTTGTCAGTTTTGGAATTAAAATTAGGTGTCCTTTTTTGTGGACACCGCCCGTTAAAGGGTTAAACTGTGGCTTATTACTTTTAATATTCTCTTGGAAACCCATCCAGTGGCGTGAACCTGTGATTCAATAGTTGCTCATCTTAAGATTTTACTCCATATTTTGTCTAGCTTTAATTGTGTAACACCATCTATGGACAATTATTGGAACTAATTTCCGTGTTTATTTAAACAAAACTATCGATCACGAGAAGCATTTTCGTCTAAACCGCACCCCCTTACGATATTTTTTTAATTGAATTTTAAAATGCATCAAGGAATTTCGTTTTGGTCCAACTTGTATATTTAATTAAGATAAGTTTGTAGTAAGTCAATCAATCCCTCATAGGTATTCAAAATTATTTCTATATATCCCGTTTTATACATTTTTAAATGATTTGGTTATTATTTTATAGTCAATTATTTTCTATAAAATACTTACAGCGATTGAAATGTCACTTTTATGCGCGTGTTTACATTTAGCTCTATTTTGTAATGTTGAACTAAAAGCTTTTATTTCTCCTCCGTAAATTATAAAAGACATTTTATAGGAAGCATAAAAGTATATTGCAAACAAATTTTTAAAGAATAGCTGTATTAAGGAAGCAATTTTTTTTTAACCGAAGAAAGTAAGGTATGAAACAGTATCGCCGTTGTAAATCTATATTATAATAAATTTTTCAGTGAACGAATTAATAAGCGAAAGAATATAAATATGACTATTATTCACCAAGTAAACATATTTGTAAATTATTTCTTATTTTGAATCTTAAAATAAAGACAATAGTAAAAATGAAAATACATATATTTTTTCTAAAAATTTCATGCAAATTGTTACTGGAACAAATATGTAAAAATGTGCGAATTTTTGTCATAAAGAAAATATGTCATAAATTACAGTTATAATTTTTCTAAATAGATTTCACGATAAACATTAAATACGAGTTTTTTTATTTTAATGTATTTTATATATTTTCTTCAAAATAATTTTCAGATAAGCAAACTTTTTACTTTACAGAAAATGAACATCAGATAATATAAACAGCCATGTTAATTGTGAAGTTTAGAACTATCAAGGATAAAAACAATACATTATATTGCTTGTTGCACAAAAATATTTATATTTATATTTAAGAAATTTTAATTTTAATGCTTTTAATGAAGCATATTTTAACTGAAGTTTAAATTTAGAATATAAAAAATGATTGCCGAAACAATCAATATACAGACCGTTTCAATTATTGTTAGTCCAAGTTTCGTACGCTTGTAGCACAATTCTTTAACAGAATTTTTCAACTTATCTCAATACAGAAAAATATTACAAATCCTGCAATTAAAGGAGGCGGCTACAATTTCTGGATTTTTATATATTGAACAGAAATTTTCAAATCATAATCCAAAGGGTGTACGCACCTTTATAAGGTAAAAAAACATTTATTAATAATTGTGGTAAAAGCATACGAACAGTGTATTCAAGCATACGAACAGTGTATGTAAGTCCTAAACTGCTATTTCAGATACATCGTCGCTGTCAAACTATCAAATGTGAAAAAATACAATTTTCATTACTTTTAAAAATGTGCCGATTATCACCACTTATATTTAGTAATATTCTTCATGTCATATAGTTGCCAGTTTGACCTCCCTTTTTCATTTAGAATTTCCGAATCCGTACCACAAATTTCAAATATAAAATTTTGCTTTGTTTAATGATAGGTATCTCATGATCTCTAACTGTAATTTTTTTTCTCTAAATTTCTGGCATGAATTTGGTATCTCACCAGGAAACCACGCCATAGTGTAATAATAAAAATATCTGACTAAGCAGCAATCGAAAGAGAATTATGAAACGTGTTTTTTGACATGTAAGTCATTTTCCCTCGTCTCCTCGTTATCCAGATATAAAGTCATAAAGTTTACTAAGTTATTTATTTGGTTAAGGGAAAAAGGCGTGGTTTTGATTCAGAATAGTGAATCAATTCGGATTATTGCGGCGTACTAAACTGGAAATAGACAAGTGACTGGAGTATGATGATCTTGTTATGTTGAAAACATTAACGATTCCTCCTTTCAATCCTATTAAATCAATAAATTAGCAAATCATAAGATTTTATATCTCGAAAACTGGGGGGGGGGACGAGGGCAAATGATTTATGTGTCAAAAAACATGCTTCATAATGCACTTTCGATTGCTGCTTATTTCGATTATTTTTCATTATTACACTTATGGTGTGGTTTCCTGTTCAGTATAAAAAAAAGAATGTGAAACGGGCAACACCATTACTTTCAAAAATGCTATAAATATTCTTACTAGGCGAAGAATCCTAATAAAATTTAGTGTTGACAAACGGCCAATTTTTTAATGTAACGAAAAATGCATTTTTTTCAGATTCGATAATTTGACGAGGTAGCGACGGTATAGTCAATTTAAAATGTAATTCCAGTTTTCTTTTTTTTTAACCTAACCGTAAATCTAATTGCATCAGGGTAGTTGCTTTTGTATTAGTTATAATTTTAAATTTTATATTGTTTATGGGTACCATAATTTATATTTAGGAAAACATTATCCTTGCTCTAAAAAGGAAAGAAGACGAAATTCCTTTCTAGCACCAAAACTTGTGTACACTTTAAGTTTTAAAAATATACCGTATTTGCTGAAACTAATAATAATAACGGAAAAACGCGTTAATGAAGCAAAAAAAAAAAAAAAAAGGTGGAAAAAATATAGCAGTTAAAGTTTCATAAAACAGTTTGAACGTAACAGATTAAAAGAATAGACTCTTTCAAGTTTTATATATTATGGTTTATTGAAAGTGTTTTTTTTTCTTTTTTTTTGTATGTAATTTTAAGGAAGGAGGAACCAAACAAATCCCTTTAGTTATTTAACATTTAACAACTTATATTCAAAGGCAACTGTCGCAGAATTTTGAGATCAAGAAAGAAAATTCATACTATGTTGAAAAAACAAAGAATTGTCTGTTTGTAGTCAATAATAATAACAACAAATTGAATACGGTATAGCAATCCAAATAATTGTCAAATTCCATATAGTGCCGCTTGTAAATGATTGTTATGATACGTATTTTGATTTGAATTAAATTGAAATCATTATAAGATCGATTGTATTATTATGCTGCTTTATATATTTAAAAAAATTATATATTAATTAAATACTGTCTCTATTCCATGGTTGATTATTTTAGCTAGCTTACAAATGTGACAGAGATGTTAAATATATTGTCGATGATATTATTTAATAATATATAAAAAAATATATATTAATATATATATATATATATATATATATATAACAGGGCTCCTATGCTTTTACCACTTTTTTTTAATAAAATATTTCGCTTTATTTAAATTCAGAAAATTATTAACACTAGAACTACCATGAGCCGTCATTTTGACGGTTACCAAATGAATATATTCCGATTCGAACGAGAAATTTCTTTTAAAAATAAATTTAATATACAATTTACAGAAATACGCTGAATGAATAAGTTAAATAGTTTTAAATAAAATATCTCGTGTGAAATAGTTCTAAGAAACTGAAGTAAAATTTCCGGTGTGTTAAAAATTCTGCAACTAAACGACGTGTCTACAGTTTCTGCATTATAAATATTAAATTTAAAATATCTGTTAAAAAATTGTGGTACAAGCGTACGAACCATGTAAAATACAGTGACCTCTCACTTATACGCGATGTTCAGTAATTAATTTTTCGTACCACTATTTTAAAACAGTAAAATTCAATTTATAAATTCTGCGATTAAATAAGGAGAAAATTACTTTAAAAAGAAACTGGTGCAGAAAAATATTTGCCGCGTATCGCGAATAGCTGAGAGGTCACTATATAACCATTTCATAGTTGATACCTTTATTAACGTATAAATAATTTTTTCGTTAACGCCGGTTGGCAAGAAAACTTGCCTCTTAACCCTTTTCGCTCTGGTGGGTTAATTTCCTATTACTTAATTTAATTCCCCAAATGTCACAATGGCACCGGAATTTTGAAACAAAAGTTTCGACTTATTATGTACAAGAATAAAGGCATTTAATTATTTTCAAACAAATTTGATCAAAAATTCTGGTTCCATTCAGACATTTGGAGATTAAAATTAAGTGGGAAGAAATTCTTAAACAAATACGTAATGACGTTAGATGGTAGCGGACAAAATAAATTTAATGTATAAAACACTAACAAAACTTGCATGCATACAAAAAGAATTTACCTCAGATAATTAGCTCATTATTTTTATATTGCTACACAAAATACATCTACATTATTATGGACATTGTATTTAATGTATTGTTAACGCTTTGTATCACTGCGTTGCCTATATGCAATATATCCAAAAGTTAATGTGAATTATACAGTGGGCCTTAAAAAATGATTTTATTTATTGCTGCTATCTTCCAACTCACTGCAGTTAATATAAATTCTTCATAGAATTTTCAACAGACGCTTCTACTGGTTTAATTTATTATTTGATCCGTTTTACATCGTTATTGCTGAAATGAACTTCGTGAATTTTCTAAATTAATAGGGCTGGAGATTTCCAAAATATATTTTTTTTTAAAGTAAGTTAGCATACGTTATAATTTTGTATAAGAAAATGGACACTATTTATTACAAGTATGTAATATTCTGTTTACAGCAAATGTGAAAAAAAAACTTTTTTGTAAAAAAAAAAAAATGTATTATTATATTCTAAATATTTTTATTATTTTTATATGCTTAAAATGATGTATTCTAACATGTAAGTAAATATTTTTCAAATCAGTTTTCATGAGTCAGAAAGGGTTAATTTCGTTTATTTTCCTTTGTTTTTGGTCGACCTTTCATTGTTTGATCAAATGACGTTAGCTACGCTAACCACCAAGAGTGCGGTAACAGATCAATCTGTTTCCATCCCTCTTGAGACAATAACTCAAATTTCAATTTCTTAGTCGTAATCACGTACTTTGTTCTTAGCATGCTCTATTAGTTCGTCTTTTAAATTTATTTCATGAGCAGTTCAGTCTCATTCAATTTCGGTATGCTTCAGGCTGTTTTCAGTATCATACCAGATAAACAACTAATTTTTTTGTCTTAAATAATGGTTTCTTTGAAAGTTTTATGAATGTGCATTTCATTAGCTTTGCGTACTATCAGTGGGAAGTGTTGAAGAATAATTTAGAATCCGTTGTAAAAGAAGTTATGATTTCATTTCGGAAAATGATTTCATGTCCGATGTAAGATTATAGGAATGAATTTTAATTTTGGCATTTTCTATTGCTAATTTAACAGTAAATTGCCAGAATAAAATGGATAAAAATCGTGAAATGTTAAACTGCTATTGATGTACCCATTTATTTGAAATTTAAATTACATTATTAAAGAGAATTCGTTGAGTTTTAAAATAAATGTATTTTTTTTATTTAAAATAATATTTGTGTTGCTAGAAGGAAGCCATAATTTCAAGAGTGAATTAATAAAGTAATAAATTCAACTGTTTAGTATAAATGGTTTTCTTATAAAAATGCATTATGAGACCCGACAGATCCTACTGTATACTTAACAGGAAACAAGACAATTTAAAAGACACAAAAAGTCGTTAACCCTTTCCGGCACAGTGGTCCCACTCCGGGCACACCTAATTTTAATTCCAAACTTGGTTTCGTCACCAAGAATATTTAATAAATTTTTGTTTCTAGAATGAAAGCTTAAAATAAGGTGTTCCTATTTTCTAAAAAGGAAATTTGTAAATTCCGGTGTCAGTCAGTAATTTCTCATTTTTCGAACAGATTTTGACTGTGCCGGAAACGGTTAACCCTTTCCGGCACAGACAAATTCCGTTCGTAAAATGCAAAATTACTAACTGACACCGGAATTTCCAAACGACTTTTTTAGAAAGAATGAACTCCTTATTTTAAGCTTTCATTTTAGAAGCAAAATTTTATTAAAATATTCTTGGTGCCGAATGCAAGTTCGGAATTAAAATTAGGTGTCACCGGATTGGGACCACTGTGCCGGAAATGGTTAAAAGGTTGTTTAAAATGTTTCAAAACTGTCCGAGTACTTTCGGCCGGCTACCTCCGCCATCATCGGGGAGCGAAAATTCTTATTGACCGCCGAATTGCGTATCTGAACTCTAGCTTCGTCTTGAGGCGAAAATATCCATTATTCCTTGGGTGTTACTTGAGTTGGTTTCTATGGTTACTCTGAATGATAATGTAAGCAACTTTGTGAACTGTGCGAAAAAAAGAGAGGGGGGGAGTCATACACTTTATCTTCTAATATTTAGGACATCAAACCATACATTGGGTATATTGTATGATACTGTATCGTTGTAAACCTGATCTCCATTACATAAAATTAGTTAGATGATGGATAAATGATTTTTGGTTAATTGAAGTCTATTACAATATTTTGTTTACAATTTAACCGGGATAAAGCAGTAGACGGGCGGGCAAACTTAATATCTGCCTTATTGTCTTTCACGCTTTCACCAAATTTTCTGTTTGTCATGCTTATGTATTCCATTGTATTATTGTATTCGGTTGCAAAAGAAATAGTGTATACACCAGCTATTTCATTTTTCGGGATTGGATCTATTTTAGTGCAAATTACATCTTAAAATTTTCGTGGGGGACAGGCTATCAAATTTATATCCTGTTTTTATAAGGCATATCTTAATTTCTCAAACAAAGTAGGAATATAGATAAATTTTTTATACCTCATTTCTTTACGATATGCTCTAATAAAACTTTCTCGATTGCCAAATTCATATATTGGGTTGTTAATGATGGATAATGCGTTATTTTATCTCGTTTGTTTCCTGCAAACTGTTCAACCTATAGTCAGGTTTGCTTCGTTTCTGATTAAATTGACGTTCAGAAAAGATAAACAACCGTTTTTTTTTCTACTTGAAGTGTAATTTTATATTTTCATCAAACCTATTTATTTTATCCAGGAAAAGGTGTAACTCCGCTATACCATATAATTGCTACTCACCATTCTTGTACAAAACGGCAGCTTCAAATTTTACATCAGACGAGCATTTAAAGTTTGTGCAGAAAAATATTTAGTGAAGGAACTAAACAGTATAAGATACATTGCATTGGAGAACGGTTTTCATCATCCATCATTAACAAACTACTATATGAATTTAGTCATCGAGAAAGTTTTATTAGAGCAGATTGTAAAGAAATGCGGTTTAAAAAATTTATCTATATTCCTACTTTGTTTGAGAAATTAAAATATGCCTTATAAAAACGTGGTATAAATTTGATAGCCTGTTCCCCACAAAAATTGTAAGATTTAATTTGCACTAAAATAGATCTAATCCCGAAAAATGAAACAGCTGGTGTATACACTACCCCTTTTGCAACCGAAGACAATAATACAATGGAATACATAAGCATGACAAACAGGAAATTTGGTGAAAGCGTAAAAGAACATAAGACAGGTATTAAGTTTGTCCGCCCGTCTACTGCTTTATTCCGGTTAAATTGGAAACAAAATATTGTAATATATTTCATTGAAGCAAAAATCTTTTATCCATCATCTATATACTATACATCTTTTATCAGAGAATCTATAGCTATTTTATGTAATTGAGAAAAGGTTTGCAACGATACAATATCATACAATATACCCAATGTATGGTTTAATGTCCTAAATATTAGAAGATAAAGGGTATGACCCACCCACCTCTTTTTTCGAATAGTTCAGACAGTTGCTAACATTATCATTCAGAGTATCCATGTAAACCAACTCAAATAACACCCAAGAATGAACGGACTTTTCTACCTCAAGACGAATCTGTTGTTCAGATTCGCAAGACGGCAGACAGTAAGAATTTTCACTCCCGGATGATGGCGGAGTTAGCCGGCGGAAAGTACTCGGACAGTTTTTAAACATTTTTCACAACCTTTTAACATATTCTTGTGTATTTTAAATTGTCTTGTCACCTGTTAAGTAAACAGTGTCGGGTCTCATATTGGAATTTTATGAATAAAGAAAGGTTAAATTTGCAGTTCGCCTTAAGTGTTTTGGTTTTCTTATATAAAAATATTTTTGAGAATTTTGTGTTATTTTTTTTCCAAAAAAATATTAATTATTTTAAAGTTTGTAGTATTAAATATAAATAAATAGATAGGAATAATTGTATAGAACTGAAAACAACCTCTAATTAAGAATGTCCTTGGGAAATAATGAAATGTTTCTATATTATTAGATTATTTTTATTAGATATGTTTGTTTCTTAGAATATATTTATTACAATATTTAGTTATATTAGGAAAAAAATGAATGCTAAGTCCTGGAAATGCAGAATATTTTTTTCTACATTTTTCTGTATTTCCAAAAATTAAAACGGCTTTGAGAATACGAATTTAAGACATACTTATTCAAGCTAACTTGTTGACGACAAAAGTAAATTATGCATAAAACATTAACGAAGCTCGGATCAAATCAATGGATAAAAAAATAATTTATCTTAGATTATTAACTCAATATTTTTATATTGCTACGCATAATGCTTATTCTGGGCACAATATGTAATTTATAAATAATTTGTTTCATTTGCAGATGTTTTTGGTCTACGTTTTGTGGTTGGTTAAATAAAGTTAGCTACGCTGATTAGTGGAGTACGAGATCATTTATTTTCATTTATTTATTTATTTATTTTTAACCTTCGGAAAACATTTTTTCTGCTTTCATTACTTCGGTCTTAATCACGTAATTTGTCCTTAATATGCTTTGGTTATTCATCTTTTATATTTATTTAATGAACTATTCAGTCTTATCTATTTTCGAATTGCCTAAAACAATTTTCGGAATAATATAAAATAAGTATCTAACTTCTTAGTCCACAAATCATGGTTTCTTTTTAAATTTTATGAAATTGTGCTTAATGAGTTTTAGATAATATTAAAAGGAAATAGGTTCTGAAGAATTTAGAATTCTCCGAAAATTAATGTATGATTATGTTTAGAATAAATGGTTTTAGTTTCCATACAAAATTAGTGGAGTATATTTTAATTTCGGGATTTTCTCTAAAATTGCTAATGTTAAATAAATTCGTTTAAAACAGATATAAACGTCTGAATGTGGATTTTCTCATTTTTGTGATTGATTTAGTAGAAATTTACATAACTAACTAAGCAAATTCCTTCAGTTTTGAAAGTAATTTAAATTTGTATTTGAAATATTATTCGTACTGCAAAAAAGGAAATAATCCTTACCAAAGTAAATCAATAAAGTCATAAATGCATCTGTGTATTATCAGTGGTTTTCAAACATAGAATAATTTCAGAAAGTTTTAAAGTTCTATTTCTTTTTAACAAACAGCACTTTACTTCAAATTTGTGGTAGTAAATGTAAATAAATAAATGAGAATAAATGTCAGAAATTGTAAACACAGTGTAAAAATAATAATATTAAATACTTGTATAGTAACCAAACACTTGACTATATTTAGATTAGTTTTATTCGCAAGTATTGAAACTTATTATGTATATTTCATAAAAAATGGAATAGACACTACGCTCTATATTATTAGTAGATAAAACAATATACACCAAGGATCACATTTCACGCCTTATAGAAAGTTAATCACTTCTGTTTACTCTTACATCTACTAATTTTTATTTATATTGAAATTGAAAAAAAAAAACAATTTTGAAGTTCTTGAATTAAAATGAAAATTATTTATATTCCTATATATTTCTGTGTGTTCAAAAATTAAATCATGAGAAGTAAAATACCAAACAAAGGCACTCATTTATGATGTTTAGAGCCGGGTAAAACCCTTAATCTCGGCTAGATGTGTTTTTGTGATGTTGCTAAAGAAATTTTGTAAATATTCATAATGGTTGACCATTATGAAATGTTAACAAAATACAGTGTAAAATGTCAGGTCTCTCAGAATTTTGATATAAAATAAGATAAATCATAATATGTTGATAAAATAAAGAATACTGTGCTTGCAATCAGTAATAAGATAGTTAACAACATAGTAAATACAATTTGAATAAGATATACAAATTAAAACGATTGTCAAATTCAGTATAGAAATACTTGTAATGATTGTTATAATAAATATTTAGATTTAAAATAAATTGAACTCATTTTTTTTATCGATGACATTATTATGTTGTTTATATATTTAAAAAAATATTAATATGTTATTTAAATATTGCCAGCATTTATTATTTGATTATTTTCATTAACCTCTTAAGCACCATCGTAGTTGCCAACCTACCGATTTTCATAAAACCAGTAAAATCTTGCAGAAAAATTCGCTTTATTAAATTGAAAAAATTGTACGATTACATAAAACAAATGTTTCTATATAAAAATACTGGTATGAAAAAAATTGATAGGTTGGCAACTATGAGCACCATATTAAATTTAGTGATAGAATGCTGAATACCAGCTATGTTAAATTTGGTCAAAAATACAAAAAAAAAAAAAAAAAAAAAATTCAAAAATACAAATTTCACACCGAAAATTCTAAAATAATAATTTTAATTTATACAATTACAAAAAGTCTGTCATTAAATAAAATACAAATTAATGCTATAACTTTCTGGTATGAATTCAAAATTTTGAATTTAAAAATGTCAAATTGGCAACTTGGACGTACGCACATACGTCCTGGCCCAGATAGAAATTTCATGACGTACGCAGGTACGTCGTGGTGCTTAAGAGGTTAACTTATAAATGAGATCGTAAAATTCGTTATTTTGTAGATAACATTATTATGTTATTTTATGTTATATTATTTTATATATAATATTACACATAATATTATACATATTTAAAATGCAATCATTTTATAGTTGATATTTTATTTAACTTACGAATGATTGAATAAAACAGGGTATAAGAACAAAATTGAAAAAAATACTTTCTCATGCTGAGTTCTAATCGTCAAAAGAAAATTAAATGTACAAAACGCTAATAAAACTCGCACTAAACCAATGAATACACAATGAATTTATCTCAGAAAATTAACTCAATATTTTTACATTGCTACACATAACGCATCTACCTTATTCTGGGCACTGTGTGTAATTTATAAATAATTTATTTAATTTTCTCTTGTTTTCGGTGAACCGTTCTTAGGCTGGCCGACAAAAATACAAAAATAAAAAATTCAAAAATACAAAATTCACACCGGAAAATCTAAAAGAATAATTTTGATTTATACAATTACGAAAATCGGTCATTAAATAAAATACAAATTAATGCTATTACTTTCTGGTGTGAAATCAAAATTTTGAAATTAAACAAAGGTCAAACTGGCAACCTGGGCGTACGCACATACGTCCTGGTATTACAGATAGAGATTTCATGACGTACGCAGGTACGTCGTCGTGCTTAAGATGTTAGCTTATAAATGAAATCGTAAAATTCATTATTTTGTAGATAACATTATTTGGTTATTTTATGTTATATTATTTTATATATAAAATTATACATATTTAAAATGCAATCATTTTATAGTTGATATTTTAATTAACTTATGAATAATTGAATAAAACAGTGTATAAGAACAAAATTGAAAAAAAAAAATACTTTCTCATACTAATTTCTAATCGTCAAAAGAAAATTAAATGTATAAAACGCTAATGAAACTCGCATTAAACCAATGAATACAAAATGAATTTACCTCAGATAATCAACTCATTATTTTTACATTTCTACGCACAATACATCTACCTTATTCTACGTTTCGTGCGTAATTTATTATTAATTTATGTTTTTCCCCTTGTTTTCGGTCGACCGACCTTTGATTGATCGAATGACGTTAGCCATGCTGACCACCAGATGGCAGTGATAGCTTAATTTCTTTTTTACCCTCTGGGGACATTTATTCAACTTTCATTACTTTGGTCGTAATCACGTACGTTGTTCCTAACAATGGTTTAGTAGTTCACCTTTTATATTTATTTAATGAGCTGTTCAGTTTTATCCAATTTCGATATGCTTAAGGCAGTTATCAGTATCATATAAGAGAAATAACTAACTTGTTAATCCGCAAATGATATTTTCTTTGAAAGTTTTATGAAATTGCATTTAATGAGTTTTGGGTAATATCAGAGGGAAGTAGATGTTGAAGAATAATTTATAATCCGCTGTAAAAGAATGTGTGATTTCGTTTAATATAAATGATGTCGTATCCTATGTAAAATTATTTGAATGCATTTTAATTTCGGCATTTCGTTTAAAATTGCTAATTTAATAGTAAATTTTTACTATAGAATAGAATAAAACAAACTTAGAATGAGTATTTGTTTTTTGATGTAACAAATTAATGAAAATTTAAATTATACTAACAAAGCGAATTCGTTCAGTTTTCAATGTAATTAGATTTTTTTCTTATTTCAATTACTATTACTATTGCATCAATGGAAGTAATCATTACATAAGTAAAGATATATAGTATTAAATGAATCAATGTAGGATAAAAATGTTTATTCATAGAACTAGTTTCGAAATTTTCACTCTTGAACTACTTTAACGATACTGATTTCTTTCAAATTTGCAACAGAAGAATGAACACGTAATCGGAAATAAAGTTAGGAATTGCATGATATATGTAATTCCGTGTTTAGTGCAAAAATAACTAACTCTCTGTAAAAGGAAAAAAATTTGCAACGTGAAAAAAAAATTAGCCTTCTTAACCTTTATTTTAATTTCCTTAAAAATTCCTACTGTTTTGCATTTACCTTTTTATACAGGGTGCCACAAAACGAGTGTAACGAGCATTAAATTGTTTCCTTTTGGTAATACGGTTGCAATCAAAATTACAAAAAATATCCAAAATAAGGTGGGGAATAAGATTACTTTATCCTGCCATTAATTTCTAAAAAGTTACGCTGTTAAAATTTTTATATGATACCTAGCCTACTATAAGTTAGACTTAGAAATTTTTTTATCTATGCTCTTAAAAATATTACAGTAAATATTCCATTTTTTACGACCAAATCTCACTGAGTTATGATACTTTAAATTTTAGGAAATTTAATAGTGGGTTTTTTTCTAACCATTTATGGAAACTAAACCATCATTATCCATTCAATATTGCATCGTTTTAATAATTCATGAAAATTATGAAATAAAGGTAAATTATTTCAGCATGGTTAATTATATCGAATATTTTATTATCGCCGCAGATACTGCACCAATTTCAGTTTGTTGATCTCAGCACAAAAGTTTCGTTAGTGTTATCTATAACAATGAAAAAATCCCGTATATGTATTATGAATAATTACTTAAAAATACACAACTACAATTTGCAATATTTTTTAGAAGAAACACATGATATGTGTTTTTTTCTTAATGGGACCAGAAAGATAAAAAAAAATGACTGAAGTTTGATCGTGGATAAAAACCCTGTAATTAATTTAGCCTATTTTTAATTTATTTTATTTATTTATTTATTTATTGTATTTATTTATTTGTTTGTTTTAAAGAAATATTTTTTTTATTAAACTCTACAAAGAATTACAAACGATAGTGAAATATTGTAACAGAAATAATCTTGCAAAACTAATTTAGCAACGATTACCAGTAGATTACCAGTAGGCCACGATGTACAGGTTCCATATTTCTCAGTCGTCATTTGGTTTTTAAACCGCTTATTATGTTGTTTTAAGATTACACCTGAAAAACAAACAAAAAATTACAAACAAATTAAAAAATATATAATAAAAAAAATCAAAATGTCTAAAAATAGATTTTTTTTTTTTTTTTTTTTTTTTTTTTTGTTAAAACTTGAAAAAACATTTTTTTTTCATGTATAATTTGTACAGAAATTAATTTACAGTTTCTAAAAAAATCAAAAATATATAAATCCGTTAAATTATTCGAAAGTTATTGTAACAAAACCGCTGAAAATTAGTATTTTGAGGTAATTGCGTTAAAATTTTTCGTATCGCTGGTATCGCCCATCTGCACAACTTCACGTTTACGGCTCGTATGACCATAATTTTACGATATTTTCTTTTCAAACAAGTCGTAGAACATTCTTAAAGATTCACACATAATAATAATTATAATAATAATTATAACAATAACAATAAAAACTTTTTTTTTCCATTTCAATTTTTTCTGGTCTTAAAATTGCGTTCGAATTACGTCGTTTATATACTTGGAATGCGTTTCGCAACTGTCTGTGTGCCATTAAAATTCATTGTACTTAGAAAAAACATGCACATTTTCTAAAAAATTGAGCATAATAGTAAACACATTGTACATGATTGAAGCTGAAGTACTCTAGTAAGAGCATGAAAGCAGTAGTATTTCGGACGTTTATTTATAAACTTTCATAAGTTCATTTTCATATAAATGATAGATCCTTCGCATACAATATATTGTTCAGTAATGTGTAACATGTCAATCTAAGTCTACCATTTTTAATCACTACAATAGTCGAGAAAATAAGTATCCACCCAATGCTATTTTATCTCCAAATTTTCGCACAGAGATGCGAGAGGTACCATCCTACGGGGAATTGTGTCTACTTCTCAAATGTGAATACTTTTTGCGACAATAGCAGTCTGGATATTAAATAGTGTGCCAACATCAAATCTGTAAATTGTAACACAAACTTTTGAAAGCATATTTGTGTTCTGTTTCAATTAAAACGAATCATCCAGGCTTTGTACAACGAACAGTATATCGGCCATCTATAACGTGTATTCTAGCGGTCGGTTTGCCTAGTATTATTAATTATGAAAACGATTAATATACTCATATTATAAAATTTTGTATTATAACCTTTAGTAGTTTTTTTATAAAACGAAATACATTCGACAAAAACATGGTTGTGTAAGTTTAATGCTCATTCCAATCAATACTTTTTGAAAGATAGAGAAAATTTACTTCTGACCAGTCTAAGATGATTGTCACATGATATCAAAACATCCACAGAAAATAAAAGCTTCGAGAGAGAAAAAATTATTTTAAAAACGCTCTCTTGCGATAATACGTTTATTTTAAAAATAAGATATATGTATAAATTTCCTGGTAACGTTTTCAGTGTTCACGGTGCATTTCTTTATAATTTTATTTTTCGAAATTTATGAATAAAAACCTGACATATTTCCTTTTTTGACACTTTTCAACTAGTTGAAAAGTGCTTACGAATTCTGTTTGTCTGTCTGTCCATCTGACCGCAGTCTAATTAGAACGGCAAGAAGAGTTTGCTTGTTTCGTTACTAAAAACTTTTGGGCACCACTAATTTTTAATTGCAATCTTTGCTTTATTAATTGGCAGACATTTTTCAATTACATAAAACAAATATTTTAGTACGGAAAAGGTGGTACAGTTGCCTAATATGGCAGTACCTTATATCTTGTAGAGGAAAAGTCGCACTCTAGTGGGAAAGTTTTCAAACAATAGTTTTTCACGTTTACTCAACAGTGTGCAGTGCGTTCGCATTCATTCTATCGATTTTAGTATTGGTACTCCACCAGTTGTGTTTCCAAGTGTTGAATATTTTTAAGGTTACATTTTCAAGAGTAACTTTTCCAAGAAGGTAAGTGATTTTGAAATGTTTGAACATATCTGTAATTTCAGTTTACTTATATTAATGCTTGATAATTATTGGTTTGGGTTCAAATTCATTTCCTTTTTGTCAGTAACTAGTATTAGCAAACCATGTGGAATTCCCAATATGGCACTACCAAAGATCCTCAAATATGGGTATAGTACCATATTTGGACTTTCTTTTTTTTCGTGTATTACCTATTTACTTTATCTTACATATTGTTAAGGATTTTGTAAATAGTTGGTGTTTGTGCTCAAAAATAATGTAAATAGTTCAATTAGTTATTAGTTTGCGTTGCGTTAAAATATCTCAATTTGTTGATTTTCTGCAAGCAAGTAAACCCTATTGGATTACAATGTAAGTCTATGGAAATTTGTGAAATATTAGAGATATCACCAAGTTGGCGACAAATTTGGCAACATTTGGTGACAGACCCCCCACCCATGGTAACCCTCCTTATAAGTATGGAGATGCATTAAATGCTGTTCCATGTTTTTATTGGGCATTCCAGAAAATGCTAGCATTAGAAAATCGTGGAACGTTCTCGAACAGCCTCTCGCTCCCGTACATATGGAAGCGGGGGAGTGTTAGCACCCGCATAGCATGCACAGTCACAGTGACGTCATTGTGACGTCAATGTGAGTCACGTACGTCACGTCACATCTGTGACCAAAATGCCACCACTTTGTAACGTCACACTGTGACCAAAATGTGAACGTCTTGGAGATCTAAAGAAAACTTAAAATAAACTTCAGAACATCTTATAACATAAAGAAAATTACTTTTTGACAGGTTTAGAAATTTTTGTGACGTTGCAATGACGTCACTGCAAGTCACATAAGTCACGTAAAAACTATGACCAAAATGCCAACACTCTGTGACTTCACGGTGTGATCGGAGAGTGAATTTGGAAAAAAAACTCATAAAATATAGATTTGAATTATGTCATGTACCTAAATCATTAATAAAAATATTGTCACACACTATTTAAATATATTGAGTATTTCCAAAATAAAATAATAAATAAATATCTGTCTACATATATGAGGCAGATAATTTTTTACAATTTTCATTACCATTTTCATGAAATTTAACAAAATATAATATATAATACACAGGTAAAAATCCTTAAATAGAAATTTAGTTATTTATCAAGTTATAAGCAATTCGTGTCACGTGACGACCAGTTTTTCTCCTGTCTTTCACTGTCACGTCGGATATTCAAATCAAAACGCCGACTTTGACATTCTTTTCTGAAAGATCTTCTGCTTTTAACAAAAAATGGAAAAGGTTTTTCAATAACATAGTTTCTGAACAAAACACGAGCCAATTTCGTGTATTTCCGAGCAAAAATGAATTAAAAACATGTCATTCCTATAGCAATTTATCCAAAACTGGCCAGTGCTTAGTAAGATGTCACCTCTATTAAATATATTGCTATTTTCGATAGAGTGTAAAAAATAAAAAATTTGTACTTAGGAAATTTGATTGCAATTTAAATTTATATCGAAATTACTTTATAAAGCCTATTAAATCAATTATTATTTAAAATTTATCTTTACTTTTGACGTCTAAAGCAAATGCAATGGATTAAAAAATATATAAAAATGTAAATTTTCACAGCTTATTTCAAAGAAAACAAAAATCTCTCATATAAAAAAAGAATATTATAGCATCATTAGAAGTTCATTTTTCAGCCGTACAAATTATAAAGGTTTTGAAATGTCTTTATTTAAATTATTTTCTTCCTATATCATTTGCGGTAAAGTTGGAAACATCTGCTAGCTGTTATTTTGTTGTGTTTAAACAATACTGCGCGCGTATATTGAAGGCAGACGACTTTTTCTCATTCGAAGCTAGGATTAACGTGTGTTGGGTTCTTTGAAGTTTGTAGATTTATACTGTGTAAGTAAATTAACGTTTTAAAGTGAACAATCTCCATTTTAAAGTAAACCATCCATTTTAACATCTCCCTGTGTCTAGCCGGGTGCATTCATAAGGCCTGAGTGATATTTGATTTCTCAGATCTATGAACACACCTCTCTGCTGGAATAATTTGAAAATTATTGTAGTGGATGTACAGTCTAATTTTTCAATGAAAGGGAAGCAGATAAGGAGCATTCAACAATAACACCTTTACCTATAGATCAGCAGGTAACTTTTAATGTCTTCGCAGTTTTGTTAATAGTGCATGTTTAGTACTAGTACATTTAATATTGCATTATTTAAAAATTAAGATGTTTAAATTTTCTTTTAAAAAATCCCTTGTATTAAATTTTATCTTTAATGTTTTAATTTTTTTTAAATAGACTATTTGGAAAAAAGCTTAAAGAATTTACTAACAATATGTATTCTAAATGTAAAGTGTTATGTAAAAGGAGGCATTTATTTAATGTTTTGCGTTTCTTAGTTCAATTTTCATAGTTATTCATTATAATTAAAAACATTGCAATTTTTAAAACTATTAATATTTGATTTGCAATTTAATAATTTCGTTGCTAGTGTAGGTTTCCAGAAATAATTTTCCGGTATATTTGAAAAAAAATGTGACATTTTAATGCATTGAATAATTTATTTGTCGAGATATGTCAATGTTAGATGCACAAAAATAATAAATATTGATGAAACAATAAAATAACTGTTTAGTTAAGGTGATTCTTCCAGCTGTTGTTATCGAATGTTTTTACTGTAAAAATTGATATTTAAGTTCTGCATTTAGTATTCTATCAAAAACTATAAATAAAATAATTTGTAAAGAAAAAAAATATATAATTTTTTTTTTTGGCATTTATGATCTTAAGTTCTATATGTCATTTACAACGAAAACTGTTTTACTGCTTGATACAATGTTTATTATTTAATAATATCGCACAATAGGTATATCTATTATTTAAATTGATTCCTAATATAAATTTTTCAGAATGTTTATTTGAAAATGTATACTTATATTTTCTTTAAAGTTGTTCTCAAATCCAAAATAGCTAATTTCTGGCATATTTCTGAATTCATTTTTATTCGGAAATACATGAAATTGGCAGGTGTTCTTATTCAGAAAAGGGTAGATGTGCCAGTAATGGACCGCCTTCCAGTAATGGGACACCTTCAATGTTTTTGGTTTATAAAAAAATAACCAATAAAAATTCAGCTTTATTTATTTCATTAATATGCTATCTTTAAATTCTAGTTTTAAATAGTGCTCGCGATTATACGTATAATACGTATAAAACGTATTGTAACCGGTAACGATTTTTAATAGAAATCATATGGAAAAAAGGCTTGACTAAGTATACGTTTAAACGTATATAAACGTATAATCGCGAGCACTAGTTTTAAATGCAATCATAATATCATTTATCTATTACTTTTTGTGAGGTGTCCATTACTGGAGTTTAGGGTGTTTTGATTTATTTCTGTTATTTACAATTAAATTTAGATTCACATTGGGAAATGTGACTATGAGCATGGTTAAATATTGTTGGTAGAGTAATATAATATTAAAAAATGTTGAATATAACAATTATAACTATTAATTAAAAAATAATTGTTAAAGAAATTCCTTAAGGGTGTCCATTACTGGCACATCTACCCTATATATAATCGAATGGCGTTATCCATTTTTTGGTAACGGCAGATGATCTTTCAGAAAACACTATCAAAGTCGGTGTTTTGAAACAAATTTCCGACGCGCAGCGTCAGAAACGGGTAAAACGTGACCGACATTGATCTTAAGTATTACATTTATCTAAAAATGGAAAACGCTATTCATTCCAAATAGCTTTAATAATCAGGCATGCAAGTGCCATGCGTTTAAAAGTTTGTTCATAAATGTGTCAGAAAGTTTCGTGTTAACCGGTTTCTCAATCAGATGCAAAGTTTTAATTTGAATACGAGTTGCATCAATAAAAATGATTGCCGATCCAATCCTTATCGTCGATCTTATCCGTATTTGGTGAAATCTTGTTATCCGAATCTATGCGAAATCATTTATCTGGTTCGGTCGGGTTGTGGGCTTACAGATTTTTTGTTGTTGTTGTTGTTGGGTTAGGATAAGAATACGGGTTGAATCATAATATAGTTTCAGTCAACCATCATTCATGTTCAAGTTGACATTCAATCATGTTCAAGAAGTATATAACCGGATTCGTGTATGACTCTAGATCCGAGCCGACATCAGAAATTGTATCGTAACACAATTTCTGATAAAATCTGGTTACTGGGTCTTATGCAAGATTTTATTCCAAACAAGACTTACAGTAAAAACATTATACCCGACTCGGGTCAGATCGGGTTCACGAAAATCAGGTCACACGACAACTAATCTAAATCTATTCTGTAGCCAAACAAATCCAAAAAGATCGATCCGAAGTTTCTGGATTGGATTCGGGTAAAATCTGGTCACCCGACCCGGTGCAGTGTCGTCACAAACGTCACAAACTTGAACCATAAAAAAATTTTGATCCGAGCAATCCGTATAGGATTCGGGTAAAATCTGGTCACCCTATCCGATGCAGATTCGTCACATTTTTCACATTGAAGTCGCACGGTGACTTCACAAAGTAGTTACATTGTGAGGTCACAGAAAGCCTTGAAAACGGCCATAACGACCTCGCATTTACGTCACAGTGACTTCACATCGACGTCACGTGACGTCACGACGACGGTCACAAAGTCACAGTATGACTTCACAGTGACGTCGCCGTGACGTCACCATGCCTTACGGGCAGTCAGTGAGTTAGTTAGACGCGAAAAAGCTATTCATATTGAATCATCTGATGGTAGTCTCGATGAGGATGATCTTCCGCTGATCGACACAGTCTCTGACATGGACCCGTAATCGTTCAGTGAAACAGAAAACGACGTTGAGTGTCCCCTTTGTGCATCAAAATTCTCTGATGATTGCATGGAAGAAAAGTGGGCTAGATTCACCAAGTGTATTAGGTGGTCTCGCGAGGATTGTAGGGCGATGAAAACTGACTTATTTCTGTGCACACCATGTTTTAAACTTTCATTATCTAATATATTTTCATTTTTTTCATAACTACTCATTTGAATATTTTTGATTACCTATCTTAGGCTAGTTATCTTAAGTTAGGCAAATTTTTATGCGATTCTTTGCACTAGCTTTATTTTATATTTTTGAGAAAATTACCTTCTTTGTGATTAGATATTCTAGTCTAATAAATTTATTTTACGTGAAAGATGTGTCGTTTTATTTTAATACCCTGAAATCTTGATTTTCTTTGACATTTTTGGTGTGGGTGCCGAATATGGCACTAGGTGCCATATTAGGGATTACCATACCATATTAAGAGCCTCTTTCGCTGAAACTGCAAATGATACACCATACAATTTTTTTTTCCTCAAGCTGTATTAAATTTTGAACAAACTTGACACCAGAATCTTATAGGGAGGAAATGGATCTACAACTGGTATTTTTTTGGTCAAAAAAGAGCATTTGAAAATAGTAATCAAAAAATTACATCAACAAAAAGTGGTTCATATTTGGGCACTTTACCCTATCGTTCATACTTTTAGTTTATGGTGTCGAAAAATCCCAACAGTTAAGGGATTAAAAAAATATTTTTCACCTATGTTATTTAATCTTGGAAGCTCGGATTAATTTCTGTAAAAATATTGCTGAATTTATGACTAGAGAGAAAAAGAGCCAGGCTTGCTTAACCCGTTGAGGGGCGGTGGTATATATTATTTACCACCTAATTTTAATCCGACTCGAACCAGAAACTTTTAATTCAATTTTACTCTTTTAACATTGAAGGGAAAAAGTTGAAAAAATTGCTTTTCCTTATTTTGAACTAAATTCTTTTGTAAATTCCGGTGTGAATTCAGCGTTACAAGAATACAACTGCTTGCCACTGAAAGGTCTAAATGTACAGTAATATAAAGTCTTTATTTTATTATTTCGTTAACGCTGTGCTGACGTATTATCGTTATCTAAACGTAGTTGATAAAATTGAAGAAAAAGTTTAGCACTTGATCAAAATGGTATAAGATTTTGAAGGTGATACAAGATAAAATCATATGTATTGTGAAATAGTATCGCCGGAACTCGACGCGGTTTCTGTGTTTTTTTTATGAATTGAAATTTACTTTGTCTAATGAAGCGTGAATTATAAGAGCACATTTATAAAGATGATGAATCTACAATTTTCTAAAAAAAATGATTCCAAATAAAATATATCATTTTAAAAATAACAACATCAGATATACAGTAAATATAGAATCTAATATACATTGCCACAGGTAAAACACCTGCTAAAAATGAGAATTTTTTTTTTCAGGGGGTGGGGGTGGTAAACCTCAATGTTTAATTACCCAGGGTTCGTATGCTTTCACTACAATTTTTAATTGGCTTTTACTCTTATTTAAATACAGAAAAGTAATAGAAATCCTGCAATTAAACTAGGAGACTACAATTTCTGCTATTTAAATATTATAAAGAAAAATTCTATTAAAAATTTGTGGTAAAACGTACGAACCCTGGTGCCACATCTTCTTAATTTATAATAAAGAAAAAATATCTTAATTTTTATACTTCGGGAAAGTTTTAGTTAATATTATATTACTACAGTTCTCTGCTTTATCAAAGAGTAAAACATTCGATAAGAGTGCAATTATAGAAAAGATTAATTCATGTTAATTGTGATCTCAGGACAAAAATAAATGTATAAGACACTAACCAAGCTTGCATTAAACCAATGAATACAAAATGAATTTAGCTTCTTTGTGCGTAATTTATTATTAATTTATTTCATTTTCCCTTGTTTTCTGTCGACCGTTCTTTGATTGATCGAATGTTGTTGGATACGTCGACCACCAGAGGGCGGTAACAGCTTAATCTTTTTTATTTCCTCTGGGGACAATTATTCATCTTTCATTACTTCGGTCGTAATCACGTTCGTTGTTCCTAGCATAGTTTAGTAGTTCACCTTTTATATTTATTTAATGAGCTATTCAGTTTCATCCAATTTTGATATGCTTAAGGCAATTTTCGGAATAATATAGGATAAGTAACTAACATGCTAAGTCACATGTAAATCATGATCTCTTTGAAAGTTTTATGAAATTGCGTTTAATGAGTTTAGTTTAATATGTAAAGGCAAGTAGATACTTAAAAATTGAATAATTTAAAATTCTCTAAGAAGGGATATATGATTTCGTTTAGAATTATTGGTTTTATTTACCATGTACGATTATTGCAATGTACTTTAATTTAAGCATTTTCTCAAAAATTGCTAGTTTTGAACAAGATTATTTAAATCAAATATAAATAAATGCTTGAAATGAGAATATATATATATATATATATATATATATATATATTGTTATCGGTTTAGTTAATATTTAAGAATGCAAACCAAGCAAATTCTTTCAGTTTTGTAAGTAATTTAAATTTTAAATAATAATATTAGTGTTGTAAAAATTGGACCATATAATTTCCAGAGTACAGTATTAAATAATAAATGCCCACGTTTAGGATAAATGATTTTCTAATTTAGAATTTAAAAATAATCTATTTATTTTGAAAAATAAATAGTATTTTGTTTCAAATTTATATCAGTTAAAAATAAAATAATTAGCAATAAATGTCGGGAATTAGAAGCCTGCTCTATAATTAGAATTTATTTGGAAAATAACCAAATATTTTTATTTAAGTAGATAAGATTTATTAGATATATTTGTTATATTGAACACATTTAATATAATATTTATTTATACGAAAAAAATGCATTTTTATTTTTAGATTTTCAAAACATAAAACAGTTATAAGAATCCAATTAAAACAAAATCTTACTTACTTTAACTTTTGGTCGTAGAAAACAAAGTTGACTGTATAAAACAATAACAAAGCTCGCATTAAACTTTGAATTCAAAATGAATGTATCTGAGATAATTAGCTCAATATTTTATTTATTGCTACTAACAAAGCAGTTTTTTACTTCTCCAGTTTTTGTGTAAATTATTAATTATATATTTAATTTTCCATTGTTATAGAAAGTGTTATGTCCATTGTCCATTGTTTAATTCATTGAACGACCTTAGCTACGCTAAACATTTTTAAGTTCTAAAATTAATGTAAGTTTTATTTAAAATTCTACAATTTTCAAAGTGCTTATATTCCTTGAATTCTCTTAAAATTTAGCAATACTTCTTTATATTCAAAATTTTCTATTTAATGTTAACCCATTAAACGCCGCTATATGAACCCTGTTAAATAAATATAACATTTTTAATTTTTTAATGCACATTTGATGTCTCTATTATAGAACAGCTGATTTTTTTTTTCAAAAAGTGTAACTGTTTAGAAAGTCCGGCATGTTCCCCCAACGGGAACTTTGGCGTCTTATAGGGGAAAAACGTTCCCTTGATTGAACGCAAGTAGCGTTTTCTTTTCTGCTACTTAGAAGTTATGTCTTTAATTATTTTACAAAAAGTGGATTATTCTTTTTTTAGATGAAATAAAAAATGTTTAAAACAGTTAATTTATTATATATGCAGGTATAAAGAATTTAATACTGAATTAAAAATTATTATTTTGATTTGAATTTTTAAATATAAAGAAGAAATTTATTATTAACAAATAAATTTTAAACATAGAAAAGCTTACCTTTTTAATTATATTTTTTTTTACAATTTTTTGGAGGCCTGTAAGTACTTAAAAATCTATCTAGGAGATCCACACCTCCCATATACTTATTATATGATAAAATTATATTCGGTTGAGATAAATCAATTTTCATTTTTTCTTTAGATCCCCATCTTTTTTACCTGGCCTAAGGGAGTCTCTTCTTCAAAATTAGATGCCAAGCACACATTCTTGTTGCCTCTCCCTTTTACTACGCACGAATTTACTGTCACAATGGATTCAAAAGTTCCTGTTCCATTTTTTCCCAATTGTTTACATTTACTTCGAGGGCAATCTTTTAACCTATTTTCTCTGATTGTGCCTGTCAAACGAAATTTGAGCTTTCTCATTTCTTCTAATAATTCCAGAAATGTAAAAAAAAATGTCCATATAAACCGTATGTTTTGGGGGATTGTCAATGCATTTAATTAAGTCCAAAACCACCCTTGTTTTATTTCAATTGGCTTAGTTTCTATTTCATTTTTTCTTCAAATGTATTTTTATTTTTTCCCCACATAAACTTGTAAATTTAGTAGATAACCTTCAGATTCAGAATCCAGTGTATCGAAGTATTTCAAGGCTTTTTTTTTTTTACTGTTAAAAATTTAACAGGCATTTTCACATATATCGAATCTTTTTAAAAATTTATCTAAACACTATTACTTTTCGACTGCCAAACTATTCGAATACACTATTCTTTTTCAAAATGAAAAACTAAAAGGCAGTAAAATACAACTATATTTCACCATATTGTTGTTTCTCTGAACCCAGGAACTAAAAATTTTTTTTATAACTTTTAGTGGTTAGTTTGCATCTTTCTTTCTAGGGGCGCATTCTTTTCTTTGTGAAAGTGCACTCTCAGACAAAGGGGAAGGGAAATGCTACCAGGAAACGCCAACGCTCCCATCATAGGAACATTCCAAAAAATATTTCTATTGTTGCTTTAAATAAATCTATTTACTCCGGGTGTTGAATATGTTGTTATTTGAAAAGTTGATTTTAAAACCCGACTGTATTTGAACTGAATTTTTGTTTTTCTTTTTAACTAACTTTACTTCATATACTCAGAAAACCAAAAATTATCTTTTTTAAACAATCTACAGAAAATAGAAAAAAGTAAAATATTATTATGAAAAAAGATATATATATATTATACTCAATACTAATAACTTTTCTGTAAAAAGATATTTTATTACATAGTTAAAAAATATTTTGAGGAAAAAAAATATAAAATACATGTTCCCGCAACGGAAGCGTTGGCGTTTAATGGGTTAATCATACATAAAATCATACTGCAATCACATTATCCAATTGTAGCTTTTATCAAAAAAAAAATGTCATTAAATAAGACGAAAATTTCTATTACAATTATGTGGTAACAATGTACGCAACTTATTTTACCTGATTTTTTGGAATGTAAAACAGTCTTAAAGAGTCAAGTTAAAAAAAAAGAAAATACTTACTAACTTTAACTTACGGAAACAGAAAGAAAATTAAATGTTTAAAGCAGTAATGAAGCTCGCATAAAACCGATGGAAACAAAATGAATTTACGTAAAATAAGTAACTAAATATATATATGTATATCGCTACGCAAAATGCAGCTACTTAATTTTAGGTTTTGTGTGTAATTTTGTATTAATTTATTTCATTTTCCCTTGTTTTAGGTCGACCGTTATTTGATTGATAGAAAGAAGTTAGCTACGCCGACGACCAGAGGGCGCTAACAGATTAATCTCTTTTATTTCCAATGGAGACAATTATTCAACTTCCATTACTTCGGTCGTAATCACGTTCGTTGTCCCTAACATGCTTTAGTAGTTCACCTTTTATGTTTGTTTAATGTAGTGCTCGCGATTATACGTATAATACGTATAAAACTTATTGTAACCGGTAACGATTTTTAATAGAAATCATATGGAAAAAAGGCTTGACTACGTATACGTTTAAACGTATATAAACGTATAATCGCGAGCACTAGTTTAATGAGCTATTCAGTTTCATCTAATTTCGATAATCTTAAGAAAATTTTCGGAATCATATAGGGTAAGTAACTAACTTGTTAAGTCACAAATGATGGTTTCTTTGAAAGTTTTATGAAACTGCGTTTAATGCGTTTTGTGTCAAATTAAAGGCAAGTAGATGCTTACGAATTCATTACTTTATAATCCTCTATGAAGAAATATGTAATTTCGTTTCGGGTAAAAGTTTCCATTTTAGATGTAAGATTATTGGAATGATTTTTATTTTTATATTTTCTTTAAAATTGCTAATTTATAGAAATTTATCGGAATGAAATGTAAAAAAAAGATAGAAATGAAGATTTTTTTGTTGATGTTATACTTTAAATAAATATTTAAGTAATACTAACCAAGTTAATTTGTTTAGTTTCGAAAATAAATTAAACTTTTAGTTCAATTTATATTGCTGTTGAAAGAATGGAAATGATCATAAAAGTAAAAAACTAAAAATACACCAATTTTAAATAAATATCGTCACATAATTAACTTAATATACATATATATTTATAAACTGGGTGCCAGAATTAAAACACCCCTACTCTGACCTCCCTATATATCAAACTACTTAGTGTAAAAGTTGCAAATTTTCTGAACATACTGTTCAAGGCATGGGGAAATGGATTAGGCGACAAAATATTTAGTTCCTGAAATACTGATAGATGACGACTTACAACGAAAATATGAAACAAAAAGCTGAAGACTTAAAGTGGATGCATCACGGCCATGGCAGATTCTGTGGAGATTTCCACTTCAATACAACAGTGAACACCCATAATTATAGCGTTTGGGAAACTGGAAACTCGTGTACCTTCCAAGATATTCCATTCCACTGACGTAAAGTTACAGTCTACTTTGGATTCACAGTCACATACCTTCTTCGACCGTTCTTTCTCGAACGCCTATATTCGCAATTGCTCTTTGACATGCATGATGTCGATCAACATTTCAAAATGATGTTCTAAACCTTTGTTGTACCCTATTTACAAAACTCAATTTACCTTTATGCAAGATTAAGCGCCACCACACATTGAACTATGTATACAGAAGTTTCTTCAGCAACGTTTCCCTAACGGCAGAGTAATCAGTCGTGCGTTTCCAACAACTTGGTCATCTCGTTCTCCTGATCTTAACCTGTTAACTGGGTATGACGAAATATTTCGTCATACATGAACTACTACTGCAATATTTTGAAAATATTACTTCCACCAGTAAAATTTTAATAGAGACTTTTATCGTATTAAAACGCCCTATTTTGGTAATTTACTGCCATAAATAAGGAAAAATTCTGTTATTTTTTTTCGTCTGTTGGCAGTATGCCCCGTTGGTAATCAGGCATAACAGTTGAACTGAAGTTTATTCCCCGGTGAAAAAGTTAATCCGTGTAATGTTTGGCTGTGGGGCCACTTAAAAAATCTTGATTATCGAGGTCTTCACGTAATCTTTGCAGACATGAAAGAAAGTATCACTCTGTATGTCAGAAACATCTCAGTCGACCAGTTACTATTCGCAGTTGAACAATCTGACCGCAGACTTCAGATTTTAAAATTTCCAGAAGGGAAACATATTCAGCAGCATTCCTTGCGTCGATAAGTCCTTGTCACATGAATATTTGGTACGTTCACATAAAATGTGTTTTCGTGTCTTTTCAACATATGCCAAGTTATACAGCGCCATCTATCGGTGTTTTACAGAACTAATTTCTTTCGTATAGTCAGTTTCCGTATGGCTTGAATAAAATTTGTTCAAAATTTGAAGCTTATACACTGAGTAGTTCAATAAGTAGAGAGGTCGGAATAAGAGTGTCTTGATTCTGGCCATCACGTATGGCCATATGATCTTTATTCATAAGTTTGACATATGACTATTTAAGAAAGAGCCACACCATCTCTTAGTATCATATATTATTAAAACGAGAAAGCATATTAAAAAATTCCACGCTTCCACAATAATGTCCTGCTCAAGAATATCTTTTGTAGCAGCTATCATCATTTATTTGTTATTCTATTTAAAATGACTTAAAGTTAAATACAGTGACCTCTCACTTATACTCGATACACGGAAATTATTTTTCAGCACCAAAATTTAAGGTAATTTTCGCCTTATTAAATCGCAGAATTTATAAATCGAATTTTACTGTTTTAAAATACTGATATGAAAAAATAATTACTGAACATCGCGTATAAGTGAGATGTCACTGTAATTTAAAGTTAAAATATTATGAAATTTTCTACAGTTCTTGGCCACACTGTATTGAATGCATTTTGCACACTCTGATGATAATAACATTAATTTTATGCGGAAATAAGCTGAGATTTATTGGTTTTGTTACAAAGCATAAACATTGAAAAAGCTGAAACATTGCGTTGAAATATTTTAAAAGCTGAATTCAATACCGGTAAAATGATGTCAGTCTTAGGGGAGGGGACGGGGTAAGGAGAAAATGATTTCAAGAGTGAGTTTTCCTCTTTCTTATACCAAAGTTAACTTCTATGGTCTTTTGAATATGTAAATAAAAAATCCATTTAGTCTTCCAGCGGCTTTTATCTTCCTTAAATATTAATGTTTTTGTAACTTTTAAACATAAACGTATGGTCTCTTCTCTAAAGAGTATTATTTTTTATGAGTTGGGTTCGACCATCGGTAGGTTTCGACTGTCATCCTCTTGGATCAGGTTTGATACTTTATTGATAAGCATTTATTTTTCTAAGCTATATAAAATACTTTTATGACTTTTATTTTCTTTTATGTAGTTCTTTACTACATTTTAATTATTTACTTTATCACGACTCCTTATTGTCTCGCAAGTCGCTTAACTATATACTGGAAGTATATTTGCCACGCAACTAGCTATTCCAATCAGCTATCTACAATGTTCCATTGGTTTCACGTTTCGCCAAAAAATTGTGCTAATCAATTCAATTGTCAATAAAAATAAATACATTTTATGCATTCTTAGGATGTTGATTTATAGCACAAGGATTTTCACATGTTTTCTTAGTGTTTAGAGTAATGGCTCAAAGTCATGTGGTATAAGGCTTAAATCTCGGTCCAGGTGCCGTTGGTTGCTGTATATCAGATCCCTCTTTAAAAAGAGATTCCGGTCTGATTAACTCTTGTTTACAAAGGATAACTCTAGTCATTTTATGATTGAGTATAAAATTCTTTCTATTGTTTGTATGTTAAAATTTACCAATTCTTGATCAAACATTTTACCAGATAATGGTTCAGCCTACTCTACTTTGTGGTTCAACCGAAAATAAAATTATGGTTCCATATTTTGTCCATTCGTGGTTCATATAAATGTAAATTATGAAATTCTCGTGTAATGATTCATCATGTTATAAGTCGCAGTTCTTGAAACATTAAAATTTAGTTTATGTTAGCAAGAAAACTTCAATAGTACTATATAATAATTCTGTAAGTCCGTAAAAGAATAATGAATAATTACGTGAAAATTCCAAACTTAATTAAGCAATAGTTATAAAAAAGAAAAAAAAATATTACGTATTTCCTCTTCAATGACACAATTTTATTATACATACTTTCATTACAACGATTCATTACAATGATCAATAAATTGATTGTTACTATTAGAAAAAAATAATTAACTTAATTACAATTAATTAATTTCTTCCTGTTAATTACTCTAAATAACAATTCAAAAAACTCACTCAATGATTCTTAATGAAGAAATCTAAGAAAATCTTATTCATTTAGTTACGTATTAAATACAAAAATTTCGCCTATGGTAAATCCTTGAGAATCCCATTTTCAGTTATTACAAACACATTTAAAAACACACAATTAAACACAATTAAATATTTTTTATTAATAATACACAATTAATACACAATTAAATATTTTTTCGCTGAATCTAATCCAGCATTTCCTTCAATCGAGATAAATTGGGAGATTTTATTATGTTCTGTGCCAGAATAAATATTTCATAAGACGAGTTTTACTTGTTTTCTTCACAATATTTTTCCATGTCCGTAAAGCAATAAAGGTGAGTCCTAATTCATAATTTAAAACTATGGTCATAATTTATAAATGAAACATCCTGGTTAGAAATGTTATAATACTAAACTGATATATAAAATTGTTGGGTTGCTTCGTACAGTAAATTTTATCATCTAATTATTACACGTTATTTCGATATTTAATATCTAATAATTGACTGGTAAAAATTTCTGGTACTAATTGTTTTCCCAAACAGAAGAAACTTTCCAGAACAACCCAATATATTACCGTAATTTCCGGCGTATAATCCGCAGCTCAAAGAGTCGTTTTTCGACCCAGAAATTTTATTCAATAATTGTAGTTAAATATTTACAGTGATATTTTAAGTTACATTTTATGAAATAATATTTCTGGGTCGAAAAACGACTCTTTGAGTTGCGGATTATACGCCGGAAATTACGATAAATCAAAAACTTCATCATAACACATGGTCAAAAGGAAATCAACACAGAGAAAAAGCTGACAATTCGTGTAATTTAAAAAAAAACTTTGTTCAAAATTCATCAAAATATTTGATTGAATAGGGGAGAAAATATCGTTAAAATGAGTATTTTTCCACATAGAAATAAATGTAGGTGCACCTGGCCCATGAAAATTTATCGTTAAACTGAGGAAATCGTTAATTCGGGTATATTTACATGTAGGTTTTACTGTATACCTGTACTATGGATCAGAAATTTAATGATTTAAAAAAGGGGTCTTCAATCTTTTTGCTTAAAATTCGTTTGCCACCAGAAATTTCGAAATGTAATCTTCGTCTTATTTACCAGCAACGTTTTTGTATTTAAATAAGGCAAATTTATCTATACTAAAATTGTGGCAACTAGGTGGCCGGCGTGTCACAGGTTGAAAATTCCTAATATAGAGTCAAAACTGATAAATTAATTGCTTATGATAATATAAGAAAAAATATGCTGTGATATATATATATATATATATATATATATATATATATATATATATATATATATATATATGAATGATAACTTATCTTAAGTAATAAAATAAATCAATAAATATGAAATAGATATAGCAAGCAATTTCTGAGGTGTTTCCTTATTCCATCTTTTAATAGCTAATTACTTGTATATTTCAAAAAGATTTTTTGTTATAATGATTCTGCAATATTTTTAATGGCGCAATACTTTCTTCATATCCATTTTACAGGGATGAAATTTCTCCAACTTTTAACATACCAGTATAATCTTAGAGAAAATGTTTTTTTCCTATTTAATCGGAACATTTTGTGATTTAATAGAACAACACTTTCTCTAAGATTATACTGGTATACGTCGGAGAGAACTCATCCCTGATTTTATTATACTCTTGGTAAAGTGTTGATGTACATTGTATATCTTAATTCTCTGCTACTTTTTTATGCATTAAATTGCCAGTTTTATGTGGGTGTATCCATTACGCTCTATTTAAGATAGTTAAATAAAAGCTTTTACTACTCCTACGTAATATTTGATAAAATTATATAGAAAGCATGTACATATACGGTAAACACACTTTCACAGAATAAATTCATGAAAAAAAAACAATTTTGTTTTAAAAAATGGAATGCATTTATTTAAAATAGCATCGATATTCAACTGTGAAATTTAAACTCTTCTTTATTCCTTGGTATAAAAGGGAGAAGAAATAAAACTAACAATTATTCGTTTTGATAATGTATTATTGGAGTTTTTTTTTTTTTTTAACTTTTCAGTTGAATTGTGTGCATGAGTTTAAAGCAACAATTTCCTAAATTATCACTTGTAAATGTATATAAACAAACACACATAATAATGAATATCCGTATACATGTTTCCGTTATAAAAATGTGCTTGATGAGGTTAAACTTATAATTTATTCAAACATATGTTAGAATTAAATCTATTATGAGTAATCCAGTCTGTAATAACACTTCCTACACATTTCGAACTATTTTGTATATTATTAAAATATTCATTAATACACATAGCTGAATATTAAAGAGAAAATATCATAAAGGTTTTTTTTATTTGCTGTATTTTTATTGTTTGTATAACATGTGAAAAAATTACTTCAAATGGATTTAAATTAAATATAAATTAATTCGTGTGATTCCAATATGATAAAAGTAATGTATATATGAATGTATAGCTGAATATAGCTGTATAGCTGAATGAATAGCTGTCAACGTTTATTCTTTTTTCTACCACTAAATTTGAACAGAATAATTTGACAATATAATAAATTATAACATTTTGAAATAATATGTATTTCTTAAATGTAAAATATGTAAATTAACAACATAATATACAGTGAAATAAATTTTACTATGTTGTTGACATGTTTCGGCTCACTCCGAGGTATTTTCAAAAGCACGTGGGAATATTCTATAATTGCACGGTCTTTGAAGTTATTATTTAAAATGCTATCATTTATTTTCCATGTACTTTTTAAAAATTACGCACGCTATCTTTTATTTATACTCGGTTGTTTATTTTCATATTTGTAACCATGGAGTAAATCGTACCACAATTTCGGTAAGTTAAAAGATGCTGCATCTTTACATATTGTCTTTTTGCGTGTTAGTATCTCTATGGTTTCTCTCATTATGGATGGATAGTATAGTTTGGAGGGAAAAATTATTTTACATTCATTGAAATTTATTTGGGTGGTTTCTTCTAGATATAATCTTGCCAGGGTTGTGAACTTTCTATTATACTTAATACCAGCTATATGCTCCTTTTTTCTGTAACTAAATATCCTGCTTGTCATGCCAATATAGAAATTAATAGATCCGTCTTCTTTAATAAATTATTCATATACACCTGAATAATTCTCAAAATTAATTTGGTCAATTTTACTGCAAATGATTTTCTTTAATTTCTGAGGGGGTTTGGCTAATAAAGCTTGGATAATAATGAAGTGTCAAAGTTTGTATTTTTGTGAATCAATTTTGTTTTCGGGTTTCTTATTATTGGCATTATCCACGATTAATTTATTAATATTATATACCTAAAACCAGTATTACAAGCAATTTTACGAATATTATTTAATTCCTTTTTCATTCCTTTTTCAATTTATTTTCAGCACGTACTATAAAGACCCGTCGTATGAAAAATCTGTAGGCTGAAATCTTGTACCTAAATGGAGAACATATTTATCTGGTATGATTGATTTTTTAGCCATACTTTTTCGGGAAACAGCTCTTTTGATAGATTTGTTTAACATTACATCAAGGAATTGAAGATTTTATTATGTTTTATTTAAATAGGGAATTTAATGTTATTGTCAATTTAGTTTACATTATTTATAAATATTTTAAGTTCATCAAAACTATACTGCCAAATCATAAAAATATCATCAAGATATCTGAGCTAAGTGTTAGGCGTTAACGGAAATGTGCCAAAAACTTTATTTTCCAATGGGATTAAATTTAAATTAAATTAAATCAAAATAAAATAAATAAATACAATATTACACTGTGCAATGTTTTCAGGACTTTCTTTGTACAAGAACGATAACTTTGGTCACTTTCACTTCAAACGTCCTCCCTGAAAGCATCAATTTTGTAATACTTTGGTTAATTTGATCCTAAATTTTCACGATTAAAAAATGCAATTTTTTCAAAATAGTTTTAGAATGAAAGCATAGAATTTGGCAGCTATGTGAATGTCTGGGCTATCATAATAAGGGCTCAAAGAACCAGTAATTCAGATATAAAAATACTCCTATTTTAGAAAAGCAATAATGGTATCTCTTTATTATTTTATGTTTAGTTTAGTTCCTTTCAATGTTAAATGAAGTTACCGATTAAACTCTTTTAATTACCTGAAATAATAATAATCTAATATAGAGGAACTTCGTATGTTGCAGCACTGACATCCAGGCAGTAAAATATGGCTGGTCGACGAGAATTTAAAATTTTAAACAAACACAGATTTGGTGTGTTTGTCATAATCGACAAAGCATCTTGTGTGTGTGTGTGTTTGCGTGCGTGTGTTTTGTTTTGTTTTCTTTAACTCCTCTAAGCTGTGTCGAAGACCTGTTATGTACCGTAATTTCTGGTAGACAATCCTCGGCTCAAATAAATCGGTTCCGAACCAGAATTTTTTTTAAATAAAATGTAGCTGGTTTCTACTTGTTACATATGTGACTTTATATAATGCGTAACATTTCTGGTTCAGAACCTATTTATTTGAGTCGTGGGTTAACTACCAGAAATTACGGTAAGTCCTAATAGTCCGAAATATGGTTTCCAATTTTAACTTGTACCTTGTGTGCCAGAAACTATTTTATTTTATTTGCTAGAAGGCAAATATATTAATAAATTATAAAATTTAATGTTATATAAATAATTTAATATGTGGAATGTAAAACCTTAAGAATGTTTTTACAAGGTGGATATTTATAGCCATTAATTGTTATTTAACTTAAAATCATGAGATCTTGTACTCAGCTACAAATGGTAGCACTTTTCTTTTTTATTAATATTTGTCTTATATTGATGTAATGTGTATATATTAATGTATAAATAACTTTATTTTAATTTAATTTGAATGTGTATTTTTTTAGTATTTGGGATAAATGGCTACTTACACAGTTAGCTTTAAAAACGCGTTGCATGATAGCTATGATATTGGTCGCTCTTCGGGAAAATCATCCAAAACCAATTCACAACACCTGCCTTAATTTTTATTAGTGGTACTACTTTATTTAATTGGGAAATAAAGATTGTGCTCTTTTATCCTTATACATCCCGCGTCAAGAGGTTTAAAATTTCATTAATTATATTATACGTTCATTTATTTATTTATTTATGTCATTCCTTACACTCCATTTACATTATAATATGAATTATGGTGATTTGTTCATTGTAACCTGAATTTTAGTTGGCAGATATCATTCCATCACATAAAAGAACAAAAGCTTTAAAGATATTTTCCATGAAAGTTTTTTTTTTTTTTTTGGGGGGGGGGGTATTTATCCTAGTGGTTAACATACTGGCCACAAACCGATGAACTTGGACCGATATTCACAAAATATCGCACTGTGCAATCTTTTCCTTGTACAGGATTTTCTTTTATACAAGAATGACAACTTGGGTCATTTTCACTTCAAAAGTCCTCCCTGAAAGCATCCATCCTATAGCAATATTGACATTTTTAATTAAACATACCCCGTACGGAAAATTTGATTTACCCTCACTTTAGTTATTATCGAATAGAATTGGGGAATCTCGAATAAACGCTGGCAACGAGCTCGCACAAGTAATTGTGTTGGAACTAAAAGAGAAAATTAACTGAACATAAAATCCTGTGCCACATAAGGAACAATCAGTACTATTCCCCTCTGTACCAAATAAACGAAAGGATGAAATATATAACGTGTATCTTTGGCAGGCAAAAAATGCAAAAACATTTCAGGAGAAAATTAACTTTTCTGCAGTCACCGAATAATTAATTTAATTTTTGTATTTATAATGCCAAATAATTGTGATAATGCATTGTAAAATATTTATGTTTTATTTTCTTATAATCTTCCCCACAATCTAGATCGTAAATAAAAACACATATATATTGATTTCCGCTTAAAAAAATAAAAATAAAATGCATTGTAGAGTTAAAGAAAAATGAAATATTATTCTCATAGGCTGGAAAAAACGCCTTAAAAATTAGAATGCAATAATGCCTAAGATGAAAAATGCTATATTTATTAGATCTAAAAATGCACAAATTCATTGATTAAAAACATAAGAGTAGTTTAACACTTTTCTAGCAGCTATGCCAATTTTTGGAGTTATTATTTTTCCACAAATGGCAGCAAAATAGGAAAATATTTGTCATATGTTTGAGACTAAATATGTTCAAACCAGTTTGTTTTATACAGACCTAACCCTTAATTGCATAGTGATGTAAATTTCCATCACTTTTTATTTAACTTTTAATAAATAAATAAATCAACTTCTTCGCCACCACTATATTTATATAGAAATATTAATCCAGTAAATTTCCTGTGAACTATGTTGCTGAACAAAGTTAAAAATCTATTTTAAAATTTCTGGTGTCTCATATATAATATATGTATAAAAAACACAATTGTAAAAGAAAAACTCATGCAAAGAAGGGTTAACTAATTTCATATCGTCGCGAACATGTCAAAATATCGAATGAGAAAAAATGCATTTTTCATTACTTTTAAAAATGGGTCAATTGTAATCACTAAATTGTAATAGTATTCCTCAGCAGTGTTATCATTTTGATCTCCTTTTTCATTCAGGAAATCCGTAACCATACCATAAATTTCAAATAGAAATTTTTGCTTTATTTAATGACAGACCATTTCGTGATTATTTAAATTAATTTCTTTTCTCAAAATTTCCGCTATGAATTCGGCAATTCTGGATAAAAAAGGAAGGTCAAACTAGATACCGAACACTGTTTTCACGGAAATTTTACTTTCATTTATACTAGCCGAAAAATTCTAATAAAATTTACTAGTGACAATCAGCACACTTTTTAAAGTAATGAAAAATGCATTTTTTTCATATTGGATAGTTTGACATGGTAGCGACGATACATGTAAAGTTTCATAATGTGTAAAGTACTGTAAATTAAATACAAAAAATTTCGGTAAATTATTTAAAACTTTATATGCTAACTTTATAACAAAATTACTTTTTCATTTTTTATACAATAAAATTTTCTGGCTCTGACGATTCTATTTTAGAAACTTATAGTATCGTACAAGGACAGACTGTTTGAGTTAAAATTTCTTAGCTGTACAACTGATGGCTTGAAATCTCTGTAGTTTATGCTTTGAATTGCAATTTCACCATATACCCGAATTCTATGCGACCTTTAACATCTATTATTTTTTTTTACTTCAGACTTAATAATATTCACAACTGGCACAGTACGAAACACCGGTACCTTAGTGGTATATTAAATAAACATATATTTTTAATCATTCCATCAGTCTGTTATAATGGTCCTCACATGTTTCTTATATTCTTCCTTTTATACTCTTTTAAAAGATTTGGGAATTTTGTTTTACAGTCAAATTGTCTTCTATAAAAAAATTACAAGCGATAAAATGCCAACTTTATATGTGACAACCCATTTAGCTCTATTTTGAGATAGTACACTAAATTCTTTTATTACTCATGCGTAAATAATAAAAGCCATGCTATGCGGAGTATAAAAAAGTATTGAAAACAACTTTTCAATGAATACAGGCATTAAACCCTTGGGGATGAGCGACACGTAGACGTGACGCATAAGATGCTCAGAATCCTCGATTATTCCCACCAGTTACTTTTTATTGTAAGCTTTGCCTTATTTAATGATAGCATTTCTGCGATTCAATTAGGCGAAAATTTCTGTTTGAAAAACCGGTGATGAAAGATGAAAAATTCTGTAAAGGACACTCGTCGCGAAGGAGTTAAGAACAACAAATTGTTTTCAGCCCTCAGGGGAAAATTAAATATATATATATGAAAAAATTCTATCCATATAATATTCTACTATTTAAAAATATATTTTTTGAACGTTTTAAAAAGCTAAAAAAGATAATATATTTCGCACCGGTTCGGAACCAGTTTCGAAAATAAAAATATCTTCCTAAAAAAATCCGTAAAGAAAATCGAAAAAGTAATCAACGACAGAAATAGAGATTGATCTCTGCTAACCAATGCAAAAAATCGTTTAAAATATTGAAATTTAAACGAGATATTAGAAATACAATGCCCCATAGGATTAACATTTGCGAACGTTTTTAAGTGAGTGAACAGCACCATTAATGCCTTTTTGAGTGGTGCATACGAGTGGTAGTCCGAAGGGACAAGATCAGGGCATGTGCACGCTCAATGTTGTCATCATTTATGGCCGTACACATTCGTGCGGCTCCTTCGTTATGCGAACACTTGTGCGAACATTTTTTTAATTTTTTAATCATATTAATCAATTTATTAATTATAATATATGTATCTGATTCATAGCACTTTATTTTTTTTTAATTAATGCGTAAGATAATGAAATAATACTGTATGAATAGTAAATTTGTATAATAGACGAAATGTTTTTAATGCATTAGTTTTGCACTTAAAATGTTATAGGGGGCGCTATTATGTTTCTGCTCAGGCCCCCCGAAATCTGTAAGTCGGTCCCTGGTTATCTCTAACATTTTAACGATAAACAACATTGATTGATTTTTAATGTATATTTCTTTTGAATTTTAAAGTTTGATATATTTGAATATTTGTTTTGTTTCACTTAAAGTTGGGGGGAGGGGAGAACTTTCACAGGTGTTCTAATTAGGTGCTTTAAATAAAAGTCTTGAAAACAGTATTAATTATTATTAATAAAGTAAATAGTGAGTCATGCAACAATAACAAAAACTGAAAAGCTTTAACATCACTTTTAAAACTACAGATTGACTACAGAAAATATAACACGAGCTTTCCATAAAGTAAGTTCTGTAAAGTTACCTCATAGTAACTACAGTTAAACTGCAGATACATCAGAAAATATACTTCTGAATTAATAACTATAAAAATACTTCAAATTTACTGCAGTTTTACTACAAATGTAAAGTCTCATTATTTTTTTAATTGATGGTTGTAAAATGATTTCACATAAACTACAGTATTTTTGCGGATAATAGCTCAGAGTATTTTTGAAATAAATCACTGCAAAATTACTTCTCATTAGCTACAAAATAACTGAAGTATTTTTGCAGTCAAGATTTCAGTGCAGAAAATCTACAGTTGACTGTAGAAAAACTTCAAACACACTTCACTTCTGTAGAAAAACTGCAGTTAATTTTTAGCTGGGAACATTCATAGAATGACCACAGCAGCATAACAATAAAATAAACCAGGACAGGTGCCAATATGAACAATGTAAGAAGAGTTATGTCAAAATTGCGAATAAGTTTTGACTTACCCTCGTATAATTAAAAAATGGTGGTATTCAAAATCCGTAATATTTGGCATCTATGCTCTTAACGCTAATATACAACCCTTAATTTTTCGAGATGGTGAATTTTGTACAGCATTGGATGTTACACATTTAAGTATGCATGTTACAAATTAACATATTTCAAATATATTGTTAGATACAGCTATGTAACGGGTTGTTTATAATAATGAAATACATATTACGTGTAATTCGCTTAATCGTTAAAAATTATAACACTTTGCTTTCCTAAAACAAATATGTACATATTGTACAAAATACACCTCGCGGGACGTTTTTATGTGTGAAATTGCGATATTAGTTAACGGTTAATCTGCAGATGTAAATGAATTATGTCTGTTTTGATACAATTCTGACATAACTCGGACCCATTTAAACCATTTAAAAGACGTCATTATATTTAACACTTTAGTATGATTCTTGGTATTTAAAAGAAATCCTGATATAACATACATATTCATTAAATATTATACACTGTTGATGGTAAGCACGATTCTGAAAAACTTTCTTTTGCTTTGTGAATCCTTTTGAAGAAAATGCAATAAGAAACCCCAGTGAACATTAGGTTTTCATGGTTTACGGAAGCTTGTCTGAAAATAAAAAGTTCCCTTGTTGCCCGTATATCTGAGAAAAGATGTTTCTATTAATTTGTTTATCTTCTTAAAGGTTTCTGATTGTTTAGATAGGTTTTCGAAATACTGTGTCCTGAAGATAAAACACTGACAATTTATGAAACTTTTGTACAGTATGGAAGAAGAATAATCTGTGTGAAATTTATTCAGTGTACAGTTCGCTCATAAAATCCACGTAAAATAATCTAATTTTAAATACTGATAATATTTATCTTGTAAATGCTTTATTTTTAAAAAGATTTTCCAAGCAATCAATTGTAAATTGAAAAAAAAAAACTTATTCTTCTAGAAAAAAAAATATTTCACACAAATTTAAGTTTCTTTATTTATGCGTTTAAGGAACAATTAATAAATTGTGGAAATAATATATATAAAACACAAACACACACGGTATATACATATTTGAAGCTTGAACATATAAAGACTATGAAAGTATTTTTAACTTATTAAAAAGCAATTCAAAAAATACATAAAAAATTGTTTTACCAAAAATTATTATAACATTTTAAAAATAAATATATAAAAACGTTCAAAATGCACTTTCGCATTTTAATAATGCATTTATAAGACATATTCTTCATGATGAACTTTTACATCATTTCTTAATATTATTTAATATTCTTAATGAATACTTTATTGGATGTGTTTCTATTAACAGACAAAAAGAAAAATCGAATAAATTAGTTCTGCGAATAACCATTACCGTAAGAATATGTCAACATTTGTTGTACGAGATTAATCAGAAATAAGTGTATTTTAGGTACACCATGGATATCGCTAAATGAAAAAACAACTCCTTCTTATTAGTATTATTCATTACCTACAATATTAACAAACCTTTAAAAATAAACATTTAATAAAATGTTTCAAGTAATAACATTTAGATATTTTAGAACTGAAAAGTTCACAGTTGTAACAAACTTTTAAAAATAAAGATTTAATAAAAGTTTCAAGAAATAACATTTAAACATTTTGTAATTCGAAGGTAGGTTCACAATTGTAACAAACCTTTAAAAATAAATATTTAAAAGACGGTTTCAATAAATAACATTTAGATATTTTATAACGGAAAAGGTCACAATTGTAACAAACTTTTAAAATTAAAGATTAAAAAAAAAACTTTTCGTTATATAACATTAAGATACTTTTCAACGGAAAATGTTACAAGTGTAACAAACCTTTAAAAATAAAGATTTGATTAAACGTTTCAAGAAATAACATTTTGACATTTTATAACGGAGAACGTCACAATTGTAACAATCCTTTAAAAATAAAGATAAAAAAAAATGTTTCAATAAATAACATTTAGATATTTTGTAACCGAAAAGTTCACAAATATAACAAACCTTTAAAAATAAAGATTTAATAAAATGTTTCAAGAAATAACATTTAGACATTTTACAAATGAAATGTTCACAATTGTAACAAATCTTTAAAAATAAAGATTTAATAAAATATTTCAAGCAATAACATTTAGATATTTTAAAACTGAAAAGTTCACAATTGTAACAAACTTTTAAAAATGAAGATTTCATAAAATGTTTCAAGGAAAATATTTACATATTTTATAATTGAAAATATCACAATTGTAACAAACCTTTAAAAATGAAGATTTCATAAAATGTTTCAAGGAAAATGTTTACATATTTTATAATTGAAAATATCACAATTGTAACAAACCTTTAAAAATAAATATTTAATAAAATGTTTCATTTAGAAATTTTATAACTGAAAAGTTCACAATTGTAACAAATTTTTAAAAATAAATATTTAATAAAATGTTTCAAGAAATAACATTAATTTCTATTTTTTTGTCTAGTACATTGTATAGTTTTCTTTCATCTATTAATGCCTCAATATAAATTAGCTGTAGCTGTGGTCTTAGTTTTATGCGATCTCACGTGCGCAACTCAAATGATGTCAGTTTGCTGGTTTTGCATCGTATGACATAAATTTCTGGGTTCGTGAGTAACTTTGTTTACTATCTATCTTTTATGGGTTTTCTTTCATTCATTCTTTTATTAATCTATTCTGGCAGAAATATGCTGATCTTAGCATATTTGCCAGTATATTTTATGAAATATTGAAGTATTTTTTAGACATGTGTATTGCCAGATGTTCTTCCAGACATGTGTTCTTTAGTGTTCTGCCAGACTGAAAATTAAGCATTGCACATGTATTCCTTCATTTCCAATTCCATTTTTAATTTCATTTGATATAAAAATTCCATTATACTATCTTCTGTTATTGGGTTACGTCTGTTCTATTTATATGGCATCTTATTTTTTTTTCTAAATTGTTTTTAAAAGTATGTTTATGTATCACTGAAGCTTTGGTAGTTTGCTGTTTGAATTTGTTAATTATGTATTACCTTAATTGTATTCTGCATAAACTTTGTAATTAATTATCTTTGAATTGGAGATTTGGTTAGATTTGTTGCAAGAACTTGTTTAATGTATGTCGTATTCAAATGTATTATAATTATATATATATATATATATATATATATATATATATATATATATATATATATATATATATATATATATATATATATATATATATATATATGTATGTGTGTGTGTGTGTGTGTGTGTGTGTGTAATAAAATTTCTTGCTCGAAATTATTTTTATCTGCGAGATATGTAGGTGGAAATTGCAATAAATTACAATGTAAGTATGTATAAATGATTCCAAACCTCTGGTTTCGTTTTTAAAAACACTTCTGCATTGTTAGGGTGTATGCACCAAGTGGCCAAAATACTACAACCAGTCCTCACTCAAACTTAATTTCTTAAGATCGGTTTTAAAATCCATCTAGTAAGGTATACATATTAGCGATGATTCTGAGTTGCATTGCGCTAAAATGTTGTGTTATAGCTCTTTTGTTTCTAGAAGCAATGTATGCAGAATAATCTCTCTGTAGAAAATAGAGGTGACACTTGTCATCTCTATTGTTTACAATCAATGCTCGCCCATAATTCTATTTTCACTGGAAAGCTTTTGGCTTAGATGCAATTCTTTGTAAACGCGATACATTCTTGTACAATAAAAGACAAGAAAGTTGACAATTTATGATATACTGGAATGTATCTTTCTGGCTCCCATAATCATATTTTACTCAAAGTCACTCACATTTATTTTTCCCCATTAAGAACCTAGACTAGTCAAGGGAAGAAACGCCCAAATAACTTTTTTTTGCTTAGGATAGCTGAGGCCAATATCTAATTTTATGCTTTTTACTTTTCGTTTTTTGTTAAAGTTTTTTTTTTATTTTTATAATCGGACATTTAGAATTTGTAACCGGTTGGAACCGGTTCCGAAAGTGAAAGTACCCTTATATAAAACTGGAATCAAAATCGAAAAAGTTATAACACACAACGTTAGAAATCGACCTCAACTACCCTAAGCAAAAACAGTCATTTAAAAATATTAAAATACAAGCAAGAAATTCCAAAATAACCCTCCCATATACTTAACATCAGCTTGCGCGTTTCTTTCATTGCATAGTGTATTCTCTTAAGAGCATACACTAGTCACGCGAAGAAACTCGGGAGTTAATGTTAAACCCATGGAAGAAATATTATCAAATTACTGGATTGCACTTTAATATTTTTAAATGATTTTTCCTCATAGAATACCTGAGGTTGATATCTAACGTTGTGCGTTTGTATTTTTTTTAGATTTTGGTTACATTTGTTTAAAAATATTCACATTCAGAACCGGTTTCAACTAGTTCCTAAAGTAAACGTATCCGCATATAAAAAAAACAAACCTGCAACCAAAACCGAAAAAGTACAATCGTACGGCATTAGATATCGACCTCAAGTATCTATCCTATGAAAAAATAAAAATAAAATAAAATATTAAAATTCAAGCGAGAAATCTGTAAAGTGTTTTCCCACAGGTTTAGCATTAGCGTTCGAGTTTATTCGCGTGACTAGTGTAGGCTCTTGATAGGTAAAATGGTAAAAGTTCTATGGTGGTTCTTTCCAAGAGGAAACTTTTTATCAGGAAATCCCATTTATTATATCAGCGCACGTGCAGCACGGACGAGTCGAAATTTCAATGAGTAGTGGTTAAAATTTTTCGCTCACTCAGTGTATAATAAGCCCTTGAAAATGAATATTGTTTTGAGTTTTTGGATTATGCAAGTAAAACGCTTCCTTTCCTATTTAGAACCAGCAAATTTTGACATTGTGCAACTGTGCTTTTAAGTATCGATTTAAATTTTGATTCACACTTCAATCCATCAACACAGTATTTGGGATTTTATATGAAACATTCATCAATCAATATTACTATATTTCAAATGATATGTTTTCTATTTATGGAAATAAAACAAATTAGTTCCTTTAGAGAATTAGATGATAATGTATAAAACAATCTATAAATAAGTGGAAGAATAGAACCAGTTTTGTAGCAGAACTTAATAAATATGTATAATTAACACTAGAACGACGATGAGCGGTAGTTTTGACCGTTACCAAATCAAAATATTTTGGTAGTAACAATAATTTCTTTCATAAAAATCTTAAATATAAATCACATGTATATAAGTTAAATAAATAAATTATATATTTTTAAATAAAAATTGTGGTGTCAAATATTTTTCTATAATTCGGGTAAATTTTTCCGTCGTTCTAGTGTTAAAATGCACATATACTTATGAATAGAAACAGCGGACTAAATGTAATAACTAAAGTCGCAGTTAATTAATAACATTCGAACGGTTTAAAAGACAATGTGAAGCATTTTATATCTGTAGTTTTGCATTCTTTACAATTCTGTTAAACAATTTAACGCGCGTTTTAATAAGAAACGTGTTTTTACAAGGATTTTAAATATTGAATTCAGAAAGTCGACAATACCGCACATACTTGCGTGTAAACCAACCCCCCAAATTCGAAGATGTAAACGAGTTTAATACGCTTAATTCAGAATGGTTTTCTATGCCTTGTTTAATCTCCTTTAATACGAAATTATGTAAGCGTAGAAAACAATTCTAAATTACTCGTATTAAACCTGTTTTCATTTTGAATTTGGGTGTCGGCTTATACGCGAGTATATACGGTAACTTAAAAATTATCTTTTTTTTAATTATTCCTATAATTGATACCTACCAGTGGTCGAGATGTTCTGCTCTCAAAACTGGTAGACGAAAGGAGCTGGGTACAAATTGAATCGCGTCCGTCGGCCTAATCTTTCGGAGTTTTCGTGGTTTACTCCAAACCACAGATTGGTTATCCTTATGTAAATAAGGGTTAGGTTCCTTAAAATGACTTTCACGGAGGGCACTTCTCCACGGGCCAATGACCCTGGTTCAGATAATCGCCGTCATTATTATACTAACACATCCTATGATTTATTTATTTAAACCTTCACCAACCCATTTGAACCTAAAGTGTGCATTTCAGTTTTTTTTCAGAAATTTCGAATTTATACAAGAAATTCTGAATAGAATATAGAACGATGTGTTTACAGAGTGACAGACGTTTCGTGATTACTTAAATTAAAATTCTTATTTTGAATTTCCGGTGAGGATTTTCAATTTCCAGTGTTGATTCGGAATTTCTAAATAAGAAATAAATATCCCTGAAATGTATGTGCTACTATATGTCCTAATGATGAAAAGGTTTGAAACTTCAAAGATTAATTTACAATTAAATATTTATTTTCATTTCTTAATATTCTGCTAAGCAAAGTAAAGTGAAAATTAATTATAAATTGGTTTAAACAAGGATTTTAATTATTGAATTTAGAAAGGCGAGAATAACTGAAAATTACCTTATATTAAAAAGTCCTGTAAATGCCTTTAAAACAGCAAATGTTAATTTTATTTTATTACTAGCTAATCGGCCTGACGTTCTCCAAATCCGTGATAATAAATTAAAAAAAAAAGTTTTTGATATTAAGTCGAATGACCCAAACCCTATTGAAATCGAGACTACAGAACCCAAGCAAAGAATGAACCCCCCCCCCTCCCACGTAGTGGAATGTGCCCCCTTGTGTATTTTACGAATTTTCTTTAACATTAACGCGATATATAATTTACGGATGAAATCCCCCCACCCGCCTTGCTCTAACTTAACCATTTAACTTTAACAGTAACACGATTTTAAATTTACGGCTGTAGAGTCTGAATATAAATATTTATATTTTTTATTAAATTAAAATGACCTTTTCATCATTATATATTTATATTTTTAAAGAAGCTGCACCAAGGATCGCGATAAGGAGATTAATATTCAAAATTGGTTGATGCCGCAAAAGTTGATGCCGCAAGTTGATGCCGCAAAAGAAGATTTATATTTCTAGGAAAAGTTGGAAGTTGGGGATCTAAGGAAATGTTTAGTAGATTATAAAGTAGCTGGGAGTACCCTAGAAATATGTTAATGAAAACTGCAAGAGAATCGAATCTTTTTTAAAGAAGCTGCACCAAGGATCGCGATAAGGAGATTAATATTCAAAATTGGTGGCAGCTGAAGTCTGAGATTTTTTTATTGCGCAGATAGTAGCTGGAAGTCCTAAGAAGTTGATAAAAAAGCTAGTGAATCGGGAGATCTTTAAGGGAGTTATAATAGGGGGCCCAACAGGGGCCAACCGGTAGTTTTAAGCAAGAATCTAAAAGGAAAACATCTTAGAAGGTCTTAGTAGTCTTTAGATCTTTAATTAGTTGAAATTAAGCATAGGACATAAATTACTCATTAAAATGAAATTTCAAAGAAATGCTTAAAAAGAGGCCCTAGGGCGCCAATAAAAATATGAGGATGGTGGACCGGGGAGAGAGGCCCAAGACTAAACTTTAAAGTTATGCATTGAGATGGTGACACAATTAGGAGGGGGTGTAAAATGCATGGCACACAAAAAATTCAACCGTCCCGTGCAGGGAACCAGGAAGAACAGGATGCTAACTGGAATGTAGAAATGGGGGAATAACTAAATAGAGAAAAGCCCCCAAAACGAAGAAGATAGGATTAAAAATGGGCAAGTTATAAAAAATTTAGGGAACAAAAACTTCAAGGGTGCCTCTCCTGAGCCCCAGGGACCAAGACTTTAACTGGAATGTAGTAATGGAGGAATAACTAAATGGAGAAAAGATATCCAACAACGAAGAACATTGGATAAAAAGGGGAAAATTTATTAAAAATTAAGGTCACAAAAACATAAAGGGGCTCCGGGGGCCCGGGTCTTGTCCTAGAAATTTTGTTGTCAATCATGTAGTAGCTGGAAGTCCTAAGAAGTTGTTAGAAAAAAACTAGTTAATTGGACGATTTTAAAGGAAGCTCTAGAAGGCAGCCCAAAAGGGGCCGCTGATAGTTAGTAGCAGGGCTCTAAAATGAATGGTCATAACTGGAATGTAGAAGTATGGGAATAACTAAATGGAGAAAAGGCCCCAAAAACGAACATCAGATTAAATGGAGGAAAGATATTACCAACTTAGGGAACACAAACTTCGAGGGGTCCAGGGCGCCTGGATCATCTTCTGAAATTTTGTGTGTGTTTCTATATAGTATCTGGTAGTACTAAGATGTTTTTCGAAAAAACAAAAGCTAGTGAATCGGACGATTTTTAAGGGAACTATAGTAGGGACTCTAAAAGGGGACCAGATGATTTTTTTAAGCAGTGCCCTGAGATTAAGGGTCCTAATTTGAAAGTAGGAATGAAGGAATGTCTAAATGAAGAAATTACCCCAAAATCTAAGCAAATTGGAATAAAAGGGGCAAGTTATTAACAGTTTAGGAAACAAAAACTTCAAAGGGCTCCGTATCGGGCCCCAGGGGCCAGGGTCTTAAATGGAGCGTAGAAATGGGGGAAAAGCTAAATGGAATTTGGGCCTCAAAACGAAGCGGATCGGATAAAAATTGGGCAAGTTATTAACAATTTAAGGCAAAAATCTTAAAGGTACCCCAGGGGCCCTGTGTCTCAAACAAATGAAAATCCGAGCCTGAGATGCATCAGGACTTGCCTTGGACTATCCGCACTCAAATTTTCAGACTTCTAAGTGCGGTAGATTTCGCGAGTCATCGCACACGGACACACACACAGACAAACAAAAAAATTATTTTATTAGTATAGATTCAATCCAGCAATATCATTTAGCCTAGCTTAATAAAAATTACTCAGTGATATACATACTTTTTCAGGGCGTGTTGTACAATTAAAAAAGAAAATGTGATACATTAGTCCCATGACAGTGTTACGGGCAATTAAACAATAAAGGCTAAATAAACTTTGATAAATACGCATATGGAAGAAAGAACCAATTATCTGGCAAAGCGTATTCATTGTCTTTAATAAAAATACATTTGACAAAACTTGAAAAGAGACAAAAAATTACAATTAAAAATTGATTTTATGACTAGTTTTCTTATTAATCATTAAATGTTTAACGTTTTTGTATACAAGCGTTCAAGAACCCTTTTCCTCTTGTTTATTCCCTTATGCAAATTTAAAACCGATTTCACAATAAATTTCAAGACAAAAGAATTTTAATTTTTAATTTATCCCGTCGAAGCTAACAAGGAGTATTTTATTTTGAATCCTATTATGACTTATTTTTCTTAAAACTTAAAAAGATTAATTTGTGTTTAATTATTCATTTTTAATTGAGTCGGTCAATACGATTTTGCAATTCTTAAGAAAGATTAGTTCATTATATATTTATTTATCAAGGATATACTTCACAATTAATCAAGAAAAGGAAACAAATTATTCCCGTGTTACAAAGAAACACTAAAGAATATATTAACTTTAATAATTACGCATGCGGAAGAAAAGAACCAAATCTCCAGCAATGAATATTTGAAAACCAACTGTATAGAAATTAGCATATAATGCTTATTCTTCTCCTGATACCCTGTTATGCTTCTTTAAATAATCTTTCACAATAAATTTCATCACAAAAAGATTTTAAATGTTTTATTTATTAAGGGGAATGTATATGTTTTTTTTAGTTGTTTTTTTTATTACAAAAAATTGGATTGAAATCATCGTTACAATACACACCAAAATTACTACAACAGTTTGTATAAAAATAAATTTATCTGATCATCAGGGATAGCAAAACAAGAAGCTGATTTGTCTCAGTTTTGACAAGTGGAGACGAGGGTTGGCAGTCTAGGCCACCTTTTTTTACTCAGAAATTCCGAAAAAAAAAAATATTTTATTTAATGACAAACATTTCGGAATTACTTAAGATAAAAAATATTCTTTCAGAAATTCTGAAAAAAAATAATGCTAAACTGGCGGCACTGGTGGTAACTGCTACTTGGTAATGATGTATTCATGGAGCTAAGAAGATATTCGTCGCTACCATGTCAAACTATCGAATGTGAAAAAAAAATGCATTTTTCATTACTTTTCAATATGTGCCGGTTGTCACCACTAAATTTTAATAGTATTCTTCCTTAGCGTTACCAGTTTGGTCTAATTTTTATTCAGTAATTCCGAGTTCATACCAGAAATTTGAAATATAATTTTTTTTCTTTTTATTTTGTGACAGATATTTCGCGATTACTTTCAGTTAAAAAAAATCTCAAAATTTCCGGTATGAATTCGGCATTTCTCAATAAAATAGGAAGACCAATCTGGCAACCCTGTTTTTACTGAAATTTTATTTATATTCTTACTAGGCGAAGAAATCTAATAAAATTTAGTGGTGTCAATCGGCCAATTTTTAAAAGTAATGAAAAATTCCTTTTCTCACATTCGATATTTTGACATGGTAGCGACGATATGGAGTCGACATATCAATGTAAGACCGTAGGAAGCTTTGAAACAGAAACAAGAGTACTTTTCCCTTCTCCTGCGTCCGCCATATTTGACTTTTACCGCAGTTGATATCCACCGAGAGAAGAAACTATGAGATAGAGTGGTTTACGCCCAGCTCATCGCGGTCAAATATAGCAGACGCGGGGGAGGGGGTGGTAGGAACAGCTTCAAATGACGTCAGGTCTTCCTTTTAAACTTCATAGCTCAACGGCTGGATTTGAAACAAACAAACAATGATTTACAAATAAGTGTAGCTCTGAAGCAAACAAACAATGATTTACAAGTAAGTGTGGCTCTGAAACAAACAAACACTGATTTACAAATAAGTATGGCTCTGAAAAAAACAACAAAGGGATTTAAACTGAATGTAGATATTTGACAAATTACTGGTTTTCATAACATATACAGGGTGTATCTGAAATGCTTCAACAAACTTAGAGGGATGATAGTACTCATAAAGACGAACAAAAAAATGCAATAGAACATGGGGTCGCAAATGACGTTTAACTCTTTCAGGGGCAGTGGTATATTTATGAAACCACTTAATTTTAATTCCAAAACGCCACAATGGCACCAGAATTTTGCTAAAATCTTTTACATTTAATATGTATGTAAAATATAGCCCTTTTTCTTATTTACAAACATTTTTTTTTTTTGTAAATTCCGGTGCCAGTCCATTTTCAGATGCATTTTCTCGATTTTCATTCTTTAATCCTTTCAAGGGTAAAGTGATTTTAGTACTAAAATGTTGAAATAAATGACTGGCACCGGAATTTACAAAAAAAGTTTGTTTATAAATAAGAAAAAGGCTATATTTCACATACATATTAAATGAAAAAGATTTAGCAAAATTCTGGTGCCATTGTTGTGTTTTGGAATTAAAATTAAGTGGTTTCATAAACATACCACTGCCCTTGAAAGGGTTAAACGTCATTTGCGACCCCATGTTCCATTGCATTTTTTGCTCGTCTTCATGAGTACTATCATCCCTCTAAGTTTGTTGAAGCATTTCAGATACACCCTGTATATGTAGAAATTTTGAGCGACAATGACAGACCTGAAAATACAATGGATTCTAACGATAACCAAGAATCTATGCTTAAATCTCAAAACAAAAACCAAAATCCAGTCAAATAACACTTAATCTACCATCACTCGCTAGAATATCTGACCGATTCGGTGTTTCAGATAGATCAGCCGCTTGTATTACAAATGCAACATTAGAAGATATTGGTTTAATTATAGAGGATGACATTTCAAATATAATAGATCAAAGCAAAATATGAAGAGAAAGTCAAAAACTTGGAATAAAACACCAGCAAAATATTTCGCAACAATTGTGTGGTCACTATTTTGACGGTCGATATGACTCCACCCTAGTTTAGGAACGGAAAGTAAACAAGTTTTATAGTAGACTATAATGGAGTAACATATTTCTTTAGTGCAACAGCCACAATCTGAATGTAACTCCACGATCAGGAAAAGAAAGGAATATATCTACTAATGTTGTCGAGTATTAAAGCAATGCCAAAATAAATTTGGATGTGCATGTTGCTGTTGGTTGCAACGATACCGTAGTAAATACGGGATTTAAAGGGGGAATAATAAGGTTTTTGGAGGAACATTTGCAAAAACAAGAGATTTATAATGACTCCCATGTTTATTGCATGCAGATTAGCTGTCATTACGGCATTTTCTTCAACAGCTAGACGGATGCACGGGGGGACCATACAAAAGGGATGGATTCATAAGATCTCGATTACAATCAAGAGTCATTATGTCCTATTTTGCAACTAAGTCAGATTTTAAGGTTACAAAACTCCAACAGGACAATCAATAAACACCAAGGAAAAACATTTCGAATATTTACATTTTAGTTTCAAAGAGCACGAACCGATTTAATTTAACTTTAAATTTTTTGAACACTTTTAACAGATTTAAATGTTTGTATTTCATTTTTTAAACTTTAATTGTTTGTGTACTTTTCACAGATAAAACGTTTTTATTACACTTCTGCTACTTGTGGAATGCATTCTATTGTACATGTACAACAGGTAAAAGGGCATTTACGCCTATTTTTTTCAAAGTTTTGAATGACCGGGTCTCTTGAAGATATTTTATGATTTCGAAAAAACTGTGCAGGTATATTACTAAGTACCATACACAACTTTTCCCATGTATGGGATTTTTATTTTCCAACTTTATGTTTATTTCGATATATACGTTTTACAAGGCGTTTTTGACGAATTTCGTAAAAATTGGGTTAGGGGTCCGTTTGAACCGGAAGATAACACTTGATTTCGAAAATACTACGCAGTCTTATTACTGGGGACCATACACAACTTTTCCGCCGTATGGCATTTTTATTTTCCAACTTTATGTTTATTTCATTTTATAAGTTGTGAAGGCCTTTTTGATGAATTGCTAAAATTAGGGTGTCTGGATGCACCAGAAGATAATGCTTGATTTGGAAGGAAATTTGTAGTCTTATTACTAAGAACCATCCCCAACTTTTGCGCGGTATTACATTTTGACTTTCCGATTTTCGTTTTTTTCACCCTAATATACGAGGTGTGGCAATTAAATAACGAGACACGTGTGAGAAATTATATTTATTACAAATACATATATTTGACTGTTATTCTCTTCAATATACATCCCTTCCCTATCTATACACAGCTGCATAAGTGTCTTCCATTGTTCAAAAGAATTTTGCAGTTCATCTGTTATCAGTCTCTTCAACACTTTTGCCACGTTTGCTTTTGCTTGTTCAACAGACTGAAATCGAAACTTTCAAAAATCGCCAACGGAATGTTGACAAATGTTAAAGGAGGTGTGTGTTGATAATGTTATGTCACGTGAGCGAGTTTTGGAATGGTACAAACTATTTTCTGAAGGTTGGGAATAGGTCGAAGAGAACAAACGTCCCGATCGACCTGTGACAGCAAGAACTGAAAGAAACGTTCAGAAAAATAATGAAACTGTACGGAAAGACCCACGTCTGAGTATTCGGATGATCAATAAAGAAGTACTAATCAAGATGAGAGAAAAAGTAAGGAAGAAAAGACCGTATTTGTGCATGTATTCTGCAACTAGACAACTCGCCAGCTCACAATGCCTTATGTATCACGTGCTTTCTAGTCGACAAGAGCATTCCTGTGCTTCATCACCATCCGTATTCGCCAGAACTAGCATCGTACGATTTCTACTTGTTCTCGAAGTTGAAAAGTGCATTGAAGGGTACACATTTTCAGTTTGTTGAACAAGTAAAAGAAAACGCGGCAGAGTTGTTGAAGAGGCTGACAAGTGATGAGCTGCTGCAATGTTTTAAACAATGAAAGAGACTTATGCAGTGGTGTATAGATTAAGAGAAACGTATGTTGAAAGGAATAACAGTTAAATATAAATTTATTTCGAATAAATATAATTTTTCACCCCAGTCTCGTTATTTAATTGACACATTTCATATATATAAATAAGTATACACTGTTAAAAATTTGCACCAAACTGTCCAGTCATTCGACCATTTTTATAGATAGCAGTTACTTAACCAAATTAAGAAACGTATCTGACCATATTATGGTCAGAATAATGTTCAACTACGGTTATGTAATCGTTTACTATAAAAACGGTCAAATTTCTGGACAGTTAGCTGCAAAGTTTTCACAATGTATACATATATATATATATATGTATATATATATAACCATATTCGCAAATAAAATAAAATGAAATAGAATAAAATAAAATAGAATAAAATAAAATTAAGACAAATTTATTGGTTCATCAGACATGTGCATGCTCATGTAGCTACTTCAAATTTAAAATTGTTTCAAAAATGCTACATGACACATGATAATAATATATTATTTGTCCCTGATCTGTTATTTTCCAATTTAAAGAATGATTTGAGAAAATAACTTTAAAGTTTTAATTTTTTGAAGCGAAAATAACTTACAAATTATCTTATTTTAAATACTCATATGAATCCAATTAAAACTTCATTTAAACTACAAAAGTTAATTCATAATTAATTATTCCTTTGTACTTCAATCTATCAATATCATTTTGCCTTTCTTAAGAAAGATAAGTCAGTGATATAGTTGCTTTTACCGAATGCGTTGTATAATTAAAAATGAAAATAAGATTCATTAGTCCCATGGCAATGTCTCAGACAATGGAATAATATAGGATAAATGAACTTAGCTAAATAGTTATGTCGAAGAAAAAAAATCAATCCTCCTGCAAAACTTATTAAATGAGTTTAATTAAAATATATTAAACAAAAGCTGAATTCTTACAGAAATGATAATGAAAAATTAAATGTATGATTAATTATTATTCTCGGATGTCCATAAGCTAGAGTATACCGTTTAGCATTTAGTGAATGCTTATTCTTTGATTATTCTCTTATTATTTATTCTCGCAAATAAATTTCAAACAATGAAGTTCTTGACAAAAGAATTTTTAATTTTTAATTTATACAGCCCAAAATAACAAAAAGTATTTTTTTTTAAATCGTCTAGAGAATTATATTATAGTTTTATTAAAACTGAAAAGATTAATTCGTGTTTAATTATTCACTTTTATTTCTGTTAGTCAGTATGATTTTGAAATTCTTAAAAAAATTTGCACATAGTATATTTATTTTGAAGGATATACTTTGCAATTAAACAATAAAAAAGGTAGACAAATTAACCTCGTGTTACAAAGAAATGATAACGAATACATGAATTTTGATAATTACGTATGCGGAACAAAAGATTTCATCAAAAGTGGGAAAGATTACCATATTTTACGTAAAGTAATATTCGACTTATTTAATAAAAATAATTTTGCATTTAATTATTGCGACCGTTACTGCGACCTTATTAGAATAATAAATTGATTTGTAGCGTTATTTCTAAATGGTGTGGACTGCAGTTTGTTAATGGTTGATCTCACACAAACAAACAACGATTTACAAACAAGTGTGGCTCTCAAACAAACAACAAAGTGTTTTAAACTGTGTACAGAAGATTAACAAACAATTGGTTTTCACAAATATATATATATATTATTTTAAAGGTAAATAACAGGGAAAATAAAGAAATAGGTTACTTGAATCCATCTTCTTAAAATAATAATAATAATAATAATAATAATAATAATAATAATAAATATAATTTTAAGTGCTCACCAGATATCTACATGTCTCATATACATTTACTTCAGATCGGAAAATGGTTAAAAGTAAATACCGTAATTTCCGGCGTATAATCCGCAGCTCAAAGAGTCGTTTTTCGACCCAGAAATTTTATTCAATAATTGTAGTTAAATATTTACAGCGATCTTTTAAGTTACATTTTATAAAATAATACTTCTGGGTCGAAAAATGACTCTTTGAGCTTCGGATTATACGCCGGAAATTACGGTACGTAAAATAATTATTATTTGTTCTTGATGTGCTGTTTTTTTTTCAATTTAAAGAATGTTTACTTCATTAAAGAATTTTAATGTTTCATTTTTTATGAGAAAATAACTTGCATTTTAAATTATCTTATTTTAAATTATCTTATGAATCCCCTTAAAACTTCATTAAAACTAGAAAAGTTACATTATAATTAATTATTCCTCTGTATTTCAATTCAACAATATCATTTTGCCTTTCTTAAGAAAGATAAGCTAATGATATAGGAAATTTTACAGGGTGTGTTGTACATTTAAAAAATAAAAAAGATAAATTAGTTCTATGACAATGTCTCAGACAATTGAATAATATAGGATAAATGAGCTTAGTTAAATAATTACGTGGAAGAAAAGAAACAATACTCCAGCAAAGCTTATTAAATGAGTTTAATCAAAATATATTAAACAAAAGTTGAATACATACGGAAAATAAAAAACTATATTTATGATTAATTATTAATATTGAATTTCTATAAGCTACAACATACCGCTTAGCATTTACTAATTGCTTATTCTTTGATTATTCTATTAAATAAATTTGAAAGAATGAATTTCTTGACAAAACAATTTTTAATTTTTATTTATACAGTCGAAAATAACAAAAAAGTATTTAATTTTAAATCGTCTAATGAATTATCTGACAGCTTTTCCAAATCAAAATTCAGAAAGAAATTATGTTTAATTATATATTTGCATTTAGTCATTTTGCAGATCTTAAGAAATATTAGTCAATGTTTTTTTTTCACTTTAAAAGTTGTATTTTGCAATTAAACATGAAAAGGAATGAGATTAATCGCATGTGACATAGAAATAATAAAGCATAAACTTTGATAAATAAGTATATGGGAGAAAAGAACCAATCTTCTATCATAAATTCATTTATTATGTTACTTCAGCTTCAAATGTTTCAGGCTAAAGTTAAATGCAAAGAACTGTCGGAATGGATTTTGTACAGGTGGAGGATTATATTTGAATGATCGGATACTAACTGTATAAGATTTGGTGTATTGGCCATTCCCAGATATAAAGGAATTTTATGTTCTTGTCCAACACATTGAAATTTTATAAGTCTAACGTGTATGTTTTAATTATATTTTAAGAAATACCATGATGTACTGAACTGTGCAATAGTATGAACATGGGGAGTGGATAATAATTTGAATATTTAAAAAATAATAAAAAAGTTGTAAATATCACTAACAGCATCCCTAACTTAAAATTTAATATTTCAAAAGTATAGTTTGAACTGTGTCTAAACCTTAGAGCAAGGACAAAACCATTATAATAAATTTTTATCTCTCTGCTTTTAATATAATTAGCATTTTAGCTTCAATACAAAAAATAATTTATTTATCTTTAGTGAAACTTAGTCCCTGGAGTTAATTGTCATTACCATAGTATAATGTCTTTGCTTTATTTGTTCATCAATGGATGACACTAAAATATTCTTTATCTTGCTGCAGTGAATGTCTTTCTTTGTTGAAATAGGTAATACTACTGCTTCATATTGATACTGCAGTTAAAAATGGAAGCATATTGATTTTTGTGTGTTATCATTATGTCTCATATTACTAAAATCTAAGAATAGAAATTAATAACTTTATTGATTGAATTATAAAGCTCTGTGAGATATTTTCACAGTAAATACACTATAAACCTTCATTCGTTATAAGTAAGCCTAAAATGAACTTAACTTTAAAAATGTCATTACCATGGTTGTCATTACCTTGTCATTGATTTTTGAAAACATGTTAATGACCAACAGACCATGGAAATGAAAATTCGAAGATTTACATTAATTTTCTTATATTTTTTCATAAAAATTACCATTCATATTTTACATTTGTAAATTTGAGTTAATACAAAAATTTTCAATTCTTGACTTATTCTTTAAAAAGCTTATCGTAACCAAACAATAATAATTATTAGAACTTTGTAATTTTTTTTTCTAAAAACAATATCAAACGTTTAACAAAAGTGGAGGGTAAAGCAATTTAAATTTACACTATTTATTTGTGTATACATTTATATTTATTATACTAATGAATGATACTCATAAGTGGGTTAATAGTTAAAAATGAATTTGTTAATTAATTTACTGATATTTTAAAAATTAGATAAACAATTAATTAGACTGACATTAACTTATTATATGAAAACAATACTAATTGCTTCAAATGATAAAATTTTTAGTATTGTCCTACGTTTCAAGAAAATTAGTACTGTGTCTATGTAATAAGCAGGTGTGAAGATAATTTGTGTACTGCTTTTTCAAATATGTTTCTCATTTTATACTGTAAATGGTCTAGTTAATTCATATATAATTAGACTTTCATTTAACTCATTTATAATCGAACACTAATAAGAAAAGTGTTAATTGAGTTGTTTTACCTCTTTTTTTAGAGTTTATCAACAAATTTATCCGTTATTTGTTGCCTTCAAATTGGGCAAAATAAAAAAATTAACCCCACAAAGAACACTTCTTCGGAAACGAGAAAGGGAAAAGAAATGCCGTGATTAAAAAAAAAAAAAAAAAAAGAAAAAAAAGAGATCCAATTGCATAATCTCATGTCTTTATGAGGTCACAATAGAAAATAAATTACTTAATTACCCCTAGTACCGCGATAGGGGTCAGTTTGACCGGTACGAAATTAAAATATTTCAGTTAGGACCAGAAATGTTTGTAGAAAATAAATTAAATATACGACACGGAAATTTTATAAAAAAAAGTAAAATAAAGAAATTATAAAGTTTTAGATAAAAATTCTGGAAAATCGTTTTAAAATCTTAAATAAAATTTCTTTTAGTTCTAGTGTTAATGCAATTAATCAGACAAACGGTTTCTACTGATATTTTTTCTCATTACGCCAGACATGAAAACATCCCATTAGAACAAAATCTATTTGGGAAAAAACACTTCTTAGAAAACGAGAAAGGGAAAGAAAATGCCGTGATTAAAAAAACATCAACAACAAAAAAAGACCCAATATCATCACCAATATATCACAATAGAAAATAAATTACTTAATTACCCGTAGTACCACGATAGGGGACAGTTTGACCGGTACGAAATTAAAACATTTCAGTTAGGAAAAAAAATGTTTGTAGAAAAGAAGTTAAATATGTGCCACAGAAATTTTACAAGGAAAGTAAAATAAAGAAATTTAATAGTTTTAAATAAAAATTCTGGAAAAATTGTTTTAAAAACTTGAATAAAATTTTTTGTAGTTCTAGTGTTAAAGCAATAAATCAGCCAAACGATTTCTGCTGATATTTTTTCTCATGACGCCAATGAAAATATCCCATTAGAACAAAATGTAAAGGATTAAAAACATTGGTTTTGTTTTGTTTTTCCGAAGTTCAAATTTCCTCTTCATCTGATAATGATCCATTTAATGCTTATTATTCAGTGATGTTCTTTAACCCTTTAGCGGGCGGTGTCCACAAAAAAGGACACCTAATATAAATTCCAAATCTGACAAACGGCACCAAGAATATTTAATTATTTTTTTCGTACTTTAAAGTACGGGGAAAATAAGCAAGTTTTTATGGATTAAGGGATTTTTTTTTTTTTAATTCTGGTGTCAGTCCATAATTTCATCATTTTAAAAACAGACTAACTCCGCGCCGGAAAGGGTTAATATAATAAAAATTACATTTTCACAATTCTTTCAAAAATTTTTAAAAATTTTAATTATGAAACTGTAAGTTAAAAAGTATATCTTATTTTAATATTCCAGTGAATCGTTTTAAGATTTCATTAAAACTGTGGCGATTAATTTATATTCAATTATTCATTTGATTTTCAATACATCATTATCACTTTGTCCTTCTTAAGTAAGATTCGACCTTGATACATTTACTTTTGTAGAGAATGTTTTACAATCGAAGAAAAAATAATAATAAAAAAAAACATAAATTGCTCTTGTTATTAGACAATGAAACAATGAACGGTAAATAAATCTAAATAATAAATCATAATCAAGGTTCGTACACTTTTACCACAATTTTTTAATAAAATGGCAGAAATTGTAGACGCATCGTTTAATTACAGGGTTTGTGCTTAAATTAGGCGAAATATTTTATAAACATTTTTTTGGTAAAAGCGTACGAATCCTGAATAATATTGCATTAAATAAAATAAAATAAAAACGTATGTGGATAAATGAACATAAATGCACATCTTTGTGGAAGAAAAAAAACTAAATTTCCAGCAAAATGGTTTGTGTTTCACCAGTTTGCATAATTAGCGTGAAGTTGATGAATTTATATTTTAGTTATACATTCCGAATCCCTGCCGGAAATTCTGAAAGAAGAATTTTTTCTTTATGTAATCACGAAATATCTGTCATTAAATAAAGTCGTGTCTTAATGTCATTAAATAAAGTCGTGACTTAATGTCATTAAATAAAGTCGTGGCTTAATGTCATTAAATAAAGTCATCAGTCATTACATTATCATGTACGCTAATGGCACCAGGTGCATGTAAAATATCCGTCATGGGTGAAAAGTCCTCCAAGTTACCTGTGAACTATACCTCTGGAGGTGTCTAAGTCAGGTGAAGGTCTCGTCACCTTATCAAGGTTCTAAATTTTGGCACCAACTCGAGTAGCGATGGCATGACGTATGTGTGTGCGATGCAGTGTGAAATTAGTAAATACTCCAGCATCTCTACATCCATCATGTCATTACACATGTCATTAAATAAAGTCATCAGTCATTACATTATCATGTACGCTAATGGCGCCAGGTGCATGTAAAATATCCGTCGTGGGTGAAAAGTCCTCCAAGTTACCTGTGAACTATACCACTGGAGGTGTCTAGTCAGGTGAAGGTCTCGTCACCTTATCAAGGTTCTAAATTTTGGCACCAACTCGAGTAGTGATGGCATGACGTATGTGTGTGCGATGCAGTGTGAAATTAGTAAATACTCCAGCATCTCTACATCCGTCCGGCATGACTTCCTTACACTGTGCTGTGCATAACCGTCACATTCAAACATCAATTCGCAACCGGCCAAATAAGGATAAGCAACTGAGGCAACAAGATGCACCATGTCGGCTTGAGATTTATCAAACAGATCTTCGTCATGTGGAGATAGGAGAATTCCCGCCCCGTTAAGCTGGGAAAAAGCCCGGCAGGTAGGGGTCTAATCAGCAGTCTAAAAAATGGTCATTACTATACAAAAGTTCTCATATGAATTTGGAATTTCTGAATAAAAAATAAATTCCTGAATCGATGCATATATGCGTTAATGATGCAAATGGGTTACTCATAACATATTAGATAAATTTAGAATCAAAGTAACAAACGGAAAGTAAAAATATTTTTTTTATGATTTACAATTAATATTTCAAGAGGAAAACCCATTAGTAAAGCACTCAGTATCGAATATTTATTTATCGTTAATATTTTGGTATGTAATTTAAAATAGGTTTCTATTATGCTTTTGTTGGCAAAATGATTTAAAAATTTTAAAAATATAAACAAGATATTAAGTGATACAAACTATATCAAGTTTTTTCAATCCTTAATTCACCTTATTTTGACAAATGATATAAATATTTTCGTAAAAACAAAATTGCATTTAAAATTACTTGAAACGTGTTTTATTATACCAGGGTTCGTACGTTTTTACCACAATTTTTTAATAGAAGTTTTCAATTTAATTTTTAAATAGCAAAAATTATAGACGCCTAATTTAATTGCAGGATGTGTAGGACTTTACTGCATTTAAATATGTGAAAAGTTATATTAAAAATTGTGGTAAAAGCGTACGAACCCTGTATACTAGGGCGTATCGAAAAAATCCAAATTTTTTATATCTTTTAGCGGTAGTGCGGAAAAATTGTGAACTCCCTTTATTAAAAAGTGTGCGGAATCTTAAAACTGTGGGTTGATATCTTCTGTCGCCTCAGTGGGCCGAAAGTTCCAAAAATTGGACTAAAAATGATTAAAATACAAAAATTAATAAATAATCACAGATTTCGCTCATCGGTTTGGGGTAGTGGTTTCAAGTTACTGTTTTGTAACAAAAACAACCATAGAAAATTGTAGAATTATAGGTTAATATCTTCTGTCGCCTCATCGGCATCGGATTTTTTAAATTTTGATGCAGTTTGGTAGTTTTCTGCATTACTGTTTACTGCTTTCACTATGCACAGTAGAGACAGACTGGGTTTGTCGATCTGCCAAAATAGTGGAACACCCTTATTTTCACGCCGAGAAAGGACAACAACAGCCATAAAAAATTTTAGTTAATATCTTCTGCCGCTTCATCGACACCAAATTTGGGAAAATGAAGACAAAATTTTAAATAAATACACGTCACACTTAGCTCATTTAAATGTGAACACAAACTTTATTTTACCTTTTGAATATACAAATGACAAAAGCATTACTGGCTTGTAATCAGTTTTGGTCTCAAATTTTGACATGTGTTTTCTGGATTCTAGTGTCGCTCTAATAAATCTATCCCTGTTCTGCATCCCAACTGTTTTTCCGGAAGCTGCAGTGACTAGTTTCACAATCCGCTCTACCGCTTGTGTGTGTGAAGCAAATTTAATAAAGTCACAGCAATACATTGGCATACTGCCCTGTATCATCTTCAGAAATTGTTGAGAACTGATCTCGAGGCGATATCACATAACAAGCTCGCCAGTCAATGAGATCTGCATAGTCTGTAGCTCCAAAGTTGACAAGAGGAATAACAAATTTGTGAACACAGTTTCCGTCTCGGCTAATTCCTCTTGCCTTGATAATCCGCCGATCTGCAAGGGTCCTAATACGGCACCTATCATCAGATACCATGGCCAAAATCATGTTTACTTGAGCCGCAAAGTAAGCGTTGCGAGAAATAACTGGGTCGATTATGTCACAATACTTGTTTGGCAATTACCGGGATGAAATTATGAAATGCCAGAGGTGTCTAGCACCATCCTTTATGGAATGACGAATCTTAATTCGGATCCATGAGAGTGCGTAGACTCTTAGAATGAATACAACCAATGTTAGCAACTCATTTGATGGGTCTGATGTTGATATATATAACCTCAGTATTCGATTGGAAGTTGTTAGCCAGCGGGACAAATTCAACGTTCCCGGTTCCCGGATAGCTAGATCTGAACAACAAACGCCAGAACTAATGGCGGTACAAATGTCTAATAAGTATTTCTGATCTGAACGGAGGGTGGTAGGATCAATGTTTGGCAACTTGCATTCAATACTATTAAAAGTAACAATTGAAAGCTTTTCGCATTCTTTAAGGTTTCGTCCAATGCCTCCGGTGTAAGATGTGGAGCCAGATGAAAGGTGTCGAATGGCAACTCATTGAAATAAAGTAAGCAGATAATCCATTGGACTAGTCTCTGAAGTTTCAATTCAAGCCTGCGAATTATTCCTACGATTCTACAGTGCTGTCACACCCGAGAACAATAAGGTTGCTAAAATCATCCAATAAAGCACCTGTTACGTATTCGTAAATGCTATTAGATATATCAAAACTAGATCCGCTTTCAAGTGTAATATGTCCCATATGCGTAGAACCGAGCTCCGATACAATACAGCAATGCGCTTCTACAATTGTTCTTTAGAACTGCTTGTCTTTGAGTGTTTCTGATGTTAAGGTTTTGTCATGTCGTCCATCAAAATAAAGGCCAGATAGAGTGGAACGATTTTCATTTGATTTTGAGACCAATTTTATGTAAATTCTCAATTTTTCCCTCCATATTTTATTTTTGCCTGTGACGAGGCTGGTATCTGATTCCGATATTAAACCCAAATCTTGCATAACACGCAATGCAATAGCAGCCGTGGCTCTGTTGGAGACACCATACCTTTCACTGACAAGAACTGTATTGTCCAGTTTTAAATGCATTTGAACACTCCTTGTGGGTTCCCACATTGCCTTCACTATTTTGGCAGACCGCCAAACCCAGCCTGTCTCGATTGTGTATTGTGCAAGCAGTAAACCGTTATGCAGAAAACTACCAAAATGCGTCAAAATTTCCAAAATTCGATGCCGATGAGGCGACAGAAGATATTAATCTATAATTCTACAAATTTCTATGGCTGTTGTTGTTACAAAATTATAACTTGTAAGCACTACCTCAAACCGATGAGCGAAATCTGTGAATATTTATTAATTTTTGATTTTTAATCATTTTTAGTCCAATTTTTATAATTTTAGGCCCACTGAGGCGACAGAAGATATCAACCCACAGTTTTAAGATTTCACACGATTTTTAATAAAGGTAGTTCACAACTTTTCCGCACTACCGCAAAAAGATCTAAGAAATTTGGATTTTTTCGATACGCCCTACTGTATACACTGTACAAAATATCAAACAAGTACTTTCTAGTATCTGACGTTCTCATCATCAGGGTTAAAATCCTTAAAACGTTCTAATGATTTTAAACCTGATGATGAGCGCGTCAGATGCTCTAAAGTACTTTGTTGATATTTCGTACAGTGTATAATAAAACACATTTTAAGTAATTTCAAATGTATTTTTTGTCTTTTACATGATTATTTATATAAACAAGATATACTTAAAATTCATTTTATTTTAAAAGGTCTATGAATTATCTTAAGACTTCATTAGAACTGCAAATTTTAATTTATATTTAACTTCTCATTTTAGTTCAATTTATCAATATCATTTTGGGATTCCTAAGAATGATTAACCCATTAACCAATTGTTTATTTATTTGTATGTGGTGTGTTATTATAGAATGAGAAGATAAATTGAAAGAGTGAGACAACGAAATAATAAAGATAAATAAACTTCGTTAAATGCTTGGAAGAAATAAGCCAGTTTCCGTTAAATGTATTTAATTAAAATATATGAAGTAAAATTTGAATACAGACAGACTAAAAGTAAAAAATAATTTAATTGTTAAATGTTATTTTTCAGATAGTTAAAAGCTTCTGTATAGCATTTCTGTATATTAAGTTAGAGGTCGTTTTAACAATGAATATGTTGGGAATAGGTTAGATTATAAGTAATTTACTAATGTAAACATAACGTAAAAAGTATAATATTTAAAATATTTCTGTGACATATCTTATGACTTTGTTAAAACTGGAAATATTAATTTAAATGTCTCCACTTGTATTGGTATTTAGATATTTTCATTTGTAACAAATTTCGTCTTAAAATTTTACGAGATTTCGAGATTTGAAAAAAAAAAATTTCGAGGTTAAATTCTATAAAATTTTCAGGAGTTTTATTTTATATATATATATATATATATATTTAGTGGTGTTTGAAACTGGACCGAGTAGGGCCCCTGGACATAACTAGAGGAAATACTATATTTATCAATTTATTTTAAAGTAATTTTTAATATTATTTTCATAACATGCAAATTCATAGTGAGATAATAACAGTTTCAATATGAAAAGGGAACATTTTTCGAATATAGTCATGTGTGAATTATATATCTCTATACAGCAATCTGGCATGTTTAGAACACTCATTATTTTTGTATTCCACATCTCGTTGTTATGTTATGTTGAAATGAAACATAAAAGTGTAAGTTTTAAATGTTGTTCTTAAAACTTCTTACGCAGCTGTACTTTTACCAGCGCTAGGTGAGGAATGATTTATCAGGATATTACAAGTCACTCTGTAAGAAATTAAGAAAGAATGTTTCTTTCTCGACATGAAGTGATGTAGTTTACATAAATATGAAAACGTGCATAATATATTCAGTTAACCCATTGATGAAGGATTTGGGACATATGTCGTCCCAGCGACTATTTCTCTATTCTATTCGCAAAACCCCTTGACAAAAATCTTGGTGATACACTTATATCATCATACTTTCAAGAGAAATCTAAAACAAGGGAATTGTTTTGTTAATTGTGGTAAGAGTGATTAAGAAAAATGTCGCCAGTCCCAGATCGTAATCAAAATGTTAATTAAAAACCCGCGATTTTTATTATTGAAATTTATTTGATAAGGAAATTGATGTGTTTTGTCAGATAAACATAACATGATTCAAGGCAAACTCTTATGTGACCAACTGCTTTTGGAATAACATTGCATTTTAATATTTTATGTATTCATGTGTAGCATGTACAGCATGTATAGCACGTACAGCATGTACAGAATGTATATTTCATTGAATGCCTAAAATAATTTTTTAGGATTTTATTCACGTATCCTCTTTAATAAAAAGGTATGACTGGGATTTTCGCTAATCGTTGTCACAGATTAATCTCGGAAAATGAAACATTTGAAGTTACTGAAAAAAATAATTGCTTGAAAAGTATTTGTCAGAAAATTGTTAGACAAACTGCGTTAGAAAGGTAAAAAATTGTATTTTTCTTTATATAAATTTCAAATCCACTGATTATGATTTTTTTCAAATATTGAATTTCAAAAATTACCAAATTTCACAATAGAGTACCATAGCGAAAATTTCACGCGTAAAAAAAAAAAAAAATAATAATAATAATAACAGCAATGTGTCAGCACGAGTCACAAATTATAGTAACTGTATTATTCTGTTAAAATATAAAAGTTAATTATGATGTCACGAGTGCATGATCCTTATATATTATTTCTCCTGTCAACATCCCTTTTACTCAGAAAATATGAAACGCAGAACAACGAATGAGATACCATATGAAAGGTTTTAGAACAGGCTTCTGACATAGCCCACTTAACATCTCGTTAAAACATGTTTTTGATTAAAATTTGCTGAAATTAAAAAAATAAATCGGCATTGTTTTTATGAAAGAAATAAAAGGTTTTCCTGAAATTATTGTTGCCAAAAAAATAAAATACCACACTATATGATGCTCATAGCAATTATAATAAAAAACACCGCACGGGTTTATTTTATACTTATGATTAAAAAGCGAAATTGAAATTGAAATGTTTAGATTTATATTTCTAAGTCCCATGGTTTTGCCGAAGCGAATGACGTCATCCTCTAATGCAGTCAAAATACGATTGTTAATTTTTTTTCTCGCGCGTGCCTTTAGCAAACTTGGATCAGTTTTTAGTCTAACTTATTTGATGGAATAAATTAGATGATATTCTGGCTTGACTAACAACTAAATGTTGTTTGCAGATATTTTTATCCTTGCTTTTTCTTTAGAAGTTTAAACCTGCATCTAATAAATATTACATATTGATAAAAAATTACAAAAACTATCATAACAAAAAACTATCGCCAAATAAACGGGAGAACGTTGCCATTGGAATATCAAAAAATAAATAAATAAATAAAATATAAGAATTTAATGACACAATTGTTATTTTAATTAATGAAATAACTGATAAATCAGTAAAACATAATGAAAAATACACGCAAATGTCGAATTAAAAACCACTTGATGACGTAACAAACACGTATAATGCTTCTGACATCAAGTAAATGGGACTGATTTTTTTCGTTTAATCTTACAATTTGGCGATAGTTTTTTGTTATGAAAAGTGGTCGACGGGAAAATAGAAAAGTACCTAAAAAATATTAAATTTCAGTGCGAAATCCTCGCACGGGCCCCTCTGGTTTTTATTTAATTCTCGACAAATACTAGATGCGCCATTTCTTTTTAATTGTGAATAATATAGGTTAATTCACGTTATTAAAAAAGGTAGCTATAAAACATATAAATCAATGGAAAACAGTAGGTAATAAATTGTAAACGTAATAATAAACTGTATTAAAAAAAAACATAACTTAGTGAAATAAGCGTCCGTTTTTATGTTATTTTAGGATATTCCAGGTAAAGGTACAGATTACTTTAAAATACAAGGTTGAATTCACCTATATACAGTCGAACCCCGTTATAGCGAACCCGGTATATAACGAACACACGGATATAACGAACGAAATTTTTGGTACCATCGTTTTCTTATTGTATTTAATGCTAATTTATACTTTTATAGCGAACCTCCGAAATCTTAAGAATCGTCTATAACGAACATTTTTTCATGTCGACCATGATTTTTTTTTTTTTACTTTTCCGCAGTTGTGAAAACTGGACTTCGACTTCAATTTCATAAGAAAATGCATGCCGGCTAGTCAATCTATATTTTATGTATTATTTTGGTTATATGGAGAGTTAGGGGAGAAAATGATTATATACCACTCTTTGTGACATCTAAAGTGACAGTTAACGTGATAGAAATACTTTCTCCAAATAAACTTGAATAGATACAAAAATGGAGTATTTCAAATGTTTAGTGTTATACAAAAGATTTTTTTTAGCATGCAGCGTTTCAATAAAATGTAACGTCACTTTCCCATATCTTCACAAAATACATTAGAACCATTATATTGCAATTAAAATATTTGTAATATTTGATGCGATATAATTATTCGTGTAAAATAATTTTTAAATGCGCACGCTAGAACGATATAAAAAACATTCATATTGTGGTAAACAGATATATAGGAGAACTTACATAACAAGGCCAGTGAAATATCTTAAAAGATCAGAAATATATAGGCGATACCCTAAGCCGAGTGATAATTTGCGAAAAAACCCTTTTCAACCGAAACTTTTAAAGGTATCTGAAATTTAGCTCACTCTGTCGTCAACAATTTTCAGAATTTTCGCTTTATTCGACTGGCCTTTTTATATAAATTACCCTACACAGCTGTTTGTCAATTTATGGGAAAAATTATATTGTTGGGGCATACACAGCACTCCGCTAGCTAGTTTTTTTCTACAGTGCCAGATAATTGCGAGCAATTTCTGTATGAGTATAAATTGATTCTACCATAACGTTTTTCACTACAAATAAATATTGAAATCGACTATTAAAATTTAATATGAATTCCATAATATGTATAAGATATTTAAACTTGTTTTGTCAAAATATAAGCATTAACAATATTTTTTTTATTTTAATTCGTTTGTTAGTCATACGTACATTATTAAAAAAATGAATCAATCAACGTTAATCACATACGTCGCTTATTTCTATGTTCTATTTATGTATTATTTTAATTATCGGGTTATATAACACACCTTTATTTCCAAAATACATTCCGCATACATATTTCCGATGACACTTTTTTTAAACCTTAAAAATTGAGAAAAAAATAATCACATTTATTTTTCCTTTCCATTAAAATCAGCATAGTCGACTTTTTGCTAACCGCAGGTTTTCAAAGAATGAGCAAACATCTAAATGTGATTTTTTTCAACTCGATTACAATCTTCAAAAAGTTTATACACGTTATACTGATGAGCAGCCACCGCCCCCTTAATATTAGTCCTACGAACCTACGCCCCTATGCGCTGATACAAAAATGGCGGCTGTTGAAGGAGTATTTTTTTAAGTATTTGAACAGTCCCCTGAATATACACACACGAGTAATTTCTAAAAGTTTTCTGTGAGTTATTTGACCTCACAAAAATTAGGAAAATAAATGTTTGAGAAATTATTTTTTTTTTCAAATTCGAGGCACCGTACAAGCGCTGACAAAAATCCGTCTACGACAGCCGCAATTTTTGTGTTAGCGCGTTGGCCTTGTATTCAGGAGACGGTACGTTAGGAAGATAGCTGAGTGTGTGTGTGTGAGGGGGGGGGGGCTTCCGAAACTCCAAAGATATCTGTGAATTCAGGAAAAAAACTGTATAGCTTACAGATACGACGATAGTAATAGAGTGTTAATGTGACAATGATGCAAATCCATTTAAACATAATGAAAGAGGAATTATAATCATAAACACAGCAAATATAATTAGGCTGTATTTTTCTAATTTGTGTTTCGCTGAATATTTTCTAAGTTGTACAACATTTATATAGCAGTTTTTTAATTTGTGTAAGTGAAACAAAACCTGTTTTAACGTTTACAATTGTTCCCCACTCTTATTACGTACAATATGAATTCTTCTTCCATAACACCAAGTTATTTTAGCATAATTCAGTAAATTATTACTATTAAGTTTTTACATGCAATCACTTATAACGAGAAAGCGATAGCGAGAATGTTTGTTTGAAACTGCCTGGAGCATAATTCTTACTTTTTTGCAAACTAATATAAATTTAAAATGTCATATATATTTTCTGGTACACAGAAACTTTTAACCCATTTATGCCTAGCGTCCCAATTTTGGGACACTTTAGTAAAATGGGAAAAAGTGCATTTCACGCCACCTTTTTTTTTATAGATATTTAGTGTCTTATTTTATCGAGGAGTCTTAGATAAAATAAGACACCAGATTTCTATAAAAAAGTGGTGTGAAATGCACGTTTTCCCGTTTTACGAAAGCATCGACGATAGGCATAAATGGGTTAAGAAAAAAAATATTGTAAATCATTTAACCCTTTCAAGGGTGATGGCATAGCTGCCAACTTTTACGCTTTTTTGCTACCACTAAAAATTAATAGAATTTTTTGCCTTATTGAATGAATAACATGATTTCGGGGATTTAATAAGTTTTAATGTAGTATAAAATTTTAGTAGTAGGAAAAAAGCATAAAAGTTGGCAGCTATGGTGGTGGTATATTACATTATTTATATTACTTAATAGTTATTCTCAAATGACCCAATGACACTAAAATTTTGGAATAAAAGATTGTTTTTATAATGTAAATGAATAAAAGCTTTTATTTATTTTCAAATAATCTGTCCGTAAATGTTTCTGCCATCCAATCATTTCAACATTTTAGCAAAATACTTACGTTGCCTCTGAATGGGTTAAACCAATTTTCCAATAAATTTACAATAACGCTATATACCGGGTGCGCCAAACATTCGTTAAAACTTTAAAAATTCATTAAAAAGAAACAAATGATGCTAAACAATTGTGCTTTGCACGAATTGGATTAGAGGAAGATAAGATTTTTTTTTTTTTTTTTTAATAATGAAAAAAGAAATTGGTCCACAAATTACCGATAGATGGCGGTGAATGCATAATTTGTAGCAGATTTGTGGAAATCAGACTGTCATCAAAATTTCTCAATGCACAGAAATTCTTCATCCGATGTCAGCAGTCTGCTACCGTTACCAGATCAAGCGCTGATGGTTAAACTCTTTTACAAGAACAGGGAATTGACATTTGACGCATTGCGAAAATTAGCCACGGCAAAATGACTAAAGACGAGAAAAGGGTCTGTTTCATTTGCTATGATACTGAAGCTTGTCAGATGCTTCGCCGAAATGAGTCTTTTACTATAAGCCTAATTTGCACACATCGTATTCATATTGTGCACGCAAAAGCCTTTTATCGGTGATTTATTTAATCAAAACTCTTTTGCTATTAAAAATAACCTGTGTCCCTCTAAATCCAGGTATGTCAAACTGCGGCGCGCCAGATACCGCTAATTTATAAAAAGAAATAGTCGATTTGTTGAATCGCAGAATTTCGATGACTCTATAAGGCTAAGATTACTATAAAATTTTAGTGGTATCCGGCGAACCACAGTTTGACACCCCTGCTCTAATCCCATTTCTGCAAACTGCAATTTGTTAGCATTATTTATTTCTTTTTAATGCATTTGTGGCGCACCCGATATATGTATAATTCTTTGACTATAGATCAGGACATATACGTACCAGTAGACTATTTTCTTTATTCTGTCTATGCCACTTTTTGAAATATAATATCTGTCTTACACTTATGCTAGGATATTGTCAAAATAAATTTACGACAAAGCATTTGATTTGTAAATTGTTGTACTGTTCAATGTAAAAATACACGCTAGTCCACGTCCGTAATCAAAATGTTAATTCACACTTGAGATATAAAAAGTATAATTTATATTCTCTAAGTAAAATATTAAATAAAACGATTAAATAGAGCATGCACATTAATAATAAGTGAGACATATACCGAGTGTTCTAAATTGGACTGACCCTTCTTTGCATGAGTTTTTTTTTTTTTTTTACAATTGTGTTTTCTTATACATACCGTAATTTCGCGCGTATGGGCCGCACCTCAGACAATTCGATTTCCTACCAGAATGTATTTTAAATAAAATGTGACTTACTTCTGCTTAGCACTTATTTGACTTCTTATTTTTAATAAAATTTTCCGGTTTGGAAAATACTTAACTAGGGTGCGGCGCATACGCGCAAAATTACGGTATATTAAATATTGGACACCAGGAATTTTAAGGTAGATTTTTAACTTTGTTCAGCAACATAGTGCTGGTGATATTTTTAAAACTTCTTAATTTCAAGTTCTAAAACAAATAAATTTTTCAATAAAAAATAATAATACATCATAAAGGCTTTTATCAGAGCTCCAGTTTTTTTTTCTCGAGGACCCTGTTATTAAAATAATAATAATAAAGAAGAAACAAAAAAAATAATTAATTAAAAAATATAGTGGACACGTAATTTTTGGGAATTCCCAAAATTTAATTTTAATATTAATTAATAAAATATGCAGTAATATGATTAGTACTTACTTGTAGTGGTGATTATAGATGACTCCGGGTGTCCAGCGAGGGATGTTTGCAGGCAAACATCGTCTAATCCTGGTCACGGCACCAACTAAGTTAATGGCCCTCTATGCTAGTGATTTGCAGACAGCTCCTACTAAAGACCGGTTACCACTGTCAATAAAAGACTATCACTACACATAAAGAAAATAAGGTGTGGGGTGCACCTTTACCATTACTCATTAACTATCTATAGGGGCTTCTGATTACAGAAGACTCCGTGATCGTTACCTAATTAGATACTAGAGAATTATTATTAAAGAAAATTAATTGTTGCGTTGTGTGTAGAGTATCTAATATATGGCAGTTAGATTTTGGGAATGGAATGTATAGAGTTCCATAAAATAATTACCCAAAACAACCATAAAGATAATTTTAAATAAAAACATTCCAAGATTTAAGTTAAGAAAATTCTAGAGAAATATTTAGGTTAAAAGAATTAATTATGCAACCATTAACTTAAGACAACATTTTTTAAAACTAAAAACAATTACTTTATTTACATTAAACACAATAAAAACATATAAAAAAAACATAATAAGGAGATATAAATCAATCCTTTTTAAAATATGCAGCACAGTAAACATAGTAAGTATATATATCAATCCTCTTTCTACAATTTAATTTATTCATTAAAAAATATCATTTACCAAATGTTTCGTTCTCACAATTAAAATTAAGCCTTACACATTTTTAATCTCTATATGAACAAGTTCTCCTGCCGAACAAAAATTATAATTCAAATCGAGCGGTACAAACAGAAGAGGGTTGGTAATTATAATATAAAATCTCATACCTGAGTTGTTACAGATCGACTCAATTACTTATGGGGAATTCCCGGGTCCCAGGTTGGACCCTGATGCAGGCTGGGGAGAGTGACTCCATATGGGCATACCCTCATTTACAAGCCCGGTGGTATCTTCTTTTAGTAACTAATTTGCAGCACTCTCTCATAATATTTTTTTTCAACTACTTCTTTTTCGACCGCACACTTTAAACTTTTTCCATCGACTGCCTTCTTCTCTAAGATCTGGCTTTCTTTTTCGTTGGTGGTGGCCCCTCCCCTCTACTTGACTATTTTCAACCTTGTGCCTAAATGGCCCAATGTGTCAATATCCACACCTAACTTCGTCGCTCATAGGCGAACTGACCAGCCAATGATCACACGCTGTCTGGCCCCCTAAAATTAACCAGGCACCAATGTGTCTGGTCTGAGTTTTCTAACTTCGAACGCCCGGTACCACACACGAAGTGTGATTGACACTCCTCGTAAATTTAAAGTCATAAAAGCTTCACAGCCTGGCTCCAGTGTACTTTTCTTCGCCAGACAGCGCTCATAAAACTGTCTATCACCTTGTTAGCTAACTTGCTATCAACCATTGTACCGCTCTTGATATGTAAATAATTATATATATATAAATGCATAAACATGTATATAAAAGACAACACAGTAATTACTAATTAATTATAGAATTTAAAAAAACAATAACACACGTTTCGAAGAGTGTAACACAAAAGCCAAAAGATGGTGCGTCCTTTCCACCACATAGTTCACGGGAAATTTACTGTATTAATATTTCCATATACATATAGTGGTGGCGAAGAAGTTGATTTATTTATTAAAATTTAAATAAAAAGTGATGGAAATTTACATCACTATGCAATTAAGGGTTAAAAATTCAGTAACTCGCAAACGGTGGCATATATTAAAAAAATTCCAGAAGGTGGGTTATGTAAGATGTCAAGAGTTTTTTTTTACTGTGATTTTCGTTCGAATTATTGGCAATAGATGGTGCTGCGAGCAATAGACGTCCAGTCGCGTTAGAAGCAGAAAAAAACCAGTATTGATGCGAAAGAAGGAAGTTACATATATGGAGTGTGGCTAGAATCGGGTCCTAAGAACAAGACTGTATCGGCGAATGAAACCCACTCCCTTTATTTAACCTCCTTTCTTTGCATCAATGCTGGGTGATTTAGGTTTTGGCCTCGATTCAGAGCCTATTGCTTTCAGCGCCATCTATCGCTACTACTTGAAACTAAAACGAGAATCACAGTTAATATCTCCTGGCATCATACATTACTCTCCTGCAAGGATTTTAAAATATATGTAATCGTTTTCAACTTATTGAATTTAAAAATCAGTCAGCCCATTTTAGTACACCCGCCATAAGCAATTATGAATACTTTAGCATGATATAAAAATAAATGTTTAAAATACACATTCCAGGATCTAAAAGAGAATTATTTAGCTGTCAACAAACTATGAAATAATTTGTTTTTAACTCTTATCTTATGTCAACAAACTATGAAATAATTTGTTTTTAACTCTTATCTTATGTCAACAAACTATGAAATAATTTGTTTTTAACTCTTATCTTATGTCACTAAACTTAAAAAAAATCCCTGTTATATTACATTACATAACCTGTCAAAACGGGAATTTTTTTAATAATAATATTTAACAGGCTTTGACTAAGGAAAAAGATAAATGTATAGAAGTATATAGAGTTATTAAATGGTTCAGAAACATTCATAAGTGCTTACTTGGGAAAGGAAAATGAAAAGAATCTTAAAATTATAATAATTATGAATAAAAATAAAACATAGTATATTAAACAGAAGAAAATTCAACATTTTATGGTTTTATTATTTCCTTCATAAATCATTAACTTAATTTGGGGTTTAGTGGCTGTTTTATCGTTAATTCGATTCGCTTTTTCGTCTTGGAATTCACTGATTGATCGCGTGAGAGGAAAAAGTAACGGTAGTGATCACCAGAGGGCGAAATCAACTGTATCACATTTTACTCTCAAGTAGCATAACATTTTATAATAATTGTGTATGTTGATTTAAACATTTTTTTAGCTGCCAGTGCATTAAATTTTAAGGCGTTTATTAGTAGTTTCTTTATTTTATTAAACTAACAAGATTTTCTGCTACGAATGGAATAGCTAAGTCATTAAAACACGGACGAAACATCATTACTTACATAATATTTATTGTGTTTAAAAAAGGCATAAATATAGAGACTTTTAAATAATTTAAAATTGTTGGTATGCGATTTCCTTTAAAGCTAGCTGTAAAATGTGTGTATTAACAAGTTTAGAAATAATTACGATAAAAATAAATTTGTGAAACATTAGTGTAAGAAAAATGACTCGCAAAACATTGTAACGTCACGGCAATGACCTTCGATCTGACGTCACGTGACGATGTGACGTAATAGTAACTAGAATGTGAGGTCGTTACGGCCGTTATTAAACCCTTCTTTTGACCTCTGTGACCACCTCTGATATCCAGGTTCTATACGAACCTAACCCGGGTCCGGTTTAACATACTCTAATTAGTCGACTCGTTGCAAAATTGCAATTCAAACCCAACCAGTACCAAGAAAAAAAAAAGGAAATCAATTGTATCACATTTTACTCACAAGTGGCAAAGCATTTTATAAAAATTTTGTATGTTGATTTGAGCACAATTTTAGCTTCCAATGCGTTATTTCCTTTAATACGTTGCCTTAATGCGTTATTTCCTTTATTTTCATAAACTAAAAATAATTTCTGCTACACATGGAATAACTAAATCATTAACCCTAGAATGCTACCCTTTCGTCTTCTGGACGAAGCTCATAACAAATAATGCTACAGAAATTCTTCGGTACCAATATTTTATTACAGAAAATCTCTGGTTAAAAAAAAAAAAAAAAGACGTATTTTTAAGTAGAGATTTTCTGTAATAAAATACTGGTACCGAAGAATTTCTGAAAAATTATTTGTTATGAGCTTCGTACAGGAGACGAATGGGTAGCATTCTAGGGTTAAAACACCGACAAAACATCTTTAATTATATAATATTCATTGTGTTTAAAAAAAGCTTAAATTAAAAAACTTTTAAATAATTCAAAATTGTTGGTATGCGATTTTATTTTCAGTTAGCTGTAAAATTTATATACGTATTAAAAATGTCAGAATATTGTTATAAAAATGAATTTGTGAAACATTCAATTACCTGCATTCCACACTTGCCAACGTTTACGCTTTTCTCATACAATTATTTTTTAATAGAATAATTTGTCATTTAAATGCCGGAAATTTAGTATAAATAAGATTTTTTTTTCTGCTCATAAATAGTGTTATGAAAGAGGCGTACATGTTGGCAGCTATGTCATTCTATATATATGCATATATATATATATATATATATATATATATATATATATATTAATTTAGAAATCTTCTATTATCTTTTTTTTCCTTTACATAAGCAAATTTTACTTAACATTCTCGATCTATGTGATTTCTTTAGTTTACGTAGCTCATGCTCATCATTTACTCAGATTATCATGTCTTATTTAGATGTTATGGGAAATCAAAAATATGCGATTTCTTATATCGTATATTATATCCGACACATACCTGCCAACATTGCACTAAACTTCCGTACAATTTAGATTAATTTAACTGAGGTTAAAAAGTTTCAAACCAGAATTTATTTTAAAGAAATGCAATGAAGTAGGTTCTACGAATAGACCATTTAGTAATAATGTCTTTGCTCTGATGCAGTGGCGCAGCCAGGATGGGGGTTCAGAGGTTCAACATACCATTATTTTAGTATTGTAAGCATCGCCTTCTTCAATTCCAGAATTTTTTCTATTAAATAAACTTAAAAAAATTCTTAGAAAAAAGTGGTATCCAGTGCCTCAAAACCCCTACCCTGGCTGCGCCACTGCTCAGATGTCCCACATATGAACATGAAACTATATATATAATATTATTTCAGATATAATTTCTGGTTAGAAACATCTTTGCCATTGATCAAGTTAATTAACATAGTACGGATATTTAGTTGAAGTTTCGCAGATTGATTAATAGAATAAATATATCATATAATTTCAGTCGAATTCTGCTGCTCTCATTATTGCACAAATATAATACACTATGAGTAATTATCAAGTTCTCAGTTTAAAAACAACGACACGATCCAGATGAAATTAATTTTTATCCAAAAAAAACTTGATAATGCGAAATGCGAAAAATCAGTGAAAATTTCAAACGAAAACATTGTGACACATTTATTTTGTAAAATATTTTAAATTAAATTTTGAAAAATAATAGAACGAGGTTTTTTTTTGTTTCGATAGAAGGGTTTTTTCCGATAGATTGTTAGGTATAAGGGAATTGTGCAGATGCAATAAAGAAGAGTCTAGGAGATTCAATATCAAAGTCCAACATTGGCTTTAATATTGAAAGTAAATTGAAAGTAAAAACACACGAATGTCGTCTAAGTGCAAACCCCCAATCACTTTCCTGCTTATAAAAAAGGAGATACATCTCACATAAACACAAATCAAGAAAAGCATAGTTTTCCTAACCTTATCACGTATCCAGCCAATAAATGAATAAAATTTCTGAAAACAAAAAGGATAAATAATTTCTGAATAGAAAAAGGAAGACCAAATTGGCAACCCTGCTGATAACGGATGACAGATCGAACCCTAATTTAATCGCGAGACAGTCTATATATGCCCAATATAATAAATCAGGAGGGGAATAAACAAAATCTGGAAAATTTTGCAAAGTAAACTAAATTTTATTTTTCTTATGAACGGATGTAGCAAAATCACATCTTCAGAAATGATTTCTAGAGCATGAAATACCCAATTTTTGCAATTTAAAATGTTTTATAAATATATTTTGTTTAAAATTTTTTCTTGGCGCAAATGTAACACTTAATACGTCTACAATTTAAGCACCAAAAATAATAGTATAATTGCATACAGTTGCGACTCGTGAGTGTTTCTTTTTGGGGAACTAAATGAATTGCTGAAAGATTTATTCTTTTCTTACCATTATTTTTTTAATAAAATCTTTTACTTAATTTAATGGCAGAATTTTTTACCAACAAATAAGGCAAATATTTCTTTAGAAAACTAGTGTGGGGGAAATAATAAATAATCCAACCATGTATATACTGCCCCAAATAAAGTCAGTTATGAGCCGCAACTGAATTCACACTAGGTACACACGCAATGGTTATTGCAATTAGTCATAAAGAATGCTATTAATTTTGGTGTTTGATATGTTATTAGAATAAGTATTATCATTTTAATTGTTTTCTTATATTTTTTTTTCTTTTTGTAGACATACATGAATCCTCACCAGAAATGCCGAGTATGATATATTTTCTTTTATAAAAGTAAAATAAATAAATAAACCTAAAATATAATGGTTATGTTTTGATTAATACTAATTATATGAATATTCAAAAATTGAAACAACTTTTTAAAGATCATTAACAGCTATATATAGGGAGCCCACTAAATAAAGGTTTCCGTCCCGAATAAACAGAGAACGTCACAGCTATAGTCATAAACATGGTGTCGAAGTGTAGTAAAGTGACTATGCGCTGTGCGATGAGACCTCTTATACCGTGACCTAGCTACAAGGTTGTTATTTGGATCTCTTTTTTTATTCAGAAATTCCGAATCCATACAGAAATTAAAATAATAATAATAATAATAATAATAATAATAATAATAATAATAAACCCTAAGTAATCATGAAATGTCTATCATTACATAAAGCTAAATTTCCTTTTCGGAATTTATTCTAGGAAATCGGAATTGCTTATAAAAAAAGGGCTAAATTGGGATCCCTGCCTAGCAAAACAACAAATGTTGGTGTTATAGTTCATTTCTGTAAATTGTAAGAAATACAGTTACATGATCACAATTACATGATCGTAATTAGCGAAGCTCTATTACATAATCTAGTTTTAATGCGTCCTCGATTTAATATGAAATAATGTCGTACATGTAAAATGTATTTATTAAAAACCCTGAAATGTGCATTTTTTTTATCCAATCACCAGCTTAAAAACGCTGCTGTCTGCATGCAGAAATGAAGAAATATGATGCAGATGCTCATCTCTATATCATAAAGGACAAACGAGTCCGAGCAAAACGCTGACATTTTGCGAATGGCAACATTTAACGATAAAATTTCGATTTACTGCAAATTTTTAAACTTCGATGCATCGCACATTTTAAATTTTTACACCATCTACTAAGGGTAAAAATGTACTTTCAAAAGCAATTTGTTTGAAAACTATATCGCAATTTGCTATTTTTTTAATAATCTTTAAAATAATTTGAAAGCATGATTTTGTTTTAATCAAGCTCTATAGCATGCAGACTATTACGAAAGATAAATCCGTTTGCACATAAAATAATATAAATTGTTTGGCATTTGTATCCTGCTTATGTACCACGAAAGTATAGCTTTTAATAAATTTCAAATTTTTATTTGAATACATAATCCCTATTTTCCATATAAAAATGATTTTTGGTGTTGTTCGTGGGCAGTTTAAAAATATATATTAAATGTAAAAAACTATAAGAGTTTTCAATAATAATAATAATAATAGTAATAATAAAAGGTTTTCATCTATAGTCTGTAGTCCGGGATTCCGGGGTTGGAACATCTCGTACAAATAAAACCTACACAAGTAAGCAACACTGTAAGGAAGCTGCAGTTTATTTTAATAAGAAAAAAAAGTTAAGTATGAGAAATGTGTTCGTTATCGTAGCAATACATCATGCATTCTGCATCTGTTCTTATATAGCACTAAATAACATGAATTTTCAACACTTTCCAACGTAGTTGGAAAAGGTTTATGAATTCAATGTAATTGTCTGTCTGTCCGTGCTCTAACTCACGTAAGTATACTCGTATTGCTACCAGTGGCGCAGCCAGGGTAGGGGTTTTGAGGCACTGGATACCACTTTTTTCTAAGAATTTTTTTAAGTTTATTTAATAGAAAAAATTCTGGAATTGAAGAAGGCGATGCTTACAATACTAAAATAATGGTATGTTGAACTTCTGAACCCCCATCCTGGCTGCGCCACTGATTGCTACGCAATTGATATATGACATTGAGGTTTTTTATGGTATGTTCAGTATTGAAAATGTAGCTTTTAAAGTTCGTTTATTGGGAGACTCACAGGAATTTAGTTACATTAGGTTCTATGTGGGAAAATAGGTTGCGGTGTATTTTAATGAAGATATACTATTTCAAACACGTTGATATTGATATAACTCACGAGTTGCACTACGAGGTATTTACTATCGAATATGGTATGCATCGAATCATCGTTCATTTAGAAGGGATACACAAAAGTATTCGCTTACAGTCTTGTCTTTTCACTAAATATGATGGAAGTGTAGTTTTAGTTGTGGTACGCGTTTTTAAATGTAATTAATTTGTTGCTTATTACTTGGTGCGCATAAATCCTGTGGATAACGTACTGGGCAGCACAAAAGATCTCAAGTACAGTTCTGTTTATTCACAAAAATTGCTAAAGGGGAATTTTCAACTGTGCTATGCGTTATCTATATGAATTAAATTTTAGCATACTATGTAGTATAGTATATATACAAATCTATAGATCATATACGGCGCTGCACAAAACAATTCGGTTATTTTTGCACTATTGGTGGCAATCCCTGAAATTGGGTTTTCAAATATGTTATGCGTTTTACAAATAGCATAGCTTTAGCCCTTGTGTAGGCTTCCCCACTTAGATGAACTTGTTTATTTAGACTTCATGTTTCACCTTATTGAACTATGAAGTTTATTCTGGAATGCGTGTTGGAATGCGTTTCATGATCATCTGACTCGTGATTTGTTATTCTTGATATTAAAATAAAAGTGTACCGTTCTCACAGGTACTAGTTTTAGTTTTAAAAGTACAGTCCTTTAAAGAATCGTGATCACATCCTGATAACTCTGAGGGAAATGATCGTATATAAATACGACTGATACAAATTGATTAGAAATAAAGTCTACCAATTAACTCCTTGGGGACGAGCGACACGTGTACGCATAGGTGCCAACCTCTCATTAATATTCCGTAATATGCGGGTTAATTTTACAAAGGTTTTTACACGTTTCGCACCAGAATTTTTTGTAAGAAATGAAATTAAATAAATTCCACGTAGAATCCTGAAATTGAATACACAAAGATTCCTCCAATAATTTTTCTGGTTAGAATCGTTTGACGCGAACATTAATGACAGGTTGGCACTTATGTATACGTGACGCATAAGATGCTCAGAATCGTCAATTATTCTCACCAGTTAATTTTTATTGTAATCTTTGCCTTATTTATTGACATCAATTCTGCGATTCATTTGGGTGAAAATTTCTGTTTTGAAAAACCTGTGGTAAAAGATTAAAAATTCTGTAAAGAACGCTCATGGCCAAGGGGCTAATAGTTTACCAATTAATGCCATACATAAATTTTCCTATCCAGTGACCAGTTGAAAAAGCTAGTGGCTGTCTATATATAGATATTTAACATATCAAATAGATATCTTACATACCAAAGCAATCACCAAACGTGAAAATTTTCATTAACACCTAATTTTGATTAAATTTCGATAAATTGTCCCTCAGAATATGAAAACAACCAGTCATTCACACAGGTAGTTTAAGATTTATGCACATTTAAAGCTTGAAACTCCTATTATTAAATTAAATTATAATTGTTGCAAAACAGATTGCAGCGCGATCAGTTTTTGTTGCTTAACTCAAAAAATACTTGGCAGAATTACATATAATTTGAGATTTCCTGATTTGGAGCCTCTGTAAGTCGATTTCTTTTAAAAATTTACAGAGTACAATTTAAAAAAAAATTAATTATACATAATTTCAAATTTAATTTTCGAAAAAAATATTAATTGTAACTAATACATTGTTGTTTTCTAGAAGCTTCAAACATGAAAGTCTTAAATTACAGCTTATTACACCAAACAGTTTTTGAGTTATGCTTAACCCCTTAATCGTCGTGCCCGAGACATTCACGGGCAGTGTGGGCTACGCCTGTTTTATTCAGATTGTTTCATTCCCACCAGTTTTTTAAAATAGTATAATTGGCTTTATTCTCGCATTATTTTATCTGCCTATTAAATAAACCGAATATTTCTACTTAAAAAAACTGGTGGTAATCAAGCAATCTGAATTATTAAAAAGTAGCTTAAACTTAAAGAGCGCGACGATTAAGGGGTTAAAAAAGTGCGCACAGTGCTAAATGTTTTACAACGCTTAAAATTAGTTTACCATTAGTAGTTCCAAATTTTAAACATGCGTAATTCCTAAACTATTTCACCGAGTGACATGATCTTAAGATAAAATTTTTCGATGATACAAAGTATGATATGTAAATATTAGATGTTAGTAATCAAGTGTCCAAGTTTGGCACAAATTTTATATATGGACGAACATCTAAGCACAAATTAACAAAAGGGTACCAGTCATATTTTTATACTATGATTTGCGACCAAGATAGTAAAAGGTGTTCGCTTTTGGCTAATTACATGTGTGAGTGTATTGTCAGTCACAGAGATGTATATGGCTGCGGTGGTTGACACACTAGTATTGACCACCAACGCCACTAGTATACTAGTACCACTAGTATAAGAACATTTGACTTATACAATCCCTTATATTTACATAAATACAGTGAAGATTTTATTTTAAAAAAAAACGGTGGCCAATAACCGTACACTTTTGACGCTATGTGGCTTACACTATATTCACGCATGGAATTAACCTTTTATTTCCAACACTTCACAACTGCAGCTCTTCTGAATGCAATTTGTGGGCGTATTTAAATTGATGATATGATAGGAAAAAAATAATATAAGAGCTTTAACCCCTTGGGGACGAGCGACACGTATACGTGACGCATAAGCTGCTCAGAATCCTCGAATTTTCCCACCAGTTATTTTTTAATGTAAGATTTGCCTTATTAAATCTTACCATTTCTGCGAATCAATTGGGCGAAAATTTCTGTTTTGAAAAACTGGTGGTAAAAGATTAAAAATTCTGTAAAGGACGCTCGTTGCGAAGGGGTAAAGAAAAGTTTATTCCAACGTATAAGAAATATTTTTACATTTAATTGAGGACTCTCTACAACTTTTTAATTGACATTTTCCCGATATGTTGTATCGTTTTCGAAATTAAAACAGTAACTCCGCTGTTTGGGGTTTGGTGGCACTATAAGCAGACATTTCGTCTACATCTTATCTTAGATACTTTATTATGCCTAGACACTATTTTTCTAACTATAACTGTTTTCATATGTTAATACGGATGTACAGAATTTTAGTGGCCACCCTACATATCATTAATGCAGATATAATATTGTTACACTTTTGAAAAAAGTTATATACCTAATTTAATAGATTTAATTAAATATTAAAAAATTAAACAAATCTAAAATTAAATTACAATATTTATGTCGATCTAAAATACTGTTTATTAACAAAACTTCAATAAATGTAATTGGGTGTTTAAAAAACAATCAGGTGTAAATATTAAATATATATATATATAAATAAAGAAATCAGTTGAGTTTCTCTTTAAAACTTTGCAAATTTGCGAACGATTAATTTATATTTAATGACTTGTTTTCATATTTTCTTGACGAGATATCTTTTATCGGTCATTAAGTTAGATAAATTCACTAACTAAAGAAAATATTTTTAATACAAATTCAGAAAAAAAAGTCAAATCAGTTGTGTTGGGTAATATTAATAAATACTAAGGTATGTAATTAACTTTAGATAAATAATTTCGGTATGGAGAAAATATGAGTTTGTAGTTTGGATGAGTTATTGATTAAAGCTTTGAAAGATTCTTTCATGACATCATACGACGTTGAGGCTCTAAATGCCAATTATCTTACTTATAAAAGTGAAAAATATTTGTCCTTAAAAAAGGGTTTTTGTACTTAAGATTAATAAGGAATTTATCTCTTGTAGATTAACTTTACTCTAACTTCATAATAGAGTGAATTTTAATTGTTATGCATTTTTTTTTCTTCTTGAAGTAAGCATTTTTGTATTGAAAACTGTTAGCTGGGGAAACTTTATATTAAACGTATAATAGATAATTAACACTCACAAAGAAAAAAAATCAAGCAATTTTAATAACGAAATGTTAACTATTTACACACAAATCATCACACAAAATAAGTGTTTATCGAAACCAGTGCAGGCCTGCTGTGGCCATCCGAGTACCACTATTTTCGAATAATAATTTCGTATTATTTAGACACGGACTTTCTGCGGGAAAATAAGGAGAAAATTGCTATTGATATACGTATAATAGTACATCAGCAGTGCACATTTCGAGCTCACTGTTTTAACAACTTGAAGGGCACCGGTATATAATATATACCACTTACTTTTAATACCAAAATGCCACAATGACACCAGAATTTTATAACCAAACTTTTAATATATGATATACATGAGGAAAAGCTTTTACTTATTTAAAAAAAAAATCGTTCGTGAGTCCTGGTGTCAATCAATCATTTCAATATTTTAGTTACAAGAGTACTTTGCCCCTGAAGGGGTTAACCCTTTCCGGCACAGTCCCACTCCGGGGACACCTGATTTTAATTCCAAACTTGCTACGGCACCAGGAATATTTTAATAAAATTTGTTTTCTATACTGAAAACATAAAATAAGGAGTTCTTATTTTCTAAAAAAGTCGTTTGTAAATTCCAGTGTCAGTCAGCAATTTCACATTTTACGAACAGACTTTGTCTGTGCCTGAAAGGGTTAACACTATAACTGCCAGTATCAAATGATCTTTTGAAATGTTTCAATTATTTGTTAGTTGATTTATAAGTAATCGACTAAACTAATAAACAATATTTTTATAGTTAAATAAATATTAAAAATTACGATTAAAATAAGCATAGATAGGAACTTCAACGGTTTTATTTAATTCCGTTAGACATACCGTTAAACAATTCAAAATAAAGTGTTAAAACTGTACATTATAAACCTTAGAATTACAGCTGTTTCTAAAACGCAAAATAAATGTTTGAACATATATATTTTAATGAAGCTCGGTAAAAACAGTTACATAATAAGTACAATTTTCAATTTCCTTCTGAAATCAACACATTGGTAGGCATTGTATAGAATCAAATAAATTGATTTAAAAGAATAAACTTATAATACAGTAATTCCTCAACATTTGCGATTTTAACATTCGCGAGTTTTAATTATTCGCGAATATGAAAATGCGAAAAACTTAATATTCGCGAGAACCTGACTTGATTATTAACGCTTTTTTATTATCTCTTTCTTTTTCAGAATTTGTAGTGGTTAAAGATTGGCGACAGGTGATAAATCGCCAAATTTTCTTTATGATTATAATTGTAAACGAGTTGAAAACTTGATGCCTTCCTTGTGTTTTCTTAGTATCTATTTACAAATCAACTTTTAGTTGTCAACTGAAAAAGGAACGAATGTTGTAGGAAAGCAAAATAATAACAGAAGAATACTCATTCCAATGGGGATATTAGAAGTGGTAAGGTAACGGCATCTTGAATCTATTAACATGTGCAGGTTCTCGTAGAGATGGAGCTGAAGCTGGACTGAGATAGAAAATGGAAGCTTTTCTGAAGCATTTAGCTGTGTTTAAGTATCGTATTTTAATATTTTATCGCGTACTGACCCCCTAATACATTATCATATCTTTGCAAATAGAAAGAGTCGAAATTACTTTATACAAAAATTCATGCTTTTTTAGCTGTAATGATTTCTCCAGTCAGTTAATTTGAATTATCTTCAATAGATAAATTTCACATTTATGAATATGTGTGTACATTAAATTCTTACATATATGTTATGCATAACGTATTGTTAAAACCTTGTGTAAGTGGCATATATCCTTTTGTTCTTTGAAAAGCTGTGCCACTCTAACTAAAATCTTGTAGAACGCAACTCCTTGTTTAGTACAGAGAGATAGACTCAACATTAACGGTTTTGACATCCGCGAGGTTTTCCTAGAACGTAACCCTCGCGAATGTTAAGTGATTACTGTAATTTTGAAAAGAAATTCAATGTTTTCTTCATTCAGTGGCGTCTCGTGACTGGAACACTATACTCCGTTCGCTGAAACGAGATAACGAAAGTAAACAAATGCGCGTGCGGATTGGCGATGCTTAAACCTGGCGTTGTGCCAAAAGCGCCAAACAGATTTCTTGAAGTGCTGCTTCTGCTTTTTTCCCAAACGTCTGTTTGTTGCTTGTCTTTCACTTTTAAAATTGACGATTTTTTTCGATTGATTTGGTATTTTGTATACACAAATGGAGTGTGAAAATTCTTCTTTGAGCCCGCCTAAGAAGAGAGTAAAAAGAAAAGCTTTGAGTAAGGTGGAGAAAGATATGATTTTAAATGTATATAAAACGGAACGTGAATCGAATCCTGAACTTCAGATTTCTCATATAGGAGATAATGCTGCTTCCGTTTTTCGAGTGTTAAGAGAGTATAAAAAATGTGGTGTGTTAAACTCGCCGAAGAAAATAAAATTACGTAAACGTGTTTTAGAAAATATAGATGATTTTGATAGGAATGCTATTAGGAGAAAAATCCACGAGTTCTTTTTCAGGAATGAATTGCCCACTATAAATAAAGTTTTGGAAGTTGTAAATGATGACCCTGATTTGCCAACCTTTAAAAGGACAACATTTTATCATATCCTGAAAGAATTAAACTTTAGATATTCACGGAGAGGACGAGACAGTACTCTCATTGATAAAAACGAAATAATTGTGTGGCGAAGAAAATATTTACGGCAAATCAAATCTTTCAGAGAAGAAGGGCGCAAAATATATTATATGGATGAAACTTGGTTGAATGCAGGCCATACAGTTAGTAAAGTTTGGAAAGATACATCAGTAAAATCATCAAAACAAGCATTTTTATCTGGTCTTTCTTCAGGATTAAAATCTCCTTCCGGAAAAGGAAAACGGATGATAATTACCCATATTGGTAGCGATTCTGGTTTCGTGGATGGAGGGCTTGACTTATTCGAATCAAATAAAAATAAAGATTATTACGAAGACATGAATTCAGAACGTTTTGAAAAGTGGTTTGGTGATATCTTATTTCGACTGGAAGATAACTGTGTGATAGTAATGGACAATGCTCCTTATCATTCCCGAAAATCAGAAAAAATACCGAATACTTCGTGGAGAAAACAACAGATTGTTGATTGGCTTTTAACAAAAAATATCCCTTTTGAGGACGGAATGTTAAAAGCGGAACTGTTGCAGTTAGTGAAGCAAAATAAAAATAAATATGACAAGTACGCTGTCGATGAAATGGCAAAAGCACAAAATAAAACTGTCTTACGATTACCCCCCTATCATTGCGAGCTTAATCCTATTGAACTGAATTGGGCACAAATAAAGAACTTCGTTGCGAAAGAAAACAAAACATTCAAAATGAGCCTCATGTAAAAGATATATTCTCTCAAAGTATCAGCAAAATTGGCACTGAAGAATGAAAAAGATGCATTCAACATATAACAAATACAGTGGAAAAACAAATGTGGGATTTAAATAATGCTATAGATAATATAGTGGATTCCATGGTAATCAATCTAGATTTTAATAGTTCCGATACTTTAACTTCATCTTCTGAATGATTTATGAGGTAAGTGGGCTTCAATAATGTAAGATATAAATAGTTTTGTACTATTTTGTATTTAACAAAATTAACTCCTGATGATGGTTTATAACAATGTTGAATTCAGAAGGTTTGCCCCGGGAGGAAATTCCGTTTGGGGCATTAAAATGTCCCCTCTCGGAATATTTCAGATTTTATACTTTTAATGGTCAAAAAGTATAATCCCCCCCCCCCGAAACTGTATAATGTCTCGCCTGGAGGCACAGAAATCCCACCAGGGAAAAATATGTCTGAATTCAACGCTGTTTAAAATAAATAGAGAATAATTTATATTTTTACGTCTTAAACTTTTACATTTTTGTTTAAAATCTCGATGTAAGTCAGTTAGCAACTTGTGTTGTTTTCATATAGTTATCAAAATAAATGTTTAAAAAATTAACAAATCGAAATAAAAAATAAAATTCGCCAACCTAGGGAAAAAATGTTTGGCCAAATGTGTGGCTCCTTGGCGATTTTTCTGCAACCCGTTTGTTTACTTTCGTTATCTCGTTTCCCTGAACAGACTATAAATGCATAGTTGCAATGCATATTTTTACAACTATTTTGTAAAAGAATTGTTTGCTTCATTTGTTAATATAAAATTTCGCCATTAAATGAACAAAAAGTTTCCTTTAAAAAATTAGTGGTAAGAAAAGAATAAAATTTTCAGCCATGCATTTAGTGCCCCAAAAAGAACGAGTCACGGTCCTCTACTGTCTTTATTAAATAAATGCTACATTTCAGAGCAAACAGTTTTAAGAAGAAAAAATATACCTGGGTAATTAAAGGAAACAGAAAAAAAAATTCAGAGTCGGGGAGGCAGTTGTTGAAGTGAAGAATCTGAAAGAGTAGTCGATAATTTTTTACAGAAATGTTCATAAAAGCATTGGATCTTTTAATAATGAAAATAGATTTCTCAGACATTTTCTACGGCTATTTCTTACCGACAGCAAGATTCGTAACGGTCCAGGAGCTACTGCAGTTTGACAAATTTGAACTTTTTCTTTGTCCTAAAACCAAAATTAGTTGTTTCTTATTCAGTTTTTTGCGCTGATTCCAAATCTAGTTTTTAGAGTTTCTCCACCACGTCCAGTTTTTGAGATATTTTCATATTTTGATTTATGCAATTTTTCGAATTTTTGTACAATTATATTGAAATTTAGAGCATAAAGCATAATCAGACTGAATTTTTTGTTTACTTTATAATTACTGGTCAGTTTAACTTACAAAAATGTTGTGTACGAGAATATATTGACATTTGACCGTGAAATATTGTGCCTAATTTACATTTTTTTTCTTTTTTTTCTAGTAATGTTTCTTGACGTCCAAATATTTCTGCCACATGAGTACTTTAATAAGTTTCTAAACCAGTTTTTTTGCTGATTTCAAATTGGTGCCCGTTTTCCTCTATCATTTCTACTCAAATTTTATTTTTTGATGAAAAAAAACAGATGCTACTTTGTGATGTACTTCAGCTAATTAGGATTGATTCTACTAATTTTTTTTCAATTGTTTTTCGATTATACTCATTGGCGATCATGGCCCTGATATAAATTTGACACTTTTCACCCTTTTGACAATAATGTACACATCCTTAAAAAGAATTTTATATAAAACGTGTGCCAAAACAATACAAAAGTAAAAATTAATTTTACTCAAAATCAACGTGATATAAGGAAACGGATTGCATATTCGAAATCAACATAAAAATCTAGCCTAGTAAAACATTACATCAATCCTGTGGTAACTATTTTAAAGTTGAAAGTAATTTAAACATTACAGTATTGAAAAATACGCAACTTAGGCTTAATTAATGACAGGTAAATGTTAAGAATACGCAGACTGCGACATTTATCTAAAGCAAATGGTCCAGTAATCATAATCTAAAAAAAAAGCAGTTCAATATGACATTGATTGTTCCTAAAATTTTAATAAAATGCTAAAAAAGCTTAAATTTGCATGAATTTAAATATAGAAATTTCTCAAAAAACTGGACGACCTACAGAAAAACGGAAAGCATATTCAGAATCAGCGGAAGAAACTGATCTAAGGTCAACTAATTTCATTTCTGAGACAGAACCACTGTTGTCCAGTGATTATCTAACCATTATGTGATAGAAATTGTAACTGAAATTTCCTTAGATGCGATGCGAAGCGTCATGCCACGTCGGACGACCATTCTCGCTACTCTCAGCATTCAACATTTTTAGGTGCGTTCGTAAGTATATAAATACGTAGCACCTATAGTCGTCTTCTGGTCCGTCCGTCCGTCCGCATAGAACAGCGCAAAAACTACCCAACCGAATGTTTTGAAACCTAATATACAGGGTGTAACTGAAATGCTTCAACAAACTTTGATGGATGATAGTACTCATGAAGACGAACAAAAAATGCAATGGAACATGGGGTCGCAAATGACGTTTAACCCCTTCAGGGGCAGTGGTATGTTTATGAAAGCGCTTAATTTTAATTCCAAAACGCCATAATGGCACCAGAATTTTGCTAAAATCTTTTCCATTTAATATGTATGTGAAATATAGCATTTTTCTTATTTACAAACAATTTTTTTTATAAATTCTGGTGCAAGTCATTTATTTCAACATTTTAGTACTAAAAGTAGTTTGCCCCTAAAAGGCTTAAAGGATAAAAATAGAGAAAATGCGTCTGAAAATAGACTGGCACCGGAATTTACAAAAAAAATTGTTTGTAAATATGAAAAAGGCTATATTTCACATAAATATTAAATGGAAAAGATTTTTGCAAAATTCTGGTGCCATTGTGGCGTTTTGGACTTAAAATTAAGTGGTTTTTTAGACACACCACTGTCCCTGAAAGGGTTGAATGTCCTTTGCGACCCCGTGTTCCATTGCATTTTTTGTTCATCTTCATGAGTACTATCATCCCTCAAAGTTTGTTGAAGCATTTCAGTTACACCCTGTATATTATCTTTGCTGAATTTTGTCGAGTCATTTCAAATTTTATGAAAATCGAATCAAAACATAAAAGTCATTAATAAAAGTTTTCTTTATTCTATTAAATCTTATCATACGTAATCTATATAGTAAAAGCGCAAGTCATGTGACTAAGGAAAACAAATACGGGCAAACCATTTCTTTTTTCATATGCCAGGCGGCCATTTTTATTCGAATAAAATTGAATAAAAGTTACATTAATGAACTATCCGTTGAAATGAAGTTTCTGCGCTATTTCAAGATTCACTATGTAAATGCTATAGTTATAGCTCGGATGAATCAAATTAGCGCTGCAGTTAGCAGCCTTGTCCAACAAATAAGAGTGAAATATGCCAGTCCAGGATATCGTCGGGATAGCTCAGTAGGGAGAGCGTTGGTACGACAAACCAAAGTACCCAGGTTCGAGTCCTGGTCCCGGCATATTTTCGCTCTGTTGGAATAATCTCAACTATGATAGTCCAACCATTGGATATAATCTCAACTATGATACTCTAACCATTGGATAAATGTTACATTATTAGGAATTTCGTTAAAAAATAACTGTTTGCTTGAGTGATGAGTTACAATAAAATATGTATAGATTCTGAGATAATTTCAGTGGCAATTAGGTAACCGAATATCTCAATCCATTAGAGTAACTAAACTCAGGATATTCGTTCATTATGAGTCATAAAAATATTAAATCATGGAGATAATCATTCGCAAAGCAAGGTCTCCATGGTGATTTTTGAAGCGTTGTCTGGTGTAGGAAAAAAATTGCATTTGTAAACGTGGCCTACGTTATAAGAGAAAAGAAAAGGCATGCTCATTTTGCTCCTAGCACCCGATATAATTCATTTCACTGAAATAATAAGGATGATTTTTTTACAATGTCAATCTAGTTATAAATTGAACGCACTCCATAGTTCATGTCCAACGTACAATTTCCAAGATGTTTTAACCTAGTTACGTTTTCAAGTACGCTATGCCACTCTACAAACTATTCACTCAAGTGAAGAACCTATGGTAAATGATTGCGTTTACTGCCAGTTATTCAATAGCTTTATAACTCTCTCAACTTTCTTTCCCATTGAAATACATTGACCCATAGTCACCCCAAAATTATCCACTAATCGAATTTTCTAGAACATGTGACATAGCTCAAATAGTCTTCTCGCCTCCCAAAATAGTAGGATACAAAATTTAGTTAAAATCGTTACAGCCATTTTTTAGATAACATTTGCATATATATATACAAAAAAAAATATTTTATCGTATTATAATATAGGATATTCGTCGTCAATTCCAAGTTCGTTAATCTCTAAATATAAGCAGCAATATATTGTTATACATTAATAAAATATAGTTATACTGTAAATCGTAAATACCTTAACCCTAGAATGCTATCCTTTCGTCTCCTGGACGAAGCTCATAACAAATAATTCTTCAGAAATTCTTCGGCACCAGTATTTTATTACAGAAAATCTCAACTTAAAAGAAAAAAAAAACATCCTTTTTTTTTTTTTTTTTTTTTTTTTTTTAAAGTAGAGATTATTTTCTGTAATAAAATACTGGTACCGAAGAATTTCTGAAGAATTATTTGTTATGAGCTTCGTCCGGGAGACGAATGGGTAGCATTCTAGGGTTAATAGCGAAATTTAGAAATATACCTTTAGATCAAAAATTAAAAATTGTTCTATGAATATAGTAAAAACCCTTAAGTTCACATTAATGCGGCAAAAATATTTTGTGTACTTAATTCTGTGAAAGGCGGTGATATATTATTCATAAAACTTAATTTTGATTATGAACTGCCAAATGCTTCCCAGGTTATTTTTTAATGGTGCTTTGTTGTTGAAAGAAAATAATTCATTTAATTTCAAAACATTTTGTTCGTATGTTCTGGTGACATTAAGTCATTTCAACATTTTAGGTTGGGTTGGGTTGATTATTGACGGCCAATTATCGACACTAGGGATATAGGCCCAGGGGGAGTGCCCTTCGTGGGGGTCTTTCTAAGGGAATCTAATCCGTATTTACGCATGGAGAAAATCCACGGCTCGAAAGAAAACCACGAAAACTCCGAGCGATTAGGCCGACGGGCGCGATTGGGATCGAACCCAGCACCTCCCGTCTACCAGCTTCGAGAGCACAACCTCTCAGCCACTGGTGGGGCTTCAACATTTTAGGAATATTTGCCCCTAAAAGTGTTAAAGGTACGAAACAATACACAAATCACTTAACTAAAACCCCCATAAGTGCTGCCCATCTTTACGGCAGCAATACTTGTGCACTAAAGCTATCTGAGCACTTATCTATTGTGCGATTAAGTGGTTTCAACTTTTTATGTACTTTTATAACCCTTATTATTTTTATAAAGTCACTTTCACTTTCGGAACCGGTTCCGAAAAACAAAACTGCTACTAAAATCGAAAAAGTAAAAACCGATTTGTTCGATTAGAGATCCACCTCAGATACAAAAGCAATAATTTTAAAATATTAAAATTCAAGGGCGAAATTTGAAAGTAATGCTACCTTAGCTTTAACCCGGGAGAAATCGCGCATATCTAGGGTATGGATATTTTTTACTTTGTCACCAATAAATACAAACAATAATTCTCAACTTATTTAATCAGTGACAACTGTTACAAATTGTAGGATAAAATACGCTAAAGATTACTTTTCGAAAAGTAGTGGTGCTAATTGTAAAAAGCTGTAGGCACTCGGGGTATGCGACTTCTCCCGGGTTAACATTAGCTTGAGCGTTTCTTCGCATGATTAATATATGCATTTAAAAAAAGAATGTCGCAATATTCACGTCAACCAATTTTTAAAACGTGTTGATTCAATTCATTATTGCTTTGGAACAACTTTTTTTCATTATTCGATTGTTGAGAATTTGAGATTAGAAACGGCGAAATTTTCTGTACAAAAATACTGGTATCCAAATTCACGAACTACGTGCCTTATAGAGTGTGCAATATACTTGCGGACGGCAGTATTTTTGCACAGAAATTTTTGCCCTACTCAGTTTCAAAATTTCAGCAATTAAATAATATAAAAAAAGGTTCTCAGAAAAAGTGGTGTCGAAATAATAAAGGAAGTGTAATTGACGCTCGTCGTAAAAGTGGCATGTCCGCATATCAGGGCCTTTTGTTCGTTAAGTGTGAATGAACCAAATAAAGTTACCTGTTTTCTCTATAAACTATTCAGAAATGGAAAATAAAAAATAATTACCTTTTTTCTTGGAAATAAATTTTGCTTTTTAATTATGAACGTTAATTTATCTAGTAAATTAGTTTATAAAATAATTTGCACGCTGTTATTTTAAACATTATTTAAACTATGTCTTCTTTTCTCAATTTATTAATTAAAAGTAGAATTTAATTTAAGTACATTATCTAAGTTTGAGCTTGCTATTATTTTTAATTAAGTTTTAAAAAGTAATTTTACAACACATTTTAAATAAACTAAAACGGTAAAAATGATGTATGGCATAGTTCTGAACATTAATTATATCATTTCAGAAACAGGTAACTTAATGATTTTGTGTAATTTAAAATTCCAAAATAAAATTAATCAAGCTGGAGATTTTAATGGAAAAACAGTACACGCAAAGAATTATTTAATTAAATATATTATAATTACAGACCTACTTAGAATTCAATTGTTATTTTTTACATTTTTTTTCTTTTGATGGATACTTTTTTTCTCAATACTTTCTTGCAAAACAGTTTAAGTCTTTTTTAAATAATAAGTTAATACATTTTATCTATTCTTTATTTTTTTTTTAAATATCTTTCTAAATAAAACATAAATCCTTTATTATAGGATGGACAATATATATATATATATATTATGCATACGTTGACGAGTTATTAAGTAAGTCACAAATTAGTTCGATATTTGTTAACATCCAGTTTTCTTAGATTTATTTCATGTTGACTAGGTAGCAATTGCACACATCGTAATTCAGTTTCAAAATGGCAAGCAGCACCCTGTTGTCCCATTTTTATTGACAAAATGACTTGATGCAAAAAATATTCATAAACAAGTGTTTCCTGATTATGGTGAGAACAATTTATCGCATAAAGCAGTGCAGCATTGGGTCGAAAACTTTATTAAAAACCGCTTCAAGATTCATGACAAAGATGGAAGCATGCGTCCGTTTTAACTGAGACAGAGTAAACAGTGTAGCAGGTGGAGGCACATCATGGAGAACCATATACAAAATCGCAACTTCAACAAGATGTTTTCAAGTTCTAGCATACAAGGTAATGTATGATTGTTTAAATTTCCGAAACTTACTAGCACGTTCGGTCATTTGACAACTGACTGAGAAACACAAATGATTCGAATGGGCCTGTCTTTGCACAATCTTTTCAGTATGTTCATGAAGGTAAAGACATGCTTAACAGAATAACCACCGGTGATGAAGAAGGGGTTCATCACTATCATCTCGAATCAAAATGTGCTTCCGTGCAATTTTTTTTCACACTCTACCAAAAAAATTAAGTTGTTGCACCCTCAGCTTGTAAGGTTATGCTTACAATGTTTTGGGATTCCAAAGGAGTGCCCTGTTTGTCTATTTGAGAAATCGAGATGGAAATTTTAATGCTCAACCATACTGTGGTGTTCTATCGAAGCTTCGGTGTGTGTTGGTGTTGTTTATTACGGACAGAGGCTGAGAGCAGAATCCCTCAGCTGTTGGTGGGGTTCAAAGCTACGGACTGAAATTCGAAGAAACAGTCCAAGATTATTGGACAGAAGAATAATGCTACATTCCAATATTGCGAGACCTTTATACAGCCTACCAAACACAGGAGACATTTGAAAAGTTTGATTGGCAACTTCTCCAACATCCAACTTACAGATCCGACTTAGGCCCAAACGATTTTCATCTGTTTAGTACACTAAAAAACAATCTTGGAAACAAGCACATTGCAGATGATAAAGAGTTTCAACACGAAATCCTAATTGAGCTCAGACAGAAACACAAAGGACTTAATGTCACTGCTATTGTGGCACTAATAAAACGATTGGATGAGTGCATAAATTTTAGTGGAGTATGTGTTGAATAATAAAAATTGTTTTCAAGTAATTATCACAGTAATGTATTTTTTAGTTATCTCTTGTTACTTACTTAATGGCTTCTGCTAATAAATACATATACTTACATTGCATTTGAATATAATACACATATAAGTTATTTCAATAATTGGGAGATTTTTGGTGTATTTAAAATGTCCATTAATTTAACACTTCCACAAACTTCTTGGGATTCTTTTTAAGAATAATTTTATGACACTAACCCTTCTTTGCATGAGTTTTTCTTTTACAATTGTTTTTTTTACACATATATTAAATATTAGACACCATAAATTTTAAGATATATTTTTAACTTTGTTCAGCTACATAGTTCACGGGAAATTTACTAGATTAATATTTCTATATAAATATAGTGGTGGCGAAGAAGTTGATTTATTTATTAAAAGTTAAATAAACAGTGATGGAAATTTCCATCACAATGCAAAGAAGGGTTAATTCGGATAATTTTATTAAATTGTTTATGTATGTCCTTTCAGTTAACATATATTATATATAGAGAGAGATATATAATATGTATAATGGCATTAATCATGGAATATCCTAACCGTTAAATATTGTAAACTATGAGTGCATATTCAGTTACATCACTTTTTTCAAAGTACAAGGTGAAATTATCCAAGAACACAAAAGACAGATGTCAGTATAATATAAAAATAGAATGCAACAAATCAATTGACTATTTTAGAAGACTGTTGTATTAATACATTAAATAATATTATTTATTTGATAATTACTTCAAAACTATTTTTATTTAAGAACACTCCGTTACTATCTTTTGTATCTGTAAAATATATTGACTTTTTCCTGGCTGCAAAGGTGTCTTTGTAGACGCTAATTTGGTACAATCTTAATAGTTTTTGTGATTAAAGGCAAATGAACATCATAAACTTATAGTTGTTATAGCATTTCCAATGTGTTATAGGAAGCGTTTGATAATATATGCTTGACGCATGATTTTTTGTTCTTCTTTTAAATTATATATACAGCCTTCAGTTATATTATGGAAGATTTTTCGCCTTTTTATTAGTGTTTTTTACAAATGTTTTTATACATTTTTTTTAATTTTTAAGTAAGTTCATAATCGTATCGAATTTCACAAGGGAGACTCATGCCATCAAGATAGTTTCATAAAAAGTATTCTATTTTATAATATTTCTAACAGTATTTAACGAAAAACCTTTCAGCTATATGAAGAGGACTGTCAATCGGGTCCATATTCTACAACATTTGTATCTCATCCCAGTTTTTGAATGAAAGAAATTTTAATACATAATTTATTTAATCCTGAGAGAGTAGATTTTAATATTCTTAAAAATAAATTGCTTAATCACATTTAGAAACACAGCGGAGCAGTCGAAAGTAAATATTTTCTTTTTTTTAAATAGTTATTTTCTCAACTACTTTTTTAGATTTTTAAAGAATTCTCAATAATACAAGGAGTATAAATATGAGTAAGTACAGAAAGTAGGTGAATATATAACGTCATATGATTTTGAGGAACATATTGAATAATAAAGAAAGAAAAGCTATTATTGAAAAATTGGCATATATAACAATTTCATGTTCTCTGAAATCGTTTTCTCTACTTTTAAATCTATTCCACATATATATGTGTGTATATTAGAATTTCCACAAATGTTTAGGACATCAAAGCTCATTCTTAATAAGAACTGAAATTTTCCGGAACTAAATAATAATGAAAAATTAAATAAAATTTATAGGATTTTGTGTTTGCCATTTTTTTTAATCATGAAAAACTCATTTATATAGCAAAATACTCTGAAACAACTTTTCAGCAAAAGTTTTAAACTCGGTCTTAATCCGGACAACGGATTGCTAAGTAAGTAGGTTCCCTGTTGTCCGGATTAACCCTTTAACACTAGAACGCCTGAAATCTTACTACCCCCTGAAACGCCGGTCAGGTGTCATTTTGACACTGGTCGATACGTAAGCAAAAATTTCAAAGAAAATGTACATTTTAATATTCTTTTTACAAATACATATATTGTACACATAAATACTATTATATCTGTAAAATAGGGATAATTTTACAAGATTATATGAAAATATATATTGTACACACAAATAATATTATATATTTAAAATGAGAATAATTTTGAAAGATAATATGAAAATAGATATGGTACGCACAAATAATATTATATATTTAAAATAAGAATAATTTTGAAAGATTATATGAAAATATGTATGGTACACACAAATAACATTACATCTGTAAAATAATAATTTTTCAAGATGATATGAAAAAATATATGTTACGCACAAATAAAATTATATCTGTAAAATAAGAAAAATATTGCAAGATGATATGAACATATACATTGTACACACGAATAATTATTATATCTGTAAAATAAGAATATTTTTTCAAGATGATATAAAAATATAAACAAGAGAAATAACTACTTACATTACTTATATCACTCACAGTCAATACATTTATAGCTGACATATTTTGTACATTTGCCGCATGTCATTCTTTTACAAGAGGAACACATTTTATTTGTCACATTTCCATGACATTTTTTAACCTCGCATTTCCTACGCTTAGAAGGATTTTCAGTTCGCAGTTCATCTTTATGGCTACTGCGTCTTTTAGCAGATTTTTCAATATATTCTGCCCATAATTCTTCAGCTAATGTTTGTATAAAAGTACGCCTTGATATTTTTTTCCCCGTCACTTGTTTGAAAATAATCCATGAGTTTATGGCAGCAAAGTCTAACATATTGTAGAATGTGTGAATTGGCCATCTTCTTGATCCTGCTTTGACTGAATATTGCCTTGCCATTTGGTCAACAATATCTACGCCACATTTCGTTTCATTATAAAAACTGACAGTTTCAGGTGTTTTCTTTGAATTATTGGCAATTGCAATGTTTGAATGCATAGAACTCAAGATTATCACATTTTTTTTCTTTTTACACTGGTAAACTGTAAGTGTTGTGCCCGATTCTTCATTTTTCAATATTTTTGTTGAATATAACACTTCTTTTCCTGACTTTATACAATCTGGAATTTCTCGTTTGGCCCTATTTACCGTGCCAACTAAACTCGTTCGTCTTTCCTTCAGTTTCTTAGCCAACTCAAGAGAAGTAAAAAAATTGTCAACTGTGACATTTCTTCCCATATTTTTAAAGGATTCTATTAGTTTTAAAACTACATACTCAGAAAGTCTCTGACTTTGATCTCGTTCTTCATTTTTTCCTAGGTAGGGAAATGCGTTCAAAATATACTTACTTTCTAAATCTGCAGCTATCCAAAATTTTTGTCCGTATTTATCAGGTTTTGTTGCTATAAACTGAGTAAATGGACAACGAGTCTTACTAGGAAATAATTGTTCATCTATTGTTATATTCTGGCCTGGCTTGTAACAGCTTATGCAGTTTTCAATAAAACGATTCCATACTTCCGAAATCATTGCGAATTTATCCTGCTGAGTTCGATTACGACGAGTTGATTTGATATCAAATCTCAGAAATCTTGATATTTCACAAAACTTGTCTCTGGACATGGTTTCTTTGCAAAAATTTATACCCCATGAAGTAGACCATAATGAATGAAGTTCTAGGTTACTAGCTCCTGAAACTCCACGTGCATATAAAATAGAAATATAAGCAAAAAGTTCCTCTTTTGAAATAGACCAAACATCATTTTCTAATACTCGACGAGCTTCTGTGTTTGTGCATTTTATTGTATGCTCTAAAACCGTTCAGTCTATAAAAAGCAACCAAGCACTCAAAACACTGTCATTATTCACATTTCTTTTTGCATAACTAGTTGGACCACTATTTTCTCGCAAAATATTTTGGATTGCTAATCTACCGGTTGCACTTCCTGAATCACATTCTTTCCACTGAGAGCCATCGTGAGCAACAAATTCTTTCTGATTTCCAGAATCATTAATTTCAACATCCTCATCGCTTTCCGATTCAGATGATATAACAGGAATAAAATTTTCATCATCCGATTCATCATACATGTCGGATAATTCTCCACCTTCCGATTCATTATCTGACAATTCTCTCATAAGCGCGGTAATTTCTTCCGTAGTAAGCCCTCTCTTACGAGCCATTTTAAATTTTACTCATAGAAAGTAACAAGAACGAAAGAAAAGCTCAGAAAAATTCTTCTAATCATAACTCACAAGTAACCGCGCATGCACTATCTTTGTGAGAACTGAAATCTAAGCGGCGGGTGTTGTTGCAGCTGAAACAAATCACGTGATGACCAGATGTCAAAAAAAAAAAAAAAAAAAAAAAAAAAAACATTACAGGACTCCCTTGTTTTACACAATGAACGCACAGAAGAACAAAATTTAAAATAGGGGAAGTGAAATTTTTGCGGTGTCCAATTGACACCAAACAGGCGTTATAGGTAAATCTATCCGTAAACTAAGTTTGAATAAACTTAGTTCGCCAAAAATTTTTATGTGAGTTCTACCTACATATTTAATAAAAGTCGAGCGAAATAAAAAGGATCCTTCAAAATTTACAGATTTTAGAAAGAAACTTTCACGCTTCGGTGTCGAAATGACACCGTCCGGCGTTCTAGTGTTAACGGATAAAGCATTTCAAATGCTAAAATGTTGCAATAAATGATTGACACCGGAAATTATGAACAAATTTATGTCTATAAATTAAAAAAAAAAGCGATATTTAACATATAGAATAAGTGGAAAACATTTCTATTAAAATTCTGCTGTCATTGTTGAATTTCGTAATTAAAGTTTTGTGGTTTCACAGGGAAACTAATGAACGTTAAAGGGTTAAAAGAAATTTTTTCTGAAAATTGCACAAATTAAAACTCAAATTGAAAAATTAGATTAAAGTGTTACTTTTTTAGAATGACAACACATGTACTTCATTTGCATGCAAAATTACATTTGGAGGAATCTTAGAAGTTGTGAATTTTCAGCTTTAATTGCTCCAATGATGAATGAAAGCTGGCTGATTTATAGCTAATTCCTGATGAGTTCATTATATAAATTTATATATCTTTAGATTGGGTTTTCATTTATAGTTTCCAACATCCCGATTTTTTGAATACCAGTAAAATCTTACAAACATTTTCGCTTTATTAAATGGCAGAAATTGTATGATTCAACAAAACAAATATGTTTTCATAAGAATACTGGTATGGGAAAAATCGGGAGGTTGGTAACTATGCATTTGATTCATGTGTATAATATTCCGCATGGTTATTTTATTATGTTTTTATACTGCATGTTTAATTTTAAACTTGATTTTATTAAACAAACATTTTAAAATCACGAGCAAGACAAGCTACTTTAGCTTGTATATTAATAAAAAACAGATATATGAAATATTTGCACCTACAAAAACGCTTCCATTTACAAATGGGATCACAAAAGATTTATGTGGTCGCAGGAGTTCTCATCTGAACTTTGGACTGCAAACCAAGGCACATTTTTTATTGGGGCTTGTGATGTTGAATCAAATTTCGATGACTCGCGAACAATAGAATATTTGATGATGAGCAATTTTATCGTGAGAACAGAGTAGATGTGCTACCACTTTCGTCCCGATCAGACGGATCGAGGATAGTCTCTTGTTAATTTTAGTCTTGTTAATTTTCGGTCGGTAGAACCGCGCATTTAACTCGACAGACGGTCGGCTCGGATGAATTCTAAGTGTATATAAGTTTTTAAATTAATATTGTAAATATTTTATATGATAATCAAGATATTAAAAGTATAACGTTTAACGAATTTGAAAAACGTGTGGACTATACTCATTCCCCTAGACGCCAGCCTAAACCCTACAGATTTGGTGGATCGCCGGGATATTTTTTGAACGCCAGATGACAGAGTTCAGACTTTTTTAGGCAGACTTCGGAAACAAAATTCGCCGCTTATTTGCTCATAAATTTCCAGTGTTTGGTTGCTTCGAAAGAGAAAGAAGAAACTTACCGAAGCTACTGATAAAAAAAAAAGAACTTGACCTACTGAGGAAGCCAGATCATAGATGTTCTTTTTCTCCAGCTGTGTTACAGTGTTTTTGCAACGAAAAGTTTTGATATGAAAACATCATTGAATTGCTTCCTGAGTGCTTGTGACAACGTTCTACAAAAAAAGAAAAAAGGAAAGTCATCGCATTGAAGTTCGTTTTGTTATCTACGTTTGCTCATTAGGGAAAGAAGTGCTGTGATTTTTTTTTGTTTTTGTGCACGCAAGTAGTGGTTCAAGCAGTGAAATTATTTTTGTTTTTCTTTTTCTTTTTACATTACAAAGATTAAAGCAGGGTGTAATTTTTTTTCCTGCATTCAACGAAGTGATAGAGAAAAATAAAAAACCTGTAGTGCTTTATTTTTTTTGCAGGTAATATTTAAAAAGAAAAAAAAAGGTGGTGGTACCTTTTTTCTATAATATTTTAAAGGAAACGAAAATTAATACCTGTAGTGTTTTATTTTTTGTGCAGGTATTATTTAGTAATATTAAGAAGACAGGTTGGTCGAACCTTGATCTTATAAAAAATAAAGGGAGCTCATATTCCCATAGTGTTTTTTTTTTTTTTGTATATTTTTTATATATTTAAATTGGATCACTCAATGGAAGTAAGTGAAAAAAAACTGTTTTATATATATATTGTTTATTACGATTAGATAGTTAATTTTGAATTTAATAGATAATGGCATACCTCGCTCGAGTTAAAAAGTGTGATCTAATCACATTGGTTGAAGAATTAAATCTAGTATTGCCAGAAAATGTAAAATGTTCAATACTGACGGACTTAATTCTTAAATCCGATAATTACGATGAAGAATACACGAAAAATATTCAAATGCGTATTACGTCAGACAGGGAGGAGAAAGAAATGAGGGAAAGGCAATTAGCTGAGGAACAATCAAAGAGGGAATTTGAACTTCGTAAGTTAGAGTTGCAATCAACAATTAGTGCTAATGCCCCCATCCAACAAATAAAAATAATTTGTTAAAAATTATGGCAAAATTTGAATTACCAGGTTATATCGGGGTATATCTTAACCTTTTTGAAAGGCAAATAAATAGAATAGGATTAGATAAGAATGAGTGGGTTTCTCATTTGTTAGGCTTGTTACCTCTTGACATAGTACAATTCGTTGTTCGGGAACCAGACCCAAACGCTTCAGATTATGATTTCGTGAAGAAATTGTTGCTTAAACGGTACCGCTTGTCACCTGAACAATTTAGACAGAAATTTAATAATCATCGTAAAGACATTTCATCTTCTTGGCGGGATTACGCTTTTGAGATAAACACATTTCTACGGGAATGGATAGAAGGCCTTCAAATACGGACATTTTCAGAATTTCAAGATCTGATAGTTGTGGAACAAATTCGGAAAAAATTACATCCAGACATTCGTGAACAATTTTGTGATGAATTGCCAAAAATAACAAATGTAGAAGAGTTAATTGTTAAACTAGACGATTATGAATCAGCAAGGAACAATATTAGAAAAAATGATTATAGAAACCCGAATACGGAATTTAGAAAACGTCCGATTGAAAATAATAGGACATTTCATCGAAGTGATACGAGTCGCGTGCCGTATGAGAAAAATTACGCAAGTGCCCAAAAAAATAGTTCAAATGTAAAAATTCGTTGTTTGAACTGTAACGAATTTTCGTACAAGTCGATTAACTGCCCACGTAAAAGAGAAGGACCCATTTGTTTCAAATGCAAAGCCGTAGGTCATAAAGCGGATCAGTGTACCTATAATGTCCCTAAAAATGTAAATTCCTTTGCAAGCGACATCTCAATTTCTTCAGATAGGATAATGAAAAACGTGATGATTTTAGGAAAAAGTATTGAAAGTTTAATCGACACAGGGAGCGAAGTAAATATGGCAAATTTGGACACTTATATTTCTCTAGGACATCCCAAATTATATGCAAATGATATAACTTTGTCAGGTATAGGTGGAAACCATGTAACACCTATGGGCTACGTGAATCTAAATGTTGAGGTGGATAATTATATTGTAAATACCGATTCATATATTGTAAAAGATTTAAATTATAATATTATATTGGGGAGTAAATTTTTAAAGCAAGTAAATTTCAATATTTCTGAAAACGGAATTCAGATTACTGGAAAAAGAAAACTGAAAGAAGTCAAAATCAATTACGCAATAGCTTTCCCACGAGAAACCACAAGAAAAAAATTTGCCCACATCAGCTACAGCACACCCAGAAATTATTTGCGGTCAGTGTTAAAAACCTCTCCCACATTTGAAAAAAATGTGACGCAAGCTGATTTCGTGAGAACCGAAGAGTTTAACTGCAACACTCCCATTTTTAACTTTGCTGAGAAATCAAACATGCCAATTAAAGTGCAAAGTGACTGTTTGTTAGAAAATGAAGAGTGTACATATATGCAACCGAATTTAATAGAAACCACAACGATTTGTTTAGCTGAAACAGCAAATTCAATAAACTTTCAGGAGATAGATACTAGTCATATTACAAACAAGGATGTTAAAACAAAATTAACGGAACTTATCACTAACTATAGGCCTAATAAAATTAAGGATACGAATTTAAAAGTAAACATAATATTAACAGACGATGTTCCAATTGCACAGCGACCACGTAGGTTAGCATTTCCGGAACAGGAATTTGTAGATAAACAGATACAGGAATGGTTGGACTCAGGTATTATAACAGAAAGTAATTCGAACTATGCATCCCCTATAGTTCTAGCGAAGAAGAAGGACAATTCATGGCGCCTTTGTGTAGATTACAGACCCCTAAACAAAAAAAATAATTAAAGATCATTTCCCCTTACCAATAATAGAAGAAGTTCTAGACAACATAGAACAAGCGCAAGTTTTCACTACTTTAGATTTAAAAAATTGTTTTTTTCACATCGATATTGCAGATGATAGTAAGAAATATACCTCATTTGTAACACATAATTCTCAGTTCCAGTTCGAGAAACTCCCTTTCGGACTATCGGTCGGACCTCAACAGTTCCAAAGATACATCCAAGTTGTTTTTAAACAACTAATTAAAGAAAAAGTAGTACTAGTTTATTTAGATGATATTATAATTCTTGCGCAAACTGACGAAGAAGCCCTTTTAAAACTGAAATGTGTCTTAGAAGTTGCAGCTGATTACGGACTTAAGTTTAATTTTGCAAAATGCCAATTTCTCAAGCGAAAAATAGAATTTTTAGGTTACATAATAGAAAATGGTACGGTTAGGCCATCAGAAGCTAAGACCTTGGCAGTAAAAAAATTCCCCGAACCCTGTACTCTTAAACAACTAGATAGTTTTTTAGGTTTAACATTTTACTTTAGAAAATGCATTCCTCACTATGCTAGAATAGCAAAGCCCTTAAGCGATTTGTTAAAAGCAGAAAATACATTCAAATTTGGACCCATCGAAAAAGAAGCTTTCGAGACACTTAAAGAGAAATTAGTAAATACCACTGTATTGCACATATTCAGACGCGGTGCTAAATTAGAGTTGCACACAAATGCAAGTGCTATAGGTTTTGGTAGTGTTCTACTACAGGAAGATGAAAACAAAAACCTACACCTCATACATTACATGAGTAGAAAAACTACACCTACTCAAGCAAAATATTCGAGTTATGAATTAGAAACACTTGCAGTAATTGAGTCAATGAAAAAAATTCGAAATTATTTATTGGGAACAAAAGTTAAAATTGTTACTGATTGTGAAGCATTCCAAAAGACACTCGACAAAAAAGATCTTGCGCCAAAAGTCGCGAGATGGGCTCTATTTTTACAAGAGTTTGATTATGAAATAGTACATCGAGCGGGAAATCAAATGAAACATGTCGATGCACTAAGCAGAAATACGGTATTGGTAGTAACACGTTCTTATGACGAATAAACAGCAAAAATTAAATTAGTGCAACAAGAAGATGAACATATTCAAACCATCAAAAAATTAATCGAAAAAATAAAAGCTCGGAATATTTTAATCGAAATGACATACTGTATAAATATGAAAACGACAGAGAACTGTTGATGATTCCCGTAAATATGCAAAAAGAAATAATACGCCATGTTCACAATAAAGGTCATTATGCGGTAGCAAAAACCGAAACAATTCTAAAAGAAAACTATTTTATACCCCAGTTAAGGAAGCAAATAGAAAATGTCATTGCGAATTGCGTAGAGTACATTTTGTGTAACAAAAAGAAGAGGAAAGGAGAAGGTTTATTGAACCCGATTCCAAAACAAAATATTCCCCTTGAGACTTATCACATTGATCATATAGAACCAATGCCATCCACTCACAAAAATTATAAACATATTTTTACCGTCGTAGATGCTTTCACAAAATTTGTCTGGTTATACCCAGTTAAAACTACTGCTGCCTTAGAAGTTATAGATAAATAAAAATTACAACACAATATTTTCGGAAACCCGTCCGGAATAATAACAGACAAAGGACCCGCGTTTACATCCGACGATTTTGAAGCATATTATAACGAACAAAAAATACAACATGTCCCAATAACGACAGGTGTTCCAAGAGGAAATGGCCAGATAGAACGTATGCACAGAATACTGATACCAATTTTATCAAAACTTAGCATAGAAGACCCCACAAAATGGTACAAATATGCAGCATCGGTACAGCGAATTATAAACAGCACTATATCTAGAAGCACAAAATTTTCACCATTTGAGCTTCTAACAGGAGTTAAATTGCGACATAAAAACGATTTGCAAATAAAAGAGTTGTTAGACGAAGAACATGTAAATTCAATTATGTCAGAGAGAAATTTCAATAGGGAAATTGCAAAAGAGAACATTTTAAAAATACAGGAAGAAAATCGTAAAACCTATAATAAAAAAGAAAAACGGCCAACACTTACAAACTCGGTGATTTAGTAGCTATACAAAAAACACAATTTGGTACAGGCATGAAGTTGAGACCTAAATTTCTCGGTCCCTATGAAATCACCAAAGTGAAAGGAAAGGATCGATACAATGTAAAGAAAATCGGCTACCATGAAGGTCCAAACATTACATCGAGTGCTGCTGACTATATGAAACGGTGGACAAACTGATATTTTCAACTGTGAACATATTTTTTTTTATTGAACATTATGAGTGAACTCTGAACTTTAAGCAATTTTCAACGTTATAACAAGTTTTTGTTGTGTTATTTGCATTTTTTATATTTTAGGAAACACTGTATGTTTCAATATTTACTATTGTTTATTGTTTTGTTTATATATATATTTGTTGTGTGTATTTGATAATTTTAGATTTTAGTCGACAGGTTCTATACCTAGTGAAATTAGTAGATGATGACTGTGAGGACACAGCACAGTCAGGGCGGCCGAGTTGTGATCGCAGGATTTCTCATCTGAACTTTGGACTGCAAACCAAGGCACATTTTTTATTGGGGCTTGTGATGTTGAATCAAAGTTCGATGCCTCGCGAACAATAGAATATTTGATGATGTGCAATTTTATCGTGAGAACAGAGTAGATGTGCTACAGCTTTCGTCCCGATCAGACGGATCGAGGATAGTCTCTTGTTAATTTTATGCCGGTTGGTGGAACCGCGCATTTAACCCGACAGACGGTCGGATCAATTCTAAGTATATATAAGTTTTTAAATTAATGTTGTAAATATTTTATATGATAATCAAGATATTAAAAGTATAACGTTTGACGAATTTGAAAAACGTGTGGACTCATTCCCCTAGACGCCAGCCTAAACCCTACATTTATTTACGTTGTTTTTGTAAGAATTGCGAAATTTCACTAACAGTACTTTTTGTTAGTTAATCTAATTGTTCTCGTTATAAGATAAACATAACTACCTATTTATTACATCACTTTCAATGTAAAAACCTGTCTAAATTTCATATTTTTTTATTATATTAGTTTTCTTTTCTTATTATATACATTTTCTGCAAAGATTGAGGAAGATAATTATTAACGTGTAGCAATTTCTTGATTCATATCTTGGAACACAAAAGATTAACTATTTCTGGACTAACTTATCTTAAAAGAACAGTAAATTGAAATTGATTGTCTTTTGTCGTAATAAATATTTTTGTTGCTATCTACTTGTAGTAATGATAGTGTACATACTTTATTATATCTTCATTTATGCTTCAGTATTTAGTAATAAAACAATAATAAAACGTTTGCTTAAAACTCGCAGGTTATTCTTTTATTTTAAATATACGTTTCTTTCTTTAAATTTTGAACATGTGATACTTTCCGAACCAATAAATTGTGATAAAAAGTAAATAAGTTGGAAATTGTACGTTAAACGTGACAAATTAGTTGCGTTCGTTTCGTGCTATAACGAGTTTTACAATTGAAAAAAATCATAGTTATCATTTCAGAGAAATAAATTATATCGTCTGCTATGAGCGAATTGAGGATTCCTTTTTTTTCTTATTATATATGCCATGTTTACAGATGCGATTTTTTTTCAACACCAGGCAGTGCTGTAAAATTCACTATGGAGATCGGGCTTTGCGAATGATTTACTCCATGGTTTAATATTTCTATAACTCGCGATGAATAAATCTTTTGTTTCTTTACTTTAATGGATTGAGACAGAGTTGCCAAGTCTCCGGCTTTTTGTACACCAGTATATTCTTAGATAAAATGTTGTTCTTTTAAATCGCAGAATGTTCCGATCAAACAAAACATAATTTTCTGTACTAAATTACTGTTATCCAAAAAGCCGGAGACTTGGAAGCTCTGGATTGAGATAATCGGCTGTTAACCTAATTTTCACTGAAGTTATCTCAGAATCTATACATTTTTCAATGAAACTCATCTCTCAAACAAACAATTTTTTTGAGCGATCTTTCTAAAAATGTAACTTTTATACAATTTTATTCGAAAAAATAGTTTTGAATAAAATGGTCGCTTGGCATATGGAAAAAGATGTGGTTAGCCCGTATTTGTTTTCCTCAGTAACGTGACATGCGCTTTTACTATATAGATTACGTATGGTAGGATTTAATAGAATAAATAAAACTTTTATTAATATATTTTTAAGTTTTGATTCGATTATTCCTAAAATTTGAAATGACTCGACAAAATTCTGCAATAATTCTTTATATTAAATATCAAACCATTCGGTTGGGTAGTGTTTGCGCTGTTATACGCGGACGAATGGACAGACGAACGGACTAGACGACGACTACAGGTACTACGTATTTATATAATTACGAATGCACCTAAAAACAGTAGAAAGTTGTCATGTCTGATTAATCCTGGTATAATATACGAAATTTTCCAAATGTCTTAAAAATTCTTCTTTAGCCTATTGTCCTATTAATAGAATGTAAAATAATTATATTAGTTGTATTTCAGTAAATGACATATTCGTTAAATTTTGGAAAACCTTCACTTTTATGATTTGGATAGCTAATTTAATTTTTTTTATCAAAAAAATAATCTCCTTCCCCCCCTCCAAAGAAAAATAGTTCCTAAGGTTAACAAGATACGCTTATGTTCTTGTTACAATTAATTTATTACAAAAAATAATAAACTATTTTAATTAACGCTGTTATTTACAAATTAAAGATGCTCTTTTAATTTTATTTTTTGAAATACAAGATATTTCATATTGTTAAATTCCGGATGTTAAATATTTTTAACTTCAAAATATTTCATTTTTTCAAATTCAAAATGTTTCGCAATTTCAAACTAAAGATGTTTCATCCATTCACCATTGATTGAATCGCCATATTCTAAAATTTATTACTGTTAAATTTTTAGATGTTGAAAATAAATAAATAGGTTTTTAAACTTCCTTCTTTAAGTAAAGTAACATCATTAAGAAAATTCAGAAAATGCATATTTATTTATTCTAATTCTTCAAATGAAAGGTTTTGCGATGTGCTTATATTTTAAATAGAAATATATGTAGCTAAAAATACATTTAATTAGAATAAAGAAAAAATATAGAAACCATACAATGCATAATTTATTATTGAAAAATAATTAAATAGCGAATTTATGCTTTTAATTTTCAATTTAATCAATTAACTGTTCCAGTTGCATTTTAAATTTTATGGTTTTATGAAAACTGTAGATATTTTTCATTTTCAAGATTGAAATATTTATGTGTATACTTGTAATTAATTCTTAAGACAAGTCTCCTAGAATATTTCCATTTTAATAATGCAATTTTTCGAAAGAATATTAAAAGCCGGTTCTTTAATATTTAAAACCTATTTTAAAGATTGATTCTCAAGTCACATCAAAGATATCTCGATTGTAACGTTTTAATGATTTTATTTAGGAATATAATTGGTTATAGCAGGATTCATGAATATTAATAATCTGCGAAAAACATCTGCAAGTCAATATTCTTGGGAAAAAAAAAACAAGTGCGGTATGATTACGAGTGTGGCTCGTGCAAAATAAACTCGGTTTCACAACATTCATAAAAAAATTTACCGTAATTTCCGGCGTATAATCCGCAGCTCAAAGAGTCGTTTTTCGACCCAGAAATATTATTTTATAAAATGTAACTTAAAAGATCGTTGTAAATATTTAACTACAATTATTGAATAAAATTTCTGGGTCGAAAAACGACTCTTTGAGCTGCGGATTATACGCCGGAAATTACGGTATATACTTGCTACCACTATTTTAAAAATATATCTTGGGAAGGAATCACGAGTGTTACACCTGATTAAAGCAAAAAGCATGGGGTTAAATAATTACTCTAAGTACATAACTAATTTAAAAATATGAAATCAGAAGGGTTTAAAAAATTACAAATATTAACATAAACAAAATAACTTACATTCAATCATGATACTTTAAATAACTTTAAAGACTTACCTAACGCAGAAAACATTAAAAATATGAAAAAAAAAATTCCCCGTCTTTTATTAGCTTATTTAGGATTGAGAGGCAATTTTGTTGTTAATACCTAGGTTCCCTCTGATCCAAATTTTAGATACCAGTATTTTTGAAGGAACATTTTCGTTGCAAGGTTTTACAACATTTACAACAAAAATAACCTCAGGGTGGATGTATATAGAAGTTGTAAAACAATTCTAAAAAGAATGTGTTTCTTAGAAAATGTCATAATAATAATAATAATAATAATAAAACTATTCGGGTGCAGGGGCTGATTACCAACGGGGCACAATTCCACCAGTAAAATTTAATAGAAAAATCCGTCTTATTAAAACGTCCTATTCATGCCTAATTACTGCCATGAAAAAGGAAAAAAATGCTATTCTTTTTTACTGGTGGAAGTGTGGCCCGTTGGTAATCAGACCCTGGTCGAGTGTGCCAATCTCATACATGTCAATACTGCAAAACTCTATCACATCGAAAATAAATTCAGTATTTTTCGTTATTCTGCTCCACATCAGCTGCTTGCGAAGCACCGGGTTATCTAGAGACGAAGCACACTTCGCAGTACAAGCAGTCAATGTACAACACAACTACGAAAAATCGAAAAGATCTCAATCACAAAACCCACTTTAGACGAACTCCCACTTTTCACTCTCAATTCGTCTTTGAGAGCATTTTGTAAAATATTCTTTAGCCGAATCCATATTCATTAGCTGAGTTTGGTATGTAGCAAAAAGAAAATTCGTTTGTCAAAACATTTCTTGTTAAGGATTTGCTGTATTCTCTAACCAGATAATATGAACAGTTCGTTGTATGCGATTTGATTTAAATTTTCTGTAACATCATTGCCTTTCGTTTCATCTTCACCATCAGTGTCGCTACCATGTATCCATTAAATCTTAAGTACCGTTTAGATTATTGGATACTACCTCTTTCTTACTAACAAAAACTAGCTGACCCCGCCAAAATTTGTATTATTTCATATGTTTAACCCGATTTTGTATGAATTTAAAATTTTATCGCGCAACATTACTGATAATTAGTGATAAAAGTACTCGTAAGGAAACATTTTCTTTTTTTTTCACGTAGGGTCGTTTCATAGTTTAAAAAATAAATTGTTGCTGTCCAAACTCATTGATGGTTGGTTGGTTGGTTGATTAATTACGGAATATTATCTATTCGAGGGATATAGGACCTAGAAGCGAGTGCCCTCCGTGGGGGTCTTTCTAATGAATCCTGTCCCGTATTTTCGGCAACGTTCGAAGAAAACCTCGAAAAACTCCGAACGGTTAGGTAGACGAGCGCAACAGGAGTTTTAACACAGCACCTTCTGTCTACGAGCTTTGAAAGCAGAACCTTTCAGCCACTGCTGGGGCCCAAACTCATTGAACTTTTTAATGGTTAAAAATATAATGTTTTACAGCACGTATAAAAATAACGTGAGAAATATTGTTATCTAGTTGTAAAATAAATATGTTTTTTTTTATTTTTTTTCGCGTCCGGTCCGTTAACATGTACAAAAAATTGTTTTTATCGTTCGAAGAATTAAAATTTTAGTAGTTTATAAACATAACTGTTTCATAGTCTTCTATAAAAATTTGTGAAAATATATGCATATTAAATATTAAAAACGTTTTCCTAAGACGAGCGTGGCCGCTCACATACGCCCCGTAATTATGCGTTTTCGTCCGAACGAATCGAAATTGTTGCATCAGTGATGGAATAGTTGCGCAGCAGAGAATCTATTGACACCATTAAATTTAAATTCTATTCCTTGTCTTATATAAGGATTTTTTAAGGTGAAGAATACTAATAAAATTTAGTGGTGAGAATCACCCAACTGCTGCGCCACTGCTCCATCACTATTGTAGGTGATGTAAATCTGGTCTACAGAGATGCTCTAAAAAGAATGTGTTAAAAGACGGACGTTTAGTTTTAGTGTAAGAAAAAATCGTCTCGGGAGGCGAGAAATGACCTGTGTCCGTATCGTATTCGTAATTCGTATTTTTTTTCATTTAATATTTAAATAGCAGAAATTGTAGACACCTAAATTAATTTCAGGATTTGTAATAATTTTCTGTATTAAAATAAGGCGAAAAATTCTATTAAAAATTGAAGTAAAAGCGTACGAACCCTGTACTTACACATTATTTGCAAATAGGCATAATGCATGTCCTGCCTTAGTAAGTATCTATTCTCTTTTTAAAGTCCACGTATTACAGTGCTATTTTATATCTTAAAACTAGCTAATCCGCCCGGCGCGTTGCCCGGGCCCGAAATATTAATAATCTGTTTTATACCAATATGATTTAAAGGCTATCGAAATCAAGTCGAATGAGGCAAACTCGGTCGTAATCGGGCTCATAAAACCCAAGATCGGAAAGCGCATCCTGGCGGTTGAAAGTGCAGCTAAAATATTTAAGGCTATAGATATTAAGTCGAGCCAAGCCCCGTCATAATCGGGTCCATAGAACCCGATATACTCCTATAGTTCCACTTTCCACCCCCAGGGGGCGCAGTCTGTTCTGGAAGAGGCCTTTTCAGAACACTTGGCTCAACCAAATTTCCTAGTAGAATTGAAATTTAACTACGGGTAAACATTGCCAAAATAGCGGAAATCGCGAAAGCGGGTTTCGTAAACGATCGGTTACTAAAGGGTTAATGTAGATATTTTTTAAAACCCAACCATGCATTTTGAGGAAAATGAACGTGTCTATGATCTGGAGTCTATTGTTTGTCCGTACTTGCATTTCCCGAGTCGATGCCGATTTTTAAATCTGAACCAAAAAAAGGAAATTTTCGTGAGTTTTTTTTCGGTGGGGTAAAATTAATTTTTTTCAAAACAGATACCATATTTTAAAAATACAAAGGGATATAGATTAGGCACGGTATTTTTAGTTTTTCGTATCTTGTTTATAAACGCCAATTCAGATTTTTAAAGATAGGAGAAATAGTTAAAAAAGCGAATTGACTTACGGTTGAAAACGATTTCGAAAGGGTTAACGTGATTTATTTTTTTAACTTAAGGTTTCTGCCTAAACCCGATAGAACGTAGATGTCTTTAGGTGTGTTTGCTTTTTGTTTGGTTATTTTAGAAAAACCGATGCCAGATTGAATATATAGCAGAAAATCAGAATTCGCAAAAGAGAGCCCCGCGCACGAATTTTTTTTGAAGGGTTAATATTCGTATTTTTCAAAAGCAAATACAGATGTCGAAGAAAAATTAAATGTAGATATTGTCTGGTATTTTTAGTTTTTCGTACCTGTCTCTGAATCGCCTATGCGAATTTTTAAAAATTGCCAAAATCGCGAAAATTGCAAAACGGTATACAGAAAATATACTTTTTCGAAGGGTTAATTTTTGTATTTTTTAAAACTAAAGGTGGCTTTGAAAAGGACAAAGACAGTTCTTTAATTTGGTGACCTTCGTTTTTCCGTATCTTTTGTATTCCGGTAGATGCAAGGCTCGGAAAACGGGAGAAAATAAAAAAAAACATGAATTCGATGCTTTTTGATTTTTTTTGAAAGGGTTAAATGTAAATTTTTTTCAAACCAACCAGATCGTTCAAGGCGTAAAAGTATGTTCTTTTAGAATATGTAGACGGTTTTTCCGTATTTTTAGCCGTTTGTCCATGGCGAATTTAGAAATACTTTAAAAAAAAAACGGAATGTCTTCTGCTTTCTTCTGTTCCGGAAGATACGGAAATTGGTTTCTGAGCATGCGCCAGCTAGCTTCAGAATAATGACTTTTTTATTTGTGATCTTTGATCAATTTTTAATTGATAACTACTTAAATTTTCAAAATTTTAAAATTCTGAGGATCATCTAGGTGGGCTAGATTTTACTAGCCATCGCCAACAGACACACACATAGAGCGAAACTTTCTTTTATTAGTATAGATACACTTAAAGGTTAAGCTAATAATGTTAATCCGCATGTAACTGATTTGTAAGCATTGTATCCTTTACTATATATAAATAAGAATTGTTCAATTAAATAAAGTGATTACTGTTTGGAAAAAGTGATTCGCAAAAAATAGGATTTTTTCCGCTACCCTACATTAATGAAAGTACAGTAGAAGCCCGAAAGAACGCGGTCCGATATACCGTGAATTCGGATTTAACGCGGGGAAAAGTATGTCCCCCGAAAAAAATGATGAATTTTAGGATAAATATTGCGTTTAAAATTTCAGTGAAACATAATATTCTTAATAAAATGCTTTTTCGCACATTTTATCTCCCATCAGTCAGATACCCCACGGCCCCTAGTATTGAACAATGACTCAAGAACTCGATAACAACGATCCCTGATTCACAATAAGTGATTTGAGGTCTGCGGTTAGTAATATGCATCTCGATATCTCTGTTGACGATTTAAATGACTGGATAGAAACAGCGGACCGATTTCAGAGGTCATAACAGATCAGGATATCATTGATGCTGTAACGCACAAAAATTGCAGTGAGCAAGATGATGATGATGAAATTGAAAATGATGTGAAAGACGACGTTCCACACGTTAGTGAAGTCATTTCACACTTAACGAATTTCGTGGATGGAGAGGCAAGACGATTCAGATAGTGTACATCCAATCCATCTTTCTAGTGTGAAACAATATGCCGAAAAGAAACGAAATGCCCCAGTTTGCCAAAGAACACTTACGGACTTTTTTAAGACAGTGTAAAATTAAGTTTGTGTTCAATTAATGATAGAGTTAATTACATTTCACAAAGCGGGTAAGTATTTTCATCATTTTAAACCATTTCTTGACACCATTCCGATATACCGCGCTTAAGCTATAACGCGGGTGTTGAAACCGATATGCATGATTGAAACAATCAGAGTCAATAGAATGTTCTCAAAAACATAATTCAGCCAATCAGGATACATAGAACTGATTGTTATGTTGTACAGGTAATTTATTGTTATATTGAGTAGAACACAAAGTTAATTTATCCGCACATAGCTCGATCTTCTCCGCTAGTGCATTCTAATCTATACTAATATTATAAAGGAGTAAAGATTGTTTGTTTGTTTGTTTGTAGGGGGTAATCTCTGGAACTACCGAACCGATTTCAAAAGTGATGGTGGCAAATTGATGGTGACAACCCCTGCTCCAACATAGGCTGTATTTTATGTCGGTGCGGCAAACCCCAGGGGGTGCAGGAGCAAAAAACATTCTAAAACTGCTTTCAAACTGGCTATCAAGCCTTGAGAGCTTGCCAGCCGGTTCTGTATGTATGTATGTACGTACGTAATGCGATAACTCTTCATAGAAATATCCGTTTTCCTTCAAATTTTGTTTATAGGTTCACTGTGTTAAGGCGCTTCCATGATTAGTTTTCGGGATTGATTGGTTAAGTATAAAGGGGGGGGGGACAAAGGGCTAATTCCCCCCCCTTAATTTATATAAATGGGTTTTTCATGCAGAATTATCCCATTTGCTTCAAAATTTGTTTATAGGTTCATTGGGTTAAGACGCTTCCCTGATTAGTTTTCGGGATTGATTAGTTACGTGTCTCCCAACAACCGCTTTATATCGGGCTTCTACTGTATATGTTTTTTCGAAACTTCTTCAATATAAAATATTCTCTCTTTAATCTGAGAAATTTACATATTTGCTTTTAACTTGACAACCAGTGATTAAAAGCGAACGAAAGATGAAATTGGTGAACTTTGCTAATTCTAATGAAAACGGAAATAAGAAATGCTTCCATTTTTAAAACTTAAATAGTTGTGATACTTTGTAACAATTCATATTTCAAGAGCAGATAAAACATAAATATGTATAGGCCTAGGAGTCATGTTTAAGCTTTCACGAAGTATCCCAAACAGTTATGAAATTGATAGATTTTATTTAACGTTACAACTAAATGAACTGAAATATTCTTTTAAACATTTGAACATTTGAATAAAGGGTACATTTAGACCTATGGCTACAAGGCTGTTGTCTCGAATTATCTATATATTTAGTTTTACAAAAACACGTACAGGATTTCGACAAATTATATAAATCTTTTTCTTGAAGAAGAAGGTATAGAAATAAGGACGTAAAAAGCACTAAAGAATATAACTTCAGGAGGAGAATATATTTTTTTAATCATTAATATTTATTTACTGTATATTCAGGCGTATCACATCATATATATCATATATTATAATAAGAGCAAATCTTGTCTGTGTATATCATTGCAAATTTTATCTTAAAAACGGCTCTAAAGATTTTGATAAAATTTTGTATCCTACCGTTTTGGGTGCCAGTAGATCATTGGGATAGGTCATGTGTTCGCGAAAATTAGATTAGTGGGATATTTTGGGTCAATACCGGTAAATGCATTTCAATGGGAATGAAGGTTGAAACAGCTCTTGAATTGTCGAACAGTTGGCAGTTAACGAAGTCGCAAAGTTTATAACATCTCGCCAAATTTAGCGATTTTTGGTGAAATGTTTGTGACATTGGCAAGAGTTAGCTGGAAAATCGACTTTTAAGATTATGAATGCTAAAACACATGCTGGGCGCCAAACGAAAGAATGCCACAAAATTTAGCGATATTTGGAGAAAAAATTGACTTTTAGAATCTGAAAATATTTTCTAGAAATTCTCAATAGAAACCGATATAAATGATTGAAACAATCAGAGTCAATAGAATGTTCTCAAAAACATAATTCAGCCAATCAGGATACATAGAACTGATTGTTATGTTGTACAGGTAATTTATTGTTATATTGAGTAGAACACAAAGTTAATTTATCCGCACATAGCTCGATCTTCTCCGCTAGTGCATTCTAATCTATACTAATATTATGAAGGAGTAAAGATTGTTTGTTTGTTTGTAGGGGGTAATCTCTGGAACTACCGAACCGATTTCAAAAGTGATGGTGGCAAATTGATGGTGACAACCCCTGCTCCAACATAGGCTGTATTTTATGTCGGTGCGACAAACCCCAGGGAGTGCAGGAGCAAAAAACGTTCTAAAACTGCTTTCAAACTGGCTATCAAGCCTTGAGAGCTTGCCAGCCGGTTCTGTATGTATGTATGTACGTACGTAATGCGATAACTCTTCATAGAAATATCCGTTTTTCTTCAAATTTTGTTTATAGTCTCACTGTGTTAAGGCGCTTCCCTGATTAGTTTTCGGGATTGATTGGTTAAGTATAAAGGGGGGGGGACAAAGGGCTAATCCCCCCCCCCCTTAATTTATATAAATGGGTTTTTCATGCAGAATTGTTCCGTTTTCCTTCAAATTTTGTTTATAGGTTCACTGAGTTAAGGCGCTTCCCTGATTAGTTTTCGGGATTGATTAGTTAAGTATAAAGGGAGGGGGATCGGGGGGCTAATCCCCCCCTTAATTTATATAAATGGGTTTTTCATGCAGAATTATTCCGTTTTCCTTTAAATTTTGTTTATAGGCTCATTGGGTTAAGGCGCTTCCCTGATTACTTTTCGGGATTGATTGGTTAAGTATAAAGGGGGGAACGGGGGGCTAATCCCTCCTTAATTTATATAAATGGGTTTTTCAAGCAGAATTATTCCGTTTTCCTACAAATTTTGTTTATAGGTTCACTGTGTTAAGGCGCTTCCCTGATTAGTTTTCGGGATTGATTGGTTAAGTATAAAGGGGGGGGGGCAAAGGGCTAATTCCCCCCCCCTTAATTTATATAAATGGGTTTTTCATGCAGAATTGTTCCGTTTTCCTTCAAATTTTGTTTATAGGTTCACTGAGTTAAGGCGCTTCCCTGATTAGTTTTCGGGATTGATTAGTTAAGTATAAAGGGAGGGGGATCGGGGGGCTAATCCCCCCTTAATTTATATAAATGGGTTTTTCATGCAGAATTATTCCGTTTTCCTTTAAATTTTGTTTATAAGTTCATTGGGTTAAGGCGCTTCCCTGATTACTTTTCGGGATTGATTGGTTAAGTATAAAGGGGGGAACGGGGTGCTAATCACTCCTTAATTTATATAAATGGGTTTTTCAAGCAGAATTATTCCGTTTTCCTACAAATTTTGTTTATAGGTTCACTGTGTTAAGGCGCTTCCCTGATTAGTTTTTCGGGATTGATTGGTTAAGTATAAAGGGGGGAACGTGGGGCTAATCCCCCCCTTTATTTATATAAATGGGTTTTTCATGCAGAATTATTCCGTTTTCCTTCAGATTTTGTTTATAGGTTCACTGTGTTAAGGCGCTTCCCTGATTAGTTTTTCGGGATTGATTGGTTAAGTATAAAGGGGGGAACGTAGGGCTAATCCCCCCCTTAATTTATATAAATGGGTTTTTCATGCAGAATTATCCCATTTCCTTCAAATTTTGTTTATAGGTTCACTGTGTTAAGGCGTTTCCCTGATTAGTTTTCGGGACTGATTGGTTAAGTATAAAGGAGGGAACGGAGGGCATATCCCCCCTTATTTTATATAAATGGGTTTTTCATGCAGAATTATTCCGTTTTCCTTCAAATTTTGTTTATAGGTTCACTGTGTTAAGCCGCTTCCCTGATTAGTTTTCGGGATTGATTGGTTAAGTATAAAGGGGGGGGACGGGGGGATAACCCCCCTTAATTTTTATAAATTGGCTTTTCATGCAGAATTATTCTATTTGCTTCAAAATTTGTTTATAGGTTCATTGGGTTAAGACGCTCCCCTGATTAGTTTTCGGGATTGATTGATTAAGTATAAACGAAGGAACGGAGGGGTAATACCCCCTTATTTTATATAAATGGGTTTTTCATGCAGAATTATTTCGTTTTCCTTCAAATTTTGTTTATAGGTTCACTGTGTTAATGCACTTCCCTGATTAGTTTTCGGGATTGATTGGTTAAGAATAAAGGGAGGGGGGGGGTACGGGGGGGCTATTCCCCCCCTCCCCTTAATTTATATAAATGGGTTTTTCATGCAGAATTATCCCATTTGCTTCAAAATTTGTTTATAGGTTCATTGGGTTAAGACGCTTCCCTGATTAGTTTTCGGGATTGATTAGTTACGTGTCTCCCAACAACCGCTTTATATCGGGCTTCTACTGTATATGTTTTTTCGAAACTTCTTCAATATAAAATATTCTCTCTTTAATCTGAGAAATTTACATATTTGCTTTTAACTTGACAACCAGTGATTAAAAGCGAACGAAAGATGAAATTGGTGAACTTTGCTAATTCTAATGAAAACGGAAATAAGAAATGCTTCCATTTTTAAAACTTAAATAGTTGTGATACTTTGTAACAATTCATATTTCAAGAGCAGATAAAACATAAATATGTATAGGCCTAGGAGTCATGTTTAAGCTTTCACAAAGTATCCCAAACAGTTATGAAATTGATAGATTTTATTTAACGTTACATCTAAATGAACTGAAATATTCTTTTAAACATTTGAACATTTGAATAAAGGGTACATTTAGACCTATGGCTACAAGGCTGTTGTCTCGAATTATCTATATATTTAGTTTTACAAAAACACGTACAGGATTTCGACAAATTATATAAATCTTTTTCTTGAAGAAGAAGGTATAGAAATAAGGACGTAAAAAGCACTAAAGAATATAACTTCAGGAGGAGAATATATTTTTTTAATCATTAATATTTATTTACTGTATGTTCAGGCGTATCACATCATATATATCATATATTATAATAAGAGCAAATCTTGTGTGTGTATATCATTGCAAATTTTATCTTAAAAACGGCTCTAAAGATTTTGATAAAATTTTGTATCCTACCGTTTTGGGTGCCAGTAGATCATTGGGATAGGTCATGTGTTCGCGAAAATTAGATTAGTGGGATATTTTGGGGTCAATACCGGTCAATGCATTTCAATGGGAATGAAGGTTGAAACAGCTATTGAATTGTCGAACACTTGGCAGTTAACGAAGTCGCAAAGTTTATAACATCTCGCCAAATTTAGGGATTTTTGATGAAATGTTTGTGACATTGGCAAGAGTTAGCTGGAAAATCGACTTTTAAGATTATGAATGCTAAAACACATGCTGGGCGCCAAACGAAAGAATGCCACAAAATTTAGCGATATTTGGAGAAAAAATTGACTTTTAGAATCTGAAAATATTTTCTAGAAATTCTCAATAGAAACCGATATACATGATTGAAACAATCAGAGTCAATAAAATGTTCTCAAAAACATAATTCAGCCAATCAGGATACAGAGAACTGATTGTTATGTTGTACAGGTAATTTATTGTTATATTGAGTAGAACACAAAGTTAATTTATCCGCACATAGCTCGATCTTCTCCGCTAGTGCATTCTAATCTATACTAATATTATGAAGGAGTAAAGATTGTTTGTTTGTTTGTTTGTAGGGGGTAATCTCTGGAACTACCGAACCGATTTCAAAAGTGATGGTGGCAAATTGATGGTGACAACCCCTGCTCCAACATAGGCTGTATTTTATGTCGGTGCGACAAACCCCAGGGAGTGCAGGAGCAAAAAACGTTCTAAAACTGCTTTCAAACTGGCTATCAAGCCTTGAGAGCTTGCCAGCCGGTTCTGTATGTATGTATGTACGTACGTAATGCGATAACTCTTCATAGAAATATCCGTTTTCCTTCAAATTTTGTTTATAGGTTCACTGTGTTAAGGCGCTTCCCTGATTAGTTTTCGGGATTGATTGGTTAAGTATAAAGGGGGGGGACAAAGGGCTAATTCCCCCCCCCCTTAATTTATATAAATTTGTTTTTCATGCAGAATTGTTCCGTTTTCCTTCAAATTTTGTTTATAGGTTCACTGAGTTAAGGCGCTTCCCTGATTAGTTTTCGGGATTGATTAGTTAAGTATAAAGGGAGGGGGATCGGGGGGCTAATCCCCCCCTTAATTTATATAAATGGGTTTTTCATGCAGAATTATTCCGTTTTCCTTTAAATTTTGTTTATAGGTTCATTGGGTTAAGGCGCTTCCCTGATTACTTTTCGGGATTGATTGGTTAAGTATAAAGGGGGGAACGGGGGGCTAATCCCTCCTTAATTTATATAAATGGGTTTTTCAAGCAGAATTATTCCGTTTTCCTACAAATTTTGTTTATAGGTTCACTGTGTTAAGGCGCTTCCCTGATTAGTTTTCGGGATTGATTGGTTAAGTATAAAGGGGGGAACGGGGGGCTAATCCCTCCTTAATTTTTATAAATGGGTTTTTCATGCAGAATTATTCTATTTGCTTCAAAATTTGTTTATAGGTTCATTGGGTTAAGACGCTCCCCTGATTAGTTTTCGGGATTGATTGATTAAGTATAAACGAAGGAACGGAGGGTTAATACCCCCTTATTTTATATAAATGGGTTTTTCATGCAGAATTACCCCATTTCCTTCAAATTTTGTTTATAGGTTCACTGTGTTAAGGCGCTTCCCTGATTAATTTTCGGGATTGATTGGTTAAGTATAAAGGAGGGAACGGGGGGCTAATACCCCCTTATTTTATATAAATGGGTTTTCCATGCAGACATATTCCGTTTTCCTTCAAATTTTGTTTATAGGTTCACTGTGTTAAGGCACTTCCCTGATTAGTTTTCGGGATTGATTGGTTAAGTATAAAGGGGGGGAGCGAGGGGGTCTAATCCCCCCCTTAATTTATATAAATGGGTTTTTCATGCAGAATTATCCCATTTCCTTCAAATTTTATTTATAGGTTCACTGTGTTAAGGCGCATCCTTGATTAGTTTTCGGGATTGATTGGTTAAGTATAAAGGGGGGAACGGAGGGCTAATCCTCCCTTATGTTATATAAATGGGTTTTTCATGCAGAATTATTTCGTTTTCCTTCAAATTTTGTTTATAGGTTCACTGTGTTAAGGCGCTTCCCTGATTAGTTTTCGGGATTGATTGGTTATGTATAAAGGGGGGGGGACAAAGGGCTAATTCCCCCCCCCCTTAATTTATATAAATGGGTTTTTCATGCAGAATTGTTCCGTTTTCCTTCAAATTTTGTTTATAGGTTCTTTGAGTTAAGGCGCTTCCCTGATTAGTTTTCGGGATTGATTAGTTAAGTATAAAGGGAGGGGGATCGGGGGGCTAATCCCCCCCTTAATTTATATAAATGGGTTTTTCATGCAGAATTATTCCGTTTTCCTTTAAATTTTGTTTATAGGTTCATTGGGTTAAGGCGCTTCCCTGATTACTTTTCGGGATTGATTGGTTAAGTATAAATGGGGGAACGGGGGGCTAATCCCTCCTTAATTTATATAAATGGGTTTTTCAAGCAGAATTATTCCGTTTTCCTACAAATTTTGTTTATAGGTTCACTGTGTTAAGGCGCTTCCCTGATTAGTTTTTCGGGATTGATTGGTTAAGTATAAAGGGGGGAACGTGGGGCTAATCCCCCGCTTAATTTCTATAAATGGGTTTTTCATGCAGAATTATTCCGTTTTCCTTCAAATTTTGTTTATAGGTTCACTGTGTTAAGGCGCTTCCCTGATTAGTTTTTCGGGATTGATTGGTTAAGTATAAAGGGGGGAACGTAGGGCTAATCCCCCCCCTTAATTTATATAAATGGGTTTTTCATGCAGAATTATCCCATTTCCTTCAAATTTTGTTTATAGGTTCACTGTGTTAAGGCGCTTCCCTGATTACTTTTCGGGACTGATTGGTTAAGTATAAAGGAGGGAACGGAGGGCATATCCCCCCTTATTTTATATAAATGGGTTTTTCATGCAGAATTATTCCGTTTTCCTTCAAATTTTGTTTATAGGTTCACTGTGTTAAGCCGCTTCCCTGATTAGTTTTCGGGATTGATTGGTTAAGTATAAAGGGGGGGGGGGGACGGGGGGATAATCCCCCCTTAATTTTTATAAATGGGTTTTTGATGCAGAATTATTCTATTTGCTTCAAAATTTGTTTATAGGTTCATTGGGTTAAGACGCTCCCCTGATTAGTTTTCGGGTTTGATTGATTAAGTATAAACGAAGGAACGGAGGGCTAATACCCCCTTATTTTATATAAATGGGTTTTTCATGCAGAATTACCCCATTTCCTTCAAATTTTGTTTATAGGTTCACTGTGCTAAGGCGCTTCCCTGATTAGTTTTCGGGATTGATTGGTTAAGTATAAAGGAGGGAACGGGGGGCTAATACCCCCTTATTTTATATAAATGGGTTTTCCATGCAGACATATTCCGTTTTCCTTCAAATTTTGTTTATAGGTTCACTGTGTTAAGGCACTTCCCTGATTAGTTTTCGGGATTGATTGGTTAAGTATAAAGGGGGGGAGCGGGGGGGTCTAATCCCCCTTAATTTATATAAATGGGTTTTTCATGCAGAATTATCCCATTTCCTTTAAATTTTATTTATAGGTTCACTGTGTTAAGGCGCATCCTTGATTAGTTTTCGGGATTGATTGGTTAAGTATAAAGTGGGGAACGGAGGGCTAATCCTCCCTTATGTTATATAAATGGGTTTTTCATGCAGAATTATTTCGTTTTCCTTCAAATTTTGTTTATAGGTTCACTGTGTTAATGCACTTCCCTGATTAGTTTTCGGGATTGATTGGTTAAGTATAAAGGGAGGGGGGGGGTACGGGGGGGGCTAATCCCCCCCTCCCCTTAATTTATATAAATGGGTTTTTCATGCAGAATTATCCCATTTGCTTCAAAATTTGTTTATAGGTTCATTGGGTTAAGACGCTTCCCTGATTAGTTTTCGGGATTGATTAGTTACGTGTCTCCCAACAACCGCTTTATATCGGGCTTCTACTGTATATGTTTTTTCGAAACTTCTTCAATATAAAATATTCTCTCTTTAATCTGAGAAATTTACATATTTGCTTTTAACTTGACAACCAGTGATTAAAAGCGAACGAAAGATGAAATTGGTGAACTTTGCTAATTCTAATGAAAACGGAAATAAGAAATGCTTCCATTTTTAAAACTTAAATAGTTGTGATACTTTGTAACAATTCATATTTCAAGAGCAGATAAAACATAAATATGTATAGGCTTAGGAGTCATGTTTAAGCTTTCACAAAGTATCCCAAACAGTTATGAAATTGATAGATTTTATTTAACGTTACAACTAAATGAACTGAAATATTCTTTTAAACATTTGAACATTTGAATAAAGGGTACATTTAGACCTATGGCTACAAGGCTGTTGTCTCGAATTATCCATATATTTAGTTTTACAAAAACACGTACAGGATTTCGACAAATTATATAAATCTTTTTCTTGAAGAAGAAGGTATAGAAATAAGGACGTAAAAAGCACTAAAGAATATAACTTCAGGAGGAGAATATATTTTTTTAATCATTAATATTTATTTACTGTATATTCAGGCGTATCACATCATATATATCATATATTATAATAAGAGCAAATCTTGTGTGTGTATATCATTGCAAATTTTATCTTAAAAACGGCTCTAAAGATTTTGATAAAATTTTGTATCCTACCGTTTTGGGTGCCAGTAGATCATTGGGATAGGTCATGTGTTCGCGAAAATTAGATTAGTGGGATATTTTGGGGTCAATACCGGTCAATGCATTTCAATGGGAATGAAGGTTGAAACAGCTATTGAATTGTCGAACACTTGGCAGTTAACGAAGTCGCAAAGTTTATAACATCTCGCCAAATTTAGGGATTTTTGATGAAATGTTTGTGACATTGGCAAGAGTTAGCTGGAAAATCGACTTTTAAGATTATGAATGCTAAAACACATGCTGGGCGCCAAACGAAAGAATGCCACAAAATTTAGCGATATTTGGAGAAAAAATTGACTTTTAGAATCTGAAAATATTTTCTAGAAATTCTCAATAAAAACCGATATAAATGATTGAAACAATCAGAGTCAATAGAATGTTCTCAAAAACATAATTCAGCCAATCAGGATACATAGAACTGATTGTTATGTTGTACAGGTAATTTATTGTTATATTGAGTAGAACACAAAGTTAATTTATCCGCACATAGCTCGATCTTCTCCGCTAGTGCATTCTAATCTATACTAATATTATGAAGGAGTAAAGATTGTTTGTTTGTTTGTAGGGGGTAATCTCTGGAACTACCGAACCGATTTCAAAAGTGATGGTGGCAAATTGATGGTGACAACCCCTGCTCCAACATAGGCTGTATTTTATGTCGGTGCGACAAACCCCAGGGAGTGCAGGAGCAAAAAACGTTCTAAAACTGCTTTCAAACTGGCTATCAAGCCTTGAGAGCTTGCCAGCCGGTTCTGTATGTATGTATGTACGTACGTAATGCGATAACTCTTCATAGAAATATCCGTTTTTCTTCAAATTTTGTTTATAGTCTCACTGTGTTAAGGCGCTTCCCTGATTAGTTTTCGGGATTGATTGGTTAAGTATAAAGGGGGGGGGACAAAGGGCTAATTCCCCCCCCCCCCTTAATTTATATAAATGGGTTTTTCATGCAGAATTGTTCCGTTTTCCTTCAAATTTTGTTTATAGGTTCACTGAGTTAAGGCGCTTCCCTGATTAGTTTTCGGGATTGATTAGTTAAGTATAAAGGGAGGGGGATCGGGGGGCTAATCCCCCCCTTAATTTATATAAATGGGTTTTTCATGCAGAATTATTCCGTTTTCCTTTAAATTTTGTTTATAGGTTCATTGGGTTAAGGCGCTTCCCTGATTACTTTTCGGGATTGATTGGTTAAGTATAAAGGGGGGAACGGGGGGCTAATCCCTCCTTAATTTATATAAATGGGTTTTTCAAGCAGAATTATTCCGTTTTCCTACAAATTTTGTTTATAGGTTCACTGTGTTAAGCCGCTTCCCTGATTAGTTTTCGGGATTGATTGGTTAAGTATAAAGGGGGGGGACAAAGGGCTAATTCCCCCCCCTTAATTTATATAAATGGGTTTTTCATGCAGAATTGTTCCGTTTTCCTTCAAATTTTGTTTATAGGTTCACTGAGTTAAGGCGCTTCCCTGATTAGTTTTCGGGATTGATTAGTTAAGTATAAAGGGAGGGGGATCGGGGGGCTAATCCCCCCCTTAATTTATATAAATGGGTTTTTCATGCAGAATTATTCCGTTTTCCTTTAAATTTTGTTTATAAGTTCATTGGGTTAAGGCGCTTCCCTGATTACTTTTCGGGATTGATTGGTTAAGTATAAAGGGGGGAACGGGGTGCTAATCACTCCTTAATTTATATAAATGGGTTTTTCAAGCAGAATTATTCCGTTTTCCTACAAATTTTGTTTATAGGTTCACTGTGTTAAGGCGCTTCCCTGATTAGTTTTTCGGGATTGATTGGTTAAGTATAAAGGGGGGAACGTGGGGCTAATCCCCCCCTTTATTTATATAAATGGGTTTTTCATGCAGAATTATTCCGTTTTCCTTCAGATTTTGTTTATAGGTTCACTGTGTTAAGGCGCTTCCCTGATTAGTTTTTCGGGATTGATTGGTTAAGTATAAAGGGGGGAACGTAGGGCTAATCCCCCCCCTTAATTTATATAAATGGGTTTTTCATGCAGAATTATCCCATTTCCTTCAAATTTTGTTTATAGGTTCACTGTGTTAAGGCGTTTCCCTGATTAGTTTTCGGGACTGATTGGTTAAGTATAAAGGAGGGAACGGAGGGCATATCCCCCCTTATTTTATATAAATGGGTTTTTCATGCAGAATTATTCCGTTTTCCTTCAAATTTTGTTTATAGGTTCACTGTGTTAAGCCGCTTCCCTGATTAGTTTTCGGGATTGATTGGTTAAGTATAAAGGGGGGGGGGACGGGGGGATAACCCCCCTTAATTTTTATAAATTGGCTTTTCATGCAGAATTATTCTATTTGCTTCAAAATTTGTTTATAGGTTCATTGGGTTAAGACGCTCCCCTGATTAGTTTTCGGGATTGATTGATTAAGTATAAACGAAGGAACGGAGGGCTAATACCCCCTTATTTTATATAAATGGGTTTTTCATGCAGAATTACCCCATTTCCTTCAAATTTTGTTTATAGGTTCACTATGTTAAGGCGCTTCCCTGATTAGTTTTCGGGATTGATTGGTTAAGTATAAAGGAGGGAACGGGGGGCTAATACCCCCTTATTTTATATAAATGGGTTTTCCATGCAGACATATTCCGTTTTCCTTCAAATTTTGTTTATAGGTTCACTGTGTTAAGGCACTTCCCTGATTAGTTTTCGGGATTGATTGGTTAAGTATAAAGGGGGGGTGCGGGGGGGTCTAATCCGCCCTTAATTTATATAAATGGGTTTTTCATGCAGAATTATCCCATTTCCTTCAAATTTTATTTATAGGTTCACTGTGTTAAGGCGCATCCTTGATTAGTTTTCGGGATTGATTGGTTAAGTATAAAGGGGGGAACGGAGGGCTAATCCTCCCTTATGTTATATAAATGGGTTTTTCATGCAGAATTATTTCGTTTTCCTTCAAATTTTGTTTATAGGTTCACTGTGTTAATGCACTTCCCTGATTAGTTTTCGGGATTGATTGGTTAAGAATAAAGGGAGGGGGGGGGGTACGGGGGGGCTATTCCCCCCCTCCCCTTAATTTATATAAATGGGTTTTTCATGCAGAATTATCCCATTTGCTTCAAAATTTGTTTATAGGTTCATTGGGTTAAGACGCTTCCCTGATTAGTTTTCGGGATTGATTAGTTACGTGTCTCCCAACAACCGCTTTATATCGGGCTTCTACTGTATATGTTTTTTCGAAACTTCTTCAATATAAAATATTCTCTCTTTAATCTGAGAAATTTACATATTTGCTTTTAACTTGACAACCAGTGATTAAAAGCGAACGAAAGATGAAATTGGTGAACTTTGCTAATTCTAATGAAAACGGAAATAAGAAATGCTTCCATTTTTAAAACTTAAATAGTTGTGATACTTTGTAACAATTCATATTTCAAGAGCAGATAAAACATAAATATGTATAGGCCTAGGAGTCATGTTTAAGCTTTCACAAAGTATCCCAAACAGTTATGAAATTGATAGATTTTATTTAACGTTACATCTAAATGAACTGAAATATTCTTTTAAACATTTGAACATTTGAATAAAGGGTACATTTAGACCTATGGCTACAAGGCTGTTGTCTCGAATTATCTATATATTTAGTTTTACAAAAACACGTACAGGATTTCGACAAATTATATAAATCTTTTTCTTGAAGAAGAAGGTATAGAAATAAGGACGTAAAAAGCACTAAAGAATATAACTTCAGGAGGAGAATATATTTTTTTAATCATTAATATTTATTTACTGTATGTTCAGGCGTATCACATCATATATATCATATATTATAATAAGAGCAAATCTTGTGTGTGTATATCATTGCAAATTTTATCTTAAAAACGGCTCTAAAGATTTTGATAAAATTTTGTATCCTACCGTTTTGGGTGCCAGTAGATCATTGGGGTAGGTCATGTGTTCGCGAAAATTAGATTAGTGGGATATTTTGGGGTCAATACCGGTCAATGCATTTCAATGGGAATGAAGGTTGAAACAGCTATTGAATTGTCGAACACTTGGCAGTTAACGAAGTCGCAAAGTTTATAACATCTCGCCAAATTTAGGGATTTTTGATGAAATGTTTGTGACATTGGCAAGAGTTAGCTGGAAAATCGACTTTTAAGATTATGAATGCTAAAACACATGCTGGGCGCCAAACGAAAGAATGCCACAAAATTTAGCGATATTTGGAGAAAAAATTGACTTTTAGAATCTGAAAATATTTTCTAGAAATTCTCAATAGAAACCGATATACATGATTGAAACAATCAGAGTCAATAGAATGTTCTCAAAAACATAATTCAGCCAATCAGGATACAGAGAACTGATTGTTATGTTGTACAGGTAATTTATTGTTATATTGAGTAGAACACAAAGTTAATTTATCCGCACATAGCTCGATCTTCTCCGCTAGTGCATTCTAATCTATACTAATATTATGAAGGAGTAAAGATTGTTTGTTTGTTTGTTTGTAGGGGGTAATCTCTGGAACTACCGAACCGATTTCAAAAGTGATGGTGGCAAATTGATGGTGACAACCCCTGCTCCAACATAGGCTGTATTTTATGTCGGTGCGACAAACCCCAGGGAGTGCAGGAGCAAAAAACGTTCTAAAACTGCTTTCAAACTGGCTATCAAGCCTTGAGAGCTTGCCAGCCGGTTCTGTATGTATGTATGTACGTACGTAATGCGATAACTCTTCATAGAAATATCCGTTTTCCTTCAAATTTTGTTTATAGGTTCACTGTGTTAAGGCGCTTCCCTGATTAGTTTTCGGGATTGATTGGTTAAGTATAAAGGGGGGGGGACAAAGGGCTAATTCCCCCCCCTTAATTTATATAAATTTGTTTTTCATGCAGAATTGTTCCGTTTTCCTTCAAATTTTGTTTATAGGTTCACTGAGTTAAGGCGCTTCCCTGATTAGTTTTCGGGATTGATTAGTTAAGTATAAAGGGAGGGGGATCGGGGGGCTAATTCCCCCCTTAATTTATATAAATGGGTTTTTCATGCAGAATTATTCCGTTTTCCTTTAAATTTTGTTTATAGGTTCATTGGGTTAAGGCGCTTCCCTGATTACTTTTCGGGATTGATTGGTTAAGTATAAAGGGGGGAACGGGGGGCTAATCCCTCCTTAATTTATATAAATGGGTTTTTCAAGCAGAATTATTCCGTTTTCCTACAAATTTTGTTTATAGGTTCACTGTGTTAAGGCGCTTCCCTGATTAGTTTTCGGGATTGATTGGTTAAGTATAAAGGGGGGAACGGGGGCTAATCCCTCCTTAATTTTTATAAATGGGTTTTTCATGCAGAATTATTCTATTTGCTTCAAAATTTGTTTATAGGTTCATTGGGTTAAGACGCTCCCCTGATTAGTTTTCGGGATTGATTGATTAAGTATAAACGAAGGAACGGAGGGTTAATACCCCCTTATTTCATATAAATGGGTTTTTCATGCAGAATTACCCCATTTCCTTCAAATTTTGTTTATAGGTTCACTGTGTTAAGGCGCTTCCCTGATTAATTTTCGGGATTGATTGGTTAAGTATAAAGGAGGGAACGGGGGGCTAATACCCCCTTATTTTATATAAATGGGTTTTCCATGCAGACATATTCCGTTTTCCTTCAAATTTTGTTTATAGGTTCACTGTGTTAAGGCACTTCCCTGATTAGTTTTCGGGATTGATTGGTTAAGTATAAAGGGGGGGAGCGAGGGGGTCTAATCCCCCCCTTAATTTATATAAATGGGTTTTTCATGCAGAATTATCCCATTTCCTTCAAATTTTATTTATAGGTTCACTGTGTTAAGGCGCATCCTTGATTAGTTTTCGGGATTGATTGGTTAAGTATAAAGGGGGGAACGGAGGGCTAATCCTCCCTTATGTTATATAAATGGGTTTTTCATGCAGAATTATTTCGTTTTCCTTCAAATTTTGTTTATAGGTTCACTGTGTTAAGGCGCTTCCCTGATTAGTTTTCGGGATTGATTGGTTATGTATAAAGGGGGGGGGGACAAAGGGCTAATTCCCCCCCCCTTAATTTATATAAATGGGTTTTTCATGCAGAATTGTTCCGTTTTCCTTCAAATTTTGTTTATAGGTTCACTGAGTTAAGGCGCTTCCCTGATTAGTTTTCGGGATTGATTAGTTAAGTATAAAGGGAGGGGGATCGGGGGGCTAATCCCCACCTTAATTTATATAAATGGGTTTTTCATGCAGAATTATTCCGTTTTCCTTTAAATTTTGTTTATAGGTTCATTGGGTTAAGGCGCTTCCCTGATTACTTTTCGGGATTGATTGGTTAAGTATAAATGGGGGAACGGGGGGCTAATCCCTCCTTAATTTATATAAATGGGTTTTTCAAGCAGAATTATTCCGTTTTCCTACAAATTTTGTTTATAGGTTCACTGTGTTAAGGCGCTTCCCTGATTAGTTTTTCGGGATTGATTGGTTAAGTATAAAGGGGGGAACGTGGGGCTAATCCCCCGCTTAATTTCTATAAATGGGTTTTTCATGCAGAATTATTCCGTTTTCCTTCAAATTTTGTTTATAGGTTCACTGTGTTAAGGCGCTTCCCTGATTAGTTTTTCGGGATTGATTGGTTAAGTATAAAGGGGGGAACGTAGGGCTAATCCCCCCCCTTAATTTATATAAATGGGTTTTTCATGCAGAATTATCCCATTTCCTTCAAATTTTGTTTATAGGTTCACTGTGTTAAGGCGTTTCCCTGATTAGTTTTCGGGACTGATTGGTTAAGTATAAAGGAGGGAACGGAGGGCATATCCCCCCTTATTTTATATAAATGGGTTTTTCATGCAGAATTATTCCGTTTTCCTTCAAATTTTGTTTATAGGTTCACTGTGTTAAGCCGCTTCCCTGATTAGTTTTCGGGATTGATTGGTTAAGTATAAAGGGGGGGGGGACGGGGGGATAATCCCCCCTTAATTTTTATAAATGGGTTTTTGATGCAGAATTATTCTATTTGCTTCAAAATTTGTTTATAGGTTCATTGGGTTAAGACGCTCCCCTGATTAGTTTTCGGGTTTGATTGATTAAGTATAAACGAAGGAACGGAGGGCTAATACCCCCTTATTTTATATAAATGGGTTTTTCATGCAGAATTACCCCATTTCCTTCAAATTTTGTTTATAGGTTCACTGTGCTAAGGCGCTTCCCTGATTAGTTTTCGGGATTGATTGGTTAAGTATAAAGGAGGGAACGGGGGGCTAATACCCCCTTATTTTATATAAATGGGTTTTCCATGCAGACATATTCCGTTTTCCTTCAAATTTTGTTTATAGGTTCACTGTGTTAAGGCACTTCCCTGATTAGTTTTCGGGATTGATTGGTTAAGTATAAAGGGGGGGAGCGGGGGGTCTAATCCCCCTTAATTTATATAAATGGGTTTTTCATGCAGAATTATCCCATTTCCTTTAAATTTTATTTATAGGTTCACTGTGTTAAGGCGCATCCTTGATTAGTTTTCGGGATTGATTGGTTAAGTATAAAGGGGGGAACGGAGGGCTAATCCTCCCTTATGTTATATAAATGGGTTTTTCATGCAGAATTATTTCGTTTTCCTTCAAATTTTGTTTATAGGTTCACTGTGTTAATGCACTTCCCTGATTAGTTTTCGGGATTGATTGGTTAAGTATAAAGGGAGGGGGGGGGTACGGGGGGGCTAATCCCCCCCTCCCCTTAATTTATATAAATGGGTTTTTCATGCAGAATTATCCCATTTGCTTCAAAATTTGTTTATAGGTTCATTGGGTAAAGACGCTTCCCTGATTAGTTTTCGGGATTGATTAGTTACGTGTCTTCCAACAACCGCTTTATATCGGGCTTCTACTGTATATGTTTTTTCGAAACTTCTTCAATATAAAATATTCTCTCTTTAATCTGAGAAATTTACATATTTGCTTTTAACTTGACAACCAGTGATTAAAAGCGAACGAAAGATCAAATTGGTGAACTTTGCTAATTCTAATGAAAACGGAAATAAGAAATGCTTCCATTTTTAAAACTTAAATAGTTGTGATACTTTGTAACAATTCATATTTCAAGAGCAGATAAAACATAAATATGTATAGGCTTAGGAGTCATGTTTAAGCTTTCACAAAGTATCCCAAACAGTTATGAAATTGATAGATTTTATTTAACGTTACAACTAAATGAACTGAAATATTCTTTTAAACATTTGAACATTTGAATAAAGGGTACATTTAGACCTATGGCTACAAGGCTGTTGTCTCGAATTATCCATATATTTAGTTTTACAAAAACACGTACAGGATTTCGACAAATTATATAAATCTTTTTCTTGAAGAAGAAGGTATAGAAATAAGGACGTAAAAAGCACTAAAGAATATAACTTCAGGAGGAGAATATATTTTTTTAATCATTAATATTTATTTACTGTATATTCAGGCGTATCACATCATATATATCATATATTATAATAAGAGCAAATCTTGTCTGTGTATATCATTGCAAATTTTATCTTAAAAACGGCTCTAAAGATTTTGATAAAATTTTGTATCCTACCGTTTTGGGTGCCAGTAGATCATTGGGATAGGTCATGTGTTCGCGAAAATTAGATTAGTGGGATATTTTGGGGTCAATACCGGTCAATGCATTTCAATGGGAATGAAGGTTGAAACAGCTATTGAATTGTCGAACACTTAGCAGTTAACGAAGTCGCAAAGTTTATAACATCTCGCCAAATTTAGGGATTTTTGATGAAATGTTTGTGACATTGGCAAGAGTTAGCTGGAAAATCGACTTTTAAGATTATGAATGCTAAAACACATGCTGGGCGCCAAACGAAAGAATGCCACAAAATTTAGCGATATTTGGAGAAAAAATTGACTTTTAGAATCTGAAAATATTTTCTAGAAATTCTCAATAGAAACCGATATACATGATTGAAACAATCAGAGTCAATAGAATGTTCTCAAAAACATAATTCAGCCAATCAGGATACAGAGAACTGATTGTTATGTTGTACAGGTAATTTATTGTTATATTGAGTAGAACACAAAGTTAATTTATCCGCACATAGCTCGATCTTCTCCGCTAGTGCATTCTAATCTATACTAATATTATGAAGGAGTAAAGATTGTTTGTTTGTTTGTTTGTAGGGGGTAATCTCTGGAACTACCGAACCGATTTCAAAAGTGATGGTGGCAAATTGATGGTGACAACCCCTGCTCCAACATAGGCTGTATTTTATGTCGGTGCGACAAACCCCAGGGAGTGCAGGAGCAAAAAACGTTCTAAAACTGCTTTCAAACTGGCTATCAAGCCTTGAGAGCTTGCCAGCCGGTTCTGTATGTATGTATGTACGTACGTAATGCGATAACTCTTCATAGAAATATCCGTTTTCCTTCAAATTTTGTTTATAGGTTCACTGTGTTAAGGCGCTTCCCTGATTAGTTTTCGGGATTGATTGGTTAAGTATAAAGGGGGGGGGACAAAGGGCTAATTCCCCCCCCCCTTAATTTATATAAATTTGTTTTTCATGCAGAATTGTTCCGTTTTCCTTCAAATTTTGTTTATAGGTTCACTGAGTTAAGGCGCTTCCCTGATTAGTTTTCGGGATTGATTAGTTAAGTATAAAGGGAGGGGGATCGGGGGGCTAATCCCCCCCTTAATTTATATAAATGGGTTTTTCATGCAGAATTATTCCGTTTTCCTTTAAATTTTGTTTATAGGTTCATTGGGTTAAGGCGCTTCCCTGATTACTTTTCGGGATTGATTGGTTAAGTATAAAGGGGGGAACGGGGGGCTAATCCCTCCTTAATTTATATAAATGGGTTTTTCAAGCAGAATTATTCCGTTTTCCTACAAATTTTGTTTATAGGTTCACTGTGTTAAGGCGCTTCCCTGATTAGTTTTCGGGATTGATTGGTTAAGTATAAAGGGGGGAACGGGGGGCTAATCCCTCCTTAATTTTTATAAATGGGTTTTTCATGCAGAATTATTCTATTTGCTTCAAAATTTGTTTATAGGTTCATTGGGTTAAGACGCTCCCCTGATTAGTTTTCGGGATCCATTGATTAAGTATAAACGAAGGAACGGAGGGTTAATACCCCCTTATTTTATATAAATGGGTTTTTCATGCAGAATTACCCCATTTCCTTCAAATTTTGTTTATAGGTTCACTGTGTTAAGGCGCTTCCCTGATTAATTTTCGGGATTGATTGGTTAAGTATAAAGGAGGGAACGGGGGGCTAATACCCCCTTATTTTATATAAATGGGTTTTCCATGCAGACATATTCCGTTTTCCTTCAAATTTTGTTTATAGGTTCACTGTGTTAAGGCACTTCCCTGATTAGTTTTCGGGATTGATTGGTTAAGTATAAAGGGGGGGAGCGAGGGGGTCTAATCCCCCCCTTAATTTATATAAATGGGTTTTTCATGCAGAATTATCCCATTTCCTTCAAATTTTATTTATAGGTTCACTGTGTTAAGGCGCATCCTTGATTAGTTTTCGGGATTGATTGGTTAAGTATAAAGGGGGGAACGGAGGGCTAATCCTCCCTTATGTTATATAAATGGGTTTTTCATGCAGAATTATTTCGTTTTCCTTCAAATTTTGTTTATAGGTTCACTGTGTTAAGGCGCTTCCCTGATTAGTTTTCGGGATTGATTGGTTATGTATAAAGGGGGGGGGGGCAAAGGGCTAATTCCCCCCCCCCCTTAATTTATATAAATGGGTTTTTCATGCAGAATTGTTCCGTTTTCCTTCAAATTTTGTTTATAGGTTCACTGAGTTAAGGCGCTTCCCTGATTAGTTTTCGGGATTGATTAGTTAAGTATAAAGGGAGGGGGATCGGGGGGCTAATCCCCCCCTTAATTTATATAAATGGGTTTTTCATGCAGAATTATTCCGTTTTCCTTTAAATTTTGTTTATAGGTTCATTGGGTTAAGGCGCTTCCCTGATTACTTTTCGGGATTGATTGGTTAAGTATAAATGGGGGAACGGGGGGCTAATCCCTCCTTAATTTATATAAATGGGTTTTTCAAGCAGAATTATTCCGTTTTCCTACAAATTTTGTTTATAGGTTCACTGTGTTAAGGCGCTTCCCTGATTAGTTTTTCGGGATTGATTGGTTAAGTATAAAGGGGGGAACGTGGGGCTAATCCCCCGCTTAATTTCTATAAATGGGTTTTTCATGCAGAATTATTCCGTTTTCCTTCAAATTTTGTTTATAGGTTCACTGTGTTAAGGCGCTTCCCTGATTAGTTTTTCGGGATTGATTGGTTAAGTATAAAGGGGGGAACGTAGGGCTAATCCCCCCCCCCTTAATTTATATAAATGGGTTTTTCATGCAGAATTATCCCATTTCCTTCAAATTTTGTTTATAGGTTCACTGTGTTAAGGCGTTTCCCTGATTAGTTTTCGGGACTGATTGGTTAAGTATAAAGGAGGGAACGGAGGGCATATCCCCCCTTATTTTATATAAATGGGTTTTTCATGCAGAATTATTCCGTTTTCCTTCAAATTTTGTTTATAGGTTCACTGTGTTAAGCCGCTTCCCTGATTAGTTTTCGGGATTGATTGGTTAAGTATAAAGGGGGGGGGGACGGGGGGATAATCCCCCCTTAATTTTTATAAATGGGTTTTTGATGCAGAATTATTCTATTTGCTTCAAAATTTGTTTATAGGTTCATTGGGTTAAGACGCTCCCCTGATTAGTTTTCGGGTTTGATTGATTAAGTATAAACGAAGGAACGGAGGGCTAATACCCCCTTATTTTATATAAATGGGTTTTTCATGCAGAATTACCCCATTTCCTTCAAATTTTGTTTATAGGTTCACTGTGCTAAGGCGCTTCCCTGATTAGTTTTCGGGATTGATTGGTTAAGTATAAAGGAGGGAACGGGGGGCTAATACCCCCTTATTTTATATAAATGGGTTTTCCATGCAGACATATTCCGTTTTCCTTCAAATTTTGTTTATAGGTTCACTGTGTTAAGGCACTTCCCTGATTAGTTTTCGGGATTGATTGGTTAAGTATAAAGGGGGGGAGCGGGGGGTCTAATCCCCCTTAATTTATATAAATGGGTTTTTCATGCAGAATTATCCCATTTCCTTCAAATTTTATTTATAGGTTCACTGTGTTAAGGCGCATCCTTGATTAGTTTTCGGGATTGATTGGTTAAGTATAAAGGGGGGAACGGAGGGCTAATCCTCCCTTATGTTATATAAATGGGTTTTTCATGCAGAATTATTTCGTTTTCCTTCAAATTTGTTTATAGGTTCACTGTGTTAATGCACTTCCCTGATTAGTTTTCGGGATTGATTGGTTAAGTATAAAGGGAGGGGGGGGGGGGTACGGGGGGGGCTAATCCCCCCCTCCCCTTAATTTATATAAATGGGTTTTTCATGCAGAATTATCCCATTTGCTTCAAAATTTGTTTATAGGTTCATTGGGTTAAGACGCTTCCCTGATTAGTTTTCGGGATTGATTAGTTACGTGTCTCCCAACAACCGCTTTATATCGGGCTTCTACTGTATATGTTTTTTCGAAACTTCTTCAATATAAAATATTCTCTCTTTAATCTGAGAAATTTACATATTTGCTTTTAACTTGACAACCAGTGATTAAAAGCGAACGAAAGATGAAATTGGTGAACTTTGCTAATTCTAATGAAAACGGAAATAAGAAATGCTTCCATTTTTAAAACTTAAATAGTTGTGATACTTTGTAACAATTCATATTTCAAGAGCAGATAAAACATAAATATGTATAGGCTTAGGAGTCATGTTTAAGCTTTCACAAAGTATCCCAAACAGTTATGAAATTGATAGATTTTATTTAACGTTACAACTAAATGAACTGAAATATTCTTTTAAACATTTGAACATTTGAATAAAGGGTACATTTAGACCTATGGCTACAAGGCTGTTGTCTCGAATTATCCATATATTTAGTTTTACAAAAACACGTACAGGATTTCGACAAATTATATAAATCTTTTTCTTGAAGAAGAAGGTATAGAAATAAGGACGTAAAAAGCACTAAAGAATATAACTTCAGGAGGAGAATATATTTTTTTAATCATTAATATTTATTTACTGTATATTCAGGCGTATCACATCATATATATCATATATTATAATAAGAGCAAATCTTGTCTGTGTATATCATTGCAAATTTTATCTTAAAAACGGCTCTAAAGATTTTGATAAAATTTTGTATCCTACCGTTTTGGGTGCCAGTAGATCATTGGGATAGGTCATGTGTTCGCGAAAATTAGATTAGTGGGATATTTTGGGGTCAATACCGGTCAATGCATTTCAATGGGAATGAAGGTTGAAACAGCTATTGAATTGTCGAACACTTGGCAGTTAACGAAGTCGCAAAGTTTATAACATCTCGCCAAATTTAGGGATTTTTGATGAAATGTTTGTGACATTGGCAAGAGTTAGCTGGAAAATCGACTTTTAAGATTATGAATGCTAAAACACATGCTGGGCGCCAAACGAAAGAATGCCACAAAATTTAGCGATATTTGGAGAAAAAATTGACTTTTAGAATCTGAAAATATTTTCTAGAAATTCTCAATAGAAACCGATATACATGATTGAAACAATCAGAGTCAATAGAATGTTCTCAAAAACATAATTCAGCCAATCAGGATACAGAGAACTGATTGTTATGTTGTACAGGTAATTTATTGTTATATTGAGTAGAACACAAAGTTAATTTATCCGCACATAGCTCGATCTTCTCCGCTAGTGCATTCTAATCTATACTAATATCATGAAGGAGTAAAGATTGTTTGTTTGTAGGGGGTAATCTCTGGAACTACCGAACCGATTTCAAAAGTGATGGTGGCAAATTGATGGTGGCAACCCCTGCTCCAACATAGGCTGTATTTTATGTCGGTGCGACAAACCCCAGGGAGTGCAGGAGCAAAAAACGTTCTAAAACTGCTTTCAAACTGGCTATCAAGCCTTGAGAGCTTGCCAGCCGGTTCTGTATGTATGTATGTACGTACGTAATGCGATAACTCTTCATAGAAATATACGTTTTCCTTCAAATTTTGTTTATAGGTTCACTGTGTTAAGGCGCTTCCCTGATTAGTTTTCGGGATTGATTGGTTAAGTATAAAGGGGGGGGGGACAAAGGGCTAATTCCCCCCCCTTAATTTATATAAATTTGTTTTTCATGCAGAATTGTTCCGTTTTCCTTCAAATTTTGTTTATAGGTTCACTGAGTTAAGGCGCTTCCCTGATTAGTTTTCGGGATTGATTAGTTAAGTATAAAGGGAGGGGGATCGGGGGGCTAATCCCCCCCTTAATTTATATAAATGGGTTTTTCATGCAGAATTATTCCGTTTTCCTTTAAATTTTGTTTATAGGTTCATTGGGTTAAGGCGCTTCCCTGATTACTTTTCGGGATTGATTGGTTAAGTATAAAGGGGGGAACGGGGGCTAATCCCTCCTTAATTTATATAAATGGGTTTTTCAAGCAGAATTATTCCGTTTTCCTACAAATTTTGTTTATAGGTTCACTGTGTTAAGGCGCTTCCCTGATTAGTTTTCGGGATTGATTGGTTAAGTATAAAGGGGGGAACGGGGGGCTAATCCCTCCTTAATTTTTATAAATGGGTTTTTCATGCAGAATTATTCTGTTTGCTTCAAAATTTGTTTATAGGTTCATTGGGTTAAGACGCTCCCCTGATTAGTTTTCGGGATTGATTGATTAAGTATAAACGAAGGAACGGAGGGCTAATACCCCCTTATTTTATATAAATGGGTTTTTCATGCAGAATTACCCCATTTCCTTCAAATTTTGTTCATAGGTTCACTGTGTTAAGGCGCTTCCCTGATTAATTTTCGGGATTGATTGGTTAAGTATAAAGGAGGGAACGGGGGGCTAATACCCCCTTATTTTATATAAATGGGTTTTCCATGCAGACATATTCCGTTTTCCTTCAAATTTTGTTTATAGGTTCACTGTGTTAAGGCACTTCCCTGATTAGTTTTCGGGATTGATTGGTTAAGTATAAAGGGGGGGAGCGAGGGGGTCTAATCCCCCCCTTAATTTATATAAATGGGTTTTTCATGCAGAATTATCCCATTTCCTTCAAATTTTATTTATAGGTTCACTGTGTTAAGGCGCATCCTTGATTAGTTTTCGGGATTGATTGGTTAAGCATAAAGGGGGGAACGGAGGGCTAATCCTCCCTTATGTTATATAAATGGGTTTTTCATGCAGAATTATTTCGTTTTCCTTCAAATTTTGTTTATAGGTTCACTGTGTTAAGGCGCTTCCCTGATTACTTTTCGGGATTGATTGGTTAAGTATAAAGAGGGGAACGGGGGGCTAATCCCTCCTTAATTTATATAAATGGGTTTTTCAAGCAGAATTATTCCGTTTTCCTACAAATTTTGTTTATAGGTTCACTGTGTTAAGGCGCTTCCCTGATTAGTTTTCGGGATTGATTGGTTATGTTTAAAGGGGGGGGACAAAGGGCTAATTCCCCCCCCCTTAATTTATATAAATGGGTTTTTCATGCAGAATTGTTCCGTTTTCCTTCAAATTTTGTTTATAGGTTCACTGAGTTAAGGCGCTTCCCTGATTAGTTTTCGGGATTGATTAGTTAAGTATAAAGGGAGGGGGATCGGGGGGCTAATCCCCCCTTAATTTATATAAATGGGTTTTTCATGCAGAATTATTCCGTTTTCCTTTAAATTTTGTTTATAGGTTCATTGGGTTAAGGCGCTTCCCTGATTACTTTTCGGGATTGATTGGTTAAGTATAAATGGGGGAACGGGGGGCTAATCCCTCCTTAATTTATATAAATGGGTTTTTCAAGCAGAATTATTCCGTTTTCCTACAAATTTTGTTTATAGGTTCACTGTGTTAAGGCGCTTCCCTGATTAGTTTTTCGGGATTGATTGGTTAAGTATAAAGGGGGGAACGTGGGGCTAATCCCCCCCTTAATTTATATAAATGGGTTTTTCATGCAGAATTATTCCGTTTTCCTTCAAATTTTGTTTATAGGTTCACTGTGTTAAGGCGCTTCCCTGATTAGTTTTTCGGGATTGATTGGTTAAGTATAAAGGGGGGAACGTAGGGCTAATCCCCCCCCCTTAATTTATATAAATGGGTTTTTCATGCAGAATTATCCCATTTCCTTCAAATTTTGTTGATAGGTTCACTGTGTTAAGGCGTTTCCCTGATTAGTTTTCGGGACTGATTGGTTAAGTATAAAGGAGAGAACGGAGGGCATATACCCCCTTATTTTATATAAATGGGTTTTTCATGCAGAATTATTCCGTTTTCCTTCAAATTTTGTTTATAGGTTCACTGTGTTAAGCCGCTTCCCTGATTTGTTTTCGGGATTGATTGGTTAAGTATAAAGGGGGGGGGACGGGGGATAATCCCCCCTTAATTTTTATAAATGGGTTTTTCATGCAGAATTATTCTATTTGCTTCAAAATTTGTTTATAGGTTCATTGGGTTAAGACGCTCCCCTGATTAGTTTTCGGGATTGATTGATTAAGTATAAACGAAGGAACGGAGGGCTAATACCCCCTTATTTTATATAAATGGGTTTTTCATGCAGAATTACCCCATTTCCTTCAAATTTTGTTTATAGGTTCACTGTGTTAAGGCGCTTCCCTGATTAATTTTCGGGATTGATTGGTTAAGTATAAAGGAGGGAACGGGGGGCTAATACCCCCTTATTTTATATAAATGGGTTTTCCATGCAGACATATTCCGTTTTCCTTCAAATTTTGTTTATAGGTTCACTGTGTTAAGGCACTTCCCTGATTAGTTTTCGGGATTGATTGGTTAAGTATAAAGGGGGGGAGCGAGGGGGTCTAATCCCCCCCTTAATTTATATAAATGGGTTTTTCATGCAGAATTATCCCATTTCCTTCAAATTTTATTTATAGGTTCACTGTGTTAAGGCGCATCCTTGATTAGTTTTCGGGATTGATTGGTTAAGCATAAAGGGGGGAACGGAGGGCTAATCCTCCCTTATGTTATATAAATGGGTTTTTCATGCAGAATTATTTCGTTTTCCTTCAAATTTTGTTTATAGGTTCACTGTGTTAAGGCGCTTCCCTGATTACTTTTCGGGATTGATTGGTTAAGTATAAAGAGGGGAACTGGGGGCTAATCCCTCCTTAATTTATATAAATGGGTTTTTCAAGCAGAATTATTCCGTTTTCCTACAAATTTTGTTTATAGGTTCACTGTGTTAAGGCGCTTCCCTGATTAGTTTTCGGGATTGATTGGTTATGTTTAAAGGGGGGGGACAAAGGGCTAATTCCCCCCCCTTAATTTATATAAATGGGTTTTTCATGCAGAATTGTTCCGTTTTCCTTCAAATTTTGTTTATAGGTTCACTGAGTTAAGGCGCTTCCCTGATTAGTTTTCGGGATTGATTAGTTAAGTATAAAGGGAGGGGGATCGGGGGGCTAATCCCCCCTTAATTTATATAAATGGGTTTTTCATGCAGAATTATTCCGTTTTCCTTTAAATTTTGTTTATAGGTTCATTGGGTTAAGGCGCTTCCCTGATTACTTTTCGGGATTGATTGGTTAAGTATAAATGGGGGAACGGGGGGCTAATCCCTCCTTAATTTATATAAATGGGTTTTTCAAGCAGAATTATTCCGTTTTCCTACAAATTTTGTTTATAGGTTCACTGTGTTAAGGCGCTTCCCTGATTAGTTTTTCGGGATTGATTGGTTAAGTATAAAGGGGGGAACGTGGGGCTAATCCCCCCCTTAATTTATATAAATGGGTTTTTCATGCAGAATTATTCCGTTTTCCTTCAAATTTTGTTTATAGGTTCACTGTGTTAAGGCGCTTCCCTGATTAGTTTTTCGGGATTGATTGGTTAAGTATAAACGAAGGAACGGAGGGCTAATACCCCCTTATTTTATATAAATGGGTTTTTCATGCAGAATTATCCCATTTCCTTCAAATTTTGTTGATAGGTTCACTGTGTTAAGGCGTTTCCCTGATTAGTTTTCGGGACTGATTGGTTAAGTATAAAGGAGAGAACGGAGGGCATATACCCCCTTATTTTATATAAATGGGTTTTTCATGCAGAATTATTCCGTTTTCCTTCAAATTTTGTTTATAGGTTCACTGTGTTAAGCCGCTTCTCTGATTTGTTTTCGGGATTGATTGGTTAAGTATAAAGGGGGGGGACGGGGGGATAATCCCCCCTTAATTTTTATAAATGGGTTTTTCATGCAGAATTATTCTATTTGCTTCAAAATTTGTTTATAGGTTCATTGGGTTAAGACGCTCCCCTGATTAGTTTTCGGGATTGATTGATTAAGTATAAACGAAGGAACGGAGGGCTAATACCCCCTTATTTTATATAAATGGGTTTTTCATGCAGAATTACCCCATTTCCTTCAAATTTTGTTTATAGGTTCACTGTGTTAAGGCGCTTCCCTGATTAGTTTTCGGGATTGATTGGTTAAGTATAAAGGGGGGGGGAGCGAGGGGGTCTATTCCCCCCCTTAATTTATATAAATGGGTTTTTCATGCAGAATTATCCCATTTCCTTCAAATTTTATTTATAGGTTCACTGTGTTAAGGCGCATCCTTGATTAGTTTTCGGGATTGATTGGTTAAGTATAAAGGGGGGAACGGAGGGCTAATCCTCCCTTATGTTATATAAATGGGTTTTTCATGCAGAATTATTTCGTTTTCCTTCAAATTTTGTTTATAGGTTCACTGTGTTAATGCACTTCCCTGATTAGTTTTCGGGATTGATTGGTTAAGTACAAAGAGAGGGGGGGTACGGGGGGATAATCCCCCCTTAATTTTTATAAATGGGTTTTTCATGCAGAATTATTCTATTTGCTTCAAAATTTGTTTATAGGTTCATTGGGTTAAGACGCTCCCCTGATTAGTTTTCGGGATTGATTGATTAAGTATAAACGAAGGAACGGAGGGCTAATACCCCCTTATTTTATATAAATGGGTTTTTCATGCAGAATTACCCCATTTCCTTCAAATTTTGTTTATAGGTTCACTGTGTTAAGCTGCTTCGCTGATTAGTTTTCGGGATTGATTGGTTAAGTATAAAGGGGGGGTGACGGGGGGATAATCCCCCCTTAATTTTTATAAATGGGTTTTTCATGCAGAATTATTCTATTTGCTTCAAAATTTGTTTATAGGTTCATTGGGTTAAGACGCTCCCCTGATTAGTTTTCGGGATTGATTGGTTAAGTATAAAGGAGGGAACAGGGGGCTAATACCCCCTTATTTTATATAAATGGGTTTTCCATGCAGACATATTCCGTTTTCCTTCAAATTTTGTTTATAGGTTCACTGTGTTAAGGCACTTCCCTGATTAGTTTTCGGGATTGATTGGTTAAGTATAAAGGGGGGGGAGCGAGGGGGTCTAATCCCCCCTTAATTTATATAAATGGGTTTTTCATGCAGAATTATCCCATTTCCTTCAAATTTTATTTATAGGTTCACTGTGTTAAGGCGCATCCTTGATTAGTTTTCGGGATTGATTGGTTAAGTATAAAGGGGGGAACGGAGGGCTAATCCTCCCTTATGTTATATAAATGGGTTTTTCATGCAGAATTATTTCGTTTTCCTTCAAATTTTGTTTATAGGTTCACTGTGTTAATGCACTTCCCTGATTAGTTTTCGGGATTGATTGGTTAAGTATAAAGGGAGGGGGGGGTACGGGGTGGGCTAATGCCCCCCCCCCTTAATTTATATAAATGGGTTTTTCATGCAGAATTATCCCATTTGCTTCAAAATTTGTTTATAGGTTCATTGGGTTAAGACGCTTCCCTGATTAGTTTTCGGGATTGATTGGTTAAGTATAAAGGGGGGGAACGGAGGGGGCTAATCCCACCTTAATTTATATAAATGGGTTTTTCATGCAGAATTATCCGATTTTCTTCAAATTTTGTATATATATTCATTGTAATTGGAGATTTACCTGATTAGTTTAAGGGGTTCATTAGTTAACTATGAGGGGGTTAACGGGGGGATGAACCCCCCCTTAATATATTGTTTATTTCTTTATTTTTCGATGGGCTTATTTCAAATTCTTTGAAATAAGAGTATAATATACAATTAGTGTGAATAGCCTGTGAACTCAATGCCCTCAGTTTAACTGGGCACTTTTATTTTTATTTTTTATACTGAAGGAGCTAGAAATTTGAAATTTGTCATTGTAGTTACTTATAAGATGTAAATGCTCTCTAAGAATAAACAAAAAATTAAATTTAAAAGGGTGAAATGAGCGAAAAGCGTTCTAAAAACAGTCTAAATTACAATTTCTATGAAATATCTGGAACTACAGAACCGATTTCAAAAGTAATGGTGGCAAATTGATGGGGACAGTCCCTACTCCAACATAGGCTATATTTTATGCCACTAATATCAATGGGGTACAGGATCGAAAAATGTTCGAAAATTGCGACTTTTTTATACAGAAGGGGCAAGAAATTTGAAATTTAGCATTGTAGTTACTTATAAGATGTAAATGCTCACTAAGAATAAATAAAAAAAAAATCGAAATTTAAATGGGTGAAATGAGCGAAAAGCGTTCTGAAGTCATTCTAAATTACAATTTCTATGGAATCTCTGGAACCACGGAACCGATTTTAAAAGTGATGGTGGCAAATTGGTGGTGACAATCCCTGCTCCAACAGCCTCTTTAATAAAAAACTATGCGTTGCTGATGAGTGGGTTTTTCGCTAATTGTTGCAACAGATTAATCTCGGAAAATGAAACATTTGAAGTTACTGAAAGAAATGATAGCTCAAAAAGTATTTGTCAGAAAATTGTTAGACAAACTGCGTTTGAAAGGTAAAAAATAGTATTTTTCTTGATATAAATTTCAAATCTAATGATTATGCCGTTTTTCAAATATTGAATTTCAAAAATTACCAAATTTTCCAATGGAGTACCATAGCGAAACCTTCATGCGTAAAAAGATAATGATAAGGGCGACGTGTCCTGACGTGTATATTGGCAATAGCACGAGTCACAAATTATAGTAGCCTTATTATTCTGTTAAAATATAAAAGTTTTTTATGAAATGTCAATATTTTGTTTGATTAAAGGTTCGTTAAAAGAAATTGACTAGCGTAGTGGGCGTAGCTTGCTAGTACAAGATAATTGACCAAAATCTGCAGGTGCGCATTATACTTCATTTATACAATGAAAGGCTAAGTAAAAACAGCATATTAATTAAGGGGTATTTCAACTTTAATGAATACGATATTCATTTACAGTTTTTTTTATTTATGTGCATTTGTTATACTTTTTTTTTGTTCTTTATTGTATTTCAAATCTATTTATTACATGAAGAAGTTATCGCGTAAGTATCTAATTCTTCGTGAGTAATACAAGTACGCCTAATGCAGGGAATATCGGCAAATAGGAAAAAGTATACTCAGATTTTATTGCGAAAAATGTCGGAATAAACTTTAATTTTTGACTCATTAATAATATTTATGTGATTTTAAAAGTATTTTCAGCCAGTCTAACTTTAGTAATAGCAATTACTTATTTAAAAACCTAAAGGTAATTTTAAAGCTTTTTTGCCAAAATGAATATAAATTATTTTAAAACCTATTAATTTATGTTTAATGACTTATTTTCATAATTTTACTGACGTGATATTATTTTTTTGTTGTTATAGTAGATAAAACCATAAACTAATTAAGAATTGTGTAATGAAAGATAAGGGGAAAGGAATGAACTATTGACGTTGGGTAATATCAGTATGCAATTAACTGGAGATAAGTAATTACAAGTGGTAGATAATATGAGTTTGCAATTTTAAGGATATTTAAAAAACCGTTAAAAGCTTTTCTCCTTTGTTTATTTAACATTGAGACATTAAACGCAAATAATCTTCCTCATAAGAACGAATGTTCTGCAACTTTTAAATTAGAATTTTTCCGTATTTAAAATTAATGAGAAAATTATCTTCAGAAAACAATCATTATTTTAAATTTCTTAACAGGGCAAATTCTAATCGTATTTATTATGTTTTTTTTCTGAACCACATATTTATGTTTTGAAACATAACAGAGACTTTCATTAGAATAAAAAAAAAAAAATGTTGTGGATTTCTTCTTACATTAAGGCAATACTTTTCTCGGGGCATAAAATATTTAAATTATTACTTTTAAACAAAATTTTCGAAATTAGATGTAAAGAATGTATTATTGAGTAGTAAATTAATAAAACAATATTTATTACGAAATGCACTCAGAGTACAACAAATATAGACATTAGTTTGAATATTATTTCATTTATAAATATGTGTTAAAATATAAGCTTATGAGGTAGTCTTCATATTGAAATTGTTACAAATTTTGAAATTTCCAATACGGACATTAAATTTTAACATCATATATCGATGCTTCTGTAAATTTTGCCTTTGGAAAATAAACAGAATGTCATTCAATAAAGTAGTTTAGGAATTTGGCAGAATAAAAGGTTTGAAACATCTAATCTTATATTCTCGTTTAATAGTTGCAAAACAAACAGCCAGTACAGGTAGTTTTTTTAACATAATTCCATAGCTTTTTGGCTACATGATGTCTAATTTGGGATTCGTATATTTACAAATTGATTTCTTTTAAAATGTATAATACAATACTTATTTTTTAAATATTAATATATATATATATATACCGGGTGATTATAATTAAAGTTACGATTTCAAAAATCGATAATTTTAAAACTACTGGTCAGAATGACTCGATATATTAGCAGAACAATCGTGAGGCAATGGAATTTTGTTTGGCGAAGGAAAAAAAATAGTTCCAAATTGTGCCGATAGATGGCGTTGTCAGGGTAATGTCAGGGGAAAGACCAAAAATGTATTCTTGAACCCTTTCCGGCGCGGAGTAAATTTGTTTACAAAATGATGAAATAATAGACTGACACCGGAATTTATAAACGAATCCACTAGTAAAAAGAAACTTGCTTATTTTTCTGGTTCTTAATGAAAGGAAAATTTTAATTAAATACCGGGTGATTATAATTAAAGTTACGATTTCAAAAATCGATAATTTTAATTAAAACTACTGGTCAGATTGACTTGATATTTTAGCAAAACAATCGTGAGGCAATGGAATTTTGTTTGGCGAAGGAAAAAAAAAGTTTCAAAATGTGCCCATAGATGGCGCTGTCTGGGTTCACATTGTCTGAAGATATGCAAATTACTAATACGTGACATGCGCATCGCAGACATAGCAACCATAAAAATGCAGAGCAGCAGCTCTTTGCCTGAATGCTTCATCATGACTCTGACTATGAAGGATCGCGCTCTGCTCTTGAAGCTTTTTTATAAGAACGATGACTGTGCACTTACAGCTATTAGGAAGTTTCGGACATTAAAATCCATAAAAAAAGGTCCAATAACAACAAATGGTCTGCAAAAAATGATTGCTAAATTCGAAGAGACCGGTTCATTTGACGTTAAACGGGGTAGAGGAAGGAAACCAGTTTCAGCTGCGGCAGTGGAAGATGTGGCTACAGCATTACAGGAACATACTGACAGTGATGCTGGAATCAGCAGTGCAAGAGGGATTGGCCGAATGCTGGATATGCCGAACAGCACGGTGCGTAAAGTCCTACGGAACGTCTTACGCTGTTATCCGTACAAGATAACTTATGTGCAGCAGTTGCTACCTGCTGACCTGGAAGCACGTCAATCTTTTGCACTACAATTTCTTGCCCGGATGGAAGTGGACAACGGATGGCCATGGAACATTCTGTGGTCTGACGAAGCCCACTTTCATTTGCAAGGTTCTGTAAATACGCAAAATTGCAGGATATGGGCGACCGAGAATCCGTCCCAGCTACAGCCATTACCTCTTCAGTCTGAAAAGGTCACTGTGTGGTGCGGAATAACGGCAGCGTTTATCGTCGGTCCATTTTTCTTCGAGGAGATCACACCTGCGGGTCCCGTTACCTGCACAGTTACTGGCAAGCGGTATGAAGCACTTTTACGTAACCATGTTCTTCCGGCACTTCAACAGCGTCAGTGTGTGGATCGCATAATATTCATGGAAGATGGCGCTCCTCCGCACATTGCTACTACTGTGAAGCAGCTACTGAGTGATAATTTCGGAGATGATAGGATCATAAGCCGCCATTTTCCATCAACGTGGCCGCCACGTTCCCCCGACATAAACCGGTGTGATTTCTGGCTTTGGGGGTACCTGAAGAATGTGTTTTATAGCGGGCGGATTCAGAATCTAGCCGACTTGAAGGCAAGCATCACACAACACACCCATTGCATTAGTACAGATACCCTCCGATCTGTTGTGGAGCATGCCGTTTTGCGCTTCCAATAAGTAGCGGAACAAGGCGGAGGGAATATTGAGCAACTTATGCCTTAATAATCAGTAAGATGTTTGTTCCATGAAGCTGTTTTTTTTTTTCATTTTTTGTCATTATCGCTGTCGTCGATGTAAACACGTACTTCTTTTAACACATCTTGTCTTTTCGCTAATAAATTTTTAGTAAATCTCTGAACTCTATTTTTTTCCTTTTGGCAACATCATTCCTATGTTTAACCCTTTAACGGGCGGTGGTCACAAAAAGGACACCCAATTTTAATTCTAAAACTGACAAACGGCACCAAGAATATTAAATTAAAATTTTCCTTTTATTAAGAACCAGAAAATAAGCAAGTTTCTTTTTACTAATGGATTCGTTTGTAAATTCCAGTGTCAGTCTATTACTTCATCATTTTGCAAACAAATTTACACCGCGCCGGAAAGGGTTCAAGAATACATTTTTGGTCTTTCCCCTGACATTACCCTGACAACGCCATCTATCGGCACAATTTGGAACTATTTTTTTCCTTCGCCAAACAAAATTCCATTGCCTCACGATTGTTCTGCTAAAATATCAAGTCATTCTGACCAGTAGTTTTAAAATTATCGATTTTTGAAATCCTAAGTTTAATTATAATCACCCGGTATATATATATATATATATATATATATATATATATATATATAGGGCAGGTCTTTAAAAATAAGGTAGGCCGATCGCCACTGGCGACCAAATATTTTTATCTGACGACCAAGCTATTTAATCTAGTGGCTAGTTTTGTTTCCTTTTTGTACAAAATTGCAAAATTGCAAATTTCGGAGCATGAGAACTATGTTTTTTTATGTTAAAGGAGCCGACGTGAAAACAAACAAGCAAGCAAAAAAGCGAGAAGAAAATATTTATTTTACAACTAGATAACCATATTTTTTCACGAAGTTTTTACACGGGCTGTAAAACCGTGACAACACTAAATATTTCAAAGAGTTCGGAAAAAAAGAACTTTTTATTTTAAAACTATAACAAAAAAAAAAACAAAAAAAAAACACTTTTATTAATAAATATCAATATTTTTCGCGAATTTTTCATTTGAAAGTATAATTTCATACAAAATCGTGTTAAAGATATAAAATAATAAAAACTTGATTTTTTTAAAAAAATTATTATCACTGGCCCGGGCAATGCCGGACGGGGGTCAGCTAATTAGTATTTAATACACAAAACCGGTTGCTAAAAAAAATTCTGTAATTCCTGCGTTGCATTTTAATTTAAATTCTATGTATCTAACTGTTGTAACATATAATTTTACTTCAAAAAGTTTCACTAATCTTATTCACCCTTGATTTTATTTCTATTATTAATTTTAACCTATTAAGATATTAATTCACTGCAATTAATATCATTAAGAATGTAAAAAAAGAAATAGGTGGTTCGGTGATGTGTTTGTTTCTTCATTTCGGTTACACCTTCGAAACAAAACTTTGCTCCTTCTGGACAATTGCAAACCAGCATCCTCATGGATCGAAGTTCATTTTCACAGATAAGAAATTCTGCGCTATTTTCTCACCAGTGAACACAACAAGCTTTTTTGAACAAGCATTAAATCGAACCGTCGGTCGTAGCTGAATTTATGGCTCATTATTCTTTTACGAGCAGAGAACACCGAGCTATGCTCGGTCAAAATTAGCTTTTAATTCAAATAGCATGACCCATGACCGAAATGACCCACTAATCAAATTTTCTCGAACTAGTGACCAAGCCCGATTGTCTTTTCGTGCCCGAAACCCTTAGTATATAAAATTTAGTAAAAATAGTCTGAGCCTTTTTTTAGATAAAATTAGCTTGACCCACAGTGAGCAAAAATGACCCACTAATCGCGTCTTCTCGAGCATGTGACCTATCCCAATTGTATTCTCGTGCCCAAAAACCGTAGGATACAAAAGTTAGTTCAACTCGTCTGAGCCGTTTTTAAGATAAAAGTAGCTCTACCCATAACGATCCCTGACCAAAATGACCCACTAATCGAAGTTTCTCGAACATGTGACATAGCCCATTAGTCTTCTCATTCCCTAAAACTGCAGGATACTAAATTTAGTTCAAATCCTCTGAGCCACTTTTAAGATAAAGATAGCCTTACCCATAATGACTCATTACCAAAATGACCCACTAATCGAATTTTCTCGACCATGTGACTTAGCCCAACAGTCTTCTCGTGTCCGAAAACCATAGGATGCAAAATTTATTCTAAATAGTTGAGCCCTTTTTTAGATAAAAATAGCTTGACCCACAGTGACCCAAAAAGGACCCACTAATCGAATTTTCTTGGACATGTGAACTAGCCCAATGATTTTCTCGTGCCCGAAAGTCTTAGGATACAAAATTTAATCAAAATCGTTGGAACCATTTTTTAGATAAAATGAACTTCACCCGTGTTGACCAAAATAGATGCACTAATCGTAAGTTATGGAACAAGTGACTCAGCCCAATAGTCTTCTCGTTCAACCCAGTTTAACAACGTTTCAAACCAGAAAAAATGTTGGATGAATCTTTATTTATTTAATTTCAGGTTTCTGCTTGGCATTTATTTAACTTAATTTCTTTAAAAAAAAAATCTGGTGCGAAACGTGTTCAACCTAGGTCAAATTAATCCGCATATTACGAAATATTAAAGAGAGCTTGTCACCTCTGATTATGCTTCTGGCTGCATAATTTCGTAAAAATAAAGGCAATTTTTCATAAAGTATTCTTTTCTGTGTTATAATTCACCACTAATTATGTTTATTTTGAAAATAGTACTTTAGATGCTTAACCTCCTCGCTGCCAACCACGAGTATACTTATGTCTGTTAACATTCAAAATAAAAGTCTATGATAAAACTAAAACCTCCCTATTTTAATACGTTAAAAAATACTTTTTTAATGACAAAAACTTTGCTATTAAAGTTACCAAATTTTATCATTCAGTATTTTTGGTGGGAAACAAATTTCAGTAAAATATCGAAGACTCCACACACATAGTTTTGGCAGTTAATGGGTTAACCTTTGACTTCGGATCGGAAAATGTTCGTCCCAGAGCGTTACTTTTTTATTCTATTCATATATCACTTTGTGAAAAAAATCTCTGCCATATACTTATAAAGAGTTGCCAAGTTCTCACTAATCTTCCGTAATATGTGGGTTAATTTGACCCAGGTTTAATACGTTTCGACCGAGAATTTTTTAAAGAAATGAAATTAAAGAAATCCGCGTAAAAATATGAAACTAAATAAATAAAGATTCATTAAGTAATCTTTCTGGTTCGAAACGTTGTTAAACTAGGTCAAATTAATCCATATATTACGGAAGGTTAGTGGGAGTTTGGCATCTCTAATTATAGTAGGATATTTTTAACCTTTAAATTTCTAGAGTATCAAATTTGCAACACTTTTTTTTAACTTTTAATAAATAAATCAAGTTCTTCATAACCATTAATTTTATATCGAAATATTAAGCCTGTAAAAACCACATAAATATGCTACTAAACAAAGTTGAAAATATATCTTAAAATTTCTGGTGTCTAATCCTTAATATAAGTTTTAAAAAAAATCTAATAAAAATATTCATGAATTGAAGGGTTAAGGATTACAACAGAAATTTTAAGATATATTTTTAACTTTATTTAGTAGCATATTTGTGTGATTGTTTACGGGATTAATATTTCGATATCAATATAGTAGTTGCGAAGAACTTGATCTATTTATTAAAAGTTAAATAAACAGTTTTGCAAATCTGATACTCTAGGCCAGCGCTTCCCAACCTTTTTTCTTTCACGTACCCCTTGCTTAGGCGTTTCATCTCGGACCACCCCCATATATCATAAACACCCACCCACTCCTCTCCGCCCCACATAGTATTAAAATTTTCATCTCCTGTGAATGCAAAATCCATATTTTAAGAATTATTCATTGTTAGATTTTCTATTCATTGAGAAAGCACTAATGTTTTCAGTATTATTTAAAGTATTATAAATTAGAAAGTATTATTATTCAGTATTTATCAGTTATGAGAACATGCCTATTAACAGCTGCACTCCGTTTCTCTTGTATTTCAAAGATCTTGTTTCGAAGAACTCGTAGTTCCCGTATCATCAGGTTGAATTTCAATCGCAATTGCAGTAATGCCAGATTTCAACCAGTTATCCATTTTAAATATAAAACCATATCATTTGAATAATAAACACTTCAAATTAAATACTCATTGAAAGGAAGGAAGCTTTCCGATTAGTATACGTTAATGATATAACTCCGCCCATTCAAAAACGAGAATAAGGGCCTGCTTTTCAACACGTTTTAAAATAAAACATTAAAACCAGAAGCTCTGGCATAATTTAGGCGTTTTGTAATTATTATTAAAAACAGGGATAATAATAAGGCGGGGGAAACGAACACTGTATAGTGATCAATGGTAGTTTTTGCAAAGATTGGGGAAATATGTAAGTATTCTTGCAATATGATTAGCATTGGGCGGAGCTAAAGACAGAATAATCAATGGATTATTAAGTCTAGAGGGCTTTTATGCTCATTTTGAGTTTAACATATTTGAGTTAAAGTGATATATTGGAGTTACATCTGAGACTAACTTCGTAATCCAAAACTATCAACTTTCTTTATGTGTTTTCAGTTAAACAATTTTTGTGATATCCGCTATTACCGATATTATATTATTTTCACGTACCCCCAAGGGTACGCGTAACCCAGGTTGGGAACCGCTGCTGCTCTAGGCATTTAAGGGCTAAAGATACATCTACCAGAAAGTGGACACCCCCCACTAACTCTGCAACAAATTATAGTAGAAGGAAGTGACTGGTACCAAACGATTTGAAATAAAGTCTACTTTTAAATGATCTATATAAAAGTTGCTTAGGGGGCCATATACATATAAAAACACACCCAAACTTTGTTTTTTTTCAATAGCAAGACCCAAATTTGACAACATATTTGAAATCTGCAGTTCAAACTATGCCTAGATACCAAATTTTATTAAATTCCTACGATTAGTTTCTGAGAAATTAATTACTTTATAATGAGCATATTTAAGGGGCTGTATCCAAATTGAAGTTCGGTACTCGGTTGTTGAAATGCTGCAGAATGTCACTTCTATTAATGTATTATGTTTTACCGATATGAGCATTTTACTTACTTAATAAGTTTCGGTTATTGTTATATGCGGTAAAATAATGTTAACAAGTGTTGAATTATCCGATTTTAATCCCTTGGGGACGAGCGACACGTATACGTGACGCATAAGATGCTCAGAATCCTCGATTTTTCCCACCAGTTATTTTTTATTGTAAGCTTTGCTTTATTATATCTTAGCATTTCCACGATTCATTTAGACGAAAATTTCTGTTTTGAAAAACCGGTGGTAAATTATTAAAAATTCTGTAAGAGACCATAAGATTATATGTAATTAAAATAATTTTAGAATATGTAAATAAATAACGAAATCTATATAACGAAAACTTCTTCCAGCTTGCCACATGCCAATCATTTGGCCTTTCGTTGCTTCATGGTCGGGACCATGGTCGGATATTCGTTCAGTTAGAGGTTTATACTATTCGATGTGCAAATCCTTTAAGGGATTATCCGGTGTGTGCGTCGCACGACCGGTATACGGTGCCGAAGGCAGCGGGGACCCGGGTCGGAGGTTCGTTCGGATCGAGGGGGATGCCAGCCGGAGAATACAAAAGTTTCGAGGCACCGATGTAAATTAGGGGCCCGCTGGCGGGCGAAGCCAGCTAGTCATTATTATTAATGTTCGTATATGTCTGTGTGTGTGTATCTGTGTGTGTGTGTATCTGTACCCGGATAAAATCTGCGACCGTAGCGAGTAGCGAAGCGCTTTTTGTGTCAAAAAATTCAGAAAAATCCGGGCCTTCAGGAATTGCAGTTTCGAAGAAATCGGCCCATAATTAAGGGAGTTATTAACGAACAAAACTGTTTTAATTACTGCGAAAGAATTTCACGTGGAAAGTATTCGGCGCATGCCCAGAAGAGCTCAATCCTCATCTTCCGCAAAAAGAAGAAGGAAAGATCGCTTCTGCCGGTTTCGTTTTACGACTTTCTAAACTCACCGACGGCGAACCGACTGAAATACGAAAAAACTGTCCACATATTCTCAAAGAACGTACTTTTACGTCTCTAACAATCCGGTCGGTTCGAAAAAATTTCGATATTAACCATCTCAAAAAAAATCAAAAACGTCGAATTCGTGTTTTGAATTTTCTCCCTTTGTCCGAACCTCGCATCCGCCGGACTAAGAAAGATTCGGATAAACGGATTTCACCAAATAAAAGATCGGCCTTTGTCCTCTCCAATACCACCTTCCATTAAAAAAATACGTCAGTTAACCCTTCGAAAACGTATATTTTCCGTACACCGTTTCGCGATTTCGGCAATTTTGACTATTTTGAAAAATTCGCAGCGGCGGTTCTAAACGAGTCAGGGAAAACTAAAAATACCAGGCGAAATCTGCATTCTTTATCCTTTCGAAATATGCGATCATTTTTGAAAAATACAAATATTAACCCTTCGAAAAAAATTCGCGCGCAGACTCACTTTTGCGAATTCCGATTCTCTGCAATTTTTTAAATCGCGCTTCGGCTCTCTGAAAGAACAAAAAAACAAACAAACACACTCAAGTACATTTCCGTTCTTTCGAGATTAATATAAAACCTTTAGTTTAAAAAAAATATTTCAGTTAACCCTTTCGAAATAGTTTTTTTCCGTAAGTCTCTTTCGGTTTTTCAGCGATTTCTGAAATGTTTAAAAATTTAATTCTGGGCTTCTAAACAAGATACGAAAAAAATAAAAATACCGAGCCTAATCTACGTTTATTTTCCTTTTAAAATCAGGTACCAGTTTTGAAATATTTGTTATTTAACCCTTCTAAAAAAATGGTTTCCGAAACTCACTCACGTGAATTTTCGTTTTTCGGCCCATGTTTAAAAATCCGCATCGACTCGGAAAATGTGAATAGAGACAAATAAAATACACCAGATCATAGCTACGGTCTTCTTCTTCGAAACATATATTTCAGTTTTAAAATATACGTACATTAACCCTTTAGAAACCGATCGTTCCCGTCCGTCACTTTCGTGTTTCCTCTAATTTGTCAATGTATACCCTCCCGCCGCAGCAATTTTTTGTCGAATCATACAAATTCCGAGATAAGAGGCTAAAAGTGCATACATTCAGCTATAGAAAGACACCTTCGACTTTAAGAAATTCGACTATTAACAATTTCAAAAAAAGTTCTTTTGTGAAACCCGTTTCTATAAATAAGCGTTTTTCGGCGCAAGCACAGATTAGTCAAAGTGTAGTAAGTGACTTTGCTTTGGAAGTAATTATCTAATTTATTAACGATTTTATTGAAAAAATCGTTGTTCATTTTGCGTACAGAATTGAATGGGCTTTCCGAATATATGATTTATTTTGAAAAATAATTATATTTTCTTAGTTAAAATTCTATTCTACTAGGATATTTGTATTCAGACGCAGCCCATGGCACTCCAAATACTTAATACTTGCTTTGTTTACTTTTTTCGAAAGCTCCAAAAGATATCAAAATAAATTTTTTATATATCGGATTCTATATAGTTTGTTGAACTCCCGGTTTATGATTCAACTCAGGAACATTTATTTATTTTTAAAAAAATTTAGAATTTTTTAAATAATGGTCATTTTTGTATAGAAAAAAAAAGCTAAGGAATTTGCTATTTCTTTTCAACATATCTCCCTTCTTATGGGTCCCATCGCGACCTGGTTTGGGTCATTCGACTCGACATAGATAGAGCTTACCGAATTTAGTTCCGAGTTTCACCACCAGGGTCAGCTTTCCTATCTCTGTTTCTATGGGACGGATCACGACGGGTTATAGCTTATTCGACTCGACACCGATAGAGCTTACTAGAGATTATCGATTTTATTTCCGCATTTCACCACTAGGGGCGCTTTCCGAACTCTGTTTCTATGGGGCGGATCACGACGGGGTATGGCTCATTCGACTCGACATCGATAGCTTTTCGAGATTTTACAAGATTAGAGGTTTTACAATTAGGGGCCCGCTGGCGGGCGAAGCCAGCTAGTCTGTAATTATTAATGTTCGAAAACGACGCCTGTCTGTCTGCCTATTTTGTCTGTAACTCTAAAAACTTTTCTCACAGACGGAGTAGAGAGGCACTAAAGGTATCAAAATACGCAGAAAAATTCGAGAATTCTGTTCTTTCAGGTTTCGAAAAAATCCGCTGGTAATTAGGAAATATATTAATTAAAAACAATAAAAGCTCATTAAAAATTGCACGAAAAGAACAATTTTTATCCAATCCGCAGCTACATGTGTTTGATAAAAATGATTTCCAAGCAAGGAAGAGACAAAGTGTCTGCCGATAAAAATACGAAAGTAGGGTTTTAAAATGGGCTTGCAAATTATAAGATCTAATTTACCTAAAGTTTTGAAAATAACACCGCGTCAATCATCTCTCTTTCCACATTAAAAGATTGTAAAAATTAAGGAAATCCATCCATTAGAACCAAAGATATTAATTATTATTTCATTAATTTACTGCATAAAAATTATTCCTTTTAACGCGCTGTTTCAGAGCCAGACATTGGGACGTCTAGAAGGATGAAAGATATGAAACCAGTTTAAGTGGGGTTATTATAGGCTATATAAAATTATTAAAAATATTGAATTTAAGTATTTGAAAATTATGTATCCCTATGTAATATGAAATGACGACTCCAAAAAAGTAATTTTCGTAAAAATCGGATTATAATTCCCTAAGATATCAATTAAAAAATCATTATTCAAAAAGAAAATTAATTTTTTGGAAGTCAACACAACAGTTGTCTTTCACTGCACATGTTTTGAAGATTTCAGTGGAAGAATAGTAGACATCGTGACGTTTTCTGAAAAAAAGAGATAAAATTGATAAAATAATGCTTTTGAAAAGGATTGTTGTTTTTATAGGCGATATAAAATTTCTTAAAATATCGGATTTTCGAATCTGAAATACATACATCCTTGCTCAGAGTTGGCTGACATTTCAGGGATTCAAAAAATGTTTGAATTCGGACCATAATTTTTGATTATAGCAAAATTCCGATTTTTGTATAGGAAAAAAAAAAGAAAGAAAAGGCTAAGGAATCTGCTATTTCTTTTCCAAATACCTCCCGTCGGAGGAAGGTAGGTGAACCTTTAACATAATTTTTTTACTATAAAGCATTTACCATTTAAATTTAAAAAATGTATTTGAAGTGATACTTCACCTGTCTCTTGTTAGGCATCAATTAAAACAAGAGTTACGATCCATGCAGTTTTCGAAAAGGTGGCACAAATAAATAAATAAATGCCTGGAGATATTTAGCATTAATAGTTATCGAATAAAAGTATAGCTACCACATTTTACTCTTTTTTCTTACCTTTTAAAATTTAATAGTAAACTTTTCCTTATTCAATTGCCGAAATCTGTTAATAAATATAGCAAAAGTATGTCAGAAATTTTAGTGCCCTTACAAAAGCGTAAAAATCGCTATATGTGTAAAATTATTTAACATTTAACTGAATATTTTTAATTGCAATAATTCAGCTATAGTTTTTTTTTGGTAAATTTCATTAATTTTTAAAATAAAAGACAGATGTATTGTTCTTTTTCATACTGTACTTTTTAAAAGAAGCATTTGCCAAATTGAATAGGAGTTGAAATTGAAAAGAATTGAGAAGTAAATAGAAAAAGGAACAAATCAATTGAAAAAGAAAATATTATTATATTAGCAAGGCGAAAATAGTTTAACTTAAATATATGTGGTCCTAAAAATAATGCAAAATCTGTAAAAACCGCGCATGTAGAATCTGTACCTACCGGGAAAAGGGATATAGACAGGTGTCTCCCTAAAGCTGCAATCCTATCAAAAGCAATATGAGATTTTACGTCATAAAATGTTTTTTTAAGTGGAAACTGTCGAAAACGCGCCGTGTAATATTTTACCTATCATAAATTCGTCCGTGACAAACTTACTGCTATTTGTATCTCCAGCGATAGATATCAGCAAGAATTGCACCCATTAAAGCGTTCAAAGAACACTTGTTCTTTGTTCTTGGACAGTACCCAACTTTTTAAAGTATTTATAAACGGTTACACGTCAAATATTTTGCGTGGTACTTACATTTAGGTGTTCTATTCCGTCTTCAAAATAATCCTATGTCCAGAGTGAATAAATCACTCGAAGAAAGCGATAGACAATAGCATATATTTCAAATCGTATGACAGTACGTGTGATTGAAACTTTAGAAAGTATAATTGTATGGTATGCCTTTTCCATCGGGCTTGTTTTAACACTAGAACGACCGGAAAATTTACCCAAGTTTTATAAAACTAACTCACACCAGAATTTTTATTTAAAACTATTTAACTTATCCATTTAACATATTTCTTACAGTTTTATATTTAATTTATTTTAAAAAGAAATTTCTGGTTTGAATCGGAATATATTCATTTGGTAGCGGTCAAAATGACCGCTCATGGTCGTTGTAGTGTTAAAAAAGTATTATGTAGCTCTAATTTTAGAAGTTGATAATAAAAATGAAAAAATAACTGCTAAATTTGCAATAAAGAACAGAAATAATGGGACTTTTATTGGCCGAATGCAGATGATGTTGCAATTATTACTGAGGATCCAGTAATGATGATTCTCAATCACCCAACTTTAAGTAGACGCTGCCATTTAGTGTTTCCAATTTCTTTTTAACTTACAGCGTTTTCTAATGAACACTGTCGCTTCATTAAATTATTAGAGCTGTCAATAAGATTAGAAGCAATTCATTGCACGACAGATTATTTGGCCAACTTTGCAGTGAAAATGAAGAAAATTACATTCGCCTGTGGCTGAACACAGATATTCATTGGCTCTCAGAAAGGTATCTGTCTGAATCGTTTTTCAATCTATTTCAATCAGTAGTGGACCATAGATTAACATACATGGACACTATCATAGAGCTTAATGGAAATGCGATGAAGATCGCAGTGCCTGTAGTGCAGGGGTGTCAAACTGTGGCCTGCCGGATACTACTAAAATTTTATAGTAAATTATTGCTTAACTAATCATTGAATTTCTGCGATTCAACAAGTCGACTATTTCTTTTAAATTTTAGTGATATCATGCGGGCTACAGTTGGACACCCCTGCTGTAGTACAAGGGGGAAGAAACGTCTCATATACGGCATATTTCTGCTTTTGAAGTCTGCCAACGCTCCAATGGTCAATTTTAAATTAATAGTCTGCAAGGAAGAGAAAAGAATATTAAAAACATAAAGCATCAACATATTTCATACACATAGGTAAATTTTGGAAGATTGTTAGTTTCTGCCCCTTGTTATGATTTTTTTAATGTTACATTACGTTTTCAACTTTGTATGAAAAGTGACAAACGAAAGTTTTTAATTCATGATTTGCATGCAGACAAGATTTTGACTGACATATAAAATGTTTAGACATAACAAATATGTTCGGAAAATAATTGTTGTTTCAATAATAATAAAATAAAGAATAAAAATGAATTCGTTTAAAAAAATTAACCAACGCTCCAATGGTCAATTTTAAATTAATAGTCTGCAAGGAAGAGAAAAGAATATTAAAAACATAAAGCATCAACATATTTCATACACATAGGTAAATTTTGGAAGATTGTTAGTTTCTGCCCCTTGTTACTAATGACTCTAGTATTCCTGCCATTACAGATTTTGCTGTAACTGTCTAATCATGTATGTTAATCTATGTACTGGAAAAATTGTGCAAAAACTTGGATTACACCCAAAAATGACATCGCTTATTTGATAGACCTGTATAGAATATTTAATGAATTCAATTTACAATTAAAAGAAGATGTGTTGAATTTAATTAAAACAAAAAAAAGGTCATAGCTACTTTTGTGGGAAAACTTCTTCTGTTGAAACGAAATCTAGGTAGAGGTGAATACATCCCCTTTCCCACATTATCAGCAGTCTGCAAAACAGGAAGTTTACTTACTTACTACCAACACTTGGACGTTCTTCATGCTGATTTTACGCAGCGATTCTAAGATATTTTAAACATCTATATACCGAGTTGGGTATATAGTTGAGTATCTTATCGCAAATGCAGATACAGCAGAATAATCAAATTTGAAAGAGGAACACACAGAACTCACAACTAACGAAGAACTAAAATTAAAATTCAGAAATGGATTAAAAAATCAATATCAAATATCTACTCTGGATTGTGGGCAAGAGTACATAACTTTTAAATTGCTCTTCCTTTATCGCATTCGGCTGATCGTGGGTTCAGTGCAGTAGATATTTACTGTCTAAGGAAAACAGCAGACTGCACATCGCTGAACGTAGCAATTTGTAAAGCCTTTCCGGCACAGACAAATTCTGTTCGTAAAATGAGAAATTACTGACTGACACCGGAATTTCCAAACGACTTTTTTAGAAAATAAGAATTCCTTATTTTAAGCTTTTAATGTAGAAACAAAGTTTTATTAAAATATTCTTGGTGCCCAATGCAAGTTTGGAATTAAATTTTGTTGTGCCCGGACTGGGACCACTGTGCCGGAAAGGGTTAACGAAATTGAAACCCGACTTTAACAAATACTTAAAACTCCACCAGTCTCAACCATCTTATTAAACTTTTATTTCTTATTGATTTTGTGTTCAGTTTTAAATTTTTAATAAACATTTTTTAACTACGTTTGATGGTCATTTTACCGTAATTTCCGGCGTATAATCCGCAGCTCAAAGAGTCGTTTATCGACCCAGAAATATTATTTTATAAAATGTAACTTAAAAGATCGCTGTAAATATTTAACTACAATTATTGAATAAAATTTCTGGGTCGAAAAACGACTCTTTGAGCTGCGGATAATACGCCGGAAATTACGGTAATTAATTTCTACTTTATAATTCTTAATAGATAGACAGATAAAATAGGTATATAGAATATGCAACAATATTTAATATTTGGTATAAATAGCTATTATGGAAGAGGGGGGGACGTTGAAGTTTTGTTTTACTTGTAAAGGGGGAGGTGGTCCAGAAAAGTTTGAGATCCTATGGTCTAACGAAGCGCCATCACCCTATCCAAAACTTTTAAATACGTCTATCTCATAATTGTGTCGTTTTAACTGGTTGACACAGTGGAAAACTAAGCGATTGGAGGGGAGCATCCTTTTCACCGAAAGGCTGCTTCAGTTTTTATAATTATGTTTTTGTGAGAATGAGATCCGTCTGATGATTCCTTCAAGCGTCATAAAGTATCACATTTTAAAGCGTCAATAAAAACTGAAAAAAAAATTAAAAAATGACAATTTGTGTAAAATCCCTTATTTTCCAGCTAGTATCGGAAAGAAATTCGAATTCAGCTTAGTATATCGCCGATACCGTTCAGAATTTCACGATATTCAACTGGAATTTCTGTACGAGTTGCCTTATATAGATGGTTCTAAATTATGCAATAAGAAAAAAAAGAAAGAAAAAATTTGTAACGTTTTTGCATACTCAGTTAAAACGTATTTTACACAAATGCTCAAATTTCATCGAATATTTAATTAATTTATATCCTACTCTACAGCATTTATCAGTGTTCCTGACAGTGACGTTAAGATTGGTTGAAAAAACCACATGCTAAAAACATGCGAAAATTTCTTGAGCTGGTTAAAGAAACTTACAAAATACGAGCACGTAGGATTGAAGTTACGAATGTTACTCTACGTATTGTGGATTTGTTGAGCGTAAATAACCTTCATACTCCTACACGAAAGATTAATATCTCTAAAGATTAACAAAACAGTTTGAGAAATATTTTCTAAAAATTAAAAAACTCATCTTTTTGTAACTTAATGAAACGATATTACTAATGAAACGTTTCTCAGTTTCTATTCTTATATTTTTGCCTATGTCGAATTTAATCTTTCCAAAGACGGTTTATTTAAATGAAATTAAATTTAATATTTTTCTATTAATCATTTCTCCTCACGTTATCACTATTGATGACATTAGAAAGCTTTTGATCCCGCGTAACTCAGGATAATAACCGCTGGTTTAAAAAACCGTCGAATACAAAACGGACCTTATAAAGATTCATCAGAAATGGGAAAAAACACTCTCAGCGCCATCTTCTAGAAATAACGGTTAGAGACAATAGAGGAGAAATGCGTCACCCATAATGAATGATTATGGCGAAAACAACACGGTTATATACAACGCACTTTAAAACAACACGCCGCCATATATCAGGGTTCGTTCGCTTCTACCACAATTTTTTTAAAGAATGTTTCACCTTATCAAGGTGCCTACACCCCTTCGAATTTCTAAGTAGTTGGGCACCACTTTTTCATATTCCAAAGTTGCTATTTAAAACTTAAATAGCAGAAATTGTAGACGTCTAGTTTAATTGCAGGATTTGTGATACTTTTTTGCATTTAAATAAGGAGAAAAAAATTATATTAACAAATTGTGGTAAAAGCGTACGAACCCTTTATATGCATTATAAGGAAATGATTATTCATGTTGATTACTGTTTGTCGTCATGTCTGCATCACCTGTACTGATGTGTTAATATGTAACTTGTGTGCGTCATTAGATATTTTTAACACTTAACAGACGAGTTGATTTTTCTCTGTTTTTCTCGGTTTCTGGCCATTTTAAACAGACCTGCCCCACCTATGGTCGTTATTCTTGCATGTTATAGTATTTAACAAAACGATTTTCTCTGTTACTGTTTATATTATAAATGTATATAATAATTCTATTGTTTCTAATCGAAGTATTTGTACTCTAATTGTAAAAATACGAATTTTGAGTAATTTTTTTGAGAAATAATTTAACACACAAAATGCAAAAGTACCGTTCGTGGGCAAAATTACATATATCCGGATAACACCTGTTTCCACATAATTGTACGTGTCCCGTCCTAGAAAGTTAGAATGGAAAAGCGTAAATTTACGTGACCAGTCCGTTAAGTGCTTAAGTCATGAACGACGCATAATGACTACAGCATCTACGCACAACCCGAATCTCAAGTTTTCTCTCTTTTAATTTCTCTTCACTAATATTCCAAAAAAGCAACACATATATCTCTGATTAATGTAACATTTCGTTTTCACATTTTCGTAAGAATAAGTTTTATTTTATGTAATTATGAAATTTCTACCATTAAATAAAGTAAAATTTAGTATTCGGACTTTCTGGTATAAATTCGGATTTTGTTAATAAAAAAGGAGACCAAACTGGCAACCCTGCATCGTAATATATTTTTTTTAAATATTTACTAATGTGATTATTTTTCAGTGGTACGATTTCTCAGTGGAAAGATTTCCAGTTCAAAATAAAGTACCACTGACCTAAACCCAATAGAAAACCAGTGGGGCTATTTGTCTTTATGTAGCCAAGCATACGAAAACAAAAAACAGTATCATTCGGCATATGGATTGGCACACACTAATATGAAGAAATGGGGTAATACTTCGGAATCTTTCCAGAAAAATTTATTTAACTCTATGCCAATTTTGTGCGTTTCAAGTTACTCAAGAGTGTGGGGCAACATCATCTTACTAAATTTCCAAACATTTCTTTCCGCTCAAGTGGTCTTATAATTTGGTAACATTGTAATTTGGCGCTTTTTTGTAATTTTGCTATGCTATTTTTTTATATATGAATATCTTACATGAATGTTGCTACATTTTACTGAAAACTCCATGTACTGACATGGAGTGCTCCTGGTTATTTTGATAAACATATTTCACTAATTAAGTAAATAGCAACAAGTTCCGTGGTCCTGTGCTTTTGTAACAGACATTAAGCTCCAGAGGATGGATATACTTTTAGTTCAGACGTTGTTCTGTTCAGACGCGCAACAAAAAACAAGCTGTTTCTAATTGTTTATGAAATAAGCTGTTAAATTTAAAAAGTTGAATTAACTTGATTAACATAAAAAATTCATCGTCCAAACGTGGCAACACAGAGATAATGTAGAAGGTAAGTTAAGATATACTTTATACGTCACTTTTGCTGAAAGAGCTATGAAACGGTACGTAATCAGTGCCTGGTTACCTGAGGGGCAAACTTCCACGAGTAAAAACAAATAGAAATTTTTTCCTCATTTTAGGCAGAAATATAGCATGAATAAGTTGTTTAACTCCTTCGTGACGAACGTGACATTTAAAGGGCTTAGAATCATTAATTTTTCCTTCTATTAATTTTACGACAAAATTTTTACTTGTTTAATTAAAAGCCAATTTAATTCGCCAAACATATTTATTTTAAAGACTCTGATAAAAGGTTAAAAAACGTAGAAATTTGTACCGCGGATAATCAGTACCTGTGCGTAATCTGTTCAAATTATGATTTATGATACAGTTGAACAAGCTAGGCTGATTGAACCAAAGCTTGAATTTTAGGCTGAATAATTTATTCTGGGCAAAACTGAATAATGGCTATGAATCAACATAGATTTCCACTTTAACAGTTTTTCGTTACGACTAAAATATAATAGAAAATTTTTGTCATGTTTAATCGTAAGATTTTGGCAATTTAAAAGGAAAAAAATTGCAATTAAATTTCAATAATGAGAGAAAACGATACAAGTTGGCAGTTATGTGTCAAAAAAGAAAGGATGAATGAAATCAAATAATATTCGAAATGATTAAATGTTTCGAGTGCAATCATTGTTGTCAAATGCAGCAGATTTTTTATTTATAAATTCTGAATTCAGACCAAAAAATTCTGATTAGTATTCTATTTTATTTACAGATGCTCTACAATTATTTTACTTTCGTTATTTCTTCGCTATTCTTAAATTTCATTCGGGAGTTTTATAACTACAGCTATGCCTCCATTCATTAACATTACTTCTCATTAAAAAGAATGGATGTAAAGCTGATTCAACTCGCAAGTTTCTGAAAGCTGTTCACACTACCAGTATAAACAGTAAAAATAATCACTCAAAATGTTCGTCTTGAACCGTAGCACGTTGTTGTAAACTAAGATATTTGGGTGTTAAAACTACGGGGTAGACTGTGTTCTGACCTTAGTCAGACAAGTTTGATTCACTATTAAATTTTCGAAAATTTCTGAATACAAAATCCACCACAGCAAACACACGCCATTTTGCACAATGAAATACATAGTTATGAATCTCGAGAACTACTGGTTGCAATGCTAAGCACTTGAAAAATTGACTACCCTGTTCAACGAGTGATAGTGAAATTGCGAAGAAGGATAAAATCACTGAACAATGTCATGATTTACAACATATAAAATTGTAAAAAAGAAACAAAAGAAAAGAAAGAAAGAAACATGGAATTATTTGCAAAATGACTTACTAATTTCTTTTAAATTTAAATAAGGGTTTGAAATGTTTCAATTTATTATTATAGTAATCAGCATTCGTCAAAGAAGACAGGCGAAAAAGTACCTCGACCCAGGACCTGATTACCGACGGGGCACACTTCCACCAGTAAAATTTAATTGAAATTTCCCTCTTATGTGAACGCCCTATTCATATAAAATTACTGCCATGGACAAGAAAAAAATTCTATTCTTTTTTACTGGTGGAAGTGTGCTCCGTTGGTAATCAGGCCCTGCGTCGACCTATTACCCTGTGATACTAAAAGAGAAAGATTCTATTGCTTTTCAATAACAAAAAAGTTTTCTCAATGCATTATAGCAACACCTCTCATTCAAATATTTTTTTTTAAAAATCAGTATAACGCCGTTCTAATTAATTTACTGAATTTTTTTTTTCATTATTTTAAAAATAAGACATTTCTTAAATGCTTTTATATTTCTTTAGGTAAGAAACATACCTTTGTTTTTGAAAAAAAAATCAAAAATAATGTTTAAAAAATATATATATATTATTATTTTTAATGAGATATTTTTTTTAATAGTTTGCGTTACGTATCATTATAAAGACTATATAATGATGTTTAAATAAGACGTAAATGCGATTTCTGGCACATCATTGCTTACAAAAATATGTAAAAGTTTATTCATGACACTAGAGCTAAATTTGCCGATTTTTTAAAATTTTGATAGAAATAAACATGATGCGAACACATCATAATATGAATCATTACATAACATTTTTGCACTAGCTTAATAATGAGTCATATCGAAATTTCATTGTTAGGCAATTCTAAACATTGTTGATATTCTAACAATACTGTGAAATACAAAATTTACATTCAATCTTAATTGTTGAACTCACAAAAATATAAAATGATTTTGCAACAATGGTTTAGAAACAATGTATAACAATAAAAGTTGAAACATAGTCAATGAGATTAAAATTTGACTGCTTTTTATTGCTAACATTTAACGTATGCAAATAATAATTCTGTCGATGTATTTTTTATATTCTCACTGAATATTATTGTCTATCGAATTGATTTTTGATAGAATATTTTCAAAATATAATCTTAAAAACAAATATATAATGTCTCGAAAAGAGCTGAAAAAAGCTGTAATTCGTTACCTTAAAGAAAGAAATTACACGTTCCTTCGGGATCTAGGAGAAGGCGGATTCGCCGATGTTATTGCTGTTCGCACACCAGATAAACTGGACGAAGCAATTAAAATCATACCAAAAAGCAAAATATCGCCAATCGAAGATCAATTTTGGCCTAAATTCCTGCATCCCAATTTACTACCAGTTCATAAAATTATGGAAATAGAAGAGCTCGATGTGAAACTCTATTTTATGCCCATCGTGCCAAAAGCATTAGATGACATGGTTCACAGCAAAGAATTTAAAAATGATCCGAATAGTTTTAACAGGATCAAAAAGTGGCTTATCCAGATACTGTCTGCAATAGAGCATCTTCACGACAGAGGATTATGTCATATGGACATTAAAACAGACAACGTGTTAATCGACAATGAAGATAATGCATTGTTGGCTGATTTTTCTGGATTAAATTTTACCAAGACTCCTCTAAATAGGTAAGTTTGAAACTCTTTCAGATACTATATTCCATCCCCGATGACAGATTCAAGGTATATTAAAGCATAGGAACACAAGGTCCAGGATTTAAAATAAGTTGACCTACAAATAAAGTTTAAAAATTCAGTAGATCTTCAGATTTGACATAGATTTATGTTGTAATATATCAGAAATCAATTAGATGTTATTGTTCGTTTAGATTCATTGAGTGGTAACAATTTAAAATAATCCTGTATTGGGAGCAATATTAAGTAAATTTGTTAAAATAATCTAAAATCAAAGAAATAATTTATTTTTTATATTCAATATTTATTTATCGTTGAACTCGAAGTCCCGTTTACTGTGTTCATTAACATACAAATATCCTGCTAATGCGTATTTGTACTTTAAAATTAAATGTTAATGTTTCGATTTTAAAGAAACATTGGTCAGATCTATAAACTGTATACAATAATTTAATTTTCAATGTGGCATTAAAATTCTTATTTAAATTTACATTTAAATTTATGTATGAGGTACATGCATGAAAATTCTTTGATCTTAATAACTTTGCATAAGCATGAGTCTCGCGTTGAGTCTCTTTTGTGTTTGTGGCCATAGACCGAAAAAGTCATAGTTCCGCCGTGGTTGTATATATAAATGTACATTGTACATCTATTTACTATGAAATAAGATGCCCCTTATATTTCTTTTATGTAGCCTTTCTGATCTTTAAGAAAAATTCTAATTAACTAAATATTTTAAGTCTTCATTTATCTAAGTTTTTATCTTCCAAGTCTTCGTGAGTTCATATCGCTCACCCTCAATAAAAGTGACACACCTCCAAAAAATAATTTTTTGTATTATTCCACTAACATGTCTGACTACGGTGGTCCTGCTACGTTAAAAGTGTCATAAATTTAGATATTTGAAAGACGGCTATATTACGCTATTTGCAAATCTGAAACCGTAAATGCGTCGAGGAGTGGGGTAAATTTACTAGATAATCTCTATCTCTTCTACTTTTTCATTGTTATGGTTTTAACTCTTTTACAACTACATGCAGAGTTCAGTGCTGCAGTTTTATGTTACAATAAAAAATAAACGATTCAAATCTATTTTTGTCTCTCCTGTGAGATATAATATTTTTGAGTTGTGTCACTTTTCTTTAAGGGCGATCGATATTTTCAGACGAAATATCTTAAAACAGAGTTCGTATGTTTCTACCATAATTTTTTAATAGAAATTTTCCACCTAATACTTTTGAAATTTTTCTACAGAAAATTTCTCACGCCTTGTATTTATAATAACCAATTTTTTAATTGCTTAATAGGCGTATAGCCAACATAGTGAAAAAGTTCCCAAGCCGGTATTCGAACCCGGGTCATCAGTATAGAGCACTGAAATTATACCAACTGATCCACTTGGGAACTATACTCAGCCGATACTCAGGTTGGTGGCTCACGGAAAATATTCCACCATGTGCTGCGTTTGTAGCCTTGCCAACATGTTATAGTGAGAAAGTTCCAGAATTTTTCCAGTTAATATTTAATTAGCAGAAATTGGAGACGCTTCGTTTAATTGCAGGATTTGTAATACTTTTCTGAATTTAAATAAGGCGAACAATTCTATCAAAAAATTGCGGTAACAGCTCTCGAACCCTGTATAAGAAATTACTTAAGTTACTAAAAGCTTTTTTCAGTATGAAGTTATTTGTGATAATTTTAGATTCTGCATAGTATTAATTCCGTTCAAAGTACAATAGCGGTAAAATAGGGATTAATTTAATTCCATCGGTAAACGTTAAAATAGAAATAGTATGACAGCAAATTAGTTTGTAGAGAGTTGTATGAGCTAAACGATTTGCGTTAATAAACATAAGCTTTGAGACGTAAGTAAGTTGGATTTATCATAAAAAATGTAAATTTCTAATGTAAGATTTATAGGCTTTAATAATAATGAGAATTGATTGCATCTTTACACGTTAAATGATGGAAGTTGTAATTTTCCAACTAGACGAAAAAAGTCCGAATCAGGATTCGAACCTGGTATATCTTGGCTGAAGCTGCCCTGCTGTGCCAACTGAGCCATCCCGGTCAAATCTGGAGGACCTAATTAATCCAGTTATCCTTATTGATCATAGCATCTGCTCTGATATCTGAATCAGCCTGCGACTTATTCTATTGCGCTGATTCAGATATCAGACCAGATGCTATGATCAGAGCAGGGCAGCTTCAGCCAAACTATTCCAGGTTCGAATCCTGGCTCGGACATTTTTCGTCCAGATTGAAAATTACAATTCATATGATTTCCTTACCAATTTGAATAATTGTGTTTAAATTAATCTACCTTAAATGATGCTCTGAAAATGATCTATAATCAGTAAAAGAAAATTTTACTGAAAGAAATTCGTGGGGCTTAGTTAAAAGTATAAAAGTTCTAATATTTTACGCCCCACCAGTGGCTGAGATGTTCTGCTCTCGAAGCTGGGAGACCGGAAGTGCTGGGTTCGATCCCAATATCGCCCGTCGGCCTAATCGTTCGGAGTTTTCGTGGTTTCTTCGAGCCGTGGATTTATCCATGCTTAAATACGGGTTATGTTCCCTTAGAAAGACCCCCACGAAGGGCACCGCCCCCGGGCCTATATCCCAATTGTAGATAATTGGCCGTCAATAATCAACCCAACTCAACCCTAATATTTTACCAAAAAAATTATGGATCTTTTCATTAGACGTTATATATTGTACGTGAGTGTGAGCGAATGGCATGCAAAATTTCATCACAACGAAAAAGTTAACCAGCATCGGGTGTCGTCTTACATTTGAAGAGGAAATCTTACGATTTTGTTTTGTACATATTATAAAGATTTTTTAAAAATGTGTTTTCATTATTAACTATACAAAATATTATATATACATGTATATTAAAATTTCTTAAAAGACACATTTCAATATAATATTATATATATGTTTCTTCCCCTCACTATAAAATTCAAGTGTATATTAACAACAGATTATGAGAAGAGGTATATCGAAAATGACCTATTAACCATTATATGTATGGAATGTTCTAATACTTTCTTAAAATATTCCAAAATACTCCGAAATCAAAAGAAATGTATTAATATCAACATCTGCTCCAATTTGTTCATAGCTATAACGAAGTACCTATCCATTAGACAAAATTTCCATTTCTTCATAATGAACAGAGAAAAGTGTTTTCACTATGTTGGAAAAAATCTCAAATATGATACTCCAACCATTGGATATAACTTCCATTTCTTGCTGTAAGTATTTTTTTCTTGTAGTTTGTTTTTATTAAGCACTGACCCCGTGATAATAAAATGAAAAAAATCAAGTTTTTATTATTTTATATCTTTAACCCGATTTTGTATGAAATTATATTTTTAAATGAAAAATTCGCTAAAATATATCGATATTTAGGGATAAAAGTGCTCATTTTCTTGTTTTTTTTTTCTTTTCTTTACCCAGGGTTGTTTTACGGTTTTAAAAGGAAAAGTTATTTTTGTCCGAACTTTTTAAAATGTTTATTGGTGATATATGAAACTGTTTTACAGCCCGTATAAAAAATTTGTGAAAGAATATTGTTATCTAGTTGTAAAAGAAATGTTTTCTTCTCGCTTTTTTTGTTTGTTTGTTTTCGCGTCGGCTCCTTTAACATAGCAATAAAAAAATAGTCCTCATCCTCCGAACTCTCTGACATTTCAGTATAATATCTGGTTTATATCTGACATTTCAGTATTCATAAATATAACTGTATGTAAGCCTTCTTTAAAATTTGCGAACAAATATGCATATTTAATAGTGAAAACATGAGTTCTTAAAAAAAGGTTTAGCTTTCAACCTCAGAGTAAAAATAAATTATAAGGTCTATGCTTTCAATGCAATGGTACGGCTTCATCCGTTTCAATCAACCCTTTTCAATCCCCTTGCTAAACAGTTGAGGGTTGGGTTAATCTATCAGGTTTCCCGTTTCTGAGGGTAGAAGTCTTTAAAAAAACTTTGACGCTTCCGCAAAGAGACGATTTTCATGTGGATTTAACAGAATTCGCTTTTTGTCTTAAATATATAGATTGTTTTTATCAGAATTTCTATAAATTGAGCGGTTCTTTGGAGTTTGTTATATGAAGGGCTCGGGTGTAAAACAAAGTAACTGACGAAATTCAAGTTTCGAAATATTCAAGATTCAAGATTTCTATTAAAAAAAAAAAAAAAAAAACTATTGTGAAACCTTACTATTTACCAACCGATTAGTTAAGACTGGGCATTTAGTATACATTTGCTTAACACTTTTTGTCTCATTTTATTGGACTTATGGGCAAAGAGTATTCGTGATTTAAATTTAAATCTAAAACATATCTAAAATATATTTTTGAATATAACAGCATATATTGAGTTTTAAAAAAAGTACTTTTAAAAAGTTGTCAGAATGTAGTTAAACAACTTCACATGTAAAATGAGAAAAAATTAAAAAATGGCAATTGCCATGTTTCACACTTGAGATCTATATATGAAGACGCAATTGTAAATTTCACAGTAACATCATTTTTTAATAAAATGTAAAAAGTTTCATATTTTCATATTATCTAATGTAATAATCTATTTTTCTCTAGATATCGCTGTACATATACTTATCGTCCTCCAGAATCTTTCACGCTTGAGGGTATACGAGGCGAGCTATATGATATGTGGAGTTTTAGCATTCTAGCCTTGAATGTTTTCACTGATCATTATTACCTTAAGAAAAAGAATCAAATCACCGGAAAAGATGCTGGTTGGTGGTCTCAATTATGGCCAATACTCAAGAAAGCTCTCACGGTAAAATAATTTTATAATAATAATTTATGCCAGTTTAGTTTAAAATATTACAATAATAATTTAATTAATTTTTATATTCTTTCTCAAAAACAATTAAACATCGTTAGAAATACGTGCAAAAAATTTCAAATTAAGATGTTTATAATTATCGCAACAATTATGATAATGCTTGAAATACCTTCCTTGGGGATCATGAATTTTTTCAGATTGACGGGCTTTCGTTATAGAAAGATTTGGGTTTGACATGTTTTCTCTTGTAAGGTCAATGTTCTAAATATGATGACCCATAACTGATCCTAAGTTTATTTACCTGAACCTGCATGCAAGAATCGTATAAACGTGTCACATAATCAAACAACCACATCTCAGGAGAAAATCGCAAAACAAGTTATTGCATATTAAGAGATACTTCTAAGAGAATTTCACATCGGAATATGCATCGATAACTATCAAACTCCGAAAACACTTTGTACAACTAGGGTAAAAACAGGAAATTGAGAATGTCATTTTATTGTTTATCTTTAAATGTCAAATAATACCTCGGACCTCAGTGAATTGAAGATACTTTTCATCTACCGGAAGAGAAAGCCGAAAAAGACACTTTTTCAGTTATTATTTTCAGTTATTAAAATATTACTAGCATTTTCATACATAATTTCTGGTTATACACCTATATTGGTGACGAAATGGACCCATTGATTTCGAAGAGATCATCTTCAAATGTACTAGAGTCTATCTTAGGTGGTATTTTCATATATTAAATTAAATTAATATTTAAAAGCTAAAATTGAAAATAATTGAACAGTGTTAAATTTATAGTGTTATCATAGCTGCCAACTTTTACGTTTTTTCCCTACCATTAAAATTTGATAGTAAATTTTATCTTATTAAATCGACAAAATCGTGTGATTACATAAGGGCAAAACTTCTGTTAAATTTTAGTGGTATCAAAAAAGCGTAAAAGTTGGCAGCTGCGTCATTTTATATCCGAGTTTTATTTGGCTGAGTATTTAATTACGCATTTCAAATTATCAAAATAAGAAAATGCATGCGTATTTAAAATTTTAATCAAACATTTGGCGTAAAAATAGCGGTGTGTGTTTAAGCAGAGAATAAAGAAATGTAATTAATGTGTCTAGATTCCAATTATTGGGATAATGGGCAATATGCAAGTATCCTTTACCGATTTCCCCAGAAACTCAGGGCTGAAGGTAAATGTTTATAATGATTGTGTTTAGTTTAATAATAGTACATATATATATGTAATATTGTTATAGAATAAACGTGGATTATTTAATACAATTTAATTACTTTTCTTTACTGTTCTTTCTCGATGTGATTTCTAGCTAACAAAATACTTAAAGGCTTTTCGGAAATCAAAACAGGCTATTTACTGACACATTTATGATTTCATTTTGGTTCGCAAATACATAAAATTGGCAAGTGCTCTTACTCAGAAACTAAGTGATCTAGCAGTTTTCAGCTGAGGTGAAAAATGTTTCAGAAAAAGCTGTCAAAGTGGCTGTTCTGAAACAAATTCTCACACGTGGCATTGCAAGAATGGAAAAACTGTCAATCATAGTACAACAAATCAGTTATAACCAAAAATGTAACTCATTTACCAAGAAATGAAAACAATCTGTGCGATTACAGATCATTTCAATAATTGTGCCTGCAATTTTTATGCTTATGCGTTTAAAACTGAGTGAGAACGATTGAAGAAAATTCCCCGTTGGTGAGAAAATGAAAAAAATCTGTGCGATTACAGATCATTTCAATAATTGTCCCTGCAATTTTTATGCTTATACGTTTAAAACTGAGTGAGAACAATTGAAGAAAATTCTCCGTTGGTGAGAAAATGAAAAAAATCTGTGCGATTACAGATCATTTCAATAATTGTGCCTGCAATTTTTATGCTTATGCGTTTAAAACTGAGGGAGAACGATTGAAGAAAATTCCCCGTTGGTGAGCAAAGAAAATCATTATTATTTTTTTTAGAATCACCTTAATGAAGGGTCTAAACTGTACTAGAACTGTACTAGAAGATTTCGAATATTTTTAAGAACTGCGACCGACATCATGATAAGCTCGTATGAAATATACTATTATGTACTCAACTTTACATGGTCAAGTAAAAAGATATAATTTAGAATCGGACACTCCAGTTTATCCGATAAAGTGCTAATTGAAGAGTCTAATTATAATAATTGCATTTTGCATCTATGTAACTGTTGAGTATAAAAGGGAATTTTTCTCAAGTTCTTTTTTTTAGGGTTCCATACTTAAAAAGCGAAAGCGGTATCACTTGTGTGTGTCCGTCTGTCTGAGCACTTTTTTTCGTAAGCTATCGGACTTGGAGAGTGCAAACTTGGGAAATTTATAAAGACTTTTTACTTACATATGTTCAGATTATTAGCCATTCACAAGTATGTTTAGAAAAAAATAGGGGGCTAAATAAGTACTTGAAAAAAAAACGTTTTCTTTTTGTATATCATGAAAAGAGCTCATAATATCGAACTCCAAAATATATTTGTTTTAACCCTTTGGGTACTGATTTATTTGAAAAGAAAAAAAAAACATACAGAACAGACACATCAGAAATTTGGAATAGTGTTTTTTCTGTACTTGTTGACAGATATTCCCTGATTAAAAAGAAGCGAGAAGTATTGTTTGAATTTTCTGAATTTAAAAAAATCCGTCAAATGTATCCAAGGGGTTAATTTTAGGTATTATATTTTCAGAGATATCGCCTAAAACGCACTGCAAAAATATGTCACCCCCCTCCTCTCTTTCCGAATCTACTGAAACTAAAATTATGAAAAAAATAGGGGTAATAGGACTTTAGTTAAACCTTGCAGAAAAATTATAGCGATTTTCGTAGATAACTTTAAAAAAAAATTAAAAAAATGTATATTTTTATATATCGGGTACGGTATCGTTCGAAAGAGCTCGTAATATCGAACTCAGAAATATATTTTTTTAATTTGAGATGTTATATTTTCAGAGATATTGTCGAAAGTATAGTGGAAAAATATATCACCCCTCCCACCGATTTTCGAATCTATTGAAACTAAAATTATGAAAAAATTAGGGGTAGTGGTAGTTTATTAATTGAAAAATGGTAATTGATAAATTTAATGTACGGAACTCTTTGCGCGAGTTATATTCCCACTTCGCCGATTTATTTATTTTTGTTACAACATATTTCATATTTACTTATCTTATACATCTTAATTATTTTTTAAATTTATTTGTGAATGTCACGGATTTGATCTGTATATTAAATATTGAAAATGTAGTGTTGTTTTTGTTTTAAAAAATGCGCTAGATGTTTTGAAAACCTAATGAAATTTATTGTATGTTTACAGGAGTCTAAATTTCAAAAACTCATGAAAAAAGCTTTCCCTAAAGCGAAATTGTCTGCGAACGATATAAATCTTGCTCACCATTTTGTGGAATTCATCATGAAGATTAGACCGGAGTCCAGGCCTAGTGCATTCAGGGCAAAAAAACATCTTCTTCTGAAGACGATCTCAAATCCGTTTACGAAATATTATTATGATGCAATGAAGAAGTTGTCTGGTAGTTTTAATCCTTTCAACAAAGATCAAGAGGACTTTGATCATAAAGGTCAAGGAGATGTTACTTCTTCTAAAATGGGAGCAGTAAATAGCTCAATTGAACATTCTCAGTATAAAGGTATGTATCATGTATTTCTCCACTTTATGTTTTTTCCTATTTGGTGTGCAATAATTTTATCTCCAGAGCAATTAAAAAAGTGTAGCGGATTAACGTTAATCGTGATTTTTTGAAAATACGTTAAACGACTTGTGCAATCTTCATTTGTGTTTAGATTTGAGCTATGTTTTAGAATGTCTATTACAATTAATAAAAACTAAATTGGTATTTATAAGAGACTTGTGGAATATTTCCATCTTCGTTCGAATCACTTCTTTAAAATATTGGGTACTTTTCGGTTAGCCGGGCGCCAGTGATACATGTACATATATAAATACATATGTATATACATATATATGTACATACATATACTTTATAGAAATAATTATTCATCAGAGTTGGTCATAGATATGAAAATGGGAATTGTTGGTATTTCTCCATTATCCCGTCGGCCGCTTTCCATAAAAAAAAATATCGTCAAACTGTAACGCCAATGCCAATAAACAAATGAAAGAATGTTGCCATTAAAATCTAAATAAAATAAAATAAAATAAAAACAAGAAATTTGGAGAGGTTTTACAATATGTATGGAAAACAGAAGAAGGAAAATCTTGGTTATTTAATTATATACAGTATTTTAATTAACCTTCTCATCTGGTGGATAAGTGTTTGGGACGTCAGTTCATCGCAACATTTTTTTCAATGCGTATATTTTTTCAATATCATGAGGTAACTTTTTAATCACAAAATCATTATTTCAATCAACTAAATACTTAATATATCTGTAAAACATCACTAAAAATACAGATAAACGTTGAATTAAAAATCACTTGATGACATACCAAACACGTGTAATGCATCTGATGTCATGATCATGCATTTCTGGCGTGAAATGCTATCGTTTGGCGATAGTTTTTTTTATATAGAAAGTGGTCAATGGGATAATAGAGAAGTACTACCAAACTTTTCAGAACTGAAACACTGAACTCCAGTTTTTTCAACTTCGTGAAAGCTAAACGGTCATAACTGAAGAGAAATTATTTATTTAAAATTATAATTGTTTTTTACTACAAATATTGTTTTCAGAGCATGATTAAGTCTAGTATCTAATCTGAGTTGCTGTTAATCAATGTATGTTTTATTTTATGGTACTTACAGTTTATTTAATGTTACTTTAATGTACCTCCGGGGCATAAAAGTTTAAGCAATATTTTGAGGACTTTGTAGAAAATTAAAAAACAAAATGAAATAGAAATTATTTGTTTGTTTTTTTTTGTAATCCGAGAGTTAAATCTAAATAAACTGTAGATATAAGTTTAGGGATATATTTAAATCTTATTTAGCGTTAAAATTTAAAAAGATAATTTACAAATTTTTTATTTCAGCTTACAAAAAGCAACATTCATTGCATCAGCCAACACATTTATAGAATAAAATACAAAATATTTTTTATCCAAAAAAATGTGTGTTGGAAGAACGTAAAAAATAGATTCCACAAGTTACTTTTCCGGAGTGTGTTTCTAATTTTCAATTCTAAAAGTTTATGATATTAATTAATTGAGTGTAATGGGAGTTACACTTTAATTAGCCTTAACACCTTCACGACTTCTGTATCTTCTTTTAATTCTCGGATGCTACATTCTCCAAATAGTAATCTTCGCCTTATTTAAACACTGAAAAACGGAGGGTAGGAAAGGCAAAACTTACTGATAAAAAATAGTAGTGTTTAATTTCAATAATTTTCCTCATATATGCATAGCTGCCAAATTTTGTATATTTTTAAATACTATTTTTGAAAAGAAAAGTTATTGTACATGTACCACTCCACACATCCTCCACTGTACCACAGTTATGGTATATGTACCACTCCAAATGAAAGGATTAATAATATTTATCCTACATACGCATTGTCGATTTATCAGTCGTTTTGTTATTGTTTAGATCATGATGTGATTATTGCGCTTAGTATTTTAAGTGACATGCAAAAAGGTACAATATATTTTCTTTCTTCCAGATATTCCTAAAACGAGGAATGATGGCAAAAATGTGAAAAACTGGTTCTGGAGAAAGATAAACAGGATCTTCAAATAAATCAACATATCAATTCCTGAATGTGAATTTTATTGATTGTGACCACGCAGTAACCAACTCTTTTGACAAAGACAATGATTCACTCATGCACACCATGGACAGAGACAATTCTTCAAACTCGTGGACAGAGTTATTCAAATCAATGTGTGATTCGCGTACAGAGACATTACTGTCGCGCTATAACACTGATTTGTGATTGCAAATTTCCTTATTGTGTCAAGCTCAGCTTTGAACACTTGATTGTGACTAAAGTCTGCATAAACTGTTTTGCAACTTATTTTACTCCTTACTTTGTGATTAAAGCATAGAAACTTTACTATAGCTTTCAACCTATGATTTTGACAATTTAACCATTATTGTGACTAATGTGTGCAGAGACTTTACTGCAACATATATTTTCTCTCAAATTGTGATTGAAGCGCAGGAACTCTACTGTTGCTTATTATTTACCCATGAATGGTGACATCTGATTGCCTATTTGAGACACTAATCTCATAAACTGTAAAAGAAGCTTGTGATTTTGTTCCTTATGTTCTTACAAAGAAATTTCACTAATAAAGATGGTTACTGCGATCATTACTGATTGCGTATTTTATTGAAATCTATAAAATAATCAGAGTATGAAACATATATTTGTAATGTTAATATTTAAGATCTATATCACAGAGAACTAATGTACACATTTTCAGCAATTATTAACAATTATAATTTTACAATTATATATTTATTCCTGTTAATGGTAAGTGCTTTTTTGGTAATGCATATTCAACAGTGTTTTTTTTTAATAATTTCATTAGTTGTAAAATATTTTAAATTGGTTAAAAAAACACCTAGCAGTTTAAACACATTTAGCTCAGTTATAGTAAAAGATATGATATCAAAATTATGTTTCAACCAGTATTAAATTGGATGCTGAAAAACAAAATGTACATGTTTTTAAAGTTTTTCATAATTTATCGATTAAATTTAATCTAACGCCGTTATCTTAGAGCAATTCATTAGAAACACTTGAATTCAATAAACTTTTGATCTGAAAAGGATTTGTGTTCTTACCACACTGACGTAAAATTAAAAGACGTGTACTGTTGTGCCACTTATTAGATGAAAGTGTAAATATCGGTTTTTATCGGAAGCGGAATGATCGATTTATTGTTAGGAGTGCAAGTCTAGGCCTGATTACCGCAAATCAAATTGCCAATAGTGAAACCGAATATGTAAATCGTATTTATGATAGAAACTATGCAGGAATAAAGGTGTTAAAATTAGACAAAAAAATTCTATTAAATATTACCAATGGAAAATTGCTTCTCCTTATAATCGAATTTCTTTCTTCTTCGTGCTGGACAACTCGGCTGGATTTGTATTCATTCTTATTTTTCGCCGAATAATTTCCTGCATAGAACGTGGTCGGACAGTATATGTTTTAAATATTACTTTTGTGCATATTTTTTCAAGTATAACGTCAAGGTATGATACTGTATATGATGTTAAAAAGTGGAAATGGATAAAAACAAATATAGCACGAAAGACATTTTACTTTGCTTAATTCAAAACAGGTACAATTTTTTTAAGCGATACTTCAAATTAACGTTGTGCAGATACGATTTTAAGGGGGTCCGGGGCCCAAAATTCTATTTTTTTTATTTATAGAGATTTTGTAATGAAATGTTTTTATGAAATATGTTTTAATATAATAAGAATATTACATGTAAAAAAAAATTGAAAATTTTTAAATACTTTGTTTAAAAAAAATTAATTTTAAACTTTTAAACATATTTAATTTTTGATATAACTCTGGAAGTACGTACTCGATTTACGAAATTTTTACAGTTTTGTATACAGAAAATGTGTCATTTTAATTTGTCTTCAGGATTTTTTAAAATATTGATTATGAATTTTATAAAAAAAAATTAAGTAAAAAAATTAAGTTTTTTTTATGAGTGAGTTTCGCATTAATTAGCATATTTTCACAATTATCACTCAAAATTAAAATTACTGAAGAAACTTTGGAATAATTGGAAATATAGAATAAAATCTCTGTTGAAAATTTCATACAAATATTTTCAACATTTCACATTTATTTATAGTTCCTTGCAAGGAACTATAGATATATTCTTTTAAAGTTGACAAATCGTGAAAAAATTCATTCTGAGATAAATGAAGTTATAATTTTTTTTATTTACCTTTCAACAATTTGACAAAATTTTCGTATTTTTGTTATATCTTTGGATATAATGTAGATAAAAGAATGCGGTTTGCCGTATTTAACGCTAAAAACTCAGTATTCTTTTAAGCCAATAAAAAAATGCAGTTTTTTGAGAAATTTTAGCCCCATGATAGCTTAGCCCCATTATAAATTATGTGTGAATTTCTTAACTCTTTCATTCCCATACCAGCCGAAACCGTCCGAGTTGCCTGGATCCCATAACGCCCGAGAAACGGCCTTATATATTTCTCCCCTCTCTTTTGTGAAGTCCAAGTCGTGGAACATGGATTGGGCGTGACTGCTTATTCCGCTTAACGAACAGTAGATAGGAACACAATGGTAATAGTTCAACAGTAGTTATTTGGAGGTGTTCGCTATTTACAGATAAATATGTACCAATATATAGATGTTCGAGATCGGAAAAGAGTCCGCTGAATAGGGAGAGATTTAATCTAAGGGTAATAGCTTGTCTACAGTAGAAAAATCAAATTAAATAATAAAAAGTTTTAATGAATATTTTCGCTTTTAATTTTTCATATTTATTTTTAAATCTTCAAGTAATAAGATATAAAATTATAAAAGAAATCTTAATATCATGTCAATTTATAACACCGAATCTCAGGCATTAAAAAATATTTAACAGTTTAATTCTAACAGTTAGTTATTTAAATTTTTGCATCCGTTATTTTTTTCACAGTAATTCATTACATGTAGCGATTAAATCATAAGTGTTGTTATGGACAAATGAAATTTTGATAATCTGTTTTAATACCACCAGCTGTAATCATTAGATAATCTTTTTTAAGTGTTTTATATTTTAATGATTAAATCTTATTATATTTTGAATTAAAAATTATCTAAATTCTTAAATTCATGCATTAGTCAAGGGGCTATTCAAGTATTACTTAAGCATTTTTAATCATTTTGTATCCCCTCCCCCTCTTGTAAAGAAAAATAAACAAATGCTTGACCCCCTCCCCCCCGCCTTGCTCATGTAAGATTTTATAATATTTTGTACATCAACACTTTTTCTGAGAACAAAGCAATTACCCAATTACCAATAAATTACATTATTAATTGTCGTAACTCCCCCTCCCCCTTGTCGGAAAAAAGCAACAGTAAAATGACTTTTCCAACTATCTTAAAAAAAAAAAAAAAACTATAAGTGGACGAATATTTTAAAATAATAATTTAATAAAATAATATTTTTTTGCATTGCCTTTTTTAAATATAGTTATTTAATTGACCGCATTATTTATTGAATTTATTGTATCCATTGTTATAGTAAGGAAAACTTACCTGGAAAAAATTGTATCAAAATAAAGTTAAAAAAATTTTTCAAACATATGAATATTTATGTAATATAATTTATCACATAATTTAAATTAATATACAAATGTTTTATTATTAAACATATTTCAGCACATAACTTTATTTGGAAAAAAAAATAGATATTCTGTAAGAATATGTTGTATAAATGGTTTAAAAATGCATTAAATATTTTGATTTTTTCGAAAAATGTAGCAAGCATAAATTTTAAAATTTAAAATATAGGTTCTGTTTTTTCTTCCAATAAAACAAAAAGCATTAAAAAGAGGTGTTCGCTTGTTAATGTCTGTACATTTACTATTTGTACATTTTACCAATTTTTCTTTCATACATTATTTAAAAAAGCATGGTTAAAAATTCTTACTAAAAATGTCCTCCATTTAAAAAAATGTAAAAACAGTCTCCAATAAAAATCTCTATCAGTCCACAAAAGAGCTTTCACCCCCCCCCCCCGCCGCTAGGACATCATCAGTTGTGATCTTTAACTCTCTTCCTCTGCATTATATATATGACTGCTGTTGAAGGGCTCCCCCTGAGTAGCGAATTACGAAAAATTACATAATGCTTTAATAAGAGAATCAATAGAAATCAATTCATCCAAAGGCGAATGCAATGACATGGTACACTCATTACTCGATTGCCGCTGGAAGAAAATGTTGGAAGAGGGAGAGAGAGAGAGAGAGAGAGAGAGAGTGAGAGAGAGAATATTGAATGCCGATAGGGGGAGCTCTTCAACCAGCAGTCATATATATAATGGAGAGGAAGAGAGTTAAAGATCATAACTGATGATGCCCTAGCGGGGGGTGAAAGCGCTTTTGTGGACTGGTAGAGATTTTTATAATATGGATCTCCTTAATCGCTGTTACAATAAAAAACTCCGTCTGATTCGAAATGGTTTCAGATATCTCCGAAACTCCACTATCCGTATTGACCTTAAAGCTATTTCATTCACTAAACGCATCAAATTTCTCTCCCGTAAATTCTACGGCAATTTGTACAAGGTCCCCAACGAAATTATTTATGAACTTCCTGATTACGACATTCACGAACCTATCCATAGAAAGAGACCTCGTTATTCTACTTTACTTGTAGATTATTAGACTTGTGCTAATACTTTTTCCTTTTTTGTCTTTATAAATATTAAAAAAAATAAAAAAATAAATAAAAAATAAATAAACACTTATTTTATGTATTTTTTAAATACAGCTACACTTCTTAATATTTCTTATTTTTTAAATGTATGGCAATGACAACTGCCCTTTTTTTAAAAGTTCACTTTACGTTACTCAAAATACATTCGCAATCGTAGATGTTCTGAACAGTTAACATATTTATTTTTACTTTTTCAATTTTACTCACACATCGCTTCTATCGTATTTTCCTTCCACATTCTAATCTCTCGCATGCTAGCCCCACCCCTCATTTCATTCTCAAATCAAATGTTTCTAGCTATTTCCCGTCCCATTGCGCCATCTATCGCATATTAAACGCATTTTTCTTTTTCTTTCCCTTTTCTCTTCAGTAAATTGTAATAGACCTATTTTTATCGCATTTTTATGCATTCTTTTACATTCTCTTTTTACTTTAAATTTATTTTATACTTTTCTTCATACATTAGACTGTTATTTAACATTTTTCTTTTACATTATCATTACTTTTAAGTACTTTAAACATTTTTATGACTCTCTCAAGATATGATATACGCTAACTCATCTCCAGGGGGTTGTTTTCTCAAACAAGGAACCCCATTGAACCTATAAACTGTTCACCTGTTCACCTGTTCAATTTGGATTCTTCTATAAGAATATACTGGTAATCATCATTTTCTTTTACTGTATTTTTCCCTGACCACTAGCCACCCTGCACGTGCATACTGAAGCTGCAACTCGTCTAACAGGTGGAAAACGAACTTCAACCTAAATAATTGTTTCAAAAACATGACACTGGGCTTCTACTTGTATCCTGGTAAATGGACATTTGTGCTCCTATAGTCGTAGTGTCTAAAAACGACCGTTTCTTTTTGTGCGGCTATAGCCGTCATGCCACATTGTGAACTTCGCTTTGACGGCTATAGCCGCAAGTGTCCGTCAACGTGTTAACACTAAAACTACCGGAAATTTTATTCAAGTTTTTTTTTAAACTATTTCACACCAGGAATTTTTTTTAAACTACTTAACTCTTTTCAGTTAGCGTATTTCTGTGAGCTTTATATTTAATTTACTTTTTAAAAAAATTTCTGGTTCGAATCGGAATATATTCATTTGGTAACCGTCAAAATGATGGCTCATTGTAGTTCTAGTGTTATGCTTGATGTATGGATAAGTAAAGCTTATATATGTCAAACAAATCAGTGTATACAAGAGATTTTTTGAGGATACAATGAATGAAAATTGAATACAGTCATTCTAAGGGATTTACGATGTAGCTTCACTCACTTTTAATTTAAGAATGTTAAAAAAAATAACAATGTAACAATTTAGAATATAGAAATAAGTTATTAGAGTAAAAAGGTCATATGTACTATAGTTAGTTCTTTTAATTAAAAAAATATATAATAGTCGTTCATTTTTGGAATGTCGCGAAAGGATCTACTCAAAAAATTAAAAAAATCTAATTATCAGAAATAGTATTCGGTGTTTATTATTGTGTTGTTGTTTATTTGGTTTTCATTACTCATCCACTACTGAACTTGACAAGGCATTAATTGAGATCCGGATCTTTGCTGTAGCACCCCACGTGGTGATAGATATAGGTTGGAATAGATAAGCTCCCCAAGCAACAGCCAGGAGCATCGTCGCCATAAGATATCATCGCTACCATGTCAAACTATCGAATGCGAAAAAATGCATTTTTCATTACTTTTAAAAATGGGACGATTGTCACCACTAAATTTTAATAGTATTCTTTCCGAGGCTTGCCAGTTTGGCATCGTTTTCCATTCAGAAACTTGGAATTCATACCAGAAATTTTAAACAGAAAAATTTGCTTTATTTAATTTATAGCAACAACATTTTTTATCTCAAAATGTCCGGTGGGAATTTGACATTTCTAAATAAATAAAAAAGCCAGAAATTTTATTGGTAATTTTGGTAGGCGATGAATTGTTATAAAATTTAGTGGTGCCAATCGGTCCAGTTTTAAAAGTAATGCAAAATGCATTTTTTCACATTCGATAGTTTGACATGGTAGCGACGATATCTAATGTCAGAACAGAAGAGTGAACCAGAGGCCGATGACTAGCCAGGATCCCCCACCTGAGAATAACTTTAACAGCAGTTTGAAACATGGAAAACCTATAGACAGCACCACTATCTCCTTGTCGGCGGTTAAACAACACAAAAACATAAAATATTAGTAAAATAAATGAAAAGATAGAATTAAAAAAAAATAATTAAGGAAGAGCAAAAGAATTAAGAAGAAGGAAATTATTCCACGCACCCCAGGCTGACCGGGCTTGAGGTGCCCGGCTGGGCAGGAGAAAGTGAAAGCAAATAAAAACAGGCAGCACCTGATACCGTTTGTGCTCTGATAGCTTATAATCTCTAGATAAAGCCACTTGTTTCTGGAACCTAAAAGCTGCTTTTAGAACTTCCCTGAGCAAGTCAGTCTAAGATCGTATCAATCAAGTATTTTTCTTTTCTTCTCGAATCATTTTGTTGTCATTGGCAAAACAAAGGGGCGATTCAACAAAAAAATTGGCGATTTTCCAGCTGTCAATGGCTCCCGCTCTTGACCCCTGACCTTTAGACAATAATATGAATAGTATGCACAATAACTATATTCGTTAGATTTTAGTAAATGACATTTTCATTAAATTTCAGTAAATCCTAAATGTGAGATTTGTAAGCTGCATTAAATTTCATTAATGTAAAAGTAATTTTTTCCGAATATTGAAAAGGAAATCCAAACCTGAAAGGGTTAAGTAGCATAAATTTCACAATTAATATATTTATCATTTTAAACAAACTTATATTTATTCTAGCAACATTGAAAAAGAAAACACTTTAAATTAAACGTTTTAATGAAACACGTTACATTTCAGGGTACATTCATTTAAATGCTTAAATATTTTATTTCCATCTTTGTAATTAAAATGTATATCTTTGGAAAATCTTTTATGTAGAAAAATTTCAATTTAAAAAAAGAAATTTTTTAAAACGATATTAATACCGAATACATTTCTGCAAATTAATTTTTCTAAAGAAATCATTTTAATTGACATTCAAGTGATAGCAAATATGTCTTGATTACAACGAATTAATTATTGCATTTCCCAGAATATGTTTATTAATTTCAATGTTTATTATTGAAAAGAATTTAATAAAATAACTTGATACAAATATTCTGAGAATATTTTATTTGTTTCTTAGAATTTTACGATTGAATCTTGAAAACATTATTTACATTTTAATCATTCTTTTTAAAAATATGTTAGATATCCATTATTTTTTTATCACTCAACAAAGATGTCGCGACAGATTTTAATGATATTTTAGTGTTCGTACGCGTTTACCACACTTTTTTATAAAATTTTTCGCCTTATTTAAATGCAGAAAAGTATTACAAATCCTGCGATTAAACGTGGTGTCTACAATTTCTGCAGTTTTAATATTAAATAGAAAAATTCGATATAAAAATGTAGTAAAAGCGTACGAATCCTGTCTTTTGAACTAGTTGAGAAACACTTTTGTTGTTGTCGTTGTTTAGATTTTCCTAACGTATTAAGTCACAAAGAGAATTTCGTTTCATAATATCCACAAAAGAGAAATTTTAAAATTGAATATCGCATATTTTTAAGATTCTTTACATCTTCTTTTACCAAAAAACTGGCACAATAAGTGGCTAAATTGCAGCCAAAAATATGGTTGGTTTCCCTGTACAGATACAACACTGGTACAAATATAAACATAACTCTCGAGAAATATGGGCATATCGTTTAAATTATTTACAATGAAACACAAATAATGAAAAAAAGAGAGTCAAATACGTAAGCTTGTTTCTTCTGAGCAATTTAGGATTATAATACAAAAAAAAATACATATATTATTTTGTTTCATGTAAATTATTTTTGTGTTTAATTTTTAACTTTAACTTAATAATTTAATAATTTTCAGAATAATATTATACACATTTTATTTTTGAAATTAATTCCAACTATGTTTACTTTCCCGATTTCATTAATTAAACGTATAATTCAATTAAAGTACATTAGATAATTTTGACCTTAGAAATATATTTAATTAAATGTTTCTGAATAACAAGTAAAAATAAATAAATAAATAAATAAAAAACTAGCAAAGTAAAAAGATTTCTCCATGTTTTTAAGCGTTAATTAAACTACTTGTGAACAAACTATTTAATGATTCAATAATTAAAAACCTAAAATATTGTTGTTTTTTTTGTTTTGTTTTGTTTTTCTTTCTTTCAAAGCTGGGGCATTTATAGAAAGAACTACACGTATCTAATTTTTATTAAACGTATTATAATTACAGTATATATTTGGATTTTGATTTTTATACAGAAAGAGTCCTTATTGGTACAGGGTTCGTACGCTTTTACCACATTTTTTAAAATCAAATTTGTCTATTTTATATTTAAATAGCAGAAATCGTAGACGCCTCGTTTAATTGCCGGATTTGTAAAACTTTTCTCCATTTAAATAAGACGAAAAATTGTATTAAAATATTGTGGTGATAGTACTTATAAATATTATTAACGAATGCTTTTTAAACAAGTACTAAATACATATCATAAAAATGAAAATGATTGTTACAGGGTTCGAACGTGTGTACTACAAAAATTTAATAGAACTTTTCGCCTTATTTAAATGCAAAAATATGTTACAAATCCAGCAATTAAACGTCGACAATTTCTGCTATTTAAATATTAAATAGAAGAATTATATTTTTAAAAAGTGGTCAAAGCCTACGAAACTTGTATTAGGTAATACAATAAAAATAATTAATTAAAGTTGTTATTTGCTTTGATGTTTAAAAACTGATTCAGACAATTTTACAATCTAATAAACGAACATAAGACAACTGCGAAATGAGGTATGGGAATTTTGCCATATACCAGGTGCCCCTTCTTATCGTTGAAAAACAGCCAATTCTTAAACCTTTGGTTATAAAGGTAATAGCAGACTACACCCACTATGTTGATCGGTTTTTCCAAACCAATCTCGAATTATTACAATTTTTGTATTTTTATACGAAAATCTTCCCAAACGGACTTCGTGTTAGGGACCCCATAGCCTTCAGCGGTGTACACCTAGTAGGACTGCGACCGCCTAGTTCGGTTTTTCCAAACAAAGGTCAAATTTACATTTTTAAATGATTTTTTTTTCGAAACGAACCAAGGATTGATTCCAAACCGCCTTCGATAATTCTGTGGGTTCCAGTCTCTGCCCCTTTCTACGTGTAAACCATTGGAGCTTAAAAGAGATTGATGTAGTTATATTACACTTTTAATTTTGAACCAACACTTCCTAAGAAAATCTTTAATTATCGAAAAAAAAATTAGTGTAAATGAGCCTGATGGCATAACTCAAAATATCTCATTTTTTACATAATAATAATTCATAATAACATACGTCATTCTTTTCATAATAACATATGTCATTCTTTTCATAATAATAATTCATAATAACATATGTCATTCTTTTCAAAATAATAATTCATAATAACATATCTCATTCTTTATATAATAATAATTCTTAATAACATATGTCATTCTTTTCATAATAAAAATTCATAATAACATATGTCTTTCTTTTCGTCGTTAAAAGATGATGAAAAAGTATCAAAATTGTTCATTTAGTGCAGGGATGATTTAATTTTGCAATACACTTTTTTTCGACAGAGAAGAGAAATAAAAGATTTTGTTTCTCATCTTTAATGAATATCAGCAGAGATCACGTTTCCGATGTTTTAATACTAGAATTGCGTTAGATCTTATACAGGTTTTCAAAAATATGTCACACCAGAATTTTTATTCGAAACTATTTAACTGATCTAATTAACTTTTTTGTTTTATCGGCTGTGTGGTATATTTTAATAATTTTTATAAACAATATTCTTATTCGAATCGCAATGTATTGATTTGGTACCAGTAAAAATAGCCCCATATCCCGTTTATAGTGGTAATTAAATAATTTTATTTCCATTGTTGAATGGTTATGACAAGGAATTATGCAATTGGTACATTTCATTTTTTTTTCATGGCGTTTTCTTTCCATTTTTATATCCCAAAATAGTGGATATTTTTTCAGTGATAAATTTGCACCTTGTCCAATTTGAGTACAACAAATAACGGGTAAATTTGATGACCCTCAAATTCTACTCGATTTCGAATCTTGCCAATGCAAAAAAGGTTACAGTACGAAGTGCAGTTGTAGAAAGGCAGGATTGAAGTGCTCAGTTATCTGTGTAAAGTGCCACAACCAACTATGTGGCAACGATCCTGATATTATACTGGACCTTGAGGATTTTGATGACCTAGAACAACAAATCGAGTCAAGTACAGAGATGAACGATGGACGATGAAGTATCTTAGATTATGGTATCATTACCAGGGCCAAGCAGCAGAAAAAGGAAACATATATGACAAAGTGACTATACTTACTATATATTTGTTGATTAATTTCTTGTACATTCTATAATTAATTAACCACATCGTGCTTTCAATATCAAAAATAAAAGCTCGTTTTTTTAATTAATAACTTGTCAGGCGGTATTTTCTGTTTTCACCTAAAATATTTTTACTGTGATTTTTAAGGTCTATTACAAATAATTAATGATCTAATAAATGAAACTATAGACTATCTTATGCTCTAAAAAGGTGATTATGTCAGTTTTGTTTCTAAAATGCACTAAAAGTGGGTTATTAAGCAAAAACTAACGTCTTTTGTGTATTTTTGCAGTCCTTCCAAATTTAACCCTATTTTCGCGGCTCCTTAACTCACCCCCTATTTGGACAATTTAAAAACATGAATAGTGCATGTTGTAGAGAATTTTATCTTTTACGAAAAGGTTTTCTGTAAAATGCACTGAAACCGAGTTATTTAAGAAAAATCGAAAAAAGTGCCGAAAAATTTGGGTTTTTTTCGATATTGTGAAAAACGCACAAGGTCTAGAAAGTCGAAAACTTGGTTTTTTTATTAGAGGGTCAACCTTTACAACATACACAAAAATCAGAGTTACCCGAATTTTTGCAAGGTAATATGCTATTTCTACTGGACTATATGAGTAATATTGGTTTTTGGTTATGTTGCAGATATGCAACGCGGTGAAACAAATGATTATGATACAATTTATTTCCTTTACAGCAGAAAAAAATAAAATGTTACTCGTTGCTCAAAAGATAATAACCACATTCAATATGCATTATATTGTTTATCTTGATAAATATTTCATTATTTACCTGTGCAAATATTGTAATAATGTTAAAAATGGTATAATAAAGAGGATTTACAGTGTTCCTAATTTTTTTTTCACTTTCCTACCACTACTTTAGTATGATTATCTTAATTCCATATTTATATTGTAGATTTTTTATACAGTTACTTCTCGCTTACACGCTATACTCGGTAATTATTTTCCAGCGCCTGTCTCCTATTAACACTAGAACTACGGGAAATTTCACTCAAGTTTCATAAAAAATATTTGACACCAGAATTTTTATTTAAAACTTTCAACTTTTTTTATTTAACTAACTTTTGAGCGGTATATATTTAACATATTTTATGAAGAAATTTCTGGTTCGAATCGCGATTTTTTCATTTGGTACGGGTCAAAATGATCCATCTTCGCGGTTCTAGTGTTAAAGGAATTTTCTCCTTATTTAATCGCAGAATTTATAAATCTAATTTTACTGTTTTGAAATAGTGGTACGAAAAAATTAATTACTGAACATCGCATATAAGTGAGAGGTCACTGTAATTTATTGTAAGGAGTATTGATTTGAAATAGTCATGGCAAAAGTGGTAACGCTGCGATCCCAGAATAAGGTTTTTCCGAAAGGAAGGTTAATTAACCCTTTGAGGGGCGGTGGGATATATTATATCCCACCTAATTTTAATCCGATTCGAACCAGAAACTTTTAATTAAATTTTACTTTTTTAACTTTGACAGGAAAAGTTGAAAAACTTGCTTTTCCTTATTTTGAACTAAATTCTTTCGCAAATACCGGTGTGAGTTTGACGTTACAGGAACAAAATTGCTTGCCCCTGAAAGGGTTAATGCATGACAAGGTTATATGAATGTACGATATAAACTCTTTGTATAAGTCGACTCCCCAAGATAGAGATGAAAACAATGTAAATACCAGTAATTCAGAATGGTTCTATATGCCTTATTTAATCTCATTTAATTCTGAATTTTTTAATACGAACAAAACTATTCTAAAATATTGGTATGTTTTCAACTCAAATTTGGGTATCGGCTTATACGCGAGAAAATACGTTATGTTAGGTATTAATATAAATAAAGAAAGGGAAAAGTTTATTTAATTATTAAAGATAATTAAATGTTTGTTTAGATTATTAAAAGTAGTTAAAATCAATGATTTTAAAAATATGTCATGACATTTGTTTTAAATTTCATCTAAGTACTTTTGAAGCTTGTTTTATTTTAAAAGCAGACGTAAAATACTTTGTCAGGAATTGTTGTATTCTTACAATGCACCTAATGAAAATATTAAAAAATATATTTACAAGTTATTAATTTAGTATTTATTGGTGCATTTGTATCTGTAGTAAACTGTTTTCAATTATTTAGACAAAATTTCAGAATATATTTGTTTTTAAAGATGTTACAATTCACTGTGACATACAGGCTTGTATGTCAAAGTGCATTAAGATAACATACGGTATTAAGATAACTAAAGATAAAAAGCTTTAACACTAGAACTACTACGAGCAGTCATTTTGACGGTTATAAAATGAATATATTCCGATTCGAACCAAAAATTTATTTTTAAAATAAATTAAATATGAAACTTACAGAAATACGTTAAATGAATAAGTTAAGTAATTTTAATTAAAATTTCTGGTGTGAAATAGTTTTAAAAAACCTTAAAATAAAACCGGTAGTTGTAGTGTTAATAAATAATTATGAATACGTAAATAATCATTTGGATTGTCAAAAAGGAGTTAAAATCATGCATAGTAATTAAAAGAATAATTTGTCGTAATAGTTTTCTCATTTATATTAGATTCAAGTCAAACATTTATGATGTTTGTTTCATTTTTAGGAGTAGACTTTTAAAGAGTACTTTTGTTTGTAAAGCAGATGCAAAATAATTAATTTAAAAAAATCATATTAGTACAACATATTTACTAAAACGATCAAATTATTAATGAAATTTACATTCATAAAAATATTTTTTAATTATGTCAAATAACATAATAATTAATTTCGACGTTATTTCATGATTTTTTTGTTGTTTTTGTTATTTTTAGAGTGTTATAATACGGTTTTACAAAAGTGAAGTCTAAAACATACGTATTATATTAACAAAGGATATAAAAGCTTTGTTTATACCTTAGGAAATGTAAATATTAGTTCGAAATGTCAGAAATAATTACAAACTGCATTAGAGTTCCTAAAAATAATTTTTCATTAAATATTTTTATCATTTTTTTAGAGATTTTATCCCAATAACAACTATGCTTTTCCCAATTTATAGACATGGTGTTAAAACAAATACAAAATAATTAATTTGAAAATGTTCATACTTGTACACGGTATTTATTAGAAAATCAAAAATCTTCATTCACATTTATATTCCTGAAATGAAGATTTACACAATAACCTAATGTCAAATATGATAATAAGTAATAAATATTAAATTCTTCTTGAATTGTTTAATTAATTTTTGCGTCATCACTTACGTCAAAGATATATGATTTTAAAGTGAACGTTTTTTTAAAGCCAGATGTAAAATAAATTACTCAACAATTGTTAAATCCTTACAATACATTTAATGAAAATCTTAAATAATTAATATTGCAAAATATTAATTTGTTATTGGATAGTGTATTTTTATGTATTGGGTCATCCAGAAAATTCTGTGGCATACTTCTATTGAAATAATGTTGAAATGATTGAATGTTTCCAGAATTTACAAATAAATTTATTTAAAATTAAGTAAAAGCTTTTTCTTCTCGCACATTATAAAAGCAAAGTTTTTTTTTCTAAAATTCCGTTTTGAATGTAGCATTACATAAATGAGTAATCTATCATATTTAAGAGTGTTATCATACGGTATAATACAGATACTCTATCTTATCAATTGTAATCTATCATATTCATTACTCATTTTGCATTCACAAATTGAAGATTTATCTAAAACTGTAGTAAAGATAATAAATGTCTATTAAGATATTAAATGTCTATGGATTGAAAATATATCTTGAAACCTAGAACTTTCCGGATGACGAAATTAATTAAACTGTTATCCGTAAAAAAATATTTTTCATTATAATTAGATTTGACTCAAAAAATTATGGTATTTGTCTTAAATTTATATATGTTTTACTTTAGACTATATTTCATGCTTTTTTAAAACATTACAATCTGTACGAACTTTGTCAACTTTGATATAAACTTTGTGTACTTTCGACATTAAGATAACGATAAAAATAATTAAGAATTAAGAATTAATTACAAATAATTAAAACATTAATTACAATTACTAAATAAATAAATATTTATAGTGTCAAAAGTATTTAAAGTCAGGCATTGTACTTTTAAAAAAATTAGTCGTAAAACTGTTTGCTCTTTCATAGAAAGAACAGTGAAACATTTATGATGAATGTACTTTAAAACTTAAGAAGAACGTACTTATGAAAAATGCACTTTAAAAACTTAATTTTGTTTTGAAATCATTTATAAAATTTTTAAAAGGAAAATTCCATATTAATACAAAATATTTGCTAAAACTATAAAATTGCTAATCACAGTTACACACAGAAATATTTTTTGAAAACGCCTTGTCAAATAAAATAATTATTAATTTAAAAAGTATTTCATGATTTAATTCTTTGAAGGATTTTATATTATTGTTTGTCAGGAAACATTGCTAAAGCATGGATATAAGGTAAAACGTATATAACAATGTAATAAATGTCTATTTAATACATAAGAATAAATAAATATTTGATGTGTCTAATGTAGTTAAAAATCATGCATTGCAATTAAAACAATTCGTCTTAAAATTTTTCTTCCTTTATATTAGATTTTTATAAAATATTTATGAGGTTTTCTTAAAAATTTACATGCATAGTTTTAATGCCAGTAGAAAATAATTCTTAAAAAAATGAATAACTGTACGATATATTTATTAGAAAATACGAAGTCATCATTCATTTTGAATTCACAAATTGAAAATTTATCTAAAACTGTATATTGAATATTATATAAAAAGACTGCATAAGGTTTTGCTATAGTTTTTAAATAGGATTTTTCGACTTATTTAATTTCAGAAAAATATTGAATATACTGCGATTAAACAAAATGGATACTTATTCTAATTAATATTTAATAGAAATATTCTTATCTGAAATAGTGGTAAAAGGCTCATTCGAAATTCTAAGGAGCGTATGCACTTTCAGTAAGTAATTACTGTAAAAAATTACTTAAATTGTTTAATTATGTGGTCCATAAAGATTTACGCATAAAATTTCTCATATGTTTCAGCATAAACAATTTTAATTAAGGAAACATAAAGTAATAATAAATTTAAAATTTTGAAAAATTAATATGTTATGAATGTTTCTTAAAACTGATTAAAATTCTTGTTACATATTGCTAAAATTTGAAAAATTTATTTGCTATTTTAAGATTAATTTCCATCTATATTAGTTCGCCGTTTAATTATTTCACAGGATATTTCATGATCTGTTTATTTTGGAAGAACTTGTAATAAAGTTTGACAGAAATAGGTAGCAACGCTTGTAAATAGTAAATAAAGATAAAAAAGTTTATCTAATAAGAAGAGAAAGTTAAATATATGTTTGGAATGTCAGATATAGTTAAAATTCCGGCCTTGTAGTTATGAAAGTTAATTTGCATAACAAAAGGCTTTTGTTTAAAAATACATGTGTGTAATAATTTACTCAGACATTTTTCTATCCATACATTATAATAATGAAAATCTTAAATAATTAAAATTACAAAATATAAATTTGTTTTTTAACAGCGTATTTGAATCTATATTAAGGTAGTTTTTAATTACTTTAGACTTTAGAGAATATTTTAGAATTGCCTCTTGTTTTTTGAAGATATTTTAATAAGCTTCCACAGAAAGAAGGTTATCCAACCTTGCGCCCTCTATTCACAAGAAAATACTTACAGTAATATTTTCCTTGTTAAATCGGAGGTATTCGGATATTAAACAAGAAAGTAAAATCATGCACCAAGCATAGATTATGATACACTTCCCAACACTAACAGAAGACTTTAACAAACCATCGCTATTTAATAAGGTAAATAAGGTATCTAAGTAAACATTTCAGAAAAACACAAAACACATTTGAAAACCAGAATTAGCAATTACCGTCCACAGCCGGGAATGTACTCCAATTATTTTCTGCAGCACTGTATATAATTTATATATTTGTATACACTCTATAGTATGCTACAATTTAGTTTAGTAATAAAACACACAACACAGTTGGAAATTCATCTTCATCAGTTTTCACCAATAAACGGAATACAGTCCTGTATATTACCTTAAGTTTTTTATACACGCCACATCTTAAGCTATACTTTAATTCAGGCAAATACACGCTGCAATCACACTTTCAGAAATTATCATACATAGGCAGCCATGTATTCAGTTTTTTGCGTGGCCCTGTATAAGTTTTTATTTATATTCTGCAAACCTTTCTTAGTATACTAAATATATTTCACGTTCAAAATGCAGAAATTGATTAAAAAACCCATTTTAATCAATTTACGCTGATGCATCGTAATGCTTACGAATTTTTTTGTGTAGCCGTGTCTATGATCTGTAGCATTTATACATACCTCATAGTATTCAAAAATTTAGTTAAACGCATACTTTACTAAAATCCCTCTTCCAATTCTGGCTTACAAACAATACTTTGGACACAGTAAAATACCCGAAATATTTTGTGTGTTCCCTTAAATGAACGATAAATGCTATGCACATAACAAGTATCTCGTAGTAAACCTCAATAATGCACAATTGCATACAATTGAATACAATTGCATTATATTTGAAATGGCGTAACGTAATTAAAATACACTGCAAGCAGTTTTCCTCCCGTAAATCATTATGTAAAAGAATACTTTTGTGTGGCACTGTAAATGAAAGAAATAAGCTTTACACTCCATATTCTACAGAAAGCATGTCTTAGAGCATCTCAGAAATGGATATCAATTTCATTTATGTTTGCAATTGTGTAACATAATTAAAATACGCCGAAAACGATTTTCTACACCAAACCAGGGCCTGATTACTAACGGGGCACACTTCCACCAGTAAAAAAGAATAGAATTACTCATTAAACACTTGCTTCTAACGTAAATTTCATTTAATAAATATGAGTTACTTTAAAACTACATATATAGAAAACAAACCTCGACGTTTCGGTTAATCTTTATAACAATCATCAGGAGAAAAAAAACCTTCATAAATATGAACAGCAAAAATTAAAAATGTGTTACTTGATTGAGTCACAATATTCAATCTGTTACATGACTCAATCATGTAACACGTTTTTAATTTTTGCTGTTCATATTTATGAAGTTTTTTTCTCCTGATGATGGTTATAAAGATTAACCGAAACGTCGAGGTTTGTTTTCTACGAGCAGGGAAGACCGAGCTATGCTCGGTCAAAATTAAATTTGAGTTCAAATATCATGACCCATGACCAAAATGACCCACTAATTGAAATTTCTCAAACATGTGACCTAGCCCAACAGTCTTCTCGTGCCTGAAAACCATTGGATGCAAAATTTAGTGTAAATTGAGCCACTTTTTAGATCTTGACCCACAATGACCCAGAAATGACGCACTAATCGAATTTTCTTGGATATGTGACCTAGCCCAATGATTTTATCGTGCTCGAAACTCGTAGGACACAAAATTTAATCAAAATCGTTAGAGCCGTTTTTTAGATAAAATTAATTTGACCCGCGTTGACCCAAAAATGACCCACTAATCGAAAATTCTCGAACATGTGATCCAGCCCAATAGTCTTCTCGTGCTCGAAAACCATTGGATGCAAAATTTAGTGTTAATTGATCCGCTTTTTAGATCTTGACCCACAATGACCCAAAATGACCCACTAATTGAATTTTCTCGAACATGTGACCTAGCCCATTAGTCTTCTCGTGCCCGAAAACCATTGGATGCAAAATTTAGTGTAAATTGAGTCGCTTTTTAGATCTTGACCCACAATGACCCAGAAATGACCCACTAATCGAATTTTCTCGGACATGTGACCTAGCCCAATGATTTTATCGTGCTCGTAAGTCGTAGGACACAAAATTTAATCAAAATCGTTAGAGCCGTTTTTTAGATAAAATTAATTTGACCCGCGTTGACCCAAAAATGACCCACTAATCGGAAGTTCTCGAACATGTGACCCAGCCCAATAGTCTTCTCGTGCCCGAAAATGGTCGGATACAAAATTTCGTCAAAATCGTTTGAGCCGTTTTTTAGATACAATTACCTAGACCATGACCCTTGATGACCCACTAATTGAATTTTCTCGAACATGTGACCTAGCCCATTAGTCTTCTTGTGCCCGAAAACCATTGGATGCAAAATTTAGTGCAAATTGAGTCGCTTTTTAGATCTTGACCCACAATGACCCAGAAATGACCCACTAATCGAATTTTCTCGGACATGTGACCTAGCCCAATGATTTTATCGTGCTCGTAAGTCATAGGACACAAAATTTAATCAAAATCGTTAGAGCCGTTTTTCAAATAAAATTAATTTGACCCACGTTGACCCAAAAATGACCCACTAATCGGAAGTTCTCGAACATGTGACCCAGCCCAATAGTCTTCTCGTGCCCGAAAATGGTCGGATACAAAATTTCGTCAAAATCGTTTGAACCGTTTTTTAGATACAATTACCTAGACCATGACCCTTGATGACCCAAAATGACTCACTAATCGAATTTTCTCGAACACGTGACCTACCCCAATGGTTTTCTGGTGCCCCAAAACGGTAGGTTACAAAATTTCGTCAAAATCGTTAGAGCCGTTTTTGAGATAAAATTTGCATATATATATATATATATATAACCACACACAAGATTTTCTCGTATTAGAATATATGATATATGTAGTTTTAAAGTAACTCATATTTATTAAATGAAAATTACGTTGGAAGCAAGTGTTTGATGAGTATTTATATGTGCAACGTAAAGTCCTTATTAATTAAGAATAGAATTGTTTTCCTTTTTCATCAAAGCCATTAAATAATAAGCCCAGTCAGATAAATGGGAAACTTTTCGCAAGTTGAAAATAGCGCCATCTAGCGGTTGGGAGTGCTGCATTCGGCACCAAGAATATTTTAATAAAATTTTGCTTCTAAAATTAAAGCTTAAAATAAGGAGTTCATATTTTCTAAGAAAGTCGTTTGTAAATTCCGGTGTCAGTCAGTAATTTCACATTTTACGAACATAATTTGTCTGTACCGGAATGGGTTAATTGCATAGTGATGTAAATTTCCATCACTTTTTATTTAACTTTTAATAAATAAATCAACTTCTTCGCCACCACTATATTTATATAGAAATATTAATCCAGTAAATTTCCACAATTTTTTTTCATTATAGTTTTAGCTTTAATGTAAAAGATCCCAATAATTAGCAAGCTTGTAAAGGAAGTGCAAAAACAAAACATCGATAAAAATCGAATAAAATATCGATATAAATAAATCGTATCGTTTCTCTGCGACCCACTTCTGTTTTGTCCTCCTTTCGCAGCAGAGGTTTGGCGCTAGAGGTAGCGCTAACAAATTTAACACTATCTGACTGGGCTTATTATTTAATGGCTTTGTTTTTCATGGCAGTAATTTTAAAAGAATAGGGCGTTCTAAAGGGCGCGAAAATTTCTATTAAATTTTTCTGGTGGAAATGTGCCCCGTCGGTAATCAGGCCCTGCATCAAACCATAATGTAATGGAATTCTTTTCAGTTTCCCTTTAACCCCTTGAAGGGCACCGGTATATTATTTATACCACTTAATTTTAATCCCAAAATGCCACAGTGACACCATAATTTTATAATCAAATTTTGAAATTATAAGATGCATGAGGAAAAAGTTTATACTCCTTTTAAAATAAATTCGCTCTTGAATCCTGGTGTCAATCGATCATTTCCATATTTTAGCTACAAGAGTACGTTGCCCCTGAAGGGGTTAAACTAATTATAAGTGCTTGACGTACCATGTTCGATAGTAAACATCTTGGAGTATATTTCAGTGATGTATAGTTTCAATAAATCTGAAATAGTGTCACATTATTAAAATATACTGCGAAGGACTTTTCCCCGTAGACCATAATGAAACGGCATTCTTTTGAATACACCTGTAAAAAAAGTATAAGTTCTACACACTTCATTTTCAATACCAAACATGCTATAGTAAACCTCAATAATATATATCAATTGCATGACTATACGGATATATTTACGCGAGTTAGAGCACGGACAGACAGAGATACAGACAAAACGAATTCATAAACATGTTTCAATTATGTCGGAAAGTGTTCAAAAGGCAAATATTTCTGTAAGCAGTTTGGACAGCCTGTTAAAGCATATATAGGGTCATCGAAAAAGAATGCTGGGATTATAAATTTGTATTACGCACATAATGAAACACATAGGAACATAAATTTAATATTAAAATATTAAAAAAAGCACCAAGTTTTATATCCATTTTAATACGTTTCGATATGTGTACAATTAGTCGCTCAACAGACGTCCAGACGATATTCAATTCTCTCCCCCCCCCCCCCCATGTACTGAGAATCATCACTTGCGACTTTGATTCGACGTTTTAAATGGCAGATATCAGTAATTGTTTCACTGTACACAACGTTCTTAATGTATCACTAGAAAAAGAAGTCCACAGGAGTAAGGTCCGGCTTCTTCGAGTCCACGGAATTGCGCCATCTTTTCCAATGCATGAGTTGGGGAACTTTTCATTCAAGGCTGTCGCCATCTAGTGCGCCGAAGAAAAACTTACATTCTTTCTCTACATTTTAACACAAGAATTATTTCCGTACGTTTAAAACCCTTTCAAGCACAGTGGTCCCACTCTGGGTACACCTAATTTTATTTCCAAACTTGCATTTGGCACCATAAATAAATATTTTAATAAAATTTTATTTCTACAATGGAAGCTTAAAAAAGGAAGTTTTTATTTCCTAAAAAAGTCGTTTGTAAATTCCGATGTCAGTCAGTAATTTCTCATTTTAAGAAGAGAATTTGTCTGTGCCGGAAAATGTTAAGAATTATTTTTTTGTAGGGTTTGAAAATCCGGGCAAATCTTTTATGATGACCCTGTATACTAAACATATATTAAGCATGTGTTCAATATATGATAACTAACTCACTGACCTTTAAGAGTCCTTTATAGAATATAGTGTTTTTTAATGAATTCATAATGCAATAATTAATTCGATTTGAACCAGGAACCTTTTGTTTGATGCTGAATACATTATTTCGTAGAGACTGGCACTTGTCTACGATGTAGGACTATTTAATCGTTATTCTCGGTCGTATTTCTTAATTGATATTTTCTATAAAAAATGCCACAAGATGATTAAAAAAGTGTTATAAAATGGATTAGGTACTGCTCGTTTATGGATTTGTCAAAATGTCTATGCAGTTACTACATTCTTCCAAGTTTGTGCGCATTCGTTTAGAAAGTTTCTCCCAACTTTGGGTACGTGACTGTCTAGTTGGGGGTACGATAAAATTGCACTGGTGATAGTGGTAAACGCAACAAAAAAAGTTAAAATGAAAACAGATAAGGAAATCTGTAAACTTTTATTTTACAATGAGAGACTTGTGTAAAAGTAAAATGGGCTATTCACATAAAATGAAGATAATTCCAAAACCCAGTAAATGGTTGTTTATTCGACGCCATTATACTCTCCAACTATTAATAACTTCTTGCATGTAACTCCCCCTCTACCTTTTTTGTTAATATTATTTTCTTTCTAGTAATTCTAGAAATATATAGATAAAACAGGAATCGTATCGGGACTTCCATCAATACATTTGAAAACAGGTCATCATTTCAGTTTTTAACAGGAGCATTAGTATTTGCTAATTAACGTGCATCAATGGAAGTAGCTTCATTCCTTCTATCTGAGTGCTTAGGTTGAAATTTTTAACTAATATTTATTGTTTTGGGAGACTTTATGTTGATGCCGTATTGTGGTTCAAAATGGATAAATGGTTGAAAATTGGATTCTGAAGAGAACTGCGTCTAACATTGATAACTAGCATAAGAGCATTACTGACGAACGAAAAGAAAACAATTTGGAACCGATTTATGAGAGAAGGGGTACGCATAAATGAAAAGTTTAATCAAGGGGTATCTGAGAGATAAAAGGTTCGGAACCGCTTGAATACAGCGTTTGGAATTTAACGTGTTTTTTCACACACTCCCGTACGTGGACATTGAAAAAGAGAAAACAGAATCAAAAATGGACTTCGGATGCCTAAAACATACGAAACCACCTCACAAACACACATATATGCGCACATACATACATATATGCGCACATACATACATATATGCGCACATACATACATATATGCGCACATACACACATATTCCTCGCAAATCTGCCAAAAGTTATTGGAATCACGGCAACTCAAAACTTAACATTTTGAATATGGGCTAGGTCAGGCAACTATTTTTATATTCAATCTTACCACAATTTCTAAAGAATTTCTTTGTTAGAGATTTCTCTTGAAAATGTTCTAGTATAAGTGTATGTATTTCTCAGAGATTATATTTTGAAAAGTGGTGCTCGTTGAAACAACGTATTTCCCAACCCCATAATCTGAGAGTTATTGGTACATCCAAGTGTCATACCGAGTGTCCCAAAGGTGACTGATGGATTTTAAAATTCAATAAATTATAAACGGTGACAGATATTTAAAAAATTCTTGCAGGAGGGTTTTATATGGTGTCAGGAGTTTTCTTACTGTGATTCTTGATTTTAGTGCAAATTTCAAACACTAGATGGCGCTGACAGCGATTGGCGCTCTGTCGAGGCCGAAACTGGCGCCCCTCAGAAATGATGCACCGCCCCCTGAATACTAGGCTTACGCGCTGACAAAAATGATGAATTTTTTTTCGACGTTTATACGGTCCCTCGAACTTCAACACCAATAATTTCTAAAAGTTTTCTTCGCCTAGTTTTTCTGAGATCAAATAACTCAAAGAGAACTTTATTATTGATATTATTGGTGTTAAAGTTCGAGGGGCCGTACAAACTTTGAAAAAAAAAATCCATCATTTTTGTCAGCGCGCAGGCCAAGTATTCAGGGGGCGGTGCATCAACGTTGAGGGGCGTCCGTTTCGGCCTCGACAGAGCGCCAATCACTGTCAGCGCCATCTGTTGTTTCAAATTCGAACTAAAATCAAGAGTCACAGTAAGAAATTTCCTGAAATCATACATAACCCTCCTGCAAGAATTTTTTAATATCTGCCACCGTTTGCAAGTTATTGAATTTTAAAATCCATCAGTCATTTTTGGGACACCCGGTAGTCGGATTTTTACCCTGGTTACAATTTATTCTTTAGTATGTATGTATTCTTTAGTCTTTAGTATGTAACGTTTAGTATGTAACATTTAGTTTGTAACGTAAAAATATTTGTTTAATAAACAAGGAAAGGTAATTATTTTTTCAATGTCAAATAGAATATTTTTTCAATTACAAATAATGTATTGTAGTTAAATAACTTTTTATAATTAATTTTCAGTTTGTATTAGACTTTAATCACACATTTATGACGTTTATTTTAGATTTTCATGTATCCTCCTAGAGAGTATTTTTAATTTTAAAGTAAATACAAAATAATTTATTCAAACTATTCCATATTCGTACAGGCTATTGCTAAAATATTAATTAGTCATATTTTCATTCCCCAACATAATAAATACTTGAAATGCTATGAAAAAGGAAGCCATAAGTAATTACAAAATTATTTCACGAAAAATACTTTATTATTTATTCTCTAATGATTTAAGCCTGAAATTAACTGTTATCTTTCAACAGGGAGAATTTAAATTAAGAAAGCACCAATGTGAAATAATTATGTCAATTTTTATTTGAAAATTTTGGAATAGGTTATGAGTTTTCTTGGAAAATATTTCAGATTCAAATTCTGCATAGCAAATCTTTCCAAATATAACAGACATTTTGTGAAATATAATATATTAAATATTCTTAAAACTGCGTCAGAAGTATTTTCATGGTGTATGTATTTTTTAGGATGTTTTAAGGGGTTACATACGTTCTCAACTTTCATAAAAATCTTTTTTTTTTCTTTTTTTTTTTTTCATGGAAACTAAATTGCTATAGTGTGTTCAAGTTTATTACAAAATATAATATAATATGCATTGGAATGCATTGGAATTGGTTACGGAATTTATTGTTCTAAAAAAATATGAATCGAGACAATGTTTGCTATATGCTACAACCCGCTAAAAGAAAGATTGAGGCTAACATTCTCAAACGTAAAATTTAACACTAGAAATACCACGAGCCGTCATTTACCAAATGAATATATTCCGATTCGAACCAGAAATTCCTTTTAAAAATAAATTAAATATAAAACTCACATAAATACGTTAACCCTTAATTGCATATTGATGTAAATTTCCATCACTTTTTCTTTAACTTTTAATAAATAAAACTTCTCAAGTAATAAATCAACTTCTTCGCAACCACTATATTTATATAGAAATATTAATCCAGTAAATTTCCCGTGATCTATGTTGCTGAACAAAGTTAAAAATCTATCTTAAAATTTCTGGTGTCTAATATTTAATATATATATAAAAAAACACAATTGTAAAAGAAAAACTCATGCAAAGAAGGGTTAACCCCTTGAAGGGCACCGGTATATTATATATACCACTTAATTTTAATCCCAAAATGCCACATTGACACCAGAATTTTATAATCAAATTTTGAATTTCTAAGGTACACGAGGAAAACTTTTACTTATTTTAAAATAAATTTGTTCGTGAATACTGGTGTCAATCAATAATTTCAATATTTTAGCTTCAATAGTACTTAGCCCCTGAAGGGGTTAAATGAATAAGTTAAGTAGTTTTAAATAGAATTTCTGGTGAGAAATAGTTTTAAAAACTTTAGTAAAATCTCCGGCAGTTCTAGTGTTAAAGGAGCATTTTTATTATACAAAATAACAACTGCAAGGAAAGATTGCAGATTACTTGATTAGATCAAAAGTCTTTAACGCAATGTTATTAAGCGGAATTTTATACTTATTATTTCCATTCATTTATGTGTACAAATTCCGGTGTCAATTTAATGTCTATAACACATATTAAACAACACACTCAATTTCTCATGGACAGAATCACCATAGGCAACTTTGTTTTTTTTTTTTGTAAACATCGAATACCACTTTTTCGATACCGTATTAAAAAATAAATAAACTTTCCGCAAAAAAATATCCTAATATCTGGACGTAGCACATTTGTGCAGTCACAAACATGGATTTGTTTTGCTGGGAAATTGCGTTTTTTACACTTTGTAAATACAAACTTTCTTTCAAACGGGGATGTTCTGAGCTGTATTACTGATAACAATTTCTGTTTTGCAAAATTGTCAGATTCGCAAATAATGGACATTGAACATCCCTGTTTTTAATGTCGATAAATTCATAATATATCTGCCAAAATTCCGGTTTCTAAAAATGAAAGAAGTGCACTTTAAATTAGAAAAAAAAATAAGTACGACTCTTGTTTCTGTGTGTTTGAACAGTTAAAGCATTTCACGACCTTCCCAGTTGATGCCAATTTTTTGCCTTGTTTAAGAGTAGGAGTATTTCTATAACTTAGTGAGCCGCAACACAGAAGATGTCTAACTGTTGTCTAAACTACTTAAGAGTGAGCATAATTATAAATATAAATAAATATAGATAAGCATTTAAGGAAGGATTAAAATTGAGAAGTACAGGGTGTCCATAATTAAAATACCCTAATTTAAAGTTGTGAAATTTTGTGAAGGACATAATAACGGATTGGGAATTTGTTTAAGCAAAACAAAAGTTCAAAATTTCGCCACCAGATGGCGTTTTTAATGAATTACACATTGAGCCACCGCCCACGGAATTCTAGGCCTGAGCTCTGACAAAAAAAATGACGGCTGTCGTAGGCGGATATTTTTCAGAGTTTGTACAAAATTCAATTCGAACATCAATATTTTTTTTTAAGTTTTTACGCTTTATTTTTCTCAGATTAAATAAGTCAAAGATACAGACCGCCCCCTGAAAAATATTCAGGGGGCGGTGACTTAGAATACATTTATAATAGTTTCCAAATTTTATTACAACAAAACATTTTCAACAGAAATGTTTTTACTTAATCAGAAATTTCGAATTCACAGCAGGAAATCTTAGTAATTTTTTTTTTCTGCTTTGTTTAATTTAGGATATTAACGTGATTATGTAAAGTAAACAAATATTCTTAAAGAATTTCCGGTAAGAATTCTAAATTTCTGAAAAAAAAAATCCAAACTGACAGCTGTGATCTGGAATCGTCTGGTAAAATTTCGCCGCCAGAGGGCGTGAAATCCTACAATTTAAATAAAAATGCAAATAAATTTCTGTGGACGTCACACAGCAGCTGTTATAAAACATAGAAACTTTCGTGGAGATTTTGTTTTCAATGTGTTTGCTATTTGTTAGCAGAATGTTGTTACGTTTACCAGACAGAGATTTGTTAGTAAAATTTTTTCACCAAAATGGTAAATCCGCTCTACGGAAATTTCGGACTTCGAAAGGTATGTGGACAGGTCCATTGACTGTTAAAAATCTTCGATTAATGGTAACCAGATTTGAAGAAACAAGATCGTTGAATGTTCGTTCTAGAAGAGGAAGAAAACTTGTTTCCTCAGAAGCAATAGAGAGAGTTGCGCTTCAGATAGAAGAGGATAAAGCTTCCAACGTACAGGCTGGTACAAGTGTCCGTCATGTGGCAGAAATATTGGATATACCTCGTTCAACTATACAAAAGATCATTCGGAATATCCTCCAGTATTATCCGTACAAGCTTCAATTTTTGCAGGATTTGCTTCCTCATGATTTCGAGACTCGAAACCGGTTCTTACTACAGTTTCTTGCTCGCTTTGTGGTTGATTCAGAATGGCCTTGGAATATCGTCTGGAGAGACGAAGCGCATTTTCATTTGAACTGTTCAGTGAATACTCACAACTTGCCGAGTTTAGGAACCAGAAAATCCGCGTTCAATCTTACAGATTTCGTTGCATTCACCAAACGTGACGGTGTGGTGTGGGATTTCTGCAGCGTTTTTTCTCGGTCCATATTTCTTCGTGGATTTAAGTGCTAGCGGTCCAGTAACATGCTCGATCACCGGACAGCGATATGCATCCTTGTTAAAAAATAAAATTATTCCTGATCTGCAAGCACGTCAATGCCTTTTACGTACAATTTTTATGCAAGATGGAGCTCTCCACACATTAGCCGCTGTGTCCTTAAGAATAACTTCACAGAAGAACGTATCATCCGTCGCCACTTTCGTAATGTATGACCTCACAGATCTCCAGATCTCAATCCATGTGACTTTTGGCTTTGGGGGCATTTGAAACGTTTGGTAAGTCATGATAACCCAAGAACCTGATCTGAAAAACAGCATTTCATGACATGTTTTTAGCATTTCCCAGAACACACTGCCGTCAACTGTGGAACATGCTATCCTACGATTCCAGATGGTAGCTGAACATGATGGCCGTCATGTGGAACATGTTTTCAATCAATAAAATATGTAAACTACCGTAAATGTTTGCTAAACGTGTAATTCATTAAAAACGCCTTCTGGTGGCGAAATTTTGAACATTTTTTTTTTGTTGTTGTTGCTTAAAGAAATTCCCATTCCTTCATTATGTCATTCACAAAATTTCACAACTTTCTGACCAATAGTTTCGTCTGTAGACAACTTTAAAGTAGTGTCGTTTAATTATAGACACTCCGTATAATAAAAGTTAAAAAACAAATATAAATTACATAAAAAAATGAATAAAGTAAAATGTTAAAGTGTTCAATTAACCAAAACAGTCGAGACGAAGGAGGAAAAGACCACAGGGCTTTACAGTGATAGTTACAGAATTTTATATTTATCTTAAAATAAACAGTACGAACATAAAAGTGAAAAATAAAATATAATACTTTTATTTTATTTTGTTTTTAAAATTATAATTTATAAGAAGAACACTTGTAAATAAAAAATAATAAGAAGCTTTTATCCGATCCTCTTCGTTTTTGGGGCCTTTTCTCCAATTGGCTTTTCCCCCATTTCTATGTTAAAGTTAAGACGCCTCGCGCCCTAGGTCCGGTACGGGGACCGTTGAATTTTTGCTTCCTAAATTGTTAACAACTTGCCTCCTTTTAATCAGATCTTTTCGTTTTTAGGACCTTTTCTCCATTTACTTATTCCTCCATTGTTGTATTCCTGTTAAGATACTGACCCCCTGGGGACCGGTTAAGGGCCCTTGAACATTTTGTGAGCAATGCATTTTTTACCCCTCTACTTGTGTCACCCTCTCAATGTATGAAGTTAAAGATCAGTCTTGGACTCCTCTCCCCGGGACATTTTTATCAGGGTCCTAGGACACTTTTTTAAGAACTTTTTAAAAATTTTATTCTAATGCTTAATTCATACACTACGTTTAATTTAGACTAATTGAAGATTGAGTTCTAGTGCATTTTAAAATATTTTCATCTTAGGACACTGTTCAAAACTATCGGTTGGCTCCTTTTCGGTCCCCTACTATAAAAATAATCCGATTGACTAGCTTTTGTTTTCGAACGACTTCTTAGGCCCTTCATCTAAAGTGATAAGTACTAGGATCTTTTAAGATATTTTCATCTGAGGACCCTGCTCAAAACTATGAGTTGGCCCCTTTTGGTCCCCCTACAATAGCTCTCTTAAAAATCGTCCCATTAGCTAGCTTTTTTCCCTTACAACTTCTTAGGTCCTCCAACTGCCGCATGAACAACAACAAAAAAACATTCTCGGACTTCAGCTACCGACAATTTCGAATATTAATCTCCTTCTTGGTGCCCTTGGTGCAGCTTCATTAAAAATGATCTGATTCTCTTGAAATTTTCTTTAACATAGTTCTAGGGTCATCCAGCTACTTTATAAACTGCTTTATAAACTACCCAGCTAGCTCTTTTTTTAATATTAATCTTCTTTATCGGCACCAACTTGCGTTTACTCACTCTGCCGTAAATTAAAAATTGCGTTAATGTTATAGATAAATGGTTAAATTTAGAGGGGGTGGGACTGCATCGTGAATTAAATATAGCGTTAATGTTAAATGTAATTCGTTAATTTACACGGAGGCGGCACCTTCCACCGCCTGGGGTCGCATTCTTTTCTCGGGTTTTATGGGACAGAGTTCAACCGAAATTGATTTACAAAACTTAGCTTACGATTGTTTTATAGATTTTAGTTCCCTCTTCCACCACTAGGTGGCGCATTTTTATCTCGGGTTGTATGTGCCCAATTACAACGAAGTTTGCCTCATTTAACTTGGTTTCCAATTACCGTAGAGATTTTACTTTCGCCTTCCACGGCCAGGGGTTGTATTCTTATCTCTGGCTCTATGGGCCCAATTACTACGGGGTTTAGCTCATTCAACTTTGTATTCTATTGTCTCCGACGCGTGCGGAGCATAAACGGTATACACTGCCTTAGCCATTGGGGTCGCGGAAACTAAGCTAATTTGAAACACTCTACTCTGCCGAATGGAATGGGGCCCCGAAACCATACTCATTTGAAAGATTTTCCGAAGATATAAAATCATACAAACTTAAATTTTGTTTAAGGTTATTATCACGGACCCTGGCACGAGACCGGATTTTAAAAAAGAATTATTTATAGATTTAAAAATCAAATTTTCAATTATATTTATTTATAAATATCTCATTCATAAAAAATGAAGGAAAAACGTATAGTATAAGTGAAATTAGGAATTTGTTCTGTCATATAAACGATACATTTCATCATTAGAAAAGTTATGAAATGGAACCGATCTCAAAACAAAAAGATGTTAAAGACGTATATACGGTGCCATCTGTACTTCATTAATACTAGTACTACATTATTATTCATCAATCAAACATCTAATATTTATTATAGATTCATGGAACAAGATTATAAAGAAACTATTGAACGAGTCATCTAACTTTGTGTATGCAACAAAAGATTAACTGCAAATGTAATATTAATATGCAATAAAATAGAATCTGATAATATTATTTTTTTTTAAAAAGCATATTGTTCTCTCAAATACAAGAAATTATTTACAGCTCATATAAATACGTTGCATCTGTATCTGTTTTAAGCTGCCTTTCCTCTCAAAAATAATAGAAATCACGTGATAATGACATGTGCAGTAGGTCGGAGTAGATGAGCATTCGCAAATATTAATTCATTTCGAATTCCATTTTTAAACTTTACACGGAATGAGTGTAACATTTCCGAATTTTTCAGTAACCAACATTTTACACTACCTATTCGAAAACATTTTCGCTATGGAATGTAACTTTTCTGACTTCTTCAGAGTATTCACCGCTTTGAATATTTTTCCGAATATACGTGTAACGATTCCGAAATAACAAGTAACTGTGGAGAACACAAAGTTTACTATAAATTTCCGCAAACCTTTCCGCCTTTTGCCGAAATGCTTCTGATTTTTTTTACAGTGTACGTAGTTGCACTGATGAGGGGCTAAATTATAGTCTGAAACGTATGCAGTATTTTTAAATGTTTTTAATGTTTTAAGTGTATTTTATGTACCTTTTATGTCTGATTAAATGTGAAGTTTTATTTAAAGACTTTTAATTATTAGACGTTAAAAAATGTTAATTTTAGCAAAATTTAAAGAAAATATAATGAAAGATGTATGTGTATGTTTGTAGTTGAAGTAATGTTTATTTATATGTAAATACTAATATATGTTAAGTAAACCGGAATTTTGTAGTTTTTCATACAATATAACACTTAGACATTTAAATATACTACCTAAATAAGTTTATCGACATAAACATTAATTTCCTATACCCAGGGGTTGGAAGTAGCGCGCTACAAGTATCGAAACTACTGTAGTCTCTACTTTTTACAGTAGTTTGTAGTGTAGCATGCTACATTTTTAACAATGTTGTGTAGGCAGTAGAGCGATACAAAAAATAAGTAGTTTGTAGCGAGTATCGATGCTACTTTTAACTCTACTACAGGGAAAAAAGTGCCATTCTGCGAATCACGTGGTCAAAATTGCTTCTTTTGTGCAGAATTTGTTCTGCTCAGCAATTTCCGAATCGCAATCGTAAATCTCAGCTGCAGTGTATAGCAACGCATCGCGTGAAATTATAGATTTTTTTCCATTGACGCGTATTGCTGAAATCAAAAACTAACCCAGCAAAAGAATTAATTTGCTTTTTGGCAACACTGGTCTATTTATTCGTTATTAAGTCTTCAAGTTTTAACGCCGGGTTTCTTATTATTCGGAATTCGCTCTATTTACAGATTTATTTATTGTTTTCATTTTTTTTTTTGAAATTTTCGCATATTGTTCTTTCAAATAAAAGAAATTATAAAACATAATAGTTACAGCTCATATAAATACGTTGCACCTGCATCTGTTTTAAGCTGTCTTTCCTCTCAAAAATAATAGAAATCACGTGATAATGACATGTGCAATAGGTCGGAGTAGATGAGCATGCGCAAATATTACTTCATTTCGAATTCCATTTTAAAACTTTACACGGACTAAGTGTAACATTTCCGAATTTTTCAGTAACCATCATTTTACACTACCTATTCGAAAACATTTCCGGTATGGAATGTAACGTTTCTGACTTCTTCAGAATAATTCACCGCTTTGAATATTTTTCCGAAAATACGTGTAACGATTCCGAAATAACAAGTAACTGTGGAGAACACAAAGTTTACTATAAATTTTCAGAAACCTTTCCGCCTTGTGCCGAAACGCTTCTGAGTTTTTTTACAGTGTGTGTTTCCTGACTTTCCTGTTGTTTTTGAAAAACTCACCGCCGTGCAATCTTGGGGGCGTGCGGGAGACCGAAGCATATTTACATGGCTTAAACTTTTGAATCTTCTTTTAATCTTTTCAATTTTGCACTGATGGTGGAGCTTTAGGTGCTCTGAAACAGCTGTTTGCCATTATATATATTTTTTATATGTGCTATTTTACGTTGATCATTTATTTTTAAAGTTATTAAAATGTTGTTATCGTGAAAAAAAGTCATGTAACTGGGACTGAAAGATGCGATAAATGACTTTGCTTAACAATGAAAAAAAGATAATGGATTGAAAGTTAGTGCAGTCACTATGATTAGAAGGAGGTTTAACTAGTCAGATGCGACAATCCGAAAACTTTCTTTTTTCTCACACAGGTTTCCCAGACACTAATAACAAATCTCAGCACCAATTTACATCAAGGTCTAACTAAACCTAAAGTTTTATTAAATTCCGTGCATTAGTTATTGAGATATGACGATCCCTAAAATCGTGTAAATCCTTAAATGCAGCATAGCAGAGCAACCTGCTGGGGGATTTACTCGAAAACCTAAAAAACAACAACTTATACCACCGTCTACTAACTGATTCTGAAGTTTGATTAAAATACGTGCATTATATATTGAGATATAGTTTTCGTGAAAACCTTGAAAAAAGTACCATAGCAGCAACACCTGTTCGTACATTTACACTAAAACGTAATCAGCATCTATTTATGTCAAGGGATAAAAGAATCTGAAGTTTGGTGAAATTTTGCGCATTAGTTCTTGAAATATAGCTATCTTAAAAATCATGATAAATGTAGCGTAAAGCGCCACCTTTTGGTATATGCACAACAAAACGTAATCAGCGTCTATATATGTCAATGTCAAACAGAATCTGAAGTTTGGTGAAACTTGGTGCATTAGTTTTTGAGATGGAGCTATTGCGGAAATCGTGAAAATGCAGCTTAGCAGCGCCACCTGCTGCGCGAGTTACACCAAAAAACTAATCAGGACTAACTGGATATAAAGTTTTATTAAATTTCGTGCAATAGATCTTGAGACAGAGTGCCTACAATTTTTTTGTCATATATAGACAGAGTCACAGACAGACATTTTCTAAATGCAGTCAAATCGTGTTCACTTTTTTGAAATCGAACCTTCTAAAACATATAAATCCGTCAAAAACCGGAAGTCGAAAATTTTCATGAATCCAATACTTTCCTCTTGTAAATATAGAAGAAAGTAAAACTGGGGGAGATGCTAAATGTTTTCCGAAGTTTCGGAAAATAACAGAACTTTAGGATAAAATTAATCAATCTGGTAATATCGAGAATACAGAGGGTCTCTCTAGAGAATTTTATTTCAATAAAAGAGTTTCAGTTATATATTTATAAGTTTATTTTAAATATATAGCTTTAAATCCGTTCTATAAAAATTTACAATCCGTTGTGAAATCTTTGTATGTAAATGTGACAAATAAATGATATATTGTACAGATAGTCACTTTCTTATTGTTGACCATTAGCTAATTCATAAATCATTAGTTATAGTTTCAATCGCAAAATTGTTTAAATATTGATTTCCATCATATAAAAATACATTTACGTCAAAATATACTTCTTTTTTTTTAAGTTACAAAATTCAAATTTTTATACAGCGCTGATGTGTTATATATGGTAAAAAATCATTTTCTTTCTTTTAGAAATAGAACAGTAAAAATGTCAAATTCTTCTACCAAAACCTTCCAAATTATAATAATTTAAATTTTATGTGATTTCAGCGTTTTCTAGCACTAAAAATGCGTTTGGACAGACATACATCTAAAGAAGCTTATTATTTTTTTTCATATTGGTATATTCGTTTGAAACAAATTTTAATATTTTCCTAATTTCAATTTAAAAACTAAATCTACACACAAAAAGACAACAATTTGCGTCGCTTTAAATGCATATTTTAATTTTAATAGACATCAAATCTCCAGAGACATTATCTTAAAATATTAATTAACTTTATCGATTCAAACGTTCTTTTCTTGTGGTTTTATTTCAATAGATTTAATTAAATCGCGTTTTTTATTTTTATGTAGATCTATTCTCATTATCATTTATACATCTTATTTGTTCATTAAAACAAGTAACAAGTTAAGATACTTTAGCATTTTATATATTTTTAAAAGAATGTAATCACAACATATTCTCAGGGAAATAAGCCTCAAATATTTATAATTTTTTTGAAATTAAAATTTAAAAAATATATATAGAATAGAAAAATGCAATTGTTATTCTTGTTAAATTTACTACATGAGAAATAGGAATGATTTTTTTTCTACAAATTACTATATTGATACTATGTTATTATAAAAGGTCACTTTTAATTAAAACCAAGGAAATTTGAATTAGTTATCAAAAAATATTAGTATTTATTAGGAATAAGTAAAATACATTTTATTTTTCTTCACACTAATGTAATATACCGTAATTTCCGGCGTATAATCCGCAGCTCAAAGAGTCGTTTTTCGACCCAGAAATTTTATTCAATAATTGTAGTTAAATATTTACAGCGATCTTTTAAGTTACATTTTATAAAATAATATTTCTGGTCGAAAAACGACTCTTTGAGCTGCGGATTATACGCCGGAAATTACGGTATTTATAATAGAAATGGTTGAGTTGAAATTTGCATTTATAATTTTTTTTTCTTTTTTTCTTTTTTTATAGCCTTATTCGGTATTTTAATATTTTTACATTTTTGTTCCTATTTACAATCTGAGAGTTGTTGTTTTATATACATGTTAGGGACAAAGACAAAAACCGTATAGTTCCGGAATTGGCAGTCAAATCGCCGAATGGCAAATTTTGTTATAATTGAATGGCCAATATCCTACCTTTTTATTCATTCTGTATTCGTCCGGGCAGATTGCGAAACAACATGGGGCGATTGGCCTAGGTCGAAACAAAAAAATCTTTAATAGACTTTGAGGTGGCATGGCATGTATTGTTTCATGCATTTTATAATGATATGTCTATATAATTAAAATGGAAGCTGTTTCTTTTTTTCAACATCTGATCTGCGCTGCCTACTCAACCAATTTGTTGCATCTCATTTGAACATTTTTAAAAATATTTCAAATTTTTTTTTTTATTTAAAATTGCTTCAAAATGGTGGCAATTGGGTTTCTTCTATTATTACAAAGAAAAGGATACAAGGCACATTATTTTATTCTCATTGATGTCATTTACTGACTACAATTATAAAGAAATTAAATTTTCAATTTTAATCAATCGTGTGTTAGACAATCAACGGATCAAGGACCTTAAAAGTGAAGTGACATCATTTATAAAAGAAAGCATGCATTTAACAACATAAAACTGCAGTTATAGTCTTATAATTGCGTCAAAATTACATCATTTTCAGAAATATCTCATTCTAACAGATCTGAAATTAGAAGAAAAGATATCAGTAGAAGAAAATGCATTCGCCTCAAAAACTAACGTCATTTAAAAAATAAAATTGACTGAAAATGAACATTTTCATCGAGAAAACTACAAAGTTTTAATACGACTGAGAAAACTACAACGTTTTAATACGACTGTGTCTAAACTCTGTGGAAATGTTCATCTACGGATCATGGCCTACAGTGCACAAGTCGGTTTTCTTGTCCATGGAACTTGGTGTGCTCCACAGCATATGTCCCGGTCAGGTGATCAACCTAACGCGGGATCTCCAGTATGTAGTTCAAAAGAAAGCTTCGTACTCATTTTATCGACACCGAAGGGATGCAAAGTTCAGCCTAAATGACATAATTTACATTAACTTTTCTTTCTTCTTATACCATCATTAGATTAAAAAAAATAACGATCTTTTCATACCCCATACTACAAATGACCTAAGCGTAGAAAGGTGATATGTCTCTATCGGTGAAAATGTTGTCCTGTTTTAAAGAAAATCTACGGTTTGTTTCATAAATATGTAGGATTTTCAGAACAAAGGACACACTTATTTTATTTAAACACATCTAAAATACAGGGTTGCCAGTTTAGCTTTTCTTTAAATTCAGAAATTTGAACTCTTATCAAAAATTCATAGTTGTAATTTTTGTTTTATTTAATGGCAGTCGTTTCGTGAATACATACGGTGAAAATTCTTCTTCGGTAATTTCCGGTATGAAATTTGAATTTCTGAATTAAAATAAGGCCAAACTGGCAACCTTGCTTGCATACTTAAATGCATTTTATATATTTATCTACATTTTATAAACACACATACATTTTGTAGCATTATACGTACTTACATATGAGATCTTTCAGTACGTACAATAAATATAATAAACTTTTCTTTAACGAAAAGAAGTAACATAGAATAATGCAGAAACTTCAGTATTGCTGATTAAATTGATAAAACATCTTACATTTGTTACATTCAATCCTGCCAATATTCTAGTATTGTTCCCTAAAATGTGAACTAATTTGAAGCAGATTAAACATGTTTCAAAGCAGAAAATGTATTTGATATATTTATATCGAACTATGTTTCTACCTGTAATGTAATTACACATTATTTCAAAAAAAAAAAAAAATCTGTTCGAAATGTATTTAACCGGGACCAAAGTGTTCCAGGTTTTACTTATGAATTTTAGGATGTTGGCAGATGTGGATATTCTTATGCAAAAATTGATACTGTTTAATATTTATTTGAGGTGATATTCTTGTCGTAGTTCACACTGAAAAAATACAGTGATCTCTCACTTATTCTTACACGCGATGTTCATTAATTATTTTTTCCATACCACTATTTTAAAACAGTAAAATTCGATTTATAAATTCTGCGATTTAAGAAATTGAAAATTACCTTATAAAAAAACTGGTGCGAAAAAATTATTTCCGTGGGTCGCGTATAAGTGAGAGATCACTGTAATAACAACCAGTGATACTAATAAAGAAACTGATAGCGGTCCGGATACAGGGACCGGTCTAAAAATGTAATTAAATTGAAAAACAGAGTACGTGGAAGTTTGATAGCTGAAATTGGCAAGGTAGTGACTAAAAGTGTTGAATGTAGATAATACACATTGATAAAACAGTTTTTAGGTTTAAATTAAACTAACGTTTATTTGATATATCACAAAATAAAATAAAGATCAAAACATGACAGACAATTTAATTAAATAGAAAAATAATGGCATATGGCAACAAAAACAAGGTGGCAAAAATAATATGGCATGAAGTAACTTAAATGCAGCCTTCAAAATATACTTGAAGAAAAGTTCATTTTAACTTACGTGATAATTAATTGAACGTGATGACACAAATTAAAACAGGCCTTTTATTTTATTAGTCACCATGGCATTAGATGTGAAGAAAAAAAGAGTTGAAGAACAGTCCACACACACTATTAATTAATCCTTGAAATGAACGTACATCACCAACAGAAGAAAGAAAAACCGCAACTTCAACAGCCGAAATAAACAAACACTAAAAAAAAACGTTTAACACCATCATTGCACTCATAAAAACTTTACGCCGCCACTGATATTGTTTCTTCTGGCATCTACCAATATCATTTTACCAAAGCTGCCTCACTCTCCCCATTCCAACTGCCTTCTCATCCCTTTTAAACAACATCAACATACCGCTTTCCGAAAACGCCCCCTTTCTGATGTGCTAAGTTGAGAAGTTCTCAAACTGCCCATCGGCAAAGTAATCTACAGTGCCTTTAAAGAGTGTCACGGCGTCTGGGCGCATGCTTCCCTATGCTATTACGATTGAAACGATATCGAAGCTGGCGGTTGCAACTGAATTCGGAAAAAGGCTGAGAAAACGATGGTCGATGTGGTGAACGACATCGAAACGAACAGTAAACATTATCGGCGAGTTGAAAAACGAAAAGAAAGATTTGAACGATACTAGAGATGGAAAACGATATCGACTGAAGAAAATTAATACAGGATTGAATGGAAAATTAGGCAAGTACGAAAAGGTGACATTATGTATAAGTTTCAAGGTCCAAAAATATATACATAGGGCTAACAGAAACAAAAAAATATCCCTGTTAAATAAAAGAAAGTAACACCCGATTATTGTAAATATGAAAATAAGAACGGTACTTATCGGTTATCTAGTTCCCTGAAATTTAAATTACAAAACATCTAAATAGATTCTTAAAACTTTATTCCAATCTTTCTTGTCCTCTCTTAATATACGTGGTAAGCAAAAAGTCCTTAACACCTTTTAAAATTCAATAAATTTTCAAATCAATGGTGTACGAGTATTTGGTTTAGACAAAAATGCATTTCATTATCAAAAATTTCTTTAAGCAAATTAAAAAAAGATCGTTAAAAATTGCTCAATAAGTTGCTTCAAATAAGTGTCTTCAAAATTGTCCTTAACAAATAATCTTCAAATTAAAAAAAAAAAAATACTGATAATTATGTTTTACAATCAGGCCTCCCAAATAACCTGTTTTTTTTTTTTTTTTTTTTTTTTTTTTTTAATACCACTTTTTTTCAAACAAAATCCTCTTTTTAAATTGTTTTTGCAAATTTTCTAGACATCCAGCCGGAATATTATTTCCGTTGCAAATGTAGAAACCTACCATGAAAATGTTTCTTAGAAAAAACTGGTTTTCAAAAAACGGACCAGTTAGGAGCCATGTGCAGTGTCGTGTCATATGGTCGAGCACTGTTTGTTCATCGTTCTTTTCAGCATCGTTCTACATTTCTCGGATTCAATTCTTTAGTACTATTTTGTATCCGTTTGCCACACTGTGTATTCTAGGCGCTGTACCTCAGTGACAGGTAAGAATGACACCGCTTGGGCAGTCCGCAAATATAGCGGTAAATGATCCGTTCAGTAAAAAGTGCTGAAAATTGATTTTTTACGTTTGTAGTAAAATACACAATCGGTTAAAAGGTTGAAAAAAAAATATAAATATAGAGATTTTGTCAGATTTTGCAAAAAATATATCTTTTCGAAAAGAATTCGAATTGTACCTTATGCATCTTGAAACATTGATGCAACTTGAAACGTAAATTGTTTAAATATTTATACATCAGATAAAAATATCTGAATAAAAATACAGCATTCTTAAAGTGAATATAGCTTATTAAATTAGATGAATGGTTTTATGAGTTTGACAGAAAATTAAGAATTGATTTTAAAATTAACCAACAAATTAATGAATTATAAATAAAAATAATTAATTAACCATAATTTAAATCAGTAGTTTTTTTTTTTCAATTTGAAAATATTTTAACCCTTTGAGGGGCGGTGGTATATATTATATACCACCTAATATTAATCCGATTCAAACCAGAAACTTTTAAATAAATTTTACTTTTTTAACTTTGACGGGGAAAAAGGTTGAAAAATTGCGTTTCTTTATTTTAAACTAAATTCTTTCCTAAATTCCGGTGAGAATTCAACGTTACAGGAGTGGCAATTTAACAATGTAGGTTAAAGACGTTTAACCAACCCTGTATATTCCTGCTACATTTTGAATCATCCATAATTCTGATTCACACAACTTTTGATACAAAAACGGCATGTTTTGTGTGCTTTTATCAAAAGTGACCTTTCTTTTGTCAATTGAAAGCGACGAGTAACTATTGTATGTCACTTTAAAAGTACAGGTCAAGGTTGGTACACTCCTTGGAGTTTCCAAACAGTCAAATAAACTCCTTTTTTCATATATTAAGTGTGAAATTCACAGTCACTACTTCACATTTAATCGTAGTTTAGGTAACATTTTTCTGTGTTTAAATAAGGAGAAATGTTTTGTTCAAAAATTGTGGTACATCGGTTAGAACGTTGTACAGAAATTTTCTTTTAAAGTATTCTTATAAAATGGTTTTATAAAATCTATCGCATGTACTTATGCAACAATGTAGCCTAGTTATACAAAAGTTATTTAAAATATGAAAAAAAATATATACCCGCTTTAAACTAAAAAAAAAAAATATTTTATAAAAGTTTACAAGTAACAAAATATTTTATACTTAAAATGCTTTTGAAAAAAAAAATTGAATATTAAAAACTATCTATCATAAGAGGAGAAAGTACTTTGCAGGATCTTAAAAATGTATTAAAAATTCCAGCTATTTAATTTACATTTTTTACTACCATTTTTAATTAAACATTTTAGAGAAACTTTTTTGTGTAACTCGAGATAAATTGTGTCATTTAATAAATGCTATAGATAATACTGTATTACGAAAAAAGAATAATTAATTACTTGCTGAGCTAATTAAGATGTTGATAAAAGACAAAAGATTCAAACTGAATTTTGAATACACAATAGGGATTTATAAATATGTAAGTTATTGTAACATAAATAAGTTAGTTAAAACATATTTAACGATTCAAATAGAACAGAGCTTAAAAAGGCGTCTTTGACGAAATAATTACTCCTCCAATAAACTGAATTCGTCGCATAATTTTTAAACTTTTTTTTATGTAAATAATAAAAATATATTTCTTATTAAATAAAACTATTGTTTAAAAATTTATCATATTATTAAAACTATTAAAACGGAATCGCTAGAGCTGAAAACAAATTCAGTTTTAAGCAGGTATCTATCATGAATAAATGTATGGTGTTGCTACCATACGTACAATGAAATGTTTTCGTTTAAGGAATGATTCCGCTATAGATATATCTTTTTTATTCGTCTTACCGTACAATGTTTTTTTTTTTTTTTAAATGGTCATAAAATATGTTTTAAAATTAAAACTAAATGTATGGTGTTGCTACCATACGTACAATGAAATGTTTTCGTTTAAAGAATGATACCGCTATAGACATTTCTTTTTTATTCGTCTTACCGTTCAATGTTTTTAAAATGGTCATAAAATATGTTTTAAAATTAAAACCAAATGATGAAAGAAAATTACTAAGTGAAACATAGATTATGCAAAAAAATTAATAAAATTAATGTGCTTATTATTTTAAATACTATCATATGCCCCCGTCAAAAATGACGGAAAAGTGTTATTTTAAGTTTAGAACGTTAAGTTAGATTATTGGCATATTTTTTCATTTAAACAGATGATATAAATTGAAATATCGCATGTGTTTTAATTGGAGATCCTATTAAAGACTTCTAAAGAAGTGAAATCCAAAAGACTTCTGTAATGTTGTTTTACTGTCATCTTGTGCTATGCGCGATCATTCCAGGTGGCAAGTCATGAAAATCACCCCCACAAACTGTGTTTGTAAAATTCAACCTCCTGAGGAAGAAAATGAGGTTATTTCCTACGCTTTTAACTGTAATTTAAACATGAATGTTTGATTAAAGTGCTGCGCAAAAATTTTAAAATGGGTAATTTTAGGAATAAGAAAATCCATATTTTTTTTCTCTATTAATACTAATTTTCATTTCTAAAATGTGAAAAAAGTATCACTTTGAATTATGGCTTTTTTTTTTAAAGCAGCTTAATCAAATGATTTTTTAAAGAAATCTACTGAATTTTCTTTTGCGTAAGTTGGCAGCTATGTGTTGGTAAAGTAGCCATAAAAATATGCATAGGTTAAAAATAAAGCAAAAAGGCTGTTGTATTTTTTAAACAACACAAAATAATTCACAGAAATATAATATTAAATTCAGCTTAAAATATGCATAGGTTAAATAAAAAAATTAAAAATAAAACAAAAAAACTGTTACAAATTTCTTTAAAACTATTGTATTAATAATTAGAACTATTGTCAATAAAAGCAGGAAAATTAAATTTAATTACCTATAATGATTAAAACAGCTCATATATGAGGTTGATGCAAGCAAAAATTAGGTGTCACACTATAACTTTGTCACAATATATATATATATATATATATATATATATATATATATATATATAAAGGAGCAATTTTTGCATATAAAGTTTTTCTTTTTCTTTTCTTTGCTTTCTTTCTTTTTTTCCCCTCAGAATAGTTTATAAAAGCTAATTATGGAAAAATATATTTTATATCAATACTTTATTTTACATTTGCTAGAGGGCGCCACCAAATTTATTTAAACTTCTAGTAGTAGCTGCTTATTTTTAATTTAGATCTTAAAACATTATAATTGTTTAGTTTTTGAAGGTTTTATAGAACATGAAGAAGAAAAGATGTGATACAATGTAGATTAAATAACACAATTGTTCGATTTATATTACGTCATCGAAATGCTTAAGCCTAACAGAGCCGCGATATTTTTTTTTTCTTTTTCGAGGATGAGCATGATGAATATTTTATTTTACACTTGCTAGAGGGTGCCAACAAATTTCTTTAAAATTGTTGGTGTGCATTTGTTTATATCGCTGCTTATTTTTAGTAGTAGCTGCTTAATTTTAATTTAGAACTTAAAACATTATAACTGTTTAGTTTTTGAAGGTTTTAGAGAAAATGAAGAAGGAAAGATTTGATACAATATAGATTAAATAACACAATTATTCGATTTATAATACGGCACCGGAATGCTTAAGCTTAACATGGCCGCGATATGTTTTTCTTTTTCTTTTTTCGAGAATGAGCGCGACCCGGCATCGTCACATTACCGTATTATATAAATAGATTATGAAATTATAATACCAAAATTATTCAACCATGATTAATGAGCGACAACCAAATATAATGCAATCGTGATTTCATTTCATATCAAGGGTACATGTTTTAAAGAAGCATTTTACGACATTTCTAGAGCTGATCAAAAGGGCATTTGTGATTTGGGTAAATGTTTAAACGAAGTCGCTAGTGAGCACTATAATTTTTATGGACCGTTAGGGAAAGTTTGGTAACATCTTGTTAAATATTTCAAAGCTCATTAACCACTATTTCTGAAGTCTACCACGATGGTTTTACACATTTTAAAACTTAATGACATTTTCCTATTCTATATAGAAGCATACGTTACATCAATCTGTGAATCTATATGCCTATCATTGTACATACATTAGACAATTTTTTAGATAGGCAACATCAAATATCAAAAAACTGTCGCTCCAAAATTTCGTTCCATAAAATAATGTCGATTCGCCGCTAATAGTCATTTATTAATGAATTCCCATTTAGGTCCCATATAAATCATGTTCCATTGTACTAAATCTTTAGCAATTTGGTTAAACAAAAAAAAAATATTCCAAATATTTAAGAACCTTAAGCATATGTAATATCAAATAAAAAAGAAATATATAAGAAGTTAGTATCTTTCTTCTCAATCGAAGATTACAGGTCACGGAAAGTTTCCTGGGCGCTCATTCATTACATAAACACATTTAGAAAAGCTTATAACTGAAAAAATGAAACTATTTACTCATGTTACTAAATCTCTTAAAAACAGATACAACAGTGATAATCTAAAAATGTAACTTTAATAAGTCCGGTTTAGCTTTCATAAATATTTTCAGACAGCAAGGGTGTTAAAATATACTGAAACAGACAACTCAAAAATCTCTATTGTAAACAAAGATTGTTACTCCTTAACGGACGTATGCCACTACATTCGTGACAACAAATTTTTATTGTCCAAATGTATTGTTTCCAATTAGACAATAAAATATTTTCTCAGGAAATTTCGGCTTATTTAATATCAAAATTTAAGCATTTAAACAGAGGTGCCAAGTTTTTATTAATATTCCGTAATATGCGGGTTAATTTGACCTAGGTTTAACACGTTTCGCACCAGAAATTTTTTTAAAGAAATTAATACAACTGAATTCCACGCAGAAAGCTGAAATTAAATAAATAAAGATTCATCCGATAATTTTTTTGGTTTGAGAGCATTATTAAAGTGGGTTAGATTAAACCACATATTACGGAAGATTAGTGGGAACTTGGCACCTCTGCAATTAAATAATGTAAAAAAGTTTGTCAGAAAAAATGGTGCTCCAGTAATTATAATTGAAACAACATACTGGGCAATAAAAATTGGTTACCTCGAATATGTCTACTTCAGTGCGTTAAGAGTTAATAAATAACACGGAGCAGGAATGTTATTTCGTTACTTTTTAGAAAATAATTAACAAAAGTTATTGCGCTACTTACTCAGGGTGCGTACAGTTCTACAACAAATGTTTAATATAACTTTTTACCTTATTTAATCGCAGAACAATAGTAAAATTTTGCAATTAAAAGAAGAGATTAAAATGGCTGACACTTAACTATGAAACAGAAGTTTTCTCATCAAAAATAGCGTAACCGGCTACTTGGAAATTCCAAGGAGTGTGTTCATCTTGCGTATAATAAACAAGATGTCAAACTAAAAAATATATCGTAATGCTGTTAATTGCTTCTTAATCCGTTCACTAACGATGACACACATTTGGATTATAATTTAGATTGCTAATTAAAAAATTCTTTATTTTTCCCCTATCACTATTTTGAAACAATATACATCGTGTTTGATTTCTGCTAGTTAAGTAACACGAATATTGCTGTTTGGAAATGGTAGCAGAAAATAGTAAAACAGTAGTATCTTCGTGCAACTGTGTAACACCCATGGATCTCTGGATAGAGAAGTGGAGATATTTAATTCAGTGTCTACAGTAGAGAAGAAACAACGTTCCGGCCCCAGGAGGAGGTGTGAGGTGCGAGGAGGGAGGAGGGCTCCTCCTCCCGAAGTGCCCTCCTCCTCCTCCTAAAGTGCACCTCACACCTCCTCCCGAAGTGCCCTCCTCCTCCCGACGTGCCCTCCTCCTCCTGAAGTGCCCACCTCCTCCCGAAGTGTCCTCCTCCACCACCTAAGATAAGGGAATAAGTGTTAATTAATTTTAATTGCGGGACTTAGAAATTTTTCGAAGACATTTTTTTTTTTTCGCGGAGAATTTTCTACTAGAATACGAGGTGTGTTTCAAGGGATTTATTTTAGCGAATTAGAAATTTAATTAATTTTAATTGCGAGACTTAGAAAATTTTTGAAGCATTATTTTCAACTAGAGTAGTCCATTCGATATACATGTTAGAGTATATTACAGGTGAATTTTAAAAGTCAATAATGGTTTAATTAAAAATGGTCATTCATTAATTTTAATTGGGGAACTTAGAAATTTTTCGAAGCAAATTTTTTTTCAACGAGATAGGCTATTTGTTATACATGTTAGAGTATATTACAGGTGAATTTTAAAAGTCAATAATGATTTAATTAAAACGGGTCATTAATTAATTTTAATTGGAGAACTTAAGAAATTTTGGCGAGATTTTTTTTTCCCTCAACGAGAGTACGCAGTTTGCATGTGCAGTAGAATGGTAGATGCTAGTAATTAAAAAGGGTCATTAATTAATTTTAATTGGCGGACTTCAACATTTTTGGGGCAAACAGGCGCGTTTTAATGAATTCGATATAGGTTGTGGTAAAAAATATAGGGTCCCGCATGAAATATACTGTACTCAATTGAATAGCTCCCCCCTACCCCTACCCCTCCCTTTTTTACCCAGAGGGGGCCCTTCGATAGACTAACAATACACACTTCCAAAAGTATAGAGTACTATAAAAAGAATTTTAGCGTATATGTAAATAAACAAGTATGTAAAATCAGGCATAGAGGCATAATTCATGAATCACTTTCCAACATTATTGAAATGTTATGTGAACAAAATATAATTTTACCATCTAGTGCATTAGTTAATTAAAATAGTGAACAGTTACAGATCCCCTTTTTAATAAAAAGGCCTAAGACCCTTCACAAAAATCCAAAGGATTCAAGAAAAAGCTTTACACTACTGATAGCCAAAACATATAGGATTCTTAAATGGATTGAAGTATACAAATAGTTTATACAGGAATACATTTATTTAGGTTAGCATGCAAAAATAGTTAAAAGTTATAGGGAAGCCTTCGAATGGAGTGATTATACGTTTTGGGGACCCTTCAAAAGAAACTGGAAACAGTTATAGATATTGAACCCTTCACAAAAAATTGGACAAAACCCCATTTTAATAAAAAGACCCTTCACAAAAATTCCAAAGAATTCAAATTATGCATAAATACTAGAACCCTTCATACATTCAGTTCGTCGATCCCCCTTTTTTTTACCCTTCGAAGTGTGAACTCGCATTAGACTAAAGGACCCCTTCATAAAATAAATGAGATACGTGCCCTATTCAAATAAAAACTGTCCTTCACAATAAAAATTGTAGGAGTCCCCTGTTTGAATATAAAGTCTACTTCTCAAAAATTGAAACTTTTTTTTTTCAAGAGTATATGAAAATTATTATTCTTATACGAAAAATTCGCACATAGGCGAAAAAAAATGCAACTTATGAAGAAAAAAAAATATTTTTTTAACTGGGCCCTCCACCGCCCGCTATATTTCTTATAGCGCCCCAGTATTTTTGCAGCAAGATCTTTTTTAATTCAATGTTTCATATATGAAAACTGTTATTCTCATATGAAAAATTCGCACGTAGGCAAAATAAATGCAACTTATGAAGTAAATAATAGTTATTATTTTTTTACTAAAATCATTCAGAATTAATATCTAATTTTTAATTATTAATTATCTAATTTTTTATATGTGAAAATTAAATTATCCAACCTTTCCATGCTACACAAGTCCAGGCAGGCTTTCTTATCGCTATTGTCATCAGAGGTAATCCCCAATACTGAGTCACTGATAACAGGTTGTATGAAGCCCGGCTTAAGGGCTTTTCTCAAATCCAAAACAGGCTACTTTTTGACACATTTTTAAATTTCATTTATGATCGCAAATGCATGATATTGGCAGATTTCCTTTTTCAGAAACTATATGTAATCGAAACATTTTTTCATTTTTTTTTTTATAATTCTTCAAAAGATATGAATAAAGCACATATGTTTTACCCTGAATACATTATTTAGCATAGCATTCAAATAAAATCTAGGAACTTTTCGAATAAACGTTACTAACATATTCTAACATATAAGAAATAATCTCATGCCTCAGATTTTTCTTTTTTTTTTTTTTTTACTAGTGAATCAATAACACTTTTTTTAATTAGAATTCAAAATAATAAGATAGGAATGAAATATTTGTTTAAAATTTTGTGAGAAATCTATACGATTTAGTTTTAGATCGACACTACCTTACATATTAATTAGTAAAACAAAATTAAATTTTATGTTTACGAATACAGAAATTTTAATAATACTGCTTGAAAAAGATTTTTAAGTAAACTATATTTCTGTTTATTGAAACATTACACTAATATTTTCTCAAGAATTTATACTAGCTGAAACAGTGACAATTAAAAAATATTAATTACTTATGCAAGAAATTATGTATTTGGAGGTTTGCCTTTTTCATTCAATATATAAACTTATAGCATTGATTGCGTATGATATGAAAAGAAAACATATACAAATAATTTTACTTAAAATAAATACTTTAAGATTAGAATTTGCATTTAACTTACCCTATAATACATATGCAAAAATTTTAATTAACATAAATAGTTTACACCAATGTGATTATAACAGCACGAAAATAAATTCATGAATAATAATAAGTACAAACTATGTCACTATAATGTGGGCATATTTTAAACTGTAATAGGTTAACAGTTATATTATAAGGCATAAAGATTTACATATGAATATATCATTTTACTCCGATATAAAATAAGCAATTTTAAAATAAAACATACATTATTAAAAACACAATTTAAAATAAAACATAATTATTAATAAAACATATATTATTAGGCTACAGCGTGACCATAAATTAAAAGAGGTCCCATTTTTTTTCCTAAAGGGCTCATTTTTCTAAAGGACCCTTTGACCGTAGTGAGACTAGTTCTATACGAATATATTTTAATATATATATATACATACATACTATAAAAAATTAATTAAGATACATACATATATGCAGAATTATAAAAAAAAAAATCACATTAACTCTTATTTTATATTCAGAAAACTTTAGAGGATTCATTCCCCACCGAACTAACTTGACATATGCCTTAGAGAGATAACACATACTTATGCTTATCGCATGACTAATAAGTGTATCACCCCCTATTCACAAGTAGAATTTTGTGTAAAGTTCTTCTCAAATACATACAGACCCCTTTCTGACACATTTTTAAATTTATTTTTGTTCGCAAATGCATGAAATTGACAGATTTTCTTACTGAGTCACTATGTATTCGATACAAGTTTTTCATTTTTTGGTAAAGACAAAATATTATCAAAGTCAGCGTTTTGTTATCGCATAAAATATATTAACAAGTCCTGTAAAAATATATTGACAAGACATGAACTATTAATAGATGATTTAAAACATATTGGTTATAAAAAAACATATATATAGAAATATATATATAAATTTATCATTACCTACAAATGTCAAGCACGATTTACTGGACTTCACCTAAATTCAACTAGATTCTTCACCACGTGGTTTGATTACGTCACTGATCGCGATAACATTCTAGATAAGATTCACTGATAAGAACACATTTCAATTCATTTCTTCTAAAGAAAGTATACGAGTTGGTTGTAAGGTCTAGGTATGTAGATATATATAGTAGGTAAGTAGTAATATATTTTTAAAGTACTTTTTATTTTGTTTTAAAAAAAATGGTTATTTTTCTCTTTACGTAGGGTAGTCACAATTAAAACATAAACTATTAAATTTAATCTTTAGTAATACAAAGACTTACACCTACAGAAACGCAGACATCCTTTTCGTTATATTCATGCAGACTTTAAGATATATCACATATGTTCTTTCTTTTACCATGATACATATGGATTTTTTATTGTACGTCACGTGACTATCTAAAGCGAGATTGATATTTAAAACCATTAATATATGTGAATTCTTCCGTATAGCTCTGTATAGATGCTACTAACCAAATATATATTTATATATACTAAAATCTGTAAAGTTTTAAAATGCTTCAATGATTATTCAATGAAAAATACTAACTATGAAATATTAATTAAGATATATGCTAATGTTTAAACTTAAAAAAAATTTTGGATAAGAGATAGATACATTAACCTATTTAATTAAAACCTAATTCGATACAAGTCTTGTTAAAACAGAGATTATAGTTAAAATGCACATTAATTATACTGCATTAATGCGCTACCTCACCTGTATTATCACAGAAATACCTTCGATAAAATTTAGACTAACAATACGCACCTAAAAAATATATACAGAGTACCCAGAAAATGATAGGAATGAATGAAAAATTTTAACGTAAATTATAAAATAGGATCTACAATAAGTGACAATAAATAAATATGAAGGAAAAATCATGATCCATGGTATACTTTATGAAAAACTTTCCAATGCTATGGGACTATCGTTAATAATTTGAAATAAGTGAATTAGATTTAATAATTCATACTGGAAATGTATTTTTTAAAAAATTAGTAGCTTTGCCTACTTTTAAATCATTCAAGACATATGATGAAGATTTAACCGCTGTAGAACGACTAAAAACTAGCATTTTAATGAACCGACCATCTATGTTGAATTTTCTATTTTAGTATTATCTAAATTAGTTATGTATGATTTTCATTACAATTTTATATAGAAAACATACAAAGATCGTGCAGTTTTACTCTTTACGGATATAGATTCCTTAACTTATCATATTAAAACCAATAATATTTATAAGGATATGGAGCACCATCATGATTTTTTCGACTTTTCTGAATACTTGAAATCCCATCGTCTAAACAGCAAAAGCTTCGAACCCACAAACATATAATCAGACGTCATTTTATAACCACGACGCTAACCACAGGGCTAAGTAAGCCCCCGCTTATTTTATAGTCACCATGCTAAGTATTAGGCTGAGTGAGCCCCAGGCTATTTTATACCCACTATGCTAACTAATGGGCTGAGTGAGCCCCAGGCTATTTTCTACCCACCACGTTTACTGGGCTTAGTATGCCCACGCTTATTTTATAGCTACCACGATAACCACAGGGCTAAGTGAGCCCCCACTTATTATATAGTCAACACGCTAACTACTGGGCTGATTAAGCCCCAGGTATTTTATAACCATCACGCTAACTACTGGGCTGAGTGAGTCCCAGGTTATTTAGTCGCATGAATATGATTTCCAAGGTATATGTCCTAACTTTATTTAGACCATTGCCTATGGTAAGATAAAGCTAGGAAGTAAATTGGTAAACTATGTACCTCGAAATCTCACTTGTATTTTATTAAATATCTGCAGAAATTAGCATAGTTTATTAAAATTATATACATTCTCATTAGTTTATGAATCTACTAACTTATAATATCTATATGGTAACTTGGATTATTAGTATTCCCACTTAAAAATTTCTTTTGTAGATTTAATATGATAAACACTAACATGAGACTGACTAAACTTTTACCATTTTCATTTCAACTTAATTTTAGGAAATTTATCTACATAGCTTTAAATTTTACTGTTTAGTAAGTCTATTATTTCAAAGTATTATTTTTTAGTTCTAATATTCAAAACATATTCATATCGTTTTACATAGTAGGTATCAAATTAATTTAAAGTCATATTAAATATATATATATACAAATACTATTCTTACCTAACACGCCAGCTAGCTAAGCACCCAACCGTCTCACACCAAGGCTCTGAGAAAAGTGAATGCTTGTTCAGGGTCTTATCAGCTAATATAATCACTGATAAGACTTGATCACGTGACATGTGACGTCACTGTTTAAGTGATATCACGTGACCATGTGGTATCATTCAATACGTCACCAATGACGTCAGAGATCACGTGACTAGGTCATAAAAGAACCAATTGCTAATTGCAATTAACAATTTACCTTTAATTGATTTGTATAATATATATATAGATAAATTAATACATGATTTTTCTATGTATTATTTCGTAATACATAGCACATGTACCTTGTTTTACGAAATAATAGAAAAATCATGTATTAATTTATCTATATATATATTATACAAATCAATTAAAGGTAAATTGTTAATTGCAATTAGCAATTGGTTCTTTTATGACCTAGTCACGTGATCTCTGACGTCATTGGTGACGTATTGAATGATACCACATGGTCACGTGATATCACTGATTATATGTTTGTGGGTTCGAAACTTGTGCGGTTTAGACGACGGGATTTCAAGTATTCAGAAAAGTCGAAAAAATCATGATGGTGCTCCATATCCTTATAAATATTATTGGTTTTAATATGATAAGTTAAGGAATCTATATCCGTGAAGAGTAAAACTGCACGATCTTTGTATGTTTTCTTTATAAAATTGTAATGAAAATCATACATAACTAATTTAGATAATACTAAAATAGAAAATTCAACATAGATGGTCGATTTATTAAAATGCTAGTTTTTAGTCGTTCTACAGCGGTTAAATCTTCATCATATGTCTTGAATGATTTAAAAGTAGGCAAAGCTACTATTTAAAAAAAAAATACATTTCCAGTATGAATTATTAAATCTAATTCACTTATTTCAAATTCTTAACGATAGTCCCATAGCATTGGCAAGTGTTTCATAAAGTATACCATGACTTATGATTTTTCCTTCATATTTATTTATTGTCACTTATTGTAGATCCTATTTTATAATTTACGTTAAAATTTTTCATTCATTCCTATCATTTTCTGGGTACTCTGTATATATTTTTTAGGTGCGTATTGTTAGTCTAAATTTTATCGAAGGTATTTCTGAGATAATATAGGTGAGGTAGCGCATTAATGCAGTATAATTAATGTGCATTTTAACTATAATCTCTGTTTTAACAAGACTTGTATTGAATTAGGTTTTAATTAAATAGGTTAATGAATCTATCTCTTATCCGAAAAAAATTTTAAGTTTAAACGTTAGCATATATCTTAATTAAAATTTCATAGTTAGTATTTATTATTGAATAATCATTGAAGCATTTTAAAACTTTACAGATTTTAGTATATATAAATATATATTTGGTTAGTAGCATCTATACAGAGCTATACGAAAGAATTCACATATATTAATGGTTTTAAATATCAATCTCGCTTTAGATAGTCACGTGACGTACAATAAAAAATCCATATGTATCATGGTAAAAGAAAGAACATACGTGATATATCTTAAAGTCTGCATGAATATAACGAAAAGGATGTCTGCGTTTCTGTAGGTGTAAGTCTTTGTATTACTAAAGATTAAATTTAATAGTTTATGTTTTAATTGTGACTACCCTACGTAAAGAGCAAAATAACCATTTTTTTAAAAAACAAAATAAAAAGTACTTTAAAAATATATTACTACTTACCTACTATATATATCTACATACCTAGACCTTACAACCAACTCGTATACTTTCTTTAGAAGAAATGAATTGAAATGTGTTCTTATCAGTGAATCTTATCTAGAATGGTATCGGGATCAGTGACGTAATCAAACCACGTGGTGAAGCATCTAGTTGAATTTAGGTGAAGTCCAGTAAATCGTGCTTGACATTTGTAGGTAATGATAAATTTATATATATATTTCTATATATATGTTTTTTTTATAACCAATATGTTTTAAATCATCTATTAATAGTTCATGTCTTGTCAATATATTTTTACAGGACTTGTTAATATATTTTATGCGATAACAAAACGCTGACTTTGATAATATTTTGTCTTTACCAAAAATGAAAAACTTGTATCGAATACATAGTGACTCAGTAAGAAAATCTGTCAATTTCATGCATTTGCGAACAAAAATAAATTTAAAAATGTGTCAGAAAGGGGTCTGTATGTATTTGAGAAGAACTTTACACAAAATTCTACTTGTGAATAGGGGGTGGTACACTTATTAGTCATGCGATAAGCATAAGTATGTGTTATCTCTCTAAGGCATATGTCAAGTTAGTTCGGTGGCGAATGAATCCTCTACCGTTTTCTGAATATAAAATAAGAGTTAATGTGATTTTTTTTTATAATTCTGCAAATATGTATGTATCTTAATTAATTTTTTATAGTATGTATATATATATATATTAAAATATAATCGTATAGAACGAGTCTCACTACGCTCAAAGGGTCCTTTAGAAAAATGAGCCCTTTAGGAAAAAAAATGGGACCTCTTTTAATTTATGGTCACGCTGTAGCCTAATAATATATGTTTTATTAATAATTATGTTTTATTTTAAATTGTGTTTTTAATAATGTATGTTTTATTTTAAAATTGCTTATTTTATATCGGAGTAAAATGATATATTCATATGTAAATCTTTATGCCTTATAATATAACTGTTAACCTATTACAGTTTAAAATATGCCCACATTATAGTGACATAGTTTGTACTTATTATTATTCATGAATTTATTTTCGTGCTGTTATAATCACATTGGTGTAAACTATTTATGTTAATTAAAATTTTTGCATATGTATTATAGGGTAAGTTAAATGCAAATTCTAATCTTAAAGTATTTATTTTAAGTAAAATTATTTGTATATGTTTTCTTTTCATATCATATGCAATCAATGCTATAAGTTTACATATTGAATGAAAAAGTCAAACCTCCAAATACATAATTTCTTGCATAAGTAATTAATATTTTTTAATTGTCACTGTTTCAGCTAGTATAAATTCTTGAGAAAATATTAGTGTAAAGTTTCAATAAACAGAAATATAGTTTACTTAAAAATCTTTTTCAAGCAGTATTATTAAAATTTCTGTATTCGTAAACATAAAATTTAATTTTGTTTTACTAATTAATATGTAAGGTAGTGTCGATCTAAAACTAAACCGTATAGATTTCTCACAAAATTTTAAACAAATATTTCATTCCTATCATATTATTTTGAATTCTAATTAAAAAAAGTGTTATTGATTCACTATAAAAAAAAAAAAAATCTGAGGCATGAGATTATTTCTTATATGTTAGAATATGTTAGTAACGTTTATTCGAAAAGTTCCTAGATTTTATTTGAATGCTATGCTAAATAATGTATTCAGTGTAAAACATATGTGCTTTATTCATATCTTTTGAAGAATTATAAAAAAAAATGAAAAAATGTTTCGATTACATATAGTTTCTGAAAAAGGAAATCTGCCAATATCATGCATTTGCGATCATGAATGAAATTTAAAAATGTGTCAAAAAGTAGCCTGTTTTGGATTTGAGAAAAGCCCTTAAGCCGGGCTTCATACAACCTGTTATCAGTGACTCAGTATTGGGGATTACCTCTGATGACAATAGCGATAAGAAAGCCTGCCTGGACTTGTGTAGCATGGAAAGGTTGGATAATTTAATTTTCACATATAAAAAAATAGATAATTAATAATTAAAAATTAGATATTAATTCTGAATGATTTTAGTAAAAAATAATAACTATTATTTACTTCATAAGTTGCATTTATTTTGCCTACGTTCGAATTTTTCATATGAGAATAACAGTTTTCATATATGAAACATTGAATTAAAAAAGATCTTGCTGCAAAAATACTGGGGCGCTATAAGAAATATAGCGGGCGGTGGAGGGCCCAGTTAAAAAATATTTTTTTTTCTTCATAAGTTGCATTTTTTTTCGCCTAAGTTCGAATTTTTCGTATAAGAATAATAGTTTTCATATACTCTTGAAAAAAAAAAGTTTCAATTTTTGAGAAGTAGACTTTATATTCAAACAGGGGACTCCTACATTTTTTTTTGTGAAGGACAGTTTTTATTTGAATAGGGCACGTATCTCATTTATTTTATGAAGGGGCCCTTTAGTCTAATGCGAGTTCACACTTCGAAGGGTAAAAAAAAAGGGGGATCGATGAACTGAATGTATGAAGGGTTCTAGTATTTATGTATAATTTGAATTCTTTGGAATTTTTGTGAAGGGTTCTTTTTTTAAAAATGGGGATTTGTCCAATTTTTTGTGAAGGCTTCAATATCTATAACTGTTTCCAGTTTCTTTTGAAGGGTCCCCAAAACGTGTAATCACTCCATTCGAAGGCTTCCCTATAACTTTTAACTATTTTTGCATGCTAACCTAAATAAATGTATTCCTGTATAAACTATTTGTATACTTCAATCCATTTAAGAATCCTATATGTTTTGGCTATCAGTAGTGTAAAGCTTTTTCTTGAATCCTTTGGATTTTTGTGAAGGGTCTTAGGCCTTTTTATTAAAAAGGGGATCTGTAACTGTTCACTATTTTAATTAACTAATGCACTAGATGGTAAAATTATATTTTGTTCACATAACATTTCAATAATGTTGGAAAGTGATTCATGAATTATGCCTCTATGCCTGATTTTACATACTTGTTTATTTACATATACGCTAAAATTCTTTTTATAGTACTCTATACTTTTGGAAGTGTGTATTGTTAGTCTATGGAAGGGCCCCCTCTGGGTAAAAAAGGGAGGGGGAGGGGGAGGGGGGAGCTATTCAATTGAGTACAGTATATTTCATGCGGGACCCTATATTTTTTACCACAACCTATGTCGAATTCATTAAAACGCGCCTGTTTGCCCCAAAAATGTTGAAGTTCGCCAATTAAAATTAATTAATGACCCTTTTTAATTACTAGCATCTACCATTCTACTGCACATGCAAACTGCGTACTCTCGTTGAGGGAAAAAAATCTCGCCAAAATTTCTTAAGCTCTCCAATTAAAATTAATTAATGACCCTTTTTAATTAAATCATTATTGACTTTTAAAATTCACCTGTAATATACTCTAACATGTATAACAAATAGCCTATCTCGTTGAAAAAATATTTGCTTCGAAAAATGCCTAAGTTCCCCAATTAAAATTAATCACCATTTTTAATTAAACCATTATTGACTTTTAAAATTCTCCTCTAACATGTATGTCGAATACCCTACTCTCGTTGAAAAAAAAAATCTCGCGAAAATTTTTAAGTTCTGCAATTAAAATTAATTAATTAATATTTTTAATTAATATTTTTAATTAATTAATCATTCACTTCTACTGCATACACTCATAATCAAACTGCATAATCTCGTTGAAAAAAAAAATTTGCTTCGAAAAATTTCTAATTTCCCCAATTAAAATTAATGAATGACCATTTTTAATTAAACCATTATTGACTTTTAAAATTCACCTGTAATATACTCTAACATGTATATCGAATGGACTACTCTAGTGAAAAAAAAATGCTTCAAAAATTTTCTAAGTCTCGCAATTAAAATTAAATTTCTAATTCGCTAAAATAAATCCCTTGAAACACACCTCGTATTCTAGTAGAAAATTCTCCGCGAAAAAAAAAAAAAAAGTCTTCGAAAAATTTCTACGTCCCGCAATTAAAATTAATTAACACTAATCCCCTTATCTTAGGTGGTGGAGGAGGACACTTCGGGAGGAGGTGGGCACTTCAGGAGGAGGAGGGCACTTCGGGAGGAGATGTGAGGTGCACTTTGGGAGGAGGAGGAGGGCACTTCTGGAGGAGGAGCCCTCATCCCTCCTCGCACCTCACACCTCCTCCTGGGGCCGGAACGTTGTTTCTTCTCTACTGTCTACCAGTTGCAAAAGAAGTAACTGAGGAAGTAGTCACCTCTGTTGTTAGTGAGGCTGTTGTTTGTTTACATCGTATCGACAGGGCCTGATTACCTCTGTGACAAACATGTACAAGTAAATAACAATTCTTGCCTTTTTCTCAACGCCATAATCATTCTAATTTTTTGTCATAAATAATGCAAACATTTCCGTTCATTTTTAATGGTTGAATTTTATCCCGGCGGTATTATAATCGTTCTCACAGACATCGACTGGAGGATTGTTTATGTAGTCACAAAAGGGACCTTAGGGCTTGACTATCTCTGTGGAAAATTTCCACCAGTAAAAACAAATACATATTATTGCCTTAATTATGACAGAAATTCAGCATTAATAAGGCGTTTAAATAAGGAGAAATTTTTTATTCAAATTTACTTATGGGAATTGTTCACGGTGGCAATCAACCTCTGTGGAACCGATTACAGTTGAGCTCCACCTATTTTGAAGACAATTTCAATGCATCTTTTTCCATAATTCCAGGTACTAACTTGTGGTTAAAATGAATAACTCCATGCGAAAAGGGCTTCAGTCAACTAAACCTAGTTTGAGAAAACTGATAAAACATTTCTGTTTTAAAAATATTAATGTAATCAAAATGAATTTTTTCCCTTTATAGTCAAAAATTATACTAAACAAACACCGTTAAAAAAAAAAATGTTTCACATAGTCATTGGTACAAAAAAAAAAAAAATTAAGTGTCGGACTAAAGCCCTTTTTGTACGTAAATAAAAAATGAAGCCCTTTACATATCTAATTTTATTTATTTTACCTATTTTTTTATGTTTTTTCAACTCTTACATTGCACTAATACCCTTTTGGACTAATCTAAAATCTGTTTTAGGCATAAAAATTAAATACAAATGAAAATAAAAAAAAGATTTATTGATTACAACTATTACTATATGCACTTATATTATTTATTATTTCACTTATTTATAGGTTTTGTTCTTTTCAATTAAAAATTCCTAATCACTTATCTTGGACTTCTGGATTGATTTTTTCAACTGTAGGCTAGTTTCTTGATCAACTGATAAAAATATTCGTTCTCATTAGTAATTCATGGCAAAAGTTTCCTATCGTCATTGATTTTCGCTCTCTTGATCGGAATTTTATTGGCTTCGTAAGGTGCAGGTGGTGGCAATTTCGGTTTTTGTTGTTCGTCTTTGAACATTTTAAATGAGTTTGTCACTTGAAAAACCCTCACTTGCGTGGAAGTCCTGTTGCTTTTGTAGGGACAATCCTGCCCTTGTAGTTTTTAAACTCTAAATCTTTGCAACGGGAATTTTTCTTAACATTTCTTTTCCATTTAGATTCATGTCTCATTGGTTTCTTCCGAATAACTTCATCTCGGTCAATTTCAGTTTCGAAATCACTAACCATTATATCACTGAAATAAAACACTTAAATATTTATCAACAGAAAATAAACTTGTATTGTTAGAAACAGTAATATCAACCAAACTGCAGAGATATAACCTCACAAGCACCACTTGGACATAAACAAAGAAAAAATGCAGGTTTACAAACAAAAGAAATGAAATTAATAGCTGTTGCCACTACATAGAGAACAAAGTTTAATTTTCCAAGCATTTATCCCAAGCAGAAAGGACTTCAGTCACTGACTGAAGCCCTTTCTGCATAGAATATTAAAAATTTAGTTGTGTTTAGACCGTGTACAGCAGTGAAATGGAAGCCGTTTTGCATAAAAACGTAGGTCTATCCTATAAGAACAAAAACCCATGATTAACTCCATTTTGCCAATTTCGTGACTGAAACCCTTTTTGCATGGAGCGATACAAATATAAAGAGCAACTGTGTTTTTCTCCGTACGTAAACGAATACAAACAATAAAAAAATACTATCAATACTATAGAAAATAAATAGAGATCAATCTTGTACGACAAACATGCTTTTCATAAAAAAAATGCAGATATGTAATTTATCAAAATATCATTAATACTATAAAAGGTACACACACACAGGGTTACACAGACATTAGGTTTTTATTGTATATATTTTTTTCTTTTGTCAAAAACCTTTTTAAAAGATAAGACAGAAAGTACTTCCGTAAAATTACATATCTAAATGTAGTACAATAGAACAATGTGCATGTCGGAAACTTTTATATATAGTGAGTGCAGTCCATTTACAATAATTTGAAGTATGAGTACTTAAACCTAAAATGCAATTTCCTTTCAGCAAGGTGAGCCCGAAAAACATGAAACAGATTTTCACATTATAAATGTATCATCATTTCTCAATAATGATTTGAAGGTAATAAATTTTTATCTCTCAATAAAAGAATGTCTGATTATTTTGTGGTATGAAAATATATTTCACTTTTTTACTATACAATGAACATTTTTCAAGCCATTTCGAAAATTACTTTATCATTACTTTTACAGAAAAAAGAAAAACTACACACATTATAGGAAATAAGTAATCAAGTTGAAACAAAAAAGAGACACAAAAGCACAAAAAATATATATATTTGCTTATAAATGCATTTATAAGAATTCTTGGAAATTGTGCATAAATCTACATAAAACTTGTGCTTCTAAATTTAATAAATACGGAGTACTAAAAATTCTACAATTACTGTTCTATTTTCTTAAGAGCAAAATGCTTTGATAAATACGTGTATCTTATTTTCCGGCTTAATAGTCGAGACACAAATGAATTTGTATTCAACAGAACAATTTATTTTTAAAAATGTAATTTATTTTTACTTGGTATTTTTTAATTTATTTATTAAATAAATATCTGGTTTGGGACAGTTTTACGTTAGCCACGGCTTATACGCCTGGATACATATTTATATTATAATTATGTTAGTCTAGATTTTTTAAAAAAACTGAGAGAAACTAACAAAGAGAACAAACAAATAGGATATTTTATAAAATTTTTATCTCTCTTACATTTTCTTTTATTCAACATTAAAAATTATTATCTAAATTTCCTTGGATAACATTCATATTTAGAATAATAAAACAATGAAAAATCATAATTTTGATTCAAAACAAAATGTAAAATATACGTCAAAAACACGTTACTAAAACATGTGTCCATATGCTGTTTGGACCACTGCAACTCATGGAATACGTAACACATTCTGTAATATTCGATTAATCAGTACTTCCGAAACATGTTTCTTTCAGCTTAGACTGAAAAAACACTAAACCTGCCGGGAATTTTACTCAAGTTTTAAAAAAATATTTCACATCAGAATTTTTATTTAAAAAAATCTTATATTCAACTTATTCCGAAAATACCTGCAAAGACTGTACCAATTAAAGACTGTTTCTTTCTGTACTAGTTAACTTTTTACGTTTTTGTTGTTGTTGTTGTTTTTGTCTTTAGTGGGGAGGCCGTTTACTGCTGCGCAGTTGTTTGCGTATTTTATGTGTTATTTATTTATAAGGAAATTTCTGGTTCAAGTTAAAATACTTTCATTTGATACTGGGTAAAATGATCGGTTTGAGATATATTTAGTTTTAAATGGCTGTATATCAATATTAATTTTGGTTATAATTTTCAAACGAATATATTGTTTAAATTTTCTTACTACTTTAAAATGGCCAAATAATTATATATCCAAACACTTATCAATTGAAAAATTTATTTAAACGTGAATATTGAAAAAAGTACGAAAAGGATTAAATAGTTAATTTATCACGTGCGAAAATCATTTAACCCTTTCCGGCACGGACAAATTCTGTTCGTAAAATGCGAAATTACTGACTGACACCGGAATTTACAAACGACTTTTTTAGAAAATAAGAACTTCTTATTTTAAACTTTCATTGTAGAAGCAAAATTTATTAAAAAATTCTTGGTGCCGAAGGCAAGTTTGGAATTAAAATTAGGTGTGCCCAGAGTGGGACCACTGTGCCGGAAAGGGTTAACCAGTTACGTACGCTCTTACCGCAATTTTTAATAGAATTTTTCGATTTAATATTTATACAGCAGAAATTGTAGAGTCCGCGTTTAATTGCACAATTTGTAATTTATTTCTGCATGTATGTAAGGCGAAAAAGTCTAATAAAAGTTGTGGTAAAAGCGTACAAACACAGCTTAATAGCGAAAATTACGTCATATTTAAAACGGTTTTTATAGCGTCAAAAATAATCAAAACATTATAAAAGTCTGGGATACAGCGACACGTTTTATTTAACAATTTTATGCAAGCTTATTTTCAAACCTGTAATTGATCTTACTTAATAAATCACGGAAACAAAACAGCATTTTCAATCTGTAATGGGATAATCATTTTTAAACAGAGAAAAGTAGCGTGTTTTTAGAGCCTGCGGTAACTTAACGGCGGTTGGCGAGCATACATTATAGGAGGCAGATGCCTCTAATTTTTACAAAGGAAGAAATCTCAAAAAATAGTTATTACAAAAATGTATCATTTTGAAATTGTAAAGAATCACAATTATTTGTATTATTTTTTATGAAACATAATTAACCCCGGGAGCAGTCGCGCCCGGTATGACATAACCAGAGTGCATACGGTTTATACAATTCTGACCACTATTTTACTTACCCATCATACGTAGTATAGGGTAAGTCTTGTAATCGTTTTGAAAATCGAAAATTTTTTTTGACGGATTTACACGTTTCAGACACTGGAGATTCCAAAAAACATATTTTTAGAAAAAAAAAATTTGCCGTCCGTCTGTGTGTCTCTGTGTCTGTGTGTGTGTGTGTCTGTTTGTCTGTAAACGCTCTATCTCCCGAAAAAATTGAGATAGACACTTGCAATTTGGTATGTACTTAGTATGTAATAATGGGAAGAAGCCTATTTCATTTCAATAACCTCGATTAACCGGATCTATTTTTTTCGGACTCTCGAAATATTCATTCTGATAAAAAAAAAATTCGAAATTGTTTATTTTAAGAAATGAATATAAAAGACAATAAAAAAACATAAATTTTGCATAAAGCATGAAGTCGATCGGATAATTAGTTGCTGAGATATTTGTAATCCTATTTTCCACACTCTTCGATTTTTCATGACCCTGTATTTCATCCAAATTCCACTTTAAAGATATATTTTAATTGGAAATTTGACGCTTAATCAGATGCAATAAACCGCTAGTTAATAGGATTATTATTTTTGGAGTTATAAGGAAAAACCTCTTTCAAGCAATTCAGTAATCGAGCCTATAAAGTTATGACGTCATCAAGCCACGGTTTTATTTGAATTGAAATGCATTTTATAAGTAGTTTACACATTTTTGTTTTAATATTTTACATTATGCATATCCATGATGGGTAAGTATTACGGTGGCCCCCAACGACTAGTTTTAAAAGTAAACTTCAAGTTCTTTATCGCAGAATTTGCAAGAATTGTCTCCGACTAAATAATGTGACGATTGTTATTTGTATTTATTGGTCACAAAGTAAAAACCATTCATACCGTGAGTAAGCGTGACTTCTCCCGAGTTAAAAACTGTAGAATGGGTTGGCCACTTTGCATATTATATACAGATTTCTTTCGCCTGAAAAATTACATCATATTGTATATTTTAATAAACTGTATAAAAGGAAGTTAGTTTGTGTCTGATTTCTTCATATGATTAGTTTTCTATAGCAAAAAATCTCTAAAATATGATATATATATATATATATATATATATATATATATATATATCGATCAGGGCTCCCAAATGGTCCGCCAACTGCATACCAATATTTTTTAACAGAAAATTTCATGGTAGGTTTTTACAACATTTCCCCAAAAATTTACTTCTGAAGGTGGTTTCTCCGAAATTTGCAAGGAGAATCTAAAAATAAAATCTTTCTAAGAAAATACCGCTATTCAAAACGCGGACCTTTTGGGAGCCCTGATCGATATATATATATATATATATATATATATAATATGATGCATATATATATATATATATATATATATATAAAGACTCCCTGGACAATAAAAACATAAATTATCTTGACGTTAACATGAAATTGGAAAATGATAATTTGGTTTATTACAAGAGAAATGATTTCAATTTTAAAACAATATGTAGAAGATTTTGCATTTTGGTTCAAATGTGCATATTTCAGTTTCAGAAATGTGTTTATGAATGGTATAAATCGAAACGAAAGATTGAGTTCAAGGATTGACGAACTGATTTGCAAAATTAAAAACTGGAATAGCTAGTCTATGATGCCGGGTTACCCAGTATTTTGTAAAGAGAATGACGCTTAATTTTATACGGAAAGTAAATATCGAACTGAATTGAATTGATTTTTAAAGGATAAAGGTGTAATGGATCAGTTTAATGATAAAATAGCTAGGGATGTATTCTGCTGAGAGTTCTTTTGTGATTGAATTTTTGAATAATTTAAATTTGATTTTGACAGGTGAAGGGGAACTTGACATGCATAAAAAAGAGTTTATGTCTGCTGTGCGTGTCTTTAACCATGCCGTCTCTCTTATTGTTTACTTTTTCAAGTTTTGTTTTCCGTTAGCCATTTTTAGATTGGTTATTTTGGAGTTATATTTTTTGTTGATTTTATTTTAATATTTACGTGAATTATTGTTATATGATTTCGGTCTATGCAATTTGGTTGGTATTAATATTTATAATTAGATTTTGAATTATATTCAGGGTGATTAAAAATTAAAGTTGTACTTTCAAAAGGCTGTAAAAGAAACCACTGGTAAGAATGATCTGATATTTTATTTGAGTATACGACAAGCAATGGGCATTTGTTTTGCGAATGAAAAAGTTCAAAAGTGGACCGATAGATGGCGCTGTACTCGTCATAAGATTCTAATTAAAATACCTCTCGTACACACCTCACATTACACTTGTGATAAGAAGGCGGGGAATAGGCAGTTCATGTTATTCTACGTTTGAGAAGGTAGTCATGATTCTATCATTGATAGATTAGTCTCTGCTTATGAAGCTTTTTTACAAGAACGGCGACTATACGGAAATTGCATTGAGGAAATTCCGACCATTATAGAGTTTAAGAAACGGCTCTGGTACGATGACTGCATTTGGTCTGAAGAAGATGATTGCTTCGACGTCATTGGAGGATGTGGCTACAGCATTGCAGGAAGCGTAAAGCAGTACTTTGGGAACGTGCAGTACACGGAGATTTTCCCGAACTTTCCCGCACGGTTTGTAAAATTTTACGAAACTTAAAAACAATTGAAAACCGATTTCGTTTTGCTTTTTTCTACGATTTTTGGCTTTGAGAAAATTAAAAACTGATTTTTTACTATCTGCTGTGGCACCACCTTGTCGTGATAGCAAAGCACTCAAATTGTCCGCTTTTTGAAAACCGGTATTATCTTTCAAAATTTTTATTTTTATATTTTTCTTGCAAATTTTGCAGAAACCACCTTCAGATGTAAATTTTTGTGGAAATGTTGTAGAAACTTACCATGAACTTTTCTGTTAAAAAATATTGGTATTCAGTTTGAGGACCATTTGGGAGCCCTAGGATATGGCTTTCAAGAAAGAGTGCCAGAACAGCATGTCACGTCTTTTAATTAGCATCTTATGACAAGTACAGCGCCATCTACCGATCAACTTTTGAATTTTTTTTTCTTTTGCAAAATACATTCTCATTGTATCACGTATACACAGATAAAATATCAGGTTATTATGACCAGTGGTTCTTTTTTTTAACAGCCTTTTGAAAGTGCAACTTTAATTATAATCACCCTGTATATATATATATATCTATATATATATATAATCACAAGATCATTATTATGTACTAATGATATGTTGTATGACATGGATGAAAAAGGTATAGGATCAGAAATACACATAATATCTCGATTAAAGTAGTCATTGCTAATCATTTCGCTACGAAAATCCGTATAATTATTTGAAATGTATATGCAAATCTCAGTAATCTTGACAAAGATTAGAATAACATAGCAATGTCTTTTCCCACAGCTTTGTTCTTCACGTTCACTGCCATGTAATACTAAATAAGCGTGTTTTAAACAGGATGTATGTTTATTTTATACAAATAAAAAAAATTATAAATGAATACATCTTTGACAGAAATAGTTACACGTACATCCATGATTAATAAGAATATTTGAACAAAATATGTTTTTGAGAATACTAACTAAAATCACTATCGATATGTAGCCATTTTTTTCTGTCTAAGCTGAAATAAAGATGTTTCAGAAGTAGAGATGAATAAAATATTAGAAAAAAAAAGTGTTACATAGGATTAGTAAGAAAATTTAAGTAAAATATTATTTTCAAAATGGTAAACAAAATCAATATCGAAATACAGACGTATAAGGTTTCAGTCTAAGCTGAAATAAAGATGTTTCAACAGTACAGATTAATCAAATATTACAAAAAGTGTTACGGATTTCATGAGCTCCAATATAGTTTTAACAATGTATGGACACAGTAGTTAGTAATATATTTTACGTTCATTTTACAATTTGTTTTGAATGAAATTTATGATTTTTCATTGTTTTAATATTCTAAAATTGCATTGTTTCGTTGTTTGCATTGTTTTGATATTTTAAATTATTTTTTTGATCTCGTGCCATACTGAAGTAATGATAAATTCAACATAATTCAAACAGAGGAAGCCTCGGTAAGAGACGAAAACGTTTTTTCCGAGCCTCAGCGTGGTATAGATGTACATATATACTTAAAATTAAGTTAGGAGATTTTTCAAAAGAGTAAAGACACAAGAAACGTGAAATGAAGATGAAAGAAGTCAGAATAAGAATTGTTAAAGAATCTGTGCAAGAAATGGAGTATGTAATATACATTTTATGAAGTCAGACTGTATATATATGTGTATTTAAAGTAATTAACTAAATATGTTTTCATTGACTACTGATAATGTACATATTTTACTGACAATTTTAAGAGGAAATAATGTGTTTTTTAAGGATAATAGTAATATGAGAAGACACATTTTTTTGCTACTATTGCTCTCCAAAATTAATAATAATACCTGATGTTTGATATACTAAAATAAGATTTAAAATTCTAAAACGCATTTTATCCAGGGAATTTTATCAATTTTTTTAGCGTGGAATATAGGAAATTTAAAAATTCTAAAAAAATAATTAATTAAACAATACAGTTTTGTTTAAGGATGTAATTTGACTAGAAAATAGAAATCCGTTTTTTTATTAACAGATTTCAGTTTAGTGCCAAAGTACTCTATTTTAGAGGAAATCTGATCTTATAATAATTATCCCCTAATAAGGTCTATAGAAAAACTGTGTATTTGGCGCAAATTTTATGTTTAAATTATTTACTTGTATCCACATCCATTTTAAAGTATAGTGTAACGATGATCAGAGTTTGTACGCTGTTACCACAATTTTTAATAGAATTTTTCTAATTAATATTTAAATAGCAGAAATTGCAGACGCCTCGTTTTATCACTGGTTTTGTAATACTTTTCTGCATTTAAATAAGGATAAAAATGCTATTAAAAATGTGGTAAAAGAGTACGAACCCTGATGCTGGCAACGCATGAAACTAGACAAAAATACGGAAAATTAATGAAAAAAAAACGCAAGAGAACATTTTAAAATTTGTTGCTAAATCTGGCAAACCATCTATCTCTAGTTACTTTTTCCATTATTATGGAACTTTTTGAATTTCAATTCCTTCTACTATGAATAATATTTTGCCATTTTCACAAGAATTAAATTTTTACTCATTAATCAAGACTGAATCATGCCATTCTCGAAGAAAAAATAATATTTACATAAATTTCACTCATTTTTAAATTAATAAAGTTTATCATTCCTAGAAAATTAATATGCGTTTCAGTAAAAAATCATTTATACTTTTAAATATACTATTCAATTACATTTTCAAAATAAAAAAGTCCTTCCGGCCTGTACCGGGAGGAAAAGGTAGCTTTCCCATATCTTCGTTTTAAAATTTTAGCTAATGTTATACGAAAACAGCAAGTTAAAATACAAAGAAACGGTTACAAAAGATTCGTTAATACTGAATTTGAATAAGAAATTCGCCAAATTATTCAGCAATAGCCAAATTGGCTTCATTTATGAAGACTTATTTTGGTCGCCAAATGTGGCGATATTTCGCCAAGTGTCGCCAATTTTTGCGAGAATTTGGCGCTAACGGATATGAATATATAGTTTTATGCGTATGATTGGGAAAAATATTACAACATTGAAAGAAAATAATTTGCGAGTTAATGTGCTGTTTTGTTTCAAAATGTCAGCCACCCTAGAATTTCAAACTGCTCTATCTTAGCCATTTTTTAAGATAGAGGTAAACCAAAAAAAATGCTCTGGAATCCTCGTATCAAGGCCTAACACTTAATTAAAAAATAAATTTGAATTTTTAACTTTTTTGTATATTTATTTTAGTTTTAAATTTTTAAGTGACCGCCATCTTGAAACAAAATGGCGGACCAAGCTGGCCAACGAACTAGGTCGAGACATTGGTGAACTTAATACACACAATTAGTTTCATCAAAATTGATTTATAAATACGAGCGTTATCATATGACCTAGGTCAGATATATATATCAGGGCTCCCACTGGTCCGTTTTTTGAAAACCAGTATTTTTTTTAGAAATAAAATTGTGGTAGGTATTTGCAACAATTGCTACTAAAACGAACCTCTATGTTAGTTTCTACAAAATTTATAAGGAAAATTTTTCTTTGAAAAAAAGTGGTGTTCAAAAAACGGACCGAGTGGGAGCCCTGATATATGGATATATCTATATATATAAATCAACATTTGAACGGAGGGTGGTTTTGAGGTCTGAGGGTCATGATCGGTGAAAATATATCGAAATTTCCCGGAACTGTTTTCCTCCGAACGGCTGCAATAGGTAGCTTTATACTTTTTTGTATTGAAAGCTACCTAAAAATAAGAAAGAAAAATATTTTTGAAAGAAAAATAACCAAAGGTGCCGCAAATAACCTTTCTTAACGCAGCAGAAAAATAAATTATATAAGTTTTAAAATTAAATTACTTTACTTTTTTATTTGCCGCAAAATTATCTGAAACTACCCTGAAGTTTACCTGATATTATAACAGTATGCAGAAGATTTTATTCAATGTATCAAGGCGCACACATGAATTTGTTTATAATTTTTAAATGTATACTATAAAGAAAAAAATCTGTCTCTTATCCTTAAGTAAAAATTAAATATAATAAAACTCCTAAATCTTATTAGTTTTTACTATGCATATTGCACCCTAATCGTGGATAATCGTATTAAGAGCTATGGCGCTACTGACTGATTTCACCGGACTCGTTACTAATCACAATTGTTAAAAACTGATTTTCCATATTAAATCAGGTAACTTGTACCACTAGTTGTTAGTAGTTTTTGTCCTGTTTTATCTTTTAAAATTAGTGATGGAAGATTACCCGATTGCCCCCGTAAGTCGGAGAATATGGATTTTACCATATACAAACCAAAATAAATTGTAAGATCTATGACAAATTTTCACCTTTAAAAGTATAAACAAAGTTAATTTTAATAAAAAACAGTGTAAAAATTGGGTTATGTGCATACAATATTATAGGTAAAACTTCTGACAATTTACAATTCATATAAACATTTATAAAAGGAAATTAAAAATCAAAATTACATTTGAACAAGCCTTTAATTAAAAATGTATTTCCCAAATGAATGTATTTACTTTTTTTCTGCCTAACAGTGTATAAAGTTAAATAGCAATTCTGCAAAATGGTACTTTGTCAAGTTTCTAATACCATTTAAAACTTTGAGAAAAAGTATCATAAATTTACATAATAACATATTAAACATTTTATTAATACATAAAATACTTATATTTAACTAAACCTCTTTCAGAGTGCAATTGTAATGCGTTTTAAAAAAATTATCAAAGTATTTAAAATGACTTTAAAATGAACATTTTATGCATTTTTTGTAACATCTATGATAGTTTTACGTTAATTGAAATAGAAGTCTCGGGAGAGATATTTTGAATCCAGTTTTCAAGTTTAATAATTTTTAATTTAGATAATATTAATTAACTTTTCATTTCTAAAGAGTTTTTTGATGTCGTTTTAATTTAACTCTTTAAATTAACTTTTCCGCATTCCTTTTTAAAGCGAAGAATTTGTCATTAAGATTTTTTGTGTAATGTATTATTTATCCCTAGAATAGCGGTTTTGTAAAATAAATAAAACTTAATTTTAATTCTAAACCGCCAAATGACACACGGAACGGAACTTTTTAAGTAAATTTTTGTTTTTAGAAGGTATGTGGAGAAACACCATTGGTTTATGTGAATATTTTAGTTATTTACCTTTATAACCTTTAATTATTTTCGAATAAAATTGTTCAGGAATTCTGATGACAGACAGTTTTTTCGACATTTTACCAAAAGAATTACTTTGCTTCTAAAAATATTAAAAATAAATTTGAATACAATATGTTTAAAAAAATGAAAATGACAATTTCTAAGGGAAATATTATTAATATTTATTATTAATCTGCAAACAAATCAGACGTGACACATGCTTCTAAGAAAAGCGTTATTAAACTGAGTCAGATTAAACCGAATATTACGGAAGATTAGTGGAAACTTGGGACAATACTGGTATATTTCAGTTATGCAATTAAGGGTCAGTTGCTAGCAGCGGCATCTATTGTAACTAAAATCAGGAATCATAGTAAAAAAAACTCCTGACATCATTCATTAATCTCCATTGAGAATTTTGTTAATATCTGTCACAGTTTGGCAAGTCAATGAACACCCGGTATATATATATATATATATATATATATATATATATATATATATATATATATATATATATATATATATATATTTCAATTTTGCTTTTTAATCATAAATATAAAATAAACCCCTGCGGAGAAATCACAATTCAGCTTTTGTGTACTTTTATTATTATTCTTATTATTTTATAATCATTGCTGAGCAAAATATAGCACGGTATTGTGTTCACGGTATTTTGTCAATATATATATATATATATATACAAGTATGTGTTACATCTATTTATTGTGACAATTTAAACAAAATATTTATTTTATTTCTTACTTGAAGAAAAAGAATAAAATCAAAGAAAACAAAAGATGAAAATATAAAATTTATAATTTCGAAATTAGTGCACATCTGAACGATGAAAATAAATATGAAAACATTCATCCAAAGAAACTTTCATTCAAAGAAATGAAAACATTCATCCGTTTCCATACAAATAAAATTTAACGTTTTCATGTTTCGCACATTACCATTTATTAGACTGAAGATATTACATATAATTACAAAATATGTTTTTCAAAAATTAATGGTTTTTCAAAAGATATTATAGAATCAAAAGAAAAATTCTTATTTCAGAAAAATATTGCATTTCCTTTTATCGACATGTGGAGAGTGTAGAGGAGTGGAACGGTGTGCTTTGTGCAATGCATGAAGTACGTTTAAACTCATTTATTCAATCACAATAATTTTACAGTTGCAAAATTAAAAATATTTTTATTTGAGTAAAAAGTTTTACTTTTATAGATAAAAAGTAAATACTGAAATTGATTTTGGCGCTTTCTTAAATTTGGGAAACTATAGTAATGAATTTCAACATTATTCTACATATGCGGTGTGTATAAGTCACTAATTAACGCGTTCACTGCTGGGTTAAAATTACCGGAATTTTACTTTATTTAGAAAGTTCGAATGCACACCAGAAAATACGGATAGCAAGATTTATTTTATTTAATTACAGACAATTCGTGATTACATTCTTCTTCTTGATTCTTCTTTCGAAATTTCCGGTACGTTTTATATTCGTAATTTTAGATTGAAAAAACACACGAGTATACTCGTTGTTGGCTGCTAATGGGTTAAGACTTAAAAGCTGCATAGTTAACTTTGTAATCTATATGCTAAAGGAAAAGAGAATGGGAAATTGAGAAAGACAGACAAAAGAGTGGGACATGTTAATTTTTTTTTGTGTGTGTGTGTATGTGTGTTCTAGGGTTCGTACACTTTTATCACAATTTTTTTAACAGAATTTTTCTATTTAATATTTAAATAGTATAAAATGTGGACGCCTTGTTCAATTTCACAATTTCTAATAAATTTCTGCATTTAAATAAGGCGAAAAATTCTATTAAAAAATTGCGGTAAAAGCGTACGAACCCTGTCTTCCCCAGCAGCTACAAAATTATTTAATTTCATAATTCTATTCATATTTTTTGTAATAAAGAACAATTCCTTTAATAATTAGTCTTTAATAAAATCAAAATGAAACACAAAATGGATTCTCTACTTACTTTTGATCTTAAAAATGTAATAATGTAAATACTGCAGCTAATAATACTAATAATATTGTACCTGTACATTTTGTAGTACAAATACGGATAAGTATAGCCAAATCATGCCTGTCGGTCAATTTAGGTGGGCGAAAGTATAAAATTCGTTTTAATGTAAATTGCGATTAATTTCCCTCCACGTCTCCTGCATTTGAGGCAGGAGTTAACAAAATCTTCAAAATTCTTAAATATCTTAAAATATCTTACACATTGTAGTTTGTTTTACTTTTTTAAATATTTTGATAACACTAAACTTTATTATAGCACAATTGAATACAGCTGTCCCAGCCGCACCGGGGTATCTTTTTGGCGCCAGAGTGGCGATTTTATGCATCTGCAACCCGGCGACTTTCGCGAGATTTTGTTTTGTATGTGAACCTGGGAGATTTCATGTATTTTATAATAAATTATATACTGTGTGTTTTAGAATAAATTAAACAATGTGTGTGTTTTATAATAAAATAAACTGTTTTCTAATAAAATAAAACTAACGTGCAGTTTTAGGAAGTTAGGCATAATAAGTAACCGAAAATTCGGTTTACTCGCCAAAATGGCGCAAAACAAAAATGGTACCATCCCCGATGAGTCTGTGACTGGTGTTCACACAATTGTTCTTAGGAAAACATATTGAATAAGAAATGTTTTTATTAAAACTGTCACACACATTCGACTTTTCCATTTTCGAATGTTATCTGTAAGAATAATACAATTTAGAATTTTACATAAAAGGTGTATTTTTGAAACTTTTAGACAACAAACTTATTTCGTTTTCCCACAAATAATATCCTTAACCTAAGAAATATATATTCTTATAAAATAACAAATTCAGAAAAAAAAATGTTTAAATTTTTGAAATTCTCTATTTAAGAAATTCATTAAAGTTGATGTATAATTATAAGTTTAAATTAGGAAATAATGAATGCATTTTCTTTAGATATCCTATGCATCCATTACTGAATATGGTTACTGTATATAGAAATTCAATGTACTTATTTATAAAGTAAAATTTTAAAAGCACAAAAAAAACTTTTGCGAGCGGATGTTTTCAATTAAAGTATCATTTTTCTGATTTTTCGAATATAAAACAATTCTTTCAACTTTCAATATTTAAAAATATAATAAGATTAAATTAAAAGTATTCTTCAAGAAAAGTAGATAAACGAAAAAATTATTATCCTTCTTATAGGAACTCCCTGATACATTTTCAACTTTAAATACTTTCTGATACTTTTTTTAATTTCTGATAGAAGTTATTTAGCATTTTAAGTCTTAATTTTTAATTCAACATTTCCTAAGTTAAACTTTAATCTGAGATAAATTTTATCATTTTATAAAATAAATTGATAACTTTAAACAAACAAAATATTAGTCTCTCACATCTGAATAAGATACTTTAAATAACAAAATATATTTAAAAAAAATTATGAATATGTAAAATTTTATGGAAGTTTTTATATGTCTTTCAAAGAATGAAAAAATAAAAGTGAAAGTAAAGATTTTTTTCCAAAGAATATATATTTTTTTTTTCAATTCATGTAAGTAGGGGGATGGTTAATAAGGGAGAAAAATTTACAACATACTTTAAAAGTTGCTTAAAAAATGTATGTGGAACCATATTTGTAAATTGAAATTTATAATATAGAGAAACTATGTTTTTAATATTATTTATTACTAAAATAATAAGACAAATAATGAATTTTCTTTTTTTATAAATATCTAGTTTTATTTATTTATTTATAAAAGCAACAAGAGATTTACTTGTTTTAAATTTCGGAATTTATTATACATGAAGAGAATATATGAGATAATACATAAAATATTTTTTACATTAACATTAACTTTTATTCTGTGAGGCAAATATATATACATATATTAACATATATTATTATTACATATTAGTATATATTATACATATATTATACATACATATGCATATCTATGTACACTAATAAAGTAAACGTTTGTACCGGACAATTTTGGCGATTATTTGTTATAATTAAAAGCGTCTAAACATGTTTATAGAGAGAGCGAACAAAAGAATCATTCCCAAACCCTCAAATTCGACAAAAATACTATACTCTTTCAATATGTAAGGCACATGAATTTATGCGATACGAAATAAATTTTTTGGTACCCAAATTCGCATTAAAGGTGTGTATCTTTAGACTTCACTATAATTCATTTATGTAAAGTAATAGAGACACTTTACTTAATTATTATTTTACTTTTTATTAGTTTACTTTAAAAATTGCTTTTTTAATTATTTTCCAACTTAATTGAAAGGTGTTAATAATTTCGTTTTTTCTTTATGTTGGACAATCTGTCTGTTCTCTAACTTTCGAATGTATGCTCGGATTGTCATAAAATGTTTTTAAATTATTTAATTTTACTATAGAATGTTTGGTATTGAAAATGAAGTGTATAGCATTAATAGTTCATTTACAGGGACACATAAAATATCTCCATTGCATTATGGTTTATGGCAGGGGCAGGGATGAGATTGCTCCGCTTTTTTGTATACCAGTATAATCTTACAGAAAATCCTTTTTTAATTAATCGGAACATTTTACGATTTAAGAGAACAACATTTTCTCTAAGATTATACTGGTATGCAAAAAAGCGGAGAAATCTCATCCCTGGGCAGGGGTGTCAAACTATGGTCCGCCGGATACCACTAAAATTTTATAGTAATATTTGCTTTATTTAAACATCGAATTTCGGCGATTCAAGAAGTCGACTATTTCTTTAAAAAATTACTGGTATCTAGCGGGCCTCACTTTGACACCCTTGTTCTATGGGGAAAAATCGTTTGCGGTACATTTTGAACATGTTATGATACTTGAAACATAACGAAATTTAAAAGGATTACTCTGGTTCACTTCAACTTACTATCTATAGATTGAATGTCTAAGGGGGGCCACTCGGCCCAGCAAAGCCAGGCCGTAGAGCGTTAGCACCTCCCCCGGGATGTTCCCCGGCACGCGGGGATTCGTTTTGGGTGATTCCAGCCACCGGCGGAAGGGAAGGCACGACGCCGAGACCGCCAGCGCACGCGCAAACGGCCCAAACAACAACAAAAAAGAAAAAAAAAAGAAAATACAAACTAGGCCAAAGGCCGGCACTGCAAGGACAAGCCTAAGCGCGACAAGGGGCAGGCAAGAAAGCTAAAAACAAAAAAAAAAGAAACTGAAAAAAGCCTGAACCGCTGGAGCCTGCATTCCCTCGCGACAGACAGCGGCAGGTGCAGTGATGAAGAACTTGTAGGTGAACAGTCCTTAACGCTCCTGCGTCATGACACACAGTTCGCGGCCAAGGCGGTCCTTGGATAATAATGATGCGCCGGAATCTGAGAAGCTCAGTTCCCACGCGACAGATGGCGCCACAAGTTGTTGCGTTGGAGAGATGAGGCCGCTGCTAAAGACTGCGAAGGGAGCACAGCAAGGTGCTCAAACACTGACAAGGTACAGCCAAAATAAGGAAAAGTCAGGAGAAGGAGGGTAGGAAGATCAATTACAGTACTGATTGGTGGTGAAGAATTTAATATGTTTAGTTAAAAATTTGATAAAAGCTAGAGTTGGTTACTCAATTTGTTAAGTTCGATAAATCCATTAAGAAATTAAAAATATTTTTTAATTTTTTTAGTAAGATTGGTCTTGTTAGAATATTGGTTAGCCAAGAGGGTGGGGGAATTTCGGGAGATCTGAGATGCCAGGCAACGGTCAGTGGGCAGTCAAAATAGTAATGAGAAGGCAAGCCCCGCTGGCCACATGGACACACATTGGAGGCTGCACGTTTATAATATTTGAGGTAAGTAGGGAATGGACCATGTCCTGTGAGGAACGCTGAGGTGTGGGGGGCGAGGTTAAGCAGGTTTAGGGAGACAAAAGGGAGCAATTTGTGGGTATGTCGACCTTTATCCGAGTAATCCCAGTGGTCCTGCCACTGAGGAATGATTTTAGACTTTAAAAACCCTCTAATGTAGGATGGGGGAACAGGGAGGGAAAGATCAATATTTGTGCTTCCCGTAGCTTCTTTTGCCAATTTATCAGCTAATTCATTGCCAGCAATGCCAATGTGTGCCTTCACATGGCCCAGGGCTACTCGCCGTGCAAGGTCTTTTAAAAATAGTTTTATTTGGAGTACAATGGGATGTTTTGTGCGGTGAGTAAAGATTGCTTGTAGGCTGGAGAGGCTGTCTGAATATAGCCTGTAAAATTGTACTGTTGGGTTAGAGACAATCCATTCCAATGCCCGCAGAATCGCGAACAGCTCAGCCTGGAAGACAGTGTTGTTATCACCGATTCTGCAGGCCCACTTATGGGTCACGACCTCGCCTTTCATGGCACAGAATGCTGCTGCCACGCCAGTCTCCGTGCGTGACCCGTCAGTGAAAATGGTCGGACAGCGGGGAGAGTAGCTGTGTTCAAAACCGTGCCTGGTTGTGTTTATCTGTAAGTGAGATGTCTCTTCTGCGGGATGTATTCTCCAACTGGGAACCTTCCTCTGTAGTTGTATTTGTGGAAAAAGTGCTGCACACGTTGGTTCATGTTCTAGGTGTGTGACCCTGTTTTTCTGGTATTCATATTGGAGTGTTATTGTTATGGGAGGAATACCTGTTATTACTGTGAGTGCGTCCGTTGAGATTGTCCTGTATCCTCGAGCAATTTGCAGCAAAAAGAGCCGTTGCATCGAGGTCAATTTGTCCTTCACGGCTTGCGTGAGGTTACCTCCCCAGACGCCCACACAGTAGAAAATTATCCGCTCCACTATTGTGTGGTACCAGATTTTTAACATTGTTGGCTTTATTCCCCAGGATTTTGACGTTAGTTTACGTGCGTTTAAGTGTAATTTTCCTACTTTAATCCTGAGGGTGTTGATATGTTCCGTCCAGCTTTGGTGTTCATCTATGGTGAGGCCAAGAAGTTTGAGGTGTGAGTCATGCTCGACACTAACCCGTTCACTCTTATGATTGGTTTACGTTCAAGTTTGCGTGGTTTGGAAAATGTGACTGCTTGTGATTTTTGGCTTGATAGCTGGAGGTTGAGGTTTGTTAGCAGTTGGCAGAATACGGGGAGGGCTTGAGCCGCCATTGCCTCCAAGTCCATGCGCCGCCTGCCCGAGAAAATAAAGCTGAAGTCATCAGCGAATGCAAAGAGAATGAAGCCTCTAGATTCTAGCTCTTTTAGAATTATGTTAGCTATGAGTAACCAAAGTATTGGGCCAAGGCAGGAGCCTTGGGGGCAGCCCTTTTCGAGCTGATGTACCGAAGTGCCTGAACCCCAATTGACCATTATGCTACGAAGGCTTAAGTAGGATGCGATGGTTCCAGCTATATTAGCCGGGCAGCGAATTTCAATTAGTTGCTGGATAATGTCCCTCCATTCTACATTATCGAAAGCACCTTTAATATCTAGTGAAACAAGTGAGGTGTAGTCTCCTTTGCTGATGGTTTCATTGCAAGTGGTAAGAATGTCATAAAGGGCCTTGTCACATGACCGACCCTCTCTGAACCCATATTGCCTATGATGCAAGATGCCATTCGTCTCCATGAAGTGCACCAGTCGTGTGACTAGTAGTTTTTCTAGCAGCTTCCCCAGAGTTGGTAGGAGACAAATAGGTCTATAGGAAGTGGGTTCTGAGGCATTCTTTCCTTTTTTCAGGAAGTAGACGGCCTCACCTTGCTTCAGTGTTTGAGGGAAGTAATTGTGATTGAGACACAGATTGGCCCATCTGGTGAACAACTTTGGGATGATTTTGAAAGATAATTTTAAAATTTTGAAGTCCACGCAGTCTGGGCCAGGGGCTTTTTTATCACTAAATGTATGTAGAGCAGATGCTACTTCAGCTTTAGAAAAGGGTTTATCATTAGGTGTCGACAAATTGAGGTCTGAATTGTCCCTGTTGGGATACGAGGATGGTCCGAAAAGTGCTGCAGTTAGGTGCTCCATATTCGCTTGCCTGGATGAAATGGAGGGTGGAAGCTCAAGTTTAATTTCGTCTGGTGTGAAGAAATTTCCTGTAAAAAATTTTTGTGCCGTGCCAAAAGGTTCTGATTGATTGCTGCAGAAATTCCGCCAGGCTTTGACTCTGGCATCCTGAACACTTTTCTTGAATTTTGATGAGAGTATTTTGTACTGAGCGCCAAGGTTTTCAAAATAAGGTGTGTTTCCGTGTGTTTCTCGTAGATGTTTAATCTTTCTCCTTAGCGCTGTGAGTTTGTTTCGTTGTGTCTTAAGTTCGGTGGTCCAGAACGAGAAGACTGGAGTCCTCCGAGTATTTTTTAGTCTAAAGGATGCTCGTGCCGCCTCTTGCATGGAAGCAATAAGTTTTTTTGTGAAGGAGTTAATGTCGGTGATGTTTGTTGCATCCCTTAGGTGTTGTGCAAGGAGTGGTCTGTGTGTTTTAATGATTTGTGTAAACTTTTTAAAATTTCCTCGGGTTGTGTTGAAACGTCGTTTACTTGTAGTCAGTGGTGTAATGTCAAAGCCGAAACGTATGTATTTATGGTCCGAGGCATTGTGGATGTCCATTACTCGCCAGTCCCTGATTTTTTGTGCCGCCTTCGGATTCGCCAGCGTATGATCTGGGAATCCTTTGTGTGTTATAATACCTGTGTTGTTCATTCTGACAAATGTGTGTGTTCCGTTATCAATGTTAACAATGGTTAAATTATGGACTGCGAGATGCTCGATGAGACTGTCTCCGCGGATGGTTTCCTGTGGGCAACCCCAAACAGTGGAGTTTGCGTTGAAGTCACCTCCGCAAATGAAGTACTGCTTATGAGTTATTAAGTGTTGCCACTCCATAAAGGTTTCATCAAAATTGAAACGCGGTGCTGCGTAGGTAGAGCCTATAATTAGTTTTCCTTCCTTCGCCATTATAGTGATGAAAACACAGTTGTCTCCTGTGAATAGGTGTGAGTATGCCAGATCCGTATTCTGGACGACCAGATGAGCGCTGTTATCTTTGGACGCGAACTTCGCCCAATTTTTCGGAAAAATTGACAGCAGCGCTCCATCATTGCCACAGTAGGCATCCTGCAGCAATGCAATGTCTATATTTTCTGATATCATGTAATTTTTTAGGCTGACATTAGCTGCCTTGCAGTGATTTAAATTAACCTGAATGATTTTGATGTGGCCAAATGGTGGGGGGTCCGAAGGTGCTAGAAGAGACATATTGGTTTTCTGAAAAGGTACTTAAATAAAAGGTACTTAAATAAAGGGTTCTTGGTTAAGTTAGTAACAAAAATTATGTTACATTCAATAGAAGGGCCTACCTTGCCAGTCATGGTGATGCCCGTTGTGGCCTCCTTGATAGAGTGGGTGGTATTCATTTCTATATGAGCGATTACCATACCATTCATCGTGATGATAGGGGCTATTTGCTGGTGTTGCCTCTTGTATGGTTGGGTGCTGTGTGTTGAATTGTTGATGTCTGTTTGGTTCTTCTGGTGTTTGGTGAACTTGCGAACTGTTACCAATTTGGAAAAGCAGGTTAAGTCTTTCCCGTTCTGAACTATATTTTGAGCGGTAGGCACTGCAACCAGAATCTGATGCTTTCTGGCTTGTTGGAAAATGTGTGTTGTGTTGTGTGTTATGTTTGGTGCAGTTGATGCATCGTGGAGCTGCTGCACATGATTCTTCATGGTGTGCTTCGCCACAGCATGCACACACAGACGTGGCCGCCTTGCAGTTCCGTTCGTGGTGGGTAAGGCCTTGACAGCGGCGACAGCGCAGGATGGTAGTATGTGGTCGGAGGCGACAGGTCTTTAGGCCGATGACGATGCCTCCATCATTTATGAGCTCTATGCCAAGTGACTTAGGCAGCAGAAGAATCAAATCTTTTGTCGCCTCGTTGTGTCTATTAAGTAACTCCTTGAGGACGATGATGTCTTCTTCAGTTATATGGTATGTTTTGCCAAGAATAGTAGTGAGGGCCTCCTTCGTCAGCGCCTCTGGGACACCCAGGAGAATCATTTTATGCTTTGGAACTGCCTTCTGCAGAAAATTAAGTTTTTTGTTGAGAACTTGATTGTGCTGCAGCTCTGCTTGTCGGCGCTTTAGGTCCTCTTCTGTTTTGCAGGTAACTTCTACGTGATTTCTCCTGAGGGCCACCTTATCCACGTGTATTGGCGTTGCAATTGCCTCTTTAGATAGCATTATTTCGATTTCTTTTCCCGGTGTTATTGATGTACCTTTAATGATGAGGGTTTTGCGGTTAGAGCTTTCCAGAACAAACTTTTTGGCTGGTTGTGCGGCTGTTTGACTGTATGTTTGTGGGACTTGAGGTGTTGCTGTTTCTGTTGGTGAAATGGTGGTGCTTTCTATTGCCGCTGCTTGGTCTGCTTGATTTTGTTTTAGTGTTGATCTGACTGCTTCTATAAGTGTGACGGTGTCTGGGATCCTTTCAATTATCTTCTCATTCGTTTGGCGTGCGTGATCTAGGCTTTCTTGGAGGTGCTGGCAGCTTGTCTGGAGGCTTGCTTCATTTATTTCTAGTTGGCGTATCCTGGACTGCAGTGCCTCTTCTGTATTTTGAAGGAACTCAAATACATATCTCAGATTTTTTAGTGTTTTTTCTGTGGGGAGTTTTTTTGTAGCAATGCTGTTTTCAGCTCTTGTTACGTAGCTCTTTCCCATCGTAATAAGTTCTGCCATCGTATATGTTTCTGTTTCTGCATCAGTGTTTTCATGTATTGTGGATGCTGCTGAGCTGTGGCTGACGCTTCTAGACAGCTTTGCTCTGGTATTTCTAGTTGATGACCTGCTCTTTCGAGCTGCTGACTGAGAGCTAGAGTTTTTGTCAGAAGGAAATCTTCCATTGCCTGGCGACATGTTAGCAAGGGAAGGAACAGGATGAGAAGCTTCTACTACGAAACGATAAACAAAAGAAAATTATACTAAGTCAAAAACTAGGTCATTGGGCACTCACGCCACTTGACTGAATAAACCCATGAATGGCTCTACAGGTCTCGCAGCATGTTTCAAAATGGAAAAGTGTAGGAACAAAAGCTTGCCGTTTGTCAAAAACTCGTGACTGCGCTGAAAATTAGACTGGAATTATTAGGTTCGACTTTAGGGTAAAGAATAATGATTGACCAGTATCAAAAAGCTTAGACTTAAGGAATTGTTGGGTGAGAAAGGGAAGAGAAAATGAAACGATTGGGGCTCGCTAAGGTGATGAAAGACAAATTGCTATTCCTTGCTATGTAACTTATTAATAGTGCATGTTTAAATATGGGTAGAGCAGAACTTGTTGCGATAGATGAGGAGGATTGTTGTTGATGATGATTGCTATTGGAGGGAGAGACGGGAGACTCAGGCGCCAGCCAAGGCCAGCCGCAGCCCGCCACACCGACCGACGAGTGGTAAAGGGGAAATGCTGTGCAAAAAGCAAGAGAGAAAAGTCTTGTGGTATTTTGCGAACACAGGGGAGTCTGAGAAAGTCTAAGAACGTACTTTGATGCAAGAGTAAATTAAAAAGTAAATAAAAACATTATTATTCTACTCAGGAGTGTAAGAAAAATGAAGAAAAATAAAAAAAAAATAAAACGAAAAAAAAAAAGACTTAATACAACAAAGGAAAAAAAAAACACACTAAAGCTTATAAATATGCGGGCAAAAAAAAACTGTAAATGGGAAATAATTGTAAAAATAAGTTTGGTTACAGTTAGATGTTAGAATTGGTTATATGGTTCGAAAATGTTAAAGTCCGCAGATAGGTATTCTAATTTGAAGGAGATAGTGAAAGAGGGAAATGGAATCTGATGAAAAACGCCCCCCCCCAAAAAAAAAAAAATAAAATAAAAAGAGAATTTCAGGATTGTGTAAAAAATGATAAAATTTATTAGAAGCGCTAGAGAACATAAATTCACTTAAGTTTATATGAGAGGACAAAAAAACGGTATATAACAGTATGAAAAAGGAATAAATTGCGAGACCTAGCCATATTTTCCTGAGAAAAAAGAGTGTAAACAAATGATGAAAAATGCATATATTTAGGAAAACTAGACAAAGAAACTTAATAAAAAGTGGGAGGTATGAAGAGCAAAATGTGTTAATTTACGAAAAGAATTTTTATAGTTATTGAATGTGAGGAAGATTAGTTATGTATAAAAAAGTGTGTTTTGCGACAAACACGCAAAAGGAAAAAAAAAAGAAAAGAAAAGAAAAAAAAAATAATTCGCTAAAACTAAAATTGCTGCAGGTGTGTTGAATTTTGGGGGGGGGGGCTAAAAACTTGGGGGTTACTAAAGCTAATTATGATGAAATATGTATGAAATATTTACAAGTTAGAAGCAACTAGTGAAGAGAAATGGGGTTCAGCCTTACCCCAGCACCTTGGTCCGGCGCCGGCAAATGATCCCAGTGGTCCGGTGGAAGGCAATACGCCGTACTCGGGAGAAGAAAAAAGAAAGTATGAAAGAAATATTTATTGGAGTGTGAATAATATGTGTTGGGAAGTAAATTGACAAATTTTGATGAGATTTACTGAGTATTTTTTGTAAGGTGAAAAAAACAACAAATTTAACACTAAGTGCAACTAAAAAGCCCCAAAAAATGCTGAAAATAAACTGTTATATAATGTGAGAATTTGCACGTAGAGATAGATGGGAAATTATTGAAAAAATAACAGTTTGGTAACAGTTAGGTGTTTGAATTGGTTACATGGTCCAAAAATGAGAAAGTCCGAAGCTAGGTATTCTAATTTGAAGAAGAAAGTGAAATAGCGGCCTGGACTGATGAAAAACGGGCCCAAAAAAAAACTAAGAAAATTTCAGGATTGTGTGAAAAATGAAAAAAATATTAAACGCACTAGAAAACATAGATGCTCTTAAGTTTATATAAGAGGGCAATAAAACAGTATATCACAGCATGAAAAAAAAATAAAATAGCGATATTGACGTGAGAATAAAGAAAATCAACAAATGGTGAAAAAAAAAATATTTTTAGGAAAGCTTGACAAAGAAAATAGCAGAAAGTAGGGGGGAGGGGAGGGGGTAGAGAGAAACAAACTTTAATTAAGAGAACAGTTTTTGTAAATATTGTATGCGTAGAAGTACAGTTATGTGGAAATGAGTGTCAAACACAAAAAAACGCTAAAAAAATTAAAAAGTGGCGGGTGTGATGCTTTGTGGTGGGGAGGAGAGTAATATGTTTGGAGGCTTCGAAAATCAATTTTAGTGAATATGTATGAATATATTAAAAGTTAGAAGCGTTTAAGAGTGATAAGTTGGAAAACCGCCTTGCACCGGCACCTTATGAGTCCGACGGTGGCAGCGGCAAATGGCAAATGAAAAAAAAAAAAAAAATCCTGTAAGAATTTAAGCAGCACAAAGTAAATGGCCAACAACGAGAACATCCCCCCCCCAAAAAAAAATAAAATAAATAAATAAATAAATAAAATGTGAATATATGAAAAATGTTGACAGCTGTGAATGTTGGCCAGTAAATACCAACATCACTGAACATCACCTTTTGACATTAAATGAAAGAAAATTTCTGCCATTGCTGAAAATTAACATTTGATATTGAGCGAAATAATTACTAACAATCCTGAAAAACATCCTGAGTTTAAAATACAATAATATACAAAAAATGCGTTAAAAAATAATATAATGTACTGGAGAAAGTTTATAATGTTAATAGAAAATAGTAAGTAGAAAGAGTGTAAAAGAAATGCGAGTCATGTCGATGAACTCGAAAAAGGATTTAAAGTAATGCGAGTAACCTACGAGAGATCGCGCCAAACGTTTAAAAAGTGTCTAGCTGATTTTAGGATATGGGCTAGAATAGCCATAGGGAAAGAACAGGGCTTGGGGAAGGCGATAGATGGCGCTTCATGTCCAGTTGATGATCGTGGAGAGAGGTGGGGCTAAGGAAAGTTAGAAATTAAGAATTACGAGAGACAGAAGTATAATTAAATTGAAAATGAAAAATAAAATTGTTAGCTGTTCGAAAAAACGTTTGCAAATGTATACTGGATGGCATAGTGATAAAGTGAGATTCTCTTAAAAAAAAGGGCGTCTTTTCATGGCCATACATTTATAATATAATGAATAAAATTATGTATAAGTGTATTAAAAAAAACAAGTTTTTTTTTTTTTTTTTTTTTTTTTTTTTTTTTTTTTTTTTTTTAATGTATTAATAATACATTAGATATTAGATGTTTTTTTAAAGACATGTTATAAAAAGCTATTAACAAAAGCTGGTGTGAGTAGATTTCTCTGTTACTGGAGTAAAAGATGTGTGACAAAGACAAAACTATCATTAAATTATCTAGTAATATTCAAAAACAAACGACATATTTATTTATTTTAAATATTAATTTTACGTACTTTGAAAAGATTTATTTAAAATAACACTTTTATTACTGAGTAAGTTGGAAATTTTGTAAGAAAAAAAAATTAAAATAGGTAAGAAATTTAAAACTTAGGAATTTAAAGGAAATAAGACATATTAGAGCTTGCTGTGTTAAAAAAAAATGTGTCCCCCCCCCCTTGCACAAAACTAAAAAGAAAGTTTTAACAACCCTAATAATTTGAAATTTACTTTATAACTATAGCTATAATACACGTACGACATTCAGCGACTAACAAAATATCAGCCGATAACTCCGCACTACCCGAGATGTTAAAGAAAATGTTAAATTAAAAATAAAACAGTAAAGAAAAAAAAAAAACATAAAAAGAACAAGGTTTAAAAAAAGAAAATAAAAGGAATTAAAAAAAAAAAAAAAACGTTATTGCGTGGAAAACTGCTAAGTATTACAATTAAAATTATTAAAGTTGGAAAAAAGTTTGGATCATAGGATGAATAAGTTTTCTGATGTAAAGTACTAGAGAAAAAAGAGAGCTGAAAAAGTTAAAGTATGTAACCATTTCTTTCCTTAACCTACCCTCCCTATTCCCTTTACTTTTTATAAATGGTACAGTTGAAAGATATTCTATCTCATTTAAATAAATGTTAAAAAGCATATTAAGGCGCAGGAAAAAAACGTCAAATTTAAGCACAACCTACATGATAAAAACTAAAAATTGACAAAAAAAAAAAAAAAAAAAAAAAAAAAAACAGAAATATTCAAAGAATTCTAACTCCCCTCGTTACAAAATAGCAGAAAGAAAGTTAATTAGGGGGGGGGGCGAGCGACTGAAGAGGCCACACCCCGGCCAGCAAACAGCTGTCACCCTTGCTCCCCAAAAGCAAATGAGAGCGAGTTCCCATAACCAAGCCACACTGTAACAATGCCCGTGATGCCAAACAGCCAGCCCCCCAGAAATGAACCCCGTGTCCTCCAAGAATATATATCCTAATACATACTCTCAGAGGCCAAAATTTAGAACAAGACATGCTGAACTATGTGGCTTGGTTAGCAACAGAAGTCTAATAAAAAGCTTAATAACAATTAAAATTTTTAAGTTATCGCAACAAGGCTTTTTCTATGAGCTTGCTAATATTAAGAGGTAACTTTTTATTACATTGTTTAAGCAAATTACAATTAAAACACAATAAGACAAAACAAATTAAGATGGAAGCAGTCACTGGTTGACAAACAGCAGGCTAGGCTAGAGCAAATTAAGTAATATGTACATAAAACAATTAATAATTAACGTAGAAACATGCTGTTTACCTATTTTTGTAGCTGAGACATTCATGTATCCATTTCCATCAAGGGCGCTCGGCCCGCTGACCTTTGGAGGGGCTTTAGCCAGACATTTGTAGGAGCACAACACAATAACGTCCTTCCCCTCCGCGTACACTCAACCGATAGATTAGTATTTATCATTCTGTACAGAGAAGCACAAGTAATTCGGTTAAAGGACTGACTATGATCTGCAATTGCTAGAAGTGCGCTTTCCGCTGTGGTATACAACTTAATGTAATTTTTAGTGTATACTTCAAATTCGGGCAGCACTTGCTGAACAGGTATTTTTACTGAGTTATGTATTTTTTAAATTGCTTTTTTATATATATCCTTTCATCCTATGAAAAAACTAAATTTCTTAATAATATTCTGCTACTCTTGGAAAGTGTTTCATAATCTGTGCTGGATGCATCATTTTTCGATATTGTTTATTAATCCGGTCAAAAACTGACAAAGTATTATAACAATTGATATATCATATAGTATATATGATAATTTACTTTTTATCTGCGTGTTGAAGATTATTCTTATATTTTTTTATTTATCCTAGGTTATGAGTCTTTACGCCGTCAGTTGTTCGTTATATAATTATGAAAAACCTGAGAAAACTGAGTATATGTATGATGAAACGTTGCGATAAACCGAAACTTTTCATGGCCCAAAGATTGTATAAAGTACGATGTATCTGCAAAAACAAAAAACTGTCCAAAACGGAATTATTATCCTGTTTTTTGCTATTCCAATTTAGCAGGCTTTACACACACAGTATTATCTATTTTTCAGTTATTAAATTTTTAAAAAGCAAAACTATAATTCAAAAATACGGGAAAAAGTAGTCTCCGGTTTCTTACTATTCGGTTTTAGCAGGCTTTATATATATACAGTATTATGTATTTTTGTTTACTGTACAAAATCTATAATTAAACAATACAAGAAAAATCGTATTTTAAACAATAATCATATATATATTATTTCTCCTGTCAACATCCCTTTTTCTAAGAAAATATGAAACGCAGAACGACGAATGAGATAGCATATGAAAAGATTTTGAACAAGCTTCTGACATAGCACACTTAACATTTCGTTAAAACATGTTTTTGATTAAAATTTGCTGATGATTAAAAATTAAATCGGCATTGATTTCATGAAAGAAATGAAAGGTTTTCCTCCATTTACTGTTGCCACAAAAATAAAATACCACATTATATGAGGCTGAGCAATGATTATAAAAAACACCGCAAGGGTTTATTTTATATTTATGATTAAAAAGCAGAGTTGAAATTGAAACGGTTAGATTTATATTTCTATGTCCCATGTTTTCCCCGATGCGGATGACGTCATCCTCTAATGCAGCAATGCAGTTAAAATACGATTGTTATTATTTTTTTTTTTCTCGCGCGTGCCTTTTGCAATTTTGGACCTGTTTTTACTGGAACTTTAATGGAATAAATCAGATGATATTCTATCTTGACTAAAAACTTGATAAAAACTATTGATAAAAAATATATATATTAGATTGTAGTGCGAAATCTTCGCACGGGCCACTGATAAAATTATAATTGCTGGATCATCCACAAACACTACATTATATATATTTTTAATTTTTCTTTAAAAAAATTAAGTTCTTATTAACAATTGATATTCTGTTAGTTTCCAACATAATTAATGGAAAGAAGTAATTTTTAACTTGAAAAATTTCGTTATTTCTTAGAATTAATGAATGTATGAGTAATAATATAAAGTCGAAACAATTTTTGGGTACAATTTACAAACGAAACAAAGTGAGTTTGGGCACTAAAAAATAAATGCGCATTACATACTTCCATCAACTCTTACATATCCCTAAATTTACATAATTCTTTTAATTTGCGTGTTGGGAACGTTCCCTTGGAAGTTTTGAATAAAATAACAAATATAATAGAAGTTTTCAAAATATAATAACAATTAATTAACGTTTTCATCAAAAAGCATAAAAAAGAAACACTTTCTTGGAAATTTTTAAATTTTAAAAACTTTCAGATGCATTTTTAGATTACAATTTGCATATTTAATATAAAATTTTAATTAAACTTTTGAGAAAAATCTTTTCTTTATTCTAAGGTAATTAGTGACATTTTCTAAAATATATTAGTTACTTAAACTTGAAAAAGTATTAATTGGTTAGTTCCATTTTTAATAAAATATTTTAAATAGAATATCTCTTTTCCAAATAAGTTTTTTGAATATGCAACGCCAACGGAAATTTGAAGACTTCATGTGTTTTAACTTACAATATAAAAATTTAAAGAGTGGAAAAAGTGAGCTGCATCTTAACTTCAAAATGAATAAAAGTATTTTTGTTAGAACTAAATAAGAAAATGTACGAATAAAAAATGTCATCGCTGGAAACGTGATTTTTAAAAGGCACGAGAGAGCATATTTATAAAAAGATCCTCTTCATCTCCTAAACCTAATATCATTTTAAAAGTTTAAAAACAAATTCATGCAAGAAAATGAGAGAATATATTGTAAAGTTTTAAATTTTTCATTAATATTACATGCCATCGAACTTAAATATCAAGTAACAATTATACATTATATTAGTATACCAGATTATCAGGCATAGGAATTCATTGCGGAGAGCAATACTAGTTTAGATTTATCTTTTCATAATATTTTTATCATTAAAAAACACATTATTCCTTTTAAAGAAATATTTTATATTTTCAGTAATAGCGTAATGTACCGGTAATCATTAAAAACATATTTAGTAAATTACTTTTAAAACACATATAGACACTGCCTGACGTTTTAAAAAGGTATATTACATATTTTTGTGTCTATATGTGTTTAAAAAAATTAACTACACTTTCAATGGTTACTGTTAGAGTATAGTTTTATTGACGGTATAATTTTTTTAAAATTAATAATGTGTTTTTTTAACTAATAACTAATTGTTTTTTAAATAATATGAAAAAATAAATCTATACTTGTATTGCTCTCCACAATTAATAATAATAACTGAGGATCGGGTATACTCATATAATATATAATTATAGTATGGGTATTACAAAAACAGTATGTTCTGTGTTTACACTCTCTAAAATCAAACTACATTTTGTCTTTATTTTGGTTTATATGAAAAACAGAACTATTCAGAAAGTTTATTAGAAATTGAATTATAATTTATTTACTAATATAGGTAGTTCACATCGATAATATTCATAAACGAAGTTTAATTATACTTTCCTAACGGTAATTTCTAGATATCATTTTCTGTACATGTTTGCTAATAATATTTAATCATTCCGAACTTTATGTTTTGAGAGAGTAAAAATTAGTATAAGATTCTTATGAATGATATGTGTGTAGATTCATAAAGTCTAAGTGAGAAAGTTTAGGAATTATAGCTATAAAAGATGCCAACTGATTTAAAAAGAAGAGTTTATCAGATATCATTTTTTTAATAAAGTAACAGAAAACTGAATTTCTATACAGGGTGTCCTGCCTTATCGTTGACAGTTAGCTAATTACCGAAACGCTAGTTCAAGAGATATCGGTCCAACTGCAAAAATGCTTCTAATGTTGTTTCCATCATATGAAAAACCATTTATGTCAAACTAGTTATTTTTTTTAAGTTATAAAATTTAATTTTTATATGGTGCCTGGATGCTAAGTTATATGTAGAAAACGTTTCTCAATTCTCTAACAAGTACGAAAGTAAAAATTACATCTGTGAAAAAGAAAAAAAACAATACAGAATTGTGATACTTTAACTTTTACGAATTTTCAGCGTTTTTTGTTATTAAAAACTTGTTTCTGTTACGTAATCCGTTGCCAGTAAGTAGCTTTTTTTAAACAAAATCAGATATCTTGATTGACACCACTTCACGAAATGGTATAATTTGCCTCTTTTTTACCTTATGTACCGTGTCATTAAATAGGGCGTATTGTTCTTTATAATAAAAACCGGTGGCAATAAAAAAATAACTGAATTAAGGAAAAGTAGCCCACCGGCAACACTGCCTGCTACATTTAGAATCACCCATAATTCTGATTCACAACACAGTATAGCTGCTACATTGTCATTTTTTATGTTTGAGTTTTTGAATTATACTTGACAATATGTCACGTTATAAGTATACTTATAAAGTGACATATGAATGAACATTTTCTCCACATTTTTTACCTTTGAAAACCCTTTCAGATCGCATGTGCTTGCTGAAAATTATAGTTAATGATGTAAATATTTACAATAATAACGAGTTCGACAAAATTTATGCGTTTTTAGCCAAAATGAATTCATTAATTTAATAAAATTAAAATAATAATAATAATTAAATTATTTTTAAAATAGTTATAATTAGAAAAGTCTGTGTCTATGAAGCTAGAAAATACTTTGTAGGATCTTAATAATTGCATCCCACATACCAACGACTTATTTTACATTCTTTAACACCATTTTTAATTATTAATCTCATATAACCTTTTTTGTCTTACTCGAGATAAATTGTGTCATTAAACTAAATGCTGTAAAAAGATTTTCAGAAAAGAATAATTAAAGACTTGACGAATTAAGTAAGGTTCTTATAAAAGACAAAATCATTTATTCAAACTATTTTGTGAATATGCAATATGGATTTGTAATCATGCGAATTATTCTAATGTATGTTATTTAATAAATATTCAGCGAATCTAATGAAATATAGTAAAGGTAAAAAAGCCTTTCATTGACAAAAAAGTTACACTTCTAATGCGTTTAATTCGCTTCATAATTTTGATCATTTTTTATGGAAATTATAAAAAAATTACTTATAAAGATGCAGTGAAAATTATGAAAGTTGAATCACCATGGACCGTAACAAATACTCTTTCAGACAGTTTACTGCCTTAAGAGGTATAATGGAAAATTGGTTCTTCCGTAAAATAATGAAATTTTTACCGCTAAAATGTATATTCTGCTATTCAAACGCTGCATTTTCACAGGCTTTACTGTATATATTTGCATGATACTCCTAAAATATGTTTCTGAATTTAAAATAAAGGAAAAAGACAAATCCTGCATGAAGCATAATTTGTGTTAAAATTTTAAACATAACGAAACTGTCCTGTGTGATACTTTATATATTAAGTAAAATTTTCGTCATAAATATGCAATTGCAATCCAATAATATACAACCATGATATCATTCCCTCAAACTTTTAGAAGTCGAAAAACTATACCAGATTGAAAACTTTGCAGGTGGGCAACTGAGGTCAGAATCCGTTATAGGACAAATGTTGAAAGTCTAATCTTAAGACTGTAATCTCAATAAGGTGATTATTATTCCGAATTCTCACCAGGAAATTTTGATTAGTAATTTACTTGTATTCTATTCATGCAAAAGAAATAAACTGATTTTGTTTCGGACAGTTTTTCCACAATTCGGTAATATAATTTCACGCCGTATTCAAATGCAGAAATGTATTACAAATCCGGCAATTAAACGAGGCATCTACAATTTCCGCTATTTAAATTTTAAATTGGAAAAATCTATTCAAAATTGTGGTAATACTGTACGAACGCTGTTCATGTGTTAACTATTATAACCTACCGTAATTTCGCGCGTATACGCCGCAACTCAGACAATTCGATTTCCTACCAGAATTTATTTTAACTTAAATGTGACTTACTTCTGCTTAGCACTTATTTGACTTCTTATTTTAAATAAAATTTCCGGTTTGAAAAAGACTTAACTAAGCCGCGGCGCATACGCGCGAAATTACGGTAATATTTAAAGCAAGTACAATTATTAATGACTTTATTAAATATAATTACGAAATTACGGTAATACTTTTTATTTTTGTCTTTAATATTTAAAAAAAATAAAAAGTTCTATGTATTTCGTCATACTTATTCTTATAATAACTGTAATTTAAACTATATTGTTATGCATTGCAATGTAAACTGCTTCTTTTTAGTCAGGAGTATATTTACTCTCTTTTCTGCTTTTTTCTTGCCTTTTTTGCGAATGATTCTTCTTTAGAAACAGTTAAACAGCTTTCTCTTCATCTCTTTACTTATTATTCTACGTAATTATTATATTTTAATGCTTTTCTACTCATTTTTACACTTTCTACTCTTTCTGACAAATTATCAGCGAAGCCCAGCAGCCTCTTATACTGCAAGTTAAATCTGATTGGCTGGCTGACATATTTAGGATTGGCTGATGACGTTTTCAGTCGAATCTTTTATTTTCTTTCATTTTATGGTGCATATTTGTTACATTTATACTTTTTTTATGGCTCCTCTAAGATGTGATATACAACTACTCAGATACTGGGAGTGGTAATGTTTACAACTGGGAATCCCATTGAAATAATCAACTGTCTCTGTTTTTTCCTATCATTATATAAATTTAAAATAACTGATCAAACGTTTTTGGTAAGAATTCGAAAACACTGAATAAAAAATCCCACCAGACCTGGTAACACTTCTGCTAAGTTATCAGAATACTGTTATAGTGATCGTGAATTTTCAGATGTTGACAGTGATTACTAAGAGGATAGTGCAAATGAAAAAACGCCTTCGTACTTATCATTTGCTTAACAGTGATTTAAAAGCAGGTTATTAAGTTGATTCATATGTGCATTAACTAAATTTTTTCCTCTACAAATTCAAAAATACTCAAAACATCGCCTGCATACAAATTGTTAATCTTGTTTCTTAACATGTTTACCGGGGGTGGGGGACTGCTTTTTCAACTGATATGCTTGACTGCCAACAGTGCACACTTCCACCAGTAACAAATAATATAGGAATTATTTTTTTATTCATGGCAGTAATTTTGCATGAATAGGGCGTTTTACTAAGACGAAAATTTCTATTAAAACTTTACTGGTGGAAGTAATAGTTCGTAGTAATTACAGTAGTAGTTCGTGTATGACGAAATATTTCCTCATATCCAGTTAACAGGTTAATATTCCATCTCGTGCTGTGGGCTCAGACTTGCCATTTAATAAAAGTGAAGAGTGTAAGGCAGGACATCGTCCAGATAGCTCACTCGTACAACACTGGAGCGGAGTAATATAGGCTCGAATCCAGGCTTGGACACTTTTTACGCCTGATTAAGCAACTTAAAATTTAAAGTATTATTTCTACAAGTATATGCCATTCCATAAATTATATACATATGGTACTATTGGTTTACGGAATTCACTTCTCTGTGTCTTCAAAAGCATAAATATATAATTTACTGTTGTTCCATTCATTAGTTTTAATTATAGATAGGGCAAATTTTCACCAGTAAAATTTAAAATAAATATTTGGCTCATATAAACGCCTTATTTATAATCATTTGTGTCTTAAATGAAGCATTTTTTTTTCTTGCTGGCGCACCATTGGATTACGGAATTCACTTCTCCATGTCTTCAAAAGTATAAATATATAATTTAGTCTTGTTCCATTCATTAGTTTTAACTATAGATATATGGCGAATTTTCACCAGTAAAATTTCATAGAAATGTTTGGCTGATATAAACGCGTTACTTATAATCATTTGTGTCTTAAATGAAGCGAAATTTTTTTCTTGCTGGCGTAAGTTCGCCCCGTTGGTAATCGGGTTCTAGGTGGCTACAGACGAAGAAAATTATTTTATGGCAACACTTTACACAGAATCATGTTAAAGAAGGGGCAAACTGCCACCGGTATTTTAAATGATTATTTGTCCGCTTATTTAAAACAAAAATTTTGCATTTCAGCAAAGGATAAATTTTCTGGACTAAAATATTGGTCAGAGTTTCCCTCTGCAGCAATTTTGATCCGACTATAGAAAAAAAAAGCAACTTTTGCTCTGAAAGTTATGAGAAGTAATTTTTATTTTTATTTTATTTTATTTTATTTTATTTTATTTTATTTATTTATTTATTTTATTTTTTTGCTTTTTTAGTGTGACAAGTCTATCCCTACACAGGAATTAATCTAATTCTTAAAATAAACAATACACAAAAACTGTAAAACGATAACTTGAAATTATTGAAAAATCAATGATTATTTACTCATAATATTAAAACTTTTAAAAACCACAGTAAACCAATGACACACATAAACTAATTTTCGTTTGTCTTTTGAACTATCTCATCAGTCGATCTTTCTAAATATTCAAGATTCAGCTTTCGTAAAAAATTTCGATAATAAAATATGTTATTGGGTTAAACTACAGAATAATTTCTGCTGAAAATATATCAATTATCATATAGCACATTGTAAGTGTTATTTGCGCATTTTCGCCCATAATAATTAGAAAGCATTGGATTGCATACGAAATATGTATAATAATGCCGGTAATTATTTTTATACGCTACTACATTTTTTTAAAAACTTGAATTACTTGTTTATTATTTACAAGTTTTGAAATGATAATTTATTTACATTACGATAGTTTCATGTGCGAGAAAATATAAGTTGATTTTAAAATTATTTTTTAACCCTTTCAGGGTCCTGTAACATTGAATTCTCACCGGAATTTAGGAAAGATTTAGTTCAAAATAATGAAAAGCAATATTTCCCCTTGTTCCTGTCAAAGTTAGAAAAGTGAAATTTAATTAAAAGATCCTGGTATGAATTGGATTAAAATTAGGTGGCATGTAATATATACCAGAGTTGCCAAGTCTCCGGCTTTTATTACACCAGTATATTCTTAGAGAAAATGTTGTTCTTTTAAATCGCAGAATGCTCCGATCAAATAAAACAAAATTTTCTGTATTAAAATACTGGTATCCAAAAAGCCGGAGACTTGGCAGCTCTGATACACCACCTCCCCTCAAAGGGTTAAGGCAAAAATTAATAACTTCGGCTGTGCACAATATAGATCTTTAAAATAAATATGTAAGTTTAATGTATTATATAGAACATTTTATGAAAGTTGATTGTTACGAGCGATTATGCTTAAAATGATAGCGACAATAGAATAAAGTATATGGATGGATGCATGATATTGCATGAAATATACATTACTCAAATCCTTTTATGGTATCTAGAGGTTGTTAAATCAATAAATGGAACATAAATTATTTGAAAGTTTAAACAATCTTGTTACAAGGAAAATAATCCTGCTAAATTTGACAAATATCGGGTGTACCAAAACTGACTGATGGATTCTAAAATTAAATAACTTGCAAACGGTGACAGATATTTAAAAAATTCTTGCAGGAGGGTTATGTATAATGTCAGGAGTTTTTGTACTGTGATTCTTGATTTTAGTTCTAATTTCAAACAATAGATGGCGCTGACAGCGATTGACGTTCAGTCGAGGCCGAAACTGATGCCACTCACAATTGATGCACCATCCCCTGAATACTAGATGGAGGATGTCGCAAGTGGATTTTTTTTTTCAGCGTTTGAACAGTCCATCGAACTCCAACACCAATAACTTCTAACATTTCTTCGACTAGTTTTTCTGAGATCAAATAACTCTAAGTAAACTTTTAAATATTATTGGTGTTGAAGTTCAAGGGACTGTTCAAACGCTGAAAAAAAAATCCACCCGGGGGGGGGGGGCGCATCAATGCTTGTGGCGTCAGTTTTGGACTAGACTGAACGCCAACCGTTGCAGCGACATCTGTTGTTTGAAATTCGAACAAAAACCAAGAATCACAGTACAAAAACCCCTGGCATCATACATAACCAGGGGTGCAAAAAATCTGGGCGCCAATGGGCTGATTCCCACCACTAAATTTTATTAGTATTCTTCGTCAAATTTTATTAGTAAATTTTGTCTAAATTTTATCAGTATTCGTATTAGGCGAAGAATACTAAAAATTTAGTGGTGGGAATCGTCCCATTGGCGCCTAGATTTTTGCACCCCTGTACATAACCCTTCCGCGAGATTTTAAAAAATATATCTGTCAAAGTTTGCAAGTTATTGAATTTTAAAATCCATCAGTCATTTTTGGGACACCCGGTACATGGAACGTTTCTCGTTTGTTATAAGAATACTTTTTTTTTTACTCATTAACTACTTTTTCAGTATCGAAGAACGAACTAATTAATAATTAAATTGAAGTAAAAGGTGGTTTTTTTTTTTGTGCGCAACTTGATATAGCAAATGTAACTTAATAATATCTAATGAAAGTCAATAAACATTATTCCAATAAATATTCTTTTGTATAAAAAATTTTGAAAATGTCACTAATCAAATTAATTTTACGGCTGTAAAAGAATGAACATATTTATGTTATACACGTATTACAAATTTTTCTCTTTCTCAAATAACCTTTTGAACAATAAGATAATAAGTACATTCATAAAATACCACATCCAAATATAGTATAATAGAACTGGGTGCGTGTCGGAAACTTTTATATCTACAGACTATGTTATCCATTTGCAATAATCTTTCATATGAGTACTTAAATGCAATTTCCTCTCAACAAGATTACTTTATATCAACTAAAGTGTGCTAAATAAAAAAAAGAGATTTTTATATTATAAATGTATCAAATTTTCTCTATAATGCTTTGATAGTAATATTTTTTATCTCTCAATAAACGACGCTCGGATCACCGTGTGGTATCAAAAGATATATCATTTCTTATTATAAAATGAAAATTTTTTAAGAACTTTCGAAAATTATGGTATCATTATTTTTATAGAAAAAAAATTGCAAATGTTATAGGAAAATCATAATCAAAAATTATAGTGGCGGTTTTCTCATAAAAGCAATTTGAAGAATATTTAGACAAAGTATTATATTGATCATTCAAAATTAAAACAGGTCTTCTAAATTAAAAAAAAATACCGAGTAATTAAGAATCGTGTAATGTTGTGTTAGTACCAAAATGCATCGTTAAATAAATGCATTTATATTAAACTTATGTTAATTAGTACAAAATATCATAAGAAAAAGAAAAGGATAATTGAAATTCCTAACTATTTTATGAATAGCAAAAGAACAAAAATTTCTATAAACATTGATAAAACATATTTTTGATTTAATTTTTTTTTCATATGGAAATTCAGCTTGAAAGTTATACCGTAGTATCCGGAATATAACCCTCATTTAAATATAATCTGTTTTAAAACATAAATTTTACTTTAAATAATGTCAAATAAATATTAAGCAGAAACAAGTTACGATTTTTAAATCAAATTTCTGTCAGAAAACAGAGTTATTTGATCCGCGCATTAAACGCTGGAAATTACATAATTAATATAAAAGACTTTTGTGACTCCCTTAACTATTTTGCGCCATTCTTTTAACTAACTTAGATATAGAATATAAATTATATTAGTTATTTATAAACCTAGTTAAGATAATTTATCAGACAAATTAATTTATGAATAAAAATATTATAAAATTAAAAATTAACATGAAAAGAAAATTATATAGAAAAAAATATTGCAAAATAGTTTATTATCTCTTACGCTTTAGGAGATTTAAATACCAGACTTTTTGTAAACTAATGGTCGGCATATTTAAAAATGGATTTTTCTTTTCATTAAAAAAGTCAACTATCATTTCACGAAAAATCTGGTGTTCAAATACCCTGAGGGTCCGAACCTTTTTCTTCTATATTTGCCTCATAATTGCTCGGTATATTATTTTGGCCTCAAGAAGCAAAAAAATTTAATAAAGAAAAAAGAAATTACTTCTTTTGAAATGTAATTGTATCATATACTTAATTATATTTTATTAGATTAGTGCAATATTGCCCTTGAAAAAGTGTTCTACTATATAAGTTTCCAATTGCTCGTTGAATAATTTTCACTTTCTGCATATTGGAATTTTTCTCTACTTATCTTTTTCTATTTCCCCAAATCATTTTAATTTTGAGAATCTTACATTTTTGGATATATTTATGTATTATATTATAATTATTGGTTTATATATTGCTGGTTATTTATGTGGTTTAATGGTTAGCAAAATGTGTACATTTTAACGTCTGACTGTGAAAACTATTAAAAACACCAAATAAAATAATTTAAGACAGACATGAGTACACTTAAAATAAAATTTATAAAAAATATATACTTAAAAACAGTTAAAAATACAAAATAGTAGACGTTTCGCCAAGCGACACGCAAGGCATCATCAGTACAAAAACAATCTATTGCATAACAAACCACTGATTACATCAAGGAAAGTTGAAGTTATTTTAAAAACAGATAATATTCATTAGGGACAGAACGAGCTTCATTCAACGTCTGCGATCGCAATTCCGATCGCAAATTGCGATCGCAGAGAAAATATAAATCTAAACTAGAACCTAAATATATATTATAAACCTAAATTAGAAATATAAATCTAAACATTTCAATTGCAATTTCGCCTTTTAATCATAAGTATAATATAAACCCGTCCGGTGTTTTTTATAATAATTGCTGAGCATCCTATAATGTGGTATTTTATTTTTTTGGCAACAATAATTTCAGGAAAACCTTTCATTTCTTTTATAAAAATAATGCCGATTTAATTTTTAATTTTCAGCTAATTTTAATCAAAAACATGTTTTAACGAATTGTTAAGTGGGCTATGTCAGAAGCCGGTTCTAAAACCTTTCATATGGTATCTCATTCCTTGTTCTGCGTTTCATATTTTCTGAGAAAAAGGGATGTTGACAGGAGAAATAATATATAATGATGATTATTCACAACTAAATGGAAATGGCGCATCTAGCATTTGTCGAGAATTAAATAAAAATCATGCACTCGTGACATCATAATTCACTTTTATATTTTAACATAATAATACGGTTACTATAATTTGTGACTTGTGGTGACATATTGCTGTTATTATTATTTTTTTACGCGTGAAGTTTTCGCTATGGTACAATGCTTTGTGAAATTTGGTCATTTTTGAAATTCAATATTTGAAAGATGGCATAATCAGTGGATTTGAAATTTATATCAAGAAAAAAACAATTTTTTACCTTTCTAACGCAGTTTGTCTAACAATTTTCTGACAAATACTTTTCGAGCAATTAATTTTTTTAGTAACTTCAAATGTTTCATTTTCTGAGATTAATCTGTGGCAACGATCCCAGTCGTCAGCAACACATACCTTTTTATTAAAGAGGATAGATATATAAGTTAATTAAAAAATATGTAAATAATGTGCACCAGGCGCTACGAAGCTCTTTTGAGCCCACAAAAATATTCACTTAATCCATGAAATGTTATGAAAAGTAGGTGCAATAACAAAAGACATAATTAAAAAAGCGTTGAATATGAAAACCATGAACACTTTGAACTCTTCAGAAGTTGGGAGGTGCAAAGAGTATAAAAAATATATGTAGAATATCAGGTTTCGCAAGGCACCGCCAGCTTGCATGCTCCAATGTATAACAAAAACAAGGAACTTCGACATTCTTTTAAACAAATTAATTATATGAAAATATACGAAACGTAAAACTCACAAATTATTCCAAATTTAATCACAAAATGTATTGCAATATGATTGAAATATTAGACGAAACAGCATTGAATTATATAAACATTTACTGCAATGATGAATTTTTCATTACAGTAAATCTGTGATGTAATTATTGCATAACCTTTCATCATGGATTAACGTGTGTATATGTATTCATATTACAAAGACAACACTCAAAACTGTAAAAAGGACCGACCATGTTGCATAATAAGTTAAATATAGACTCCATCTCTACTGCAAAATTATAATTTACAGTATACTTCAAAGAACGTGATTTCTAAATCTTATTTAGCAATGTACTGCAAAGGAAATTAGTGCGTGTCTGATTTCTTCATTTCATTATTTTTTAAAGCTCTATTATATGATATATATATAATTTCCTTATCACAAGATCATTTTTATGTACTAATGATATTTCGTAAGGCATGAATAAAAAGTTATGAGATCAGAAATGTGTATTAAATCTCGATTATACTTTGAAAGTAGTCATTGTCGATCATTTCGTTACGGACATCCGTACAATTATTTGATATGAAAATGTAATTCCCATTAATCTTGACAAAAAAAAGTTCCAATAATGTATCATTACTTATTTCCTCTGTTTTGTTCTTCACGTTGATATTCGTGTAATATTAACTAAGCATCATACGTAGTATAGGTTATGTCTTGTTTTGAAAATCGAAAAACGTTTTATGACGGATTTACACGTTTCAGACACTGGAGATTCTGAAAAACATATTTTTATAAAAAAAAAATATGCCGTCCGTCTGTGTGTGTGTGTGTGTCTGTAAACGCTCTATCTACCGAAAAGATTGAGATAGAGACTTGAAATTTGGTTTGTACTTAGTATGTAATAATGGGAAGAAGCTTATTGAATTTCAGTAAGCTCGATTATCCGAAATTATCTTTTTCGAACTCTCAAAATATTCGTTCTGATAAAAGGTATGTAAAAAAATTTCGAAATTGTTTATTTTAAGGAGTGAATATAAAAGACAACAAAAAAACATAAATTTTGCATAAAGAATGAAGTCGATCGGATAGTGAGTTGCCGAGATATTTGTAATCCATCCTATTTTCCACACTCTTCGATTTTTCATGACCCTGTATTTCATTCAAATTTCAATTCAAAGATATATTTTAGTTGGAAAAGAGACGCTTAATTTGATGCAGTAACCCGATAGTTAATATGATTATAAATTTTGGAGTTATAGAGCATTTAATGTTTATGACGTCGTCAAGCCACGATTTTATTCGAATTGCAATTCACTTTATAAATAGTTAACACATGTTTTATTTTCATATTTTATATTATGCATATCCATGATGGGTAAGTATTACTGTGGCCCCCGACGACTAGTTTCCTCTGTTTTGTTCTTCACGTTCATATTCATGTAATAGTAACTAAGCATCTTTTAAAGACGCTGAACGTTTATTTTATACAATATCTTTGACAGGTATAGTTACATGAACATTGAGCATACAGAGATAGTAAAAGAAATGAAAAAAAAATAGTCGTTTGAAAACACCATCAAAAATCAATATCAAATTACAGCCATTGTCATAGCACAAGTGTAAATATTATTTTTTTCTTCTAAGCTGAAGCAAAGATTTTCGGAATACAGATAAATCGGATTTTATATTAAAACAAGTATCATATAATCTACGAATTCCCTTGTGGCTCAAACAACATATGGAAACAAGCGTTAATTACGAATTTTATAGTTTTGGGTTGAATCAATCCTTTCTGTACGATTTTTCAATGTTTCCTAAAAGGTATGATATTAATTTAACATTCTTTTTGTAGAATATAAATTTAATAAATTAATAAATTTTAACAATCCAAGTCATTATAAACATGAGATGGAATTATTATAAAACCCACCCTACAGACAGAAAACAAACAAAAAACTATTACAATATTAAAATCAAATAATCATTTAGAACATTAACTTTACTTAGTATTAAAATATAAAATATTCTAAATTATTAATTGAAAAACATTAGATCTGCTGCAGTTTAGTGTGATTACAAGTTTATATTCGTGTAATAGTAACTAAGCATCTTTTAAAGACGCTGAACGTTTATTTTATACAATATATTTGACAGGTACAGTTACATGAGCATTGAGCATACAGAGATAGTAAGAGAAATGAAAAAAAAAAATAGTCATTTGAAAACACCATCAAAAATCAATATAAAATTACAGCCATTGTGACAAACACAAGTGTAAATATTATTTTTTTCTTCTAAGCTGAAGCAAAGATTTTCGGAATACAGATAGTAAATCGGATTTTATATTAAAAAAAGTATCATATAATCTATGAATTCCCTTGTGGCTCAAACAACATATGGAAATATGCGTTAATTACGAATTTTATAATTTTGTATTGAATCTATTCTTTCTGTACGATTTTTCAATCTAAAAGTTATGATATCTAAGTTAATTTAACATTTTTTCTGTAGAATATAAATTTAATAAATTAATAAATTTTAACAATCTAAGTCATTAAAAGCATGAGATAGGATTATTATAAAGCACACCCTACAGACAGAAAACGAACATATTTTTATTACAATATTAAAATCAAATAATCAATTAGAACATTAACTTTACTTAGTATTAAAATATAAATAATTCTTAAACTGAAAAATATTAGATCTCCCGCAGTTTAATTCACAGACTAATATAATATTATAGTGAATTATGTAGGCAATTTTGTAATATTTTTCATTTCCAGGTTAATGTAATAGAGTATAAATATAAAAAAAAGATTACGAGTCTTAGTGTACATTTTTTTTTCTCGTTACTAAATCATTTTATGTCATTTCAAATATTACCTGCGATTTTAAGGAAATAATTATTCTGCGGCAACTCATTCGTCCATCCTTATAATCATGAGATGGAATTATTATAAAATCCCACCCTGATGACAGAAAACGAAAACATTTTCATAACTGCATCTTATGTGGACAACTTCGCATTATCTCTGGATACTCTCAATTTGGGTATAAACACAATTTACCAGTGACTTCATTAGACAATCAAGTATTCAACCACCATTTCGATGTCGTCGGGAATCGATGCGAATTTTCCAGATGCAGAATCTGGGGAGTTTACAATATGCAAGATCTTATTGAGATAGACACAGCCTTTAGTTTATTTGGTGAATTGAAGCAGTTTAAAGCATTCGTATTTAACGCTTCACTTACCGGAAGGGTTAAATAGACATTCAAAAGGACTGTTCGAACCAGAATTTCTTTAATAAAATAAGTTAAATATAAACCACAGAGAACTAAATTAAAAAAAATTAAATGTTATTTATAGTAAACAGAGATAATGCGAAGTCGTCGACATATTAGTTCATCATTTAGTTGTCTGGTTTTTATTTAACTTATTTTATGAACAAAATTCTTGTTCATTAATTCTTGTTTTCTTCACCACTATGCACAATTATTTTAAGCTATAGAGAATAATTTGGAGATAACGTCTTGATATACATGACCCCACAATCTCTAAAATTATTTTTTTAAAGAATAATAGAAGCTAAGCGTAATTTGTTTTTACAATTGTTCATTAATTATTGTTTTCTTCACCACTATGCACAATTATTTTAAGCTATAGAGAATAATTTGGAGATAACGTCTTGATATACATGACCCCACAATCTCTAAAATTATTTTTTTAAAGAATAATAGAAGCTAAGCGTAATTTGTTTTTACAATTGTTCATTAATTCTTGTTTTCTTCACCACTATGCACAATTATTTTAAGCTATAGAGAATAATTTGGAGATAACATCTTGATATACATGACCCCACAATCTCTAAAATTATTTTTTTAAAGAATAATAGAAGCTAAGCGCAAATTGTTTTTACAATGCTGAACATTTTATTAACAAACAAAGTATTATTTAATATAGAAAGAAAATTACAGACCACAGCCCTTTTTTATTTTAGTTCCTGCTTTTTTTTTTAATTTTAATAATATTTAATTTTTTAATGTAATATTGAAGGCTAAATAATGCTTTTTGTGAGAGGAAAATCATTTTTAGATTTTTTTTTTTAAATAAAATAAAATAATGCATATTTAATTATACTATTTAATTAAATTTTCAAAATAAAATTATAAGAAAATGCAAATTCTCTTGTAAGAGGAAAATAACAAAATATATCTCTAAAATGTATTTAAATACATCAGAAAATTTAGTAACATAAATTTTTAAATGAATTTGTTTTACTATTTCCCTGTAGTAAATTTACCTGTGGATATAGGAAGTTATTCTGATGATTACCCAGGGTGCCTGGAGTGTCAACACATGTTTTAATAGAATTTTTCGTCACATTTAATCGCAAAAATCTCTTTAAAATATGCTAATAAAAAGGGAGTTAGAAATTTCAGCGATTTAAATTTTAAATTGCTAATTTCTAATGTGAAAAAGTGGTGCCAAATTCCATATTCCATGTAAGGAGTTTTACCTGAAGTCAGTGGCGTAGCCAGGGTGGGAGTCCAAGATACCACTAATTTTGTAAAGTTTTCTTTGCCTTATCTAATCAGAGAACTTTCTAGAATTTTCAAGCAGAAGAAAACTTTACGATATTACTGCTGTCCAGATCATTTGGACCCCTCCCCCCTCTTTGGTTACGCTACTGCCAGAAGTTATAAGAGATTTCAGAAGATTTCATGGAATATATCAGAACAAACATAAGAATTTATTTATAATTTTTATTTGTGTATGACAGAGAACAATATCTATCTAGTATCGATCAAAATAAAATAAAATAAAAGCCTTTCAGTTATTTTCTTATTCAGTTTTTCATTGCCTCAGACACTTCAGGGGATTTGAATAAGGGAATTTCAGTAAACTTTTGTTTGCCATAGTTTAAGACAAACATTTTTCATTAAATAAGACAACTATTAATTTACGGAAAATCTGGTATAAAAATTTTAGGATGCGTATGAACCTTGTGATAACTATTTACATTTCATATAATAATTTTATAAGTGAAGATTGTTAACGCATTCGCTGCCAACCATGAGTATAGTCATAGTTTTTCAATATAAAATTACAAATTCGTACCGGACATTTCGAAAGAAGAATTTTTATTTTATGTAATCATGAAATGCCTGTAATTACGTATGTACGCCTGTTAAATATGCATAATATTTTAATTACGCCTGTAATTAAAATAAACTAAATATTACTATTAGTATTTTCAGGTGTGAATTCGAAGTTTCTAAATAAAATAAAATTCCGGTAATTTTATCCCGGCATTGAACGTGTTAATTTCATAAGTGAAGATTATAAATTTCATAAGTGAAAATTATAAATTGTAAATACATTTGAGCTTTTAATTAAAAACAAAATTCCCCTATGTATTTATGCTTGACAGTAACATGTAAAGTTAAAAAGAAATTCTTCCGAACGGTTACTCTAGCTTATAATACAATTTACAACTTTGAAAAAAATTTTAATAAATTTGCATAATAATTTATTAAACATCTTATTAATGCAAAAAATAATTATATTAACCAACTTCCTTTCTGCGCACAATTGTAATGCGATTTAAAATTGTTTATCAAAATGCATAAAATGACTTTTAAATAAATATTTAATGAATTTTTTTTGTGACACATGTGATAGTTTTTTGGTTAATTGAAACAGAAGTCTCGAGAGATATATTATCAAATAAGATTTCAAATTTAATATATTTACTTTAGAGAATATTAATTAACTTTTCTTTTCTAAACAGTCTTTTCTTGTGGTTTTAAATTAGCTGTCTCAGTAAACGTGTCACCGGTTATTTTTAAAGTGAAGACTTTGTCATGAAGATTTTTGTGTATAATGTTTTATTCAAAAGAAATTTAAATTTTGGAAAATAAATTTCTTAAAGATTTGGAAAACACCAACCTTCAAGAATGATACTTATTAATATTTAATGTTCAATTACAAAATAAAACAAACCTGACTTGTACAACATAGCAAAATGCATTTCTGTATATGTAATATTTATTGCAGCTTTAAGAAACATATTGTTTACGTTTTCTAGAAGTATTTGTTATATGAAAATTTCAAACCAATTTTAATATTTTGTCAGAAATATTATTATTGATAGATGACGTACAAGGTAATAAAAATAAACAAAGACATATTTAAAAATGCTTGATCCTAAAAAATAAAGACGACATTACAATGTGGTTTTCACAGAAATACTTAAAAAATGTAGATTTTTTTTAATAATGACTATTTTCTTGTCAGAGTAGTTAAAATTTGCTTCATGTAGTTAGCTCCTCAGCTTTGTCAGCAGTTTATACATCAGAACACAGAGGTGCCAAGTTCTCATTAATCTTCCGTAATATTTGGATTAATTTGACCCAATTTAACAACGTTTCGACCCAGAAAAAAATATTTGATGAATTTCTATTTAGTTAATTTCAGATTTCTGAATGGAATATATTTAATTTAATTTCTTAAAACAAATTTGTGCTGCGAAACGTATTAAACCTGTGTTAAATTAACCCACATATTACGGAAGATTAAAGAGAGCTTGGCACATCTGCAGCACAGCATTGTTTTGAACGCTGCTCCGATTACCGTAATTTCCGGCGTATAATCCGCAGCTCAAAGAGTCGTTTTTCGACCCAGAAATATTATTTTATAAAATGTAACTTAAAAGATCGCTGTAAATATTTAACTACAATTATTGAATAAAATTTCTGGGTCGAAAAACGACTCTTTGAGCTGCGGATTATACGCCGGAAATTACGGAATTTCAAGTGTCTGTAACGCATCTTTCATTAAGGTGAACATACCTACAAAGTAGGCCAGAAAAATTCATTTTTATTTTTTTTAAAACCATGCATCGGAATTTTACTCGAGTTCTATGAAAATATTTCACACCATAATTTTTATTTAGAATTATTTTGCATTTTCATTTGACTTTTTTTTTTTTTTTATGATATTCATATTTTATTTATTTTATGTAAAAATTTCTGGTTCGAATGGAGATATTTGCATTTGGCACAGACCAAATGACCGGTTGCTGATATGTTTAGTGCAGGGTTTGCCAGACAAATACTGAAAATTTATTTTGTATACCACTGTTTCTGTAGAAAAATATACATCTTACTTAACTACAGAAATCTTGCTTTTAAAGTACTGTAAAATGAATATAACAAAATTATGGCTTTCAGAATAAAATTTCAGTAGTTTCCTTGAAACCCTGATTTAGTGTTAAATGTATTTATTATATCAAATTTTATCATCATTAACATATTTTTTTATTAGCAATCAAAACAGCTAAGCTGGACATGCTGCATTATGGAGTTACTAAAAACGTATTCCTCCGCGGTAAGTATCGCAGGTATTCCCTAAATGAAATGAAATAATATATATTTTGTTTCTGCTAATGTACATCAAAAGCAAATGTGCAGAAATGCACACAGTATGATTAAAAAAAATGTTGAAATGTTGTAAAACTAGCAAACGGGAAAATATGGCTACGATTTTTCGTGAAACAGTTTGCTTTATACATTTGATTTGATTTGATAGCGTAAGAGGTACTGCTCAGACTAGTCCAAGTCTGTAGAGCATAGTGTCCGGTCCCCTTTAATAAGGTCTTAAAAAATTACAAACTATACAGCCAAAGCTGGACCCGCCGTTAAACGCGACAAGGAGCGGGATTGAATACTTAAGAGAAATATACACTATGGTTGACGACCAGATCATATATAAGCCGGCCCTGCCATGGAGGACCCTTTTCGCGACTATTAGCAGGGACAAGAATATGGGTATGAAAATTAAACAAGATAATAAAACTTCTAACCCTTTCCGGCACAGACAAATTCTGTTCGTAAAATGAGAAATTACTGTCTGAGACCGGAATTTACAAACGATTTTTTTTAAAATGAGAACTCTTTATTTTTAATCTTTGATTGTATAAACAAAATTTTATTAAAATATTCTTGGTGCCGAATGTAAGTTTGGAATTAAAATTAGGTGTGCCCGGAGAGGGACCACTGTGCCGGAAAGGGTTAAGCGCTAATTGCTATATATATATCCATTCATTATAAATATGATGATGTAATTCGTATAATATACTTTTTAATCTGAAATAGTATGATAAAATTAATTTACATTTCATCACATAGTTTTGTTGGTTAAGTAAATGTCAACATCAAAATTACATTAAAGTCTAAAATTTCAAATATAATTTTTTTCCTAATTTGCAAACTATACACTCAGGAAACTACGCTGATTAAAATACATTTAATCGACACAGGTAGAATGCGCGTATTTTATTGTCCATTAAAAGCAGCTTAAATTTAACAGAAATAAAATATTTATGTTTTAAAAGCTTTTAGTTTAATAGATCAATCACTTTCTTTTTCTTATTCTTTAAGTTCTTCTATTAACTAACGCTCTTCAAATTTTGCCTGCAAATATCCGAAAAAAATTTGTTTATCATTCATGTCAGATTCTTAAGTGCTGTTAAATTGCTTTAACAGACTTTAACACTAAAATAGAATGGCACTGCATAAAAGTTGAAAATAAGAATAATATTTTGAATATTTATCCCATATATGATTCGCTATATTAATAAACTAGATCAATATTAATAAATCTAGACACCCACACACATACGGATATATATATATATATATATATTTATATATATTTATACATGTATATATTGTAATAGCTCCTCTATACCGACCTGATAAAGATGTTGAGTGGTAGCGAGGTCAGATCGTTGGCAAAGAGAATCTCTCGCATAAATTAGAAAATAGAATTTTATCGCATAACAATATTAATTCTAATAAAAAATATGTACAAGATGTTAATACAGCATTTAATTATTTTTCGTGAGTCAATCGCTAATAAATTAATGTTCTCTTGACTCTGAGTATAACTGGAACCAAACTAAAGTCTCCAAATGTTACGATCAGTAGTAACTTCTAGCTAGAGTTCATACGGATCAAGGCACGTCCGTTCCTTCTCTTTCGGAAAAACTACTCGTTCTCAATTATTCAGAGTTTGAGAACTCTCACTCTAGCACGGGTCGTGCTTTTCTCTTCGCTAGGATTTATACCTGATACCTGCCGTATCAAAACACATAGAGGTCAGGCCTCACTAGCGCTTCTCCTGCGCTAAGTCCGGAAACTCTCGTTCCTTCCTCCCTTTTACCAGAGAGTCACCACTCTCTTTTCGATCTCTCCAAAAAACTCCTCTCTCTAACTTTTTCATCCTCGCAGGGGAACTTCTTCTGGGGCGGGGTTTTATCGTGGCGGGCACCTCGAAACTCTCCAGCCTCTTAGCAGCCTTGAGATCCCTCTGTTTCGTTTTCACTAAGTCCGTCATTGGACGTTCTAAGACAAAGGGCAAAGTTTCGGGCGCAAACCTAAAAATCGTGTGCAGAGATCGCTTCTCTCGCAGACGCTCTCTTTCCCACGACCTCGGCAAAGATGAAAGCATAAGACCCCTCTTTGGGTAACACCTTACCACTACATCACTGTCCGAACGTTCCGCTCACAGTACAATAGAATTCGGCGTCTGCTAGTCTTCAAGGCAAAAATAGCGAGGGATGGTATGCAGTTAAGTGTACTCACAGGAAATGCTAGAATGACACATCGTGCACCTGGATGAGGAGGCCCAATTCTTTACAATATATATATATATATATATATATATATATATATATATATATATATATATATATATTCATAATGTCTAAAAAATATAAAGGTATTTCAAGTTTGCTAGACACTAATGATTGATGCACTAAAATTATTATATTTTAATAATAAATGATTCATTTTTTTCATCTTATTATTTTATATTTATATTTGTAAATATTTGAGCACACTTAAAAATAGAGTGATTTTAAGAATAATACTATAGAGTGCGGACAGGGTTCGCACAAGTCTACCACAGATTTTCAATAGTTTTCTTCGCTTTTTTTAACTGCGGAAAAATATTGCTAATTCTGTGAATAAACACGATGGTTACGAATTCTGTGTTTAAAAATTTAAAACTTTCTTATCATTAATAGTGGTGCCAGACTCCTTACAAAATATAAGGAGGTTGCAAATCCTGTGCGGAGATACGCTTTTTTTTCTTAAATCATCATTTTGTTATAGTAATCTTCGTTTTATTTAATTTCTAAATTCAGAGAATAAATAAGACGAATACAGTCGAGCCCCGATTTAACGAATCGCGATTTAACGAATTTCTCGATTTAACGAATTTTTTAACGTCCCAACGAAAATGGAACAAAAATGCTGCGATTTAACGAATTTTTAATCCCGATTTAACGAATAATTTTAGAGGCCAAAAAAAAAAAAAATTGAAAAAAATTTCTAATATTTATCAAAAATTTTCAATGTTTCTTACAAAACCTTTTTTACCTCTTCACTGGTCTTCTTTCCCATTATATTTCTTATAAAAATATCCGCTTCTCTCTTCCCCCGTCAACTTGTGGGTAACTTCTCTAGGTGATTCTGACTCGACCGCTTAGGTGCAGAAGATGATCAGGAGCCTGGCATTGCACGCAGTAGCATTTAGCTCGACGGTGGCAGGTATGTGGACGAATCACAACCTCCGAGCGATGACCCACGCAGAAAGAGGTACTGATAAACTAGGTGGTAACAGTTTTCCGGACCGTGCCCCTTAAGTCCGGTTCTTGGGTGAAAGTGGGATAAAACGGCCGAGCGAGAGACGGCTCGTAACGAAGGAAGGCACCTCGTAGGCCGATTCCTTGTGTCCAACTTAAGTCGGGAAGGTGACATGGGTAGCAAAGACTGGCTAATGTGATAGAACCACACGCATGATTATCTAGGGCGAGACGGAGACGAGGACGGACTCTGAAGAGCAAGGACCACTTGCAGCTCTTTAGTGTCGTCTGTCCAGTGCGTGAGGCGGTGTGAAGCATTCCTTGCAGATGGTGGACCATAGACAAGGGATGACCGTCCAATGGCACGAGTGACCGGGTTTCCCGTCTGAGCCCCCTCGTGACCGTTCATCCCTTGCAATCACTCTGCATCTGGAAGAGTTGTGCGTCACCCTCAAGATTTGGTCGAAAAAAGGAGATGACCCGTTGACGATAGTTCGTGCCCATCGTAGCCACCGTAGTGGTACTGTGGCGGGTACTACTGCTTTGGTAGAGAGATGGCCCATTCTACCCTATCAGCCGACCAAGAAGAAACGGGTCGGAGGCTCTTCAGTTAAAGTGATGGCGTATAGACAAAAGTCAGAACCCGGGGTCGAGAACCAGTTCGCGTGTCTATGCACATTTCGAAGATTTCTTTGTCCGAAGTTTGGATAAGCAGGAGTTTCTTGAAACTAACTTTCAAGATACAAACTACCGAGTAGAGGCGCTTCTATGGCGCTCGGGAGGAAGGTATCCACAGTCCTCCGGGATTGTTAGTGCTGCCTATTATTCCCCTATGTACCGGTAACATGACACGGCGTTTAGGAACCAAGTGGTCGGGAGGTAAGGTCTGCTGAAGTTCGTAGGTTCGGGGCTGGATGGTCCGACCTTGGAGCCTACAACCTAAACAGGGACATGTCTGTGCGTCCAGTGAGAACAATACGCCTCCTGGGTCTGCAAGCGGCGCCTATTGCTATATCCGTAGCTGACAGCGGGCTAGTGAATATTTTTGTAGATTTGTTCTTGTTTGAAAGCGTTGGTAAAGCAATTGCGTGATCGGGAAACTCGAAATTATGATCTAGAGACGGGTAACTCGAAATTATGATCTTGGGACGGGTAACTTATGTGGGTATCCGGCATAGCCGAAGTCTGTGGTTACTCGGACACGGGAACCCCGAGCAATGTGATAAATACCTTCTAGTACATGGGTACTAATGTCATGACAACAAGTCGTCAAGGGTTTGGGGTGTGACGGGGGTGACGTCCATTAACAGTGCAACCCCCGTGGCCGGAAGCATGGGTGTGTGCTGTGTTCTGGGTCAACTTGGCTCGCTGGCGCATGCGCATAAGTGTTCTGTGAACCTAGGACCGGAAGATGGCTTGCCACTTTCCCCTTTCAGTCCATGTATGATTGCTCTGTAATGTTTGGAATGTAGAACTGTTGAATGACCTTCACTAACTTCGAAGAAACGTTAAGCCCCTTCTCTAATGAATCAGTAGCGGGTGCGAAAGATCACTACAATACCCATTGACAAGATTTCTGTGCTCTGCTCTAGACATTCTTGAAATCTATGCTAATATAATGGCTGAATCGAAAAAAGTAAAAGGTTTTCAATAAATAAAATTTTTTTCCATCGATCAGTGTCCTGCTGATCCCACAGATTTTTATTTTCCGAATCTTAAAGTATTTTTTCTCCCTGAAAATTGTACCTCTGAGCTACAACCCATTGATATGGGAACTATCCTATCATTTAAAGTTGAATATCGGAAACTTCTTATCAAGAAAATTCTTGATAATAAGAAAACTCGCAGAAGAAAGGTGAACATTTTCTGAACATTCTCGATCGGTATTTGACAGCCGTGGAATGCCGTTACTAAACGCACTGTCAGTAATTGCTTTTCAGAAGCAAGTTTCCAGCAGGAAAATGTGCTGGAAAATCTACACTGCATCGGTGAAAATGATGAAACAATAACTGAGTAGGAGGAAATTCATTCCTTCTGATTGTGAATTTTCTGAATATGTATCTTGTGATGGAAGACTATCTACATTGGAAAATGTACATTACAGTGAGGTAATTAATAGCAGTAGTATTGGATCGGATGAAGAAGATGAAATAGAGATGAAGCATGCAACATTCAAAGAAGCAGTTAGAAATTTGGATATTTTTAAACGGTATTTGATAGCTCGTGATGTTGATGATACTGTTTTCACAGATGTGAAAACAATCGATAAAGAAATTTGTAATAGAAAATCTAAACAAAGAAAACAAACATTTATAAAATATTTATTTTCTAAAAAATAATTTATACCTATAACATTTGAATAAATGAGATTTTTACTTAATTATGATGCTTTTGATTGACAGTAGAGCATAAAAAAAATAATCACTATTTATACAGTGTGTTTCTTAAAGCCACAAATATTTAACATAATTATTAAGGTAAAAGTGAGCACTGTTCTTTTCATTTATAGCATTTTTAAACTTATTATATTGTATAAATAAATTCCTTTGATTATCCCGATTTAACGAATAGTCTCGATTTCATGAACAAAGTTGCTGGTCCCGAACGATTCGTTAATTCGTGGCTGGACTGTATTATATAAAATGACGAAAATTTTTAAGTAATGGTATTCAAATATAAGCACTTCTACTACCCCATAATAATTCGGTAATTGAAAATGAGTTATAAATTAAGTTATGGTATTCATTATCTAGTTAATGCAGGGTTCTTACGCTTTTACCAAAAAAAATTGCCTTATCTATGTCTATAAAAGTATTACAAATCCTGCAATTAAACGTGGTGTCTATAATTTCTGCTATTTAAATACTAAACTGAAAAATTGTATTAAAATTGTGGTAAAAGCGCACGAATCCACTGTAATAATATATTTTTTTATTAATTACAACTGAATAACAGCTGAAAATAAAAGAATACAATGTACTGTTAAAATTTTTGTGGCGTGTTATAGCAACTTTTGGAGCTTCAGCAGTTCAACCATAAGATGGTGAACTATCGTTCCAGCATTTCGAGTTCAGGTCGAACGATACCTCCAAATGTTGGAGCGTTTCAGAATCTTAAGTTTGCAGCTAATGCAGAAGAAAAATTAGTTCAACCCTCACCATTTTTTTTTTACTGCATTGATTTTTTTATAGAGTAAAACGAAAATACGTAAATTTAATATATGTGCGTGTATGTTTTCTTATTATTACATCTATTACTTAATTCATCTGTTGATTGGGTTGATTGCTCAAGTAGTTTGCCGTATTTGCTATTTGATTAAGAAAAAAAATTACGAAAACAGAAAATTTGGTACAGTAATCCCTTAACATTCGCGAGGGTTGCGTTCCAGAGAAACCTCGCGAATGTCAAATCCGCGAATGTTAAGTCTATCTCTCTTTACTAAAAAGGAGTTACATTCTATAACATTTTAATTAGAGTGGCACAGCATTTAAAAAATACTATATATATATTAATAATAGGTCATTCCTAACATGCGTATATGTAGAAGTTAAATGTACGCACTTATTCATAAACATGACATTTATTTACGAAAGATAATTCAAATTAACTGACTAGAGAAATAATTACCGCTAAAAAAATCATATGTTTTTGTATAAAGTAGTTTCGACTCTCTCTATTCACAAAGAGATGATAATGTATTAGTGGGTCGGTATGCGATACAATATTAAAATTACGAATTATATTATACGAATTATTATATTAAAATTATTTCCATCTAAGAGCAGTTTCAGCGATAACTTGTTCTCTAAGATAACTTGAGCATGTTAAATTAATACTAGATTAAAAATGCCGTTACCACTTCTAATATCACCATTGCATCGAATATTCTGCTAATTTACTTTTCTACAATACTCGCTCCTTTTTCAGTTGACAACAGAAAATTGACTTAAAAATAGATACTAAGAAAACACAGGGACAGTAATCTTAAACCACTAAAAATTCTGTAAATAATAAAAAAAAAAATCGCGAACGATCAAATCAGATTCTTGCGAATGTTAAATTTTCCCGCATTTCCATGTTCGCGAATAATCAAAACTCGCGAATGTTAAAACCGCGAATGTTGAGGGATTACTGTATTCTAAAAAAAAAAAAGTAACGAAAACATAAATGATTCGTAATTTTGAAATATTATTTGAAGTAGAAATATAAACATTCCTCTGTCTCCTGTATATTAAATATTTATTAATATTTTTATAATTAAAACTTGTTTAAGATTTCAGTTTGTCTATCCGGCCCATTATACGTCCGTCTGTCTGATTCCCTCACTGAAGCTTTCATTAACATATTGCGCTATCCATTCCGTTTGGGAAAATTAGTTCCTAGCGGAAAATTCTGCCCGTTAATTATTAGACATTAGCTTATCGGAATTAATGTTTAATAATTAAATGATGGAATTTTCCGGTTCAGATTAATGTTCTCAAGCAGATCGAATTGTCCGAACAGCTGAATATGCAGACTGGCATGAATTTGATATATGTTCTTGTGATCCACACTACATCATGTTCCGATTTGAAAAGAGGTCTTGAATTATTTGTTGTTCGTCTATAAGAACACCTAAGATAGGTCGATTACGTTATAGTATGTGGTCGAAAATTGCCTGAAGCACAGGTTAATAAGAAAACATCAAATGTTACTAAAATGATATACATTATTTATATGTGCTGCTAAATGTTACCATATTTATTGTTTATTTACAGGTACACACAAACGAACTCGATTGCATGGATGTTTTTAGACGATTTGAAGTGCGATTTAAAAAAAGAAAAAAAAAAAGGTAAAAATGTTATTAGATTGCGCGACAGCATTTTCTCTAAAAATATGATCATATAATATTTAACGTTCTTTCCCAAGGCGGCACACACTGTTAATATGTTTCCAGTTGTGTTATGTGTTTTTAAGTTTAACTAAAATTTAGTATTATGCCTTTGGTATAAAATCAACAAATCATATATATTACTTTGCAATAGACATATTATTCATCAGCTTTTATCTAAGTGTATAACTGATGGTGTGTTTTCAACAGTCTTATGCGTTTTGACAGCTGAACTACATTCTGCTACATTTAGTGATGTGACCAATATATAATAAATAATATCTCCTGATGTATATTTAGTTAAAAGTTTATATTAAAAAAAAATTATAAGCTACATAAATTATATTATATACTGTAAATACTAATTTCTGAGCATACAAATAAAAATAATTTGCATAACATTAAAAGTTATTTTCTGGTATTTTATATCAATTAAAACATATATTTAGAGGTTTCAATTAACAATACAATATTTTCAAACATAATAACAACTAAATAACTCATCGTTTAAATAACTCAGCACACACTAGATGTACTGTTTCGAGACACTTAGAATGAAAAATATCAATAAGTGACCAAAATTTTGTAATTTCTATTTATTTTATATAACATTTATCATTTAAATTTACTGGTGGCAAAACTTTTCATACATTTTAGAAATAAAGTATTTTTGTTTTTAAAATTTAAAAATGATTGAATGACCTCAGAATTTACAAAAATATTTATTTCCAAATAAGTAAAACATTTTTTTATCATGTACATTATGTATAACACAGCGTAGAACGCTGGAAATGGTGATTATTCAGAAAAAACAATTCAAAACATTTTTAAGGCAGCTATATAACTTGTAGAAAAAAAATATTCCGCAAGAAACTCGATGTCTTGATGAAGTGTATTTATTATATTTTCAAACAGCTGATCTCATTCTATAACAACCCTTGTCATTCATAACTTATATTTATAGCCTCAATTAATAAAAGTAAAATATTTGGAAAAGCCTAGCCCAAATGTATGCCACTCCGAATCAGAACAAAATGGTCTCACTTTCAGAGTTCGTCTTTACCTTGAGATCGACCACGGCCAGAACAAATTCTAATCTGGACTTTATCAAAAATAAATAAATAAACTTTTTTTAACAGATCGCACGTACAAGTGATACCATAAGACTGTGAATAAAGGAAAAATGATATATCATCAAAATAGTGAAGTTTAATCTGTAACCGGTTCCTTGAGGAACCGGTTACAGATTAAAGATAAACCATAAAACCATAAACCATAAAACCATAAACCATTAAACGGTTTGATTACTGATGGGGCAAACTTCTACCAAAAACTTTGAATTGGAATTTTCTCCTCATTTAAACGCTTTATTAATGCAGAATCTCTGTCATAATTAAAGCAATCATTTTTACTTGTGGATATTTGCTGCACGCGGTGGCCAGAGCACCTTTCGTTCGTCAAATGTGACAACGTAAATAATCCTCTTGTTAATGACAGGGAAAAATATCATAATACCGCCAAGCCAAACATAAGTTTTAATTATGACAGAAAATTTGCATGGATAAGAGAAACTTTTTTATTCAATTTTACTGGTATGAGTTTATACTGTCGTTAATGTGCTCTTGTTGATCCTATGTAAGCAAGCAATAGACGACATCTTGTAACAACATCCGCAGTTACGTCATTTTCCTCTGGTAAGCACGACTCTGTATGTATTTTCTTCTTTTTCATCGCTCCATTAAGGGGACCAGTAAGAATATCCTCTATTGAAACTTCGAGTTTTGTAACAATAAATTGCATAGCTGGCAACTTTTGCACTTTTTTCTTACTAAAATTTAACAGAAAAATTTGCCCTACTTAACCTCAGAGTTTGGCGATTAAATCGTGTGTAATTGGCGATTAAATAAAGTAAAATTTACTATTAAATTTTAGTGGTAATCAACGTATAATCGTCTGTAAGTAGAATTGCTCAAATTGAGTTTTCAACTGTGTTCTGTGTTTTCATAATTGTTAATTTAGATATTTCCTTACTCTTTTTATGAAAAAAAGATTCCTACATACTTAACAAGTGTTGCATAATCTAACAAAGGGCATGGTTTATCTTTCTTTCATATTATGATTATAAATAATATTCTTTACAAATCACAAACCATCAAAAATTCTTTTACTTAAAAAGGTTAAGTTCTGACGGAAGTCATTAAATATGCGAGGGATAATAGAAGTTACTAAGACTATTTATAGGAGTATATATATATATATATATATATATATATATATATATATATATATATATATATATATCTTATGATGCAAATTAAAACTTTTCCCGCAGTGAAGAAATGTTTTGGATAACGTTTGTTATCAATTAAATTGTTCACTTAAATTTTTTGTATGAAGAAAGAAAATTATTTTATATTACAATAATTAAGAATAGAAGACGAATTAATGAAAAATATTCCTCTATAGAAAAATATATAAACCAAACATTTATTCAAAAAACATAGGGCGAAATACCCAATACACATTCAACTTACGTCTTTCGTATAATATTAACCCCTTGAAGGGCGGTGTGATATAATATATCCCACTTAATTTTAATTCCCAATCGCCAAAATGATACCGGAATTTTGGAATCAAATTTTGCTTTCATTATATACGTGAAGAAAAGCTTTCATTTGTTTTGAAATAAATTTGTTGTTAAATCCCGGTGTGATTCACTTATTTCAACATTTTAGAAACATAAGTATTTTGCCCCTGAAAGGGTTAATATGTGACTCAATAGATCTCAATGTTACTTGACGACATTTAAAAACATAAAATAATGTTAAAAGTTGCTTAAAAATATTTAAAAAATCCTCCAAATACTTTGGGTTTGCAACCGCAACTATCCTCAAGGAGCAAAATTCCTTTTATAGTGGTTTATCAGTCTTTTAGGTGAATGAAAAAATAATAATGTATTTATTTTTCTGAAAGAACAACTGATTTTTAAATTTCTTATAAAGATTATTTTCAATGTAACAAGAAATGAAAACCATCTCTCCGTTTAAAAACTGGGAATGTTATGTAAATAAAATCTTCTAAGGTATATTTGGTTGAAAGTTTATGCTATATTTTTTATAAACTATATAGCTTGCATTCTATACTAAAACTGCTGATTTCTGAGCTTATATATAAAAATAATTTTATATAGCATTAAATTTTTATTTCTGGTATTTCATATCAATAAAATATCTATTTAGAAGTTTCTATAAATAATTTCTAAAATATTAACAATTATTTAAAAAAATTTCATTAAGATTTATCCAATAAAAGAAAGGTTTTTCTCATCTTTTGAAAAATATATTGATACTTTTAAGAGAATAATTTGCATTTTTAATCTTGATTTTTCATTAAACATTTGAGACTAACTTTTTCTTTACTCTGAGGTAAATAGTGTCATTTTCTAAAACAATATCAAGTAAACTTGAGAGAAATATTAATTAGTTACTCTTGCAATCTTAATAAGATAATTTAAATAACAAAAACTTTATTAATTAAAGAATTATGAATATGCAAGGACAATGGAAAAATGAAGAATGTCTTTTAATCTAACGTTGAAAAACTTCAAATATTGAAAAATACTGAGATGCAGCATAAATTTAAAATGAGAAATAAGATTTTTTTTTAAATTCTATATCGGTAAAAGTGATTTTAAAAATATATACCATAACTTATTTATTAAAAGAACTTTTTGGTACTATAATTTTTCGTCGTAGATTTCGTATTCGTATATGATTATTTTAAAAAGGCTCAATCAAGAAATTTGATGCTTATGAACATATATAATATCTAATTAAAATATATTTATTTATTTATTTATTTATTCATTTTTACTCGGATTCGAACTTCAATATCAGGTACTTTTAGGCTTTATTTTCTATGTACCTGAAAATTAAAATAATTTAAAAATTCTATTTAGGATTACATTATAAATAATTTACTAAAATAGAAAAATGTATATAGGAATTTCATTAGGAACTGTAACAATCATTATCGAAAAATAAATATGCTCCTCAAATCTTATGTTACAGACCACTTTTCCTGCAGGATTTTTAATATTATCTAACATTTCCAAAATTCAACAATAGGGATAAAATGATAATAAAATGTTTATCAAATGTTATTCGCAACACCTGGCTGTCAGTCAGCTGAAATGATGCTAATTAAATTAATCCATTTCCATCAATAGCGCATATACTCGCGGAATTTTTATTATCACTATCACCAAAGACGCATATATGCGCAAAATCTTTTATCAGATTCTAACCAGAAATCATGTGTAGGCATTTAGTATATGACGGGGGCTTTTACTTACAGTTACAAATTAAGAGACCAAATTTTTAATACCTTGTACCTTGTACAGCCTGGAGACATTTTTTGTACCACTTAATTTTAATCCCTAAATCGCACAGGTGTGTTGTAATAAATTTTTTCGTATGATTCTCAGTGATCTCTCACTTATACGCGATACACGGAAATCCTTTTACTGCACCAGTTTTTTTGTAAGGTAATTTTCGATTTCTTATATCGCAGAATTTATAAATCGAATTTTACTGTTTTAAAATAGTGGTATGAAAAAGTAATTACTAAACATCGCGCAAAAGTGAGCGATCACTGTACTTGAAGAAAATATTTCACTTATTTTTAAATAAATTTCTTCGTAAAATCTGGTGCCATTCAATCCTTTTATCATTTCTGTAACAAATGCACTTTGCTCTTGAAAGGGTTAAACTAAGTATTTTTATGTTACTGAACATAAAACTATAGTAATATAGAATTTTCGAAACACAAGCTTCATGCCTAAAATTTTCATATGTCACAACATAAATTAATATATCATTTAATGCTATTTGTTTAATATATCGATTTTTCCACACATTTCCATAGGGAAACTAGATTTTTTTTGCTTTTAATTCAAACAACATCACTGACTGGCGTGGCTTCTACTTTACAGAAAATGCTTTTTTTATCATATTGCCCATATTTCCTTAGATTGTAAGACATTTTATATTAAATCCGTGTATTGAATGTTATTTACTGAAGAAATTTAAGAAAACTATCTAGGATAAAATTTACGAATTTCTTTCAGGAGAAGGAGGATCTTCCATTGTTTTAAAACCCATATTTCACAAAAATATACCGATACGTATGTGTTTCAAATGAGGATTTAGGAAATCAAAGCTACTATATTACGATAGATAAATGTTGATTAACACATGCCCCAATGCATTTGGTATGTATCAACTTTATTAAGCTAAATAAAATAATATTTTTTTTTGCTCGATCTATCTAGGCTTGATTTTTGCTTGATTTTATGTAGGATACAATTACGAAATACTTTCAGGAGAGGGAGGATTTTCCGATGTTTTAAAACCCAGATTTCACAAAAATATACCAATACGTATGTGTTTCAAATGAGGATTTCGAAAATAAAAGCTACTATATTACGATAGATAAATGTTGATTAACACATGCCCCAATGCATTTGGTATGTATCAACTTTATTAAGCTAAATAAAATAGTATTTTTTTTTGCTTGATCTATCTAGGCTTGATTTTTGCTTGATTTTATGTAGGATACAATTTACGAAATACTTTCAGGAGAGGGAGGATCTTCCGATGTTTTAAAACCCAGATTTCACAAAAATATACCGATACGTATGTGTTTCAAATGAGGATCAAAGCTACTATATTATGATAGATAAATGTTGAGTAACACACGCCTAATGCATTTGGTATGTATCAACTTTATTAAGCTAAATAAAATAATATTTTTTTCTGCTTGATCTATCTAGGCTTGATTTTTGCTTGATTTTATGTAGGATACAATTTACGAAATACTTTCAGGAGAGGGAGGATCTTCCGATGTTTTAAAACCCATATTTCACAAAAATATACCGATACGTATGTGTTTCAAATGAGGATCAAAGCTACTATATTATGATAGATAAATGTTGAGTAAAACACGCCTAATGCATTTGGTATGTATCAACTTTATTAAGCTAAATAAAATAATAATTTTTTTTTGCTTGATCTATCTATGCTTGATTTTTGCTTGATTTTATCTAGGATACAATTTACGAAATACTTTCAGGAGAGGGAGGATCTTCCACTGTTTTAAAACCCATATTTCACAAAAATATACCGATACGTATGTGTTTCAAATGAGGATTTTGAAAATAAAAGCTACTATATTACGATAGATAAATGTTGATTAACACATGCCCCAATGCATTTGGTATGTATCAACTTTATTAAGCTAAATAAAATTGTGATTTTTTTGCTTGAATCTATATTGTGTTTAGTTTTTTATACGTTTTGAAGAATTCCCATCTTTATACAACAAAAAACATTTTCGATGTTCAGGATCAACTTTTCCAAATGATTCAAATGGTTTATTAAGAGATCATTAGACATAAAAATCTTTAATATATTACAACAAAATGAAGTTTTAATATGTCACTATACAACTGAAATGGCAAAGAAATAAAAAAAAAATGAAATTTAAGCATATTTTGTGTATATCATTCATTTTGTTTGTATGTATACAGTAAAGTATAGAGTTTATGTTATTCATGTATATTTACATCGGTGTACGTATGGACAGTCCCGAAAAAAAAGTGATATACCCGCATGAACTCTGCAGAAATTAATCGCATAAAAATGTGTCTGGTCCCAGTCGATTAGTAATAAAGTCTACTAGATAATTCTATACTTAAATTTTCCTTAGGATGAACGTCCTGAAACACGATGAGTTGCACAAATGTTATTAAAAGTGTCCTTGTTTTCCAGGACTGTACCATGGCATAAATAATGCATATACATTCGAGTCTCTTTATTACAAAATCCATCGTTCTAGTCCAAAAATTCGTTATAAAGAAAATAACAAAAAACGTCCTATTTGGTGCGTAAATTTTGAAAAAAATTCTTTTTGTGGTGTATAATTAAGATTTTGAAATGTTTAACTATAAATATTAACTAGATGTATTTTTTAATTATTTAAACAGTGTCAAAACTTAAGGCTGCTCGTCAGTAAATTTCCCGATTGCCCTCGCTAGTGTTATTCCTAAGGGCGTAGGATGCATTCGTATTTTTCAAATATCTCCTCGGGAAATTAATATTTTTAACTTCTGTTTCCTGTGTACTATTCTTAAAGAAGGTCTCTTTTTTTTTTAGTTATAAAAATATTTCTAAACTATGTGCTTAATTTATATTTTTATGTGTTAAAATCTTAGCGAAACTGAATATGATTTTAACATTTCATATAAAATTAAGTATATATTTTAGAAAAAAATTGACAACTAAGAAAAAAAAAGAGACATTCTTGAAGAACAATACAAAGAAAACATAAGTTAAACATATTAATTTTCCGAGGAGATATTTTAAAATTACGAATGCATCCTACGCCCACAGGAATAACATTAGCGAGGGGAATCGGGAAGTTTACTGACGAGCAGTCTTAAGCATTTATTTGGAAGTATAGACAAAAAACATGAGGAAAACTTTCATTTGTTTTAGTCAAAGAAGCCTGTAATTTTTGGTTGTTTTAATTTCAAAACTTTTACACCCTAGTAAAAAGTTTCATATTTTTACAAGGAATGCAGAATTACATAAGAAAATCACTTATTACCATTAACGTAAATATGTATATGTTTAAAGTAATAGCAGTACACACAAAGGCTCATAAATACACTCTAATAAACAGATAAACAAGTTTCGAAAGCTCAATCGGCGACATTTCCAAGATCAACAATGACAAAAAAAACTAATTTCTTAAAAGTTTTGTAAAAATGAATTTAATAAACAAAATAAAGATTAACATAAATTGAGATTTGAAATATAAACCAGTAATCAGTGAGGAAAAACTGATTCCACGTGGTTTTGTAACTTTTTCTGAACAAGTAAAGAAATATTTACATAGAATTATATAAGAAAATCACTTATTGCCATAAACGTGAAAACGTATATGCTTAAAGTGATAGCAGTACACACAAAGGCTCATAAATACACTCTAATAAACAGATAAACAAGTTTCGAAAGCTCAATCGGCGACATTTTCAAGATCAACCATGACAAATAAACTAATTTCTTAAAAGTTTTGTGAATATGAATTTGATAAACAAAATAAAGATTAACATAAAGAGAGATTTGAAATATAAACCAGTAATCAGTGAAGGAAAACTGATTCCACGCGGTTTTGTAACTTTTTCTGAACAAGTAAAGAAAAATTTACATAGAATTACTATAAGAAAATCACTTATTGCCATAAACGTGAAAATGTACCGTAATTTCCAGCGTATAATCCGCAGCTCAAAGAGTCGTTTTTCGACCCAGAAATTTTATTCAATAATTGTAGTTAAATATTTACAGCGATGTTTTAAGTTACATTTTAAAAATAATATTTCTGGGTCGAAAAACGACTCTTTGAGCTGCGGATTATACGCCGGAAATTACGGTATATGCTTAACCCTCTAAGCGTGTGGAACGTAATATTCCGTTCACTAAGCTCCAGGTTTCACTGCAATATATACAATGTTTAAGATAATATAATTCTATAGATTTAATGAATTTTCAAAACATTGAAGAATGATTAATACTCTCAAGGGGTACATTCATATTTGTAATTAAGTTTTATTTATAGTGCTGAAAGAATCATATTTTTTTAGCATTTAAAAAAATAAATAAAGAGAAAACAACATTACAATTTTACCCTTTTTCAAAACGCTCAGAGGATTAAAGTGATAGCAGTACACACAAAGGTTCATAAATACACTCTAATAAACAGATAAACAAGTTTCGAAAGCTCAATCGACGATATTTTCAAGATCAACAATGACAAATAAACTAATTTCTTAAAAGTTTTGTTAAAATGAATTTGATAAACAAAATAAAGATCAACATGAAGAGAGGTTTGAAATATAAACCAGTAATCAGTGAAGGAAAACTTGTTCCACGTGGTTTTGTAACTTTTTCTGAACAAGTAAAGAAAAATTTCTGAAATAATTCATTATATGGCGATGCATTTTATAATTATATCCTTATGTAGACAGATGTAAATATGCAGGAATAACGTAAACTTTATATTTTACTGTAAACATATCAACCAAATGAATGAAATACACATAATATAATTAAATTTCACGTATTATTATACATACAGATCTTTCGCTATATGGTGATTCTTTTTAATGGTAAAAAGTGACCATTCTTGCTAAAAATTCGTTAAAGAGAGGCTTGACTGTATATGGATACATATATATAAATTAGATAGTTGAGTTAAAAGTGTATAAATATATATATTTTTTTTCGTTTAAACATAAAAGAATATTTTTTCAACTATAAATTCTGTTTCTGGTTAAATTGCAAAGATACTGTTATAAAATAGCATGACTAAAAGTATTCAGGAAATATCTTATATATATGGATACATATATATAAATTAGATAGTTGAGTTAAAAGTGTATAAATATATATTTTTTTTTCGTTTAAACATAAAAGAATATTTTTTCAACTATAAATTCTGTTTCTGGTTAAATTGCAAAGATACTGTTATAAAATAGCATGACTAAAAGTATTCAGGAAATATCTTATTCATTTTTCTCAATTCTAGCTTCTTAGACTATTACCGTTCCACAAACGTCTATTATTTCGTTACAATAGGCAATTTCCTGGAAACAAGACAGGATTTTTTATTATTTAATATTTCCATATCATAAAATAAAAGAGAAACATTATCTGAAGTGCTTAATAATATATCATATAAAAGTTTAGGAAAGTCATTATGGAATTATTTCACTATTAACATTTTATTGCAATGCAAGTAGTTCTAAATAAACAGAAGAAATAAAGAAAGAAAATTGTAATAAATTGAACAACAACAATAAAAAAACACATAGTTTTTTTTTTTTTATTTATTTATTTATTTTTATTTTTTTTATTTAGGAAATAAAAAGAAATACTTTTCTCTTGGAAATCTTACTGTAATCAGGTATCCAGCGAAATTTTTGGGTTGTTTGGAAAGTTCCTTACGTTTGGGAAAGTTGGTTCGTACCGGAAATTTCTGTCATTCAATTGTGAGACATTAATTTAGATATCTACATTTTAATAATTTTGTTAAACTTTTATTTCATTATTACCGTAATTTCGCGCGTAAACGCCGCACCTCAGACAATTCGATTTCCTACCAGAATTTATTTTTAAAAAATGTGGCTTACTTCTGCTTAGAACTTATTTGACTTCTTATTTTGAATAAAATTTCCCGTTTGAAAGAGACTTAACTGCGCCGCGGAGCATACGCGCGAAATTACAGCATATATTTTAATATTTTTATTTAATTTTTAACTTTCTTATAGCTCTTGAATTGCCTAGCAAGTCCGTTACCTACAGCCTAGAAGATCAGTTGGTACACACCTAGGTACTCCATTCTGCACACTACATTGTTGCATTTTTTAGTAATTGACCTGCAGAATTTTCCAGTACGAATTGGTTTTCCCAAACGGAAGGATCTTTCCGAACAACCCAATATTTACTTATTCTGATCATACTTAATCAAACGCGAAAACAGCTGTCAGGTCTGGTGAAATCAGTGGATGCAGTATAGAGTGCCACAAAATTTCCCTGTAAAAGAGAAATAAGCAGACAAATTACGGAAAATTGCCGCTGCTCAAGGAGGCCTATTGGCTTGCCATTTTTTCCCTTGTCTAAGGGATTTTGAGGTCCCCGAAAAATGCATGCAGCCTTTTCGCGATAGCTGATGGCTATTATCGCAATTCATTAAGTAAAATTACTGTATTATTATTTGAAAATCAGTTTGTAAAATTGTGTAGCAAAAAATGTCACTTGCTCCTGGCATGTATTATGGTTTTTATATTTATTGCAATAACGAAACATACATAAATAAATTAAAACTAAACTTGAAATCAGCATTTCTAGGTGATATTTAGATATTTAATTAATTAAAACATATTTATTATCGATTTAGATATGTAATTACATTTTACGCATTAAGTTTTAAATTATATATATATATTTAAAAATTACCCACAAATGTTAATGACGCTGTGGGTTATTTAGGTACACTGCATTTCTGAGTGCATCTTCTGTGTAATAAGATAATGTATATGCCCATTTTTGGATGTTTCAGGCATCTTAATATTAACCGAAAATGCTGCATTTGTATATTTTTTCATTATGAATAATTACATTTCATAATTATAGTACTATACACATTTTCACGTTCAATATCCAATTTTAATATTTTTTGAGATAAAGGGATACTGCATAACATGCCGTATATTCCGGCGTATAGCATGATGCTGTGCAAAAAATGGACACTTGATTTGAAAGTGCATTTTTTTTAGCTATATTCGCTGTATTACGCTCATTCCCTTCTTTTACAAGAAAACTTCACAAGTCACTTAGCATAAAAATACAATAAAGTCCATTATAATGTAGTACACTTTGAACTTTGAATACTATGGACGATACATAAATAAAATTCGAAAAGAAAACAGGATATAAAATCAATATACCTACCTGAATCACTTCAAAGCATTTGCGACCGTTCATTGAAAAATCCAATCGGTCCTGTCTTATTTTGTTCCTCCGAAAGCAACGAATTTTAAATTCTTATGCTTATTTTTTCTTACTTGTTAATATTTTATTTTTTCACTCGGTACACAACGCGCGCCTGTAAATTAAAAAAAAAATTCTTGTGCGTTACATATCAGAATATACGTTACTGATCTAGCTTATAAATCATGGTTGATTCAGGTACTGAAGTCGAGATCATTGACCTAATACTCTCGAAATAACTGACTTTAAATTGGGATTACCGTAATTTCCCGCATATAATCCGCAGATAAAACAACCATGCTTCTACACAGAAATATTATTTTATCAAAATGGAACTCACTAGATAGCTGTATTATACTTCTATTAATAAATACATTTTCTGAGTCAAAACTGGATTGATTCCGATGATCCATACGCCAGAAATTACAGTACTTGATGTCTTTTACATAGCTGCCAATGTTTACGCTTTTTTGCTACCACTAAAAATTAATAGAAATTTTTGCATTATTGAATCACATGATTTCGGCTATTTAATAAGTATAAGTTTACTGTTAATTTTTAGTGGTAGGAAAAAAGCGTAAAAGTTGGCAGCTAAGCTTTTACCAAAAAGTAAAATAACTGAAGTGACCCCTCTTGACTTTTCGAAGATTTCATATGATACCATGGTATTGAATACATTTCTGACACAATGGAATCAGCTGGATTCAAGCACTAGACCTCTCGTTTCGAAATGTATCTGCCAAAATTGCTTGCCTTGATCGCCGCAATATTTATCACATATATTTGCTACATTTCGTTCATAATTATCCCTATAAATTGGTTGCAAAATGGTTGAAAATGGTTGTAAAATGTTTGTAATATCTAATCTGTCAGCCGATTTGTATAATAATCTATGCGGTTTTTTAGACAGTAATCTATAATATCGTCGCTACCATTTCAAACCATCGAATGTGAAAAAATGCATTTTTCATTACTTTTAAAAATGGGCCGATTGTCACCACTAAATTTTAATAGCTTTCTTTCGCAGGGTTGCCAATTTGGCCTACTTTTTTTATTCAGAAATTTTGAAGCCATACAAGAAATTTCGAACCGAAATTTTTGCTTTATTTTATGACAGACATTTTGAAACTATTTAAAGTTAAACTTATTCGATCAAAATTTTCGGTAAGAATTCGGCATCTCTAAATAAATAAGAATGACAAACTGGTAACCCTGTTCTTCACAGAAATGTGATTAGTATTCTTACTTGGCGAACAATTCTAATAAAATTTAGTGGTGACAAACGAACCATTTTTAAAAGTAATAAAAAAATGCATTTTTTTTTACATTTGATAGTTTGATATGGTAGCGACGATATGTTCTCTAAATGGGAACGTAGTCGTAAGTACCATTTAGTGGCTATCATACACGCTGACGCACACATACATACAAATTATGGTTACAATACTCCCTTTACACCAGGAGTGTCGACTATTTCTTTTAAAAAATTAGTGGTATCAGGCGGACCACAGTTTGACACCTCTGATTTCATCTATGTGTTTTTGAGTTTTCCAACGTAAAAGGTTTGGGAAATAAAAAAATATTTTGAATCAGTTTTTGATCTATTGTGATGAAAATATCAATGAGATTCACCAATACGCAATTTTTTTAACATTAATAATTAGTAAAACAGTCACCCAGAACTCCTTTAAAACATTTTACTTTGGTCCAAGCAGCCCTTTCATGGATGCATTAAACACCATGTCACGGTGCTTATAATCAATGAATGTTTAGCTACAAAATGTTAGCCACTAATTAAGAATCTTAAGGAAAATTTACATAATGAGAAATTTAATTGAAACATTAATGATTTCTCTGGATGAGATTGCTGCGAGAAATATTTCTTCACAAAGATAATATGCGTCATTTTTTATGAAAGTTATTTTCCTTCTTAATGAAGTTTCTAAAAATAGAATGAAACCTGTCATTTGAATGCATTAACAAATACTTGTATATCTATAGGAATTTATGCGTCAATAATAAAAAGTAAACAGAAAGAAATTTGAAAAAAAAAATGAAAAAACAAAATTAAGAAGGCATACATTGTGTCAGTTGAATTTGTTATTGATACTTAACATAACAAGGGCCTGATTACATGTGGGCATACCTCCAACCGAAAATTTAAATTAAATTAAGTAATTATTTATATTTTTAGTTATTTGAAAACAGTACGCAAAAAAAAAAAAAAAAAAAAAGATGGTCTATTGTTTTGATTTTTTTGTGTGTGTGTGGAAGTTAGCCCCGTCGGTAATTAGGTTCTGAAGAAAAGTATAATACGCAGTATTAAGATTTTTATTCATATCAATTTGTTCGATATTTAAAAAATATATACAAATGTAGAAATGTGGAATGATTGGTGAGTTGGTGATTTCGATAACATTTGCAAAAAAATATTCATTCACTCTTGTTTAAATAAAATTCCTAAAACTTTAACAGTAGTCTTACATAAATCTATGTCTAAAACTAACATAAAAAATAGTTTGTAGATTGCTAAAATTATTTCCACAATACCTTTACCAGCAGTCTAATTTCAAGTTTTGAAAGCAATTTAAACATCATCAAGACCGACAATAGATAAAATAAAATTTCAATTAAATAACAATTTTTCACTATTATGTTTAGAGAAAAAAATAATAAAGTCATACACTGTATCAAGTGAAGATTATACATTTTTTCTTTAAAAAAATATACAATGTGTCGAAATGAGATTTGTCGTCATTTCATTTCATTCTAAGTGTCAATACATATAAATAATTTGAAAAATAAAATACAATATTCTTTAAAGACGCTTTCATCAAAGCATAAAATGTCAGTTAAAAATAATCAATTAGTTTTATTTAAACATATGAATTATACAGGGTTCGTACGCTTTTACCACAATTTTTTAATAGATTTTTTTCTGTTTAATTTTTAAATAACAAAAAATTATAGGCGCCACGTTTAATCGCAGGATTGATTTTTAGTACTTTTCTGCGTTTAAATAAGGCAAAAATTTTATTAACAAATTATGGTAAAAACGTACGAACCCTGTTATACCTTCCTTTTAAATGCTAAAGGTGTAAATTAACAACATAATATAAATTAAAATAACTTTTATTAGTTGTTTTACAAGTTTCGACTCTTTCCGAGTCATTTTCAAAAACAAAATGAGAATATTCCAAAGTTGCACGGGCTTTGAAGTTACTATTTTCATGTACTTTTTTTTTAAATTACGAAGGTTATCTATTATTTTTTTACTTGGATGTTTATTTTCATATCTGTGACCATGGAGTAACTCGAGCCACAGTTTCGGTAAATTAAAAGATGCCGCATCCTTACATATTGTATTTTTGCGTGTTAGTATCTCTACAGTTTCTCTTATTAGACATGTTATGGATTATTATTATGGTATTCTTATTATGGCTCTTATTATTATGATATCTCTTATTATCATATAGAGATACTAACACGCAAAAATACAATATGTAACGATGCGGCATCTTTTAATTTACCGAAACTGTGGCTCGAGTTACTCCATGGTCACAGATATGAAAATAAACATCCAAGTAAAAAAAAATAATAGATAACGTGCGTAATTTTTAAAAAAAGTACATGAAAATAGTAACTTCAAAGCCCGTGCAACTTTGGAATATTCTCATTTTGTTTTTGAAAATGACTCGGAAAGAGTCGAAACATGTAAAACAACTAATAAAAGTTAATTTATATTATGTTGTTAATTTACACCTTTAGCATTTAAAAGGAATATATTATTACAAGGTGTTATAATTTATTATATCCTGTTATACCTGTTTGGATAAAATTGTATCATAAGTTATTTTTTATAAAGATGTCATAAAACGGTTTTAAGTTACTTCCGTTAATAATTACGTTTTCTAGAAATATGAAATGTTGATATATTAATACATATAATTTTTCGTAAATATATATATGCTGAAATAAAAGCTTAAGAACGAAAGAAATATATTTATTATCGTATTGCTAAATGTGGCTTAAAATTAACATGTACATATTTGAAATGTATGTATATATAATATAACACTTTTCTATATTTATCAATTATAAAATTTCTGCTTATTAACTAAATAAGAATTTTGCATTCCAGCCAAGTAATTTGAAATTTCTGTAATAATTTCAAACGGATAGTGATCCATTTTTGTTCCAAATATACTGTTAAAAATTAATTTAACGATATTCAAATAGAATTGTATATTTAACGAGACACAAACTTTTTCTATTCCGAAATGCAATTCGAAAAAGTCTAGTCTAAATAAGTTATTATAACATTCAAGCACTGTCGAGAAAAATGGATAAAAAAAAAGAAAAGTGTTGTCATTGTGATTAATAAATAAAAAATGAATATAAGAAGAAAGCGAATTAATAGAAATATACTGTGCAAATAATGTAAATAATTATAATGCATAAGAATGAAAAACTTTTTTTTTCGTTAATTTATTGTTTATCTCAAAAGATTGTATCTTTTACCACCGGTTTTTCAAAACAGAAATTTTCGCCTACTTGAATCGCAGAAATGCTAGGATCACATAAGGCAAAGCTTACAATAAAAAGTAACTGGTGGGAAAAATCGAGGATTCTGAGTATCTTATGCGTCACGTATACGTGTCGCTCGTCCCCAAGGGGTTAATGACTCCAAATTTGAGATTAGATAATGAGAAAATGTCGGTACTAAAATACTGGTATTGAAATTTAAAATTTTTGTTCGGTTGTAGATGATCTAGAAATAGATCGCTGGGCGGTAATGGGTTAAGGAAAAACTTTTATACTGAACTTGTTTATGTAAGTTTAACTTACATAATAAATAAATTTTTATTACTAAAATTTTGTGTACACATTTATATGTATATATAATGAAATTTAACGATCGTAATTTACGATTTAAAACAAAATTTAAATTGATTAAAATTGTTTCAATATCAAAAATAAGCCCGATTCTGAACATTGCCAATTCAAGGAAAAATTATTGTTGCTATAGAAACGACGGCTTCTTCGATATGGAAATGTATAACGAATGTGTTTGTCATCGGGCATTTCTTTTTTAAATACATTTAAAAATTACTTATATAACCGGTGCAGCCGTTTAATTTAGAAAAAATCGTGGAATAGCGGATAAAACATTAGCAAAATTTCATTCAATAATTTCATTCAATCAGTAGTAAATAGAGAGAAATAACGTGTATGAATTATTTAATCTGATTTAAAGAATATTTTAAATTAATATTACTGAAAACGTACAGAGAGTTGAAAATGTTGAACGCAAAATTCAAGCTATTCTGAACAAGAGGGTATGGTATCATTAGCTCTAGAATTAACCGATTAGTATAATTTTCTTTAAGCTAAAGATAATTGTATGCTTTCAAAATTTATAAAACACTTATATGCATAATTAGAAATTTAAAAAAGCACTGTTGAAAATACAAAAATTATACAGAAAATAGTAAACTTTCATCGTTTAAGATTAAATTCATTAAGTATTGTGTATTCGAATAATAATTTTACAAGCAATTTCAAAATCCATTAAAATCGTTTGCGTTTGGCAAGGAAAAAATGTAGCTAGCCATATCGCGTCTTTTTGCGCCAAATACTCGAAAGTATTTTATTTTTTTTTGCAGATTTTCTACTGGGATTCCGCAGTTAAATTTTACTGTTCCTTTATTACACACATGAGTAGCTTCATTGGAATTGTTTTCAAAATTTTCTGAGTATGCGCTTGTAGAAGGCCTTCCTTGTAAGATCTAATTATTTTTTAACATAGCTCAATTACCTGACGAGGATGACGGGTAATTAAAAATAAAGGAAACCAGGATAGGTTTTAAAATAAGATGGTGCAACATACACTGTCCCGGCTTGCTCAATCATTCACCTTTTATAACTCAAATATTAAAGTTGCATTAATAGCGCATATATACGCCCATTTCATGTGTGTTCAGGCACTTCTTTCTTATTAGGAAATTCCAAAAAAAGTACTTTTACTTTATATAATCAAGAGACATTTGTAAATACATAAAGCAAAAATTAGTATTTAGAAAATGCCGTAGGAATTAGCAATTTATTTTTTTTAAAAGGAAGAAATTAGTAAAATGCACATTTTTGATGGTTTTTAGCGCATATATGCGTCTTTCCAGAAATTTTTTATTCATAAATTCTGAATAGTTAATTTTTGCTTTATTTAAGGATAGACATTACATTGTGACATAAAGTAAAAATTATTTTTTCTGAATTTCGTGTATAGATTCAGAATTTCTGAATAAAAAAAGGAATTCATGAAATTCACGTTAATGCTGCAAATACGTTAATACTTTATGCATTAACTTCACACTGCACACATTTTTTTCTTTTGGAACTAGTTTTCTTTTTCAAGTAGCTAGGGAAATTTTGTAATAGGAAACCTTTACCGAAAACACTAATCCCTTAACATTCGCGAGGATTACGTTCCAGAAAAACTTCGCTAATGTCAAATCCGCGAATGTTGAGTCTATCTATCTGCACTAAAAAAGAAGTAACGTTCTGTAAAATTTTAATTAGAGTTGCACACAGTAGCGTAGCCAGGGTGGGGGTCCAAACGCTCTGGATACCAGTAAAATTTTAAAGTTTGCTTCGCCTTCATTATCGCAGAAAGTTCTCCGATTGTAGAAGGCAAAGAAAATTGTACAAAATTAGTGGTATAAAGAGCATCTGGACCCCCACCCTGGCTACGCCACTGGTTGCACAGTATTTCAAGAAAACAAAAGGATATACAGTGAAACTTCCATTTAACGAAGTCTCATCGTTACACTTAAAAACTTCGTTATGAAGAAAATTCGTTAAATAGAAATCAACTTAAATTCCTGAAATTTTCCCTTCAGATATGACAAACAGGTATTGGATTCAGAAGCATTTGATTCAGTATCAATTATGAAACCGTCTATTACAAAATAGTTGTGGTCTATGAAATCACGTCCCATTCCCAAGCTTTGGCTCAAACTTTCATCAGCTCTGATACACAGGTTCTCAAACTAATGTTTTCACTACTTTGTCTTTTTTTTTGTCTTTTTCGAAAATATACTTCAAGATTTTTTTATTATTCCTCAGAATAATGGCTCAAGTATAGAAGTTGTATTGGCAGGAACACAGATAACTTTGATGTTCTTCGATTTGCATTTTGAAACGCATTCTTGTGGGTGTACAAAACAATTATCTATCAGCAATGGAAGGTTGATGTTTGATATTTCTTGCTTCATAAATTGATATTTTTTGCCTAACTTATATTTTTTGCTTCAATGCATCTGACGTCATCACGTCATTCCATTTGCTACATCAATGAATGTAAAAAGGAGACTTTGACTTCCCCCAACTGTCAGCGCTGGAGTCTCGGTGTGGGAGAGTAATGATAACAAGTATTTTTCTTAGTGTGAAAAAAAAATGTTTTATTTAGCATTGTTTTATTTATTTAATTTTTAAGGAAAACGGAAATTATTTAAATGTGTTCATTTTCATACAAACCGCTGAAATAAATTCGCATATCCATCTCAACAGCAACCTCTTAGTTTCAAGTCTGTACAAGTACAAAAGTGGAATGAATAAACTTCGTTATATAGAATATATTTTTCGTAATATGGCGATTAATTTATTTGCAAATGGTGTTCAAAGTCAAGGTTCTGCCGAAAATTTCGTTAAGTAGAAAACTTCGTTAAATAGGGATTTCGTTAAAGGGAAGTTCCACAGTATGTAATAACAGTACGTTATGCATAGCATATATGTACGTATGAATGTACACACATATTCATATTTATGAAATTTATTTAATGACGATAATTAAAATTAACTGACTGGAGAAATAATTACAGCTAAAAAGCATAGTTTTTTTTTTTTTTTTAAATAAAGTAATTTTGACTTTCTCTTTATTCGCAAAGAGATTATAATGACAGCAGCTTCCGCTCAATCTCTATGAGAACCTGCACAAGCCCATTTTAAATTAATAGATTGAAGATGCCGTTACCTTACCACTTCCAATATCCCTATTGCAATGAGTATTCTGCTGCTGTTATTATTTTGTTTTCCTACAACACTCGCTCCTTTTTCATTAGACAATTGAAAATTGATTTGTAAATTCATACTGAGAAAACACAGGAGAAAAATCTTTCACCACTGTAAATTCTGAAAAAGCAAAGATATAATTTTTAAAAAATCGCGAATAATCAAGTCAGATTCTCGCGATTGTTACATTTTCAACATTTTCATGTTCGCGAATAATCAAAACTCGCGAATGTTAAGGGATTACTGTATAAATTATAGGACCGGGAGACCAAAATTCTCTTTTACAATACTTCTTTGCCTCATTTAAAACATTTTTGTAATTGGAACTATATGTCTATGACTAACGGTTTAGTATTTAGCCATTGGATACTTTTGAGAGTGGACACCCTGCATATGGTAAGTTATTTAATGGAAAATATTAAATAAGTACCATGATATAAGCTTGGAAATTTTATATTACACTATTTTTTTAGCCACAACATTCTTCATTATGCATGCTTTTTTTTTTCTTTTGAATATATATATATATATATTTAACCATTGGAAAAATGGTTGTTGTTTCCGGTCGAGAATGGACCTCTTGGCGTCGTCACTTTATTTTTGTAAGCATTTTTAACGAAATTCTGTAAATTTAGAATAATTCTTTTAAGCATTTTTAACGAAATTCTGTATCTTTAGAAGAATGTTTCTTTGAATAGGCAATATAAATACATTAAATCGTTACAAAAATGTTAAAGTTACAAAAAGGATAGATGCAAATTATCCGATATGAAAAAAAGCCGAATTCAAAAATCGACGTTGGATGAGAAATCGTCTTATAAAGCAAAAAACGTGGTCTTCAACTTTAATTTCCTCAAAATACCCTTAGCTCAGACATCAATCTAAACAAGAGTTAGAGCAATACTTAAATTTTGCTTAGGGAATGGTCTACAAATAGACATTGTACCAAACTTAAAAATTTCAATGCTAACACCTAAAGTTGAACTGATATTTAGATATATCGGTTTATTCTACCTTCAGATACTAAACGGGAAGTCAGTAGATAGGAAATGGGACTTCTACTTCAGCAGCAGGCGGGGATGGCGGTGAGGTGGTATCACCGCTTGCTGCGAAGATCATTCGTAGGTGGGTGGAATAGCTAGCTTGGGGAAGCTATGTTATAGTAGGGTGGGGCGAATGGGTCTGCTATTAGAGGGGGGTATTTTAGGGAGGGGGGCTAAATTAATAAAATTTTTAAATGTCTTATAGTACGAGGTAACGGTTATGGTAGAGTCCGTACTCTGCCCACTATCCCTCTGCATTTTCCCAATGGTCGTTGCAATTTGTTAAATTAGATTATTTTTAGATACAACATCTGAGGGTGCGTAAATTTTTACCACATTCTTTTTTTTTCTTATTTAACCACGGAAAAATATTTAAAATTATATGAGTACACGAACAAGTTAAAATTTTGCAATTTAATTATTAAATAGAAAATTTCTTATTTCAAACATTGGTAACAGACTTATTAGAAATTCTAAAGAGTGGCGTACCTTGCATATATTACGAAAGTTCTAAAATGTGTTGAAATGAGAAATTACTTCTTCATAAATTCCCTTTTGAAACACCTGCGTATAAGCACAACACTTTAGTTGAAATAGCCATACACTTATTTCTTAAACAATTCAATTCGTCTTCTTTTTGAAAAAGATGACACTAAACATATTCCATTAAAAACTTAGTATGTGTCATTTTTTAAATGAATAATTTCGTTTCATAATGAAGTTTTCTGAATAAAAAATATGAGATATGACAATGACATATCATTGGATATCTTAATAAATATGCATAAGGTATGGTAGAATAGACGTGCAAGGAAAAATAGAATTTTAGTTATCAACTTGTTTTATTATCCTGTGAAGAGATAATGTTTAAAAATACAATTTTTTTTAAAAAATTTATATCATTCTTTGTTTTTATTTGTTTTATTTTCTATTGTTGATACCGTATATACACAAATTTAATCGAAATTCACAGGTACACGTTACACGCCATTTATAACAAGTTGGATATTGTTCGTCAAACGTGACAAATGAGGTGCGTTCGTACTATTACTAGTTTGATAAATAATCATATCGTGGTGCAATAGCTGTTGCACTCTTATGCAAAAATGCATGAATACAAATTTATTTATGTGCAGATTTTCATATTATAGATATTAATTTTTTTTTATTAAATTAAGTTTCAATACACTTTTACAAGCAATTATAACAATTTTGTTATATTAAAATTATACTAAGCGCAAATACCCAATACAAGACAATGTAAAAAAATCATCTGTATTAGTTCATGGAAAAAATGGATTTTATCGTCTGTTATTACGATTTTATTAATTTCCGTAATAAAATAAGTACATTTCAACTTTGGTTGACATATACTAAAAATTCCAATGGGAAACTTAAGCCTAGATATGAAAATTTCAGAACTTGAAAACCATATTTAGTTTATTTTTCCATTTAGCATCTATTTCTTCGGAATATCTATCCAAAAAACTATCGGTAGTTTATATGATTGTTATAATTAAACAATTTTAGTATACAAATACTATTTTTTAATTCAGTAATACAGAAGTGATATGAGTCCACCTTAAATATGACGTAATCACCATGACAACATAGAATCATTACCTGTCATGAGATATCATTCATTGAATAAATTACGTATGATAGGATTTAATAGTATGAAGAAAACCTTCATTAATGTATTTTTAAGTTTTGATTCGATTTTCATAAAATTTGAAATGACTCGACAGATTCTGCAACGATTACATATATTAAATTTTAAACCATTCGATTGGGTAGTTTTTGCGCTGTTATATGCGAACATACGGAACAAACGACGACTATAGGTGCCACGTATTTATATAATTACGAACGCACCTAAAAATTAAAATTTTAAAACTAATATGAATAAAACAGCATTTTTAAAGAATACATTACGCCCTTTATTTATTTATTTTCTTCTTTTTAGTGTTTAAATATTTAGTTTTTCCAATTTAAGAGTCCATTTGGCGTACTTTGGTGAGAATGATTTGGAGCATAGTTAACTGCACTATTTCGTACTCGTAAACTGTTTTAAGAACAAAAAGTATTTGGCGAGAAAGACCTGTGGTCAGGTAAACGCAAAATGCCTTAAAAATAATTTATTATCTGACAATTAAGTTCTAAAAACAATAAAATATTGTACTGAAATTGGAATCCTGGCTGTGTACAATTTTAAGATATATATACCGTAATTTCCGGCGTATAAGCCGCAGCTCAAAGAGTCGTTTTTCGACAATACTTGTAGTTAAATATTTACAGCGATCTTTTAAGTTACATTTTATAAAATAATATTTCTGGGTCCAAAAACGACTCTTTGAGCTGCAGCTTATACGCCGGAAATTACGGTATTTCTAATATATCAGGAAGTGAGTGAAAAATCGATTAGAAAATTCAATCTTAAAAAACATGTACCTAGTTAAGTTAAGAGATTCTCTTCCTTTACGTTATATATTTTCGCTATTTTTATAAATATTTTGTATATAAAGGAACGTCGAGTATTATGGTGTAGTCGGTAATATGGAAAACAAAAGTGCCTGTTTGGTAAAGTGCTTCCACCAAGCGGCAATATCATAAACTACTTAAGAACGTTTTCAGAATTCCCACCAGAACACGCAGGTTGTCGGTTGGCGTCAAGGCGTGTTGTGTGAATAAATATTTGTTTTTCATCTTCAGAAAGTTTCAGGAGATTATTTTCCAATATTTTTCCGGAAGAGCTAATTATCCCGGATGAATATTTTAATCAGAACAAAGAATGATGAAATTTAGCCAACATATATGGAGAAGAAGCAGATTCGAGGAATAGGTTTAGTGACGTATAAAATTTCAAAGATTTCAGGAAACACCCAATAGGAAATTTCATAGGGTAAGGAAACCGAAATGAAGAACAGTAATAGTAGACATTTAGAAAAAAAGTTCTATATAACATTTTCAAACAATTGGACAATAAGTGAATACCGAAGACAAAATTAACAACATTTTTATAGCCATGGACCTATCAGAAAGTTAAGTTCAAGTATGGATGTGTGTTTAGAGATAAATTTAGCTGAGTTAAAATCAAAGATGTAGGTCATCTCCAATTAGCCCATATATGAGCAAAATTATATCACCATTTGCATCGATGGTGATGTGATGAAAGCTGAATGCTTTGTACGCTGAATGCAATCGCAACTAGTTTGCTGTTAGTTAAAATGTTCTGGGGCTTAAAACGTTATTTTATCTACCTATATCGTACTGCGCCAATTATAATCTTAATTGTCATTTCATAACATACTTGACCGTTCGTTAAATATTGTGAATTAAAATATATATATATATATATATATATATATATATAAGAATAAATAACCGTAAAAAGGGATTTTAGTATTATGTTTACAAATGAAATTTTAAAGGGGGAAACGGGGATAGTTGAACTTTGTGATATTTGCGATAGAAAATCACTCTGTTAGCTTGAGATACGCGCAATCGTTTTACAGCTTTGGAACAAGGTAAAAATGAAAGTTATCTGTTAAAAAAACACAGTACGAGATAGATATTAAGGCGAAAAACGATGAAAGTCATTTAAAGAAATATAGCTAAAGATTGGTTTAAAATGAGAAAAAATGAAAGTATTACAAAAAACACAGTTAAATATTATAAAGTGGGAAGAAGGATGAAAGTTTAAGGTCTTAATAGGAAGGATGCTGAATAACTATCATCCAACTAACTGACACATTCTTCTCCCCTCCCGCCGATCCTTCAACTAAATAAATATCTTAATAAAATTGAGAATGTATTAAATATTTATTATTGAAATATTTTAATGTACAAAAATAAGAAATTTATTTCTCATCATAATTTATTCATCTTGTCAAATAATAATTATTACTCTTAGAGTTGAGAAAAAAAATCGTTTGCATTCTTTTTAAACACCTACGTCACGTCGAAAGGCGAAATGTCAGTTTCATTATAATTCAATTACTTCTATTCTAACATTTTTATTATTTATGTATATACGTATAATGTTTTTTGGATGTTATTCCTTCACAAAACATTACGATAGAAAACATGTTTCTTCACTTTTTAAATAAGTTATTACATACCTTAATTAAATTTTCTATTCTTTATAATTACATTAAGCATTTAAATGAAATCATGTATATTAATATATTTTTTTATTCATTGTTCTTATTTAAACATAAAAAAATAATAACTTTGACAATTTTTTGTGCATTATCCGAAAAACTTAAAACAGGTTTTAGTAATTTAATGCGCCAAAAAGTAATTCTATACTAGCCGTATTATGTACATTTTTTTGGTTTAATCGTGTAATTCTGTGAGTTGTAGAAAACGTGGCGAACATTTCACAGATATTTTATTTGTTAAATTCAACATACTCGCATCAAAATCCAACAATAAAATTTTACAGTGTATGCTACAAACATTAAAGAGGTAGAATGCGCGCCTATTAATCCTTTGAGACGTAAAGAACGTCAGTGAAAAAAAATTATGAAATGATTGAATGACACCTCGATTTACGAACAAATTTATTTGAAAATGAATAAAATTTTACCGTCACTTACAATATAAAAGCAAAATTTTATTCAAAAATTCTAATACCATTCTTGCATATGGAGATTAAAATTAAATGGGATATGTAATATCCCACCACCCTTCATGGGGCATTTTGATAACAGGGTTGGGACACCGTACGTCCCAGCGACTAATTTTTTCTATTCTATTCGCACCACATTTTATAAAATAATCTCGTACATATAATTCTATGATATTTTAAAGAACTATGTAGTAGTTAGAAAATGTCTGAAAACTGTGGTACGAACTAAATAGTAAAATAATTGTCAGTCCTGGCCGTAATCAAAAGGTTAAGAAGTAAAACAATGCAGTATACTGAAATATTTAAAAAAAGAACTGTAAATAGAGATTCAAATGAAACTGATTAAAAGTGAATGTCTAAATATAATAAAGGTTCAAGAAGTTTCTACATAAATATAATAAAAATAATAATCTAGAGCAACATAAATTGAAATTTGTATTTTATTTCGTTTGTGTGTGTTAAGCGGGCTCAAAATAGTACGTGTTTTTACATTTACTATTATTATGTCCTTACAATTACTAATTTTATATTCCTGTATTAAGGAAAATGTATATTTAAAATTAATACTTCATTTATTTTGCACTATTTAGTAATAAAATAAAATATTCGCTTAAAGTTTTATAAACTGTTGCTGAGGTTTTTCTTCAATTGCTTGTCTCACTCATAAAAAAAAGAGAAACTACAAACCCAAAACAATAATTTATAAGTAAATAGAAAATGCTAGAAAGTTTTTGTGTCTATTTAATCCTGCTTTAATTTTGTATAATTATTTCTTTATTCACATGATTCTTTATTCTTTTATTTCTTTATTCCATTATTCACATGAGTCAAAAAATGCAATATTATCCCAAATAAGCAGTGATGGTGATACTTACACGTTTGCAGAATACACATATAACTTCACAGTGGTAATCACTGGCACCCTATAATGAAAGTTGAACCTCTAAAAATTGTGTAATATATATATATATACATATATATATATATATCATTGTAAATTTAACGTTAGTTATTTCTAATGTTTGAAGATGAGGGGTAGTGGGGGATACCTCAGGGACTTTTGCAAGCAAAGGAACCAAAAACCTTAATAAAACCTGTAATTAAAATAAAAACAATATGCAAATATTAATTATTTAACCCTTTCAGGGGCAAGCACTTGTCCTCCTGTAACGTTGAATTCCCACCGGAATTTAGGAAAGAATTTAGTTCAAAATAAGAATAAGCAATTTTTCAACTTTTTCTCATCAAAGTTAAAAAAGTAAAATTTAATTAAAAGTTTCTGGTTTGAATTGGATTAAAATTAGGTGGTATATAATATATACCACCGCCCCTCAAAGGGTTTTAAGGTCTTTTGTTTTAAAGAAATCTGAAAAAATGCAACATTCAAAGGGTGAGCAAGAAAACCTTCAAAATGTGCGGCACTGGGCAGCACTTATATTGCCATATTAATCGTACTGAAAATAAATACTGACTTTAGATTTCAGTAAATCAAGATAGCAGATTTATTATGTATTTTTTAAATTTAAAAATAAATTTAGTCAAAATAAATTTTATAATATTCGGCTAATAAAGGCTCAGATTTAGAAGATTGCAATCAAAAGTTCCAATCGACAGCTGTGATTGATAGCAATAAAAAAATAATTAGAATGCGTAGAGACATATTTCTACTGAATATTGACTAAAAATACCAACTTCGAAACATAAAATGTTAGTTTAAATATCTCTCAATTTATTTTATTTTAACATTTAATTTTTAGGTGGGGGAAGGGTGAGATTGCATCACAAAACATTTCTTTACAAATATAGTACACCTCAGTTTTAATATTCCTTCATTCAAAATTGAGTTGCATAAAAATAGGATGAGACCTGACACATCAAAGAATATGCTAATAAATATGTATGAGATATTCTGGACCGAACAAAAGCGTAAAGAAATTTCCGCTTTTAACAAGTATCAGTATTGCAGCCATTAATACTATTTAGAAATAATTTGTCTTAAAAAAGACTGTATAAGAAAGACTAGATAATTAAAATTATAAAATATATTTTTAATAATTAATTATGTAATATTTATGTATCTAACTAAACTAAATTTCATAATTGTATAATTAATTTGAAAATTTCTGTAATAGCTTCATGTGGACACTCATCCATTATTGCTGCAGATAAATTAAAAACATTGCATTTAATACTAAATATTACAACAACCGGTTATCTGACCTGTAATAAAGGAAAATATTTTGACCATAATATTCGGACCATAATGTAAATTTTTTCCCCTGTAAACAAACTGCAACCTGTGAAATGTAAAAAAGCAACATAAATTAAAATTGTTTTTTCTAAAGAATGTTATATAAATAGCTAAAAGGTTAGAGGTTAGAACAAAGTCTACAACCGTATAATGTCCCTGTCTCTGAAATATCTAATTGGAAAATTAATTATATATATATATATATACATATATATAAATTTTAAATTAAAAGAAATATTTCAAAAAGTTTATTTACAATATCTAATTTTGGCAATGGTAAACTGAAACTCTAAATTTCTTTCCAATATGCTGAGTACAGGAAGATAGTAATACCGTAATTTCGCGCGTATGCACAGCATCTAAGGTACCGTAATTTCCGGCGTATAATCCGCAGCTCAAAGAGTCGTTTTTCGACCCAGAAATATTATTTTATAAAATGTAACTTAAAAGATCGCTGTAAATATTTAACTACAATTATTGAATAAAATTTCTGGGTCGAAAAATGACTCTTTGAGCTGCGGATTAAACTGCCGGAAATTACGGTAAGTCTTTTTCAAACCGGAAATTTTACTGAAAATAAGTGCATATAAGTCATATAAGTGCTAAGCAGAAGCGACTCACATTTTATTTAAAAGAAATTCTGGTAGGAAATAGAATTGTCTGAGGTACAGCGTATACGCGCGAAATTACGGTATATAATACTACCGTAATTTCCGGCGTATAAGCCGCAGCTCAAAGAGTCGTTTTTGGACCCAGAAATATTATTTTATAAAATGTAACTTAAAAGATCGCTGTAAATATTTAACTACAATTATTGAATAAAATTTCTGGGTCGAAAAACGACTCTTTGAGCTGCGGCTTATACGCCGGAAATTACGGTAATTTGCATTACACACTACAATTTATCACAACGTAATGATTGTTAATTAAATACACTTGAATCAAAATTTCAGTTTAAAAACTAATATTGAAAGGAAATTGGTATTTTAACACATTGTATCTGGGTGATTTTATGTAAAAGAGAACGAAATTTATTTGTACAATAGTCAATATAAATTTAAACCTGCTCACAACCAATTGTGAGAAAGATTTGAATTATCATTTTGTTTTCTTATTCACAAAGTTTACTGATTTTTCTACTAAAGCCATGTGTGCATTTTTATCATCGGCTAATTGAGCAACGGTGGTGCTCAGGTATTTTGAATACAAATATTTCCGAATACGAATATCAAACTTATTTAATGATAGAAAATTGTGATAAAATCAGGCGAAGACTAGTAATGGGAAGTACTAGTTTAGAAAACACTGGAAAACAATCATCCTCTATATAAAGGCATCAAATAATATTGATACGTGATGTAAAAAATTCAAATATTCATACCATAACTTTCTTTTTTATTTTTTAGCAAGGAGTTAACATGATTTGTTGCAAACACATGATGTAAGTTTAGTAAGAAATAAACAGTATTTTCAAAATTATCCCTCATACTTCAATTTCGATGCAAAATATTTGTTTATGAAGTTAAAGAAGGTATAAATTTGTTAGAGATAAAGAATAAAACATAATAAAATGAAAAGTATGTATCAATTTAATTAATGTTCAATTCAAAGCATTTTGCTGCAATTTAATTATTGCAACTAATTAAATAAATTTTAAGTTAGGCTTTCTTTTATTTTTTCAACTGCATTTTAATTCATTATGCGCATCATCAGGGTACCTTTGATTCGCAGGTTATTATTTTTCTGTTCAATTGCCGTAGATTATTACAGCTACTAACCGCATAAATAAATGTATGATATTGTCGAGAATAGATTAAAAATGCTTTTAACAGGCATTTTCTTTATTAATCATATTGAAAAAAGGTATATAGTTGACTGTTGGTTGATTCAAGCAAAAGAAAGATGGTGAAAATGGTAAAATCATTTGATGAAAGATGCTAAAATCAGAAACATGAAAAAGGAAACAAAGCTTCGAAATATTAAAGTAAAGTGCAAAAGAATGTGAATATTTACTATGGATTACTAACAAATATGAACTGATTAAAAATCGTAAATTATAAATACAGTGACCTCACACTTATACGCCATCTTCAGTAATTACGTTTTCTTACCACTAATTTAAAACAGAAAATTTGATTAATAAATTCGGAATTAAATAAGGAGAAAATTATTTTAAAAAGAAACTGGTGCAGAAAAACAATTACCGTGTACCGCGTATAAGTGAGAGGTTAGTGTATGTAAAACCAAATTAATGAAAACCAGTTTTATTTAGTAAATATTTGTATTTGTAAATCTTTAAACATTCATCGAGGTATTAAACTGTAATTTTTTGTATTCGAAAATCGAGAACGAGTGCTTGTCATGGCATGCGTCAACTTTCATAATGCGAAGTGGGAGAATATATCTTCTTTCTTAACCCATTTGCAACCAACCACGAGTATACTGTGGTTGTCAACATTCAAATGAAAGTTTGTGATTAATAAAAAGCCTACCTAGCCCCCACTATTTTAATATGTTTAAAAAAATACTTTATTTAATGACAAAAACTTTGCTATTAATGTTACGAAATATTATCTTTCAGAATTTTTGGTGGGAAACGAATTTCAGTAAAAATATCAAAGATTCCGCCCGCATAGTTTTGGCAGCGAACGGGTTAATGCTATTGTTATTTTTCGAGCATTTTAAACAAACATGCTTACCAGTAAACAACGCCATAGTGTAATAATGAAAAAAATCTAAGTAAGCAGCAATCGAACATAGTGAACTGTGTTTTTTAACGTATAAATCAATTAGCCCTCGTCTCTTAGTTATCAAGATATAAAGTCTTAAAGTTTGCTAATTTATTTGTTTAATTTAGGGCGAAAAGGTTCCCATTTTAGGGAGAAAGGGTTCCCATTCAGAAAATTTAATAATCAGATTAATATAAATACAAAACATATTTAGATGTAGTGATATAAAAATGAAAAAAGCCATAAAAAATGCTATTGACAAATATGGTATTGAACCAAAAAATGATTGAAGCATAGAAAATAGTGACATCAAGAACATTTCATGAACTTAATTCTAGTCCAGCGATAACAATGGTAAACCTCCTTTGAAAAACAAAATTGCAAGGGCGTTTCAAATGGAAGTGTCCCAATTTGCACTAACGCAAACTTGTACCAAGTATACCCAGTCATGTCGGACTATTACGGAGCACTAAATTGAAAATGGACAAGTGACTGTTGAAAACGTAATGACTCCTCCTTCCATCCTATCGACTCCTTCTTCTTCCCTATAAATTAGCAAAATTTAAGACTTTTTATCTCCATAACGTGGAAACAAGATCAAATAATTTATTTGTCAAAATACACGTTTCACCATGCTCTTTTGGTTGCTGGTTATTTAGATTTTTCCATTATTACTCTAACTGCTTATAACTGGTTTCCTGGTTAGAACAACTTAAAAGGAAATAACCTTTACCTAGTTTAAATATTATTAAGTAAGCTTATTTTTCTAAAATACGTAAATAACTATTTTGCAATAATTAGCTATTATAACTTTGTCATGTTATAAAAGGAAACTTACTATTTATTCATATATGTTACACTTAAAAATTTATATTAATTACCGCAACACATGAATGAAAATTTATGCTTTCCAATGTTCTTCCCAACTGCAGATTCAATTAGTATGCTGACTTGTAAGTTAATGTTGATTTCTTGTGCTTAGTACTCCCGTATTTATCCAGAGATTGTTAGCAATGAATCATTCTTTGAAATGATATGATAAATGGCATAGCTGCCAAATATTATGCGTTTTTTTAACACTAAAAATTAATATATTTTACTTTACTCCACCACTAAAATTCAATAGAAATATTTGCCTGATTCATGCCGATAGTTCAGCCATTAAAACTTAAATGCTTGGTGTATCAAAGGATCAGGGTTCATAAGCCGTGTTTTTGGCCCATGAAATAACCCTAATCTCGATTTTGTTATCCTGACTTAATTGTTTCATTTTTTAACATTAGAAGGTTTATTCTGTACGATTTAAACAATAGTTTTTGCATTTTGTTCGGATTTATATGACTTACACAAGCTCAAAGGTCGTATTATTCGTAGTTTTTGATGCAAAATACGCAATTTCTCCTAATTTTACCTCAATTATTTATATGAGCGCAATCGTGCAACACTTTCTTCTTTACATATATTATAAAATACATCAAAATGTACAATATATGTAAAAATAAAAGTGTTGCATATCTGCGCTCATAGTAAAATATTAAAAAATATATTAAAAATTGAGATAAAATTAAGCGAAATTGAGTATTTTTCATTGAAAATTACGAATAATACGAACTTTGAGCTTGTGTAAGTTATGTAAATCCAAACAAAAGGCAAAAAAATATTGTTGAAATAGTACAGGATATACCTTCTAAAGTTAAAAAGGGAAATAATTAAGTCAGTGTAACAAAATCGAGTTTAGGCTTATTTCATGGGCCAAAAACACGGCTTATGAGCCCTGATCCTTTGAAACATTTTTTATTTAATTTTTAATAAATAAATCAAGTTCTTCGCAACCACTATATTTATATAGTAATATTAATTCTGTAAAATCCACATCAATCGTATAAATATGCTACCAAATAAAGTTAAAAGTCTATCTTAAAATTGTTGCTGTCTAATCCTTACTATAAGAAAAAAAATCTAAAAGAAAAATTCGGATATTTTAGAGTTAAATAAGGAAAATTTTAATATTAAATATACGTAATGGCAGCTGTATGTGATATAACTGTTACCAATATGTAGAAATTCTTAATATTTTTTCTAATGTATTTTACTAAAACTTTTTAGAAAGTTTCCAATCTGACAAAAATTCAGAAAATTGAAAAGTAAAATTTTATTTACTAAAGAATGCTAATTAAATAGACATCGTTAGTTAAACTGTAATGTGTGTGTGTGTGTGTGCGTCTGCAACGGAGAATAAACCCTCTCATTCACACATAATTATATAGAAATTATATAGCTATTTTAATAGATATTTATTTTAACCCAAATAAATTTGCATACTTATTGAAATAAATTGCAAGATATGTTTTTGAAATATCATATTCATAAAAAAAATGACGTTATGCTCCCAGTTCATTTACAAAGTAGAGAGTAAAAAAATAAAGTAGATTTTTTTTTTTAAAGCATTAAGCAAAATCACTCATAAAAACAGCTTCCCTGTATAATTTATAACTAAAGTATCGGTAAATTAAATAACCTTTATAAAACTCTTTACAACTCTTTGCTAAAAGAAATTTTGAGTCGATTTAATTTAGTGGAGGAGAAAGTCTTAATTTAATATAATATCATTAAATAATATACTCTGTTATTTAAAACATCAAAGTGATGTTTGAATAATTTTCAGATTTCTTAAACGAAATTCACTTTAACACATTCGCTGCCAACAACGATTATACTCTTGGTTGTTAACATTCAAAATAAAAGTGTATGATAAAAAAAAAACTGCCTGGATATCACTATTTTAACATGTTAAAAAATGCTTTATTGAATGACAAAAACTTTGCTATTAATGTTACAAAATATTAACTTTTAGAATTTTTGATGGGAAACCAATTTCAGTAAAAATATCGAAGACTCAGCCCACATAGTTTTGCCAGTTATCGGTTAAATTGAGCGATATTTTATCTGTTACATTACAAAATTTTTCTAAGACTAAATATACCAACAACGGTCAATAAACATGTACCAAATGAAAACACATCGATTCAAACCCTGAAAAATTTCATTAACAAAAATAAATGTGCATCATATTGAAAATAGTTAAATAAAATAGTTAAGTAATAATAATTCTGGTAATATTTCAATAACAATTCTGGTATTAAATATTTTTATAAAACGTGAGTAAAATATCAGTGTTAATTCTTTGATTACGGTCTAAGACTGATGCTTATTTTTACATTCTGTGGTACTACAATTTACGAAGATTTCTCTTTGTGGTACATTTCTGTTAAAATCGCCTAGTATAATTGTATGGAAAAGATTATTTTTCAAAAAGTGTTAGGAATATAAGACAAAACATACTCCATTCAGATGCATATTTTCCAATCCATAGCGTTAATGTCGTCCATAACACAAAAGTGCTAATGTCGTTATATTTTCTGCATAAGGTTTCGTCCACAGCCACAAAAGACAAGTTTAGTTGCTTTGAATTAATTTTTTAGAGAATTTTTGATGATAACATTTCGATAGCTGAAAAGCTAACGTCTATTCGGTGAACGGTTTTCAAACTGATGTTTTGATAGCTGAAGTCATGCAGAGCTGAAAAAAATTACAAAAAAAGGGGGTTGTCAGCTATGCGTCTCATGTTTTTTATTAAATTCTGAAATATATATGAACTTTCCGTTTCCCTCTTAAGTGTAGTTTTGTCATCTGTTTTCTTTCTTTCATAAATATTATTAATCAATCAAAAAAAAAATGAAATTAAAGTTATGCATACCTACCAAGTCTTGATTGTTTTTAGTACTACGATTTCCGAATAGAAAATAATAGGAAATATTTGTTTGATCTCATGACAGAAGTTCTCAGATTAAATAAGACGATGATAACTATTTGGAAATTGATGTACTCAAAAAAGGAAGGCCTGTCAGTTGTGTATCACATATTTTTTAAATTCTAAAAAATAATACTAACTTCCGGTTTACCTTTTAAATGTATTTTTGTCATTTGTTGCATTATTACACAATCTGTGGTACTACAATTTACTAAGATTTCTCTTTGTGGTTTCTTCAAATTTCCTAATATAATTGTATGGAAGAGATTATTTTTCAAACAGTGTTAGGGATAGCAGTAAAAGAAAAAATAAAAGTAAACAGAAATGAGGTTATACAACATTTATTTTTATCAGAAATGGACTTTCTATTAAAATATTTATTATATTTACAGTAACTAAATTATCCCTCATCTGAATTCAAAATTTATGCTTTTCTGACAATTAAACCTATTCCAACCATCTCAAATTTATTAATTTGTCTGATATGTTTTGTCGAAAAAGGTATAAATATAAATAGAATATTGTAAAATTAAAACCATCCTGTACAAAATGATAGGGGAAAACATAGAGTTGAAGAGAATATACTTTCACAAAATAAACATTTTAAACTGTATTTCTATATTATAAATTGAAGAATTCTTACTTACAACACGTTGTTCAAAGAGTTTCTGAGTAATTTAGTTAGGAAAAATTCTTAACTTAAGAGAATATCATTAATCTACATACTTTGTAATTCTAAACATCAAAGAAGAGCGCAAGCGTTGAGTTTACCTAAATGAAATTATCTTTAATTTGTTCCATCTCTTTTCTGTTATGTACATTGAAAATTTCATTTTAGGTTGTGTACGATGCAAAAGAGTACATTACATTAAGTATTATACGACGAGTTTTCAGCTACCTCCACTGAAGACAAGTTAATTTTCCATTAATTGATTTTACACTATGTATTATTTTGATATTTTAAACAAGTGAAGTCATATTCATGTCTTATAAATGCGAATGTATCTATACTAACTTTTAGTGTTATCTCTGTTTGAACGATTGAATATTTGTGAATGTTTTTTGTTTAATTAATTACAAAAATTACATATTTGAAAAGTCGAAATTTACATTTTCCATAAGATTAGCCAGATTTAAGTTGTTCCTTACCACATTTGTGAAAAAAATTTGTGATACAGGGCCTGATTAACAACGGGAAACACTTCCACCAGTAAAAAAAAAGAATCGAAATTTTTTGCTTATTCTTGGCAATAATTTTACCTAAATAGAGTGTTTTAATAAAACGAAAATTTCTATTAAATTTTACTTGTCGGTAATCAGGTTCTGCTGTGATAGTAGATGTAATTTTGATTTGAAAAATTCTTACTTTTAGAAAATGCCGTTAATCTATATACTGTGTTATACAAAACATCAAAGTAAAGTAAAAGTGTCTAGTTTTCATTTTCCGTAAATGATTTATATTTTAAAACTTTTTACTTTTCGGTAAAATCGCAAATTTCATTTAATTTTGTACATGATACAAAAACACTTACTTCGTCAAGTTTGATTCATCAAGTGTTTTCTACAGTCCCAAAAAATGATATATTTCTATGAATTATTTTAAAGAAACTTAACCCTTTCCGGCACAGGGAAAGCCTGTTCGTAAAACGAGAAATTACTGACTGACAACCGAATTTACAAACGACTTTTTTAGAAAATGATAAATTCTTATTTTAAGCTTTTATTGTAGAAACAAAATTTTATTAAATATTCTTGGTGTCGAATGCAAGTTTGGAATTAAAATTAAGTGTGCCCGGAGTGGGATCACTGTTCCGGAAATCGTTAAACGTTTGTATAAATCTTAAACTAAAGATGTTTGCCCAATTTAAGTACCTGCTTTCATGTGACCTCGTGATTTATGTTTAAAAGTTATGTTTTCAAAAAAGTTTTCGAAATTCGTTTATATATCAATATCGATCTTGAAGAAATCGCTGTTTGAGAGTATAAAACATACCATTTTTATATTAAAATGTATTTTTAAGCATTTTTGTGTAATGCGGTTATAATTCTAAGCATTAATTACATATTTAATTTAGCACTTACTTCGTCAACTATATTCAAATGTTCGCAACAGTCACAGAAAATGATATGTTTCAATGAATTAATTTTGAAGAAGCTTAAACGTAGCATTTTGATATCTTATACAGCTGAAGTAAAACAGGAGACTTTTTAGTTCTAATGTAATATATTAGGCAATACTAATTAGATAAAATTAATTTGAGACATTTTCCATATTAACTTTGACAGTTTCATAAGCTATTGCATTTTGGATTTCCATTTAAAAACAAAATCAGTCCACACTCTCTTTTTAATATTTTTCTTCTTCAAACATTTTGAAGAAGAATTTTATTTTAGATTTATTTTAGATAGAAGCAATTTATATTAGAAATTGCATTAACATTAACATCCCATATATATATATTGTTTGGTAGACAATGTATTATGAATTTAATAATATATTCTGATTTTCCTGAAATAAAATTCGCTTTAAATAGTTTTAAAATATTTGATTTAGTTTGCGAACTAGACAAGTAAATATAGTTTAGAGATATAATTTTAAAAAACTAAATTAGATTTTCATAGAAAATCTGTATGACTACACGGAGGCAAATATTAATTTAAACACATGGCTTTCAAAACAAAATATATTTCCATATTCCAAAAAGTCTGAAAAACATGTGTAAAGAAACTCGGGATGTTTTATTCCTTTTATTTTTAAATGCTCGCAATTTATGTTTCACATATTTTAGAATCCCACTTTACTTCATATAAACTGCTTATAATGATTTGATTTTTTTATATTGTTATAATTGTGTTAACCCTTTGAGGGGCGGTGGTATATATTATATACCACCTAATTTTAATCCGATTCAAACCAGAAACTGTTAATTAAATTTTACTTTTTTAACTTTGACGAGAAAAGGTTGAAAAATTGCTTATTCTTATTTTGAACTAAATTCTTTCCTAAATTCCGGTGGGAATTCAACGTTACAGGAGCACAAGTGCTTGCCCCTGAAAGGGTTAACTGGGCTAACTCACTAAACAGGGCCTGATTACCGATGGGGCACACTTCCACCAGTAAAATTTAACAGAAATTTTCGTCTAATTAAAACGCTCTATTCATGCGAAATTTCTGCCATCATTAACCACTTCACTCCCAGGCATAATTTCGCTGGTGAAGGGCTATATAACAGGTTGTGCGGTGCAAAATGTTTGTGTCATAAATCATTTAATAACTTCCGTGATTTAATAGTAATGAATGTAACGTCGTTAAAGGATTTACAATGTTATCATAATACGTATAAAATAATATATAAAACTTGCACATTATATACATACACTGATATACATACATACAGTATTCAAGATAGCTAGTGGTCAGGGAAAAATACAGTAAAAAAAGTGGTAAACACCAGTATATTCTTATAGAAAAATTCATGTTGATTATTTGATCGAATAACCAACATGAATTTTTCTATAAGAATATATTGGTGTCTGTCATTTTTTTTTTACTGTATTTTTCCCTGACTACTAGCCCCTGTATATACATAAAACTTAAGAATTTATTTTCTTTCTATTTATTTTCTTTTATTCTTTCTTATAATGACGTAAGATGTATAGTGAACGAATTGGTGTACGTAATGGTCGCTGATTATTGAAATGAGAGGACGTACGCAGCGTACATCCTGGGAGTGAAGAGGTTAAGGAAAGGAATTACATTCTTTTTTTACTGGTGGAAGTGTGCCCTGTTGCCACTAAATCATATAAATACAGAGGTGCCAAGCTCTCATTAATACTCCGTAATATGTGGGTTAATTTGACCCAGGTTTAACAGGTTTCGCACTAGAATTCTTTTTAAGAAATGAAATTAAATAAATTCCACGTGGAAACCTAAAATTAAATAAATAAAGATTCATCCAATAATTTTTTTGGTTTGAAGCGTTGTTAAACTGGGTCAGATTAAATTACTTATTACGGAAGATTAGTGGAAACTTGGCATTTCTGTAAATATTCTTCAACAAGAAATTTCGTTTAATGAATTGTAAGTTATTTGTATGGTATTTGTTTGATATGTGTATGGTGCGTGTATATTTGTATGGTATGTATGTGTATAGTATTCAACAATATTTTTACTGAATAAACTCCTTTGAACGAAATATGTTTTTTTAGAACTGGTAACTGGATAAAGTAATGAAGCTATGAGTAAAGAGGAGAAGACCTATCGTGTCGTTTCAACCACTTGTGTGTGAAATAACTGACTGACAATAAAGCTGTTGTCTGTGTATATATGAGCAACAGGACATGATTATCGTCGGACAAACTTCCACCACTAAATTTGAATAGAAATTTTTGACAATATTTAAACGTCTTATTCATGCACAAATTCTGTCATAAATAAGGCAAACCTTCCTATAAGTTTTTACTGGTGTAAGTTTGTCCCGACGGTATTGTTATCCGTTTCAATGACTTTGAAGGTAGGATTGTTTATATAGTCCCAATATGGCGAAACCACAGGACCTAACTACTGCCGAGGCAAATTTCCACCTGTAAAACCGAATAGATATTTTTACGCTAATTTTGAAGGAAATTTTGTAAGAAGAAGGCGTTTACATAAGCAGAAAATGTCTTTTCATATTTACTCGTTGAAATTTGCCCCGCCGGTAATCAGTACCTGCAAAATCGGCTATAGTTGAAGCTTTACCATTTTGAGGAAATCTCAATTCCTCTTTATTCATAGTTACATGGGTAAAGGTAATGATCCTCATTATGTTAATATCTCACATTCATAATTTGACAAATATTTAAACATTTTCATAATCATAGAGGTCAGATCTGATTTTTGAAACTACTCTTTCAAACAGCTACTGTTGATTGGATGTGGCAGCTTATGATTCTCAGAAGAAATCACCACAACATCTATGGCACAAGTTGTGTTACTCACGCATACGATGCATATATTCAAGGTTTCTGTAGCTATATTATGAATAATTTATTTTATTTGTAAAACACTTTTGCTTGAATTCATACTTCCCATCATTTACTACTAATATTTTTGCATTTAGTTTTAAAAGAAATATTGTACTATAGATCATATTTAAAATATTTATATTAATTATGTTATTAAGTATAATAAGAATATTGCTGAAATAAGAATATTATTGAATATTAATTATTATTTTTTGATAAATATACATCCAATAATTAAAATATGTTTAATTAGACTGTATGAAAAATTTAATGTTTGTCCCTGGTCAAACATCCCACAAATGCTCATACATTCTGCAACTGCATTTTGAAAAGAAAAATATATATATATATACATGTAGCATTTAGCTATACCAAGTTTTATGTATTTATTTTATCTTTAAATTTTTAACTAAATTATCCGTTTAAACATAAAACAATCTTCACTGTTTTTTTAATACTGACATAGGGAGACATGAATGACAAAAGTAAATCTTGCTGTTTTTTAATAGGTTGGAGGGGGATTGCAAAAGTCTACTTTATTTATTTATTTTATTATACCTACAAAAAGCTTGAAAACAATAATATTAATTAGTGATAAAAGGTTAAATAAACAGGAATCGTAGGTATCAGGGGGATAATATTACATTTTTGTATAGAAATATTTGCTTAACTGAATGAAATATATATTTTTTAAAATATGGTGAATATTAATTTACGAAAGTTCTAGTAATTAAACCGCTTAAATTCCATGAATTCCTTGAGATGTGCAAACTCTGATTATGTTTCTATCTTGCGTATTAGAAAAAGAGTTTTTTTAAAAATTAAAATAAAGAAAGTGGATCAAAGTTCCCGAACGGACAAATACCCTCACCCAAATTACCATATAATAACGTAATATTACATTTTGTTCTAGAAAATACAGAACCCCACCAGCCTCACCAGCACAATGATGGACAGTATGAAGAATTTATAACAAACGCATTTATGGACATTGGCGTAGGCAGTAATTTGCGTCAAACTGCATTTCAAGTATTTTCAGATAAATTGACTGAATGTTGGAACGTTGATGAAAAACAATTCAATTAAATAGAGTTTAATAATTTGGGAGTAATTCGGAAATGCTTAATGCTAATATCTGCAATTTACCGATATAACATTTCCACATACTGTATACTTTTTATATACTATATTCTGTATACCTATTTCAGGGCTCTCTGTAAACTGTATGCAGTTCAAGTATTAAATTATATTGCAGAACACTAAAAACTCTCTCCTATACGCTTCCAGAAAAAAAAAACCTAAAAAAATATACAAAAAGTAATATTATGTTAAATTACGTTTATTTAACTTTATTGCGCTACTGAACTGGCTTTTGATCACTGCTGAATCATAGGTGCCAAGTTCTCACTAATCTTCCGCAATAAGTGTGTTAATTTAACTCTGATTTAATACGTTTCGCACCAGAATTTTTTTTAGAAATGAAATTAAATATATTCTATGTAGAAATCTGAAATTAACTAAATAAAGATCCTTCAAATATTTTTTTTGGTGTGAGATGTTGTTAAACTGGGTAAAATTATTCCACATATTACGGACGCTTAGTGAGAGTTTGGCACCACTGCTGAATTTTATGAACGATTTAATTACAGTTACTGCACTTCGCAGAACCAAATTTCCACCAGAACGAACCTCCCATCAGTAAATCTGAATCATATTTTGCCTTATTCGTTCAGAATTTCTGCTATAAATAACAAGAAAATGTCTATTCGTTTTCACAGGTGGGTTTTCCCCGAGGTAATAATGACATGGTACATCCAGGGTTGATAGTTTGACCTTTTTTTAAATTCAAAAATTGGAATTTATACCAAAAATTCATAGTTGTGATATTTGTTTTATTTAATGGCAGTAGTTTTCTGACTACATAAGGTGGAACTTCTGCTTTTGTAATTTCCTGTATAAGATTGGAATTTCTGAATTTAAAAAAATGCCAAACTGGCAACCTTTCATACAACAGAATTATCATCCCAAGCATTTGCAAATTGGTTAAAGAGTCAAAAATAAGGACTTTTTGAGATATTATCATTTTATATGTTATCATCTTACTTATTAATAGATGTTATATTTTAACAGCTTTACATTTTTAATGATCACATTTTCAGAAAATTTCTCATTTGGGTTTTCCTTCTACGAATACACATCAGTAATGCTGTCTTATCCTACTTTATAAAAGTTTTCTTCAAACAACTTCAGAAAATTCCTTGACTTAAAAGAGTTTCATTAAAAGTATATTCTTTAGAAAATGAAATATCAAAGGAATATCCAAGTCGTCGCTTCTGTGAAATGAAATACACTTTAAATAGCTTTATCACCTCGAAATGTTAGGGCTACCAATTAGATCTAAAACGAAAATTTAGACAGTGTTCGTACGCTTTTACGACAACATTTTTAAAGCATTTTTCAGTTAAATTTAATGCTGAAAAGTATTACAACTCCCCCAGTTAAAGGAGGCGTCTCTAATTTATGCTATTTAAATATTAAATAGAAAAATTCTATAAAGAATTGTGGTAAATGCGTACAAACCCTGTTAGAGATCTTGTCGTTTAAAATTGTCGTTTTCTTACTAAATCCATAGCTGCCAACGTTTTTTTTTCTCTAATAACAAAATCATATTTGAACCAGAATTGTTATTTAATAAATGAAAACAAATTGAAATCAAGTGATTAACACATTGGTAAAAGACAGAATTTTTCATACTCAAACTATGTTTTTTTCTTATTCATTACTAGCCGGTCGTTTCCGAGTAGGGCCCAGATACATAGTGCAGTGCAGTGTACCGCCCTGATTTCGCTTGGGGCCCAGAAAGTGCATTTTATATGCAACCAGAAAAATATAAATAAAATACTTTAAATTAAAAGTATACGAAAATAACTAATAAGAATATAAAAAAGCACTTAAATAAAGATTTCGCGACATATATTTTCTTTTATGAGCCTTCTGACAAAATTCTACTGGGCCCTAACCGTGATTATCTAGGGGTGGGGCTTAAGTAGTACTTTGTGTCTGGGCCCCACTCGGAAGCGACCGACTAGTATATAATAAAAAATCAGCAATAGTTCTGTTTTTCGTCTAATCTTCCGCAATCGGGTTCATAACCGATGTTGCCCACAAACTCGCTAGCTCTAAAATCGCTGGAAATACATGTTTAACTACTTTCTTGTAGACTTGTAAAACGGAGTTTCAAATTCTTACTTAAAACTGCTGCTGAGATATGGCACAATTACCTAAAATTTTCGACACACAGTGTGACCCCTTTGATGGAATATTATCTACAATTGCTGAAATACATAGTTACCTATTTTCTAGTACACTTGTTATCCTAAAATTCACGCATCTACCTATTACTGAGATATCGCAAAATAATATAGGAAATCCGACCCGCATTTAACCCTCTTTAGTGGCTGAAATTCTAAAATCGCGGAAATACATGTTTAACTATTTTTTAGTAGATTTGTTATCCTGAATCTGTGATTTCAAGCTCATAACAAAAAATGCTGCGAACATTCGAAATGACCTAAAATATTCGACCCCCATTTAGCCCGCCTCCCTTAATGGGTGAATTTCTAAAATCGCTGAAATATGTGTTTAATTATTTTTATAGCAGATTTGTTATCCTGAATTTCACTATCCTCTCCAAAACTAATGATGAGATATGGTGAAGAGGTGAAATCATCGAAAATTATCGACCCGCCTCCCCATTTAACCCCTTTAGTAGTTGAATTTCTAAAATTGCCTAAAATACATGTTTAACTATTCTTTAGTAGATTTGCTAACCCGAAATTCACGCTCCTAACTATAACTTCTACTGAGATATGGCGAAATGGAGTAAAACATTAGACCCCCATTTTACCCCCCCCCCCCCTTAGTGTCTGAATTTCTAAAATCGCTGAAATAAGTGTTTATCTATTTTTTCAGTAGATTTGTTATCCTGAGTTTCATGATTCTACCTATAATTTCTACTGAAATGGCAAAATCACCTAAAATATTTGACCTCCTATTTAACCCCCCCCCCCCCCATAGTTGCTGAATTTCTAAAATTGCTGAAATATAAGTTTATCTACATTTTTTGTAGATTTGTTATCTCGAATTCCGAGCTCCTAACTAAAAATGCTGCTGAGATATAGCGAACCGGCAGAATGACCTAAAACGTTCGACCCCCCATTTAACCCCTTAATTGATGAATTTCTAAAATCGTTGAAATATGTGTTTAATTATTTTTTTAGTAGATTTGTTATCCTGAATTTCACGTTCCTATCTAAAACTGCTGCTGAGATATGGCGAAAACGCTAAATGACTAAAAACTTTCGACTCCCATTTAACCCCCTTAGTGGTTGAATTTTTAAAATCGCTGAAATATGTGTTTAACTAACTTTTAGTACATTTGTTATCTTGAATTTCGTGCTTTTAGCTAAAACTGTTAATGAGATATGGTGAAAAGGGAAAATGATCAAAAACTTTAGACCCCCCATTTAACCCCCTTAGTGGTTGAATTTCTAAAATCGCTGAAATATGTGTTTAATTATTTTTTTAGTAGATTTGTTATGTTGAAGCTCAGGCTCTTACCTAAAACTGCTGATGAGATATGGTGAAAATGTGAAATGACCAAAATTTTCGACCCCCCATTTAACCAACTTAGTGGTTGAATTTCTAAAATCGCCTTAAATACATGTTTAACTATTCTTTAGTAGGATTGTTATCCCAAATTTCAGGATCCTACTTAAAACTCCTGCTGAGATATGCCAGAAAGACGAAATTATCTAAAACTTTCGACCCCCCATTTAACCCCCTTATGCTGTGAATTTTCAAAAATCCTTTCTTAGTACGGGCCTATATTGTGTAAAGAACTTGTCTTCCAAATTTCATTGTTCTAATTTAAACGGTTGAGGCTGGGAGTTGATTATGAGAAAATCAAGCTACTCCTTTATAAGTATAGATAGATTTAATAAACCAGAGAGTTTGGAAATGTATATAACCGCTCATTTCAAATAAGTGTATTTCAAATTCCTACTCAGTATATAGTAGTTAGCCAAAACCGTACAAAATTAAACAAAAACGTCCATGTTAGAAGTAATCGTTCTTGTACGGAAGATTTTCAATATGTTGCTGCACCGATGTTCGTATCTCTGAAAATTTTCTTTACAATATTTCTCAGAGTTAAAACACTTAGAGCCTGTTTACTGCCGGAGAAACTTTCACAAGTACAAACGATTCGTTTTTTTCTTATTTATGAGCAGGGGTGCAAAAATCTAGGCGCCAATGTGCTGATTCCCACCACTAAATTTTATTAGTATTCTTCGCCAAATTTTATTAGTATACTTTGCTTAAATTTTATCAGTATTCTTATTAGGCGAAGAATACTAAAAATTTAGTGGTGGGAATCGGCCCATTGGCGCCTAGATTTTTGCACCCCTGTTTATGAGAGAAACTTCGTAGGAATACGACTTTTTATTGAGGGGAAATTTTCTGTTCGTATGGGGAAGTTTGCCCCTGTAGTAATCAGGCTTTGGAAACGCATGCCATCTCAACGTTTGTGTGCAGTGCGTTTATATTATCTAAAATAACGGTCGGGCAGCACGGAAGTGCTGAAAGGAACTAGTTTTCGAAATGAAGCTTTGAGTAACTAACAGAGACATTACATTAAAAGACGGGACTGGAAATGAGGTGTTTGACCACAGCCCTCTAAATACTAGGCCTGTACGGTAGCACAGAAATGGCAGCTATCGTAGTCTGATTTTTTTCAATATCTGTACATTCCCTTCAATTTTAATACCAGTAATCTCTAAAGGTATTCTTCGCCCTTTTTTTAGAATAAGTATTGGTGAAGAATACTTTAAGATAATACCGATGTTCAAATTCCGAGCAACAAACACACACTGAAAAAAAATCCGTCTATGGCAGTCGCTATTTTTGTGTAGACACACAGGACCTTTTATTTATATGGCTGTGGGTTGATCACCTTGGTCTACTGAATCTACTATCTATACGCTGACGTGCTATTCAGGATGGAACCTATTATACTGAAGTTTGTTCAGTAGGTTGTACATTGTGTGTCAGAATAGTTAAAATACATTTTTCAAAGAAATCTCTGATTGCGGCTATTTTATCAAAGCATTTTCTCTGTGGCCTTTCTAACAATCTATCAAAACGCATGCAACGTAAAGTAAATAAAAATCGCTTATAAGACATTGTTGTATGAAAGATTTCAATACCTGTACCGTCAGTAGCCTATAGGTCCTTTACGTTGAGGTGTGAGGTGCGACAACTTGTGAAGGCCACATACATGTAAAAGTCCTATAACCGCTTTCATCTCGAGCACGTCCGTTGTTTTTGCATCTCTTTCACGTTTATAATGTAAAGCTATCTCAGAAATATATAAATTCGTACATTCTACAATTATTGATAATATTGTATTATCAATAAGAATATTCTAACTACTAAACGGATCAGTAACATTTCTGGCTTCTCTTACAGGTCTTGGAAGATGAGTCGTAATATTATGTGAACGAACACTTATATTTTGTCTAAATGTCTTTATTTTTCCACACCGTTTTTCCATATTTTCCAACAAAATCATCGGAATCATCATCATTTTTAGAATCATCCAGTTCATCATCTTCTTCTGTATCTGTGTTATGTTCGCTAAATATTTCACTGTCAGAATCATCTTCAATTGCTGAAATGCAATCTTCATCACTTTCAACTATTTCTAATAAATCTCGCAGCCGCTGCATTTCCAATTCATAGGGACTCATTCTTTTTGTCATAATGCACTTAGAAATCTTTAAACATATAATTTAGAATAGTTTAAAACAAATACTAGCGCTTGCTAGTATAAATATTTACTGTTACACTCTAGAAATAAATTTCTCAAATAAATATTCCGTTAGAAAAACACTTACGCGGACAGGCATGTGGGGTATGTCATACCCCAGTTGCAACAAAATACGATATATATTTTTCTGAAACACACCTGCAGCGGAAAACCGGTTCTGAAGGTCAACCACTACTAGAAACTCAGCTACTGAATGCGGTGTAGAATTTCGGTTTCACAATTTGGGAATATTCCACTTTTTTGTAAGGGTGGGGTGTAATACACCCAATGCGCTTTCACGCGGGTTAAGTAAGTCTGTTCGTAAACACTGATGGGAAGGGCCTCCCTCTAGCGTCTCCCTTATTACGCCCCTTCTGACATATGAGTGATAACTAACATCATTTTAGAAATGATATTGAGTGCTATATTGAGTATTTGAAAAATTCTAAAAAAACATATATAGGTATCAAAACCCAAATATTATTATTATTTTTTAAAGGCTCAAAATATTTTTTCACAAGACGAAAAAATAATAATTTACTATAGTATAAAAAATTGAGCTTGCATAATGTTTTTTTTTTCATCATTTACACATTTATGATTTTCAACCATTTTTCCTACTTATCTTATACATTTCCTTCTAGAAAAGGGACAAGTCTCTATGCAAGGGAATAATCATTTATGGTTTCTGATGTTGTGGGACTTACTACATAATTGAGAAATCTTGGGAAAATACACAGATTTTTTACTTATGTCACGAAATTTCGCTAGACATAGCCAGAGAGTGGTACGTGGAGGTGGGGGCCATCCCACCACTTTTTTAGCAACAAAAATCTTTGCATTATTTAATGGCAGAGTTTTTAAAAACTCTGTGCGGTTAAGCAAGGCTGTTCGTAAATACTGGTGGGATGGGCCTCCCTCTGGCGTCTCCCTTATTACTCCCCTTCTGACATATGAGTGATAACTGACATAATTTTAGAAATTATATTGAGTGCGTTTTCTTTTTAAATGCCCCGAAAATATTGCTGTTTCATATATTGTTTTTTTTTCGAAATATCGAATTTTTGGAGATTTAACAGTAATAAGGCTCTTTAACCCTTTGAGGGGCGGTGGTATATATTATATACCACCTAATTTTAATCCGATTCAAACCAGAAACTTTTAATTAAATTTTACTTTTTTAACTTTGACGAGAAAAAGTTGAAAAATTGCTTATTCTTATTTTGAACTAAATTCTTTGTTAAATTCCGGTGGGAATTCAACGTTACAGGAGCACAAGTGCTTGCCCCTGAAAGGGTTAATGAATTTGTTTTTTAATTCCTAGAAATTAATCGTGCAATGGATAACTTTATAAAACATTTCACATAAAGTAATTCTTGCATTCATTATTCGTACACTTACATTACCTTAAGTATAAAGTACATTTTAATTAGATTGCCTGTTGTAATTTGCATGCTATGCAAATATACATGCAAGTTCACATTATCAAATATAAATGCAACTTCATACATAAAACAAGCCTAACATAGAATTATAAATTAATTTAATCACTTTTGTTTGGAAAGAATAACTATTTCAAACTAGAGTGTCATTTGTTTCTCTCATAAATATGACTTGAATAGGAAATTAACTTAAGTAATAATAAACGAAGTTATTCTAAATAGTCAAAACGTAAATTAAAAATAATTAGATAATAATATATATAAAACATTTCAATCTTTAATTCACGAAAGAAAATAAAGTTTTACAATGAATGAAACATTAAGCAATAATTTTTATGGCTTAGTGGTCCATGCATGTGTTACCTATTAATAAACTGTTTTATGAGTTTCAAAAATATTTCTATGAACTGTTCAATAGTAAGTTATGATAATAAAAAATACCAGAGGGCCCGTGCGGGGATTTCGCACTGAAATCTAATATTTTTTAGGTACTTCTCTATTATGCCGTCGACCACTTTTCATAACAAAAAACTATCGCCAAATTGTAAGATTAAACGCCAAAAATGCAGTCCCATTGACTTGATGTCAGAAGCATTATCAGGGTGGCTAGTGGTCAGTGAAAAATACAGTAAACAAAAATGATATTTACCAGTATATTCTTAAAGAAAAATTCAAATTAATTATTTGATCCAATAACCAAGATAAATTTTTCTATAAGAATATACTGGTGTTTATCACTTTTTTTACTGTATTTTTCCCTGACCACTAGCCACCCAGATTATACGTCTTTGTTACGTCATCAAGTGGTTTTTAATTCGACATTTGCGTGTATTGTTCATTATGTTTTACTGATTTATTAGTTATTTCATTAATTAAAATAACAATTGTGTCCTCAAATTCTTATATTTTATTTATTTATTTATTTTGATATTCCAATGGCAACGCCTCTCCCGTTTATTTGGCGATAGTTTTTTGTTATGAAAAGTGGTCGACGGGATAATAGAGAAGTACCATTTTTTATCAATATGTAATATTTGTTAGATGCAGGTTTAAACTTCTAAAGAAAAAGCATGGATAAAAAGATCTGCAAACAACATTTAGTTGTTAGTCAAGCCAGAATATCATCTAATTTATTCCATCAAAGATAGAGTAAAAACGGATCCAAGATTGCTAAAAGCACGCGCGAGAAAAAAAAAATTAACAATCGTATTTTAACTGCATTGGAGGATGACGTCATCCGCTTCGGGAAAAAGATGGGCCATAGAAATATAAACCTAAACATTTCAATTTCCATTTCGCTTTGTAATCATAAATATAAAATAAACCCATGCGGTGTTTTTATAATAATTGCTGAGCATAAAAAATGTAGTATTTTTTTTTTTTTTTTTGGCAACAATATTTTGAGGAAAACCTTTCATTTCTTTTATAAAAACAGTGCCGATTTAATTTTTAATTAATTGCAGTTTTTAATCAAAAAACATATTTTAACGAAATGTTAAGTGTGTTATGCCAGAAGCCTGTACAAAATCCTTTCATATGCTATATCATTCGTCGTTCTGCGTTTTGTATTTTCTTTGAAAAAGGGATGTTGACAGGAGAAATAATATATAGGATTTTACATATAATTGAAATGTTTTATTAATTTTTATATAAAAAATAATTCTTTCAACAATATATATTTTCTAAATGATTTTATTCATTTACTCATTTTCGATAAATTTTATTATAAAATTAAAATTGTACAAACAGACCTCCCACTCAGCCACTTTTTTGAAAAGCCCTTTTCTAAAGAAAAATCTTCTTTTTAAATTTTTCTTATATATTTTGTAAAAAAAAAAAATCCATAAATGTATATATTGTGGTAAATGATGGAAAAATTAAGCACAAAGAAACTTTCTACACAAATAATTTTATTCAAAAAACGGACCAGTGGGAGCCATGTATAAAGCAAAAATTAAAGAATTGTTTAGAGGGGGGAAAAATCTGAAACGATATTAATAACTCCATTTCTTAAATTCGCAAAATAAAGCTGTTTGCACTAAAGTTGTTTATCATTCTTTGTTTTCCAGTTTTTTTTTTCTTCAGGGACCACATACATACTTGATATTTTCACAAACTTTAAAAAGCGTAATACGAATGTATATTTCAGTATTTCAATCCATGATCTTTTCTAATGTCATTTTTTAATTAATAATTCTTCGAACTACCTGTTATTTCAGACATTATTTTAATCTTTAACACATATAGACAGGCACTGTACATTCTTAAAAACATATTTAAAAACACATAAAACCAGTCCACACGCTAAAAGTTTCGTAAAAGTAGAATATTTTCGCCCGTTTAACGAAACATTTAGTGTGTGGACTGGTTTTATGTGTTTTTAAATATGTTTTTAAGAATGTACGGTGCCTGTCTATATGTGTTAAAGATTAAAATAATGTCGGAAATAACAGGTAGTTCGAAGAAATATTAACGACTGTATATTTTTCTTTTTTTTTCTATTTATCTTGCAGCATTTTCTCTAAACATAATCTTAAACAAAAAACTGTAATTTTAAAACAATGGTTGGTAACTTCCCAATTTATTTGTACCACTATTTTCATGTATAAATGTTCGCTTTACTAAGTCAGAGAAATTCTGCGATTATACAAAAAATGTCTACATAAAAATAGTGGTATGCACAAATTGGGAGGTTGGCAACTATGAAGTCAAACTGAGTTGAGGATAAGGAGGTAGGCATTTCAGAGATTGTATTTCTTTCGTGTGTTAAAAGAGGAATTCTTTTCGGAAAGGAAGCACGTTTTCACTTATAGAATGACTGCTGAAATCTTTTGCATAAATGTTCATTTAATTTTAAAGAATCAACGACAATGAATATGTTACTGCTGTGTTGAAACAATTAATGTTTCAACCGTGATAGATGTTTCGTTAAGAGCAGGGTTTAATTATCGGTTTTTAAAACTTCCACAAGTAAATTTAAGACCAATTGAATACTGTACTCATCCAGTACTGGGCATGACAGGGTCTCTAACCGATTCCTTATACTCCGATAGAACCACACTCAATATGACCGTCAAAGGCCGGAGCAGGTCCGATCCCCAAACAAACCCCGTCGCATCTTCGCTCCTGTGTTACAAATGACATCCCATAGAAGCGAACCATCGTCCCAGGAACTAGCGAGGAACTATCAGTACCTGATAATTATATTACCGCCAGCTGGGATGATGAAAAGACTACAGAGGGGATCACTAGCTCCTATAGAAACTTTCGACCTATTTAACCCCTTCGCGACGAGCGCCCTTTACAGAATTTTTAATCATTTAACACCGGTTTTTCAAAACAAATGTTCGCATAATTGAATCTCAGAAATGCTGTCATTAAATGAGAGAAAGTTTACAATAAAAAGTTACTGGTGGGAATAATTGAGGATTCTGAGCATCTTATGCGTCACGTATACGTGTCGCTCGTCTCCGCTTTATTCATTCAGAATTTCTGTCCTAAATAAAAGAAAATATTATATTCGTTTTTACTTGTGGAAGTTTACCGGCGGTAATCAGGCCCTGGTGACGGGTCCCGAAGTGTAAAAAAAAGTGAAGTCAGCTAGTGACTTCAGCGCATATGGTGACTTTACAGTAAGGTCTCAAAATTTAGGCCATTCGTTGGGACGTTATGTGGTAAGTCATCACAGGGCAACTCGCATGACGATTTCACAATAGAGTCGACAAATGACGGGCACGTGCGAATCATATGGTGACTTCATTGTAATGTTGTCGCATAGGGATTCTTCGCAAAACAACAGTCACAGTGACTTCACCAGATGACGCTTTATTTATTTACTTCTTAACGTTTGCTTACTTCTTAACATTTACTTCACCAGATGACGTTTACTTACTTCTTAACGTTTACTTCAACATATGACGTTTATCTGACAGTAATAATGAGTATAATGCAAAATTTCCCATTTTAGCAATTTAGGCATTCATGCAAAATTTCCCATTTTTCCCGTTATGACTATAAATCTTCCGAACATTTGGGACGTGAAAATAACGTCACATCGACTCACTGTGCTACAGGATGGTACTTATTTTCTCTACCTGATATTTATATGAATTGTTTTTTACTACTGACTATTAATAAATTAGCATTTTGAGTTTGCTGCTTAACTTTTGGACGCCACTGTATTATTACTATACAGCGTGTTTATACAAGTAATATCCTAAATTGTAATGTTGTCGCATACGAATTCGTCAGAAAAAAAAAACAGTCACAACACAGTGACTTCTTAATAAAGTCCTCGTACTCGTAAATTTCCTTTACATATTAGAGAAAGAGAATATTTTATCTTCTGTAAATCTTTTATCAAAAATTATTCCAGATGAGCACAAACGATGTATATTATTTTTTCTACTGAAAGCATTGTATCAGATCACTTTCATACAGAAATTGTGAACATGCTGGATGTATTTATATATTATATTATTGCATTGCAAAAAATACATAACTATACTAAGGCCGAAATGTGCTTGCAATAAAATGCTCAATGTTTACGTTAAGTATTTTACCCATGTTTACCTGTATGGCTTTTCCGTGCAGACAGTCAGTTTAGGTTAAATATATACAGTTTTCTACATGTTTTCAAATGTATTTATGTGTTAAATCTATTTCCATTATTGTCATATTTATGCATGCGTTTCGGGAATTCCCTTTTTATTCAGAAATTCAGAATATACATCAGAAATAACAAACGTTTCGTGATTACAACAAGTTTCGTACGCCTTTACCACAATTTTTAATAGAATGTTTATATTTAATATTTAAATAGCAGACATATTAGACGCCTCGTTTAACTGCAGGATTTGTAATACTTTTCTGCATTTAATAATGCTAAAAATTCTATTAAAATTGTGGTAAAAGCGTACAAACCCTGGTACGCCTTTACCATAATCTTTTTATATAAATTTTGTATTTAATATTTAAATAGCTGAATTTGCAGACACCTTGTTTAATTGCAGGATATGTAATACTTTTCTGCATTTAAATAAGGCAAAAAAATCTATTAAAATTTATGGCAAATGAGTACGAACCCTGAAAGATCATTAAAATCTGTTGCGACACCTTTGTTGAGTGATAAAAAAAATAATGGATATCTAACAGGGTGGTTCAAAATTTTAATTTGATTAACGATTGAAAACTAACGATTACATGTTTAATCATGACAAAAGATTGACAATTGAACTTCGTTTCAATCCTACTCATAGATTAATGATTAATAATTAATTTAATTTCAATCCCTCTCTCCGATTAACGATTTAATCAATTCTCAATCTAATTGATTAATCTAATTTAATTATTAATGATTAAAAACGTCATGTTTTGTTCCGGCTTTTCCCTTTTATTTCCTTTATTGTTTCTCATGTTTCTTCTGGTTTTATCTCCCTGTGTTCGCAGCTATATCAGGTCGAGTACATTTTTACCTGACCCAACACGCGGATTAGCTTGAGAAGGGTTGACTTTAAATATTTTGTGGTTGGTTGATACTATATAAGGTCGATTTTGGTTTGGCCGATTTTTTAAAAGAAATTCCTGAATATTTATCAAATGAAACAAACTATATACTTTAATATAATGAGTGTATATAGGCTCCTTTTTATGCAAAAATTATATTTTCGATGTTAGAAGTTTAATTGATGACTACTTTTCAACAATATATTTTAAATATAGAGTAATATTCTTTCACTTCGAGTTTGGGTAATGTTCGGGTGTGATACTTCGTATTCAGGTCGCGTCTAAGGTTGCTTTAAGCAGAAATGTCTGGTTTGGGTACGATACAGTGTCGTCAATGGGCTACTTTTTTTAATTGATATTGTTTTGATTGGTACCACTTTTTAAAAATGGTATAATTTGCCTTGTGTTCGGCTTATTTAATCTGTCATTAAATAAGGCGAATTTGACTTTCTCAAAAAAACTGGTGGAAATCAAGAAAATAGATACCTGCTTCTTAGAAAATAAATACCTGCTTTTCTTCACGTTCATTATAAAAGCAAAATCTTATTAAATTATTCTGGGTACCGATTGGCAGTTTAGCATTAAAATTAACTGGTCACATTTGTGACTACCGCCCTTGAAAGGGTTAAAGTAATTTTCTTCTTATTTAATCGTAGAATTTATAAATCAAAATTTATTGTTTTAAAATAGTGGTGCGAAAATGGTAATTACTGAACATCGCGTATATGTGAGAGGTCACTGTACTTATGTTTCTAAAATATTGAAATCATTGAATTACACCGTTATTTATCAACAAATTTATTTACAAATAAGTAAAAGCTTTTTTTCACGTATATTATAAAAGAAAAATTTTATTCCAAAATTCCGCTGTCATTGTGGCGTTTGGGAATTAAAATTAAGTGGGATATATTATATCCTACTGCCCTTCAAGGGGTTTTAAAAAATCATTGTTTGGTGCTGTGCATATATAACGGTATACACTTTAGGGGGGAGAGGGGTCTGTCACTTGGTATCGTAAGATATCTGTAGGGGGAGGGGGGATTTAGCAATTTGATATCTTTATACTTTTATACTTTTTAATCCAACCAAAAAAATGTAACTTTTCCTTTGCATCAAAATTTTTCTTTTTATGCATTTTTATTTATATTTATCTTTGAATGAAAATATAAAGTTATTATTAAAGCCTTTAAATGATTATAAAATCATCTCATTCCAAAACATGGAATACCCCAACATTCGGCATTCCTGTTCTTGTTCCATATGCGCATATAATTCGCTGTTGGAGAAACCAGGTGCAAAATATGTTTGAAATGATAATTGTTGTATTTACTAGATTAGTAAAGAAAGAAAAATAATGTTGTGCACATGTTTTCTTGATATGACGTTTTTTCATCTTTTAAGGTGAAAGAACATGACAACATTACTGTTGAATTAATGCATGACAACATTACTGTTGAATGCATTAATTATGTGACAATAAGCAATTATTAAATACTTTTAAGTAGTAACTATCTCATTTAGATGCATTTAATATAAAGTTATTTCATGTGTACAATAGTGATACTTTATTGACTTCTTCTGTTCATTGGAATCCGTAAACTATGCGATTAATAAATGTATAATCATATATATATCACTGCAAATGCAAGAAAATGAATAAAAATTGTAAAATAAAAATAATTTTTAGAAATTGATAACGATATCTTTAAGGGAGGACGGGGGTTCGAGGATTGATAACGTACGATATCGTAAGGAGGGTGAAGGTCCAAAATTACCAAAATATTGATATCGTTATATATGTACAGCCCTTTTAAGCTTTAGTTTGTCAACAATTTTATCTCAAAACATGATGGCGTGAAAGTATTGTCAAAATGACGAATTTGCGCCGCATTTTGCTCATATCATATCAAGCTATCACGAAGCAAACTGAAATATTTGCAATGTACTCGTTAAGAGAGATCGCTCGCTAAAGTTTCATGCCGTAACTTGAAAACGTGATAGTACAATTAAAATAACGAATTGAAGCTCCATTCTACTAATATCGTACCAAGATATCAGGAGGAAGATTGAAAAATTTGTATTGCACAAGTCAAGATATATGATATGATAAAGAACCTTGTCGTAAACGGTAACATAATAGTTCCTTCAAAATAGGGTCATAAAATCCCCCCCGTTCTGCTCATACTGTACCAAAATATCGAGGAAGGCAAGTCATTCTTTCATCTATTAATACTTTATTAAGTCGAAGACGTAGCCACTTTTGTCGCCGCCGCCCGCTCTACCACAGTTGGTTCTTACAACACAGAGAAAACAATATCTAAACATTAGATGATTAATAATTAAATACTAAATATTAATTTATAATCATAAAAATAATAAATAACAAAAACTTCTTAAAATTTCTGAATTTGATATTGCCCATCGTTCCATATTCTAGGAGGAGTGACAATTATATAAAAACAAACAGGCAGATTTTAGTAAAACTAGCTTTATAGCAACACGATGTGCTACATTTGCACTGTATAGTTGCACTGTTACATTTGCACTGTTTTTTTTTTGGTAAAAATAATCTAATCGTATTCTATTTTTTAAAATATTTATAATATTAATTATTTATAATTTTGATTATAAGTAAAGACTCAAATTTGCAATTCAGGTTATCTCAAAATTAGAAGAATTGCATTACCAAAATTATGCTATTATGATAAAATTATAGTAGAATACATCTAAAGAATTTTGGACAAAACTTTAGGAAAACTGACATTACTTTGAAGTTTTTAAGCTGGCAAGTATAGCCAGCAAATTAGTTATCTCATTAGTTATTTCATTTATAATTTTTTGAAATGTTTAAAATTTTTCTACAAATATGTTATGAGTATGTTAACGATATCAATTGGTTTGTGAGTAAGTTTGAAATATTCATTTTGATGAAAGGGAAAAAAATAAAGAGCAACGCTAATGATTTATTCTTATAAATTTGTGATAAATAGACAACATTGAACTGTTATATTTTGCTTATAACATATTCTTTCTTCTCCAGTTTGTCGCAACATTTTTTGTGAGATAAACATAATTAAATTTTATTCCAATTATTTAGTTTATTGAAAATTTAATTATTTGATAACATTGATTGCCTTTACCTATAATAATAAGAAAAGAAAATTATACCAGTTTTATAAAAAGTACCCAACTGTCCCTTCTAATCTAAATGATTTACACATTTTAACCTGAGTGTATCTGGATAATTTTATGTGATCCTGTATAATTACCAATAAGAAAAATCGCATAGTGACTCTTAAGAACAGTCTCATAGCAATGAATTTTTTTTTTTTAAATAAGTATCAACTATCGTTGGATGATTCTGTGTAGATAGATATCCCGAGTGCCCGGCAAGTCCCCCGCCGGCAAGTAAAGTTTGTGTGTAACTAAAAAAGGCGTTTTTCTCAAAAACTATGTGACCTCAGAAAATCTCTATGGTGTTTCTGCAAAATTTAAATAAACTCCCACTATCCCTAATTTTTTCATAATTTTAGTTTCAGTAGATTTGGAAACAGATGGGGGCGGGGGTGACATATTTTTGCAGTGTATGTTCGACGATATCTTTGAAAATATAATACCTAAAACTAAAACAAATATATTTTTGAGTTCGATATTACGAAGTCGTTCACATGATACTCCACACAATATACAAAAAGATTTTTTTTTTCAAGAAACTTAATTGGTCTCGCTAAATTTTTCTTAACCCATTTATGCCTGGAGCCGATGCTTTAGTAAAATGGGAAAAAGTGCATTTCACACCACTTTTCTTTTAATAGAAATTTGGTGTCTTATTTTACCGAGGAGTCTTCGACAAAACAAGATACCAAATTTCTATTAAAAAAAGTGGTGGGAAATGCACTTTTTCCCATTTTACTAAAGCGTCCCAAAATTGGGACGCTAGGCATAAATGGGTTAAGTATATTTGCGAATAGCTAATAATCTGAAAATGTGTGATTCAATAGGTTTTATAACTTTCCACGCCCCATAGTTTAAGAGTAAAAGGTCTCTGACAGACGGACAAACATACACAGATGTTATTTTATAATGGTGTCGGTTTTACTTTTTAAGTATGGAACCCTTAAAAGGTGATGGGAGATTTCCTAGACGGTGATCAAGTTCTGACAATGACATTCTTTGATTAGTAGAGAAGCTAAAATAATCAAGCTTTTTGTGATGTGTATCATTTATGTGCAGCGTATTTCTGGAAGATCACTGTAAAAAAAATTGACAAATTGACAGGAAAAAACTGTTAATTTTGGCGCCAGTGGTAAACCGTTTAATTTACAGAAAATATCTGCATATTTTCATTAAAACAGTTTTTTTTGTAATTTTTTTTTGTAATTTTTTTTTTTTTTGTAAAAGTTACAAAATTCACATCTTTTTACAGAAAAAAACTGTTTTTCTGTAAAACATTTTTGTTTCTGTAAAAAATACAATAATTTTCTGTTAAAGTAACAGATTTTTTTACGAGTTAAGCTCCCTAGTACTTATTTTAATGTTCATAACAAGCGTTTTTAAAAATGGAGTGTTTTTGTACCTGTTTCGATTATACAGGGTGTCCGAAAATTATTGGACACATTTCAAAATTATGTAAAACAATAAACTAGATAGTATAGAAACTAAATGTGTTTAATAACGTTTAATAGAAGTACAAATAATGTTAATACATCTCGATGTGACATCACTTAGTTACGTGAAGTTCAAGCGATACTCGATCTCTTTCTATGTATTTGAAAGCATCTGAGGAGTTATAGATGGAAGAACAGCTGTAATACGGTGCTTCAGTTCCTGCAAATTAGTACCGTAATTTCCGGCGTATAATCCGCAGCTCAAAGAGTCGTTTTTCGACCCAGAAATATTATTTTACAAAATGTATCTTAAAAGATCGCTGTAAATATTTAACTACAATTATTGAATAAAATTTCTGGGTCGAAAAACGACTCTTTGAGCTGCGGATTATACGCCGGAAATTACGGTACAAGGCATCTGATACACACAATCCTTCACACAATCCCACATGAAAAAATCCAACGGGGTTAAAGCTGCAGATCAAGAAAGCCAATGAATCGGACCACATCGACCAATCTATCTTTTGTGAAAAATTCTAGGAATAAAAATGCAGCAAAAAATGCGATTTAGAAACATATGCATGACATCGAAAAAACACCAACTTTTCGTTTTGTTCTTAGTTTTTTTTTCGTAATTTCGTAATGTGTCCAATAATTCTCAGACACCTTATATAGTTTTGCCAATATTGTACCTGTTTATACTTTATTTATGTAATTATTGGATATAATAATAAATAAAAAAAATAAGTATAAATTAATTAATTAAAAAATTTGTACAAAAAGCAACATAAGTGATAAAAATTCGAACTTTCTAAATAAAATAAAATTTCACCCGGAAATTTTAACCCGGGGGTGAACGTGTTAAGTAACTAATATATTTTCACGAATATATTTTAAAGTGTTTAGTTGTACATGCTTTTTTTCCCTTCTTCGAATAGGAAAAAAAAATCAGTTTGTAATAAGGTGTCATGTAATTAATTTTCTAATTTAGTTATCTTATGAGATTAAACATTTGATAATTGTTGTGCTTTAAATAAAATAATATACTCATTTTTTTAATGTGTTCACGTGTTTGAAACTAAAAAGAAATTTTATGAATCTAATTTTTACTTGTAAATTAAAATTAATGCTTTATTAAAACATTTTTTTAAAAGTTTAATGCATATTTGAAATTTATAATTCATTCGAATGGAAACTAATTACTCAAAATATGGAATATATATTTTTTAAGAAACAACTTGATACTTTTAAAATCCTACACGTTTTAATTAGTTTTTTTCATTTAAACTTTTTAATTAACTGTAGCAGAAAGCTCATCTTGTTTGTAATTACTGGTTTCATTTTCTTAAATTAGAAACAATACACAGATGCAATTTCATATTTAACAGATTTTAGCATTTAAAAAGGATGTTTATGTAAATAAAAGTTTTGAAAATAAGGTAATTTAAATTAGTTCAGTTACAAAGGAAAAAGACTAAATTATAACCTCAATAATAAAAAAAAGCAATAACCACACATCTGGTTACCATTCTGTATGGCAGGATTTATTGTGATTTTCAGAAGCTGACTTGTGTTTGGATTATAATTATGTTTGCTAATCAAATATTCTATAATACTTTAACCATTCCAGGTACTAGTAATTGTATTTCTGTAATGTTGAATACACATTAGAATTTTCGAAAGATTTTATTGCAAAATAAGGAAATGCAATTTTACAGCCTTTTCAGGATTCCGTACATAAAAGGTAAATACGAAATCATTATAAGATCACTTGTGTGTCTGTATGACTGTCTGTCTGTCTGTCTGTCACAGGCTCTTTACTCGAAAACTATGGAACGTGGAAAGTTCAAACCTGGCAGACTTATAAAAGCTATTGACCCACATATATAGAGATTTTTAGACATTCACAAATATATTTAGGAAAGATGTAGGGTGAGGGGGTGTTACTTGAAAAAACACTTTTTTGTGTATGTCCTGTGGGGTATCGTTCTAATGATCTCGTATCACCGAATTCAAAAATATATTTTCATTATTTTTAGGTATTATATTTTCAGAGATATCGTCGAAAAAGTACTGCATAAATATGCCCACTCCACTCTTTTTCTGAATTTACTGAAACTAAAATTATGAAAAATAAGAAGTAGTAGGACTTTATTTAAACCTTCCATTAAAACTATAAATATTATCCTAGGTCTTATAGTTTTTGAGAATATCGCATTTTCCCGTTACATACAAATTCTACATTGCGGGCGCTTGAGATACCTTTCGACGCGGAATCATTCAAAGATTGTTCATAATGGTTTTCGAAAAACATTGTAGGTAATCAGCCGAGATATTAAATAAAAACCTATGTAAGAAAACGCAGCGCGGACCATAGCAAATAACTTGCAAATTTATAATATACTTTCAAAACGCGCCTTGCACAATACCAAGTTTAAACTTTGTGCAGGGTCTTTGTTTTAGATCAGACGAATCATAGATATAACTGATCAACGTTTTTCATTCTAATTGAATTTAATTATTGAAAGCAATTATTGAAAAATATCTCATAGAATAATTTCAAGACATTAAAAGTCAACAACAAAGTGAAACAACAATCGTTTATAACTCAATATGTAATCCATTTATAATGAAAAAACTTTTCGATTACAAATCATTTAAATAATAAAATCATACATGCATGTTAAAAACTGAGTCAGAAAGTTTCGCACTCGTCAGAATTTTATTTTTCTTAATTTCACCTTAAATTGTCTATTGTATTGTCAAATATGATTGACAGGTGACTTTCTCACGAGCGACCTCTTTTCTTGAAGGGTTGTTGGCACTCTGCCAAGGTTTTTGTTTCTGTACAAGGTATTTGTTTTAGAGTGAGAAATCTTCATCATGTTCCATTTCAATGTAATTCATTTATGAAATGTGCTAAGGTTTTACGTATACGAGTATATTGTGTTTGAACAGTTCTGATATTTTGTTTTACTGTCTACATTTTTTATTAAGATTTTTTTTTATTCAAATGTCTTACTCTCTACCATATTCCTATCTCTTAGTCAATACTAGGTATGTCAAGGTATGTCAAATATAATTATCGCAGATTATTGCATTGCCAACTTCTGAAACAAAACTAGAAATGAATTATCGGAATATTTTTTAACTTATGGTCTAAATCCATTCAATCAAGAATCTAAAACAAACAAAAAAAATCATTGCCAATGTATTCACCAAAATCCCCATGAAGTGTAATGTTATTCATTAATATTTTAGTTATCCTAAACTTTTTTTATAAGGTTTTTTAAAAATTCTCACAGAATAGCTCTATTTGTTACTATTTAGGCTTCATATCCCTCTGCATATCCCTCTGCATCCCTCTTCATATCCCTCTGCTTTAGCCAACTATACCTACATTATTCATTAATATTTAGACATCCTAAACATATTTTTATAAGGTTTTTAAACAATTCATACAGAATAGCGATATTTGTTACTATTTAGGCTTCATATCCCTCTGAATGTTCCTGGATAACCAACTATACCTTGTTAGTATATATAGTTATATCTACACTACCTCGTATAGTTTTTTTACAAAGTCTTTTAGAATCCCTTTTTTGTACTATTGCAATTAGCAACTGATGAATTTATTGTACGAAACCCTGTGTACGCGAGTAAATCTCGCACTTGACCTATTTATTTATCACAAAAGATACAAAAGTAAATTTTTGTCCAAAAATTTTGGTGCAGCTCTTGTTAAAACTTACGTGGTATAAACAATATTCCACCGTCTTTCAAGGGGTTATAAAAAGTTAAATAAATAAATAAGATTAAATACATTAAAGACCGTACAGTTTCAATGGACCAGTTCCAAATTTTGTATCATATATTATACATAACTTATACTGATAGAAAAAAAAATAACTTCCGTTTAACAATAAAGATTAGTTACAATGCATTGTTAGTTTATGGAATATAGAAGAATAAACATTAAACGTCTTCCTTCTAGCAGCAAACTTTTCAGTTGTTAAGCAGAAAAAAGCATGATATAAAAACATTTGTTTCAGGTAAATTGACCGTTCAATTTCAAAGGGCCAGTCCCAAATTTTGCATCATACATTGCACATAACTTATAATGATAGAAAAAAATATCTTCCGTTTAATAAAAAAGAGAAACAACGCATTGTTAGTTTACGTGATATAAAAGTATAAAAAATAAACGTCTTCCTTCTAGCAGCAAACTTTTCAGTTGTTAATCAGAAAAAAGCATGATATAAAAACATTTGTTTCAGGTAAATTGACCATTCAATTCCAAAGGGCCAGTCCCAAATTTTGTATCATATATTATATACAGTGTCTCACAAAAGTGATGGGACACTTGTGCTTTATAAAAAGAAACTGCAATAAAATAAATAAACAAACATGTGCAAAAAATTTTTGGGTGTGTTTCATATTTAAAGTTAGTAACAATTATTACATAACATACATTTTGTCAAAATATTAAAATATTAATTTAGTAAAAATACAATTGTTCAGAACGGAGCAAAAAATGGCTCACATAAGTGATGGGACACTTACTTTTCCATCAAATATTTATCCAAAAATTTTACTTTTTAAAAGGTTTTAATATTTTGTTGGATTTCCTTTTACTTTTAAAACATGATTTAATCTTTTTGGGATGGATTCGACTAATTTTTTTGTGATTTCTGGAGTGATTTTACCCCATTCTTCTTGAAGCACCGATTTTAGTTGTTGTTTTGAAGAAATGGTGTGTTTGCGAATTCTTGATTCCAATTCTTGCCAAATATTCTCTATGGGATTTAAGTCTGGATATTGTGGTGGTGTTTTTATTATTTCAGGACAGTTATATAGCAGCCAGAGTCTAACGTTCAGAGCAGTGTGCTTGGGGTCATTGTCCTGGTAGAATTTAAAATCGTTATGAAGGTTCAATTTTCGTGCTGAAGATTTCAAATTTTGCTTTAAAATATCAATATACTTGTACTGATCCATTATACTGTCAATAAAAACAAGATTACCAACTCCAGCGGACGACATACACCCCCATACCATAACTCCTCCTCCACCATGTTTTACTGTTGGTACCAAGTTCTGTTTGCGAAATTCTTCCCTGGGTTTTCTCCACACCAAGATTCTACCGTCAGAACCAAATATATTAAATTTACTCTCATCAGCAAATATAACTTTATTCCAGTAATCAGAATTCTTATTTATGTTGGATTTTGCGAAAGCTAGTCTGAGTTTTCTATTCTTTTCACTTACGAAGAATTTTTTCCTGGCTACTCTACCGTGATATCCAGCAGATCGAATTACCCTTCTAATAGTCTCAGGATTAGCAATTATTCCATATAATGCTTGTAAATCAGCAGCAACTTTTGAAGCACTAATTCTTGGATTTTTTTTAATATTTCGAACGATAATTCGCTTTATTCCATTGGATAGCTTTGATGGTCGGCCAGGTCTTCTTTTATCCTGAATCATATGATTCTTTTTATATCGTTTAATGATATTGAAAACTGTTGAACGACTCAAGTTAACTGTTTCAGCAGTTTTTCTAATAGATTTTCCACGTTCAATATGCAAATTAATAACTAATTTTCGAATTTCAGGCGAAGTTTCTTTTCGTTTAGCATTCATGGCTACACAGAGCTAAAAAACACAAAAATTCCAAAACAAACTGGAGAGAAATACTGCAGACGATTTTATAAATTATTGCCAATTGCTTTTAAGTAAAAATAAAACCCCCAAAAATATTTTTATTGCCTATTTCAGACGATTTTTGTTGCATATATAATGGTGTCCCATCACTTATGTGAGCTATTTTTTGCTCCGTTCTAAACATTTGTATTTTTATTAAATTAATATTTTAATATTTTGACAAAATGTATGTCATATAATAATCTTTACTAAATTTAAGTATGAAACACACCCACAAAAAAATGTGTACATGTTTTTTTAATTTATTTGATTAGTTTCCTTTTGTAAAGCACAAGTGTCCCATCACTTATGTGAGACACTGTACATAACTTATACTGACAGAAAAAAATATCTTCCGTTTAATAAAAAAGAGTAGTTACAACGCATTGTTAGTTTACGTGATATAGAAGAGAAAAAAAATTAAATGTCTTCCTTCAAGCAGCAAACGGTTCAGTTGTTAAGCAGAAAAAGCATGATTAAAAAACATTTGTTTCATGTACATTTGTTTCAGCTTTCGCACAGGGTCGGTTTTTACAATTGTCACCACTATTTTTCGGAATGTAATCTTCAATTAATTTAATGCAGAATTTGTAACAATTGTCTCCGACTAAATAAGGTTGTTATTGTTATTTGTATTTATTGGTGATACAATAAAAACCATCCATACCCTGTGTATTAGCGATTTCTCCCGTGTTAAGTATTATTTCGTGAACTCCTTTTAGCATCGTAATGCGTTTTTTTTTATTCTTGTTGTTTTTGTTTTTTGTCTGTAGATGTTATTCACATATTGCAATTGACTGCAATATTTTAAAGCTTATGAGTAGCATCATAATTTTATTGCATGTTTAGCTTCAGCATTTGTAAAATGATTCAGATACGAATTTGCATCTAATACAAAAAAACTTGTAATGCAATATTTATTATTAGTTAGTGATATATAAATCATACATTACTGTTTGTTTAATATGATAATTTTTAAAACATACCGCGCGGGCATATTTTAGATAAACAATTTTTGAAATATTCATTATTAATTAATATCGTTGTCGTTGATTAACATTTTAATTTAAGATGGCAATATATTCATTATAAATTCACCGAAAGAAATAATAATTATTATTTTTAGTTATCCGTACAACTTCCATGATCTATCCTCCTCTCCCACCCGAAATATTTTTACATACGTATAATTCTATTATTTTTATATATATTATATATATATTGATTGATATTTCTAACTGTAAAACCATACAATTCACAAGTCTTTAAATACATCCTTGTTACAGGATAGTAACTACTTATAAAATAAGATAAAACTCTCTAAGAGATTTTGAAACTGTCTTAGTTTCTAGTTACTTCTAACGAGAAGTTGAGTCACTTTGCTCAGTAAAACACTCCCTTAAGGCTTATATTAAAGGCAAAATGACCAAGTATGGAACGTACTTAAGGAATTCAAGAGATTTCTTTGGAAGAGCTTGAAAATGTTACTTGAAATTTATCCGAAAGTTTTGGGCTTTTAACGCTTAAAATATATAAAATAAAACTCATTTTTTAAAATATAAAATAAAACATTTTTGTGAAATGAAAAAAAAATCGTATGTATAGGATGTTTTTTTTTATTGCTTAATATTAACCAAACTTTGCATGAACACAGTAATAGGTAAACTAGTAAACGAATATAATATATTAATAAAAAAAGAAGCATAAAATTAATGTGGTACATTCCGTTTTACTGAATACAAGTTTAACAACTCTAAATCTTCCCGAAAATGTTAGCATCAAATGTATTTATTATTATTTTAAACAAGAATTGTGTTTATTTTTTTACGTACATGGGTTTGTCAAACATTAATTGATGGTATTGTATGTAATGTTAATATAAAATGTTATTTTGTTTTTCATACACGAGAATAATATTCGATTATGCTATATTTTGCTACCACTAAAAATTACCGTAATTTCCGGCGTATAATCCGCAGCTCAAAGTACATCCATACGGAGTCTTTTTGTTTACTTAAAAGCTGCTATATGACATCGTACCCCGATGTATTTGAATTGCAAAAGATCTTCCGATATGCTTTTGGGAGAAAATAAATTTAGCAGATAATGAGTTTTTTCGACCCAGAAATTTTATTCAATAATTGTAGTTAAATATTTACAGCGATCTTTTAAGTTACATTTTATAAAATAATATTTTTGGGTCGAAAAACGACTCTTTGAGCTGCGGATTATACGCCGGAAATTACGGTAATAGAAAATTTTACCTTATTGAATGACATGATTACGGCGGTTTAATAAGGTAAAATTTACTATAAAATTTTAGTGGTAGGAAAAAAGCATAAAAGTTGGCAGCCATGAAATACTATATGTTTCTGATAAATAACTAGTCTTATGAAAATAGACAAACTTACAGATTGGAATGATCACCAATCGTCCGTATGAATCAGAGGATGTCATAACATCTCTCGAAATGATGATATTTGAATTATTTTCCGAGATAATATTCTTTTGTACCTTTAAATAGCATTTTTGTAAGGACGGCCACTAAATCATTCGATTATGCATAACAGACATGGTGTATGGATATTAATAGGGATTATTATAATTTTATTGACGACATTTTCTCATTAAATTTGAAAATGAAAAATATAGTTTATCTGAACAGATGGTGAAAACAATATCGTGATTAAATCATGTTTCTCAAGAAGAATCATCGAAACAAAAACATATTTTTTTTTACATATCAAACTTTCAGAATTAGTTTAACCTACGAAGCAAAATATCCTCAGTAGATAACTGAAATTAAAAAAAATATATATATTCATTCCAGCTTGTTTGAATCTCACATTCAACAGAGTGTGTTAAACAAATATCATTGTAAGCAATACACGTTTAAATAGAAATTCAGCTGCCTCTATTTCCAAGAAACAAATAAAAAGAAACGCATAATTTCACACAAATATTTCTTAAAGGTGGCGATTGACACAAATTAGAAAGGTCGCTAAAACCGAATAGGTTTAGTGTGAAAAATGACATTTTTTAAGCATTTATTTTAATACATAAATTCCAAACAGTTTTTGAGTCTTTCATCCAAATGACGCCAGTTTTATATAAGGTCTTCAAAATGCAGTCATTTGTACTCCACCAGCTACGAAATTAGTAGCCAAATCTTGGAAGTACGAAATACTTTTGACAAATTAAGTCATAGAAAATGTGCATTTATATAGAAAAATCTTTTAACTTGCATTGTATATATGACTTATTACTTGGAATTTATTTTTCAACGAAATTAATATTATGTATTTTGTTCTAAATTTACAATAACATTAAATTTATTTTCTCCCAAAAGCATATCGGAAGATCTTTTGCAATTCAAATACATCGGGGTACGATGTCATATAGCAGCTTTTAAGTAAAAAAAAAAAACTCCGTATGGAGGAAGAAAAGAAGTAATCGATTGGAATGCAGATAATGAGAAAAAGTTTTGACAAAATAATACCTACACTCAAAGTCATGTTTGGTGACATAGATTGGAAATACAGTGTAAAAATATGCCATCACAAGATATCATAAAACTATTTTAAATTAAAATTTAAATGCTATGAAAAATAAACATTTCCTAAAGACATGAAACATAAATATGTCTTTCAGAAAATATTTATTTAGCAGAATGAAATAATCTGTGTTTTACTGACGGAATTTTGTGCGGCTTTAGTCTGTTCCTGCTCCTATGTAAACAAACATTAGCCGCTATCTCCTGACTACATCCTCAGTTTTTTTCCCTTGCAACACATAGATACTGTAGGCAGCGGCGTAGTCAGGAAAAGGGTGTCCAAATACTCTGGATACCTTAGTTCTGGATAGCTCTGGATAGTTTTCTTCTCCGTTATTGTTGCAGAAAGTTCTCAGATTAGATAAGGCAAAGAAAACTTTACAAAATTAGTGGTACCCAGAGGACCTGGACACCGACCCTGGCTGCGCCGCTGACTACAGGGTTAATACACTTGTACCAGAATATTTTATAGAGCTTTTCTATTTAAAAATTAAATTATAGAAATGGTAAACGCCGGGATTAATTACAGGATTTATAATACTTTTCTGCATTTCAATAAGGGGCAAAATTCCACTAAAGTTTTTAATAAAAGCGTATGAACCCTGCTGTACACTATATGTTTCCCCACTCTTTTATCATACCTCCATTACGTATGTTTGGAATTCGATAAACATTTTATATTTTAGTGTTCCTAATAAAGTTACTTATGGATTTACGATATAATTTCATACTACATCGAGGACACTATACACTTTTATATTTGACTTCTCCCCGCTACCCACCTCATATTTAGTGTAAGTATAGCTTCCAAATTTCACCACTAGAGATACCGCTTTTGTTTGCATAGAGTCCAGGGTTGCCAGAAAAATACAAAAAGTTTATATTTAACACCACTGTTTTCGTGTAGTGTTATTTATTTGGTTTAATAGCAAATTTTCGGTTATTGACTATGATGAGCCGTAGTTGCGAACCTCCCAATTTTTTGTGTACCAGTTAAATCTTACAAAAATGTTCACTTTATTAACCCGGGAGAAATCGCGCACATCTAGGGTATGAACAGTTTTTACTTTGTCACCAATAAATACAAACAATAATTCTCAACATATTTAGTCAGTGACAACTGTTACAAATTGTAGAATAAAATACGCTAAAGATTACTTTTCGAAAAGTAGTGGTGGTAATTGTAAAATCAGTACGCACTCAGGGTATGTCATACGCCATGCGACTTCTCCCGGGTCAAATTGCAGAAATTGTATAATAAAATAAAATAAAAAATATTTTTACATATTGGTATGAAAAAAACGAGAGGGGGTTGGCAACTGTGGATAACTATTAAAATACGAAAATAGCGGTATACGAAATATAATTTTAGTATCTTCCTGGCAACCGTTATTTGGTCAGCCGTAGCAACTTTAAAATACTGTTTTAGCACTTGCATAGTTGTACATATTTCCATTCGCAAGTTATGTAAAGATAAAGGGACTTTCCTATATAAAGTATGTCACTGGTGTTCAACATTTGCTGACATACATTTGAATAAAAAATCGCTGGTCTTCATACACGCCAGTATTGTCAGTGTTGCTTTCAGAAATTTAAAATAGCATTAATTGCTTTTTTTAATGACAGGCATTTTGTGATTACCTGAAGTATAATTCTTCTTTCGTAATTTCCTGTATAAATTCTCAATTTCTGAACAAGAAATCAAGCGACACTGGCAACCTTGGTTGGGGCATCTTCCAGGATTGTAATCGCTATTCTTTTATGCAATAGTTCATTCCATATCTTCTGTCATATTTAATGAACTTGCCTGGGTAAACAACAGCGTAAATCTCGTAAAAAGAAAAAGGTATAAGGATTTTTAATTATACGATTATTACTTTACATTTTTTAAAGTACTAAAATTCCAAAATTGTTTTCACAAACAAGCTAATTATATAGACGCAACGACCTAACTACACAACGATCTAATAATTACGAAGTAATTTCATTTTCGGTCGTTTATTAATGTAAATTTCCATGAAATACAAAAAAAAATAATAATTGCCGTACAAATGGGTTAATGCTGATTTAATCACAAACTACAACGTGCCATAACATTTAAATCAAGATTTAATGTAATGAGAAAATTTCTAATTATTTCTTACGGAAATTGAAGCAATTATTTATAATGTTTTAGCATAATAATAAATAATGCAATAATATAAATAACGTAATTATTTATAAAGTTTTAACAATTATTACTTTTTAAGACTGAAATCATACATTATACATATATATATATATATATATATATGGAATGTACTATGTTGACTTTATTTTTTGATTGTTGTAACATAAAGAAAATAAAAAGCATGTTAATTTAATTATCGTAATTAAAAAATTAAATGTACCATAAGTTTTTCTATAGGCTTTAAATTTTAAACATAATGCAACTTTTAAAACTTCTTTCCTTGGGGAATATTAATTACCATTTTAATTAAGTAATTACATTTTATATTAATGAAAGATGTTTTATATTATAGGAGTTATGTATTCCCTTAAAATGTATCTCCATTTAATAGTTTCAAATGTTTTTCACAATAAATATATGTAATGAATTTTTTTCAACATCTGAAACAGTTTTCAGTGTGAAATAAAAAAAAAATAATAATAATGTTTCCGAATAAACTCAATTAAACTTTCTCTAATACTTTATTTTCGCAATATACAGACCTAGTGCATGATTTTATAAATATTTATTTTAACGATATTTTTAAATGTACTTTTAAAGAAAATTATGTAGATGCAATTTAAAATTAAAATTGAGCTATTATTTTAAATAAATAACAACTTAAAATTAGCAATTTTCGTATATTTCAAAAGAAACTAAAATATTCGAAATACACTTTAAGGCTAAATTCTACTGAGACTTTCCATTTAAACATTTTGTAGAATATATCGAACAATAACATAATTTTTTGCAATTTCTGTAATATAAAGAACATGTTTGACCTCATATTTTCAGAGATGGTTAGATCACGGGCTTCATTAGAATAGAGGATCAACAATAGTTTGAATAAAAGAAGAGCAGTATTCGCCAATCGCAACAACCCTGTACAATAAAGGGTTTGAAATAATATGTAGCTGTAGTACAGTACATAGTAAACGGCTACAAAATAGTACTAAAAAATTGAATCCGATAAATGTAGAACGATACTGAAAAGATAACGGGTCGATTGCAGCGACATCTTCTAACAGTGGCGTGGACCGGATGGAAGTCCAGATGGTTTGGATACCACTCATTATATATATATATATATATATATATATCGATACTGAAGGCGAAGTAAACGTAATAATATTACTGGTTTCTGGAGCATTTGGAACCCGTCTCTGGCTACGCGACTGTCTGCTAGCTCTTTTTAACCCTAACTTTGTATAAGAATCGAACTGAGAAACATTTCGGCTGGTGGTAAATACTTTTAATAATTAAATTATACAATATTTCCTTTGACATGGTTAGTGATTTTCACAAGTTTTGAAAATATGAATGATATTGATCATGGCCAAAAAACGTGACAACCATTCTTTTGTGCCGGGTTGCAGCACTCGATAAAAGACAGCAAACTAGGAACTGTCCCTATTCAGCATACTAAAGTATGAATCTCTGCTAGAAGAGTGGAAAAGATTAATTCCCTGATATGATAAAAAAACTAACTTCAAAGTCATTTACATCTGAAATATGCACTTACAAGTAGATTTTATTATCAGAAATTATGTTCATGTTGTCAATAGTGAAACGGTTACCTTTGCTAGAGATAAATCTATTTTTAAAGCAGATGTCTCTGCGATCGCCCTATTATTGTACCTCATCGTTGCACGTTTATCGGCTACACTTTTTAAAGAATTACCAGTTTCGCTTTTTTTAAATTCCGAAATTTCTCATTCATACCAGAAATTCCCTATAATGCTCTTTTGATTATTTTATTTCAGATATTTCGTGATTTCTTAATGTAACAATTCTTGTTTCAGAATTTCCGGTTTGAATTCGAAAGTTTTGAATTAAAAAAACGTTAAAACCGTTTTCCACACTATGTATTCTATGCGCTGTAGCTGTAGTAAAAGACTGTGTGAGTTTTGTGTATATTTGTTTAAACTAGCACATATATTAATAGAGGTATAAAGGTTTTGTTGACAAATTTGTCAAATTTTTGTTTTGTTTTGTATATAGCAAGCAGTGTTTTCAACAAAATCTAACGACGCTTTCAGGAAACTTGCTGTTCACAAAGTTTGTACAAATGCTACATCGTCATTTGCTATCTCTACAGATCATTTAGAGCAGTGGTTCTTAACCTGCGTTTGATCGAACCCCAGGGGTTCTGTGAATCAGTTTCAGAGGTTCGACTGTGCTTCGGGGATGTTGTTCTGAATTGACTGTAGAACTTTGACTTCATTTTCTGAAAGATTTTTCCGTATATTGAAAAATGAGAAATACTATTCAATTTCTTATTTTTTTAATAAAAATGCCTGGTACATTTAATGTATTAAATCAGGTGTTTCCAACTGTGGCCCGCTGGATATCTTTAAAATTCTATAGTAAACTTTTCCTTATCTATTCATCGAATTTCTGCAGTTTACGAAGTCAACTATCTCTTTTAAAATTTAGTGGTATCAGGCGGGCCACTGATTGGCAACCCTGTATAAAATAATAATGTTGGAAAATACCCAGTTTGGATCTCAGAATAACATTAAAAGGAAAGCAAGAGCACATATCATTGTAACAAAACCTCTACTCCAAAACTGGCAGAACTGGTATTAAAAATTGTATTGGAATGTGTGACTTATGTGCGATCTAGTGCTTTTAAGCACTACATCTTCAAAGAGCTGCGTAATGAAATGTGTTCTGAATTCGAGGTACTTCTCTATCATTCTAATTTTCGGTGGTTATCGCGGGGAAAAGTGCTGAATCGTGTTTTTGCCATGTATGTAGAAATAGTTCTGTTTTTGAGAGAGCAGCAACATTGTCATTCAGATTGTTTCGAAAATTGTGAGTTAATTCTCATTTTAGCGTACATGGCGGATATCTTCGATGCTCTCAATCATCTCAATCAACAGATGCAGAGTCAACATCACAAAGCGTAAGAAACATGAAGTCTTTTTAAAAAAAGATACCGTTTTAGAAACGACGAACACAGAATGATAACATCGCAAAATGTCCCTTACTGCACGACTGTGTAAGTAAGGTCAAAGATGAGTTCGAAATCGAAGAAATGTCTGTACTCGGGGAACTGAAGAAAGCAATTTTAATGCACTTAGATGAGCTTGCAAAAGTCTCTCGATGGATACGTCTACAACCGAGAGTCATATCCAGCATGGGGGAGACCGCCGTTCACGTTTAATGCTGCGACAGCAGATGTCAATGATGAGTACCTCCTCAAAATCATTGAACTTCAGCACGGCCATGTTTAACAGCAACTCTTCAAAAATATTTTCAACGTTTTAATGTCACCAAATTGCCAATCTTTGCGGAAATTTTGTAGAAACCTATCATGTCATTTTCTGTTAAAAAACATTGGTATTCAGTTGGCGGACCCTGGAATTTGGAGTTTCATTCTTTTTAAAGGGGCAATCAGGCGAGCCTGCTCTGTGTATACAAGTAAATAACCTAGCAGACTACCGAATATGACAGAAAATGTCCGTTATTAAAGATAAACGACTGTAGCTTATGGTTACAATAAATAAACAACCACGAGTGTATTGTAATACTTTATATTAAATCAGTGAATAGTTTTTTTATTATAAGTCTACAAATAATAGGTACCTTAATTTCCGTCATATAGGTCGCAGGTAAAATAAGACTGCTACAAACCAAAATGAAAAAAAAATTAAACAAGTACAAAGTAGATTACATTTTGATAATCAAAATTGCTTGTCGGAAACAGATTTATTTGAGCGATGGCTTATGCGCCAGAAATTATAGTTATCGCAGAATTGCCAAGTCAAGTCTGCGGCTTTTTGGATACCAGTATTTTAGTTCAGAAAATATTGTTTTATTTAGTCGGAGCATTCTGCGATTTAAAAGAACAACATTTTCTCTAAAATAATACCGGTGTTCAAAAAGCCGGAGACTTGGCAAGTCTGATATGTTGTAATAGTAAGGAATACGTTCACAAAACATTTGCACAAAGGCGATGCATTTGGTACATATTTTATTGCTATTTCTCTCTATATTTTTTATCGGAAATTATTGTTTATACATTTTTTTAAACTATTTTATGTTAAACAAAAATATATATTGTTATATACATTTATAGGGAGTTATGTCCTGTGTCTGAAAATCGAATATTTCAGGAATGTTAAACTCAGACTTGCAGGGTGATTACATATTACCACAATTTTTTTATAGAATTTTTCGTGGTGATTACTACAGAAAAAAATTAAACCCAAGTAGAAAACAAACTGTTTGTGAATTCTACATTTTAAAAATTAGATGGTAATTTTCATTTTCGGAATAGTGGTACCAGACTTCTATGCAGATTCAAGGGAGATTACGCAACTTGTATTTTTGAATAATTTCAATTACAAAATTTCTTTTTTATGGGTCTACGTAAAATAATAAAAGCATATTACGATTTCCAGTTCACGGATTCAAACTTAAAATTATTTAAATAACTGTTTTATTATTTCTGATATAGATGAAACATTCCAAATATTTTATGTTATGACTTTAAAATAAAGCATATGAAATACCTAATATATTTAACTTTAAAGGTAATTATTAATTAAAACTCATTCAAATGCAAAATAGAAAATTACATCTTAATTGTCTTTAATTTAGGAAAAATAAACAACATTAAGTTTAATAACTAGTTTTCTGGCAACAACATTTGATATATTTTCCTTTAGAAGATGCAGTTTGACTTTAAAACAAATATTTCTCATTAGTTCCTTTTCGCAGTAATAAACTTCTAGTTATAATTTTAAAGTGGTTCATTAAGAATGTTTAGAATATGAGAAAATGTAATTATTATTATAATTTTTTGCTTTTCTTTAAATTCTTTTCTTTTCCATATCCTGTTATAAAGCATAGAAATATAAAGTAATTATCTCTAACTTAAAAACCTCAAACTTTGAATGACCTTCCACATAATTTTTGTTATAATTTTCACTAATGAATACTTCAAATATGGGAGAGTACAATAATGAATACATATTACTTTTTCCTTTATAAAAATAAATATATGCTTTTCATATCTTTTGCAAATATAGTCATAAAGAATGATAATTTCTGTTAATTATCCTTTACTTAATAGCGGCACAGTGTAATGCAAACAGCGTACAATGCAAATAAATTTAATCTGAGATAAATAAGCTTGGAGCTATTTAATTTTCCCTTTAAATGTTATTCAATGGATTATATATAATTTATTTACATCAGAACAACAAAAAAAAAGTAGGAGAAGGCTAATTATAGTTTCTTTTTAATTTAAAATACTAAGTTTTTCTAATGTAGCCGTACAAGTATGTAGGACTCTAATGTGATCATTTTTAGCAGTACCTAATATTTAAAAAAAAACACTATACAAGTTATCATCTCGTTTATTCTCCAATATTCACAGTCCAAACTAAAGAGAATAGCAAAATTTAAAAAAATACCAATATTTTAACTGCATTAGAGAATGACGCTTCAAGAAAATCACGGGTCAAAGAATGTACATTTAAATTACAATTTTATCTAATATAAAAAATATACATTTTCGTCTCCAAATAAAATACCATTGGTTGTTCGATAGATGGTATCTTTTCCTTTTAAATTATTCATTTTAAATGTTGATTTTTAATCATACATGTAAAAATAAACCTGTGCGTAGCCATCCCACTTTATATTTTTTGTAGTATATATTATTACTTTATAATTTTCTTATTTGTTGAGCATGATAATATATGGAAGTGATGTCTCGTGACTGTCTATTTTATAGCTTTAAATATATGGCCGTAAAATATATTATTTACCGTACCATTATTTTTTAACAGAAATCATTTACTTTTTTAATGGCAGGAATTTCTGTCAATAAATGAGTCAAAGATTTCTTTTGAAAAATTGTGATCGGAAAATTTGGCAGACATGCATTTAGAGCCCCAAATAAAACCAAGCACAATTATTGAATAAAATTTCTGGGTCGAAAAACGACTCTTTGAGCTGCGGATTATACGCCGGAAATTACGGTAAATAAGCAGGGCTTGATTATTAGTGGGGCAAACTTCCACCAGTAAAAAAATAATAGAAATTTCTGCTTTGTTTTTGACAGAAATTCAGCATGAAAAAAGCGTTTAAATAAGCCAATAATTTCTATTATTTACTGGTAGAAATTTGCTCCGTCGATAATCAGGCCCTGTACATAAGTTATTAAGCCAGATCGATAATTCTTCTTTGTAGAAATTTGTGCATGAAATATCAAAATTAATTCACATAATTACCGTCTATGAGCGATCATCACACAAAACATGCTTTCAATTGTGGTACGCGTTTCCAAACTTAAAAACATCTTACTATACAAGTAGTGCGTATTGTATACAGATCATCATATCTAAATGCAATTTATCACATACACAGCTGCAAAAAATAATAGGAATAAATTAGGGCATATTAGTCAGAATTTTTGAAAATACGTCATCTGAATTAAATTTCACTATACCAAATGGAGTGAGTATAACATAAGTAAATTCTTATACATAGTATCAAAAAGTAAATAGATACATTAAATTCTAGAAATGGATGCGTTAGCTTCTTATCTGTATATTTAATAGTATATTATTGGCAAATATTACTTGAGGCTTTACTGTTGATGCGACTATTTTTCATGTCTATTTTTTAGCTCACAGTCTATCAAAGACTGAGAATTAATGTCCCAGCAGGTTCTCAATGTACTATCTACGTATGTATGTTCGCATGCATTTGTGTACATAACGCGATAACTCTTGATAGAAATATCCGATTTTCTTCACATTTTGTGTATAGGTTCATTCTGATAAGGTGTTTCCCTGATTATTTTTGGAGGTTCATTAGTTATGTATAAAGGAGAAACGGAGGCCTAATACCCCCTTAATTTAGATAAATGGTTTTTTCCTGCAGAAGTATTTGATTTGCTTCAAATTTTGTATATAAGTTCATTGTGATAAGTCGCTTTTCTGAATAGTTTTTGGGGTTTATTGGTTAAGAATAAAGGGGGGGACGTGGGGATATACCCCATTATTTATTATCGATTTCTTCATTTTTCTTGGAGCATTATTCTTTGAAATAATAGTATAATATACAATTAGTGTGAATAGCATGTGAGCTCTACACCAGATGTGTCCAACTGTGGCCCGCCTGATACCACCGAAATTTAAAAGAAATAATCGACTATTTGAATCGCAGAAATTCGATGATTAGATAAGAAAATGTTTACTATAAAATTTAAGTGGTATCCGGTGGGCCATAGTTGGACACCCCTGCTCTATACCATCAGTTTAACTGGACACTTTTCTTTATATTCTGTCTTTCTAGCATAACTACCAAAAGACGCATCCGATTAAGTTGTCATTTACAGAATACTTTTGCGAAGTACAGTGAATTGGTTATACAATTTTTGATAAAATTTGGACAGTTCGTTTGGTTACAGGGACGAAAAGAGAATTCCGGTACATTATGGGACTATGGAGGATAATTCTTATAAGTATATTTTAGTGATATTACTCTACTTCAAATATAAAAAAAATTATATACGCTGTTTATCTGCACTAAACATGATACGTATAGAGAAAGGTGTGTGTAGCATTCATTGCTAATATCCAGGGACACACTATCTCATAGCATAATTTTTTGAAGGAGTAATTGTTTGAACTAAACATTAATGATGATCTTTAACATAATGAAATCCAATTTCATTATTGAAATGCGCGATAATATGTTCCCTATTGTAAATTATGTGTCTAGTAATATTTAAAATACTTTTACAGGGCCGCAGAAAATAATTCAAATACCAACTATTCATAAATGATTTTACATAAACCTCGACATAACGGACAATCAGTTAACTGGAAAGGTTTTTGAAGACCTGACAATGTCTATTTTGTCTAGGAATTTTGGTATATTTGCTCACGTTTGTTTATGTACGTATGAAACTACTGTGCCATATATCTATATTCTTGCACATATCCTTATAATTGTTTACATCAGTATCTCTTTGTTTTCTTTTGCATCAATTTATCTGTTTATCAATCCATATATATATATATATATATATATATATATATATATATATATATATATATATATATATATATATAAGAAGGGATGAGAAATTTCACTGGGCATATAGTCATAACATACAGTCTGGCATTTTTCACACTTCTCTTTTAATTATATATTTATTATATTTCATGTATTAAATATATATATGTGTGTGTGTGTATATTACATGTTATGTATTAAATGCAATTATATATATATATATAGATAGATAATTTATAGATATAAAAATTATAGATATTTATAGATATTTAATAGATATAGATAGGAACAGATGGAACAGATACTGATGTAAACAAATATATGGATATGTGCAAGAATATATATATATGGCATAGTAGTTTCATACTTACATAAACAAACGTGAGCATTTAATTTTAAATACAATGATACATATATACGGGGTGTCCCAAAAATGATTTATGAATTTTAAAATTCAATAACTTGAAAAGGTGACAGATATTTAAAAAAAATTCTTGCAGGAGGGTTATGTATGATGTCAGGAGTCTTTTGTACTTTGCTTCTTGATTTTAGTTCAAATTTCAAACAATAGATGGCGCTGACAGAGTTTGGCGCTCAGTCGAGGCCGAAACGGATGTCACTCATCATTGATGCACCGCCCCCTGAAAACTAGGCTTGCGAGCTGACAAAAATGGTAGCTGCCGCTTCAGAATTTTTTTTTTCATCGTTTGAACGGTCCCTCAAACTTCAACACCAATATCAATCTCAACATTTTCTTCGCCTAGTTTTTCTGAGGTAAGGAATAATGAGTCAAATAAGTCAAAGAATACTTTTAGTCATTATTGGTGTTGAAGATCGAGGGACCGCAAACGCTGAAAGTGAGGAGTGCAAACGCTGAAAAAATGGCATCCGCTAATTTTGTCTGCGCGCAGGCCTAGTATTCAGGGGTCGGTGCATCAATTCTGAGTGAAGTCAGTTTTGGCCTCGACTGAGCACCAATCGCTGTCAGCGCCATATATTGCTTGAAATTCGTACTAAAATGAAGAATAATAAAAAAAGAAACTCCTGACGTCATAAATTACCCTCCTGCAAGAATTGTTTCATGTCTGTCACCGTTTCCAAGTTATTGAATTTTAAAATCCATCAGTCATTTTTGGTACATCCGGTATATATATATATATATATATATATATATATATATATTATTGATATTTTCCATTAGAAACTAAATTCCTGTAGTTGCCGATTCTTTCAATACCCCATTTTTAGTAATTACCTACGAACTAAGATAAAACACTAAAAGATTTTCAAGATCTTTTTGACTGAGTTTTTGCTTTCTTGTAACGATAATCTTAGTCACTTTGCTCTATAAAAGACTCCCTTAAGGTTGTACATTATTAGCAAAATGAGCAGATATGAGGCATTCTAAGGGATTAGAAGAGAATTTTTGTAAGAGACTCGACAATTTTTGTCGCAATTTATCCGAATGTTTATGGGGTTTACGCTTAAAGTAGTTGGATTTAAACGCAATTTTTTTCTGAAACAAAATACTGTTTTTATATAAATAGTCGAACAGAGATATATAAGAAGATTATTGTTTTATTGCGCAATTTTTAAAAGAAAGTTTATGAAAGTAATAACAGTACGTATACCGGGAATTTATATTATTCATTTTTTATTCTAAATTTATATTGCCTTTACATTATTAATAGGCTATTATATTTTCTATTATGTTTTGAATTAAAATCTTTATTCTAAATTATTATCATTTCTCATATTAAAAGCATTTTAAATAAAACAGAAAAACAGAAAAAGAAAAAACAGTTGGAATTTGTACGTCAAGCGTGAGAAATCAGGTGCGTTAGTACAATAACTAATTTCAGTGAAATGAATTATATCGTCTGTTATTATAATATAATTAATTTCTTTAATAAAACAAGTACATTTTAAATTGGCAACATTTTATCTTTGGATGACATTTACTGAAAATTCCAATAAGAAACTTAAGCCAAGCTTTGAAAGTTGCAGAACTTGAAATCCATATTTAGAATATTTTTCCATTTAATATTTATTTTTCCAGAAACATCTATCCAAAAAACTGTCGGCAGATTATAGGATTGCTATAATTAAAAAAAATTAGTATACAAATTTGGTTTTTAAATTCAGTAATATGGAAATAACATCTTAAATAGAACGTAATCACTATAGCAACCGAGAATCATTATCTATCATGGGATATCATTGAATTAATTACCTATTATAGGATTTAATAGAATGAAGAATGACACTATAACTTGGTCATAGAGGTTATAAAATGTCATATACGTCATGTATGACGATTACGTCATGTATGACGATAACATACATGTTAGATAACTTGACGATACATCTCGGTCTCTTGACGATTAATCATTGGAAGCTGCTATAACAAGGAAGTACCGATTAATTAAAATTAGTTTGACAAATTCAAATTACTTAATAAATATTTTTATTAATATATTTTTAAGTTTGGATTCGATTTTCATAAAATTTGAAACGACTCAACAAAATTCTGCAACGATCATATATATTAAATTTCAAACCAATCAGTTGGGCAGTTTTTGTGCTGCTATATGCGAACGGACGGACGGACCAGACGATGACTATAGGTGCTACGTATTTATATAATTACGAACGCACATAAAATAAGTTAATTTATGTTCAATAGATATTTATTTTGCAGCTGCAGTTTACTCTAACCCAATCTTCATTCCTTCAATTTTATATCGAGTACGTAACAATCAGAATTTATTTGCTACTCACTGACGCAATCACTAAATATAGAGAAACACAATGTTCATAAAAAAAAAAATCATTAGTACGCAACATTACAGGGTGTCTAGTGGTAAGGGAAAAATACAGTAACAAAAAGTGAGGAACACCAGTATATTCTTATGGAAAAATCCATCTTCATTATTTGATCAATTTTTTAATCGATCAAATAATCAACAAGAATTTTTCCGCAAGAATGTACTCGTGTTTATACTTTTTTTGACTGTATTTTTCCCTGAACACTAGCCACCCTGCATTAGCTTCATTTTAATGACATTCTATATACCGGGTGTCCCAAAAATGACTAATGGATTTTAAAATTCAATAACTTGCAAACGGGACAGATATTACAAAAAATCTTGCAGGGGAGTTAATTATGATGTCAGGAGTTTTCTTACTGTGATTTTCCTTTTTAGTTCGACTTTCAAACAATAGATGGCGCTGACAACGATTGGCGCTCAGTCGAGAGCGAAATTGAGGTCACTCAGCATTGACCGAGGCTAACGAAAAAGAAAGGCCACCTCGGTGCTTTACTCGTATCTTTTTTTACAGACCGCGGGAGTGACGTGATGATCGAATGCACCAATGCAGGTGTACGAAAAGAGTATCACGTCCGCATCCTGAATACTGGCGCATCCTGAATACTGGGCTTGCGCGCTAACAAAAATGGCAGCTGTCGCAGGCGGATATTTTTTTCAGCGTCTGTACGGTCCCTGGAACTACAATACCAATAATATTCAAATGTTTTCTTTGATTTATTTGATCTCAGAAAAAGTATGGGGAGAAAATATTTAGAAATTATTGGTGTTGAAGTTCGAGGGATCGTTCAAACGCTGGAAAAATTCCAAATTCCGCCTGCGACAGCTGTCATTTTTGTCAGCGCGCTGGCCTAGTATTCAGGGGGCGGTGCATCAATCACCGCCCCCTGATTACTAGGCCTGCGTGCTGAAAGAAATGGCGGCTGTCGCAGGCGGAATCGTTTGTACAGTCCCTCGAACTTCAACACCAATAATATCTAAAAGTTAGCTTTGACTTGTTTGATCTCCGAAGAAAAAGGCAAAGAAAACTTTTAGAAATTCTTGGTGTGGAATTTCGAGGGACCGTTCAAACGCTGAAAAAAAAATCGGCCTGCGACAGACGCCATTGTTGTCAGCGCTCAGGCATAGTATTCAGGTGGCGGTGCATCAATGCTGAGTGACGTTAGTTTTGGCCTCGACATAGTGCCAGTCGCTGTCAGTGCCATCTATTGTTACAAATTCAAACTAAAATCAAGAATAGCAGTAAAAGAACACCTGACATCAAACATAACCATCCTGCAAGAATTTTTTTTGTATCTGTCACCATTTGTAAGTTATTGAATTTTAAAATCCATCAGTCATTTTTGGAAGCCCGATAAACAGCATGCTCATAACTTAGTCTATGATGTTGTCCGTACATTTTTGTTGCACTGCATTGCACTGGTTGCTATACCAACACAGGTTCAGAATAACTGTGTTAACCCTTTATATCCTGTATTAATTTTCCAGCTACTTTTTTAATGTATTTTTGCATCATTGGATAAGTTTTGGTGCAGAATAAACATCGGAAAGAGGAAAATAATTTTTATAGTGTTTTAGTGGTTAATTATGCAACTGTAACCACCATAAATTGTTTACCCTATGATATAAAATAAAATAGTAAATTTCAAATATTAAACTTCAAATAAAATATAGTAAATGTTCACCTGTCGAGTATAGAAAACAATAGAAAATAATAGTACTAAATAACTGGTAATAAACCACTAAAATTACTCAAATGAAGAACAACATGCATGTCAATTCTATTGCAAAATGGATTTCGAATGTAGCGTGGCAAATGTAAAATCCCTACAATGCAAAGAAAAAGGGTATGTGCTTGAATTTGCCATCTCGTGCCTGCTGTCAGAAATACACTGTTTGTGCCATTGTGAATACCGTTATGAAAAACGGTCATATTACGAATATATAGGTGTTTTATTAACCCCTTGGGGACGAGCGACACGAATACCTGACGCATAAGATGCTCAGAAACCTCGATTATTCCCACCAGTTATTATTTTTTTTTGTAAAGTTTTCCTTATCTAATCATAGCATTTTTGCGATTCAATGAGGGGAAAATTTCTCATTTGAAAAACCGGTGGTAACAGATTAAAAATTCTGTAAAAGACGCTCTTCGTGAAAGGGTTAAAGTGGTACTTATAAGTACCGTCAGGATAAAAAGGGTTAAATGGAACCCTCTTTTGCCAATCAAAAATTTAAATCATCACTTTACTTTCAATTCAATCTAATTACAATATCTTTAATTATGGATGAATTTTTGCATATATTTAAACCCTTGAAGGACGCATTATATATCCCATTTCAGCTTAATCCTAAAATGCTGCAATTGCAATTTTGGAATTAAATTTTTCATTTATAACAGGGCTCCCAAACGGTACGCCAAATGAATACCAATATTTTTGAATTAAAATTTACTGGTAGGTTTGAACAACCTTTCCGAATAAATCTACCTCCGAAGGTAATTTCTGGCAAATTTTCATGAAAAATCTAAAAATAAAAATTTTCTATGAAAATACCGGTATTTAAAAAGTGGAGTATTTAGAGCCCTGTTAAATGTACATGAGGAAATACATATTCAACATATTTCCAAATAAATTTGTTCGTAAATCCTGGTACAATTGAATCATTTCAATATTTTAGAAACAGAAGTAGTTTGTTCTGAAAGCAGTAATGGAACAGTGGCGCAGCAGAGAAGCAATTGACCCCGTTAAATTTAAATTGTACTCTTTGTCTTATTTAAGGACAGAGTTTCAGGGATTTTATAACACGAAGAATACTATTAAAATTTCGTGGTGAGAATCGCCTAAACGCTGCGCCACTGTTCCATCACTGCTGAAAGGGTTAATTTAAAGAATACTATTAGGATGTAGTCGTGACACGCGGGACACAGTTGGACAACATTTTTATTTATAGTTACCAGAAGAGGGTGCATTCGCCAAACATGCATATTTGGGCAATAAATCGCGTAAATGTTATTTTAAAGTTTCGCCAAATGGCCTGTTTTCCCAGTACGTAAATATAAGTATTAAGTATTATAAATAATAAGTATTTACATATCGCAAAGTTTCAGACGATTACATTACACCAGGATTATTATGATGTTAGAGTTTCTTACACACGTTTGTGATTTATAATGTAGATACAAAGTTTAAGGCTAATAAGCATATCTCATTATTTTAACCATTTAAACTTTTAACAAAAAATAATAAATAAAATAAGTTTTTAAAAATGGCATAATACTTCTCGGTTAATGAAAAATATAAGTTAAACTCATCTCATTCAACTAAAATAAAAAGTTGTTGCCCTAAAAGTAAATAAAAAGTAAAATAACATATTTCGAATATTTTACATATTTTCAATTGGAACGAAAATGTCTAGTTCACAAAAGTAATTTTCTCAAACAATAATTCTAGTTTTCATTTCAATTTTGAAATAAATAAAATATTTAAAAAGAACATTTTTAAACAAACTTCAAATAATTACTTTAAAATAATGTTCGTCTGTTATATTGTGAAAATGAATTATTCGGAAAATTCAAACAGAGTTTATTTGAAAGTTTCAATTTAAAAGTTAAGTTTAACTAAATGAGTTTATTTCAAACCCAACAATTTATTTTTAAATGTGGATTTTTTTAAATTATTTTAACTTAATGTGCAAAACATTCCAAATTATTTAACAGATGTATATCCAATAAAAATTAATATCGGCGGTAAAGTAAAACATATTTATTAATAGTTATTATTTTTTAAATAAATGTTTAATTTAAATGCTAATTGAAACTCTTTAAAGATTAGCCTTTGAAGCTGTTTTATTAGATTTCAAATTCGAGAAAAATATAAATATATATTTATCCCATTTGTTATTAGAAGATACTTTAGTGTTTGTATTTTGTTATTAATGTTAAAAAAAAGTTTAACATACCACATGAAACATTTAAAACATTAATTTCGAAAAAAAAATCTCAATTTTCAACTAGCAATATTGTTAAGCATGAAAAATTTTAATTGAAAAAAGTACAGTTAAATGAATTATACTATATAATAAATAGACTTTATAGTAGAAATATAATAAACTGTACGTAATCTTAATTACTGTAAAATACGGATATTTTTCCCCTTTGCATTTCAGATTGAGTTACGTCGCATTCGGTTCGGGGTTTAGGTTCAATAAATAAAGAAATTTTAAGTTCAGGTTGATTATAACCAGATCCAGGGCCGGACTCTAATGTGGATAATATTACAAGGTAGCCACAAAAACAAGAATGTAATAAATAATTCATTAAAAACGGTTTTCTTGTTTTTCACTAAAAATTTCATGTTTTTCCGTTATACATGACAGCAACAGTTTTCTTAAGAAAATGATTATGTTTGTTTTATCACAAGAAAGTCGTCGTAGCTACAGTGTTGTTTCACGTTGTGGCTATTGAATGCATCAACATTTCCATTGGTAGTCATGTGCGGTATTTCCATGGAAGTCATTTTTTATATTACGTGGAATAAGCCCTCTAGGAAACGAACGAACACGAAATACCATTGTAATTATTAGATTGCTGTGCTTATATCCTATTTTATTACAAAATATCTCAGAATTAATTATTTGTTGGTGAAAATGCTGCTAGAATTTCTTCCAAAAAATCCTAAGTAAATGAACATTCATATCAGAAAAATAATGAGAGTACATGTACAGTTAAATGATGTAAGATTTACTAAAAATGGTTAATACGTGTATCAGCAAAGATGAATGATGTCAGCTTCAGGCTACGATGAATAAATAATTATTATGTGTTATTTAATATTTTTTAGATAATAAATACATTTTATAATAAAACTCTTTTAAATACAAAGTATAGTTATCACTAGTTTGTTATAAGAAACTATCCCAACAGCGCTGTGATTGGTTCTATATTTTTAATTTATTTGTAACACTTTTCAAATAAATAAATAAACTTCCACACGATTCTGCAACAATTGCGTGAGAATTCTACGTTGTTCTTTTATTTTCTTTAATTTTTTGTAAATAGTGATAGTAATAAAATATAAAGATAATCGCCAGTGGTAGCACTGATGGCAATGCGGTAGCACACCTAACGACTGTATATTTAGTCACAGTAAACCAAACATCTAACATTTTACAGTTTTTCCTTCTAATCAGAGAATGACATACAACTAAACGAATTAACCAAATTATTTGGAACAATCAACCAAACAATTATGTTAACCGCAAAACAAATTTGGTTTAGATAACCAATGCAATCGACCAAACGATTCAACAAAAATAAATGTGTGGTTATCGCAACAAAGTAGAATTTTTCTGTGCACGCTTTCCACGAGGGTCTTTGTATGAATGTGTAAGCATTTTCTATTTTTCGAATGTGTTTCTTGCTGCAAAAACGCGTTAAGAGATTAAAAAGGACTCAAGTAGAAAATTCGCATGAATCAGAGAAAATAATTTTAATTACCAGGTAGTTGTGATTGTTATCTTTGAATAATTTTTAAACAGAGATATCCATAATGATTATTCTACGAATTCGTGTGGCCCCACCAGTGGTTGAGAGGTTCTGCTCTCAAACCTGGTAGACATGAGTTGCCCTGTCACGTCCGCCGACCTAATTGTTCGGAGTTTTCCGTGGTTTTCTTCGAAACTTGTCGTAAATACGGGATAGGATCCTTTAGAAAGACCCCCACGGGGGCACTTCCCCTAGGGCCTCTATTTTTCGTGTAGATAATCGGCCCTCATAAACCCACCATCAATGGAATTGTGTATATTTTCTATTTTTCGAATTTGCTTTTTTCTTCAAAAACGTGTTCTGAGGTTTATAAGGTCCCAAGTAGAAAATACAATTAATTTTTTTACTTTAATTTTTAGATTATATGAGGTAACAGTAGGAGAGGGGGTTAAAATACTAAATATTAAACTTACGACAACGGACCGGGACTTCGGACCCAGTAATCTACTAATGCTGCCTGGTAGGCAATCAAAAAAATCATAATAAAGCAAAGTATCTACTAATATTGTATTTCAAAAAAAGGGGGAGGGGTAGAAAGTACGAGACAAAATGCATTAGTGGCGTAACAAAAATTTTATTAAAACAGGATACTATTTCTAAGTTAAATATTATGTGACCTGACATAATAAAAAGGGAATATTTTGATTTATTACATAAAAGGGAAGGGCAGAAATAATACAACAGTGTGGCTAGTGGCCAGGGAAAAATACAGTAAAAAAGTTGATGAACACCAGTATATTCTTATTGAAAAATTTATTTTGATTATTTGATCGATTTGCCTTTTAAATCGATCAATTAAACAAGATGATTTTTTCCGTAAGAATATACTGGTTTTTATCACCTTTTTTGACTGTATTACACCCTTACCACTAGTCACCCTGTATGTGATTTTCGGCATAAATAATATATGATTATCGGCATGGATAATTCATGATTCTCCCATCATAAGAATATAAAGGTAACAGTTTTGTTAGAATCAGGGAAAATATAGTGGGAAACAGTGTTGCCAGTTATTATTCGAAAATTTCGAATTCATTTCAGAAATGGTAATTTTTGCTTTATTTAATGACAGTCATTTCGCAATTATGAAAGTAAAAATTCTTCTTTCGGAATTTCCGAATAAAACAATATACCAAATTGGCAACTCTGATGGGAAAGGCGCCTGATTTTTTTTCGATAAAAGTAAACTTGTTATTTGACAGCATTTGAGAGTGGATAGCCTACCTTTGGATAAAGATATCATTGAACTGGATGTCTGGAAAATCAATAGTGGATGTTAAGACAGTCCCAACTCATGGAATGGCTGAAGTACGTACCATAATTTCCGACGTATAATCCGCGGATCAAACAATCAATTTTCGACCCACAAGTTTTATTTTATCAAATATAATTCACTAGATCGCTGTAAATATTTGATATAAATTACTGAATAAAATTTCTGGGTCGAAACAGAATTTTTTGTTCCGCGGATTTTACGCCTGAAATTACGGTAAGTAGATTAACATTTCATATATATGTTGCGAACTTGCCTTCTTTTCTCCATGGCTTAACGACTAGCGACACCTTCCCCGCGACCATAACTGTCAGAAATCAGAAAAGTAAATAGAACGTTGACAAAACGCTTTGAGTGTGAAATGTCTTGTACATGTCCCGACAGCATCGAAAAGAATAATTAGAACTTTAAAAACAGAATCCTAAAGATTAAACTTTAAACTAAAAATCTAATGTAATATTTTCTCTGCGACGTAAATAATATTTGCGTAGTGTTTGTGTTCCAAGTCTGTACATGTTACGTAACATATGCTTTGTTATTCAAAGTAAAGAGTTGCCTTCATTCTGTTGCAATGAGCCATTATTATAATTAGGAATAATTATCTTAATGGAAATTAAAGCCCGACTTCTTTAGACATTTACGAAGAACCAGGTACAAGTAGGATCATTTCATATATATTTTTAAGAATACAATATTTATTGGAATAGATATTGATTAGATGTCATCTCCTTTAATCAACATTAAAGTTTTTCTCGTTTAGTAAACAAATAGCGCTATAGTGATAATCTATAGCTCAAATGCAATTGATTACAATGTATATCAAACTACGAGTTTCATGAGCATAAAGAACCTATTATAACAATGTATCGGATGCTCAAGAAATAATTTTCTGACCAAATAAGGGCCGAGAGTGATTCTTCCTTTCAAATGCATACCCATAAACCAAAATATTGAACCAAATCATGTGTCAGGTATTGAACTCCGATGTCCCTTACGAAATATCGTACTGAAATATTTTTACATCAAACAACTTATGTAACTTAAAGTATTTTTTCATTACAATTATAAGAATCCTGAATTATATATGCTATTCATTCTTCTTTAGATTAAGTAAAAAAAATCATTTTAATTAATTATAATATAAATCGATGCTCATACATTTGTTAAACCATGCATTCAAATTTGTAAAACAAATGCAACAGAAAAAAGATATGTTGTTTAAATATTAAAGTTAAAATGTACAACTTGAATTTATTACTTGGACACTGTAGTTAAATATTCATTCTAAAGCTACTTTATTTTCTGCGATAGCCTTATTAAGTATGCGCATCCAAATGTACATTGAATAGTTGTGTTTTTGATTCTATTGTGTGCTGCAGGATTATTATTCAAATGTGTCACGCAAACAAGTGAAACGATTCATAAAAAAAAGTTTTGTAGATACTTGTTTCAACGAGTTATTCAAAAGGGATTTGAATTTAATATGATGAATGCGGAAATAGTAAATATTTTGTAGCGATCCAGGTACCGAATTTTCAAAAGTGTTATATTGTGTATCTTCACAAGCCGCAAAATAATAAATATTTGATTACGCGTAAGTATCTTCAAACCTTGCGAAATTTTTTCAATTGAAATAATTACTTTTTGCAACAAAATCCATTTAATAAGGGTTTGTTTTCTACGTGATATTTTTTTCATTCCACTTATAAAGTAAATTTTCTGATTACTAATATGTTTGTTTGAATTATTTTAATTAACAACTATGTGCTTAGTTGATTTTTATTAACAATTAACCCATTAACACTAGAACGTCGGAAAATTTTAATCAAGTTACATAAAAATATTTCACACCAGAATTTTTATTTAAGACTTTTAACTTATTTATTTAACTTATTTTTGTACGGTATGCATTTAACTTAATTTAGAAAGAAATATCCGGTTGGAATCTACATTTTTTCATTTGGTAGGGGTCAAAATGATCCCTCAACGCCGTTCTAGCGTTAAAGATTGATGCTGCGTTTTCGCTACATTATGTTTCCTTCACCAGGTTTTAAAGTAACACCAGTTTGTTTTTATTATAAATATTCACTTTATTTGATGCCAGAAACACCATGATAAAGTCACTCTTACGTTGCTATAATATAAAAGTGGTATGAATCGCAATATTTGTATTTTATTGAGAAAGGTAATTCGGTACTTAATGGGTTGGTCTGAGTTTAGTTCAAGATACAGAAAATGTCCAGAATAATTTTTCTTTGAACAAACTAAATATTTTCCAAAATTTCTTTTATACGAATTTTGTTTTTTGTATTTAAAAGAGAGCGTACAGTTTTACAACAGATTTTAATATAAAATTTTCCTTAATTAATCGTCGAAAAATATTACAAAATCGACAACGAGACAAGAAGAACAGTCAATTTAAATATTCAGAAGAAATTTTCAAATCAGGAAAGCCTAGCCATACATTTTGAATATTTGAAGGAGTGTGCGCATTTTGATATAAACTATGATGCATAAACCTACATCTTAATAGTATACTAAAATTACCGCAAACATGTCCAGTAAACAACAGTAAATTTGTTTTTGGATGTTTGGTATTTATTCAAGTTATAAAATTTTCCGCGTAATATTTTATAATTGCCGAACGAAATTAAAACTTCAGAAATAAATATATAAAATACGAATTTGAGAGATTTGTAATCGATCAATACTCAAATACTCAAATACTCAAATAATCATAATCAAAATCAAAAAGTTTTTTATGAATGGCCAAATAATTTGAGATTAACCACTGACATATGGCTTATAAGAAAGCACCAAAAATTACCTTTGATGTAGTTGGTGGATAATTTAAGAAACTACAGTGACCTCTCACTTATACGCGATGTACGGAAATTCATTTCAGATACCAGAATTTTTAAAACGAAATATTTTACTTACTGTTTCTGAGATTAAATAAGACTGTTGGGCTATTGGATCCCATCCAAATATAGACATTGCCGGCCATATAAAATCCTGAAAATCCAGTCGTCGCGCCAGTAAACAGAACCATGGGTACTAGAGTGGCCGGAACAGATTCGGTTCGCAGGGGGAAAATTAGTGACATCATCGTCCCTGTGTTTTCCTGGAAGTTCATACGAGCGACCAGGGCCCAGAGACTAGCCAAGAGCTCCCTCCTGAGATCCCCGGTCGAGATCGAGGAGCACCTATGAGAGGTTACCTCTAGTTATCTTCCAGGGGCATGACACCACACAAAAAAAGGTTAACCCTTCTTTGCATGAGTTTTTCTTTTACAATTGTGTTTTTTTATACATATATTAAATATTAGACACCAGAAATTTTAAGATAGATTTTTAACTTTGTTCAGCAACATAGCTCACGGGAAATTTACTGCATTAATATTTCTATATAAATATAGTGGTGGCGAAGAAGTTGATTTATTTCTTAAAAGTTAAATAAACGGTGATGGAAATTTACATCAGTATGCAATTAAGGGTTAAAACATAAAGAATAGAGAAAAAAATAAGAAAGTTATCCCCCCCCCACTTCACAAGGGCATGTGACTAGGCTGAAAATGCCGTTGGACGCGGAAAAAAATGAAAGCAAAAAAGTGATCCGGCCGGAATTTAGTGTCGCCCGAGCCCGTTTGCCCATCAGCTTTCCATGTTCGTAACCGGTCGTCCCCAACTGGCCCCGAGCCTGAAACTAGCTGTATCCGGCGCCCCCCGCCAAGGGCCCTGAACCCGTCCATGAGAAGCACTCATCTTGGCTAGGTTCTGGAGTGCCGTGAGTCAGGCTGAGTAAGACTCAGGCCGCTGGATGACATGCCCGAATTGGAATCCCCAGACCTTACTTAGAGCTGACAAGTTGACCAGCGAAAGCTGAAAACCTGATGCTCCGGAAGTTGGCTAATTCGAACACATGCCCTCTCTGGGACCCCGCTTTGACCAAATCTCAAAAATGAAACCGGCCGCCACGGCGTCCTCGGCCAGACTACCGGTCATCTTCCAGCGCCACAAAGTGGCCGGCTTGATTCGAACCGCCCGGAAAGGGCACTCGTCCGAGATTAAATAAAACAAATATTATTGTACAAAAATTGTGGTATGAAACAATTATTGTATTCCTTCGTGTATGAGTGAAAGGTCAGTGTATACTGAATGTAAAAAAATATATATATATATCAGAGTTTTAAAACCTATGAGCGTCTGAGGGCTTATCTTGATAAATATAGTGCTAATGTAAAATTTGTAACTTAAAGACGATATACATGTTTGTATTACTTCATCTGAGAAATTTCTTAAAAAATAATTTTGTTTTAAATATTTTTCTCGACAGCAAATTAGGTTCTGCGCCTAATATAAAAACATTCTCAAAAATTCTGCAGTTACATAATTGAAAATTTTTATTTCGAATAGTGGGAAACTCAAAATTAGAACCGTCCATACACGTGACGCTCGACCAGAAGCAGCAAACGATATTTCTTATCTGACTACTTGTAGAGTTTAAGCAACATATTTGTTACAGTAAGGAAAAAATATATATATATACAGTGGTAGCTCGTGACTGGATTTATTTGGAGCACTAAATGCATGGCTGTCAAATTTATTATTTTCCTAACACTATTCTTTTAAAACAGAGGTTCCCAAAGTGTGCTCCGCGGAGCCCTTGGGGCTCCTCCAGAATTTTTCAGGGGCTCCACGGCGTTCCAGGAGATTAATAAAAACATGAAAGAAATTAGCATATTGCAAGGGAAATTTTTTCGAAGTATGTAGGAATTTGTGTGTGTCAAAAATATGTAAATCTATCACTGGGTTGAAAAATCGTAAAATATATATTTTTTTAATTACATAAAAAATTGCTTTATACATGTATCCATTTATTATATAATATTTTTGGTTTGTACTACTTTATTTTATGTTTCTGCATTTAATATGTTTTAAAAATTTGATTCAAAATAAGCTACAATAAATAGTTTTCTGAATCGAATGCACAAAATGAATCAAAAAGGCAAAGGCGCACCAGTGCTGTTATCTTTGTTTGCCGAACAAAAGGGAGAACAGTTTTGTTCTTTGGAGCTGATCCTATTCATATGTTTATATTTAGTTATTGTTTGCTTAGGAACCAGGTTCTAACTTCCTAATTAGGTACATGTATCTCACATTGTTTATTTTCTCTATCTTCACTCTTTGCGACCTTTAAAATAAGGTATTTTGTGCTCTATTACTTGCTATATTTACTGAGAAATGTGTTATTTAAGCTTTGACTGTTTCAGAGTTACACTTATAATTGGTTTTCGCTTTTCGTTAATATTTTAATTTAAGTGGTTTAATCTCAAATTTCATGTTCTATTTCAGTTATAAATTCAAATCTGCTTCAAATTTTTTTAACCTATTCAATTTTTCAAAATTTTTAATTAATTTTGACACACTGTTCGCGAAAATGGAACATATGTATTCAAGAAATAAATATTTATTTTCATTTTCATAACTGCTTGGGCTGTAAATTTTATTTTATCGTTAAAATTTGTAGTGAAATTACTCTTGTAACTTATAATTTATTCAATATTTTTATTACTGTAATAGTTAGTGCTTTTATTTTAACTTTACAATATCCTATTAATAGTGTTAACATTATTTAGTTGTTCTTGGTGATTTCAATAATATCGCCTCAACACCGGATAGTTAGAATTTTATTGTAACATGTAATTGATGACACATTTCTGAGAAACTTTTTACGTAATTCTACTTAAATTTTAAAACAATGTATGTTGCTGAAAACGCATTTTTTAACATCTCGTATCTCTTAACAACCACTCTTTAAATTTTGTTTTAAATCGTCTCAGCATTGGCTAAGATTCTTATGTCATGATGCCACATTTTCCGATCAGGAATAATACTGTATCAATTAAAAAATATATATTGGTTCTTTACATTTGTCATCTCACTAACAATCTAAACTTTTGCTCAGCTCCACCCTTTGCTTAGACTTTTGGTCAATGAGTACCGGCCCTGATATAAATTTAACCCCACCTATATACCCTTTTTTTAGTAAAGTTTTTCTACTAGTTGCAGTTCTTTTAACATGCATAGTTTTTAGCCGTATATCTATTTTGAGGCAAAAACCATGGTGAAAGAAAGTTTCTTTCAAAACTATATTTAATAGCTAAATACTTCAAATAAAACACCCAAAAAAAGAGAACGATGCTGCACCTAACAATACAGGTTATAGATTTTGCCCCGCGCACTTAAACACTAAAACAATGGTCTGCTTCTAAATGTATTTAAAAAATGATTCAAACGAAGAATCTCAGAGGCAATTCGTTTTCGTGCATGTTTAGAAGTACTAGAAACGTAAAGAAGAACGCAAAAAAGCCGTAATCGCATGATTCTATTACGGGTGGGCGGAACTAACAAAAACGTGTTATATAATAGCTCATGGGCGACTGGGCATACGGATTTTTTTCTTTTTGCGAGTATCCTAATGGGATTATACAGAAGTCTCTCTTTGTAAACGATAACTGTACAACTTACCTTTTGTCTGTGTGTGTGTGGGGGGGGGGTTCGCCATAAATAATAATAGTTTCACGTAAGCCCCAATGCAACTGGAAATCCCTAAAGAATATTTTTTATGTTAAAAATGGATGTCATTAACCATCTTAACAGTATTACTCGAACATCGCTCGGGTAAGAAGAGTTTGTTTTTTTCGTTACTAAAAGCTTGAAGAAACCACAAACTTTTAACTATAATTTTTGCTGTATTTGGCGAACATATCTCGATACACAAGGCAGATATTTTAATACAAAAAAGTGGTTTTTAGTCCTTATTTTTAATTTATTGCGTTCAATAATTGTAACATTAAATAAAACTGTTAAGGGGTTAAATAATAGAAAATTTGAATTTCAAAATTTCTAGTATGAATTCAGAATTTCTGTATCAAGAAAAGGGCCAAACCCATGTTGGAAACTACTGGTTCGGACTCTTATCCAGCAGATCTTTCTCCGCTTCATAGGCATAAAAAAACATTAATTTGTAAATCATAGAGAACCCTGGGGTTAAGGGGCTCCTCCTTAGAAATTCTTTAAAATAAACTGTCTTATTTATTGGCAGAAAATTCTGTCATTAAATAATTATAACATTTCTTTAAAAAAATAATGGTATAAATTGAATAAATTTTACACCCATGCATTTGGTTCTCCAAAAATCGCCAGGCACGAGCCGCCAGTGTATATATATATATATATATATGTATATACAGGGTGTTTTCATGGTACAAAATTTAAGGGTAGGTAGAGCACACAGTAACAATCATTTATTGTACAGGAATGTATGGGACCAAGTGACGCATTAAGGTAAAAACACCAGGGGGGCAATTATGCCCCTTTTTTTAATTTAAAAATTTCTCATTCATACCAGAAAATTTTTATACTATCTTTTCTTGACATTTCATAATTACTTAACAATAAAAAAAAATTTGAAAATTTTTGGTGTGAAATCGAAATTTTTGAATTAAAATAAAGCGCAAAACTGGCAAACTTAGCAAACGAAATACATGAATAAAAAAAGATTTACAGTATAGTTTACAAGTAAATAATAATGCATACAATAATATTACAATAAGTATTCAAAATTGCGCCCAACAACTGTGATACATGCTTCGCAGCGTCGGTGGAACGATTGGCGTACACTTCTAAAGATGTCAGGCATTCCCGCACACGTTCAGCAGCTTCGGATATACGAGATACTAGATTTTCGTCTGAGTCAACTGGAGTCTCATAAACAAAACTCGTCAGATATCCCCATAAAAAGAAATCAAGGCTCGATAAATCGGGAGATCGCGGTGGTCAAGGAACTGGTCCACCACGCCCAATCCATCGCGTCCCAAATGTGGCATTTAGGTAACTGTGCACATCAGTGGTGAAGTGCGCGGGCGCTCCATCATGTTGAAACCACATCCGGTTACGAATGGCGATCGGAACATCTTGCAGCAGTTCTGGTAAAACCTGTTGGTAACCTAAGGTAACAGCGACCATCCAGCCTCTTTGGTAGCAGGTATGAGCTAATCAAATAATTATTAACAAAACCCGCCCATAAATTCACAGAAAATCGTTGTTGATAAGCATGTGACCGCGTTACATGTGGATTATTGGTTGCCCAAAGATGGAAATTGTGCGCATTAAATACACCCTCGCGTGTAAATAATGCCTCATCTGTAAATAGAATATGAGCAGTAAAGTCTGGCTGCAATACATGTTGCTGCAAAACGCACTGGCAGAAGTTCAACCGCAGAAGATATTCTTCCGATTCAAATTTTGTACACGTTGAAAACGGAAGGGATGAAATCAATTTTCATTTAACACTCTCCAAACGGTCGAATGACTCACACCTAAATTCTGTGCCACAGCTCTTGTACTTGATTCGGGCCTTTCCATCACAAAATTCAAAATAATTTCTTCCAGCCTTGCACTGCGTACAGCTCTTTCTCGCCCAGTTTCTGTCTGGTGACATGGAAAGAACCTGTTTCATAAGGCAGACGGTGTAAGCGCTGAAACATTCTATGATCAGGTATTCTTCTGCGAGGAAACTGCTCCTGATACATTCGTAGGGCAGCCCTGGCGTTGCCATTTGCACGACCATACATGAAATGCATGTCGGCCTTTTCGGCATATGTAAAGTCTTCCATGACGAACGATAGCAAAATTAAAAATGGCGATTTCTTCTACTTGAATACATGGTATTGAACGGCGACCATTCACTTACTGCCCTCTACCGCCAGTGAAATCAACCAAAAACTCCATTTCTATTTCAAAAAATTCTATTTCTATTTCTATTTTCAATTTAAAAAATTTCGATTTCATACTAAAAATTTTCAAAGAAGAATTTCATTATTAAGTAATTATGAAATGTCAAGAAAAGGATAGCATAAAATTTTTCTGGTATGAATGAGAAATTTTGAAAATTAAGAAAGGGGCCTAAATTCCCCCGTGGTCTTTTTACCTTAATGCGTCACTTGGTGCCATACATTCCTATACAATAAATGATTGTTACTGTGTGCTCTACCTACCCTTAAAGTCTGTACCATGAGTTTAGAAACACCCTGTATATATATAATTCAATTCGTTTCTGCAAAGAGTATAAAACAAATTATCAATAGTATTTATTATTGCATAAACTATAACACGGTAAAAACGTTTAGCATTTACATCATAAGGCATAAAATAAAAGAACAATATCTGTTTTTGAAGCATGATATATATAATAATTATACACCAAGTTTGTAACCCGAAAAAACTGCATAATTTTACATAGATCTACTTTCAGATTAAAATAGTTTTATTTTCTTTTTTCTTTTTTTTTTTTTTTTTAGTGCAATGCAAGGGAATGTTTTTTTTTAATTAAATGTCCTTTTCAGAAATTTTGTTTGTTAATTATTCTGTTTAAATCTTTTTTCTCTTTAATGCTTCTTCTGGAAAAGCTAAATTTGCAATAAATATTGCAGGTTTCGTACGCTTTAACTATAAGTTTTTATAGAATTATTTCGCCTTATTTAAATTCATTAAATTAATACAAATCCTGCAATTAAACGAGGCGTCTAAAATCTCCTCTATTTAAATATTAAGTAAAATATGTCTATTAAAAATTGTGGTAAAAGCGTACGAACCCTGTAATGAACCTCTTATTTAATGTTTAATATTTTTAACAGAAATAAAACAGGTAATTAAAAACAAAATTTATTTTCCTTAGTAATTCTTCAAAATTATTTAATAAAAATGATAGTTGAACACGTAGGATTTCAACAAAGTACGATACTGTATCTTGAAAAAAAAAATAAATAAATAACGTTCTTTGAGAATTTTGTTTCCATTTCAATTAAATAAAAATTTACAATTTTCAGTAAATGTGTTTAAAAAATTTAATTAAATCTAGTTTCCATTTTAATTTACAAGTAAATAATAAATTCTAGAGTGCCTTTTTCTTTTTACATCAAATTAAAAATGTTGAAATAGTAACTAAAATAATTTATTTGAAACGTAACATCTAATAAATGTTTTATACCTAATTGGTATTAAATGAAAGTGCTAATTCTAATTAAGATTTTTAATTCTATGAATTTAATTCAAGGTAAGTATTTTTCTACGTAAAAAGGAAAGGCAAAAAGAGAAGATATTTTACGCTGCAAAATACTGTAAAATAATTTAGTGAAAGTAAAACTACATGTAAATAATTATTTACTGTATAAATGTTTTCGTTAATGATGTTTTTTGCTATATTACTTCATTAAAATGGTAATGAGTGTTCCCCAAGGATATACAGTTTACAAATGTTTGTTTTTCATAGAAATTTAAAATAAAAGCAGATCTTACTTTAACATTTTCTTTTAATGCTAGAAAAATTGAATGCATAATGCAATACATTTTGTGTTTGTAATCTTTTTTTTAAGATTGTATATTCAGATTCTAAATGAATGGTACTCTCAGTACGTAGTCATCATCTTTCACGCATTTTTGTTTGAAAGTACAATGCATCATCAAATTCAATATCTCTTGAAAAAAGTATTTATTAAACACATTTCTTACTTTAGATTAATTTTACCACAATTATTTTAATTGGTAAATAAATCATATGAGATGTAATCTTCTCAACCGATCGAAAAAGTCCGGGCCAGGATTCGAACCCGGGATCCCTTGACTGAAACTGCCAATGCACTACCAACTGAGCCACCCCGGACGAATATGGCTGAACTAAATCATCCAGTTAACCTTAATGATCATAGCATTTGGTCTGATATCTGAATTAGCACAACAGACTAAATCACAGGTAAATGAGACGTCAGGGAATCGTTGGAATCGTGATTACATTAGATTAATTTTACCACAATTATTTTAATTGGTAAAGAAATCATATGAGATGTAATATTCCGAACTGGGCCAGCATTTGAACCCGGGATCCCTTGAGTGAAGTTGCCAATGCTCTACCAACTGAGCCATCCCGGACGAATATGGTTGAAAAAAATCATCCAGTTAACCTTAATGATTATAGCATCTGGAGGTCCCATTACCTGTGAATTACTCTGTTGTTCTGATTCAGATGTCAGGCTAGATGCTACTATCATTAAGGTTAACTGGGTGATTTAGTTCAGCCATATTTGTCCGGTATGTCTCAGTTAGTAGAGCATTGGCAGCTTCAGCCAAGGGATCTTGTGTGGAAATCCTGGCCTGTACTTTTTCATCTAGTTCGGAAGATTACATCAGGTATGACTTCTTTACCAATTAGAATAATTGTGGTAAAACTAATCTGATATGATCACATTTCCAGCGTTTACTGGAGGTCCCATTAACCTAGGATTTATTCTGTTGTGCTGATTTAATACTAGACCAGATGCTATGATCATTAAGGTTAACTGGGTGATTTAGTTCAGCCTTATTCATCCGGGAGGGCTCAGTTGGTAGAGCATTGGCAGCTTCAGCCAAGGGATCCCTGGTTCGAATCCTGGCCCGAAATGTTTCGCTCAGTTGGGAAGATTACATCTCATATAACTTTCTTACTGTAATTAATCAGTTTTTTTTTAAATGTTGCAGTCGACGAAATATTTTATTAAAATAAATTATTTTATTCTTCTGTTTGTTGATTTCATACACAAAAAGGAAGATGTGGAGAAGATAAAAGTAAGAGAAATCTGGTACAATGCTGTACTGCACTTTCTGAGGTAGATATTTGAAAATAGTACTTTCAGTTGGAAAGATTACATCTCATAAAACTTTCTTACTGCAATTAATCAGTTTTTTTAAATGTTGCAGTCGACGAAATATTTTATTAAAACAAGTTATTTTTTCTTCTGTTTTGTTGATTTCGTATGCAAAAAAAAAGATGTGGAGAAAATAGAAGTAAAAGAAGTATGGTACTATGCTGTACTGATATTTCTGAGGTAGATGTTTGAAAGTAATACTTTTTTACAGGTTGCACATTATGAAACCAGTCTAATTTCTTACGGCTTTTAATAAGCAGGGTGACTTTGATGTAATCTTCCAAACGAAAGTCGGGGACATAAGAGTCCATGTGAATCGTAAAACATCCTAGAAACCCTGTCCTATTTTTAACCATTTCCGAGTTATGGTGTTTAGAAAAAAATGCGCTAAAACTGCGTTTAGAAAACCCCAAGTATGTGATGTTTCTGTAAAACCTACATGCAAAATAAGCACATATTTTGAAAGAACAGACAAATTACTATGACATAATTGTCATCAGAATATCTCAAATGGATTTAATGTAGAGCTACAAGCGCTTAAACATTGGCGAAGGGGAAAATCAAATTGTCTCAAAAATTTTAACCGTCAATATCTCAAATACCTTTTTAGTTACAATGGGTCAACTTTACCAAACATTTGTCCATTCTACCAGATTTCGAATAGGCCTATGATAAACCAACTCGGTTTTCTGCTTCAGGAGAAATTTAGCCTTTATTTTTAAATTCTTCACTGCAGTGAAATCACACTGGATAGTATGTTAAATTTACACAATTAGCATTATTACGCCCAACAAAATCAATTTGCAAAAGTAGAACTCATCTTTACAAATACGATTCAGCTTAAATGTTTGGCATAGAATAAATAGCTGGTGATCACTTGAGTAAATATTTGATTGCACGAAGATGGGTTATGCAATTGCAAATGGATTTTTTGGGCATAATGATGCCAAATGTGTAAATGTAACATACTATTCCGAGTGATTTCAGTCATACATTTAAAGTAAACTGCTAAATGTCTCCAGAAGCAGAAAACCGATATTATTTATTGTAGGCTTAATCGAATGCTGGTAGAAAGAACAAGTTTTCAGTAAATTGCACAGATTTTGTAACAAGAAGTGTGCTTGTGATATTGCCGGCTAATGATTTTGCGATAATTTGATTTCGTACTGTAGCTCGCCGTTAAATCCAGATATACTTATGAAAATGGTGTCCTCTCAAAGGAATTTGCCTGACCTTTCCAAATATGTGCTTATTTTGCGTGTAGGTCTTACAAACACACCACACATTTGAGTTTTTTCAGACTTGACGCATTTTTGGTGTATTTTCTTCTATATACCATAACTCGGAAATGGTTAGAGATAAGACAGGATTTCTATGGCGTTTTATGATCTTCATCGATTTTTATATCATCCCCTTCAGTTTGAAATATTGCAACAAACTTGCCCTGTATACATCACACATAAACACACTGATGTTAAGAAATTACATATGTTTTTATTAATTATTCCTAAAAGGTTTTTTAAATTGATTATTTGGCTGTTATCTTCAATGTTTTCATTATTAAACGTATGTTCCATACTCAATATACTCGTATATCTTCACTGTCTGATTACCGTCTAGACAAACTTCAACCAATTTTCTTTCGCCTTATTTATTCGCAGGGTTCTGCGATTAAATAAAGCAAAAAGCTTTATTAAAAAAAATATAGTGAAAATTTACCTAAACTATAATCAAGTTCTGCCATAGGCAATCAATAATTTAAGAACTGTCTGAACAAGGTTATTATTTTTAACAAATTCTTCTTATCTATTGTCAGAAATTAATGTTTCTTTTATTAATGGTCCTGTTTATGTAATGAACAAACAATTTTGTACAAAATACTAGAAAAATAAACATTAATATGTTTACATAAAGAAATACATAAGAGATTAGAGAACATGATAACGACCTCCATTATCAATAATAAATGATAGTAGCTGGAAACTACACTTAGCATAAGGTCTTAAGCTTTCAGTAATCTTTCATGTCGGACAATGTCGTTCATGTTATCATATGTTTTTGTATTATCGCCTTAGAAACAGAAAGGAAATGTATAAAAAGAACCATAAAACATTTCCATATGACAGAGAATTATTTACTCTAGATAGGTCTTTTTTTTACTATATTTTTTTCCTGATAAATGGTTGTTTTAAAAAGTTAGATAATTTTAGCTTCATGTTATAATAATAGTTTTGACTGCAAATATGTGTATGCAAATTTAAATAGGTATTAATACATACAAAATATATATACATGTACACATTTATGTAGAAAAATGTCTGAATTAATTTTAGATTATGCACATTCATTTGGTCTTTTTCAACACGTTACATTCAAAATAAACTGAATTGGCAATCTTTTTAAAACAAATTGAAATAAATTTGTAGTACCAAAGCTGCCTTGGACTTGGTTTTTAACGCTAAAATATAAATTCAAGACCGTCTAGTTTAAAAAAAGTTAGATTGTCATTATTTTGCCTTATTACTTGAAATAAACACTATGTAAGGAAAGACGGACATTCGGACGCCTATTTCCATACAATTCATATTTTCCTATTTTTTTTAATATATTATTTTCCATAGGCCTCCTACAACAATCCTAATTTATCAGGCATGGATTATTTGACTTAATCCTTGCAATGATTTCACTAATTTTAAACACCATCTTCATACGCTACATTAATGTGTTCCAACTGTCGTTCGCGAGAAGCAACTATTTTAAAATAGTAATAGTCGCCTTATTTAATTCCAGAAATTCTTAGATTATATGAAGTGAAGATTATATACAGAAAGCGCTGCAATCTATGGCCCGCGAGTAGACTACCCCGAACTATATAAATATTACAAGTTTTTCAAAAAATCTCGTCATTAAGTGTGAAAAATTTAGCAATCGAAAAGTCATAAATAATATATCGTAAATATGAAAGTACTGCATTTATCGCAATAGATGCTGTTGGAAAAATTTGCATTTGAATTCTACTTCAAAACTCTGAAAAAAAATAGGAAACGATAAGAAGGCGCAGATGTATTTTACTTTTCCGAGAACACAATTTCAACTCATAATGTGTGAAATAGTAAAAGTCATGATAGTCAAGAGTGTAGTAGCGTCAATGTCAAGTGTGTAGCAGTAACAAGTAATCAATGCCAAGAGTGTAGTTGTGTCAAATCCACAATGGCAAACCATCAAGTATCAGTAATATCAAGTCATTAAGTATCAGTAATGTCAAGTCTTTAAGCGAATTAAAACGACATCTCTCTTTTGCTCTTGCTTTAAACAGAACTCAAGTTAGAGCCATAGTGCAAATTCTTTTGATTTACTATTCGTGTAATGTTAAATGTAACATGGAAATGTTTACATACTCTTTCCTTAAACATAATTCAAGTTATATCCAACGTACAAATTCTTTTGATTTACGCTAAGTATAGTTTTAACTGTAACATGGAAAACTTTACAAAACTAACTTTAATAAAAAATAAATCCGTTCGCAACAGGTATGTTTCTGACCTTCGTGGATAGTTATTCACGTTAGAGTAATGTAAGGGTCGAGGTTTACCGACCCGAAATCCGAAATACTATTTCAAGTCAACCACAACCCTACATACTTCAAACTGATACTGATCATAAATCCGAAATGTCACATTAAAAATCTATATTTAGTGAAATTATGAAACAATACTCTGTTTCTTACATTCGTGTATCGTTATTCACATTAGAGTGCTGCAATGGTTGGGTGTTACCGACCCGAATTTCGAAAATATTTTTAAATTGAACATCAACCCGACATTCAGCAAACTTATACCGATGCGAAGTCCGAAATTGCTCTGTGATAATTCATATTTAATGCAATCATGAATTAATACTCTGTATTTATATATCTAATATAAACTGTATCTTTTACGTTGAAAAATAAATACATGTGTGTTCATTTATATATAGTACTAGCCGGTCTTCGCCCGTCTAGACGGTCGCTTGATGGGCCCAGATGACTTTTGCTGCGTATAGCCAGGGCATTGGCCAGGGCTCACAAAGTGCATTTTACATGCAAACAGATAATAAATAAATAAATAAAATACTTTATTTTAAATATTACGAAAATAACTCATAAAAATATCAAAAAAGCATACAAATAAAGATTTCACGACATAAAAAATTAAATTTTATTCATAAGCCCGTTGACAGAAATCCGCTTAGCCCTGCCGGTGTTGGGAAAAGAGAGAGCTTCCGGTTGAAATTAAAAAAAATGGAATAACTTAAGATATATGGCGAGTTTTGCAAATGGGGGTTTCGCACCCATAAATTGTTAATTGAGTGATCGAAATAATGGACCCTGTGTGCTTCGCAACCATATATGGTCAATTCGGCGATAACTATAACGGAACTCCGTGTATTTCGTGCCTCATAAATCAATCCTATAACAGGGCTCTGGGAATTTTGAGTACATGAACGGTTAAAACGACAATTGTGTTAAGAGAGCTTTGGGGATTTCACACCTATAAACTAATTATATAGCAATCATTATAACGGAGCCTCGTGCATACTCAAGTCCATAAATATGGCGATCAGTATGTAAATCGTAAACCTATACTCCCGAAAAATTTTCTTTGAGAACAGGAGGAAATGTACTGTATTTTCTATACAGATTGAAATCCGATTGCTAAAAGACAAAAAGCGTAAAAACAATTTATAAAATATGAAATAAAAAAAAATAAGACAAATCAAAATTTTCCCTAGAAAAATGTCGTGCGCATAATATTTAATCAAAAATCAGCAATACTTTTCTTTTTCGTCTCATCTTTCATAATCGGATTCATAGCCAAAGTTGGCGACAAAAATGATCGATGCTGGCAACAATGTAGCTTCAAGATTATAAGAGTGATAACAATAGTTACAATAACATCAGCTTTGCGTCAAACCACGCACGCTAACACACACAAATTGGCAAAGGGTTTTTGCTTCTCTTTCTTTCCGTTAATTCCAGACAACAGTGAATGCAAATATTCTCTACATTTTTCTCTTACACTAATAAAAACAATTCGGCACGTTTTGTTACAGTGACATCATTCGCGCCAAGCATAATAGTTGGCACCAAATGAAACATTTGAAATTAAAAATGGAATTGTTGATGCAAAAGTGATCATTAAAAAAAAAAAAAATTCATTTGAAAATTAGAAACTTTCCCAAACTATCTTATTTATATATTGCCAATTAAAATATATATACTTAAAATGAAAAAAGAAATAAATAGTATGCAATAAAATAATAAAATGAAACTCAATTTAAATTTCAAGCATGAAATTGTTAATGTCGTAGCCGGCATCTCGCAAACAAAAAAGGACTTTATGTACAATTCCATAGTCCTGAAACAATTTTATTGCAGCTTCATCACCATCATCAGGTAACTGCCAAATGGCTAAATTGAGCTCGGCGTCAATGAAAAATGTAATTTATAACTTGAAAAATATTGCAATTCGAAAAATAGCAAATTAAGATCTTTTGTGTGGATACCATTAAATAATAATAATAAAATGATTCACGTTCAATAAATAGTTGTTTGTCACTCTCACAATGTTTGTCACACTTCTAAAACTAAAGCTAATTTCATTGGTTCATAATGAATAACGTCAAAGATGTTTTCTGATTTTATTCTCTGCAGGTGATTAAAGTCTAAGTTTTCTCCGTGGTTCGAAAACGGTAAAAATGACAATCAATTGAATGCAATTAGAAGCGGGCCTACCGGAACTGTTGATGACAGTCACATGACTTACAGTTTTATTATAGAGATTTTATTTTTAAACAATATTGAGGACATTTTGAAAACAAAGCGTGTTATCAAACCCTACGCGCAAATGTCAGAACACAACCCAAAACATACGCGAACCCAACTACAACGTTAAACAATATTCTAGCACGGCGTCAGGTTTGGTGAAAATCTGGTTACTCGACCTGATAAAGGATTATTAGAGACATTGATTTAAAGTCTTTGTTGTCAATATCACTGATTCTTTACGTGCATTAGGCGAAGATACATTAAACCTTTTGATATCTTCAGGGGTCCCAAATGGTCCGTTAACGGATTACCAATATTTCATAACAGAAAATTTCATGGTAGGTTTCTGCAACATTGCCGTAAAAATTCACCTCCGAAGGTGGTTTTTGCAAAATTTGCAAGAAAAATCTAAAAGTAAAAATTTTCTGTGAAAATACCGGTGTTCAGTTGGCGGACCATTTGGGAGCCCTGTATCTTCATGTTAAAAAAAAGTAATAAAAACTATAGGCGATAGAACGAGCTTTTAAAAACGTAAAAAAATATTGCATATCTTAAATCCATATTTAGTCAATTTTATGAAATGTAAAGACTGAAATGTCAAAACATACATCAATACAGACAGATAGGAAAATATATTGTGTCCAGATCCTAATGATATTGAAACAGTACCCTCTGCGGAAAAAGTATTTTCCGATAAGAAAAAAAAACAATTAAGAAAATTGCACCATCTATTATAAAGCTACCTAGAAAGAAAATTTAGAAAACTAATTGTATATGCTCCTTCGTTGTAAGTCGATTAACGATTGGATTACGAGCCAGGCTGGACACTATTTTTATATTTTGCAGTACCACAAATTAACCCATTAACCATTTGAGGGGCGGTGGTATATATTATATACCATCTAATTTTAATCCGATTCAAACCAGAAACTTAAAAAAAATACTTTTTTAACTTTGACGAGAAAAACTTTAAAAATTGCTTATTCTTATTTTGAACTAAATTCTTTCCTAAATTCCGGTGGGAATTCAACATCACAGGAGCATAAGTGCTTGCTCCTGAAAGGGTTAAGGACTAGCGTAACCATATGGTAACGTAATAGCTGCCAATCATTTTGCTGTTTAAGTACCAGTATTTTTGAATAGAAATATTTGCTTTACTGGATGACACAAATTCCGCAATAAAAAGGGACCAAAGTTGCCTTTCTAAAAAATTGGTACAAAATGCAATTTTTGCATTTTAAAGAGAAAAATAATTCCGTCATTAATGGGTTAAAAAACCTTTTCTTACTTGTAGATTTCTCTTGAAATACTTCTACTATAAGTGACAAGCGTCTAGCGCTCACAATTTTTCAATTTTAACCCGTGCTCCTACGGGATCAACGCTCTGCGTCTATCCTTCCGCGCATGACATATGTTTTGTTTAATTTTTTTGCAACTTAATTAAATATTGAAATTTCTCCCTTCAACTTTTTTTTTTTTTTTACAAAATCCTATATTGATTTCCATTTTGTTTCAATCTTTACGCTGCCGGGAATAGAACTTAGGATGTTAGATCTGGCGTAAAGCATCATACCACTAAGCCACTACGCACTTAGCAAAGAGTAGCTCAGAAAATTATTTTAAATACAAACGCACCGAAAGCTCGCTAGATCAAGTGCCGAAGGGTATGCGCAGAGCGCTAATCCCACAGGATCTGGGATTAGGGATTAAAATTAAAAAAGTGTGAAAGTTAGACACTATTAGTACCGGATGATTCATAAGTATGTATACAACTCCCAGATGCTGTAAAACAGGAACAGTTTAAAGCACGTTCTCCAATGCAACCATATGGTCAATATGTACTCATAAAGTTTTTTTTCCCTGCTGCTTTGGAAGTGGCATAGCCGATAGCAAGCTTACCACGCGAATATCATTAGAAATGACTGCGTCTGCAGTGGAGAAGGCATTTTGTATTCTTGAAGTGATAAAAATGGAATATGTCACCATTGTGCAACGGCATTTTCGAACACGATTTGGAAAAGAATCTCTAATCAGAATCCACTTATGATTGGTCTAAAAAATCTGTGTGTGCATCCTTAGTTACATGACACCCCCAAACCAGTAATCCATTTCAATCCATATTGCACAAACAGCCCGTAATTGCAATTTTTTAAGCGAATCTTAAATGGATTTCGTGGGTTAGAGGTACTTTTCCAAATCGTGTTTGAAAATACCGTTGCACAATGGTGGCAGATTCAGTTTAGCTCAATTTGAGAACATAAAATGCCTTCTTCATGCCGTTTCAACTGAAATTTGCATGACACGCTAGCTATCGCCTAAGTAACTTCCCACATTAGCAGCAAAAATATTTATGAGTATACATACATTACGGCTTGCATTTGGGGAATGAGCCTTAAATGGTTCTTTTTTTACAGCATCTGGAATTAGTACACTTACTGATGAGTCACCCTGTGTAAGCGTGTGGCTGAGACGTGTACCGTAATTTCCGGCGTATAATCCGCAGCTCAAAGAGTCGTTTTTCGACCCAGAAATATTATTTTATAAAATGTAACTTAAAAGATCGCTGTAAATATTTAACTTCAATTATTGAATAAAATTTCTGGGTCGAGAAACGACTCTTTGAGCTGCGGATTATACGCCGGAAATTACGGTATGTCTTTTCCAAAAGTGGAAGAAATAAAGTTTTGAAAACATCCACCTGGATGTAAATGTTCAAAGCATTAGTCTAAGGTTTACTTAGTACGGTTATATATCAATAATATTTTTTAAGTATGTTTTAACCCTTTAACGAATAACGCATTTCAATTGCTAAAATTATGAAATAAATGATTGACACCGGAAATTATGAATAAATTTATTTCTCTCTCTCTCTCTCTCTCTCTCTCTCTCTCTATATATATATATATATATATATATATATATATATATATATATATATATATATATATATATATATATATATACATACATACATACATACAGGGTGTAACTGAATGCTTCAACAAACTTTGAGGGATGATAGTACTCATGAAGATGAACAAAAAAATGCAATAGAACACGGGGTCGCAAATAACATTTAACCCCTTCAGGGACTGTGGTATGTCTAAAAAACCACATAATTTTAATTCCAAAACGCCACAATGGCACCAGAATTTTACTAAAATCTTTTCCATTTAATATTTATGTGAAATATAGCCTTTTTCTTATTTACAAACATTTTTTTTTGTAAATTTCGGTGCCAGTCCATTTTCAGACGCATTTTCTCTATTTTTATCCTTTAAGCCTTTTAGGGGCAAACTACTTTTAGTACTAAAATGTTGAAATAAATGACTGGCACCGGAATTAAAAAAAAAATTGTTTGTAAATAAGAAAAAGGCTATATTTCACATACATATTAAATGGAAAAGATTTTAGCAAAATTCTGGTGCCATTATGGCGTTTTGGAATTAAAATTAAGCGCTTTCATAAACATACCACTGCCCCTGAAGGGGTTAAACGTCATTTGCGACCCCATGTTCCATTGCATTTTTTGTTCGTCTTTATGAGTACTATCATCCCTCAAAGTTTGTTGAAGCATTTTAGTTACACCCTGTATATATAAATATAAAAGGCGATATTTCACATATATAATAAATAGAAAACATTTCTAATAAAATTCTGCTGTCATTGTTGAATTTCGTAATTAAAGTTTTGTGGTTTGATAGGGAAACCAATGAACGTGAAAAGGTTAAGTATAACATTAATATGAAAGAAAACTATATTTAAATTTAGCTTAAAACTTTCATCTGTACTTCACTGAAACATTAAGTTATTTATTTTAACTCGTTTATATGCTATGAATAAACTATGAGTAAGTAGCTATTATGTTATGAGTAGATACATAATTTTACTTAAACTGCCTATGTAACGAGCTACTTATATTTACATTGTACATAGAGATACATTTTAATGAGTAAGAATGAAGAGACTAGTGTTTAAAATTTACATTAATACATGTCTGGCTTGAAGTTGATATTCCACTTAAACTTTGATAAAGTATTTTAGAAACTTCATGCAGAGTTGTATTTTAATGTAACATTAAATAGGAGGACGAAGCTAGAGAGGGCATTTAATATTTCGCTCAAAAAAACAGTTAAACAATTTTTAGTTCAAAATTTCTTTACCTGATATTTGAAATAGAGATGGAACATAACGTATTTAAAAAACAATATATGTTCTATACGTATTTTATTTACGTATGAAATTTGTATTAATAATAAATTACGTAAAAATGACGTATTTTACGTATATAAAGAACGTAAAATAAAGAAATATTTAACAATTTGTAATTAAGAAACGTTATTAGTTAAGAGAAAACATTTTCGCTTTAATTTATCGAAGAAAATAATAGAAATTCTGTGATTAAATAAGGCGGCTATAAGTTATGTTATTTTAATATTAGAAAATGTCTAATCAGAAATAGTGATGCTATCTGTATTACGTATCAAATCATATCAAAACCAGGGACATACTTCCACGAGTTAAAACGGATAGAAAATTTCGCATTCTTTATGACGGAAATTCGGAATGAGAAAAGAATTAAAATTAAGCAAATATTCCTTCTCAAATTTACTGCTGGAGGTTTTCTCCGGCGTTAATCATGCTCTGGCTATAATCCATAAAAATTATAACCAAAAAATCACATAGTAAGTGTAGTAATGTAAAAAATCTAAATAAGCATGAATCAAAAGAGCATAGTGAATCGTGTTTTTTGACCCATAAATCATTTTCCCTCGTTTTCCCGTCATCAAGATATAAAGTGTTAAAATTTGCTTCTCGTCAATATTGAATTCGAATGACAATGTCGCCAAATTAGTCAGTTATAGCCAAATTGTCTTCATTTACGTCAACTTTTTTTTTGTCGTCAAATTTGTCTATATTTCGCCAGTTGTCTTCAAACTTTACGAGAATTATTCTCTGGAAAATGTGAATATTAAATATATGATGTAATGAATATGAAATTTATAAATACGATTCCTTATGTAAATAATCCGAAAATGTTAAAATATATAATTAAAAAAAAAATCACCTCTTTACATCACACAAGCCATTGAAAATCTTATATTATCGTTACATTATTAAAGCATTTACAAAAACAATAAAAGTAATATTATAAATAATATTAAATCTATAAACTTTAAATATTTTGACAGGATAATTAATTTTTGAAATATTGTTATTGTCTTGAAAACAGTATTAGTTATTACTAATAAAGTAAATAGTAAGTCATGCAAAAGTATCAAAAAGTGAAAAGCTTTAACATCACTTTTAAAACTGCAGATAAATTACAGAAAATATCACACAAGCTTTCTTTAAATTAAATTCTGTAAAATTACCTCACAACGCTGCAGATACATCATAAAATATACTTCTGAATTAATGACTATAAAAATACTTCCAATTTATTGCAGTATTACTACAGATGTAAAGTCTCATTGATTCTTTAATTTATGGTTGTAAAATGACTTCACGTAAACTACAATATTTTTGAAGATCAGAGCATTTTTGAAATAAATTAATGCAAAGTTACTTCACATTACCTGCAAAATAACTCAAGTTTTTTTACAATCGAGATTTCACTACAGAAAATCTACAGTTAACTGTAGAGATACTTTAAAAATGCTTCTCCTCTATAGAAAAACTGCAGTGCATTTTCTAAACAAGCTATTTTTGCCATACAATCCATGGGTGTATCGCAAGCGTCGAGCCGCTAGATGGCGCTTTCATTCATCACACAAATCACTGGTTTTCCACATACATCGTCATTTCTACCGTGGATTGCAAAAATAGGTGGCTGGTTTTACTAATGTCGAAAACGCGAGCATGCATTTCGTGCATGTTGCTGCGGTTGTGCGAACTCTAGAAGTCAGAATTGTGTCGTAAACAGGGTTTTATCCTGAACCAGAAAGCGTCCTTTAGCGCGTCACTGTTTTAGTTACAACCATGCATTGCACGGTGTTTTGAACTCATCTAGACGTGTTTTATCACGCCTTAAAGATTTGCCCAGTAGTTCCGAATCCCTCTTACTGCCTAAGGGAGGCCACTCCTAGAGTCCGAAATAGAACGTTGAGCATTGGGTGCTGCTACCTGGATACTCATCGCTACGCTGAGATTCGTTTGGAGAGATTTGAAATCCCTAAACGGGACAGAACACGCAGGGCCCACAACAAGCCCACGGGAAACAACAAGAAGAATGCCCGACCTATCGACAGTTACGCCCGCAACAAAATTTGCATATTGTGCGCCTGTAGCGTACTTCTGTTTTGTGCACCAACCGCATGCGAGGAAAGTAGTGGTAGTGTGCGCTAACAAATATAACACGTACAATATATGCTGTAAGTGCAATCGCTCTGGATCGAAATGTAGATTTCAGAACTAGTTCCAATCTGCAAGTCGCTTACTGTTTCAGACCTGCCAAGTCTCCGGCTTTTTGGATACCAGTATTTTAATACAGAAAATGTTGTTTTATTTAAATGTGGCATTCTGGGATTTAAAAGAACAAATTTTTTCTCTGAACAATTACTGGTGTGCAAAGAGCCGGAGACTTGGCAACTCTGCTGTTTTTCCTACTGGTGTATGAGACACAATGCAGTGTTGGTAGATAGCCGAAATCCAATTTCCCCAAAATATCTAAAGTATTCCCCAAATCAATTTTTTACCAAAAAAGTTCACAACTCATTTTCTTCTCAAAAAAGGAAATTTTAAATTTTAAATTTACCACTATGAAAATATTTAACTAATTTAAACTAAAAATATTTCCCCAAATCACGCCTTTTTTAAATAAAATTTCCCCATTTACCGAAAAAATTTTTTAGCAATCAATTGTTTTCTTAGAGAAAACAACACGAATTACAAAAATATAAATAGCTATTAGAATTAGATAATAATATATTAGAACTTAAAACACGTGTAAACTATAAACTACGAGCACGAGGATCGAGATAGATAGTTAATGAATTCCTATTTCCTAATGTTAATATCGAGTTACAACTTTTGCAGCCGGCGTAGAATCGTGGACAGAAATTGACCCTGGTGGACAATATTCATTGGTAGACACTCAATGCTCAAGCAGATGATTGTTAGAAGCAGGCGAACCGAATAGAACGTGCTACATCAGCGCCCCTATTTTAAACATATCTCGAGAAAAGATTTTCTTATTCAAAAGCCTATTTCGTTAGAGGTCCTACTACTATACTTTCATGTTCCGAATCGACAAATACAGATCTAGAGTTTCCAGGTGAATAAAAGTAAACTTTAACATGAAAACGTAAAATAATGCACAGAGTTATACAGAGATGCAATGTATACGTCTGGCGTGACGCTAAAAATGCAACCTTAATGTCGGCCTAAACAACTGACAGCTTGCTTTGAAAACCTCTCCCCGTCCAATGAATCCAATCCTTGTTCCACGTGCAGCCTCACTCCATCCAATGAATTAAGTCCTTGTTTCACGTGCTTGTCTTGTTTGGGCCGATACTGATTTGAGCGATAAATGGCTTCATATTGCAATCCTTTTCTACGGTATAGTGCCTCTCTATCTACCTCTGAACGCGGTAGAAATAATGAGAAAATTTCCCAAGTTTTTCTCTAAAAATGTTGATACTCCTCAAACATTTTCTAACTAATAACGTGTCCCCAAATAAATCTCCTGAAGGTTCAAAATCCCCCAAAATAGAGAATAAATCACCAATCTCGCACCTCTGACACAATGGCTTGAAATTAGAGAAATCTTATCTAGTAATGATAAGAACAGAGATTTAATTACAAGAAAATTTTTATTAAATAAACTTTCTGGTCTTAGTTATTTAAATATACACTGAATAGCACAAATAGTTTTCTAATTATACTCTTAAACCCTTAACTCTTTAACGGATAAAGCACTTCAATTGCTAAAATGTTGAAACAAATGATTGACACCGGAAATTATAAACAAATTAATTTGTATATAATAAAAAACCGATATTTCACATACGTAATAAATAGAAAACATTTCTATTAAAATTCTGCTGTCATTGTTGATTTTCGTAATTAAAATTTTGTGGTTTCATAGGGAAACCAATGTCCGTTAAAGGGTTAATCGTCGCGCCCGATACATTGACAGGCGGTGTAGACAAACTTTCTTTTTAAATTTAGATGTTACCAGATTTTTAAAGTAGTGTAATTGGCTTTATTGTGGCATTATTTTATCTGCCTTTGTATAAGGCGAATATTTCTACTTCAGAAAATTGGTGGCAATCAAATAATTTGATTTAAAAATAGTAGCCTACACTTATCGGGCTCGACGGTTAAGGGGTTAATTATTCAATACAATATTTCTTATTTCCAAATGTCTTTTTTATTCCTGGTCCATTTTTTCCTCATTCAATGATCTATATCTCATACGACAGTTGAAAAAATAGAATACGACTTACATAGCATAGACAGTATATACAGATGCCCTTCGTTGTGTAAACGAATTTGAATTCCACTTAACTTCTTTGAGTGATTTTTGAGGTTTTTGTTAAATAGTCGAAAATGAAAACATACTGTAAACATCTTTTTAAATGTAAGTATATCGCAGAAGTAGGGAAAATATTCGAAAAACAAAAATGAATAACTGATGATTTTTTTTCTTTTTATGCTAGTCCAATTCTTTATATTGTATACATAATGTTTTTTTTTTTCGTATTGTGAATTATACTCTGAGCCTTTTTTAAATAAATTGGATTGTAATAGCCCTGTATATATATATTTTTAATTTTCAAAAATTTCGTCTTTTAAACTCCAGATTCCATTATATCCCGCCAGACCTGCCAAGTCACCGGATTTTTTGGATACCAGTAATTTAGTACAGAAAATGTTGTTTTATTTAATAGGAGAATTTTGCGATTTAAAACAACAACATTTTATTTAAAAAATTACTGGTGTGCAAAAATCCGGAGACTTGGCAACTCTGTCCCGCAAAGTACTCAGTATATTTTCCTTCTGTAGGCATTTGTGGATTGAAAAACGTTAAGATTAGGAGCAACATTAGCAGTTAACGGTGTTTGGATGAATCATAGTCCACGTAAAAAAAACATGCCTCTGCACCAACCTCTGAAAGACGACACTTTTTCATTTACAATTTTTTTAAATGATATTTTTGAATTACAAATGTATAAAATGAATCCTTTGTATAAACTTAACAAATATTACCTTTATTGGGTATTCTGAATGGCCTTGATAAACAGTAAAATCCGCTTTGTGAATATCTGAATTAATAGCAACTTCGTAACAGTATGCGTCGGAGAGAATGCTATAGAGCAGGGTGTCAAACTGTGGCCCGCCAGATACCACTAAATTTTAAAAGAAATAGTCGACTTCCGGAATCGCAGAAATTCTATGATTAGATAATGATCTATGATTAGATACTATAAAATTTTAATGGTATCCTGCAGACCACAGTTCGACACCTCTGCTATAGAGGAACTTCAAGTATTATAGAATACTACTGGGAATACACTATTTGAATACTATTGGGCATGGAGTATTATACACTGCTCAAAACAATTAAAGGATATTGCAGTTTTAGGTGGATTTTGTATCTGGGAAACTTTTTAGCTGATTGATACATGGTCGACAGACATAGTAGGTTATATGAGAATAAATTACACATGTTTGGCAGAAAAAAATGCATTTTATTGCGCATTTGTGTACAAAAGGAAAAAAACACAATTTGTGCATATGAGAAAAAAAGAATAAGAAAAGGTATTTTCTTCAAAGAAAATCATTTTCAGTAGGGGGTATGGTTTCCACGGGCGGCCAGCAACGTTGAACATCTTTGAGGCATGGACTCAATGAGGCTATTAATGACGAGTTGGGGTATTCTGCCCCACTCTTCCAGAAGAGCTCTTTACAGTTCTTGGAGAGTTTGTGGGGGTTGTTGGCGGCCAGAAACTCGTCTTCCTAGAGCGTCCCAAACGTGCTCGATTGGATTCATGTCTGGAGAACACGCTGGCCATTCCATTCGAACGATTCCTTCCTCGAAAAGGAAATCCTGCACCAGGTTTGCAAGATGTGGCCTGCAGTTATCGTCCATTAAAATGAAGTCATCTCCGATTGCTGCAGCGTAAGGGACTACAATAGGCCTGAGGATCTCATCCCTATATCGGCGACCAGTCAGAGCTCCATCTCGAATGATGTAGAGGTCAGTGCGCCCGTCAATGGAGATGCCACCATACACCAACACTCGTCCACCGCCAAATCTGACACTTTCGTGCACGAACGCAGGATTATTCCTACTGCCACGGTCCCTCCAGATGAAAATACGCCTATTATCCGGATGCACAGAAAAACGGAACTCGTCAGAAAACAGAATATTGCTCCATTCATTTCTCCTCCAGTTGACATGCTCGGTTGCCCACTCCCTGCGGTCGCGACGATGCCTTGATGTTAATCTAACACATACCATCGGTCGGCGAGCATACAGACCTACAGCATGGAGCCGGTTTCGGACAGTCTGAGTTGAAATCGTGGTGCCTGTAGCCGAGCGAAGGTGTTGTTGGAGAAGAGTAGCGTTCATGTTTCGGTGTCTCCGAGCTGTTAACGCTAAATACCGATCTTCATTGGGCGTTGTTGCCCGTCTACGACCTTGCCCTGGTCTTCGGCCTGCACATCCACTCTCCAAAAAACGGTTCCAGATCCTGGAAATGACACTTTGTGACACTCCAATGGCTTGCACTACTTCGGCTTGAGTTTGGTTCCCTTCTAACCTACCAACAATTCTCCAAGCTTCTGAATCTGTCAAATGACTTCGCTGAGACATCGTACTCATCGAAACAAAGCAATCACTGAATGCCGATCATCCTTGTCTTCATTCTCTTTTATCCAGTTGAAAGTCAAATTTCATTCGCTGCCGCTGAAGCGACGTTTTTGACGTCGAACTCAAAATTTGCATCCTCCACAGTTTGAAAACCATAAAAATTTGCATTTGTGATTCTCTTCTTCTATTTTCGGCAAACAAAATTTCGTTTATATCTTTATTTTATATAAAACTTCAAATATCCTTTAATTGTTTTGAGCAGTGTATATGGAATTATATCTACTATTATATAGGGGATACTGTTGGGCTGTTCCGAAAATTCCTTCCGTTTTGGGAAAACAAATTCATACCGACAAAATCTGTCCGTGAATTATCAGACATTATATATATATATATATATCGGTATTATTGTATAATAATTAAATGGTAGAATTTTCCGGTACGAACCAAATTTTCCAAACAAAAAGAACTTTTCGAACAACCCAATATTTACAGTTAGGACAATGTAAAACCCCGCTATTGTTAACCCCTTCGCGACGAGCGTCCTTTACAGGATTTTTAATCTTTTACCACCGGTTTTTCAAAACAGAAATCTGCGTCTAATTGAATCACAGAAATGCTATGATTAAATAAGGCAAAGCTTACAATAAAAATTAACTAGTGGGAATAATGAAGAATTCTGAGCATCTTATGCGTCATGTATACGTGTCGCTTGTCCCCAACGGGTTAAACCCCGAAAACCAAATACAATTAAAAACTACAGCTATCTGCAAATATCTTTTTAAACAAAAGTTACTTTACAAAATTTCATTGCTTACAAAAAAATAATAACGACAAACGTATTTTAGGATATTGCGAGATAGTCGGTAAATATGGTATAGCGGTTTAAAAATGAAGAAAATGAACAAAATTCGGCAGGAAACAGATGTAATAGTATCAAGAGAGTATTTTCAAAATATAGTGTCTGGTTAGTCAGCCTATATTCATAGTTCAGATTTGAACAAATTACAAATATAAAGATCTGTCTTTGAGCAACCATAATCGTGGAGCATTATGAGATATTGGTATTCCATATAACCCAATAACGTCGGTTTGGGAATAAATTACTCTATGTATATTGATGTGAATTGCGAGCTAATAAACGAGTATTACAATATAAACTGATAGTATTTCGGAGTACATAATGCTTAATTTCAAGGCAAAAATATTACTTCTAATAATGAACATATAATATTGAAAAATTATCTCCTGAAATTTGTCATAGACAATAAAGAATAGTTATTCACTCAACGTGTCCTGACGCCGACCGAGAAATTCACGTTCTGGAATTGCTCATAAGTAGTTTGTGATATTGCCGCTTGGTGGCAGTATTTTACCAAACAGAAAACTTGATATTCTATATTACCCGACTATTATATAATATTCTCTACAATTATAACTTCCAAAAACAAATTCCTGTCTAAAAAAATATTTTACTCCCAAGAAATTCCATTTTCAAAATTCTAGATGATAGTCAAATAAGCACCGTATAAAAATAGATGCTGATTTAATTATTTTGTTTCATTGAGCCTGGAGCTTTTCAACTAATATTAGAAATTGAGAATTTTCAGATCCCCATGACGAGGAGAATTTTGAGATTTTATCTTTAAGCCAGTTAAATGTATCCTATGTGGCATTAGTTTTTTTAATATTTTGTGAAGTAATGCAAAATGAGAGAGATAATTTTATCGGAAATTTAATTAAAAGGGGGGAATATTATGAGAACAGTTTTATAAAATAAATGTGTTGAATCAATTCTGCCCGTCAGACAAACTAGAACAAATGAATAAAATAAATGATTGCAAACACAATCTTCGGAATAATTTAGTTGTGCTGCATATTTAATTTTTATTCTTTGAATGAATCCAAAGAGTAATTAATATTTAAAAAGCACACCGCGTGTAGGTATTAGTATTAAGTTTAGCATTGAGTTAAAGTATCCATAATCTCACTAATAATTAATGCTGGTTAAAATTCGTTAAAAATGCCATTTGTCGTATTTCCATTGATCTTTTATATACTGTGAGTATGTTATACTCACAGAATTAAACTAGTCGTTGGGCGCCACCGTAATACTTACCCATCATGGATATGCATAATATAAAATATGAAAATAAAAACATGTGTAAACTACTTATAAAATTCATTGCAATTCGAATAAAATCGTGGCTTGATGACGTCATAAACTTTAAAGGCTCGATTGCTGAATTGCATTAACCCTTTAACGTTCATTGGTTTCCCCACGAAACCACAAAATTTTAATTATGAAACTCAACAATGACAGCAGAATTGTAATAGAAATGTTTTTCATTTATTATATATGTGACGTATCGCTTTCTTCTTATATAAAAATAAATTTGATAATAATTTCCGGTGTCAATCATTTATTTCAACATCTTAGCAATTGAAGTGCTTTATCCGTTAAAGGGTTAAAGAAACATCCTTGTAACTCCAAACGCAATAATTCTATTAACTAGCGGTTTATTGCATCTCATTAAGCGTCTCATTTCCAATTAATATATCTCTTTGAATTGAAATTTGGTTGAAATACAGAGTCATGAAAGATCGAAGAGTGTGGTAAATAGGATTACAAATATCTCGGCAACTAATTATTCGATCGACTTAATGCTTGATGCAAAATTTATGTTTTTTTATTGTCTTTTATATTTACTCCTTAAAATAAACAATTTCGAAAACTTTTATATACCTTTTATCAGAACGTATATTTTGAGAGTCCGAAAAAAATAGTTCCGGATAATCGAGGTTACTGAAATTCAATTAGCTTCTTCCCATTATTACATACTAAGTACATACCAAATTTCAAGTCTCTATCTCATTTTTTTTCGGGAGATAGAAGCGTTTACAGGCACACAGACACACAGACATACAGACACACAGACGGACGGCATTTTTTTTTTCTAAAAATATATTTTTCGGAATCTCCGTTGTCTGAAACGTGTAAATCCGTCAAAAAATTTTTTTCGATTTTCAAAACGATTACTAGACTTACCCTATACTACGTATGATGGGTAAGTAAAAAGAATCATTTTTAGACAACACATTGCGTTTCTAAAGTTTAAAATAATTATATTTGTATTAAACTGAAAAGATAAATATAGACCAAGTTGTGTGTCACACTAGTCCAAGGAAAGGAATCTTGTGACACAGTTTGAAATTTTACTTTTCCTTTACATTCATTATTTTTAGATTAGGTTGGACACTTCCTTAGGAATAGCATTAATTATATATATGCTCAGAACTTGATTACCGCTAAGACAAATATAGCATTAATTTTATATATGCTCAGAACTTGATTACCACCAAGTCGAATATAAGTATTTGGATTCTTTATGATAGAATTTCTGCATGGATAAGGCGAATTTAAGTCATTCGTAATTTAAGTAAATAAGGCGAGAATTTATATTTACATTTATTGCGGAAGTTTGCCCCGGACCGTATATATGTTTATCAGGCCGTATTCTACCTTTTGTTATCAGCGGTAGTACGATTTGCCGCTTACCATTTTGTAAATTTGAAATTATATGTGTTGCGCTTTATTTGATATTTAGAGTTTTCTAATTGTCTAATACATAGCTGCCAACGTTTACGCTTTTTTGCTACCACTAAAAATTAATAGAAATTTTTGCATTATTGAATCACATGATTTCGGCGATTTAATAAGTATAAGTTTACTGTTAAGTTTTAGTGGTAGGAAAAAAGCGTAAAAGTTGGCAGCTATGCTAATATAACGTAAATGCATGTACACTGGGCCATGCACTAGTATTGAGTCATTACTATTTAAGGATTAAAAATAAACCCCCAACGCAGTTCTGTACTAGAGCTGCAGAACATATTTGTATGAAAATCGTTTGCCACCACTATCCTCGAAAGGTAAGCTTTGATATATCTAATAGCAAGGTTTCCATCCTTAACCTAAGGTCAATTTTTCTGTGTAAAAATAGTGGTGCAGTTGGTGGCCCGCGGGCCACAGGTTGTGCAACCCTACGTGTAAACCGCATGCAAGAAATCCGAATGGATAAAACCCTTGACTGCTAACTGTCTATAAACATTTTGTAATCATTGTTTTTCACATGATGGAAGAGTTTATTATCTCGTCTTCAAACACGGATATTTTGGAAAATTCTTAGAGACCTTGTCAAGAGATTACTTTTATTTAAATATTTCCCCTTAATATTATGTTTTATATCTCATAAAATCGCCATTGCTGTATTATATTACACACTAAATATCTTCTTAGATAAGTCGAATAAAATGAGTATTCCATTAAGTCTGTTCTCAAATCCAAATGAGCTACCGAGCAAACACAGAGCAGAAAGATTTATAGAAGAACGATACCTATCGTGAAATACAAGAGGTGCTATTCCGATAGCAGTAAATAGTAACCAAACTTAATCATTATTTTCTTAAAATTACGTAAAACAAACAAAGAAATACTGAGGCAATCATTTTGATAGTTTTTCAAATTTTCGCCTATCTGTAACCAATGCATTTTCCATCCATAGCTGACAAATATTACGGGTTTTTGTTAACACGTATTTCCAACAAAAAAATGTACCTAAATTTATCGCAGAAATCCTAAGGTTAAATAACTCAAATATTATTATTGAAATATACTGATAACAAAAATTCTTAATTTTTCGCAGTTATGTATTCTTAATAATAGGCAATTAAACACCAATGAAATCATATTTCAAAACAGCCTTTACAAAATCAAAAAGATTAATTTCTTTAAGAAATATTTAAAACATTTTTAAGCAAAAATGCTTCTAAAAATTAAATTTCAGTAGTGACAACTATTCACTAAACATATAGTAATGAATAATGCTCGGTAATGCGTGAATAGGACATAGTACTTTTGAATTGTCGTTCTCGCTTAGACGTTAACATACTTGCCAACACTTAAGTTTCTTTGATACCACTAAAATTTCATAGAAATATTTAATTAATGATTATTTCCGATTGTAAAAAACGTTAAATTTATTATTAAGTTTTAGGGGAAAGAGTTGCGTAAAAGAAGGCTTTATCTCTATTAAAATATGTGTATTAACTTTTTGAGTCAAAAACTTAAGAAACTAACTGCAGTGTGAGAGTAAAAAATATTTATTTAAATTGTAAAAATGTATTATTTAAAGAACATATTTCATACATTTTTTTGAGGAGGTGGTATATAAAAACAGCATAATTGAAATGGTAATAATTTTAGTTACCATTAATTAAGAATCAGTATTTACCTAAAAATCATTCAGTGCAAAACAGCCATATTTACAACACTGATTTTTTTTTATAACAACATCTTAAATGATCTTATAATAATGTCGCACGTATGCGTTCCATTTACTAACAAACCATTTAAATGACACAAATCCATTTGGTTTACATTCTTTTAGAGAGTTTTTTAGTGAGAATGCGTAAAATATATTGTTACTGTTTATGTTTTTTTCATTTTTGCAAAACATATAAAAATAAACTCAAATAACAACTCAAAATTAGACAATTAAAATATGAAACCATTAAAATGGATCAGAATTTGTGTAATTACTAAATAGGTGTAAAAATAAAAAGGTTCTAAAACATTCAAACCATGTTAATATGTTAAAAACATTCATCGGAGTCCCGAGTGCTTTCGACTAGAACATGGCCATTATCAAATGGTGGAAAATTAGAAAAAATTCTGTAACTTCCGGAGGTTACAGAATTTTTTATCATTTTGCACCCTTTGATAATGGCCAGGTTCTGGTCGAAAGCGCTCGGGACTCCTATGAATGATTTTAACATCTTAACATGGTTTTATGTTTTACAACCTTTTTATTTTTACACCTATTTTAGTAATTACACAAATTGTGATCCATTTTAATGGTTTCATATTTTAATTGATACACAAAGGTGAATTTTGTTTAAATTTTAGAATATTTTTTCTATATATTTAACAAAATTAGACAGCTGCATTTTTTATTAATCAAAACATCCCATTATATTCGAACAGCGTCAGCTGTTAGACATTACTTATCTTTCTATTGCCACGGAATTGTGATAAACACTTTGTGCAATTTTTCGTACGAAATTTTGTACAAAATTAGCGAAATTTGTCGATAAAAAGTATTATCGCTTTAATCATTGCAAGGAATCTACCAATAAAATAAAACTATTACATAAAGCATAATATTGCAAGCGTTGGTACTCTAAGCTGATATAGCGCTTGAGCTAGCTATCAAAAATCTCCAGTGAGTACGTGGCTTTCTTCCTAACCACATTTGAAAAACTCTTTAGACAAGTTCGAGTTTAATTGAGTATAAAAATTATACATTCTGTTATACAGGTCACGGTTACTTTAGGGCAAACATACATCATTAATATAGTGAAGAGAATTTCTCAATTTTTGCCGCAGAATCTTTGCTATAAATACATACATCGGATATCAATTGAGGGGGTCGGAGCAAGTGAGCGCTAAGCCACATTTTTGAACTTCTGAGATATATCAATTTGAAAATACCCAAATATATAGATCGATTAGATAAAATACACAAATCAATATTTATATATAAAATGCCAATTTCTGAGTAACATTTGAAGTATTTTGAATAACAATATGGCTTAATTAATATAATTACTTTAATGATATACACATTCTTTGTGGTAAAGAAAAAATAATAGAAACGTATGGGACCAAAACGAAACCTGGGACATATGCTGCCCCCTAATGACATTAGAAAAAAAAGTGAAATATTATAATTTAGAATATTAAGCAACAAATTTTAGTGTCAGTTTTATTTCACCAAATATTTGACTTGGAACTCTGTTGCCCCGACCCCCTCAATTGTTATATGATAAATGCATAGTTAAAATATAGCAAATTGGATATTCCCAATCATATATATCAATTTTAGTTTAAGCTAATTTAATCCTTTCAAGGGCAATGTACGTAATAGGCAAATTCGTAATAGGCAAGGGCAAATTCGTAAAATGCTGAAATATTTGATTGAACCGAGAATTTAGAAACAAATTTATTTGAAAATAAGTGAAAGATTTTCTTTGCGTACTTATTAAAAAGAAAGATAAAGTTAACAAATTTTAAATAAAAAATATTGCTCAACCATCTATGTATTAACACATTGCCGCCACAGTGGTGTCGTACATAAAGTAACTTTATTTTAATCCTTAAATGCTACATTGGCACCAGAATTTTGGAATGAAAAATTCCCTTTTATCAAGTACATGAAGAAAATATTTTACTTATTTTCGAATAAAGTTGTTTCTAAATTCTGTGTCAGTCAATCATTTCAACATTTTACGAATAGAAGTATTTTTACGAGACATTCGGACGGCAAAGTGTTAAGACAATCCGATTGATCACCGTCGAATGAAGGTAAACAAAGTCAGTACAAACTTCGTCGGCACTTCAATAACATCTGCATTGGTACATTGTTACAATAAAAAGAAAATTTTGATGACAATGTAACATCTAATGATTAAAATGACGTGGTCAAAAATTAACCCATTCCTTTAAGTGATTAAATCGATTAAAATAAAACAAGAAATGGTGACATTTGAAGTGAAATTACTTGCACATCCTCCAAAATCAATATTTTAAATTAATATAGGAGTTTCTAGTATCTCGCAAACAATAACAAAGATTTCACGGATTATTTAGCAATGGATACACTTGTGAATATTTCTAAATAATCACAATTATAAAATACTCGCATAATTAATGCATTTATTCCATGGTATATGATTATTTTTTAAATGATATCGGAAAGATAATTGAACATTTTCCCACTTCCGTGACGATGAGCATTTGACGATTTTATCTTTAATCCAATTAAAAAAAATGTGTAACATACGCTTTTGAATGTTTTGTGGAGTAATGTAGACAATTAATGGAAAATTCTTCGAAAATTAAACTAAATCGTAGAAATATTATGATGGCACTTTTATCAAATGAATGTGTTTAATCAATAATGGCTGTCATACGAACAAGAACAAATGATTAAAGTAAACGATAACAAACCCGATTTGAAGATTAATTTAGTTAAACTACATATTTTACTCATTTTTTTTTTCTAGCTATTGCAAAAGTAATTACTATAAAAATATCTGCATTACTTGTTTAATTAAACTACTGACAATATCCGTTTTATAATTATGGTTTGTTCAAATATCTTTAAAAAACAGTTTTGTTATTATTTCATTAAAACTAAATGATAATAGTAATTTTTACATTTAATATTTGTAGAACGTTCTTGGTATTGTTTTTATTATTATTATTTTTTAAATAAAAATTCAAATTTATACGGAATTGAGTATCGTATATGTTAACGAAACACATTAATTATAAAAGATTTCCTAACACCGCTCGAGACTTTTCCTTATCATTCTTAATTCAACATTTTTAAATTGCAATATTTCTTGAGAAAAATCATTAAGCAAGCATAAAATACTTCTGATTACTCAGCAAAGTTTAAGCTTTTATCAAATAAAAATATTTTTCTATCAAATTATTGAGATAAAAAAAATTACACTATCATCTTATTATCATTATATTACACTATCATCATACATTAATCATTTATTATTTTTATACCATATAGTTATTTTCTTTTGGAAAAATTGGCAGTATATACTTAGAGATATTAGGAACTACATTAATTATTTGTTTGAAAAATAATAAAAAATCATTAATGATGGTTTTCTACTTTATTCATTATCGATAGTACTGTGTTAATCTCTGAATTTGAAATTATCTATGTTGATCTTCAGTTGATATCACTATGCAACAAAAAAATTACTTCTGAAACTGAAAGTGTGCAATTCTGTATGAAATTAATCCACTCAACACTAATATTGTCATGAAAAAACATCATTAGCTCTTGTTTTGGAAACACAGATGTGTAAAATTCGTTCAAATTATATACTATTGAAATTAGTATTCAAGAAACATACGAAATATAATCTAGAGATTTTTTAACAGATATAAATATGAAATATGCGGTTTCAAACGTATACTCAAGTCTGAAAAGTAGCTTTTGTGTTATGTTTAAAAACCTCGACCAATCTGATGTCACAATTTGGTGTAATTGAAAATTTTAAAGTTTGTCCAAATTTCAATATGGAGACGGTCCTCTATGATTATTTGTAACATATACTGACAGAAGACATAATACACAATTTCTATTTTCGTTTTTCACTGCCACAATTTTGCAATTACTCTCTTTTTTCACGACTGTACATGTACATATCTCAAAACTAAATTTAAGAGAAATGTAAATAAAAGTGTTACCCTGCATAATTTTTATTCTATCTTGATTACAGTAATTGCTTTTGAAAAAATGCATGTAAAGTTTTTTTTTTTTTTTTTTTTTTTTTTTTTTGTATTTTTTACAAAGAAGTCTAAGGTGACATGCGCAATATACGCTCCTTCAATGAATAAAAAAAATATTGATTTATTGCTAACACTTTCACTAAATACAAACATTTGCTTGATTATATAAATGACTCCTCGATTCTTAATCTAATACATTAATTTTCGTTTCTCTTGGAAACTCTTATCGTTCAAACATGCATGTACAAAAATATAAATGAGAGTGATCCAGAAGTACCTGGACTTTTGCAAACTTAATAATTGGTAGATTATATACAGCAAAAAGATGCTGTTTTCACAGAAGTGCATACAAACATGTGGGATTTTTTTTTATAATAATTACATTGCCGCTATTGTACAACTACGAAAATATCTATACCATGCGTTATATAAGCAGATGACTTCAAAGTTCATCATCCGGAACAGGGTTTTTTCTAAAATGTCACTGTAAAGAACGTCCATAAGTCTTACGAAGATTAAATAAAATGCAATTTAAAGAAACTTCCATACAATTTTATCTGTAACTTAAAAAGTTTTAGCGTTTAAAGTGGAAAATGTGACGACGACTTTTACGAAACTAAAGTCTATGATAAAAAGGCTGCTGTGCAGGGTGTGCATTGTCTGAAGACAGTACTTATGAGTGATGAGGACCACATTGAAAAGTTATAACATTTAGAAACTGACTATTCCACAGCAAAACTATTTCCTGTACAGCAGCGCTACCTGTTAGTAAAAAAGGCAACTATTATACCACTAAAAAAAATATTATTATAAAAAATCTCATAGGTTTGTAAGCATTTCTATAAAAAACAGCTTTTTCTATTGGATGTATCACATGTCACTACAGGTTTAAAAGCGATGCAGCAGTAAATTACACAAAAGTGATTTTAGCTTTTTTATGGTCATAATCATGTTCAGTTCATCAGATCCATTAAGCATCATGTATTTTTACATCGGAACCCTTAACTTCGCATCTTTTTGTTGCTCTGTGTTTTTAGAATGTTAGAATTTTTCTAATGAAGTGATTAGAAAATTTTTGTATATAATGTAATTATAATAAAATGCAAAGTTAAATTATTTACACATTCGGTGGCGTGGTGTCCTCAAATTATGTTTATCAAATCCTGAAAAGGATCGTTAACATAAATATTCAACATGCAGTTCAACATATACATGTAAATTAAAACTATTATAGCACTCAGAAAAATTAATATATTTATTAATATTTAATAACTGAGTCATGTAATAAAATATGTATATCACTTTTAATATTTAAAAATACAATCTTGTAATTCTGTCTTTTACAGAACATTAGTAATATTTTGTTTAAATATTTACAAAGACACGTACTTTGTATGCTAATCTCTAAATTGAAGACATTAATGTATATTCAAGTCGCATATTACAACGTAGAATTATTTATAGCCCTTGTGCAGCTTGTTGTTTCAAAATATTTAAATAAAAACTTTTGGGCATTTCGGTTACTAGTTATCCGCAGTTAAATTAGAAATGGTAATTACAGTGACCTCTCACTTATACGCGTTGTTCAGTAATTACGTTTTCGTACCACTATTTTAAAACAGTAAAATTCGGTTTAAAATTTTGCGGTTAAAAAATGAAAAAAAATCTATAAAAAGAAACTGGTATTAAAAAATAATTACAGTGTATCGCTTTAAAAGTGAGAGGTCACTGTATTATTTTGTATAATTTTTCTTCCAATGAATTTGAAAAAAAATTTTTATTTTTACATCTGTTCGAGCTAGGATAGGTAAATCGAGAAAGTGATATAATAGATAAGCTATTTTATATTTGAATAATACTAAAATTAAAACTATGTTTAGAACAGGGGTGATTGTGTTCCGGTATTTTGTACACCATTAAATTTATATAGCAATATTTTTCTTCCTTAATCGATGAATTCTGTGATGACATACTAAGAATATTGCTATATAAATTTAGTGGTACGAACAACGAAAGGAAAAGAATAAAACAGAGACACAAAAGAAAATAAAAAAAACAAGATACAATAGAACAGAAATCGGTACTGTAATTAAAAATTACTTTTATAATATGCCTATGTTAAATTAAAAAATATATATGATTAGTAATTTTATTAATTACTAAAACATTCCACATTTTCTTTGGTTAAATAAAAAAATAAATAAAGCATCGCAATTAAAGTAATTGGGAGTTTAAACTATTCATGTATTCCACTGCAAATGACGTTCATCCACAATGCTCAGAAGAAACATTAACTTTACTACACGCACTCTAACATATACAGGTATAAATAAGCTATCATAGCAGACAGTCAAATTCGTTCTTTATTAATATTTAATAAATGGCTAATTGTAAACAATAAATTATGCATTATCTATTTTAATATTTAAACATCTTTCTTTGCATGCCATGTTGTACATCCAACTATCTCCATTATATCATTAAGATATTTATAGTCATATTTTAATTAATTTCTTTCAAAAACAGAGATTCTTGTGTATTTTCTAATTAATGGGAACACGAATAAATATCATTATGTTAAAACAACAATGTAGCCAATTTCGTATTTGTAATTGTATTTTTGAAGTAAAAATAAATAAATAAATAAATAAAAAACAGAAATTGTCTGTTTTTACAATATGTTATTTTCTGAATTTTTATAACAGTGCTTTTTAAATGTTAAAAGAGATAATATCGAATAAAAAATGCGAATAACTAAGCTTTCCGGCAAAAATATACGATGTCTTTCGTGCCTGTGGGATATCTATAATTTTTAATAAAATGTGTTTTTAAAATTATGTTTAATTTAAATCAGATTGCATTTTTTAAACAGTTAAAACAGTTTCATATTTGTAATTGTATTTTTGAAGTAAAAAAATAAATAAAATAAACGAGAAGTTGTCTGTTTTTACAATAGATTATTTTCTGAATTTTTTTAACAGTACTTTTAAAAGTAATAGGTGATAATATCGAAAAAAAAAGCGAATAAGTAGGCTTCCCATGAAAAATATACCCTTTATTTCTTGCCATTGGGAAATCTATTATTTTTAATGAAAATATTTTAAAATTATGTTTACTTTAACTCAGACAGCATATTTCAAACCTTCATTAAACTAAATAAGGAAAAAAATGTCTTTAAAATATCTATAAATGTCTTATTAAATAATTTGCAACGGAATTTCGCAATTTTTTAAGATAAATTATTTTTAATACATTTTTTTGATTTTCTTTCATATAAAACAACTTCACAATTTTAATTAATTTGTAATTATACATTTTAAGACACTGTTATCAATATAAAATTTAGAAAAAAAATTAACACGTTCACTGCCGGGTTAAAATTGTTAATTATTATTCGAAAGTTCGAATCATACCAGAAAATACTAATACCAATATTTACTTTATTTAATTACAGACATTTCGTGATTACATAATATAAAAATTCTTCTTTCGAAATTGCCTATGCGAATTCGTAGTTTTAGATTGAAAAATCACGCGTATACGCGTGCTTGGCAGCGAATGGGTTAATCCCAAAATAAATTTTATTTATAAGAATATTCTGTGGTGACAACCTTGTTCCAACGTATCTGAACAATGGGACTATGAATAAAGCGGAGGATACATAAAGTGTAGTCTCTACCAGTTCCAAGTGAAGTAACTGGGGATGTAGTCACAAGATGACGGACAATGTTTCTTTACATCGTAGAAAAAGGACTTCATTACCGCCAAGCAAAATTTCCACCAGTAAAAATGTGCGCCTTATTTAAATGTCTTATTCATGCAAAATGTGTCCTCCCAATGTGCACGCCCTCCTCACGCTGTGATCCGCGTGAGTATTTTCCTTGCTAAAGCAAGGGGACAGTTCTTGAACACACTCCATATTCTCCAGATATTGTGGCTGCAGACTTTTTGTTTCCCACACAAGCGTCTAGTCCCTGCACTTTGGCTACGATTTAAATAAATGGATCGTGCTGCGTGCATGCGCATTGCTCTAGACAGTTTCAACGAGAACCATATTAATTTTATTCCATTCCGCGGCAGTTCATTTAAATTCGTAAAAGGATTTTGATTTAAAACATTTAGCGTAATATAACTAAATATTTTCTTTCACAATTTTCATTATTTTTAGTTTTTTTTTTTTTTTTTTTCTTACAGAAATTCAATTTCAGACTTTTACTAAAATACATTTTTTTCCCGCCGGATTTTTCAATTTTTAAGGATTTTTAACGATTTTATAGCGTTTTAAAGCGAATTTTTAACATCCAAAAAAGAATTTTTAACATTAAAAACAACATCACTGGACACACGAAACTCACTTTGCAGCAATCTCTAGAATTCACGGAATTCATTCAAGCCGCGGTCAATGACTTGTGTATGTATGCTTTGCGTACATTAACCGAAAAAGCATCACTGGACGCATGAAACTCGCTGTACAGCATTCTCTAGAATGTACGAAATTCATTTATAACCAAATTTCATATTTATTTCCATTTTGTTTCAAACTTTCCATCGCTTATATATTGAAAAATGGAAACTTTACATTTTTTTTTTTTCAAATTATTTTTATATCTCAAATAAATACTGAAAAATAAAACTTTCCGCAGCAGGGATTCGAACTCAAGACCATAGAACGGACGAGAAATGACATACCACAGAGCTATACGCACTCGCTTTGAAACGGCTTAGAACAAAATTTTAAAATATCAGACAAGCACGCATGCGCGCAGAGTGATCCGTTTTTTGAAATCGTAGCCAAAGTGCAGGGACTAGACGCTATAGTTTCCCACCTCAGAGGATTCCTGGAAGGCCTTTGCTTTGCAGGCGTTGCGGAGATCCGGAAACACGTGACAACGGTGCTTGGAGGTATTCCCAAAGAAGCGTTTGTTGACAATTAATGGTGATTACTTTGAATGCCTTTAACCCTTTCCGGCACAGTGGTCCCACTCCGGGCACTCCTAATTTTAATTCCAAACTTGCATTTGGCACCAAGAAAATTTTAATAAAATTTTGCTTCTAAAATGAAAGTTTAAAATAAGGAGTTCATTTTTTCTAAAAAAGTCGTTTGGAAATTCCGGTGTCAGTTAGTAATTTTGCATTTTACGAACAGAATTTGTCTGTGCCGGAAAGGGTTAAAGGTATTTTGTTGGTAACTATTGTTTCCTTTATTTTATGAGACCATTCCATTTTTTTACTTTATTATGTCATGATTAATTTGTTAAATTATTAAATGAAATAAAAATTTTAATAAGGTACACTTAAATATCCTTTATCTTCTTTAGAAAAAGTTCCTTTTTTTTAATCACTCTTGATATTCAATTATATTGAACCATTAAAGTTTAATTCCTGTAATTATAATTTTAAACAAGTTATTCTTAAACGATTATAAAACTAGGAAGAATAATTATTTCTAAATTCAATTTTAATTTAATCAATTAGTGATAATTAGTTTTTCTTCCCTATTATTTATTTTCAGCAGTTTCATAGAACTTGAGAACAAGAAAAAAACGCTAATTAATAAAGTTGATACAGATAAATGTGTATTTCGAAATTATTTAGGATAAAAAATAATAAATTTACTAAAAAAAAAATAATAATATGTGCACTTTTAGTTAAATTAATTTTAATAGCGAGATAAATCGATTGCCTAACACATTAAAATACAAATATTTTTAAAGTTTATATATTATATATTACATTAGTATACCAGATTATCAAGCATTAGCATTAATTGTTGAGAGCAATACTTGTATAGATATTTATGTTTTCATATTATTTTTATCTTTAAAAAAATATATCTTTGTTTCCAAAAATTCTTTTATATTGTCAGTAAAAGAAGAAAAATGAGCAATCATTAAAAACATCTTAGTTAATTTCTTTTAAAAAATATATAGACACAGTCTGGTGGTCTTAAAAATGTGTATCACACACCCATTATCTTGTAAAAATACTTTTACATATCTCATCCTGACATTCTCTAATTTACATTTGATATTTCCTGTAACTTTATTCTTCTGAAAAAAAAAAAACATAAACTTCATTCCAAATATATAGATAAGTCTACTAGGTTTTTCTTCAAATCGAAAGACGTTTTCACCTCCCTCCCGAGGTATCATCAGTTTGAATGATTTTGTTTTCACTTTCTTTAGTCTTGGCACGAGATCATAAAGCTCTACCCTACTTTCCCCCCGTTTCCCTCAATCTCTCTCTTCTAGCATTTTTCATCAACGGTTATCTACTATTATTGAATGAATCATATCATTAATTACATATATATTATCCTGCTTAGCTAATTTCTATTGTTTCTCTCATTAGTGTATTGTGGATGCTCTTATAATTTGCGATTTTTTCTATTGTAATTGAAGTTATTTGTTCTGATATTTGTTCTTGAAAGAGCTGTTGTTTGATTGTTATATTTCAAATCACGGATATGTTCTTTCACACTAGAACTAACATGAGCCGTCATTTTGACGACTATCAAATGAATATATTCCGAATCGAACCAGAAATTTCTTTTCAAAATAAATAAAATAGAAAACTCGCAAGTATTTGCTAAATGAATTAGTTACATAGTTTTAAATAAAAATTGTGGTGTGAAATAGTTTTATAAACTTGTTCTAGTGTTAAAATTTTCTTCGATCTTCCTTTTTGTCATACCTATAAAAGCTATTTTTTATTTTCCATATTTAAGCCTTTAATCTTATAAACTTCTGCTGTTTGTAATTCTTCATATTTTTCTACATCGTTCCGTATCATTTTAAATAAGGATGGGTTGGGGGTGACTGGCATATGTTTTCCTAGTTTAGCTATTTCACTTTTCATTTTCAGTGATAACTCACCTATAAATGGGAGAAGGTGTACTCTAGAGTTTCTTATGCCGTTTGGATTACGTTAACTCTCTCTGTGGCTCTTCTAATTATTTTAAGTAATGTTTTTCATCCTGTTTTTCTTGGCTTTCAAAATTGAGAAAATTTTAAAACTAGTAATAACAAAATTTCTCTATAAAAATCAAATCGTCAATAACAAACATTAGATGACTATCTGTTCGTTTTTGAGATATAGGTTTCGCAGAATTCTTAAAAAACAGAGAATAGAAGCGAGACCAGTTTGGCAATACGCATATTTACAGTATCTACTTTATTCAAATTCAACCCTGGAATATAACCATTAAGTCACCAATAAATGTTAAATGCACTCTCACTCTTTAATAACATATCATAAAGAAATGGGTTGTATTTTGAAATTGCATGTATGTTTTGAAAACGTTTTTCTAAAAACAAAATAGGGCCATTTCTGGCCGTTCTAGAGTCGGGGTTATCAGTTAACATTGTTTGCAGAATTTATAAAATAATTACTAAATTTGCGGAAAAAATTTAATTTTTTTCTCGAACTTACTTTTCTCTATTGATCTAAATGTCTACAGTTTACAATTTTATTCCTTTTACATTACAATATGTTTCACATTAACTTGGCATTACTAATAAATCTACACCAGCGGAGATCGCCGAGATACGTACGGTAAAAATTGGTTTGACCCAAAATGACCCACTAATAGCATTTTCTCGCGCATGCGACCTTGGAAAATGGTCTTCTCGTAACCGAAAACGGTAGGATACAAAATTTAGTCACAATCGTTTCAGCCTTTTTATAGTAAAATTACCTTGACTGGTAGTGACCGCAAAATGTTCCACTTATCCTATTTTCTCGATTATGGTGGTAAATTATGGGCCTCCTAAATTGAGTAGCTTACGTAGCCGAATTAAATAATAACTATCGTCATATAACCAAATGAGACACGGGTTAGTACCTCCATTCGGAACCGTTAGGGTGCTGATTTAGCAGGTAAAATGTGTGATCGTTGCTTCTGGACGTCAGTGAAAAATTAGAGTAATCCAATAAATAATACACATATTATTGAATTCCACTAATTAACGTACTCCAATTTAAAAAATATATAAGTTTCTTAGGCTGTGTACTTTTTATGCCGCCCTACGTCGTATGAAGCGTGACTAGACAAAGTATATGAATCTCCAACATACTTGTAAATTAAAAGCTAGTCCACCTGATAAATCAACTAAAAATGAATAAACAATTAAAAATGGAAAAAAAAAACATATACTCGATGAAATATGGGTGTTACTCCATATAAAATTAAAACAGAGAATTAAACATAACCGAAAATATTTATTTACAACTATTTACAAAACATATGAAAATAAGAGAAAACATCAATAACAAGAATTATGAATTTTAAGTGAAAAAGATTAAATCCATAAGAGTAAATCCTTAAAAGATTAATGAGTCCCTTATGGACCTAGCTGCAGCATCTTCGCGCTTTAGCATATTCAAACTTAAGAAGGTGCTGGATCAAATTTGTATTAATTTAATCCCTAAATTCGTGTTAAAATTATAAATATATATTAGAGGTTGGACAATTCCTCTACATTATATCTAATCACTCCTAGCATTTCTATATCTTTTATACAATAAACAGAAACAAAACACAGGGATTGGTGAATCGATACCTGTAACTTTAAATGTTCTTCTTGTCTACATGGCAATTCTTTCACAGCATATGGGATAAACTCAGATCCCCATTTGGTACACATCTTTAGGTTCGACGTTTATAAGTCCTCTATGCCGTATCATCTACCGGAACCGGACACACCATCTATCACCAGCCAGCTGCTATTTTTTTTTAAACATACACTTAAAAAACAGTAGATAGCTCTATTTTTTAGGTTTTTCATCTCTTTCGATCTGAAACTTAATAACTACATCTTCCACTTCTCTCGCCGGGGTCTCTCTTTCTTTTTTCTCTTCCAATCGCTCGAAATTCTGGGCTAACTTTCTCATCCTATCACTGACCATCTCCATTGGCCCTTCTCTTTTTGAACAGAAGTTTACGCCCCACATATTATTGGTCTGGCCGAACTGCACTCAGGTACCTCCTTCACGGGCCCTGGAGCCCTTTCTCACGGAAGCGCTGTCCTCTCTCGTAAATCTGCAGTCCATAATTACACCATCTGTATCCAGCAATCTATAAATTCTTAAAATTGTAAACTGTCCTTCGTAATAGGTTCGACTCGCAGACCAGTGACTCCGAAAGTAATGAAAACGACTATATGAGTGGTCTGCTTATATTTCCCCATACGAATGTAAAAAAAAACACCACTGTAAAATGTAGACGCACTGCTTCCCCATACAAAAATAACTATGTATACTAGAAAATAGGATCAACAATAAATCCATAGGAAATCACTCATGAAAAGGCATATTACAAAATAAGAACAATAATTTTTTTATAGAAAATAGTTCGATTATTAATGCCTTTTCATTATCCATTGTAATTAATTTTGTTATAAATTGGGGGCTGCTCGTATCTGACCACCATTGTGACCTAGCACAGTGGTCTTCTCGTACCCCAAAACGGTAGGATACAAAATTTTGTCAAAATTGTTAGAGCCGTTTTTCAGATAAAACTAACTTAACCCATAGTGATAAACTGACCCAGTAATCTAATTTTCTCAATCACGGGGATAAACATTGTTTTTAATTTACCATTAAAAACAATGTTTATCTTATTTAACATTTTTCCCAAATCAAGCATTTTTTTCTTTTTAAATTCCTCACTAACACAAAAATTTAGGAAGTTTCGTTTTTTTTTTTTTTTTTTTTTTTTTTTTTTGTGATCCATTAGCTTCTTTAAGAAAATAACAGGAATTACGAAAAGATAAATAGATATTAGAATTATATATTTATTAAGTTAATACTTATAACTTGTAAACTGTAAACGACAAGCCGAATCTACATTTAGTGTTACCAGGTGTTAAAAGTAAATTTTGACCTAGAAACATGAAACAAGGAAATAAAGTCTTCCCCCCAAAATGTTGATATTCCCCAAAAAAATTTCCTCACCAATATCTTGACCCCAAAATATTCCCCCGAAGATTCAAAATCCCCCAAAATGGGGACAAAATCTACAACCTGGCTAAACTGTCTAAAACTTAGAGGGGCCTTAACCCTTTCAAGGACAAAGTAATTCTGCTGCTAAAATGCTGAAATTATGAATGATACCAGAGTGTACGAATAAATATATTTTTAAACGATTAAAAGCTTTTCTAAACGTATGTTATGACGATAACATTTGATTAAAAAATTATGGGTGTCATTTAGCAATTTTGAATTAAAATTAAGTGTTCGCATCACGCAAACACCGTACTTGAGAGAAAAATGGAATTAAGGTGCAAACCACAATAGAGCTTAAGATAAAGTATCGCATGACAATTTCTATTTTAATTTTTCAAATAAATTTTCTGGTTGCTTTTTCCGATTTTCTTATATGTGACTGAACGGTAGTAAAGTATGGTTCTTTTACACCTTCGAAAAATAAAATTTTGCTATATTTCGAAAACTAATGATTGGAAAAAATAAATGTTCACATCTATACGATATTCATTCTGTTTATGAAAAATTAATGTAGATCTTAATTCATATTTTTTTTAAATATGGATGTATTGATAATTTTTAGTATTAAAATTATATTTTTGAGTAAAACAAATTCCTAGAATACTTTTGGGTCCGTCCATTACATATCACTAAAAACCAAAAAAAAAAAAAAAAATAGGATGATTTTTTGGGAAAATATACTTAAAAATTTGTCACGAAATTTATCATAAACATCCTCAAATTTTCATTTATTTTAACTCCATGAAGATTTAACAAAAACATATGAACTATTATACACTTTTCTGTGCTGATTCGGTACAAGAAACTCAAATAGTTTGTCAAAAGTGAATGTTAGCATTTATAAAATCAAAGTTGTGCATATTTTTAATATGTAAAGGGAACCTAGCTGTTTCAAAAATTGCTTTCATATTCTGAAAGAAGACCATATTCCAAGTCTAAAGACGCATTTGGTGTGTTTTTTTTTCCTAAAAAGGCAGCTATTAAATGCAGGTGTATCGATATTTTTTTCAATACTGAATGCACCACAATTTTATTAACCCCTTCTAGGGCGATGCCAAATTATATGTCCCACTTAATTATAATTCTTCAATAATGAAAGTCTTCATATTACCTAATTCTTATATGTCACGTAAAAATATAAATGAATATAAGAAAGATAAGTAAAGTTATTTAATATAAATAGCAATGAGTTAATAATGTATATATATATATATATATATATATATATATATATATATATATATATATATATAATATAAAGAAGTTTTAAAGAAGCAGACGTGTTTGTTCCCTTTGAAAGAAAAATTAAAATTTGGCTTATCAAATGTAATCTGAAGGTTTGATCCTTTTAAATCACAGTTACTAAATAATAAAAGGAGACACCACTTATACTTAAAGAAAAATTTAGTTTCTTTATTTTTAATTTCCAGCTGAATTTGCTTTGAATTCCAATTCAGAACATTTGAGAAAGAGCGATGCGATTAACATCGCTTGCAGTAACAATACTATTAATGGTAAATGTGGCAGAGAACAATTTGAATTTTATGTCGTTTGACTATTTTATGAAAAATATTATTATTTAAATGTTTTTACATTGTTTCCATGCATATAAGTTTATATGCAGATTCATGCGTTAATTTTACCTTGAAAATTTGGCCTTGAAAAAGACTTATCCAACAGTCGAAAGCGCCGGCTGCAAGTGGGACTCTGTACACACTGTTGCTGCTCTGAGAAAACTGCCTCTTAAACCAGGGTTCGTACGCTTTTACTAAACATTTTTATACAATCATTCTATTTAATATTTAAATAGCAGAAATTGTAGATGTTTCGTTTAATTGCAGGATTTGTAATAATTTTCTTCATTTAAATAAAGCGAACATTTATGTTAAAAATTTTAGTAAAAGCGTACGTACACTGAAAATAGGCGTTTTACGGTAAGGGCGGAGCTTACAGTTGACGTCATTGCAAACAAGAGCACCTGGCAAGAGAGAGTGAGATAAAAAGACACTACAGCAAACTTCCGCAATAGGATGAGCTGGCCAATGAGAAACAATGATTACTAGGAAGGTGTTTTCATCAAAATTTTAGATGAAAATAGGAGAAATAATAGCACTAGAAAAACAGAATACAACATACAAAATTACACAAAATAATTAAACGAGAGATTCAAGTATTAATACCCAATTTGGGTCTTTTTCGATTACAGATGTCGTGAATGTTGTAGGACAGGAGATAATTTAATGGGTTATGCCATTGCCACCGAGATAGCTCTACTCTAGGTGGCAATGGTCATGTAACTTTTAAATAAGCCGAAAAATCAACGAAAACAATCAAAGTTTGAAATAGTGTAGCTTGAAAAACTTTTTATCTATAAAGATGAAACTTTGACTATTGATTAAACATAATGGATTTTTGAATATACTACCATTAGAAAAGGACTAATCTTTTATAGAATTTGTGTATCGTTCAAATTAAAATAGGTCTTTTTTTTACCCTGTAAATCATTGCGCGCATGATATCATGACACGTATGTATGGATTGTTATGAAAATTGATACAGATAATAAGCACATATGTGTTTTTAAAATGATCTACTCGTAGGTCAAAATTATTTCATTAAACATGTAAAAAAAAAATATTTTTGTAAAATAAATTAAAATTTTACATTTTTGAAGGAATAAAAATAGTGATAACTAAAAATCTTAAAACTGCAAATACTTAAAAGTAGATCATTTTAATCGCAAGTATGTGCTTATTATCTAACTCAAATTTCATAACAATCCATACATACCTTATCGAAATAACGTGCGTGCAATATCTTACGGAGTAATAAAATGAGTTATTTTAAATTCAATTATGCACACATTCTGTAAAAGTCTAGGCAGTTTCTAATGGTAGTATATTCAAAAGCCCATTACGTTTAATCAATAGTCAAAGTTTCATTTTTATACATATTTTTTTATCTACACTAATTCAAAATTTGGACGCTTTTGCTGATTTTCGTCGTGTTTAACCCCTTCGCGACGAGCGTCCTTTACAGAATTTTTAATCTTTTGCCACCAGTTTTTCAAAACAGAAATTTTCGCCTAATTGAATCTCAGAAATGCTAAGATTTAATAAGGCAAATTTTACAATAAAAAATAACTGGTGGGAATAATCGAGGATTCTGAGCATCTTATGTGTCACGTATACGTGTCGCTCGTCCTCAAGGAGTTAAAACGTACAAGACACCTTAAATCACTGTTTTCAGAGTTTGCCATCAAGAAATGAAAGTTAACCAATTAACTCTTTCAGGGGCAAGTACTTGTGCTCCTGTAACATTGAATTACCACCGGAATTTAGGAAGGAATTTAGTTCAAACTAAGAAAAAGCAATTTTTCAACTTTTTCAACAAAATTAAAAAAGTAAAATTTAATAAAAAATTTCTGGTTTGAATCGGATTAAAATTAGGTGGTATATAATATATACCACCGCCCCTCAAAGGGTTTTAAGGACCGAATTATTTTTCTCAATAAAATACATATATTGCTTTTCATACCACTTCAATATAATAGTAACCTAAGAGTGACTTTATGATGGGGTTTCTCGCATCAAATAAATCGAATATTTCTCCTTAAAACAACCTGCGGTTACCTTAAAACAGGGGTGCCAAACTGTGGCCCAACGGATACCACTAGAATTTTATAGTATTTTTTGCCTAATCTATCCGTCGAATTTCTGCAATTTAAGAAGTCGACAATTTCTGTAAAAAATTAGTGGTATCAGGAGGGCCACTGTTTGACATCCCTGCCTTAAAACCTGGTGTAAGAAACATAATGTTGCATAATAAGACACATCATATATAGTTGAAGTTTTCGCATGAATGTGTAAATTAGTGTGGCTTTTGGCCGAAAACGCCCAAACACAACAGCTGTAGGTGTTAATGGGACATAAATAGGAGCTATAAAGTAGCAATTTATTTTTTGTAGATAAGTTACTATTCCGAGTCAGTAAGGAGAATAATTTATTTCTAACCGTTCGAAATTTGATACTAGTAGTTTGATGTGTTTTTTGTGAATGTTTTGTCTAATATAACACCAAGATATTTACAGTGGATTGACCATTGCAGATCATTATTATTAAATTAAATTTTATATTTATCTCTATTTTCAGTAGTAAGGTTCGAAAAGAGGGCCTATGTTTTATTTACATTCACTGCAATAGGTCAACATATGCTTTTAAAATTTTATTAAATAAATTTCCTGGTTCGAAATATGATTTTCTCCCGTTAAAAACCAGTACAAATGGAAAGTGTACTTAACCCGGTAGAACTCACGTCGGGAAGCGTATGGTTTTTTTTTACAATTGTCACCACTATTTTTCAAATGTAATCTTCAACTTACTTTATCACAGAATTTGTAACAATTGATTTCGACTAGATAAGATGACAATTATAATTTGAATTTATTGGAGATAAAGAAAAAAACATTCATACCCTGGGTATGCGGGACTTCTCCTGGATTACTAAAAAATTAATGAGCTCAATAAACTAACATAGTGAAAGAGATTTATAATTGTTTTAATCGGCATGTATTTTACTTCAGTATAATTGAGTTAAATGTTTTCTTGTTTTTTTTTATCAACCCTTTAACGGATAAAGAACTTCAACTGCTAAAATGTTGAAATAAATCATGGAAACCGGAAATTATAAATAAATTTATTTCTATATAAAAAAAAGCAATATTTCACAAACATAATAAATAAAAAACATTTCTATTAAAATTCTGCTGTCATTGTTGAATTTCGTAATTAAAATTTTGTGGTTTCATAGGGAAACCAATGTCCGTTAAAGGGTTAAAGGACTATTTGGGGAAGTTACTTTTTTTTTAAATTAAAATCGTTTGATTACCACCACTTTTTTAAGTAGAAATATTCACCTTATTTAATGGCTGATAAAATGATGAGAGAATAAAGCCGATTTCACTTAAAAAAAAAAAAAAAAAAAAAAAAAACTGGTGGAAATCAAAAAATCTGAATAATAAAAAAAAAGTATAATACACAGCCCGTGAATATCACAGGCACGAGAATTACGGAGTTATACACGAAAGAAGACTGATATAACGAAATGTTATATAACGGAAGAAGGAACTGTGATTATAAATTCATTTTAAGGGGATGGTGTACGTTCGAATTAAGATTTTTTTTCTTGTTTACTAACCCTTTCCGTGGCAAGCAATTGTGTTCTTGTTTCGTTGAATTCCCACCGGAATTTACAATAGAATTTAGTTCAAAATAAGGAAAAGCGATTTTTCAACTTTTTACCTTCAAAGTAAAAAAAGTAAAATTAAATTAAAAGTTTCTAGTTCCAATCGGATTGAAATTAGGTGGTATATAGTATATCCCACCGCCCCTCAAAGTGTTAAGTTTTATGAATTATTGCTGACATAAACAAATATTTTATACGTACACACAGCATGCTTTGAAATAAAATTTATAAATTTTCCGCACGAAGAAAAAATCATGAACCCATTTGTATCATTAGTGGATATAACGTCGCTACCATGTCAAACTATCGAATGTGAAAAAATGCATTTTCCATTATTTTTAAAAATGGGTCAATTGTCACCACTAAATTGTAATAGTATTTTTCACCAGGGTTTCCAGTTTGGCCGAAATTTTGAATCCATACGAGAAACTTCAAATAGAAATTTTTGCTTTATTTAAATAATAATAGGCATTACGTGATTACTTAACTTAAAGAAAAAAAAATCCGGTGTGAATTCGGCATTTCTGAATAATAAAGAAGGCCCTGTTATTCACAAAAAATTTCTAAGTATTTTTACTAGTCGCAGAATTCTAATAAAATTTAGTGGTGATAATCGGCTCAGTTTAAAAATAATGAAAAATGCATTTTTTCCATATTCGATAGTTTGACATGGTAGCGACGAATATGTGTCCATTTCAGGTCTTCCTTTTTTATTTAGAAAATTCAAAGTATTTTTGCTTTATGGAATCACGAAACGACTGTCATTAAATATGAAAAAAATTAATATTTGAAATTTCTGGTATGAATTATGAATTTCTGAATAAAAGAAAATTCCTGAAATGGACGTATATATGAGCTACTGATGCAAAAGAATTAAAGAAAATAATACATTGGAAATTCATATTTAAAAAAAATGGTTTATGCTATTCCTAAGGGATTGAAAACAAATGATTATTTTAATATAGACTCATCTTCTAAAATTGTACAATCTGTGCATTCGTTTTGATGTACAGTAATTATTGCAAAAATTACAGCTTTTTAATCTTTTTTTTACGCGTGTTTGACAGTTGTTTTTTTTTCTCAAATTTTTCCCTAATTTTTGAATTTGATTACTACAACTTTGTTAGTTTTTGTTTTTGCAAACAGGTATCCATTTCTTTTAAACATATAACAATTAAAGTTCTTCTAAGATAACATAGAGGAAGGGAAATTAGTTCACATGGCCATTTTAAACGCTGGTTTCAGGTAAGAAATTAAAACTGGCAAAAATAGTTTAAAAAATGATTAGATTGAAACTATACATGGACTGATTTAAGGTGAAATAAATAATTTAAAAAAGGATAAATATAATCAAACACTGATTTTTTTTCTTTACTAATTTTTTGGTGTTGCTATCCCATTTCAAAAGTCTACCATTACCTTAAAGTGTGCACATGTAAAATTATTATTTTTTTTACGTAATAGTTTTTAACAGAAACTAAAACTTGAGATTTTTTTTTTTAAATGTCATAATTAAAGTAATTGCAAAGCCAAAATATTCATATATTCAACTGCAAATAGCATTAATTTTCAGTGCTGAGAATAAACATTAACGTATCTTTTCTCACGCAATCTAAAATATGCATGTAAAGTTAAGCTATCATAACAGGCAGAAAGTTACTCTATATCATAAAATTCTACAAATTAATAATTGTAAACAGTAAATTATACATTGCACATTTTAATATTCAAACATGCACCATTCTAAGTCTTTCTTTTCGTATCATGTTGGATCTTTGAATATGTTCCATTACATCATAAATATATTTGTATCTCATGTTTTAATTATCTATATCATGAATGATGACTCTGGCGTATTCTCCGTCTTTTAAAAATACGGAGAAATATCATTACATTAAAATATTATTATTCAAAATGATTGCGTTGGTACTTGGGTTTTTGAAGTAAAGAAGAAAATTGAAAAGGTAAGATTACTATTTTTAATGTTATTTGTTTGTTTTTATTGTTCTATTTTTAATAGAACTTTAGCTAGAAATTATTTTCTATTTTACTAAGGAAAATCATTTCGCAAATGTGTGAGAAAGTAGCGAACGCGGATTTGAGAACCTGGACAGACAGCGTTGTTAAACAAGTTTCGCAAGCTTTTACAACATTTTTTTTTAATAGAACTTATCGCTTTATTTAAATGCAGAAAACACGGTCCATACAATTTTACCACAATTTCTTAATAGATTTTTTATATTTAATATTTAAATAGCAGAAAATGTAGACGTCGCCTTTAACTGCTGTATTTGTAATACTTTTATGCATTTTAATAAAGTGAAAAATTCTATCAAAAATGTGGTAAAAGCTTACGAACCCTGGAAAAGTATTACAAACCCTACAATTAAACGAGGCATCTACAATTTTTGCTATTTAAATAGTAAATAGAAAAATTCTATTGAAAAAATGTGGTAAAAGCGTACGAACATTGCTAAAAGTCTTATTAAACCTTTCAGGACAGACGTCATTTAAATCTTTAAAAAACGGTGGTTTTCTATTTATACCGTTTACTTTAAATTCTCAAATTCCAAAACCGCACAAGAATTCTTTAATAAAATTTTGACTTTATAAAAGCAAAGCTAATGCTTATTTTCAAATACGTTTATTCGTAGTTAAATTCTCGTTTTCGCTATATAAACAAATTCTGTCAATTTGCAATATCCAAATTTTTAATACATATTTTGTATTTTACGGATTTTTTTTTTTTAGCGAAAATAAACAAAATTTCCCAGAATATACCTATTTCACACAAACAACACCCGCACTATATTCGCTACCCAAGCATTATAGGCATACTTGAATCATATTATAATTTAATTTGCAAAGTATTATCGGAGAATTTGGATTACTAATCTCTTATAATAATTTCATGTCTAACATTTATTTAAAAATTCATTTGAAGAAATCTGTCATTTTGAAAAACGCGTATAACTTATTACCCTCGCAAACATCGTTCTCTTATTCATTGAACAGGAGATTTTTTTTTTCGTAAGAAATGTTTTTTCACCCAATGTTCAATGTTCAATATTCAACTTTACCTTCAATATTTGAACATAAACGTTTTTAGAATAAATTACATCAATTGTTTTGTCGCAAAACAATTCCTGAAAAAATAATTATGTTGCTACATATTATTTAGTTTTCAGTGGTTATTTGTTTATGGTCATTATTACTTGTTTCCTTTAATTTTAAATCTTACATGGGCAAAGTAATTACATTGCTAAAATGTAGAAATAATTGAAGGATACCATTATTTACGAACAAATCATTTGATAATAATTTTTTTTTCGTCGCGTACATTATAATATCAAAATTTTATTTAAAAATCCTGGGTGTCACAATGCAGGTTGGAATTAAAATTAAGTGTCATAAATAATACACAACTCTCCGTCAAAGGGCATCATTAATATCAAGATATATAACCTAAAGGTTTTGCGTCAATGTCTTAGTAACATTTGCGATATTCTAAGTAACAATATCGCATTACTTTAATGTTATTACTATTACATTTTTTGTAAATTATCTATCTTCATTAGGGGAATAAACATCTGTGGCAAAAACGAAACCTGTCACATATGCTTCCACCAAGTGACATTAGGAACAATAAATAACATAAACCCTACATAAACCCTTTCACTACGAGCATCAAGGATGCTTCTTTTAATTGTTGGGCACAAGTATTTTTCTTTTGTGATTTCTAATTAACTTATTTGCGGAAATATGTTAATTAAATAAGTCAAAAAACTCGCTTTTAAAATATTGTTGTTCTTTAGGAATTATAACCATCATATGAGGGAGCCGGGGCAATAGAGTGCAAAGCCACATTTTTGAACTTCTGATATATTTCAAATTGAAAATTTGATCAAATACTCAAATCAAGATATATAACCTAAAGGTTTTGCGTCAATGTCTTAGTAACATTTGCGATATTCTAAATAACAATATCGCATTACTTTAATGTTATTACTATTACATTTTTTGTAAATTATCTATCTTCATTGGGGGAATAAACATCTGTGGCAAAAACGAAACCTGTCACATATGCTTCCACCAAGTGACATTAGGAACAATAAATAACATAAACCCTACATAAACCCTTTCACTACGAGCATCAAAGATGCTCCTTTTAATTGTTGGGCACAAGTATTTTTCTTTTGTGATTTCTAATTAACTTATTTGCGGAAATATGTTAATTAAATAAGTCAAAAAACTCGCTTTTAAAATACTGTTGTTCTTTAGGAAGTATAACCATCATATGAGGGAGCCGGGGCAATAGAGTGCAAAGCCACATTTTTGAACTTCTGATATATTTCAAATTGAAAATTTGATCAAATACTCAAATCAAGATATATAACCTAAAGGTTTTGCGTCAATGTCTTAGTAACATTTGCGATATTCTAAATAACAATATCGCATTACTTTAATGTTATTACTATTACATTTTTTGTAAATTATCTATCTTCATTGGGGGAATAAACATCTGTGGCAAAAACGAAACCTGTCACATGTGCTTCCACCAAGTGACATTAGGAACAATAAATAACATAAACCCTACATAAACCCTTTCACTACGAGCATCAAGGATGCTTCTTTTAATTGTTGGGCACAAGTATTTTTCTTTTGTGATTTCTAATTAACTTATTTGCGGAAATATGTTAATTAAATAAGTCAAAAAACTCGCTTTTAAAATACTGTTGTTCTTTAGGAAGTATAACCATCATATGAGGGAGCCTGGGCAATAGAGTGCAAAGCCACATTTTTGAACTTCTGATATATTTCAAATTGAAAATTTGATCAAATACTCAAATCAAGATATATAACCTAAAGGTTTTGCGTCAATGTCTTAGTAACATTTGCGATATTCTAAATAACAATATCGCATTACTTTAATGTTATTACTATTACATTTTTTGTAAATTATCTATCTTCATTGGGGGAATATACATCTGTGGCAAAAACGATACCTGTCACATATGCTTCCACCAAGTGACATTAGGAACAATAAATAACATAAACCCTACATAAACCCTTTCACTACGAGCATCAAGGATGCTTCTTTTAATTGTTGGGCACAAGTATTTTTCTTTTGTGATTTCTAATTAACTTATTTGCGGAAATATGTTAATTAAATAAGTCAAAAAACTCGCTTTTAAAATATTGTTGTTCTTTAGGAATTATAACCATCATATGAGGGAGCCGGGGCAATAGAGTGCAAAGCCACATTTTTGAACTTCTGATATATTTCAAATTGAAAATTTGATCAAATACTCAAATCAAGATATATAACCTAAAGGTTTTGCGTCAATGTCTTAGTAACATTTGCGATATTCTAAATAACAATATCGCATTACTTTAACCCCTTAATCGTCGCGCCCTTTAAGTGTAGGCTACTGTTTTAAAATTCATATTGCTTGATTACCACCAGTTTTTTTAAGTAGAAATGTTCGTCTTGTTTAATAGACAGATAAAAAAAATGCGAGAATAAAGCCAGTAACACTATTTTATAAAACTGGTGGGAATCAAACAATCTGAATAAAACAGGCGTAACCTATGCTGCCCGTGAATGTCTCGGGCGCGACGATTAAGGGGTTAATGTTATTACTATTACATTTTTTGTAAATTATCTATCTTCATTGGGGGAATAAACATCTGTGGCAAAAACGAAACCTGTCACATATGCTTCCACCAAGTGACATTAGGAACAATAAATAACATAAACCCTACATAAACCCTTTCACTACGAGCATCAAGGATGCTTCTTTTAATTGTTGGGCACAAGTATTTTTCTTTTGTGATTTCTAATTAACTTATTTGTGGAAATATGTTAATTAAATAAGTCAAAAAACTCGCTTTTAAAATACTGTTGTTCTTTAGGAAGTATAACCATCATATGAGGGAGCCGGGGCAATAGAGTGCAAAGCCACATTTTTGAACTTCTGATATATTTCAAATTGAAAATTTGATCAAATACTCAAATCAAGATATATAACCTAAAGGTTTTGCGTCAATGTCTTAGTAACATTTGCGATATTCTAAATAACAATATCGCATTACTTTAATGTTATTACTATTACATTTTTTGTAAATTATCTATCTTCATTGGGGGAATAAACATCTGTGGCAAAACGAAACCTGTCACATATGCTTCCACCAAGTGACATTAGGAACAATAAATAACATAAACCCTCCATAAAACCCTTTCACTACGAGCATCAAGGATGCTTCTTTTAATTGTTGGGCACAAGTATTTTTCTTTTGTGATTTCTAATTAACTTATTTGCGGAAATATGTTAATTAAATAAGTCGAAAAACTCTATTTTAAAATATTGTTGTTCTTTAGGAATTATAACCATCATATGAGGGAGCCGGGGCAATAGAGTGCAAAGCCACATTTTTGAACTTCTGATATATTTCAAATTGAAAATTTGATCAAATACTCAAATCAAGATATATAACCTAAAGGTTTTGCGTCAATGTCTTAGTAACATTTGCGATATTCTAAATAACAATATCGCATTACTTTAATGTTATTACTATTACATTTTTTGCAAATCATCTATCTAGATTGGGGGAATAAACATCTGTGGCAAAAACGAAACCTGTCACAATATGCTTCCACCAAGTGACATTAGGCACAATTTATATGTTGGGTTTTATAATTCACAATATTAAGCAACATATTACAGTGTTAGATTTATTTCACCAAAAATTTTTCTTGGCACTTTCTTGTCCCGACCCCTTCATATATGGCATGTAGAATGGGGTTAAGATAACCTAGAATGCTGGAATTTCTATTTTGCATGTTCCTACAGCTTTACGTTTTACATCATGTGAAGAAAATTTTCTTACCCACAATTTTCTGGTGATACAGATAATCGATGTACAATATTTGCGAAGACAATATCTGATACAATGTATTTAAATAGTCCAAAAAAAGGAAATTTTCAGAGTTTGCGCAGTGTCTTGAATTTAAATAATTGTAATTTTTTAAAAGTTTTCTTCACCTTAATTTTCTGCGATTATATAAAGCAAAGACTCTTTTTAAAACATAGTGGAATTAAAATTCAAGGGACCATTCCTACGCTGAAAAATATCCACCCACTAAACACTTCAGCAGCCATTTATGTATCAGCATATAGGCGTATGATTCAGAGCGGTGTGATACAAAATGTGATGACATCACCGTAAAAACTAAACTTGAGTATAAAAACAAACCTTTTTTCTGTCGGCTTAATAAGTCAGCATTTAAAACCCTTTAGCGGGCGGTGTCCACAAAAAAAGGACACCTAATTTTAATTCCAAAACTGACAATCGGCACCAAGAATATTTAATTACATTTTTCCTGTTATAAAGTACGGGAAAATAAGCAAGTTTATTTTTTCTAATTAATTCTTTTGTAAATCCTGGTGTCAGTCCATAATTTCATCATTTTAAAAACAGACTTACTCCGCGCCGGAAACGGTTAAGATTCAAATGTATTCTGGAAATTCAATTCATTTATTAAAGAATTCATAGAAGTAAATAATGTAACAGATACCAGTTATATTTAGAAGAAACACATAAGTACAGTTTTAATTTCAGGTCTCAGAGCAGTCAATATTCGATTTTCAGCAATAAATGTTCAATTTTCATCCATTCATCATTTTTCTTTCTGTAGAGGACGATGTTATTTGGCATCGTACATACGATGTAATACATAATGCTTAAAAATCGGCAAATAATAATTTGGTTTTAAACCCATTGTAGCTTCATGTATTTATGTTAGTTACGTACTGCTTAGAATGATTATGTAACTCCATTCCTTGTGAATTAACAGTACGTCATTTTATAAAGCACGTGAAGAAAATATTTTGTTTATTTTCAGATAAATTTGTTCGCAAATTCTGGCCTCAGTCAACCATTTCAACATTTCAGAAATAGACGTACTTTTCCCCCGAACTGTTTAATGACAGCTGTTTTACCATTAATTCTGCGTAGTACTTTTTCTTTATGTTGGTGGATTATTTGCAAAAATTTAACGATTATGCAACGGAAAAATTGTAACTTAAATATTGTGGTATAAAAATATCAAATCCATATTAACCCTATACGCATACGTGCCACTATTCTTGAAAAAGTTAAATTCTCTATTTCGCTGTACAAACAAATTCTGTAAATTTACAATATCCCAATTGTTAATAAATATTCTGTATTTTACGGATTTGTTTAAAGAAAAAAAAATTCCGAGTATATAACGAAACGATCTTCCACAAACTACATCCGCACTCTATTTGTTACTCACGCATTATTGACATACTTCAATAATCTTATAATTTCATTTGAAAAGTATTATCGGAGAATTTGGAATACTAATCTCTTATAATAATTTCATGTATAATGTTTATTTAAAAATTCATTTGAAAGTAGCTGTCATTTAAAAAAAACGCATTTAACTTATTACCCTCGCAACCATCATTCTCTTATTCGTTGAACAAGAGAATAAAAGCTAATCTACTATTGAAAGAAATGTGGCCATCGCCCAATATTCAGTGTTCGATGTTCAAATCTAACTTCAACTATTTGAACATTAAAGGTTTTCTTAAAATATATATATATGAATTGTTTTGAAGTAAAAAAAAATCCTGAAGTAAATCCTGTTTTGAAGTAATAATGAAATTTTGTTTTTACAGGTTATTCGGTTTTTAGAAGTTATTTGTTTATGGTCATTATTATTTGCTTCTTTTAAACCTTTCAGGTAAAAAGTATTTATATTGCTAAAATATTGAAATTATTAAACGACACTCGAATTTAGAAACAAATCCATTTGAAAATAAATAAATTAGTTTCGTAACGAACATTATAACTGCAAAATTTTATTTAAAATTTCTGGGTTCCACTAGCACTTTGGAATTAAAATTAAGTGTTATAAATAACACACCACCGCCCTTCAAATGGGTAACCCTTTCACGACGAGCATAAAGTACGCTTCTTTTAACCCTTTGAGGGGCGGTGGTATATAATATATACCACTTAATTTTAATTACCAAACACCACATTGACACCAGAATTTTGTAATCAAATTTTACTTTTATAGTAAACGTCAAAAAACGCTTCTACTTATTTTGAAATAAATTTTGTTTTTAAATCCTGGTGTGAGTCACTGATTTCAACATTTTAGAAACATAAGTACCTTGCCCCTGAAAGGGTTAATCACTGGACAAGACTATTTTCCTGTTGTGATTTCGAACTAACTTATTCGTTGAAATGTGTTAATTAAATATGTAAAAAAACACTCTGTTTTAATAGATTATTCTTCAAATTTAGGGATTATACCCATCATTTATAGCATGTATACGTTCCCCTCGTTAGAATGTGTTAAGATGGCTTACAATGATGGGATTTCTATTTTGCATGAACCTGCAGCTTTACGTTTTACATCATGGGAAGAAAATTTTCTTAACCATAATTGTCAATTAATAAAAAACATAATGTCCAATATTCGCGAAGACAATGTCGAGCACAATGAACTTATTCAGTTAAACAGAAGGAAATTGTTTGTACAGCCCCTTGAATTTAAATAATCGTAATTTTTTTAAAGTATTCTTATGTTCTGTGATTATACAAAGCAAAGACTACTTTTAAAATATAGTGGAATTAAAATTCAAGGAACCATTGAAACGCTGAAAAATATCCCCCCACACAAAAAAAAAAAAAAAAAATAAATAAAATAAAATAAAAACACTTCAGCCGCTATTTTGATATTAGCGCATAGGCGTAGTATTCAGAGAAATGTGGTACAAATGTGATGACATCATCTTAAAAAATAAAATGTTGTATAGAAGAAAACCTTTTTCTGTCGTATTAAAAATTAAGAATTTAAATATCAAATGTACCTTGGACATTGAATTTATTTATTAAAAAAATCTTAGAGGAAAATAATTTAATAAATACCACTTATATTTAGAAGAATTATACATATATAAATTTGATTTTAGATCAACACGTGAATCTATCTAATTAGAAGATTGTTCTTCTAGATAGGACGATGTAATCTGACATCGCTATAGTAACTGTAATAAATAATAATTCTAATTCAGCACAAAATATCTGATTTTTTAACATATTGTGGTTTCACTTACTTAAATTAGTTGTATTATTAGACTAATTATTTAACTCTTTCCTTGTGCATTAACAGCCTACACTAGTTACACGGAAACACTTGCAAGCTAAAATGGTTTTAGGCATGAATGGACATGAATTTTTTTCAACAATTTCTGCGCATTTTAAAACAGCCCGCATAAAAAGATTCTTATATATACACTAGTTATGAGTAAAAACATATAAGGTGTTTCCTATACAATAAACACATATTAGTTCAGTCCGAAAATACAGATAAAATCTATAACATGTAAAAATATCATTAAAATAATTTTTCTAGATATATCTTCAATACAATTTAAAAATAAGAATTCTTCACTAGGGTTGCCAGTTTGGCGTGCTTTTTATTATTCAGCAATCTCGAACCCATACCAGAAATTTCAAATAAATATTTTTGCTTTATTTAATCACAGACATTTCGTGTTTACTTAATATATATATATATATATATATATATATATATAATCTCCAAATTTCCGGTACGAATTTGGCATCTCTGAATGAAAAAGGACACCAAACTGTTAGCCCTGTTCTTCACAGAAATTTTATTAGTATTTTTACTAGACAAAGAATTCTTATAAAAGTGAGTGGTGACAATCGGTTCATTTTTAAAAGTAATGAAAAAGGCATTTTTTCATATTCGATAGTTTGACATAATAGCGACGATATTATCATAAAATATTATTCTGCCGGTGAATTTCTGTGAAAGCAATAAAAGATCGAAATCTTCTTTGAGCATTATGAGCTGAGATAGGTTTACCAGACTCACGCTTTCATAAAGATATCACAATATATGGATTTAATATAAACTTTTTCTGCAAGTATAATTATAAATAGTCATTAAAAATCACTCTAATCATTTAAAAACGGCCTTTTTAGAAATGGAAATTATAGTGTCGTAGGATTATTGGGTTAATGAATATAGAAGATATTTAAATATCATAGATTTATTAAATATCAGTGGTTGTATCAAATAAATAAAAAATAACTTTTAAAACTCCGAGAATACTATTACAGTTTTCCTCAAAAACTAATAATAATTTAATGCCTATTTCTAAAATACCTAAATACGACTGGATCCGTGCTCAACTTTCGCACAGCAATATTTCACATTACTAGCTGATACTATTTGTTCAGATACGTTTTCACTTTCTTCTATCTATAATATAAGAAAGTAACGTAATAATTTTTTTTCGACTGATTTAAACGTTTTCGGGATCAGAGATTCACGAAAAACATGTTTTTACAAAATATCTGTCTGCCCGTGTGTCCGTGTGTATGTCCTCTTTGCATCATAGACACGTATAAGAAGTGTTGCTTCAAATTGAATCAAATTTTATTTATAGAGTTTTGGTTATAGCCAGCAGGTCCCACTTGAATTTGGGGATATTACGACGAAAAGGGGCGCCGACATAGCGATTTTTGTTCAATTTTCACTATTGTATCATTGAAAAGTGTATGAAGTTATGCAGATAATTAAACCAATTTTTTTGTATATGTTTTTGACTATGGCCTGTAGGTAAAAGCTGAATTTGGGGATAATGCGCATAGAGGGGACGCTGTGATAGACATTAAAAGATTCAAACAAAAAAAGATGTACAAAAAAATAGAAATCCTATTTTTTTCGTTAAATGTTCGGTCTTGATCCAAATATAACAGAGCGTTTTTTGTTTTGCCTCTATCTTAAAAAATGGCTGTGATATAGCAGTTTGAAATTTTAGGGTGGCTAACATTTTGAAATAATACAGCAGGATTCCTCCATAAACGGGTTTAATTTATGAGTTTTGGTAAACATGGATTCGGCAATTTTTGTTTCATTGTTGTAACAATAGTTTCGACTCTTACATGCTTAACTCTTCATGTCCCACAGCAGAGAAATGTTTACCTTCCTTAGAATCCCGGCCAAACGCCCGAGATTTCATTCCCCCAAGAAAGAGGTAGCGGCACGCTTTAGCTATTCAAATTAATGTGCTATGGTTCAACCCCTTTCCCGTAGTATCTGTCCAAAGAAGAAGCTATTGTATTACCCTTTGTTATCCAATTCCCCCTTATCCCCAATAACCATAAATCCCATAGCTTTTCTTTCCCGTTATCTTCTGCTAACCCCTGTTCCCATTGTGTTCCTATATACTGTTCGTTAACCCATTAAAGCCTATCGGTACCATATGGTACCGGGATAGCTGCCCTCCATTTTGTTGTTTTTATACCAGTATATTTTAAGAGATATATATTTTTTATCTGATGACAGAAACTCTGTAATAAAAGGAGACCAAAGTTGCTACTTTGAAAAATTGGTATGAAATGCAATTTTTGAATTTTAAAGACAAAAATAATTCCGGCTTAAATGGGTTAAGCGGAATAAGCGGTCACACCCATTCCCTGTTAGACGACTTGCACTTCACAAAGGAGAGGGGAGAAATAAACATGGTCGTCTGCCGGGCGTTATGGGATCCTAGCATCTCGGTTGGTTTCTGTCGGTTTGAGATCTTAAGGGTTAACACTATATATTTATATTCGCCAACGTCAAATTCTCGCCAAGCTTGGTGACATTTGGCGAAATATTGCCAAATTTGGGACAAAAATACGTCGCCATATATGAAGCCAGCGAGTATATCTGTCTAATTTGGCGATATCCCCATTCAAATTCAATATCGACGAGAACTGGGAATGACTGTTCTGGAATCGGGTTTCACACATTTTAACTTCGTGTTTTTCAGTAATATTAGCTAAAATCTTAAAACCAAGCAATATGACTATATTTTCATGCCGGTACAGTCCTGAAGGACTTTTCGTAGTTTAGTCGGCAGCTCGCATCCAGGTAAACCGACGATTCGGCACGCAGCTGACGTACAACAGAATGAAGAAAAATATTGATTTATTTTGGCGGTGTAATGTCGAATTTGGAAGCATTAACGTGTATGAGATAGAAGAAAATTTTGAGATTGGCATATCCGACTAGTTACATTTTACGTTAATGTTGCCAGTAACGACTCAGAGGTTCTGCTCCCAAATCTGGAATACAGGAAGTTCTGGAATCGAACCTAGGACGCGCTCGTCGGGAAATAAGTTCGTGATTTTACACAGTTTTCTTCTAACATTACTTAACTTGCATAAACAACTTGTTTGAACTAAATGCGAGTGTACTCGCTAAATGCCTGTTCAAAAGGATGTCGTATACCCCATTCATCGTTGTACGTTTTGTATTCTCATAAAAAGGGGTTGTTGAAATGAAAATAAAACAAAAGAGAAATATATACTCTCTTTCACGAGACAAATGCCTTGATAAAATAATATAAAACATACCCTTCATTTAAAAGTGGTGGGAAATCTAAAATTTAAATTTTAACGAAGAAAATAATTTGGGCGTTAATGGGTTAATATCCTTTAAATGTATAATTATTTGAACTTTTCACTAATGCACATCTAAATTACTTTTAATAAATAGAAAAGGACCTACTAATACAAATTTGCAATGCAGCATTTATACCGTAATAAAACTTTTTTCACACTTTCCAAAATTTTCCAATTTAACCACAGCAGTATTTTCAACAGCTTTTACAATTTATTCAGAGGTGCCAAATTCTCACTAATATTCCGTAATATGTGGGTTAATTTGACCCAGGTTTAACACTTTTCGCACCAGAAAGTTTTTAAAGAAATTAAATTAAATAAATTCCACGTGACATGAAATTAAATAAATAAAGATTCATCCAGTAACTTTTCTGGTATGAAGCGTTGATAAACTAGGTCAGATTGATCTACATATTACGGAATATTAGTGGAACTTGACATCTCTGATTTATTGAATAATTTTTTCAACACACGAGATAGAATAATAAAACTTGTACAAAATTAATTAAGTATGAAATATAATTACATAAACCTGTTCTAAAATAATAAAAAAAACTCAAAAGAATATTCGAAATACATTTAAATACTTTTTTTTTCAAAGTCAAATACAAAGTTTCCAAGAAATGTTAACTGCGAAAATAAATCACTTAATCTCTCCAAACATTCATTGTCATAAGGTTATCCAGAAAATTCTGCCCGTTATTAGTCATTAGTTATAGGAATTAATGTCTAATAATTAAGTGATAGAATTTTCCGGTACGAAATAATTTTCACAAACGGTACGATTTTTCCGGACAACCCAAGATAATTTACTCTTTCTCGACGGATTCCTAGCCTTGGAGCGGTTTCTTATTTGGCCACCACTATTTTTAAAATATTATTTTTGTGGCAGATTACTACAATAACGACAAGAAATAGGTCATCATGAAGTGAGTATGTATTAGAGATGGGCAACATCGTTCCCTTTAGGGAATCGTTCCAGCCGGAATCGTTCACCGAAAGGAAGGAGTTCTTTGGAGTCGTTTCTTTTGGAATCGTTCCGAAAACAGGAACTATTCCGAAATAAAAGGAACGATTCCGAAAAAAGGAACAATTCCGAAAAAAAAAGGTTTTCGAGAAAAAGAAACGCTTTCGAGATAAAAATAACCATTTCAAGATAAAAAGGATAATTTTGAGACAAACGGAACAAATCCGGAAGTATTAGAACGAACATGAAATCCATATTTTAATAATACTAATTTATTTTCTTACGTATTCGTCCATTTTCTTACGCATCCATCATCTTATTTTTAAATTTTTTGGACAGATGATTTCGTTTTCAAAAGTTCATTTCATTGATGAGTGCGTGCAATTATAATTAGCAATTATTTCTAATTACCATAATACAGGTATACTCTCTGACTTTATGGTTTATGGCATTAAACTCAATTCCTCTTGAAAATTTACCCCTGGATGACCTTTCATTGACCGCTATAGTTTATCAAAGAAATTTTATTGTAGCTGTTTGTTTTGCCCACCAGGGTGGCGACCCATTCGATTTTTAGTGTAATCGGGTTTCCTCTTGAAAATATATCGTTGAATGACCCTCCATTTATACTATTAATTATTTTATGCAGGAATCTTTATTCTAGTTCTGATGTTTGGCACCAGGGTCTACGCAATTTTAAGCCTTATAATTAAGATCCCTTTTCAAAATCCACCCAATATAACCAACCGTTCCTTTACAGGTCAGTCCTCGGAACCGGCCGTTTTCAGAGTCACTCCATTTCGATACGATTATTTGGAAATCGGTCATTTTCTCAGTCTGCCCATTTCTAATCAATACTCAGGACTATCTCCTTTTAGTAATAAGTTCATGCGTGAATAGAATATTTTATAAAATCAAATTGAACCTGTCGATTTGCGAAAACATAATTCATTAAACGAAGTATATTTGAGAGTCTTCATATATAACTATGTCCTTTCTCACTGAAATTAACATCAATAATATAAAACAACCAGGAATGGTAATTTGTTTCTAAAATTTTTCATTCATTGGTGAAAACATTTTTTTTTAATCGATTTTATTTTCTAATAATTTTTTTTAATAAGAATTACTGCTATATAATTCCAAAACTCTGTTAAACTTTCAATATATGGAAAACACTCACGATAAAGTCTGAAATACTGAATCAATTCGAACCTATTTGGGACAGTAAATTAATCTGCCAGTATCAAGTATGTAGCTATTATAGTTCGTTTACAGGAGCACACAAAAGCAAAAAACATTCAAAGATTGTCATCGCGATAGCATCCGAAATATACTGAGCATATTTAAACCGATTTAGGACAGTAATATTGTTCTTGCAAGTATCTTGGAAGAATTTGTTAATCAAGTACTGTTTTGTTGCCCCTACGTGATCACCTAATAATAAAAACCAGCCCTGTTGAAAGCAAACAGAATAAAATGAACGAATACGTTTTTATTTTAGGTTGCCTGATTACAAGTCTTTTTTGTTCAAATTTCGTTATATGTTTTTTGTACCGAAAGAAGAATCAAATCCTATTTTGGCGCCCCCTTCTACATTGGAGCCAGGGGCATATGCCCCCTTTGCTCCTCCATAGATTCGGCACTGCAAATATCTGTTATCCACCACCACAGTAACAGCCATTAATCCGGGAGCTGATTTCGGGAGTTGCGAGTGTCAATCCCGATCGTGGAATCGCGATTGTCACCAGAAATTATTATGGAAAACGATTTTGGTCTTGCTTTTATTGTACGTTGTATTAAAACAAAGTCAAATATATTTAACTTCTTATTATTTAGCAAGAAATGGAAATAAAATGACAAAAAGAAAAAACTATACAAAATCACAACTTGGATTCTGTAGCAATCAATAATTGAAAAAGTAATTAGCGTAATAGTGCTGCTCCATTTTTTTTTTTTTGGCGAAATATAAAAATGTCTATTAACCTGTATACACCCACAAAATTATACATTTATATTGGCACTAGAATCAGTTAAAAAGAGAGAAAAAAAGAAAAGAAAAGAATGAAAAACATAAATGTCTTTACTGTAAATTATGTTTTTTTTACTATATATGTTTACTATATACATATACTATGAAACTAATTTAATGTAATCTTAACATAAATCTATTAAACAGAAAAAGCATAAAATACGCAGCTTTACATATATGTCACAATGTTGGAAAATGTCTGATAATCTATATGTAGCACGTAATTTTTCTTTCCCGTTTTCATACTCAAAACGGTCATAAGGGTAGCGAACAGCGGTTAAATTGTTTGAATCCCACCCACTACTGCTACTGTTATATTATTATTAATATTATACTTTTTTTATAGGAATTTTAAGAAAAATTGAAAATGTTTTGCAAAAATTCCTTGTTCAAATAGGTTTTCCTTTATGTATCCACTGTAAGTTGATTAAAACTATCTACGGGAATTCCGAGAACTTTTGAATCATCTTTATCAGGAGAGAAAAATAAGACCCCAAACTGAGGAAACAAAGTTTACTCGAGCGCTTGTAAATGCTCTTATTAGGTAGATTTCATAAGAAATACTACCTATTACACTATCCCCTAAGTTGGATTTTTTGAAAAAAAATTGAAGATCTACGCCGATCCTGACTCCCAGAATCCAAAACCACCCCTAGTTCAAAACTGTATCTATCTATCTATCTATGTCACTTTTTTATTTTTCATTATATCATATAACTTAAATTCAGTTATATTATATAACTTCAATAATTCTGCTCAAATCTCTTCCAAACTGATACATAAAATCAAGGGGCATAAAATCTCGGTCAAGTTCGTTAATGGGCAAAATCAAACCAAGGGGGGGGGGGGAGGCTTTTCTGTGAAAACAGAAAAAAACCCATAACTTCTTAATTATGATACGTATCGAATCCATTTAAAGTTATTATTAATTCTAGGTAAAGGGCCGAAAATTTATGTATGACAGATTTTTGATATCATTAAAAATGACCCCAAAGGGGGGAAAAGGGGGGGGGGTCAGAAGAGAAAAATTCACAACTTCGTCCATTCACAAGATATCAAATCCGCTTTAATTTATTTCAAATCCTTTTAATATTATCTGAAACTTTTATATTGACAAGTTTTTTATATCACCAACCCTTATAGCAAAAAAAAAAAAAAAAAATAAATAAATAAATAAATAAATAAATAAAAAATATTTTTTTATCCTTGCTGGTTTCGCTTGTAGACAAGATAAATTTCAAAGTGGGCGGTCCCAACTGCAGCATCCTGGCAAAAAGATCATTTCTTCTTCGAAATCTACCTGTGTCTGCTGGCCGAGCCGTCAGGGATTTTTTTATTTTTCTTTTGACAGAGAGGATCATCAAATTAAAATTATGCTTGATGAAAACATATGAAACAGTGAAATATACACGAAAGTGCGTAACCATGCAATTATTAAAATTGATCGAAAATCAGTTCTTTCAGATGAAAAAACAGTTATTATTAACTGATTAAAATGCAATTGTTCAGGGCATAGCGATGTATTTCTTATATTATTCAAAACTGTTTCATCAGATTTTTAAAAAATATATATTTCCCACTATTATTTAAACATTTACATAAATTTTTTCTCTTAATTTTTTTCTTTCTGATCAATTTAGCACAAAAAGTTTAATTAGCAATGTAATTAAGTCGCAGGTGATAAATACATAGTTAAATAATAGACAATATTTTAACTGAAGTACAATAATATACTTCTATTTATCTTAAGATAAATTTAAGACAAAGTAATACACAGTTGTAGTTTACTAATCAATCGTCCCCCCCGCACTTCTCTCTCTCTCTCTCTCTCTTTTATTTTTTTTAATCACGTACACGCAGGGCCTGATTAACGACGGGGCACACTTCCACCAATAAAATTTTATAGAAATTTTCGTCTTATTAAAACTCCCTATTCATGCAAAAGTACTGCCATGAATAAGAAAAAAAATTCTGTTATTTTTTACTGGTGGGAGTGTGCCCCGTTTGTAACCAGGCCCTGCGTACACATTCGAAGGATTTTTTGGCCAGAAACTCAGCTTTAATAGAATCAAAATCTGCTATTTAAAAATAAAATAGCGTATTTTAATTTATTAAAACTGGCCAGTCTACAAAAACAAGGTCCGATTCCGAGGACTCGATCTTTTCGGAGTCTGTACATTCAGGACCGATTCCGAGAAATTGATCCTTTTTGGAATCGGAATATTTTGAACTGATTCCTAGGAATCGTTCCTTTTCGGAATCGATTCCGAGGATTCGGTCCTTTTCGGAGTCGATTCCGAGGATTCGGTCCTTTTCGGAGTCGGTATATTTTGAACCGATTCCTAGGAATCGTTCCTTTTCGGAATCGCTACATTTTGGACTAATTCCGCGGAATCGGTCCTTTTCGGAGTCGATTTCGAGGACTCGGTCCTTTTCGGAATCGGTCCTTTTTGGATTCGATATGTTTTTGATCGAATCCGAGGAATCGTTCCAAAAGGGACCGAATCCTTTTTAATGACTGGAATCGTTCCTTCAATTTCACTGCAGGAGTCGTTCCTTTGGAATCGTTCCTTGACAAATGACACATCTCTAATTTGTATGACATTTGCAATAGAAATCTGAAATGAAAATTTTCGTAAATTAATAGTGGTGGACAAAATTTTGGTTTGTCCTCATTTAAAAGGGACCACTGTTGCCAGTGGGCTACTTTAACCCTTAATTGCATAGTGATGTAAATTTCCATCACTGTTTATTTAACTTTTAATAAATAAATCAACTTCTTCGACACCACTATATTTATATAGAAATATTAATCCAGTAAATTTACGTGAACTATGTTGCTGAACAATAACATCACAACGACACACATTCAGACACACACTTACAACCTTCGGAGGTAGACATCAGAGAGTGAAGACGTAGGGGGAAGCGCAGGCTGACAGTTGCTTAAAGGAAGAGATAACTAAAGTTTGTCAATTTGCTACGACTATGTTGAGAGAGCCAGATGTTTTTCTGCCTATGACCACAGGCTATTGTAAATTTCTAAATTTTGACAACCGTGACGAGTTGTCGGCTAAACTCAATAAGCTTAAGAGTATTACTCCAAAAGCTTCTCTCCCTTTTTCTTCTCAAAAAAAACATTCCGCAAAAAGAAAATATCCGAAATGGAAAATTCCATTCCGCTTAAAAATAAATACTCCGAATTACCCTCGGAAGCGAATATTGATAGCTCACAAAATTTTGAAACCCAAATTGATAGCCAAAATTCCGAGATGGAAGGTGACGATACTGAGTCTCCTAAGGAAATCGTCTATCCACTATACATTGAATTTTCTGACAATGATTGGCATATAATCACTCAGGAACTAAAAAATCTTGACGCTGACAACGCTCCTAAAGGGAGTCTGAACAATGATCTTCTAAAAGTCCAACCTAAATCTGAAAACCAGTTTAGAGAAATCCAGCGGTACCTTTCTGGTAAAAACCTAAAATATACAACTATTTCACCTAAGGATTTGCGACCCAAAAAAAATTGTGTTCGCGGCATCCCCCCCAATACTGACCCCCAACATATCATCAAAGACCTGAAAAACCACGGCTTCCAAGCTACTCGTGCCGCTATGATGAAAAGCAGAAAAACGGGCTTAGCAATGCCCCTCTATGTGGTCAACATTCTCCCCGCAAAGACTTCGAATTGATTTTTCAAATCAAGGAATTATGTGACATTAGCGTCACTATTGAACAATTTCGCAACTCCAACAACATTAAACAGTGTTACCGTTGCCAACGTTACGGTCACGCATCCGAAACGTGTAATTTCGCCCCTAAATGCGTTAAATGTTCTTACCTGCATCTCTCTACTGAGTGCCCTCACCAGGGCAAAATTACTCCTAAATGCGCTAACTGCAACGGTATGCACCCTGTCTCGTACAGGGGCTGCCCAAAAAATCCCCAAAACATCAAAAATAAAGCTAAAATTCCTACTTATAGAAATAAAACTCCCAATGAAAACTACGACTTTGCTGAAATTCTTAAAAGTTTCAATTATACCGCTACTGCTAAAGATAGCAATTCCCAAAATGTCATTGATGACGCTATACATGAACCTTCCGGCTCCACTAACCCTGAGGGTATTTCTCAATTTTCCCCTCTCCCTAACCCGAACCCCCTAAACGAAATATTCCAAACCTTCAACGACTTGAAAGAAGTTCTCAAGCTATCCAAACATCTCAAAAGTATCCAAAATATCAAAAAATGCATAAATCCATTTGAAAAGATGTTTGTTATCATCAACGAGCTAGAAATATTCGCTAACGAGTTTAATCTCTCTGACTAGTCGGTGCCCTCTGGGCTGTTATACTTGAAAATTCAAAATTTTTTCTATCTTTTTTTGAAAAAAAAATTAGATAATTTTTAAATATATTATATTTTGTGTGGTCACTGAAAAGTGTCTTTTTTTTGTTGTTGTCGTTTTGCCTCCTTTTCCAGACTGGCATTTTGTGCTGTTTTTCGAACTTGTCCGAAACCTATTTTATTAAACTTTTTTATCAGTAGTAAACCTACTGTTGCTATACCTTTCACCCTTAATTTTGACTTTTTTCTTAATCATCTTTCCTATTTTCTCTCTTAAAATTTTTTATCCCCATTTTTTGCTCTTGTAGTTATTAAACATTTCCCATTGGCTCACTTTACAAGACAGTCTATTCTCATTCGTATGGGCGTTAAGTTGATCACAACTAGGAAGCCCATTAAATAACATAACCTGTTCGGCACCTATTGCTGAACAAAGTTAAAAATCTATCTTAAAATTTCTGGTGTCTAATATTTAATATATGTATAAAAAACACAATTGTAAAAGAAAAACTCATGCAAAGAAGGGTTAAAAAATCAGTTTTCTTGACTGCTACCAGTTTTGTAAGAAATTCGTCCTATTTAATGGCAGATTATGTCGAATATAAGGCGAATTATACAATATGAAAAAAGTGGTGCAATCAAGCAATCTGAATTTTAAAAAAATAGCTCTCTGACAACGGTTCGTGGCCTTAGATTCTTAGACTTTTAACAAAATATTTAAGATTCCGATATCATTTTGAGACAATGAGTGCTTGTTGAGTTTATTATTCAGGGAATTTAAAAATATTCATATGGGATTCTTTTTTTTAAATATGTTTCGTAGAAAATAATGATTGTACTTCACATATAATAGCAAATTGAATTCGTTAATGATAATAATTGATGATTTATCAAATTCGTATGTTAAATAAATATAGACCAACCGTTCCCAACCTTGTTTCTTTCACGTATCCCTTGCTTAGATTTTTAATTTATGCGTACCCCTTTTGAGATAAACCTGTCCCAAATATTTTTGTTTTCGGTCATTGGTAATGTTCTTATGCTAGTTACCAATGTTAGAGGCAGTTCTCTTCAGAATTCTGATTTTCAACCGCTAATCCCTTTAGAACCTGAACACAATATCAACATAAACTCACTCAGAACACTAAATATTAGCTAAAGTTTTAAATTAAGCACTCACAAAGAACAGGTAAAGCTACACTCATTAATACACTTTAACCCTTTCAGGGGCAAAGTACTTTCAGTACTAAAATGTTGAAATAAATGACTGACACCGGAATTAACGTAGAAATTTATCTGTAAATAAGAAAAAAAAAGGCAAAAATATCATTTTCATATTAAATGGAAAATACTTTAGCAAATTTCTGGTGAATCAAAATTAAAATGGTCTGGGAATTAAAATTAAGTACTTTCATAAACATACCACTGTCCCTGAAAGGGTTAAGACATTAAAGCTAAGTTTGACCAGTTGAACACTAAAATGAAAACATGTTTTCAAATGGTTTTTAAATGAAATCGTAGAATTGAGAAATCCCGATACGATTCAGGTTTTATCTAGATATTTCTAAAATTATTAAAAATAAAAGCATAATAAAAGAAAAGGATTGAAACATGCAAAATCGCAAGATGTTATTAAGAATGGGCGGTGGTGAGGACAACAAATGACCAACCATTTACTAAGTTTAGGTATTTTCCTCTATTTTATGAAAATAGCCTATTTTGAATGAACACAAATGTCTCTTTGTAAATTAAAAGTTTAAAGTTTTATTTTTTGAATTATCCGCCATTACCATTGTAATTTTCACGTACCCCCAACTATTCTACCACGTACCCCCAGGAGTTATACGTACCTCAAGTCGGGAACCGCTGGTATAGACCATTGTAGACTAAAGTTGCAGATGATTTGATATAAATATGTGAGATATTTTCGAAAATGTTTTCAGAATTCGAGAAACAGTTGATATTAGATGATTACGAATTTTGTTTGTAAACCCAAGTTGACTGTTATTTGTAGCATAAATCGATTGACATGATAAGATTGGCTAAATAAGACTGTATCTTTACGAATTTAAACTTTATTCAACAACTAACAAGTATTTACACCCCCAACATCCGTTCATTCGAGTTCTGTTAAGCGGCCAGTGGGCAACTTTTTTTAAAGTTTTATTTTTATTTAAATATCTCGATTGCAACCACTTTAAAAAAAATGGTATAATTCCCCTAATTTTCGCAATGTTTAATGTGTCACTAAAGAAGGCGTATATTTCTATTTAAAAAAAGTGGTGGCAATCAGGCTATCTGATTTTTTTAATGTAGCCCGTAGCCCACGGACAACACTGGAGATAAAATTTCTGGGTCGAAAAACGACTCTTTGATTTGCGGATTATACGCCGGAAATTACCGTAATTTCCGGCGTATAAGCCGCAGCTCAAAGAGTCGTTTTTCGACCCAGAAATATTATTTTATAAAATGTAACTTAGAAGATCGCTGTAAATATTTAACTACAATTATTGAATAAATTTTCTGGGTCGAAAAACGACTCTTTGAGCTGCGGATTATACGCCGGAAATTAACGGTACGCCACAATATGAAGTAGCTCGTTTTCACTTACTGCCAAGAGTAAAATGTGTAGAATAATTTGAACATTTTTACGTTAATTAGCGTCTAAAATTAAATTAATATTTAAATTACTATCTTTTAAATAATGATCGTTTGGACTATTCAAATGAAATCATTATTATTATTATTTTTTTTAAATTTGCAATCAAAATGTATGTTTAAAAAAAAAAAAAACTTGCCAAAAGTTTAACTTTCTTTATTTATTAATATCATTGAAACCTTAATAATTGATTTTTTCATTAATAAATATTTCACGTATTAAAAAAAAATCCACTTACTTGAATTAGCAGTATATCTATATTTTCTAAACAGAGATTAACGTTTATTTTACACTTTTTTAATAATAAAGTGGAATAATAAAGCTTCACCCATCTAATTAAAAATATCAACTTCAATTGTCTGCACCTGCTTAAAAATCAATAACTCAAAAGAATATTGGAAGGTCATCTAAATATTTTTCCTTTCAAAGATAAATAAAAAGTTTCTGCGAAATGTGAACTGTGCGATAAATTGTTCAAACTCTCCAAACATTTATTGTCGCAAACTAATTTGCATTTTCCCGAAGGACTCTCAGACTTTTAACAAAATATGAGAAAAATAATTTAGATTCCGATATCTCGCCGTCGCAATGAGTGGTTGAGAAATTCATATTCAAGACGGTTAAAATCCTTAATATGTTTTTTTTTTCAATATGTTTTGAAAGTAATTAAGAAGGACTTCAAACATCATGAAAAATTGTATCATATCTGGTAGTTAATCATTTATGTCGAATAAATATTGATTGTTACCCTACATTGAAAACAAATATAGAATATTTGATATCCGATAATGAGTATCACTTAATAATAACAATGACTATTAACCCCTTAATCGTCGCGCCCTTTAAGTGTAGGCTACTTTTTAAAAATTCAGATTGCTTGATTACCACCAGTTTTTTTAAGTAGAAATGTTCGTCTTATTTAATAAACAGATAAAATAATGCAAGAATAAAGCCAATAACACTATTTTAAAAAAACTGGTGGGAATCAAACAATCTGAATAAAACAGGCGTAACCTACGCTGCCCGTGAATGTCTCGGGCACGACGATTAAGGGGTTAATAATAATGACTTATTCCTATATTTTAGAATTATTTTTTTTAATTAAATACTATAATAATTCGAGTTTATTTCCTTAGCTTTATTTGTACAAGATGTTCTTATATACAAAATATATCAGATAAAATACTAATTGAATAGTTTATTAAGTTCAGCAGCTACGTAATTGTTCAATATAAGCTGCATTTCACAAGGTATTATTGTCGAAGTACGCACAATGGTAATGATTGGTCCAAAAATATGGAAAATTACAGGTCAATGCAGTAAAACATTTTAACGATTTTTTTAATTTAAAAACTATGATAAGAGAAAATTATATTTAAGTATATTGCAAATTGAGACATTTGTTAATTTAAACCCAAGCGCCTCCTAACGAGAAGTTCACATTACGCGATTCTGCTATACATTTTGAAGGCGTCCAACTGTGTCTTAGACTCATAGCGAACTAGATCACCAAAAAACTTGTGACAACGAACACTGGCAAACGTAAATAAAATTTTTCAATTCAACATTACTGTAAATTTTGTCTGGTGTCAGTTTATTAGTATAAAAATTTATACAAAATATAGCAGACATTAAAATATTCCCATTTATTTCCTTATCGTATATATACCAAAAGTCGAAGTATGCACAATAGTAATGTGTGGCCCCAAAATTTGGAAAAGTTCAGGTCAATGTAATAAAACATTTTATGAACAGGCTAAAACTAAACTAACTGCTGCTATCTTTTAAATTTTATAACTTAGGCACAGGGATACTTTCCGTGTCTCGCTGTTTATATTCTAAAAAAAATTTCTTTACAAAATTTTGTCAGCTTCTAATTCTTATTAGTTTGCGTTTGTTGTGAAGGGGGAACGGCCATTCCATATTTCTTTTAATATCTTAGACGGTAACGAAGATATCCACACATTTATATTTTGACAGCACTTTTTTATTTATTTTTTCTATTTTTGACTGATATTTTATAAAGTTTTGAACATCTCTCAGGTATTTCCCTTTTTTCTATGTACCATGCACGTTTTGGCCAATTCTAAGGTTTTGACCTTGGGGTAAGCACTTTTTCTTAATCCTTTTCTTGATCGATAATTGAAATTAGTTATATATGTTTTTCTTCACTCACCTTTAAACATTTTAATCTCAACTATTAATAAATAGTATTCTCTGAAGTATAGTAGTAATCTTTATATAGTAGTTTTTAAACAATGTCAGTACATCCACTGATCTGCTTATTGAATACCAGTACTTCCTAAGAATATTTTTTTGTGGTACAGTTGTAACAGAAATAAAGTCTGGGTAAAGTTTTCTATAAAATTTTCAATAGACATTTAAATAGAAGATTTTTGTTTTAAAATAGAGGTGTTCAAAATAAACCGAAAGTAGACCGTGTATGTAAAAAAAACTAATAAATATAATATATGTTTCAATTAGAATAGCCTGCTAAAATAAAATATTTCATGAAGACGAACTATTTAAATTTACACAAGTATAGCTCAAAGAGAAATCTTAGATATTTAGATAAAATTTTAGATATATGTGATCTAATTATAATAAGTATACATAGATAAATTCCATACAGCCAAAAAAAATAGTATTATTATCAACATTAGATTAAAGAAAAAAATACAGACTTTGCAATGATTTATTTTATGACAAAAATTTATATATTTTTACTTATATAAGAGCAACTTAATATCGCACACAATATAATTAATTGACATTTTCAAATGATTTAAAACTATCTAATTTTTTCTAGTTAAATATTTAAAGTTTACATTAAGTATATTTTAAATCTAAATTTCTGATATGAGATGTGACAAATATAACTAAACGCAGTAGAATGTTTCAAAGTCATAAAAAAATTATCCATTCATTAGCATCCACGGCCTTTATTATATCAATCATTTAAAATCATCAGATTAGTAAAATAACTCGAATACAAATGATTTGAATATCAGAATGATTCGTTTATGCCCATTACTAGAAATAACTAAGGTAGTACAGACAATGTTAATTAAATCCAACACGCTACATAACCCGGGAGAAATCGCGCATATCTAGGGCATGAATAGTTTTTACTTTGTCACCAATAAATACAAACAATAATGCTCAACTTAATTTTTCAGGGACAACTGTTACAAATTGTAGGATAAAATACGCTAAAGATTACTTTTCGAAAAGTAGTGGTGATAATTGTAAAATCCGTATGCACTCGGGGTATGTCATACACCATGCGACTTCTCCCGGATTAACACTAAAAAGTTCATATTCTTTTGTACATTTTGAATGTCTAAACACACAGCTGGATAACTTGATCTTGACGGCCCAAAGTGCATGTGGTATAACGCTTTTCGAAAATTGAAAATACTTCAATTTGACGTTATTTAAAATTCTGCCCCTGTTTTATCCGTATTCAACAAAAAGGACAAAAGAAAAAAAAAGGGCTAAAATCTTCGCCTTATTTTATTAGCTTTAGACATACTAAAATTTTCCCATTTACGAAACAGACCCGATAAAGGGAAATTTTCAATACTAGCGATTTAATATACAGTTTACATATTATCGCTGTGAAATGCGAAATATATTTCAAGAACTACATCGAAACGAAATTATGAAAACGAGATGTACAGGCTATTATTAAATTTCTCAATGCTCATTCCCCTCGAAACATTAAATAAAAATTATGCGTCAAGCATAGACTCTGATACATACAGAAAACTGTAACAAAGTTTCACAGTTAAATAACGGCCCCACCAGTGGCTGAGAGGTTCTGCTCTCAAAGCTGGTAGACGGGAGGTGCTGAGTTCAAACCCCTGTCGCGCCCGTCGACCCAACTGTTCGAAGTTTTCCGTGGTTTGCTTCAAACCTTGCCGTAAATACGGGTTAGGATCCCGTAGAAAGGCCCCGCACGGAGGGCACCCCCCACCCTAGGGCCTATATCCCTCGTGTAGATAATCGGCCTTCATAAATCAACCAACAAACCAACCGTTAAATAAGGTGAAAGACCATATGTACATAAACAGTTTAGAAAAAAATTTAAAAATCCAATTTTACCAATTACCTTTGATGAAATATTGTGTGTAGCCCTGAGAATGATCTACAAGCAGTACCACCTGCCGTTGTTCCGGCTTCTCGAAATAACATGAAGTTGAGTTAAAAAAATTACTACCTATTATATGTTTTAAATACCTCCAACCGTGTCTTAAAGACACAGCTAACTTGAACATGTTTACAAATGTTGAGATCGATTGCCCAAAATTTCGTATTTGTTTATTTCACTTAAAATTATTGTAAATTCTGTCTGGTGTCAAATTTCCGTATAAAAAATAATTATAACAAAAATAGAGCAGATTAAAATGTTCGCGATCGAACTTTCGATGTACCAAATGTTCGTATATGCAAAATAGATCGGATAAAATACTAATTGAAGAGTCTATTAAGTTTAGCATATATGTACTTGTTCGATATAGGTTGCATTTTGATGTCGAAGCATGCACAATGGTAGTGACAGTTCCCAAAATTTGGAAAAGGTCTGGTCAATGTGGTAAAACATTTTATGAACTTTGTAAAACTAAAGGTATATCGATTAAAATTCCGATTGTATTCAAATAATCAAAGGCCAGAAATTTTATAATGTAAAAGAGAATTTGATTAAAAAATATAAAAAAAAAAAACATAGAAACATGAAACACTTCATTAATTATTTTTTCTAGTTCGAACTATGTGGTACCAGGTTTTTCAGGGTCAAGTATAACATTACAACAGTTGTTAACCCTTTCAGGGGCAAAGCATTTCCATTGCTAAAATGTTGAAATGTCTGAATGACACCGGAATTTACGAACAAATTTATTTGGAAATAAGAAAAATCTATATTTCACATACAAACTAATTGGAAAATTTTATACAAAAATCCTGCTGCTATTGTGGCATTTGGGAATTAAAATTAAGTGGTTTCATAAACGTACACCGTCTTTGAAAGAGTTAAATTCCTGGAACAACTACAGCGTTCCTGGAATTTCTTAGTAAAAAGAATAGGGTTTATGGGATAGTTGTGCAGAACAAACACAATTAAACATTCTTTTGGTAAAATTAATCTTGTATTGGTCATTTATCTGTTACTTCCTGTTTATCAACTGTTATAATTATTTTTTTTGGACTTTTAATGTTATATGAATCATTATATAATTAATTATAATGCAATATTAAAATGCAGTGCCACATTTAGGAACATTTCACTTAAATTATGTCTTAGTTACCGTAAATGAGGCAATCATATATTTTCGATTGGATTACAAATAGTAATATTTTTGACTTAAAAGCATAATACTCAACTCTTTTTCTTATATTTTGCATTTTATATTTTATAAAATGTAACATATACCACAGCTGCCAACATTTACTCTTTAAAATTACCACTAAAATTTAATATATTTTTTCTTCCCATTTAATTGCTGTTTTTTATGTTCGAAAAATCAATTTTCTTATTACATTTTAACGGGGATTTTAAAGTTTTAAATTTGACAGAAATGCGTGTACCCTAACTGGGACAAACGTTTGATAAATCGCATTCTGGTACAAGAAAGTTCATTGTTGTTTTTCAAAAGTTTATTACGTATCCAAACATAGTTATTTGGTAACTTTATTATTTTTTAAAATTTTATATATGAATAATAATTAAGAAGATAATATAAAAAATTATCAAATGTAATCTACAAATATTTCAACAAAACTCTTTTTATCTAGAGTCTTCGAGTATGCAATGAATTGTTATTATTAGTATTATTTATTAGAGATGGAGTTATTCACGTTTGGTTATTTAATTTAAAGTTTATTTTACTATTGTTTATGATGTTTATACTATGGAATTCTCATATTAATGAATTACCTTTATGTTAACCTTTTCCGGCACAGTGGTCCCACTCCGGGCACACCTAATTTTAATTCCAAACTTGCATTCGGCACCAAGAATATTTTAATAAAATTTTGTTTCTATAATGAAAGCTTAAAATAAGAAGTTCATATTTTCTAAAAAAGTCGTTTGTAAATTCCGGTGTCAGTCAGCAATTTCTCATTTTAGAGACAGACTTTGTCTATGTCGGAAAGGGTTAATGCGATCTGGACTTGTGAATGTCTAAAGTGATCACAAAATTAGTGAAAACGAAGTAAATATCATTCCTTTTGACCCTGAGTTAGGAATGGATGTTCAGTCTTGGATGACACATTTTGACAAAATATGCCTTTCTGATAAGAAAGACGAAAATTGGAAAATTAAAAATATTTCAAAATTTTTGAAAGGAGAGGCTTTAAAGGTGTTCATAAATGAATGTTTAAATTGTACTACCTTCGGTAAAATTGCTGAAATTCTTACTGCGAAATTTATTAAAGTACACTTTCCATAATTTTCAGATTTTGCTTTTCTGAAGTTAAATGATCTAATTGATTTTGAAAATTATTTTCGAAAAAAGGTTGAAATAGGTCGACAACTTTATTTATGTGAAACCATAATTGTACAGGGTTTGAAAGATGGTCTAAAGCCAGAGTATCAGAATTTTATGATTAGTAATCTTCCAGACAACACCATAGACTGGTACAGAATGGCTAAATAACTGGTAGTAATTCCAACTTCTCATGTTAGCAATAGTAATCCTAGATATAATTCTCAGAATCATAGATCATTTCAACAAAATTACTCAAGATTGTATAAAATGTTTTCACCACAATGGTTTTCTTAGATAAAAGATCCCATGTTCGACTAAGATTCTTTTAATCGTAGATCACAATTTTCAATACTGAATGAACAATCACCATCACTTTCATTTGCTTTCGCCTATTTTATAAAATTTCAACAATGTCATTTGTAGTTAGGTCAGATCGTGCGCCAACTCGTTTATCTATTAAATGTAACCATTTGCAGATGGTGTACGTTGAGAATATTTTGTAGCTGTAATCCAAATATCAGCTGGACATTCCGTGCAATAAGTACACTATTCTGCAATAAAATGTACAAAGCCGGAATTTCTCGAACCGTATTTACTTTGGATAGAAGATACATTTTTCCAGGCAGCTTATACCAAGTCATTTGTTTATCTCTCATTCATCATTGCAGAAACCTCATTGTTTAAGTCTCGAAAAGCCTTATCTTTTATTTAGCTCCCAAAATTCACGTTGGCATTTTTCTATAATGCATTTGTAGGATTCAAAATGAAAGTACGGTTAGAAGGACAAAATTGTACTTTCATGTGAAATTTTCTGTAACTAAATGTACAGATTTATTATCAGAGAAAATTTCATTTTCTTTTGTTTTTCCTCATTTGTTCATTTAAACTCCAAAGCCACTTAAAAAAATAAAAGACTTTCCGTGTTATATACGCGCTACTATTATTTCAATAATGACTTGAAAAAATTTTCACATTTTTAAAGCAATGTGGCTTGCAGATTTCCACAAAAGAACTTAAAAGGGTTTGAAAGGTTTTAGGTTCTTTGTGCCAGTGGTGTAGTAAACAGAACAAAACCAAAATTCGACGTTTATATTTACTGTTGCCTTTACAGTTTTCACTATTCGTTGCTACTGTGTTATGTATCAATAATTCCATACAAAACAGAACAATTGGAAAAGTTAAACGTTAACATTATGTTGGTGTGATTATTTTTTTTTTTTTTGATTTTCTTTATGAAAGAAATGCGGGGACATTTCCTTATGAATTGTCAGAGTTTTGAATTGTTGTTCTATAATTTTAGAAATTTCAATATCTTCAGATGAGGACTTCAAAACAAAGTTGCCAGTTTGGCCTCGTTAATTTATGTAATAATAGTAATTTTTTTTTTTTTTTTTAATGACAGACGTTTCCTGATTTCATAAAGTAAATGTTTTCCTATGTGAATTTCCGATATAAACTCTGAATTTCTGACTGTAAAATTTGGCTGAACTGGTAACCATTCACAATATTTTTGCCAAATATATCAAGTAGCGCTGCTTTTCTTTCTAAATATTGCCATAATACGCCATAAATATATACACACACACACACACACACACATATATATATAACCATACACAGACAAGATTTGCTCGTATTAGTATATATGATATTAGTTTTTGGAAATAGTAATGTGAAAATACTTTTATATTGCAACTGATTTAATGCATATTCATGAAATTTTAAATCATCATATCCACATAAATTTTCACACGAACAAACAAAAAATAAAGAAAAAAAAATAATATATTAATTGCAGATTGTTTTGAATTTTATGCAGTTCTTTACACAAAAATGCATTTTGATCAAACGATGTCAATTTTTTTGTGTACATCAAATGTCACTAGAAGAAACAAAAAGATAATAAATAAATTAATTAATTGCAGAACGTAATTGCAGGATATTGTGCGTTTATTTACACAGTAATGCATATTTCTCAAAAGATGTTAAATTTCTAACATATTTTAATAAATTCATTTAGAGTACGATATTTTGAGAAAGCGATGAGCACCCAGACAATTTATCTTTAAAGGAATTGAATATCAGGATATCTTCATTTAATTTGAGTATTTTAAAGGAATTCCAGAAAAGATTCTACCGTTTATCGAGAATTAAATTTAAGACTCCTGGAAGTTATATTAATTTATTTATATAATTAAGTCAGACACTTACTGCCACGCAAATAAGAACACAAATACAAATCAGCCAAACCTTATTTTGTCTATTTTTTATGTTAATTGTATATATTTTTTAATAAATTGTTTCAGTAATAAAAACAAATGAAAATATGTTAATTATAAACTTTTAAAATATTATATATTTTATTCTAATCTGTGACATTTTTAAAGATAACTATTTCTGTTTCTCGATTTAACGATTATTTCTGTGCAATTCATCTTCAAAGGAATTAAACATCGGAGTGTGTTATTTGTATTACAATTTGACACACTCCGTATTAAATCTCCATATTAATCGAATGAGCATGGGATATTCAAAACGATTCCACAGTTCATAGGTAATTTATTTAAATAATCCGTTTGAAGATATATACGTGGAATTATTACGTAAAATCAGATTGACAGTGGAAAGAAGTATAACTATTGGAAATAACAAACAAAAAATAACTTTCTCAATCTTTCGATTTTCAGTTCATTTTTTACTACAATTTTAGTTAATAATAATTTTTTAAATTTTAAAAAATAATAAAAATCTTTTATCTATATGACTTTTTGAATTTCAAATATTTTTGTACAACTCTCGATATTTCTAGGTCAGGGTGGCTAGTGGTCAGGTAAAAATACAGTCAAAAAAGTGATAAACACCAGTATATTCTTATAAAAAAATTATGTTTATTATTCGATCAAATAATCAATTTGAATTTTTCTATAAGAATATACTGGTAACATTTTTCTACTGTATTTTTACCTGACCACTAGCCACCCTGCACGTGCATACTGAAGCTACAACTCGTATAACAGTTGGAAAACTCACTTCAACCTAAAAAAAAATTTCAAAACATGACACTGGGCTTCTACTTGTACGCCGGTACATGCACATTTGTGCCGCTATAGCCGCAGTGTCTAAAAACGACCGTTTCGTTTTGTGCAGCTATTGCCGTCATGCCACATAGTGAACTTCGCTTTGACGGCTATAGCCGCAAGAGTAAATCAACGTGATAAGTGTCTCCAACCGTATCTTAACGACACAGTTAACTTGAACACAACAATTTTGATCCAGTGAAATAACCAAGATATCCTATTTATTCAGTTAATTCCATTTTACTGTAAAGTTTTTCTGATATAAGTTTTCAGTATAAAAAATTGTGTAACAAAAATAGAGCCGAATCAAGTGATCGCGTTTATTTCCTTAGCTTTCGATGTACAAAATTTTCTTATTTGCCAAATAGATCGGATAAAATACTAATTGAAAGTATTTTAATTTTAGCATCTATGTAATTGTTCAGTATAGGCTGCTGTTTTCAAGGTATTATTGTCACTATTAACAAATATAAAGTAGTCGAAGTATGCTCAATGGTAGTGAGTGGTCCCAAAATTTTAAAAATGCCAGGACAGTGTGATAACACATTTTATGAACATGCTAAAAATAAAGATATAGCTGCCAACATTGTATTCAAACCAAATAAAGACAGAAATTTTATAATACAAAAAAGAATTCGATTTAAAAAGAAACAAACACTGGATCATGAAATGTTTCATTAATCAAGTTTTCTGGTTTGAATTATGTTTATATCGCTTTGAAAAAAAGTAAAGGTCGTCAAGTATGACATTACAACAATTGTTAAATTCCATGCACAACTTAGTTTATGGAAAAGTTGTGAAGAACATACAGAATTAAACAATGTTTTGGTAAAATTAATGTTGTATCAGTCGTTCACCTGTTACTTCTTGTTAAATAACTATTACATATATATATATATATATATATATAACGTTAAATGATAGCAATGAAATAATAATAAGAAGAAAAATTAGATAAAACGATATGTCTAACTGCATTGTCACATTTAGGTACGTTTCACTTAAATTATGTCTTAATTACTCTAAATATGACAAATAATAACGAACTCTTTTGCTTTTATTTGGCATTTTAGATTTAGTAAATTGTTACATATATCACAGCTGAAACCATTTACGTGACATACCACTAAAATTTAATAGATTTTTTTTAATCCCATATAATTACTGATATCTGCGATTTAAAAAAACAAAGTTTTCCATTAAATTTTTATATTAAATTATTATATTAAATTTAAAATAAAGCTGCAGTGTTGCTAGATTGGGGATTTTGTCCCCATATTGAGGAATGTTGGATCTATGTTATATGTGGACAAGGTATTAGTGGGGAAATCTATGGGGAATATCAACATTTTGGGGGAAAACTTGGGGAATTTCTTCATTGTTTCAGATTTCCACCTTAAAAAAGTTTAATTGTTGGCAAAAAAGCCGCCTCTGCTCTGCGCTGTAGGTTACGCGCGCTAATACTTAGATAAATAAATAATCATTCTGGCCATGAAAACACAATTAATATAATAATATAGGTAATTTCTTACCTTTATCTTTCTTCAGCATCAGTATTCCTCATACTTCAACTTGGTGCACATTTCTAACTGCGTTAATCCATTTATTTCGGAGCTACAGTGTTAAAAACAGAAATGTTGATTAATGAATTATATTATTTATATTGAGTCCACACCTGAGACGATCATTTTTGTAATGGAGAATTATATTTTAAAACTTTGGCTTAACATTTTCAATTAATATTTTACATACAGCTGCCTTTTGCAGCAACAGATTAAAATTATTACATCTTTCTCTATTGAGATAAATAGGGCAACTAAGCTTAATAATAAAAAAGAGTTTTTTTCAGTCAGTGTTCTTTTGATGACGTCAGACAGCTGCTGCATGCGTGGGTTGATATTAAAACTAATTTCGCGAACATATTTCACATATTAATATCATTGTTTATCTTGAGTAGAATGATTTGTCTAAAATAGAAAAGTCAGTTCATTATAGAATGATTTATTGTCACTTAATGTATTTATTTGCGTGCTCAAATGTTTATGTCCTTGAACTGCTTCCTGTTTTGAAATCAGTTAATGATATCTGAGATGGTTATAAATCCATCACCCTTCCTTAACCATCTCAGATGCATCATGTAATAGTTGCATGGATTCTCGATTTTTCACAAACTGTGGTTTGCCCAGTGGCTTGGTCAGGGCGTCTGCTGTCATGTCTTGTGTTGGGCAGTAACGAAGGTCTAGTATACCGTCTTCTTTCATTTCTTTTATCGCGTGATAGCGAACGTCTATATGTTTAGTTCGCTTTGAGAATTTTTCGTTCTCCACCATCTTGATGCAGCTCTGGTTGTCTTCGTACAGTTTTACTGGTAAATTTTGCTGTAAGTCCAGGTCTGCTAATAGTTTTATTAGCCATGCAATTTCCTGTCCTGCACTAGCTGCAGCAACGAATTCACCGATGAGTAGGCAATGCAATTTTGCCTTTTTGAGTACTATTGTATCGGACTATTTCCCAGCATGAAAAGGTTTCCAGTAGTCGATCTTCTGGTTTTTGTGTCTCCTGCCAAATCAGCGTCAGAAAAACCGATGAGTTGTGGTTCTTTATTTGTATTCAATGTGAGGTTCAGGTTTCTTGTGATGTTTAGATAACTAATGATCCGTTTCGCAGCGTTCCAATCTTTAAAACGTGGAGTTTCACATCTTCTGCTGAGGATGTTAACGGCGACTGCTATATCTGGACGTGTAGTGGTTCCTATATATAACAATGATCCTATTGCTTGTCTGAATTTTGTGTTGTTAGGCATTAAGTTTTCGTCGTCCTCTAATTTGTGAAAACCGGCATCCATGGGAGTGCTTATTGGTTTTGCGTTTTCTAAATTGAATTTTCTTGTGAGTTCTTCTATTTTTAACCTTTGATTTAATTTGTATCCGTTTTGTGTTTTTCTTATTTCCATGCCTAAATAGTGGGATACTTCCCCAAGGTCTTTTAATTCATATTCTTGCTTTAAAGCTTTTATTATTGTTTCAATTAATTCGTTTTCACCGCCTATTAATAAGTCATCTACGTAAACTATTATATACGTTGTGATGTTGTTTTCTTTTCGTGTGTATAGACATGAGTCCGCTGTGCTTTGTTGGAAATTCAATTTTTTTAAAGATTGTTCTATTCTTTTATTCCAAGTTCTCGCTGCCTGCTTAAGTCCATAGATGGATTTTTTCAATTTGCAGACTTTGTTTTCTTTATTTTTCTCAATGTAACCCTCCGGTTGTTTCATATAGACTTCATCTTCTAACTCACCGTATAGAAAAGCTGTGTCTATGTCAATGTGTCTCACGTTCAACTTCTTATATGCGGCTGCTGCCAAAAAAGTTCGCACTGTTGTTTGTGACACTACTGGGGCGAAAGTCTCGTCATAGTTTTCCCCGTATTTTTGGCTAAACCCTTTGGCTACCAAACGTGCTTTGTAGTTTGAGTGTTTCCGTAACTGTCTAATTTCTTTTTGAATGTCCATTTGCAACCTATAATCTTTTTGTTAGGTGGAGATCCACTAATTCCCATGTGTTGTGTTTTCTCAACGAATTTATTTCCGCTTGTGTGGCTTTAAGCCAATTTTCTTTTTCTCTGGGATTATTTATTTCCAGTATTTCATTCCAACTACTAGGTTCTATTGTATCATTATTTTTTACATAACAGACATATCTGTCTGGTGGTACCCCCCTGTTCATTCTTTCGGATCTTCTTGGTTCATTGGTCGGTTGTTTGGACGCGGTTGGTTCTTCGGTTGTGTTGTTTAGCTCTGTTTCAATGTAATTTTTGTCGTCATATGAGTTTTCTGTCTCTTTGTTTTCGTTTAGGTTAATTTTACTATTTTCCATGAATTTCACTGTTCTGCCAATTACAATTTTATTTTGTTTTGTGTATATGCGATATCCCTTTGAGTTGTTATCGTATCCTACAAAAATCCCTTCCTGAGCCCTGTCGTCCAATTTTCCTCGATGTTGCTTATTCACGTATACGTAAGCTTTGCATCCGAATGTTCGCAAATAGTGTAAACTCGGTTTGCGATTAAACCATAGCTCAAATGGGGTTTTATTTGTGGATCTTGTTGGTAAGCGATTTTGTAAATGATTCGCGGTGTTAATTGCTTCTCCCCAAAATCTTTGTGGCAGATCTGCTTCTCTCAGTAGGCTTCTAGTCATGTCTAATAGCGACCTATTTTTCCTTTCTGCAATGCCATTTTGGCTCGGACAATACGGCACTGTTAATTGATGTTTAATGCCCCTTTTTCTTAAGTAATCCTCTATCACTCTATTTATGTACTCTCCCCCGTTATCGGATCTTATTGCTTTCGGATATATCCCGAACTGGTTTCGAACCATAGCTATATAGTCGATTAGTTTATCCTGTACTTCATCTTTATGTTTTAATAAGTATATTACGGTAAATCTAGAGTAGTCGTCAATGAAAGTTACAAACATTGTTTTACCACCTATTGTGGGGGTTCCTATCGCTGTGCATACGTCCGTGTGCACTAGATCGAGTACTCTACCTGTTTTGTTTCTATACACTGTTTTGGGATAGGGAGCATCGCTTGTTTTTGTTTGGATGCATGTTTCGCATGTTATTCCATGATTGCAATTATTTAATTTTATGCCATAGGCTAAGTCGTCTTTAACCATTTCCTTTATGGAATTATAATTTCTATGCCCTAGGCGTTTGTGCCAAAGTTCCAGGCAGTCTTTACTTTTGCATTCATGTGCCATATTTACTATATTCCTATCTGCATTTTCTAATAATTCAACTTCGTATAGGTTATTTTTCATTTTTGCCTCCAAATAGATTTTCCCATTTCGTGACAGCGTGCATTTATCTTTATCAAATAATAATTTATATCCATTCTTTGTGGCTTTACTAACTGAAATTAAATTAGATTCTAGCTCCGGTACATATAACACTTCTTTTAACGTAATTTTATTTATGCCTCCATCGGATGTTTTTATCGTGAATGTAGTTTCTCCGGTACCTAACGAGTTTAGAGTTTTTCCGTTGGCAATTATGACGGCTGTTTTTTCTGTGTCATTTAACTTAGTAAACTCATTTTTATTGTTTAGGATATGTGAAGATGAACCAGAATCGATAATCCAGGTTTGTTTTCCTGCTTTGTCTATTAGAAAGGCTGCGTCGCTGCCTTTATCTGGTTTTGTTTCCGTTCTATAATTTCTCGTGTTTACTGTTTCGCGGTCAGTGTTTCCTATCTGGTTATCCGATTGTTGATAACACAACGATGATGAGTAATATTTATTTTTGTATGTTTGTTGTTTTTGTGTATTTGGGTGATTGTTTCGATTTTTCAAATGCCAACATTCTCTGTACGTGTGATTTCTCAATTTGCAATACGTGCACTGTTTATCTTTTTTAATGTTATCATTAGGAAATCTTCTCTGCGTTTTAAACGCTTTTGATGAATTTTCACCCTGGTCTGTGTTTTCAACCCTTCTGTTGTACTCATCTGTTAATTTACTTCTAATAAATTGTGGTGTGAGCTCGTCCTCATTTCGCGATTCAAGGGCAGTAATTAACGTATTATAACTAGGGGGTAGCGAACACAGCAATAAAGCTGAAAGATGGGAGTCGCTAATTGTTTCCCCGATCGCTGAAAGTTTGTCAATTAATTCTAGAATGTATGTTATATGTTTGATTAAGTTCCCGTTTTCTTGGAGCTTGGCTCCATAGAGCTTTCTTAACAAAAATAATTTACTAGAGAAGTTCGCCCGTTTGGTATGGTTTTAAGTGCGTTCCAAGTGTCTCTAGCTGTGTTAAGCCCCTTAACATGAATAATTTGAGAATCGTCAATTGATAGGTTAATTATGGCTCTTGCCTTCCTGTCTTTCTTTTCCCAGTCAGTTGTGACTGGCGTGGGCCTATCTTCGGTTATTACGCTGAATAAGTCTTCTCTAATCAGTAACAATTCAGTTTTAAATTTCCAATTACTGTAATTACTTGCGTTAAGTTTTTCTACAAGCTGTATCTCACGTGATGCGGCCATTTTACTAGTTATTTAAGTTTTGTTATTAAAGAGGAATTGCTCTTTTATTATTTTATATAAAACTTCTTATATATATCTAGTTTTTCTTCAATTGTTTAACATTTCATATATATCAACAAAAAATGCACAATATTTATTTCATCATCAAATAATTAACTATATTTTCAATAATTTTCAATTTCTTTTTCATGTGCACACATGTATGGCCAGTAGTTTTTTTTTTTTCACAAATATTATTTATCTACTAAAATATGAGACTTTCTCAGTCTCATAATCGACTGTTGGCAAAAAAGCCGCCTCTGCTCTGCGCTGTAGGTTACGCGCGCTAATACTTAGATAAATAAATAATCATTCTGGCCATGAAAACACAATTAATATAATAATATAGGTAATTTCTTACCTTTATCTTTCTTCAGCATCAGTATTCCTCATACTTCAACTTGGTGCACATTTTTAACTGCGTTAATCCATTTATTTCGGAGCTACAGTGTTAAAAACAGAAATGTTGATTAATGAATTATATTATTTATATTGAGTCCACACCTGAGACGATCATTTTTGTAATGGAGAATTATATTTTAAAACTTTGGCTTAACATTTTCAATTAATATTTTACATACAGCTGCCTTTTGCAGCAACAGATTAAAATTATTACATCTTTCTCTATTGAGATAAATAGGGCAACTAAGCTTAATAATAAATTAGAGTTTTTTTCAGTCAGTGTTCTTTTGATGACGTCAGACAGCTGCTGCATGCGTGGGTTGATATTAAAACTAATTTCGCGAACATATTTCACATATTAATAACATTGTTTATCTTGAGTAGAATGATTTGTCTAAAATAGAAAAGTCTGTTCATTATAGAATGATTTATTGTCACTTAATGTATTTATTTGCGTGTTCAAATGTTTATGTCCTTGAACTGCTTCCTGTTTTGAAATCAGTTAATGATATCTGAGATGGTTATAAATCCATCAAATTTTAGTTATATGGGACGGAAATATAAATGTATTAATTATCAATCTTTATCCTCATGCTCGTCGTTTATAGTTTACATGTGTTGTAAGTTCTTGGATATATTTTGTATAATTCTAGTACCTAACAATCACAATAAAAATGTCGGTATGCAAGTTCGTTATTTTTTCTTTTCTTTTTTTTCTTTTTTTTTAATTGCAAATGGGGAATTCTTTTTTTAGATTAAATTAGTTAAATATTTTTTATAGTGGTGAATTTAAAATTTAAAATTTGCTTTTTCGATTAGAAACTAAGTTGGGGACTTTTTCGGGCAAAACCGCTGATTTGGGGAAATTTTCTAAACTTTTGGGGAAATTAACTTTCGACTAAATGGTAACGCTGGAAAGTTGACAGTTGCGCATGTACCCTAAATGGGACAAACGGATGCGAAGTCGCATTTAGGTCCAATGAAGTTAAATCTTTTTTTCCTGAGCATAATCTCTTAAATTTATTGATTATCCCAAACATAATCATTTGATTACATTTTATTTTTAAAATTTTATATATGAATAATAATTAAGAACATAATGCAAAAAAAAAATATATCAAACAAAATGTACATATACTTTAACAAAAATCAAAAAGATTTTTGTTTGTTAAAGATTTTTGTCTTCTAATACGGATATGCATTTTTTCAACTAATTTCTTTATTTAGATTTATGATTAAAACTATGTCACGCAACAATTTTTTGAAGCCATATAACTATATGAACTATTTTAAAAGGATTGATTTCATAAAATCTATAAATTTATAAATGTAACGAGGGTTTCAATTATTTGATAAAAATTTACGTTGATTTATTTATGGAAGCAGATTTCAATGATTTGGATGAACATTTATTTGTGACAATTCTTGTAGAAGAATTTTATTGAAATTCATAATTAATATCAACTCAAGGCTACCTGTGGTAATTTTTACCAGATAACAGGATTTCTTTAAAAAATATTTACCTGGTTCTACCCCTCTCGGTGTTATTGAGTGGGAGTAATGTCAGGAGTCGGTCATTTATATCCACTTTTAAATGCGTGCATTTAACTAATTGTTATTATACGGCATTGGCAACCAAAATAAACTTTGTGATAGATTTCTACAAATTGTTCAAGAAACACTTAAAAATAAGTGATTAAAAACGGGCCGTATGGAAACCATACGACTATATATTAATATATTTTACATTTGCAACCGTATCCCAAATAAACGCAGTTTCCTATTGAATATTTTCATAGCTGTTCATGACAATTACATGAAAATATATATTTAGGCTAATCAGTCTGTACGAATTCTATTCATATTCATATGCCGAAATATTTACTTGAACTAAAAAAAACAAAATTTATAATTTTCTGTTGAATATTATCATCAGGGTCAATCTACGAAAATTTTGTGGCTGGAAAGAGGTAGTATATTATATATTATTTTATATAACTGTACATTATGGCTTGGCATAAATCTAATTAAAACATCTAATTAACAAAAAGGGAAAATGTGTGCCCCTTGCGAACAACTGTCTTTCTAATTTCACCAATTACTTGGTATAGTACTAACTGTTACAGTCGATTAAAAAAAGGCAACTTTCGCAGCTATGTCCGAATTATTTAACTCGATTATTGCTTGTCTGCAGAAAAGTCACTTATTTTATTCGTCCTACAGGTTGTCTCATTTTTGCGAATGTTCTAGTGCATTACTCAAAAGTATGTTTCTCATGATTATTTTCCCCGAATGATATATATCTTCTTTTTACGGGTGCTAGAAGTATTTCGTTCAATTTTTCTATTTCGTTCGATTATTCCTCGTGCAGAGAAAATTGCTCTTTTCAACAGAATGATGGGATGTTTCACTTTTGCGCATGCTCGAGTGATTCTACGTGATTAGTTCTTGTTTAGCTAAAATCATTAGCGTCTTACAGATTTTGAATGCTTTACTACGATTTGTTGCTATATTTTAAAATTCTTTACTTAGACACAGAGACATTTCCCTGTCTCGCTGTTCATTTCCTATATATTATTTCCTCGCGATATTTTGTCAGATTATATCTGTTGTTACTTTGCGTTTGGCGTGATCCAAAAGGGGGCAACGGCCATTCCAAAGACTATTATTATTTGTTTATATATATATCGTCGCTTCCATGACAAACTATCGAAACTGAAGAAACGCATTTGCCATAACTTTTAACCCCTTAATCGTCGCGCCCGAAACATTCACGAGCAATTATGTATGAACAAATTTCGTCGCGCCCGTGACCCTCACGGGCTAAACTTCTAATGACTTTAGCCAATATTTTCTGGTATCTCCTTTGAATTTTTCGCTCGGGAAATTACTTTAACACTAGAAGCACCAAGAGCAGTCAATTTGACTGCTACCAAATACTTACAATTCGATTTGAACCAGAAATTTCTTTGAAAAAGAGTCAGATTTATAAATCGCGCAAGAATAAGTTAAATAAATAAGTTAAAAACCTTTATATAAAAGTTCTGGTGGACATTTTCTTTTTTAAACTTGAGTGAAATTTCCATCACTTCTAGTGTTAAATGCTTAAGCGTATAATAGATGGAAGTTCTGAACGGACAAATTTGGTTTTAAGATCGGAATGCTTAATTTAAATAAACTTTACGAATTGGAACACGTGTTTCATTTGTTTCAAATCTGAATACATCTGAGTTATCGCTTTATAAATTTCAATGTTGAGTAGCTCAAGAGAAGTGGATAGAATTTTTATACTGATATTGAATACTGATAGAATTTTTAAATTTTACAAGAGAAAAAATAATATTAGTTAATGAAATAATATGTTGTCATTTTTATTGTAGATATTTTATAAGGTAAAAATATTTGATACATAAGATATATTTATTTTTTGAGTCCCTCCTTTTATATAGAACTACAATCCAATGTTTGATATACTTAAAACAGTAAAACATTAAAACATATGTCATCAATAATCGGTAAATAAAATATACCATTGTACTATAGAATAAAATGATTATGGAATAAAATGAACATATGCATGCATTATAAAAATAATTATTAAAATTAAACAAGATTTTTTTTTATTGAAACTGTCGTACCAATAAGTTACTAAATAGTGAAATATTATTTTAAACAATGCTTTAAAATTAACAATTGTATATACTTAAAGTTATTGTCTAAATATGAAAATTGTCTTAGTCATCTACACTCTTCCCTACTTACTAAATTATATAGATTTATTGAATTTAAAATATGTCTGTTGTGATAAAAATGAAGAAGAGGGTGTGCAAATAATAGATAATTTTCTGCTGTCAATCTGTAGAAGTTGACATACATCATTACCGTGATTTCCGGCGTATAATTCGCAGCTCAAAGAGTCGTTTTTCGACCCAGAAATATTATTTTATAAAATGTAACTTAAAAGATCGCTGTAAATATTTAACTACAATTATTGAATAAAATTTCTGGGTCGAAAAACGACTCTTTGAGCTGTGGATTATACGCCGGAAATTACGGTACATCTGTGGGGAACATTTGAATCGTCGCGCGTCGGGACAAAACAACGTTTTTCACGGTTTTTAAGGACATTGCAAAAATTGTCTTATTTTTGAAATATCGTACTGAGCTTGCTATTGAGCGTATAAAAAAGTTGTAAATATGAAAGTTGTAGAGAATTTTGTCCTCTTTAACATTGTAACAAATAATACGCTACGACAACGGGTCTCTATATATTTAAAAAACAACAATAAAAGTCCCAAAATTTTGGTGTTTTTTGGCCACATTAAATTCTCCCTTAAGAAATTTTGTTGGATAATTCGGTTTTTCCATGCTGGCCTTATTATATACAAGTCAAAAAATAAAATCTTCTACCCGACCTTTTGCAAGGTAACATGTACATTTCCCCTGGACTAAAATAATAATCCAATATATTCCTGACGAATTCAAAGATTTTTACGATATTATTCTGACCTGGCCAACTACACGATCCGAAAGTGAAGAAATAGATGAATAATAGAGTGTCCTTACGTTTTTTCTAATAAATAAATAGTTTTTGTCATTATATTGATTATTATTTCTAATTATTTTGTATATAGTATATGATAAATTGGAAGAGGGGAATAAATCCAACACATTTACATATACATATATAAATGAATATTAAATATTTCAGCCAGCTCTATTACTAAATAAATCAGAATTTATATTTTCTTCATTATCATTGATATCACATGAGCATATAAGTTGAAAGTAAAAAGTTATAAAGTTTTTTTTAATTATCTCCATTCTTATTTTTTGGATTTATTCCCTTCTTCCAATTGGTGGTTCAATTAGTCTATAATATTGTAAACGAAACTAATCGATATGCTGAGCAGTTGGGAAATATTGTTGGAGAAAAAATAGTAAAAGGGCGACCAGAATGGCAACTTGTTTCTCGAAATGAAATGCGATTGTTCCTTGCTCTTACAATTGTAGAAGGAATTGTAAAAAAGCCGGAAGAAAGTATGTAATGGATTAAAAAAATTTCTGTTGAGACACCACTTTTTCGCAATATTATGACGTACAAATAGGAACAGCGAAATTGACTGCAACTGCGCTGTCACCGCGACAGCGCCATCTACTTGATCGTGATCGACATCTACCCAATTGTATCGGTGTCTTGCACGTTCGTGTTCACCTGCTGTGTCGTCTTTCGCCCATAGCCGTTCAACGCTTCGTCCGTATGCAAATCCCTGATTTTTTCCTGGAGGGCTTTTTAAAGCTTATAAAGCGGTATGACAAATGTTTCAATGTACTTGGTACTTATGTGGAAAATAAAGTTATGTTTTATCTTTAATATATCATTACATTTTTTGTCTTTCATACACACCTCTGTCCACAGTCGCCAGGGGAAACTTATTTTCCGATTGCCCCTTGTATTTTAGTTTTCGACTTTTTTTATTATTTTCGTTTAATACAATGCATCCACACCGACAAAACTTTACTATAATGTTATAGGTTTTGTACAATTAGGTATACAATACTATACAGTATACAGCTCAACTACAATAATGTATAGGGTTTGAAAAATTCTATTTGTTCGCTTTTAGTGTGCTTTTCAGACGCTGTAAGAAACATTTAAAATGCGGGATGTTTTTGCGTTGAGTTGTGTCTATTGCAATCAAAGCCATTAAATAATAAGCCCAGTCAGATAAATGGGAAACTTTTCGCAAGTTGAAAATAGCGCCATCTAGCGGTTGGGAGTGCTGCATTCGGCACCAAGAATATTTTAATAAAATTTTGCTTCTAAAATTAAAGCTTAAAATAAGGAGTTCATATTTTCTAAGAAAGTCGTTTGTAAATTCCGGTGTCAGTCAGTAATTTCACATTTTACGAACATAGTTTATCTGTGCCGGAAAGGGTTAATTGCATAGTGATGTAAATTTCCATCACTTTTTATTTAACTTTTAATAAATAAATCAACTTCTTCGCCACCACTATATTTATAGAGAAATATTAATCTAGTAAATTTCCACATTTTTTTTTTCATTATAGTGTTAGCTTTCATGTAAAAGATCCCAATAATTAGCAAGCTTTTAAAGAAAGTGCAAAAACAAAACATCGATAAAAATCGTATAAAATATCGATATAAATAAATCGTATCTTTTCTCTGCGACCCACTTCTGTTTTGTCCTCCTTCCGCAGCAGATGTTTGGCGCTAGTGTGTCGCTAACAAATTTAACACTATCTGACTGGGCTTATTATTTAATGGCTTTGATTGCAATGGTGTCAAACTGTGGCCAGCCAGATAACACCAATTTTTTAAAGAAATAGTCGACTTCTTGAATTGCAGAAATTCGATGATTAGATTAGGCAAAATTTACTGTAAAATTTTAGTGGTATCCTGTGGACCACAGTTTGACACCCCGAATCTAGTACTACTAAATTAACATTGTCGTCACTATCGTTGGTTTGACTATTGAATGAAATAATTATACAACATCAATCATGACAATAAAAATTACCGTAATTTCCGGTGTATAATCCGCAGTTCAAAGAATCGTTTTTCGACCCAGAAATATTATTTTATAAAATGTAACTTAAAAGATCGCTGTAAATATTTAAGTACAATTATTGAATAAATTTTCTGGGTCGAAAAACGGTTCTTTGAGCTGCGGATTATACGCCGTAAATTACGGTATGTTTTTGAAAACATGACAAAAGTTTTTTTTTTTTTAATTATTGAAATAATCTTAATCTTTGACATTTTCATTAATAAAAAATTAACATCCCACAAAATATAATTTGCAATGAAAATTTCTTAACAGTGTTTAATAAAAAAGCTTCACACATCTAATTAAATACCAATATATATATATATATATATATATATATATATATCTGCACCTGCCTTAAAATCAATAACTCAAAAGAATATTGGAAGGACATCTAAATATTTTTCCTTTCAAAGATAAATACAAAGTTTCTGCGAAGTGTGAACTGTGCTATAAATTGTTGAAACTCTCCAAACATTTATTGTCGCAAACTAATTTGCATTTCTCCGACGGACTCTCAGACTTTTAACAAAATATGGGGAAAATAATTTAAATTCCGATATCTCTTTATGACACTGAGTTCTTGAATAACTCATATTCAAGAAGGTTAAAAATCTTGATATTATTTTTTTTCTTCAATGTGTTTTGAAGTTAATTACGGAAGACTTCAAATATCATGGAATTGAATTACATTTGATAGTTAATCATTTATATGTCGAATCAATATTGGCTGTCACCCGAAATTGAAAACTATTATAAAATATATGCTATCAGATATGAGAATAATTTTTAATTTGATATATTTTGGTAATATAATCAATTAACGGTTTGCACACTACTCGGAAATTCCAAGGAGTATATTACAATTATTAATGTAACAAAAAATTACTTAATTTTTAAATCACATTATTCCACTGCCGGCATGATTGTTCACAGAACGTGCAATAATTTTCTTCTGTTAAATAAGACATAATATTCCCAAAAAATTTTGTGATAACACTCTTTGAACAGTGGTTGTGTTTTAGCATATAAAATCAATTATAAAAACAGTTACAATTCACACCACAAAATTTATATGCAAAATGAAATACTTAGTAATAACGAGCGACAAAACGTGTGAAAATAAGTAGTTAACTTTATTAAACTGTTGGTTTAATAGAATATCAAAAATTATTGTAAACTATGAACGTCATTAGATTTCGAGAGTGTCAAATACATGTTCAACTTGTTAGCGCACACTAACGCTAGTTTCTTCTTCTGGGACCGATTGTAAATAAAGACGTGCTTTCTAGAGAAATCAGTTTGAAGTAGCTTGTTATTTGATAACATGTGAGAGATTTATTTTCCGTTTAATTGGATAATTCGTATTTCCCCGTTTAAAAGCTCTGTTATTACTGAAGTCTTTTGTATTTATCAGAACGAAAATAAATAGATAAATTAAAATAATAATAATAAGCGAACTGGATTTTTATTCTTTTCATTTATTTATTATTTATTATTATTATTATTATTATTATTGGAGATACAAACATTGGGCTAACAATAATTAATATCTTACTGGTAGGAACTTTAGAATAGATGGTCACGGTTGTCCTTTTTTTTTTTTTTTTTTTTTTTTTTTTTTTTTTTGTAGATGGGTCGTTTAATTGCAGGATTTGTAATACTTTTCTGCTTTTAAATAAGATGAAAAATAATATTAAAAGATTGTGGTAAAACCGTACGAACCCTGTACTAGGAACCCTGACTAGTAATTTTTGTTTTATTTTATTGCAGACATGTACTGTTTTTGCAAGCTAAAAATTATTTTTTCGGAATATTATTTTCGTAATTAAGAAAAATCGTTAATTGTCAAACCCCACTTGACGACTTCAAATTTTTATCTTTTTAAAACTTAAATATCCAAGATAGGCGTTTTTGTTTGAAGGGTTTTTCGAAAAATTCCCGAAACAAATTCACAATGCGTCCAAAATTGAATAAAACAAGAACGAAAAATCATGCGTCAAGCATAGATTATGTAGCACTTTCCAACGCTTCCGAAATAATTTTATAAAACATACCGTTTAATAAGCTAAAAGATAACATCTAAGTAAACAATTTGGAAAACGCATAACATATTTAAAAACATAATTTCAGGAATTTCCAACAGATACAATATTCGGAAAAATATCCGAATACTTTTATTCAGCCCTGTATATGATCTATAGATTTGTATATGCTAGGATGCTAAATTTTAGTTCAGTTAGGAAACGCGTAGCACAGTTTAAAATTATCTTTCTGGAGCTTCTGTCAATAAACGGAAATGTGTTCGCGAAGTTTTGTGCTGCCCTGTATAGGATCTACAGAATTTATACACACCACGTAATAGATAAAAAGCGAGTTAAAATTAAAACGCGTTTAGTAACTTAAAACGCACTTCCAGGAATTAGTGTTAACAGACAGTAGAGAATTCTTTTGTGTGTCCCTGTAAATGAACGATGACTGCTATACACACACTATTCTGTAGTAAGCCTCTTGTAATGCACCTTAGATATATATATATATAAATTTCAATGCGTTTAAAATAGTGAAACATTATTTAAATAAACCGCAGACAATTTTTCTCCATAGACGTCATGTAACGGAATTCTTTTGACTGTCCCTGTAAAGTAACTATAAGTGCTATGCACACCCTATTCCATATTAAGCTTCTTCTAATGCACCTTAGTGATATATATAAATTTCAATGCGTTTAAAATACTGAAACATTATTTAAATAAACCGCAAATGATTTTTCCCCATAGACCGCAATGTAACGGAATTCTTTTGAGTGTCCCTGTAATAAAACTATAAGTGCTACACACTTCCGTTGAAATAGGGAACATGCTATAGATAACGACAATAACATATAAAAATTGCAGAGCAATCCGAGCATATTTACGGGAGTTAGAGCACGGACAGACGGCAGACGGCCAGACGGCAGACGGCAGACGGCAGACGGCCATACGGCCAGACAAACCGAAGTCATAAGCACTTTTCAACTAGGTTGGAAAGTGCTAAAAATCATTTAACAAGAAAACCACGACATTGACGACGACTAAAGGCATTTTACAAAACATTGACGACAATGACATTTTACAAAATGTCATTTTTTCGCAGATGCTTTAAGATTCATCATACATTGTTCATTTCTAATTGAGATTACATAAGATTGTTTTTTTTTTCTTTAAAGTGGCTAAATATCAGGTTTTGTTGTTTATTTTCGGCTATTATTTGAAGGAATTTCATAGAAGCTTTTACTGTTCGTAAGATTTTGACTAAAGATAATATAATTTCATTACGGGGTGCGTACAGCTATTCGATAATTTTTTTTTTTTAATATTTCTTTCTTTTAATTAACTAAAGAAAAATATAGAAACTTCAGCGTTTAAATTAAGCGTTTAAAAATTCTGCGACTGATATACCAAAGAAAATTTTTAATCTGAATTAGTGGTGTTATACTCCTCAAAAAATTAAAGGAGTGGACGCACCTTGATCATTAACCCTTAATTGCATAGTGATGTAAATTTCCATCATTTTTTTTAACTTTTAATAAATAAATCAACTTCTTCGCCACCACTATATTTATATAGAAATATTAATCGAGTAAATTTCCCGTCAACTATGTTGCTGAACAAACTTAAAAATCTATCTTAAAATTTCTGGTGTCTAATATGTAATATATGTATAAAAAAACACAATTGTAAAAGAAAAACTCATGCAAAGAAGGGTTAAATAGATTTGAAGATATCGTCGTTACCGTGTCAAACTATAAGAATGTGAAAAAATGCATTTTTCATTACTTTTAAAAATTGGCCAATTTTCACCACTAAATTTTAATAGTATTCTTCTCTAGGGCAGGTCCTGATTACCGACGGGGCACACTTCCACCAGTAAAATTTAATAGAAATTTTCGTCTTATTAAAACGCCCTACTCATGCAAAATCACTGCCATAAATAAGGGAAAAGTTTCTACTTTTTTTTACTGGTGGAAGTGTGCCCCGTTTGTAATCAGGCTCTGCTCTAGGGTTGCCAGTTTGATCACCTTTTTTCAATCAGAAATTCCAAATTCATACCAGAAATTTCAAACAGAAATTTTTGTTTTAATTAATAATAGTCGTATCAGTAAAAATTTTCCGGTACGAATTCGGCATCTCTGAATATACAGGGTGATTTTTTTTAAAGTTGTGAAAGTAAAACACTATAATAAAAGAACCACTGATCCAAATGACCTAAAATTTCACCAGTATGCTCCCAAAGCAATGGGGATTTTTTTTTTTTAGCATGGTTAAAAAAACCGACAGATGGCGCTGTAAGGTAGCAGAAACAAAGAATATCGTCTGTGGGAGAATAAAACAATGGACGATACTTTGAGAAACCATCTTCCGTAGACCCTCTGTCGGCATTGGACCTTTTCTTGAATTCTTAAGTGTTCTAAATCTCCTAAGAGCAGTTGCTGCGCTGTCATTATTCTGATAATACAGTTTCACTAATAACGCACGGTCTGTCAATGCAGCAGTCATTGCGAAGATTTCCGTAGAATAATGAACACGAGATGCGCCTATTTCACGTTTTTACGCCAAAGAACCCGACTTTACTGCATGTACAGCGCCATCTGTCGGTGCGATTTTAAGTTTTTTTTAACAACGCCAAAAAATTTCCATCGCTTTGGGACCATACTGGTGAAATTTTAGGTCATTTGGATCAGAGGTTCTTTTGTTATAGGGTTTTACTTTCACAACTTTAAAAAAAATCACCCTTTTTTGCGTTGTTAGTGAACCTGTATTATCATAATAATGACAGCGCAGCAACTGCTCTTAGGAGATTTAGGACACTTAAGAATTTAAGAAAAGGTCCAATGACGACAGAGGGTCTAGGGAAGATGGTTTCTCAAAGTACCGTCCATTGTTTTCCTCCCACTGACGATATTCTTTGTTTCTGCTACCTTACAGCGCCAACTGTCGGTGCGATTTTAAGTTTTTTTAACCATGCTAAAAAATGCCCATTGCTTTGGGAGCATACTCGTGAAATTTTATGTCATTTGGATCAGTGGTTCTTTTGTTATAGTGTTTTACTTTCACAACTTAAAAAAAAAATCACCCTGTATAAGAAGGTCAAACTTCACCGAAATTTTATTAGTACCCATAGTAGGCATAGAATTCTAATAAAATTTAGTGGTGACAATCGCCCCATTTCAAAAGTCATGAGAAATGCATTTTTTCACATTCGATAGTTTGATATGGTAGCAACGATATATTCCCTTTAACAATAAACCTACCTAGGGGTCGTTTAATACGAGTATTTATTCTGAAAATTCTACGTGTGATTCTGACTGCCAATTTAGAAAAGAAATCGCAGCTTTATGCACTTATGTAGATATAATCATATATGTCTTTGATTGCATCTGGAGATAATTTTCTTTCGAAATTAGTGGTGCCATGTCAAACACTCGTATAAGTTTGCAGCTTTGCATGTAATGTACTACGCAGGTAACCCGATAATTGTAGTGTTAAAAATGATATTTGTTTACACGGTCTCTCATATTTATCAAATATTGCCTAAAATTACCAGATATTTTTATTTTCAGAGAGACTGGATATCGGAATATGTTTTATTGTTTAGAATGAATCCAAATAAATTTCATTTTCAGAAAAAAAAAAAAAAAAAAAAAAAAAAAAAAAAACGTTTTTTATAAAGTAAAAAATTGCCGGTCTATTTTTCTCGTTTTTTCGAATATCTGAACCGGCCCGCTATTATACTCTGTCATAATAATATATGTCATGTAGACTAAATGCGATATTTTTAAAAGATCAATTTCATAATTAAACATGTGATTGAAAATGTTAAAATATGCCAATATTTCCATAATCGGGTTTTTATCATGATTCATTACGTTCCTCAAACTCATATATTTACTATTCTCTATTACTCATATTGATACTCTATTTGTATTATTATCAAACATTTAAAAATCCGTTAAACCTCCAATATGACAGCAGATAAATTTACTTTTTAATTCTCTAATGACGTCATATTAAGCTGCTTTCTGTATTTACACATACTCATATTCCTTGTATTATTGAGAAATGTTTGAAAATGTCCGTTTTATTACCAATATGACGTCATATTAATCTTTTTTTTCAATTGGTGAAACTTTTTATTTTATTTTCATTTTTTCACGTGGGAATTTTTCAATAGAAAATTAATTACTTTGCAAATAATTTTATTGTGGATTTTTAATTGTTTGCAACTGCTATAACGAAAAATGTTTAAATTTAATAGGAAAAGGTTGTTAGATTTTTGGTTTTTAATCTCTATATATTAAAATAATACGATTTTTTCAAATTTTATGATTTTGAGCTTCATAATAGGTATTTAGCTATAAGTACACAAAGTTTCATCTCTGTAAGATAAATAGATTCGGAGAATCGGCTTTGTGATGGACAGACAACGAAGCGGAACTAATAGGGTTTCGTGAGATGAACGAAACCCTCAAAAGAAAAAGGTCTAATTGTGATTGTTTTAAATTCGTTATCTTTATTTAAAAAATTTATTTTTGACAAAAACTGTTGATATTCACAAACCGTATTATCATAAATATGTTCATATTTCGATATTTCGAAATGACAATAAAAACTTCGGTATTTAATATATTAACCCGGGAGTAGTCGCGCCGGGTATGACATACCCAGGGTGCGTACGGTTTTTACAATTCTCATCACTATTTTTTGAAAAGTAATATTCAACTTACTTTAAAGCAGAAATTTGAACAATTGTTTTCGACTAAATAAAGTGACGATTATTATTTCTATTTATTGGTGACAAAGTAAAAACCATTCATACACTATGTAAGCGCGACTCTTCCTGGGTTCACACTTTGCATATCTTAGGAGAAATTGTTTCCCATCATAGATTTAATTTCACATCATTGCTTTCTAAAAAGTGAACTCAAGTTCTTTACTGCATCCAAACCACTATTCTTACTGGTTTCTTCATACGGTGAATACTGGTATATTATAGTTTTTCTCCCTCTGTTGGTCGATGAACAGCACAATTGTTCTGATTTTTGAGTAAATCGTTATATCTGCTTACAAAGTGTTTCAATGGATGTCCTGTACATCCTACTTGTATTCAGTGCTAACAAATGGGCGTTTTTTTCATTTCTACTGCTTTATTGCTACCACTGTTTTTAAATCGCAATACTCGCCTTATTTAAACTGGTATTAAACAAATCGCATATTATTATTTGAAAAAAAAAAGTTGTAGAAATAAATGTATCAGCATATAAAAATGCGCCCATCTGGCAACACTGCTTCTACTTAAATCCACTTCGAAATCAGAAAAAAGTGCTTCTCATTCCCCATTGATAGGCACAGAGTTTGCTTAACGAAGCGGCAAACTATCATCACTAACCTAAAATTTGAATTTTTTGACTTTTTGAAAACAAAACATCAACATTTACAGAAAGCAAGAATTTCAAAACTAAAATAATGATACAGGCCTAGGAGTGGATTCTTTAAATAGCGACAAAATCAAAATTTTTAACCCCACTATTGCTTTCCAAAATTTTTCGTTTGAGATTTAACTTGCAAATGTCAAAAAAAAAAAAAAAAAAAAAAAAAAAAAAAAAACTTTTTAGTCTGCCCCAGTCGTTTTTATTATCTATAAATTTTCATCTCCTATTTTCATGGATTTAATGGAATTTTATACTTCTTTGTTGTTAAACTTTTATTTTTCTAAAGCACCGTAATTTCGCGCGTATGCGCCGCAACCTAGTTAAGTCTTTTTCAAACCGAAAATTTTATTGAAAATAAGAAGTCAAATAATTGCTCAGCAGAAGTAAGTCACATTCTTTTTAAAATAAATTCTGTTGGGAAATCGAATTGTCTGAGGTGCGGCGTATACGCGCGAAATTACGGTATATAAAATATTTTTATTACTTTTATTTTCTTTTATGTAGTTTACTATATTTTAATTATTTATTTTTTCGCGGCTGCCTATTATCCATGTCGCTTTTTTAAGATAGCTGATCAGGCCCCTTCCTGCTGGGCTTTTGCCCATCATAAGGAGTTGATGCCTGGTAACTGGGCGAGGATTCGCCTGATCTCTGCAAGGCGAAGATATGTGTGATAAATCTATAGGCCTACGTGGCTTCATTGCGTCGTGTTGCCTAGGTGGATTTTTCTTGACCGGTTGCTAATTCATGTTGGATGAGACGTTTCAGTACTGCATATTGTAGTGAAGTCATGCCGGACTGATGTGGGATGCTGAGGTATTTACTAATTTCACGCCCCATCCGACACGCGTACGTCATGCCATCGCTACTCCAGTTGATCTTGTAATTTAGAACCTTGATGAGGTAAACGAGACCTTCACCTTACTAGGTGATTACCCAGAGGTATAATCCACAGGGAACTTGGAGAACTTTGCATCCACGACGGTTTTATATGCACTGGGCGCCATTAGCATAAATGATCCCCGCACCTGAAAAGGAATGAGGTTAGACATTTTATGTCATTTTTAATCCTAAGAACTAGGTGCTACTTTTAGAGTTTAAGTACTGTTAATTTACTTGACTGTTTGACTTCATTTACTTATATCTCTACCCTATGATTACTTTAACAGAAACTAAAGATTCTACAGAGTTTATAATTCCTACAGGAGGGGGGGGGGATTATATGAATGATTTACTAAATTAAGAGAGGGGTTGGACCATCGGCTATATATTATCTATATATAATTTAAAATATATAAATTAGATAAAACTAAAGAATGGAGGACAAATGGATAGATACTAACTAAATATAATTTAAGTACATTTAGTACTTAGCTGTGGAGGTGCTGAAAAGCTTAAGTTAAAAATTGCTCATAAAACTGCTAAGTTGTATCTAATACGTACAATAAATTAAATATTAGAGGGTATACTAAAATTACCTGGCAGTTCACAGGGGTGATGAACTTGTATTTTATTCCTTAACTACAGACTTTCATTTATTCCTAATTCTAAAAAAAATACTACTCCCTACCTTTATTATTTATTTGTACCTTCAGTTATTGACATTGTTATTTATATCTTTGGTTTTTTCATCACCTTTCGTGTAACATTGTCCGTCTCTTGTTTACAATATTTGATTTTTGACATTTATATTCGCTTGTCCTATCATGGTATTTTTTCGTTGTACAAATATACCATGATAGGACAAGGGAATTTTTTGCAGTTTTTTTTTGTCACTTTCGATAATTTGTAACGTTGCGACTTCTGTCGCTCGTACTTGTCACTATTTTTGTAGTTGCACACTGTTGCATTTTCTCACTTATATATATTGAAATTTTCTTTCCTTGGTTCATTGTACTTGAGTATTTATCTTTATGGTTATCGCCGCTTTTATGACCTAGTATCTTTTTTGTATATGTTTACTTTCTGTTATAGTTTTTCGCTACTTTTATGGACTAACCCGTATTGAGCTATGTTCGTCATTGTCTTTATGTTGTTGTAATTGTTTTGGACTTGTAACGTTTGTCACGTTCTTGGTAATGGTCATATTGCGAATTTTTCGCTGGTTTTTTTGTCACTTTCGATAATTTGTCACGTTGCAACTTTTGTCGCTGATAGTTGTCACTATCTGTGTAGTTGCACACTGTTGCATTTTCTCACTTATATTTTTTTAACCTTTCTTGCTTCATTGCACTTGGGTATTTATCATTTTTATTTCTTCGTGGACCTATACACTGAAAGTAATGTTGCCAATCAACTACTTATTCCAATCAGCTATCTACATTGTTCCATTACATTGCCGTAGAAACCCGCCTCCTTGATGAGCTACTTCTTACAAAGGTTGCTGTTATTTACCATGAAAGTAATTTAAAAAAACAGTGGTTACAAAAAAGTTACCTTCGAAATTTTGCTTCATCGTTAATCTGGTCCTGGTAGGACGGCCTTTTTTGCGACTGATAAAGGAATATTGCGTATTTGAAACGCTGTTCGTTAGAATCTTTTTTTGTTCATATAATGCCTTTCCTTTGTATTATGAGATAATACATTAAATGTTCTTATTTCAGACACATTCTAAACATATTTTGAAAGAATAATTTCTTAAATTAAAAGATTAAAATAATTTGAATGTCAAAGGGTTAAAAAAATTAATTAATAGAATATGTTGTTTTTTAAATATTTTTAAAGGAATTCAAGAAAAGGTTTTGCAATTTATTGAAAACTGAATTGAAGAGTTCCATGAAAAGTACATTCAAGAAATTAAACAAATTAAATCAATATTGCTCCACAAATAAGAACAATAGAAAAAGATAAACGGTAGCATTATATTGTTGTGGTTATTATTTATTTATTTATTTGTGCAAGAAATGTGGTGAAATGTCTTTATAAATTGTAAGAATTTTGAAAAGTTGTTCAGTAATTTTCGAAATTTCAATATCTTCAGATAACAACTTTAGAACAGAGTTGTCAGTTTGACGTCAATAAATTATGTAATAACAGTAATTTTTGCTTTTTGTAATGACAAACTTTTTATGATTACATAAAATAAATATTTTCCTACATGAATTTTCGGTATATTATCTGATTTTTTTACTATAAAATTTGGCCGAGCTGGCAACCCTGCTGCAGAATATTATTACCAAAAATATCACGTTGCGCAGTTTTTGTTTCTAAATATTTTTTGAAAGAATTGCAAAAAATATTAAACAACTTAACTAAAATTTAATAAAGGAATTCGTTTACGACAGTGGTTAACTCTACGCGATAAGCGGACAGCATTTTTTTCGGTATGCTTCGTAGTCACCTTTTTTAATCGTAGAATATCTGTCATCAAATAATACGAATATTAATTTTTGCAACTAGTAGTGTGAGAATACTTTTATTGAGTACAACTCGTTTAGTGAATATTTCTGAAATTAAATCATTATACCCATATAAATTGTCACACGAACAAACAAAAAGATAAACAATAAATTACCGTAATTTCCGGCGTATAATCCGCAGCTCAAAGAGTCGTTTTTCGACCCAGAAATATTATTTTATAAAATGTAACTTAAAAGATCGCTGTAAATATTTAACTACAATTATTGAATAAAATTTCTGGGTCGAAAAACGACTCTGAGCTGCGGATTATACGCCGGAAATTACGGTAATTGCAGACTGTTTTGAATTTCATGTAATTCTTCACACAAAAATGTATTTTTCTCAAAGGATCTCAAATTTCTAAAATATTTTAAGAAATTTAATTAAAGTGCGATATCGTGAAATGACAATGAGCACCCAGACAATTTATATTTAAAGGAATTAAATGTCAGGATATCTTCATTTATCTTGAATATATTTAATCCTTAAATGCATATTTTTTTTTCTTTTAGAATTGTGTTGTTTTATACTTCTATTAAGGATTAGACACCAGAAAATTTAAAATAGATTTTTTAATTTCCTTAATAGCATATTTTATGTCGATTCTAAAGCATTAATATTTCTATATAAATAAAGTGGTGGCTAAGAACTTGATTTATTTATTAAATGTTAAATAAAAAGTGATGCAAATTTGCATCACTATGCATTTATGGGTTAAAGGAATTCCAGACACGATTCTACTGTATATCAACAATTGAATGGAAGATTCCTGAAAGTTAAATTAATGGATTTAAATCGTTAAATTAATGGATTTAAATCATTAAATCAGCACTGACTGCCACGCATATTGGAACACATAGGAAAAAATTAGACAAACATTATTCAGTCTTTTTATTATGTTAATTGTTTACATATTCAATATATAGTTTTAGTAAAAAAAAATGTTAATTATAAACTTTTAAAATATTATCTCTTTGATTCTTTCAAGCTGTAATATTTTCAAAAATAACTATTTCTGTTTCTCGATTTAACACTTATTTCTATGGCATTTTATCTTCAAATTATATAAACTTCGGTATGTGTTATTTGTATTACAATATTTTGTATGGGATACTCAAAAAATATTCCACAGTTCATAGGCAGCTTATTTAAATAACACCATGTACAACAATGTTTGTTTCTGGGTAATCAATATAATTTTCTAATTAATTCTCTCATAAAAAAAAAAAAAAAAAAAAAAAAAAAAAAAAAAAAAAAAACATGAAAATTTTTTACTGTCTTCCAAAAACTTTGCTTTTGTGGTCAGGGTAACAAGAAGTTGAAAATTGCGTACTGTCATTAAGAAAAAGTACAAATTTTTGGGTTTATCTTTATTTAAAGAAAAAAAAAAGGAACATTATATTTCAAATCAATAGCATATTTTAACCAAAATTGTATAAATTGATGACAAGGAACCTAAAAATGGAAGTTTTACGACATTTGTGAGTGTATGTCATATCGCTGTCACGAATAAATCCCCAAATATGGTCCCCCATATAGTCCGTCATAACTGAACCATGTTTCATTCTTCTTCGCTCTGAGAAGCTTGGGAAACTCTTGACCCTCAATAACTTTCTTGATTTGAGGTACAACGAAACCTCAAGTTTTAACTTTTGTTCTGGAAAGCATTGGGAGCAGATGTTGTAGATGCATGAATGCGGCTGATTACTTGTCCAACGCTGCCACAATTGCTTCATCCGTCCCAGTTTTATGTTCAAAAGTGACATTAGTACCTTTCGAGGGTCTACAAGTGGCTCTCATTTAAATCTGTGCTTCCCCATAGTGAACTCAATACGTTTAGACCAATTTCGTTTATGGTAGGTGACTTTGGTGTCCCTGCTATCCAACAGACAAAGATATCATGGAAAATTAGTAAACGCATCAAGAAGGCAATGATTTTGAAATCCCCAATAACTTCCTCGTCATATTCTCCCTATTTCAGTGCATTTAGCAATATATTCACATTGCGGTACTCTTCTTTAAGCTGTGCTGAATAGGAAAAGGGAATAGACGAAAACAGGTTACCATTACCATTATAGAGTAATTCTTTTTTCAGACTCTATGATGAACTCTCTAAAAAGGGCCGCCACTCTCTAGGATGAAGAACAATTGCAATGTTCTCAGACAAACCAGTTACATCATGACAATAGCAGATTTAATCATGTTTGATGAAAAATGTGGAAAACTTGTTATGTCGCTTCTTCTGATTCCACACCTTCACACTTTCATCTAACTAGTGCCACTGCTTCAGTCTGGATGTTAAAAGCTCAACACTGGACTTTCTAAGATCAAGGTCTATGATCATATCATTAAGGTCCTTTTGGCTGGGATAGCATGGTTTTGTTTCATTGATTCCACCTTTAGCGCTGTAATTAGGGTTATAAAAATCTTCCGCACCATCCGAGCTTTCATCAGCAGTTTTACCTCCCTGTGGAGGATTAGGAACAGGGAATTCAGTGTCATGTGGCACAGGAGCAATGGATGATGATATGTTGAGATAAATTACTACAGGTGCTTTCTTGTTAGTTCGTCTTTTAGACGAGTCCACCATGCAAAAGTAGAAGTTCCATGCATTACAATGGTCTGTGAGTTATCACCAAATTTCATAGCCCATTTCCCCCTCAGTACCATACAGAAGGCATCCGCTGGATTCTTGCAACTACTTAAAGCCATATCTGAGTTGAATCAACAGTCAGACAGTTATGGGAAAAGAAAGTTACAAATATTAATTTTCTAAGGAGATATATTTAAAATACGAAAACATCTCATGCCCGTAGGCTCAACATTAGTGAAGGGAATTTGGAAGTTGAGCGACTTGCAACCTTAACTATTAACTGTTTATAAGATGAAAGTAATTGTTGATAGATTTGTCTTATTTACTATTAATTTTTAATTAAATGTATTTAATTTTACTATATATAAAACTTATTTACATTTAAAAATGCTTATTACATTTAAATTACATTAAATAATAAGTATTACATTTAATTAATATTTAATAACGTTGAATTTAATAATAGGTTTAGTAAAGTGGAATCTATAAAGTATAAATGGGGGGTATTCAATTGAAACCTGGTTAGTGCGTGTAACTTTGCATTAGACGTAAGGGGATGCCACGTAACTGCGTGTATGGCGGCACCATCTATTGGTAGAGAGACCAACGCATGCGCAACGTTTCACGTTGCATAGAGACAGTGTGGTTGCACACCGAAGAGAAGGTGGTCACACAAGTTATCGTCCACTACTCAACATGCAGGCGTGTAAGCAAGAACAACGAGGTGTGATTCGATTTTTAGCGGCGGAGAGAGTTGGAGGCCGTGAACTGTATCGACGGATGAAAGCTGTGTACGGTGAGTACAGTCTGAGTCGTTCAATTGTTGTGGAATATGGCGCAAAAGATTCCTTGACGGGCGCGAATTACTGGAAGACGATGCACGTCCTGAACAGGCTCATCGTGTCATCACTTCGTAAATGATTGCGGAAGTGAATGATTTAGTCTTGGCCAACCGCAGAATAACCGTGGACGAGATCCATCGGTTACTGGGTATTAGCGTGGGCACCACTCACACCATATTGCACCAACACTTGAACTTTCGAAAAATTTGTGCAAAGTGGGTTCCCCACCAACTGACCGCCGAATAGCGCAATACTCGAATGGCGCTGTCTTTGAGTCATCTGCAACGTTATCATGAGGAGGAATACGGCTTTCTATCGCATATTGTCACTGGTGACGAAACATGGTGTCACCACTTTGAACCGGAAAGCAAGCGTCAGAGCAAGCAGTGGAAACATGAGACTTCACCACCTCCAAAGAAATCAAAGACCGTGCACACCAGTTCTGGTAAGGTCATGGTGTCCTTCTTTTTTTACCACAAGGGCCCACTGCTTGTCGAGTTCCTGGAACGGGGAATCACCATCAATACCCAGCGTCATCAAGCCACTTTACAGAACCTTAAACGGGCCAGGCATGTTGTCCAATGGCGTTAATCTCCTGCATGATAATGCCAGCCCACACGCGGCCAATGCAGTGAAGACGACATTGCAGCAGTTTGCGTGGGAAACGCTGCAACATCCAGCTTACAGTCCAGACCTTTCACCGTGTGACTTTCACGTTTTTGGACCTCTAAAACAAGCTATTCGCGGACATCGACTCAGAACGGACAACGAAGTGTGTGACTTGGTCCAGGCCTGGATCCGACAGCAGCCTACTAGCTTCTTCAAAGATGGAATCGACCGGCTAGTGTCGCAATGGGATAAATGTGCCAACAGTTTTGGAGACTATTTTTGAGTTTGTGTACTGTGTATAACTACATTTGTGTGTGTTAATAAAATCGTTACTTTACAGTAGTGACCAAATTTCATTTCAACGTTTACAGTAGTGACCGGATTTCATTTGAATGTCGCTTATATATGTTAATTTTTGAGTGTATTTAGTATATTACCAGTTTCAATATGATTCATCAGAACCCTGTTCTTCATCTTCTTCATCACTCTCTTCTTGGCTTTTATCGGGACTACCATCACCTCTTAACAGAGACTTTAATTCCCTCCTTTATATCCCTATGTTTCACCAATGAGCCCCCGAAACTAATAGGAGAATCTTTTTTTCAATAAATAAGTGTATACAATTTGAAGGAGATCAGATATTTTTATCCAGTTATATCGAGTTGCGCGTGTATGTATGTACCTACATACGTACGTACATATAAACAGAATCTGTAGGTGCAAACGATCTCAGGTAATATTCTGTGAGCTAAAAACCTGGAATACGACAGTAAAAAATATAATTCTTATATCTTCAATACGGTGGTCGCAAAACAGAGCATTTAAATAGTCATCAAGAAAAAAATTATATATAAAATGGCAACAATATGTGGAAGATGTTTTGGGGGAAATTAGCACTCCAGACTTTAACTAATACGATTATAATTCAAAAATGATCCGACAAAGCCCGACATAAAAAGCCTTCGATTTGTAGAAATTAGAGCCAATAACCATTTAAAAATAACCCTTTTACAAATTTAATGTTTTTTTTATTATATTAAATACTAAACTATTTAAATTAACACATAGCTTAACACTAACCTCTGACCTTTCTTAAACACGTAACCCCTGTTTAGTTTCAGTTCAACAATTCATTCAGACACAAAAAAATTACATTTAACACCTTGGGAACGAGCGACACGTATACGTGACGCATAAGATGCTCAGAATCCTCGATTATTCCCACCAGTCATTTTTTATTGTAAGCTTTGCCTTAGGTAATCCAACCATTTCTGCGATTCAATTAGGCGAAAATTTCTGTTTTGAAAAACCGGTGGAAAAAGAATAAAAATTCTGTAAAAGACGCTCGTCGCGAAGTGGTCAAACATAACAACAATAGAAAAATGTAACAAAGAACCACGCCTTCTCACAAAGAAACTTCCTCTTCAACTGAGTCCAGGAGCCACCTGATATAACTCAGGTTCCTGAAATAGACATAGATCGACGCGCCAATTCGTTAGCTATTAAAAAATATGATTTTTACAATGGCTGACGCAATTTTAATTTTTGCATTTCTGGCCAGGTTTTTGGCTCAAATACTCCTCTGTGTGACTGTGTGTACCCTGAAAATTGAAAAAGAAATCTTTATTAGTACCAGACATGAAATAGACAGTAATTCGTGCTCATATGACACTTTTCGGCGATTAGAAAAAAAATCTATTGAAAAAAGTGGTAGCAAAAGAAAAAAAAAAAAAAGTTAGCAGCTATGTAAATACCACTGTGACAGCCACAAAAGCGAAGCTTCAGGGGTGTAACTACTCTTTTCTAGATATTTTCTGCTTAGTTAAACAGAAACCAATGCTGTCAAACCCGAAACAGAACTTTTTTGAAAATCTGTTTCATAGTGACAAAGTGACATAGTGACATAGTGACATAGTGAATTTGAAGTTTCACTCATAAAATTAAATCTTAAAATCAATATTGACTGTAAAATCCGTCTCTGTGAATCTATTCGAAAAGATAAAGAAAAATTTACTTTCTCACTCTTTTAATTTACAATTGATTTTTTTTCATATTAATTTCGGCTTTTTGTGTTTAGAAAGGCGAATACAAATTAGGTTAATAATAAACTTTATGTTATTATATCTATATGAATCTTTCAATTTCAAATATTTTTGTAAAACTCTCGATATTTCAATATTTTAATGAAGTCGAAAAGTTTTCGGAAAATTAAATATATTAATTTCATTAGGATACTTTCTAAAATAATTTAACAAAGTATATTACTGTTCATTGGGAAATAAATTACTGAATTTTATTAAAGATATATTCATGAAATTAAATTATTAAATCAATATTGTTGGTAATACAAAACATAACACATGGAAAAGATAAACAAAAGTTTACTTGTTAAATATTTTAATTCGGGTGCGTTTATTTACACATTTAATTGGTTAATATTTTTGAATTAAAAAAAAGAAAAAACGACTAAAATAAAACTTAGATTAATAGCTAAAATAGATTAAAGTGTTGGCACGGCAATCTAAAGTATTCAGAATCGAGTTGTCGCTCTGTTGGAATAAATCCCAACTATCTTACTCCAAAAATTCAAAATATGTTATTAGATGTCTGAAATTCTGTGACTCGATAGATCTAAAAATTATAATTGAACTTGTTTTATCAATCTTAGAGTGGTACTTTATTTAGATATTTTGTCATAAAAACTTACACATTATTAAAAAAATACTTACTGAAAAAAATAACCTAAAAATAATGCATTTAGTTAATTTGATGAGCTAAACAAAGCATTACCAATAAACTGACTCTTCATAACTTATACAAAGCGTTCATGTTAAACCCTTGGGGACGAGCGACACGTATACGTGACGCATAAGATGCTCAGAATCCTCGATTATTCCCACCAGTTACTTTTTAATGTAAACTTTGCCTTATTTAATGCCAGCATTTCTGCGATTCAATTAGGCGAAAATTTCTGTTTTGAAAAACCGGTGGTAAAAGATTAATAATTCTGTAAAAGACGCTCGTCGCGAAGGGGTTAATAGTTGCTTAAATTTTTTTGTGCAAAGTGAGGGAAGAAAGCTCACTTATAACTATATTCTATAAAAAACATTTTCGCATTACATTTTTTTTTTCAATTAAATACTAATATAAATTGTGTACATTCAAATAAACAAAGATAGCAAGGCCACCTAGCACAAATGGGTTACAATATGTCCAACCGTGTCGGAAAGACACAGATAACTTGAATACATGAACACAACAGTAATAAAACACCAAACCGCTGATAGTTTATTTTTTTATTTTAATATTACAATAAATTTTCTCTGGTGTAAGTTTTCAATATTAAAAAATATATATAAAAGTCGAGTTTAATAAATAGTTTGCTTTTATTTGCTTAGTTGTATAATTACGAAATTTCCTCATTTACGTACTAGGATGTGTTAAAGGCAAAATTTAGCAATATTGGGGATTAACTACAAAATTTGGACTTATCACCGTTAAATGCGCAATATTATTTAAGAAAGATTTTGAAACGAAAGGGCATGGATTGGTAAGTATTTTTGACATCATGCCTTCAACTATTTTTTTCCATGGAAAAATTTCTCCAATCGTCACCATATAAAAATTGTTATTAATTCAGATATACCGTTTTTTTCTGCATATCTGTACTGGTAACCGGGACGTACGTGTGTTGCCAGTTCCAGGTTGCCAGTTTGGTCTTTTTTTTTTAAATTCAAAATTTTGAATTCATACCACAAAGTTATAGTAGTAATTTTCATTTTATATAATGACAGAGTTTTCGCGCTTTCATGAATTAAAATTATTCTTTTAGAATTTCAGGCGTGGATTTCTCGTATTTTTGACGAAATTCAATATAGTTTGTATTCACCATACTATCACTACTGCGCCTAGAATACATAGTGTGTAAAACGGTTATACCGTTTTTAATTCAAAATTTTCGAATTTAAACGAGAAATCCTGAAACAACAATATTTACTTTAAAAGATCACGAATATCTGCCATTAAATAAGGAAAGAACATTATAGGGAATTTCTGGTACGAATGCGAAATTTCGGAATTTAAAAAAAGCTAAACTGATAATGCTTTGAAAAGTTCTAAAAAATTGTAGCCGATAAACGTGTAACGATTCAGAAAAATAATAAGGCGATCGCAGTGACATCTGCTTTAAAAATAGATTTATCTCTAGAAAAAGTAACCGTTTCATTATTGACAACATGAACCTAATTTCTGTTAAAACAATTTTCTTGTAAGTGTATATTTCAGATGTAACTGATTTTGAAGTTAGTTTTTTATCATATCAGGGAATTAATCTTTTCCACTCTTCTAGCAGAGATTCATTCTTTGGCATGCTAAATAGAGATAGTTTCTAGTTTGTTGTATTGTATCGAGTAATGCAACCAGGCACAAAATAATGCGTATCATGTGTTTCGGCGATGATCAATATTATTCATATTTTCAAAGATTTTGAAAATCACTATCCAAGTCAAAGGAAATAGGGTATAATTTATTTATTCAAAATATGTACCACCAGCTGAAACGTTTTCTCAGTTCGATTCTTATACGATGTCTGCGTTGAAAAGAGTCAGCAGACAGTGGCGTAGCCAGAGAGGGGGGGGGGGGTCCAAATGCTCTGGAGACCAGTAATATTATAAAGTTTTCTTCGACTTCAATATAGCAGAAAATTCTACGATTAGACAAGGCAAAAATATTTTCATAAAATTAGTGGTATCCAAACCATCTGGACCCCCCCCCCTCACATTGTCTACGCCACTGCTAGAAGATGTCGCTACGATCGACTCGTTATCTTTTGAGTAGCGTTCTACATTTATTGGATTAAATTTTTTAGCACTATTTTGTAGTCGTTTTCCACACTATGCCTTTTAGGCGCTGTACTATAACTAAATTGAATATGATGCTTAACGGTTTAATATAAGTTACACATTTATTCAAGACACATACTTGGTAACTTTTTTATAATTTTCTGTTAATAAAAAATGTGTCAAAATAACGAATACAAAATCTTAAAAAAATAAAAATCATATCTAAATTTATAGGGAAATTACCATAATTTCTTTTTCAAAAAGAAATCATGTGTGTCCGTATAATGTACAATAATGCCGGAATTATGCATCGAGTATCACATATAAATATGTAGAAATATATATGTGCAAACATGTATAAAAATCAGACGAAAGTGGTATTTTTGGCGGAGCTTCCCAAATTCGACATTCGAAGAAATTTTGGTTTCAAGTCAGCTGACAATGTGTGAATAAGGAATTTACTGAATTATTACTGGATTATTATGAATAAGCTATTTTACATATATATATATGCGTAAAAGGCCTTATTTGCAACGCTGTGAATGATCCTTGGATATCCAAAATTAGCGTTGGTGACTGAGGCAATGGTAGAGGAGAATATTTTTGTCATGAAAATCATCATTTTTTTCTGTATAGTACAAAGAGAGCGTCCTGATTCAGGCCAATAATTTAATTACCACTTTTTATGAATAACAGTTTTAAGTTAGTAGATACAGTCTGCTTAAAACTGCAGTTTACTTTTGGCTGCGATCATATTTAATATATAATTTGTAGATCAGGGTCCGTAGTTTAACTCCTTCTTTTCTCAAAAATTCAGAATTCATACCAGAATATCCCAAAAGAAATTTTTGCTTTCATTAATGACAGACACGTCATGATTACATAAAGCAAAAATTCTTCTTTTGGAATTTTTGAATTAATAAATGAGATCAAACTGGCAACCGAAGTCTAAGTAATTCATATATTTTGCAAAATGTCCACATATTTATCACAAATTTTAGATATAATTTATCGCTTAATTAAAACACAAATACATACAAATATTACAAAATCTGTGTTTAGTCGTAGAACGATATATTATGAGAACAATAAATGTTATAAAGATATTTCTAAACTGAATTAGTTGTGACATAATCCTTGAGAATGCTAAGGAGTGCAGAAATCTTAGTTTTGATGTAATATGATCTTAGAATCGTGATAAAAAATGCTATTCGTGTGGTTGTACCTTGTATAAAATGAGAATTACAGAAAAGAAGCTGACTTTGAAAAAAGTTGATGGTTGCATGTGATTGTTTACGTAGACCCTTTTGCCGAAAAGTTGTAGAAACCTACCATGAAATTGTCTGTTAAAGAAATTAAAAAATTAAATCCAATTCTGTCACACAAATCAGAACAATCGAAAAAGATAAACTTTAACATAATATTGGTGTGAATATTATTATTTGTATTATATATATATATTTGCATTTCTTTGTGCAAGAAATGCCATGACATTTCTTATAAAGAGTTTTGAAATGTTGTTCTATAATTTTCGAAATTTCGATAGCTTCAGATGACGACTTCAGAACAGAGTTGCCATTTTGTAATCGTTAATTTATGTAACAATAGTAAAATATCCTTTTTTTATAAGACAGACTTTTCCTGATTACATAAAGTAAATATTTTCCTGGATGAATTTCCGCAATAATCTCTGAAATTTTGACTATAAAATTTGGCCGAACTGGCGTTCCTGCATCGGAATATTATTGCCAAAAATATCAGGTAGAGCTGGGCTTTTTTCTAAATATTTTTTGAAAGTAATGCGAAAATTATAAAACAACTTACCTAAAATATAATAAAGGAATTCGTTTACGTCAGTGGTAATCTCTACGCGATAAGCGGGCAGCATTTTTTTCGTAATATTTTGTAGTCACCTTTTTTAATCGTAGAATATCTTTCATCAAATAATACGAATATTAATTTTTACAACTAGTAGTGTGAGAATACTTTTATTGAGTACAACTCGTTTAGTACATATTCCTAAAATTAAATCATTAAACCCATAAAAATTGTCACACGAACAAACAAAATGATAAACAATAAATTAATTGCAGGCTGTTTTGAATTTCGTGTATTTCTTCACATAAAAATGTATTTTTCTCAAACTATGTAAAAATTCTAAAATATTTTAATAAATTTATTTAAAGTGGGATATTGTGAGATGACGATGAGCACCCATACAATTTATCTTTAAAGGAATTGAATATCAGGATATCTTCATTTAACTTGAATATATTTAAAGGAATTCCAGAAAAGATTCTACTCGGTTTACTCTCGGTTACTATTCGATTACTCTACTGTTTATCGATAAATGAATGGACGATTCCTTAAAGTAAAATTAATGGATTTAAATCATTAAATCAGCACTGACTGCCACGCATATCCGAATATATAGGAAAAAAAATAGACAAACATTATTCAGTTTTTTTTTATTATGTTAATTGTTTACACGTTAAATATGTTGTTGTAGAAACAAAAAAAAAATATGTTAATTAAAACTTTTAAAATTTTATAAATTTGATTATTTCAAGCTGTAATATTTAAAAAAAAACTATTTCTTTTTCTCGATTTAACGCTTATTTCTATGGCAATTTATCTTCAAATTAACTAAATATCAGCCTGTGTTATTTGTATTACAATGATTTGTATGGGATTCTCAAGAAATATTCGACATTCCATATGCCTCTTATTTAAGTAATCAGTTTGGAGTTTCACTCATGAAATTAAATTTAAAAAAAAACAATAAGGGATTTTGGAAAGAAATATAACTATTTGAAAAGATAAAGAATAAATTACTTTCTCAATTTGTTATTTTACAATTGATTTTTTACATATTAATTTCGACTTTTTGTGTATAAAAAAAAGGAATAATTTTTTTTTTGTTAATAATAAACTTTATATTATTATATCTATATGACTCTTTCAATTTCAAATATTTTTGTAAAACTCTCGATATTTCTATAAATTAATGAAGTCGAGAAGCTTTATGAAAAGCTTGATTTCATTCGAGAAGCTTGATTTCATTAGGATACTTTCTAAAATAATTCAACAAAGTATTTTTCAGTTCATTGGGAATTGAATTACGGAATTTGTTGGAATATATATTCATGAAATTAAATCATTAAATCAATATTGATAGTAATACAAAACGTAATACATACAAAAGATAAACAAAAGTTTACTTGCTAAATATATGAATTCTGGAGACTTTATTTACACATTTAACCCTTTCAGGGGCAAAGTACTTATGTTTCTAAAATGTTGAAATCAGTGAATCACACCGGGATTTAAAAACAAAATTTATTTCAAAATAAGTAGAAGCGTTTCTTCCCGTATATTATGAAAGTTAAATTTGATTACAAAATTCCGGTGTCAATGTGGCGTTTGGGAATTAAAATTAAGTGGTATATATTATATACCACCGCCCCTCAAGGGGTTAATTAGTTAACACTTTGCCACCTGCATGTCTCGTAAAAGTACTTCTATTCGTAAAATGTTGAAATGATTGATTTACACCAGATTTTAGAAATAAATTTATTCGGAAATAAGTAAAATCTTTTCTTCCTGTAAAAAATGAAATGTAATTTTTCATTCCAAAATTCTGGTGCCTATGAAGCATTTAAGGAATAAAATTAAGTTGCTTTACGTACGTCATCACCGTGGTGTCGCCGTACGGCAAAGTGTTAATATTCTTGAATAATAAAACAAAAACAAAACTAAAATACAACTTAAAGAACACAAGAAAGACTTTGCGTTAGATTAGAGCGTTGTCACAGCAAGTCAAAGTACTCAGGTTCGAGTCCAGGTCCCAGCATTTGTCGCTCTGTTGGAATAAATCCCAACTTTTATACTCCAACCACTGAATATATGTTATTAGAGCTCTGTGACTCTGTACATCTAAAAATTTATAATTGAAATACCAATTGAACCTGCGTTATCAATCTTAGAGTGGTACTTTATTTAGATATTTTGTCATTAAAATTTACACATTATTAAAAAAATACTAACTGAAAAAAATAAACTAAAATTAATTACTTTTCTTAATTTGTTGAGCTAAATAAAGCAGTACCAATAAACGTACTCTTCATATCTTATATAAAACGATCGTGTTAATAGTTGCTTAAATATTTTTTTTGAAAAGTGAGGGAAGAAAGTTCAATTATTCCTATATTCTAGAAAATATTTTTCGCATTACATTTTTTTTTTCAATTAAATACTATGATATGATTATTTTAACATGTCTAAGTACAAGATAAACAAAGATAGCAATGCCAGTGTTAAATTAGCCAAAAATGTCACCGAACACAAATGGTTCACATGATGTTACACATTTTTAATGCATCCAACCGTGTCTTAAAGAAACGGAAAACTTGAAGATGAGATGATTTAATTTAAATTGATATACAATGACCAATAGTTTATTTTTCTAATACAACATCACAGTAAATTTTCTCTGGTGTCAGTTTTCAATTAAAAAAAAATAAAAGAATAAAAGTAGAACTTACTAAATTCTTCACTTTTATTTGCTTAATTTTATAAGTACGAAATTTTTCTTATTTACAAAATAGGATGCAAAGGTAAAATTTACCAAAGTGAAATATCATTTAAGAACAATTTTGAAACGAAAGGGGATAGTTTCGTAAGTATTTTTGACATCATGCCTTTAACTATTTTTTCCAATAGAAAAATTTCTCCAATAGTCACCTTATAAAAAATGTTATTTATTGAGATATAAAGTATTTTCTGTTTTTATAAAACCAATTCCCCCCTAAAGTATTGCACCGAACTTCCTGCTATTAATATAAGTAATAGCGTTATTCAAGACACATACCTGGTAATGTTTTTATACTTTTCGGCTGATAAAAAATGTGTCAAATAACGATTAAAAACTCTTAAAAAAATAAAAATCATATCTATATTTATAGGGGAATTACCGTAATTTCTTTTTCAAAAACTCCCCATTTGTGTCCGTACAATGTACACTAATGCCGGAGTTATGCAGTTTGTATCACACATAAATATTTACAAATATATACATGTGCAAAAATGTATAAAAATCATATGAAAGTGGAATTTTTTGCGGAGCTTCCCAAATTCGACATTCGCAGTAATTTTCGATTCAAGTCAGCTGACAATGTGTGAACTGCTCTATTTTACACGTAAATGTGCGTAGAAGACCTTATTCGCAACACTGTGAATGATACTTCGATATCGAAAATTAGCGTTGTTTTCCAAGACAATGGTAGAGGAGGATAGTTTTGTCATGAAAACAGTCAATTATTTCTATATCGAAGTGCGACAAGAAAGCCCTGATTTAGGCCTATAATTTAACTACCACTTTTTAAGAAGAACAGTTTTAAGTTAGAAGTTTCGGTCTTTTTAAATTCGCAGTTTACTTTAGGTGGCGATCTTATTAAATATTTAATTTATAAATCAGGGTTGGTATTTTAAATCCTTCTTTTTTCATTAAATCCGATACCCTACCAGAAAGTCCAAATAGAAATTTTTGCTTTCATTAATGGCAGACACATCGTGATTACTTAAAGCAAAGATTCGTCTTTTGGAATTTCTAAATAAAAACATGAGATTAAAGTGGCAACCGTAGTCTAAGTAAGATTAACCGTCGTGTGCCGTTCCGTAACTTTGATTTATTGTGATAAATCCATACATTTTGCAAAGTGTTCACATATTTACCACAAATTTGAAATAGAATTTATCGCATAGTTAAAAATTACATACAAATATTACAAAGTCTGCGTTTAATCGTAGAACAATATATTGTAAGAACAATAAATATCATACAGATATTTCTAAACTGAATTAGTTGTGATTTAATCCTTGAAAATGCTAATTAGTGCAGAAACCTGGGTTTTGATGCGAGATGATCTCAGAATCGTGATAAACAAGTTGGAAATTGTACGTCAAACGTTACAAACGAGGTGCGTTCGTACGCACGTTTTAGAAGTAAATTCATGATATCCCGTGCGTAGAACAGGTTAAACAGCTAGTTAAGTATATATTTTATGACACTGTTCATACAAATATCTTAACTAGTTATATAAATATTCATATATATATGTATCAGCTAGTTATATAAATATTCAGATCTTGATGATTTTTAATTCTGTGAAATGAATTATATCGTCTGCAGATTAATTTCTGTCATAAAATAAGTATCTCGGTCGCTTGACGATTAAACTCCGGAAGCTCCTATAACAAGAAAGCACCGATTTAAAAAAAAATCAAATTTCTTAATAAATATTTTTATTAATATCTCCTAAAGTTTTGATTCGATTTTAATAAAATTTGAAATGTCTCGACAAAATTCTGCAAAGATAATATATTTTAAATTGCAAACCATTTGGTTGGGTAGTTTTTGCGTAGTTATATGCGGACAGACAGACGGACGGACCAAACGACGACTATAGGTGCTACGTATTTATATAATTACGAACGCACCTAAAAATGCGATTGGTGTGGTTGTAATAAAAAGAGAATTACAGTAAATAAGCTGATGGACGCATCTTATTGTTCATGCAGACTGGTTCAGTTATAATTTGAAATACCATATGTGCAAATTTCCAAAAAAATATTATTTTAAAGGAAAGTGATACTAAACTAGGTAAGTTCTAATAAATTTTCATTTAACAAAATATTTCTTTCACATTATTTATTGTTTGCACAAATTTATATGTTTAATGTATTTTCAAAGTGGCCGTCAGCGTAAAATGTTCGTCAATGAATATTTGATGACTTTTGTCTTTAATGATGTAGTAGTATTAATACTATTATGATTAAAAACGTATTAATAATTCTAAAGAGCTTAACAAAGTTAATGTTTCCTTTTTAAATGAATATTAACTTTCGCTTAATTTCTTGATAAAAAACACTTTCTAAATTACTTGAAATATATCATGAAACTTCATTTGCCTGTTTTACCTTCCATAAGTACAATTCGACAGCTTACATAAATATTACTCAATGACATTGACGGACTTATAAATGAGAAAATAATTGCAATCGAAATTTTTGTTTTCATTAATCTTTTTTTTAACACTTATTTTATTCAAGAAATTTCTACAACCAATTTTTGACACGTTTGAATTTTCTTTTTTTAAATTCGCTAATTGCGAGATCATATTATAAATTCGAATATGATTTTTTTCTTTATTTGATGCCAGAGATTGTATGACTACATAAAGTAAAAATTCTTACTTTGGAAATTAGCAGTGTGAATTCGGAATTTCTCAATCTTTTTAAGAAATGGTAAACTGGTAACCATGCCACAAACATATAATTTGTTCTTAAGGTGGTAAGAAGACATCTTTAAGAAAACAAATAAATTTACCGCAATGAATCAACTTAACTGCGCATCGGTTAATCTTATTTAGATTCAAATATTTGACAGGATGACAATAAAAAATAAACCACAATTTTAAAAAGGTTGAAACTACTCTTTATAAAAAGTGGTAATCAAACCCTTTCTATGGACATGATTCAGAATGCTATTGTTAAATTTCGTTTTCTAAGTAAGTTGTTCGTTTCCATCGCAAAAAAGTTTCTTCAATTGTTGTTTTGAACGAATTTTGTGAACCACTAATTCCACATTGTTACATGTGTCTTATTCAATTAAAAAATTATGCACTTCAATAAGACGAATATTACTATACGCCAGTGCTGTGCAACGTAGCGCCAACGAAACACCAGAAAAGTCTTAGTAAATTCTTCTTCTAAGAAAATTGCCATAAATTAATCTCCGAATATCTCCTATTACAGGGTTCGTACGTTTCTACCACATTATTTTTAATAAATTTTTTCTAGTTAATATTTCAATAGCAAATAATGTAGATGCCTAGTTTAATTGTGGGGTTTGTAATAATTTTCTTCATTTAAATAAGGCGAAAAATTCTATTAAAAAATGTGGTAAAAACATACGATCCTTGTATTATATAAGGCAAAGATTTCTGTAAGAATTTACTGGTATTGCGCGGGCGCCAGGTTGGAAAACCCTGCTTTACGCAATAGGCAGCATATCCAAGTAAAATACATATCCTTTATAATTCATTTTATTTAGAAATATTATTTTTGCAATTTGAAAAAAATCGTACATAGCCAAAATTTGTACTGAATTTGTACAAAATTTGGCTAAAAACAAAATGCATTTTCCACATAGATTCAGATTTCTGAATTATTCTCTTCAGATAATGTTCCAAAATGACTAAGTTTTCAATATAGATAGATGATGATGAAAATTTCAAAATTTTATTTCCAAAAGAATTATTTATGTGGATATGAAGTTTTATTTAATTAAACATATATATATCGGGAAAAAAGATTCATTAATTTATTGAAAAGGAGTTAAAAGATTCCTTTAGGCATAACTCCACTCCATTCACGACAGCTGAAGTCATATTCGTTCATAAATAATACAATTGTCGAACGGTCTGTCAAATTTAGCAAATACTATACTGAAATGTTACAGAATTTCTGTATCTTGATATTACGATTTCGAAATTTTGTTGTTTAACCCATTTGTGCTTGGCGTCCCAATTTTGGGAAGCTTTAGTAAAATGTGAAAAAGTGCATTTCACACCTCTCTCACAGAGGAGTCCTCGATAAAATAAGACACCATTTTTCTATTAAAAGAAAGTGTTTCCTTTTCCATTTTACTAAAGCATCAACGCCAGGCATAAATGGGTTAACCCTTTTTATCCTGACGGTACTTATAAGTACCACTTTAACCCCTTCGCGACGAGCGTCCTTTACAGAATTTTTAAATCTTTTTCCACCGGCTTTTCAAAACAGAAATTTTCGCCTAATTGAATCTCAGAAATGCTGTCATTAAATAAGGCAAAGTTTACAATAAAAAGTTACTGGTGGGAATAATCGAGGATTCTGAGCACCTTATGCGTCACGTATACGTGTCGCTCCTCCCCAGGGCGTTAATAAAACACCTATACATTCGTAATATGACCGTTTTTCCTAACGGTATTCACAATGGCACAAAGAGTGTATTTTTGACAGCAGGCAGGAGATGGCAAATTCAAGCACATTTCCTCTTTCTTTGCATTGTAGGGATTTTACATTTGCCACGCTACATTCGAAATCCATTTTGCAATAGAATTAACATGCATGTTGTTCTTCATTTGAGTAATTTCAGTACTATTATTTTCTATTGTTTTCTATACTCTACAGGTGAACATTTCCTACATTTTTTTTGAAGTTTACTATTTGAAATTTACTATTTTATTGTATATCATAGGGTAAAAATTTTATGGTGGTTACAGTGGCATAATTAACCACTAAAACACTATAAAAATTATTTTCCTCTTTCCTATGTGTATTCTGCACCAAAACTTGTCCAATGATGCAAAAATACAATTAAAATGTTGCTGGAAAATTAATTCAGGATATAAAGGGTTAAACAGGATCAATTTATGCGTTTTCGTTTCAATGTTTTTTAGCGGAATTCCCGGAAAACTTCCCGAATATATCGGAAATTGAATTAAAAAAAGTATTTAGCGGGAAAATCACGTCAACCAAGACGCCTAAAAACAGGTTTATTTTAAAAATGGCATTTTTTGCAAATACTATCAGATTTATCATATGGTGTTCTAAGGTAATCGAAATTTTATTTAGCCTCAAAATTGCTAATTATATCGTTTTGTTATATACATTTGATTATTACATTTACTATTATATATATTAGTAGTTCCAGAATACCTTCTAATGCTCTTCGGAAATTGAATTAATGTATTCGATTAAAAGTAAATTATTCAGTTACAGGGTGCGTACATTTATACTACTATTTTTTTAACATAGTTTTTTCTCCTTATTTAATTGCAAATTCTACGATTAAATTAGGTGTTTTGAAAATCTGAGGTTTAAGTATTAAATAGAAAACTTCCAGTCTAAAATGGTAATGTTCCTCATAAACCTGAAGGTTTGTACTCACATTGATCATAAACCCCTCAGCAAAAAGCGACATTTATATGCGCCGTATATATAATATAAATTCGTTGAATTTTAAAACCAGTACTTTTTGCTACGAAAATTTTGCATTAGATAATAACATAATTTGAGATATTAAGTAATATAAAATACTCTTTTCCGAAAAACCGGTACCAAAAAAATAACACAAAGGTAATCAGCGTTCCTCGCGAAGGGATGAAAGATATGCGAAGACATATTATTCACGTTAATGAAAAACAACTACCGCAAAGGATTAATTTAATTCGTGTTTTAAAAAGTCAAATTTCTAGTATAGATGTAATCATGTATTTCTGCAACTGCATAAGGTGAAGAATTCTTCTGAAATCAGTCTAAATGCTGCAGGTATGAACATAATTTACTATGCGGTTTACCCTGAGAATTTAGTGTTAGAACTGATTTTATTTTTTCATGGTTTCTTATATTTGTCAAATATTTCCTAATGTCAACCAGTTATTTCTATTACCATCAGGATATGTTGTTATTGTTCAGATATATATATTTTTTTTTTTGAGGGAATTCTAGATAATATTCCACAATTTGTTGGAACTTCAGGATATCATTGTAAATTGTAAAAGATAACAGTAATTGTTGTTTTCTTTTTCTTTTTTCTTTTATTTCTTTTAACTTTTATCTTTTTTTTTTTTTTTTTGAAGAAATCCAGAAAAGATTAAATTATTTTGATTAATTTAATAATATTATTTTACTATTATTAGTATTTTATATTTATCGGACATTTAATTATAGAATTTCTTTAATGGAATGGAAGATACCAGAAAAGATTAAATTATTTTGATTAATTTAATATTATTATTTTATTATTATTATTATTTTATATTTATCGGACATTTAATTATAGAATTTATGTAATGGAATGGAAGAAATCCAGAAAAGATTAAATTATTTTGATTAATTGAATATTATTATTTTACTATTATTATTATTTTATATTTATCGGACATTTAATTATAGAATTTCTTCAATGGAATGGAAGAAATCCAGAAAAGATTAAATTGTTTTGATTAATTTAATATTATTATTTTACTGTTATTATTATTTTATATTTATCGGACATTTAATTATAGAATTTCTTTAATGGAATGGAAGAAATCTAGAAAATATTAAATTATTTTGATTAATTTAATATTATTATTTTACTATTATTAGTGTTTTATATTTATCGGACATTTAATTATAGAATTTCTTTAATGGAATGATACTCACCAGGGATACCAGTCTAGCCAACTGTTTATATACATAAGTTTTGAATTCCCATCAGAAATTCAGAATCCAAAATTTATCTTTATTTAATAAAATACTTTTCCTGATTACGATTTAAAAACTTTTTTTTTTTGGAGGGGGGGGGGGATTTCCGGTATAAAAGTACAACTTCTGATTAAATAGGAGCCCAACGTGCTGTATTTTTTAATACAGATAATCACCTTATTAAATTGCAGAATTTCTTTTATAAAATAAAATGTGCATTAGTTTCCGAAAATAGTAGTCTGAGAATGATTTCTCAACTAATTTTGAGGTAAACTGCTTTAATGCATATTCGTGAAATTATATCATTATACAAAGTTAAATTGTCATCCGAACACAAGCAAAAAGATAAGTAGAAAATAAATTGCAGAGTGTTTTAACGTTTGGGTATTTCTTTGCCCAAAAATGACATAGTTCTCAAAATTGTTGAATTTCTCAAATATTTTACTGCATTCATTGTGTTAAAACAAATAAATGCCAGGATATGTTGATTTTAATTGAATATTTTAAAAGGAATTAAAAAAAAATATTCTAGATTTTATCTTGAACTGAATTAAATGATTAGTTTAAAGTTATATTAATGAAATAAAATTAATAAATCAGCACTCATCGCTATGCGAATTAGGAAACATTAAAAGAGATACTAAAAACGTGTTCACTCTTATTATTTTGTTGAATTTGTTTATTAATTAACTTTTTTGTATAAAAATACAATTAAAACACAGTTATTGTAAACTATTATATTTTATCGTCATTCTTTCAAGTTGTAACATTTTCAAAAATAATTGATTTTCCTATTTCTATATTCAACGTTTATTTCCATGGCATTTTATCTTCAAAGGATTTAAACATTGCACTGTGTTGTTTTTATCTTTATATTTTAAAACAGAAATACAAAACATTATTCCATAGTTCATCAGCTAATCATTGGGAGATTGCTTTTGAAGACATATTTATAAACTTAAATTATGCAATTAGTATTGACTGCGGAATAAAATATAATAATGTGAAAAGGCAAACAAAACTGTTTTTCTCTGTCATTTAATTTACCATTGATTTCTTCATATAATAATTAATAATTTTTTCATGTAAATAAAAAGACGGATTAAGTGTAAATTCATAATAATTTTTCAAATGATTATAGCTAAATGTGTCTTTCAATTTGTAATATTTTTGTAAAACTATTAATATTTCTATATTTCAAAGAGGTCGAGAATCTTCAAGGGAATTAAATATCATATTAGATTGATTTATTTGGATACATTCTAAAATAGTTTTATATACCTCTGTATATATTTAATTAGTCTCATTTTTTTAATAATAAGGCGAAACATTTCTATAATTCAAATACAACATTTGCTAAATGGTACATACATTAAAATCGTGAATTTACAACCACAATTAAACATCAACGTTTCATTTCGCTTCTGCGAACGTCATCAGGACAAACAAGTCGAAAATGTCAAAAAGTCTAGTTTTTGACATTTTCGAAATTATGGTGCAATTGTCCTGTTTTTAAATAAGGCGAAACATTGTTTCTGTAAAAAATGGGGAATTTTTAAATTATGATATATATGTGTCTCTGTAAATTGGCGTGTCAAAAAATATTATTAAGTGTAGTCAGGGTTAAAATGAGAAAAATACACGTTGAGAATCGCTTTTATCATTTAAACAATATTAACTTTTTCAAGATTTTCAGGATCACGGCTTATATACGAGCAAAACATGTTCATTTCAATGTGATTTTCGGCTAAATGTAGAGTAGAGTTAAGAAAGATTTTTTTTTATATATAACACTCTCTCAGCGATAGTATTTATACCAAAGCCATTAAATAATAAGCCCAGTCAGATAGTGTAAAATTTGTTAGCGACACACTAGCGCCAAACCTCTGCTGCGGAAGGAGGACAAAACAGAAGTGGGTCGCAGAGAAACGATACGATTTTTATCGATGTTTTGTTTTTGCACTTCATTTAAGAGCTTGCTAATTATTGGGATCTTTTACATTCAAGCTAAAACTACAATGAAAAAAAAATGTGGAAATTTACTGGATTAATATTTCTATATAAATATAGTGGTGGCGAAGAAGTTGATTTATTTACTAAAAGTTAAATAAAAAGTGATGGAAATTTACATCACTATGCAATTAATCCTTTCCAGCACAGACAAATTATGTTCGTAAAATGTGAAATTACTGACTGACACCGGAATTTACAAACGACTTTCTTAGAAAATATGAACTCCTTATTTTAAGCTTTAATTTTAGAAGCAAAATTTTATTAAAATATTCTTGGTGCCGAATGCAGCACTCCCAACCGCTAGATGGCGCTATTTTCAACTTGCGAAAAGTTTCCCATTTGTCTGAGTGGGCTTATTATTTAATGGCTTTGATTTACACAATACAATGCACCTTTCTGCGAAAATGTAGTACCTATTGGAATACCAATTAAGTGTACATTAACAATATTAAAATCGTAGTATATTTAAATATTTTGTGGTTACTTTAAAAATAGACATTTGAAAAATACTTACTAACAAAAATAACCCAAAAATGGCGCACAGTCTAACTCATTTTATAAGACCATTGTTAAAAAAAGGACAGGAAAAAAAATGAGAAAATTAGACGTTGAGAATTGTTTTCATCATTTAAACTATATTAAGATTTTCAAGATTTTTATGAGCTATAAAATCAGGATCACGGCTCATATACAAGCAAAACATATGTTCATTTCAATGTGATTTCCGGCGAAATGTAGAGTAGAATTGGGAAAGGAATTATTTTTTATCTAACACTCTCTCAGCGATAATATTTATACATTACACTTTCCTGATAAAATGTAGTAATTTATTAATTTTGCTAAACTCAATTTCAACTTTCAAATATACACAACACACTAGGAAATTCCTCGACAAGTCCTTAAATCGAGAAAGCATAAAGACAAAAAGGGAGAGGCAAGAACGTTTCAAATATAACCTCTTTGTACGATTTATAATTTAGCCATGAAAAAGGGATTCGGAATTCAAAAATTCCAAATTCTTACCAAAAGTCCTCAACCGTAATTTTTGCTTTATTTAATGACAGACGTTTCGTCACTACTTAAAGTAAAAATTCTTCTTTCTTGATTTTCTGCTACTGATTTGGAATTTTTGAATAAAAAGGAAATTCTTGAATTTCCTTGTAGTAATGATGCAAATGGTTTAATAATATAAATAAAGCTTTTGAGTAGCCGCATAAGAGTTTCGCTCAAAAGCTAACTAAAGCGACGAACAATGAGGCCTAATAGAAAATTAACGACTTTCGCAAAATTTTTAATCATTTATTACATGTTAGATGTCTTTGTAGACTAATTTTGAATACTTTTAAGAATTGAGAGTAATTTGTTTTACCTCCAGAAACCTAAGTAAACCATTACATTTTGTAAAGCGAAATGTATAAAAAACAAGGTAATCACATATAAAAGGTTGCTGAAATTAACGAGGAAATATTTTCACTGTAATAATTAATAACTTATTTTCATTTTCCAGTTCGTTGTCGTAAAAAAATTTCTTATCTCAAAAATATGCTTGTAAAGTTAGTTATATTAGTTCAGGCGCACAAAAATCTAGGCGCCAATGGGCTGATTCCCACCACTAAATTTTATTAGTATTCTTCGTCAAATTTTATTAGTATACTTCGCCTAAATTTTTTTTGTATTCTTATTAGACGAATAATACTAAAAATTTAGTGGTGGGAATCGGCCCATCATTGTCTAGATCTTCTCTTTTTAAAAATTGTTATATGAAAATTTTGCAACTATAAAAACTTTTCTGTTGAATGATAGGATCATAATACATTTATTTACATTTTTCCGATAAAGAATTGTGATATTTCCTTAACCGCATTTTCTGTTAATTAATCTAATTATTCTTGTAAATATTTCACAAAAAGAGCTATTACTACCGCGTTATTAAATCAGTTTTAATGAAAAACCTTTTCTAAATTTCATATTAGTATAATATAAATTGGCTAATATACCTTCTAACATCAAGGAAGTTAATTATTGAGATTGAACAATTTGTTGATTCATAATTCGGTAGATAAAGGATTAAGAAACCGGAAGTTTGGCAGATATATTATGAATATATCTACATTTAAAAACAGGGATGCTCAATTTCCATTATTTGGAAATCTGACAATTTCGCAAAACAGGAATTCTTATCAATGTTACATCCAGGGATGAGATTTCTCCGCTTTTTTCCATACCAGTATAATCTTAGAGAAAACGTTGCTCTCTTAAATCGCAGAATGTTCCAATTAAATACAAAAACATTTTCTGTAAGATTATACTGGTATGCAAAAAAGCGGAGCAATCTCATCCCTGGTTACATCCCAGAACATCCCCGTTTCAAAGAGCAAAACAAATCCATTTTCGTGAGTGCACAAATGTGCTATGTCCAGATATTAGGCGATTTTTTGCGGAAAGTTTACTATTTTTTTTTCTAAATACGGTATCGAAATAGTGGTTTTTGAAGTAAAAAAACAAATAATAAATAATAAAAAAAAAGTTTCCTTCGGCGATCTTGTACATGAGAAATTGAGTGTGTTGTTTAATATGTATTATAGAAATTAAACTTACACCGGAATTTGCATATAGATATGAATTGAAATATTAAGTATAAAAATCAGCTTAATAACAGTCTTGGAAAAGGTCGTGATCTAATCAAGTAAACTGCAATCTATCATTGCAGTTTCAATTTATTTTAATAAAAATGTCCCGTAAAATGTTTCGTATAGAAGGGTTAACCTCAGTCTTTCTTTTAGCGTGTTGTATGCGTATAGCAAATATTTTCTCGATTTTTTTCACAAACTCTCTCAGATTACGCACGATATTTTATTTTATCTTTAAGTGGATGTTTATTTCTTTACTCGTAACCGTGGGGTGAAAAAGAAAACTGAGCTGCGCCCGTCAGGCACGTCAACTGCCGTTCCCAAATTCTAGAAATATTTTAACAAGCACAAGCAGGCGAGTCCTGTGTGATCGACGGCCGGTAACCATGGAGTAAATCAAGGCATAATTTAAATGATACTGCGTCGTTATATATTGAATTTTTACGTGTTACAATTTCTGTCGTTTCTCTTTTAATGGATATATAGTATGGGATACATTATAACGCTTTATTAGTACTAGTTGCAATTTCTTCGTCACGTAACACGTGTTTGCATTATAAAAGTAACCAAAAAAGATTTTAATACATAAAAATTCAACATTTAATGAGGCAGCATCATTTCAACTTACCAAAATTATTGATTGAATTACTCCATGTTACGAATATTGAAATAAACATCCCAGTGAAAATGAAATAAAATACCGTGCGTAATCTGAGAGATTACGTGATATATTGAATGATAGCCTCTCCAATCATAGATCGTGCAACTATAGAATATTTTTATTTATTTTGATAATGGCTGAGGCGGAGCCAAAACATGTAAACAGTTTATTAAAATCTTTTTTAGTGTTTAGATAGTTTTTAATTTACACCTTTTAGAAATTTATCGAAGTATATTACAGGGTTCGTAACTTTTAACACAAATTGTTTATAGAATTATTCGCCTTATTTAAATGTAGAAAAGTGTTACAAAAGTGTTGCAATGGAATGACGCGACTAGAATTTCAGCTATTTCAATATTAAATAGAAAAATTCTATTAAAAAATGTGGTGTAGCATACAAACCATAGATTATTACTGGGAGTTATAATTTGTTATACCAGGGGGTTCTGCCCTCTGCTCGCTACGCTCACTAACCCCCGTTCTGATTTCACAGCCTCTTAAAACCTGGTATTGTATCCTGTTTTAAAAAGATGATGGTGATATCACGAACAGCCACTTTCTTCTGTAATCAGTTTATAATACTTTTTCATTTAACTGGTTATAATGCTTTTTCATTTAATACATCTTTTTTATTAGCACTTTCCAACCTAGTTGAAAAGTGCTTATGACTTCGGTTTGTCTGGCCGTCTGGCCGTGCTCTAACTCCCGTAAATATGCTCGGATTGCTCTGCAATTTTTATATGTTATTTTCGTTATCTATAGCATGTTCCCTATTTCAACGGAAGTGTGTAGCGCTTGTAGTTTTTTTACAGGGACACTCAAAAGAATTCCGTTACATTGCGGTCTATGGGGAAAAATTATTTTCGGTTTATTTAAATAATGTTTCACTATTTTAAACGCATTGAAATTTATATATATCACTAAGGTGCATTAGAAGAAGCTTAATATGGAATAGGGTGTGCATACCACTTATAGTTACTATACAGGGACAGTCAAAAGAATTCCGTTACATTACGTCTATGGAGAAAAATCGTCTGCGGTTTATTTAAATAATGTTTCACTATTTTAAACGCATTGAAATTTATATATATTACTAAGGTGCATTACAAGAGGCTTACTACAGAATAGTGTGTGTATAGCAGTCATCGTTCATTTACACGGACATACAAAGAATTCTCTACTGTCTGTTAACAATAATTCCTGGCGTTTTAAGTTGCTGAACGCGATTTTCAATTGAACTCACTTTTTGTCTATTACTGGGTGTGTATAAATTCTGTATTTCATATACAGGATAGCACAAAAGTTCGAGAACACATTTCCGTTTATTGACAGAAACTCCAGAAGGAGAATTTTAAACTGTGCTACGCGTTTCCTAACTAAACTAAAATTTATCATCCTATATAGTATATATACAAATCTATAGATCATATACAGGGTTGAATAAAAGTACTCGGATACTTTTCCGAATATTGTATCTGTTCGAAATTCCTGAAATTATGTTTTTAAATATGTTATGCGTTTTCCAAATTGTTTACTTAGATGTTATCTTAGATGTTTAGCTTATTAAACGGTATGTTTTGTAAAATTATTTTGGAAGCGTTGGAAAGTGCTACATAATCTATGCTTGGCGCATGATTTTTCGTTCTTGTTTTTAATATTCATGTGTAAACACAATTTTTATGACGTAATTTTCTTTATTTCCTGCTTTCAACACGTGATCATTTAATTATTATTTTTAACTTTCATTATTGTTTTTAATAGTCTCGCGCAAATACATTTTTTATTTGAGATAAAACATAATCCTTTGCGCTTATTTAGAAATTGGCAACAATATAAAAAAAATTACTTTTTCAATAATTTTTCCTCGACTTTTAAGGATTTTTGGAGTTTTTATTCTCCGAAGGTGATAATTTTTTTAAATTTCTGAAAGCTTGTTATATTTCGCGTCTGGAGGTATGATTTTCGAATCCGCAGGATGGCTAGGAAAAAAGTAATAGCTCCTCAAAAAAGTCCCTAGTGAAAAAAGCGATGAGAATAGCCCGGAATATCTACGCAGAATTTGATTGGTCCATTTCGTTTTTGGCTCAGTTCCAGATTACTTTTTTTAATATAGAAGGATACAAGGTGGCTATAACATAAGTATCTCTATTTGGAGCTGTCTGTAGCTTGTAAGAATAACCCGAATGAAACCAAAATCGGTACACTTACTATTCAAGAAGGGGGAAGAAGAATAAAACAATAAAAATTAGTTGCAATAATTGCCGACAGATGACGCTTTTGAGTGGTAATACAAGTTAAAAGAATTAATATGTAAAACTGGATGGCACACCTAATTTATTGGAAAATGTGACTGTGAATGTGGTTACGCTTTCGTATGACGATGTCGATAAAGTTCAGATTTTACATGGTCTTTGTGCTGGAAGACACAATGCAGGCGGTGCACGACGATCTCAACTGCGGAATGTAACGCATCAGTAGTGATGTTTCGCACATGCTGTAATATGCGATCTTTTAAGTGATTGAGGTTTGCGACACCTTCACTGTACACAACTGCGTTTACACCGACAAACCCCATAGTGTCATCTGTTAGCGATTAGTGCAACTATTTTTGTATTATTTCATTGTTTTTCCCCTTTCTCGAGTTATAAGTGTACTGATTTTTGTTTCATTTTTGTTATTCATTCAAGCTAAAGACAGCTAAAAATAGAGGTACTTATATTGTAACTATCCAGTATTTTGTAATTCCTAACATGTTTTCAATATAACTTGGTGTAATGCATTTTATTAGTACTATTAGACTAGAACAAGAATATTTTTTAACACTTTTACACCAACGCATGTCTCACTCCTATTCTTCAACATAAAATATTATTTAAGGGGATACATGTCCTTATATAATGTATAATTATACAGATGTCTTTCTTTCATATTTAGGTCACATAAAGAATGACATAAATTTTGAGATTTTATGCATCTTGAGGCATTATTTTAAACGAGGCCTAAATGCCAATAAAGATGTCCACAAAAGTCGTATAGTTGGAATCCTGGACAAGTGTCTGGCCAGTTCAAAGCAAATTCAAAAGTTTTATAGAAGGGGACCACAGCCTTGAAATCAAACCCAGGAGTGACAGGGGAATTTTGACCAGTTGAAAAGAAAAAAAAAGAATCTATTCTCGACAATAAATTTTGATACAAAAAATTAACAATACTACACATGCAAACATTATTAATTGTCAAGTGTGTAGTTTTGTTAATTTTTAACATCAAAATAGATTCTCCTCTTTTACGTAGTTTTCATTACAAACACTACCTATTGTAGCTGTTCGGAGGAAAACAATTCCGGAAATTTTTTGTATATATTCGCCGATCGTGACCCTCAGGCCCCAAAACAACCCTCCGTTCAAATGGTCCGTCAGGTATATATATATATATATATACCTGACATTTGTCATGCTGTAACTCTCTTATTTATGAACCGATCTGAATGTGATTGAGTTTGTGTGAAGGACAAACCAAGGACTCGACCGAGATCGTTGGCCAGCGTCATCCGCCATCTTGTTTCAAAATGGCGGCCAGATAATTTAAAAAAAATAAAAATTAAAAAAGATTACCAAAAAAAAATATAAATGGAAAAATTGTTTCCGGTAAATGTTAGATCATTATAAAAGGAATCTGGAGTATTTTTTGTTTTGCCTCTATCTTAAAATATGGCTCAGATATGGCAGTTTGAATTTCTAGGATGGCTGACATTTTGAAACAATCTGATTTTTGTTATGCTGTAACTCTCGTTTTTATGAACCGATATGAATGTGATTGATCATGTGTACAAGACATACCAAGCTCTCGATCGAATTCGTTGGCCAGCTTCTTGCACCAACTTGTTTCTAAATGACAACCAGTGAATTTTTTTATTATTATTATTTTTAATTCAAAAATTTGTATAAAAAAGTATAAATTGAAAATTCTGTTTCCGTTAAGTGTTAGATTTTGATACAAGGATTCCATAGAATATTTTGCTTTTAGCATTATCTTTAAAAATATTTGAGATATAGCTGTTTAAAAATATTTGTTGGCTGATGTTTTGAAACAATATGATTTTTGTTATGCTGTAACTCTCATGCTCTAATTGGCATTTAAATTCAATATTAACGAAAACCGGGATTGAATCATCTAAAATCGGGTTCCAGGCATTTCATCTTCGGTCGTTGGAGTAAAATATGTTGGAATTTTTAAAACATGGAATATGGAAGCTTCCTGTGCCTCCCGGTACAGGCCAGAAGGACTTTTGTTCTTTTCAACTGGTCAAAATTCACCTATCACTTATGGGTTTGATTTCAAGGCTGGGGTCCCTTTTATTAAAACGTTTGGATTTGTTTTGAGCTGTCCGGAAGCTACTCTTATCCCAGCTTCCATATACACAAGTTTTGGAGACAGCTTTATATGTTTTAAAGCCTAGTTTAAAATCATGCCTTAAGGTACATAATATCTCAACATTTGTATCACTCTTTATGTGATCTAAAAATGAAAGAAAGTAGCCTGTATGATAATCGAATATAGAGGGACATGTATCCTCTTAAATACCATTTTATGTTCATCAATAGTGGTGAGAAAGTGCCACCTACATGTTTTGGTGTAAAAGCATTCAAAAAACGAAATTACTTTTGATACAGCATAATAGTTACAATTTCTTTGCCACGTAAAATGTATTTTCGTTATATGAATCTCCAATACACTCAGTTTTACTGTTTCTTACAGGAATAAAACATGTAAAATTAAATCAAAATCAAGAATAATCAGATTATTTGGAAAATTCTCTACGAAATAAAATTTTATACCTTACGCAAATAACATTAACTAACAAAATTCTTTCAATAAAACACTTATTTTACTTTGAAATCATTCTTTCTCAAAAATTAGCACATGATTTCTAACTGCTCAGTTCTGAAAGATAAATATTAAAATTCCAAGAAGTTTTAACAGTACTATAAACTGGTGAAATTCTTCAAAATTCTCATGAGACACTGTTTGCATTTCACTTAGAAATTCAAATATACTCACAGAATAATTGCAATTTCAAAATGTAGCAATTATTTTGCGTTCAGTGTTTAAAATATTTCAGAATAGTGTTGCATAGTTTATTTGTTTAGGTGTCTTTTTAAATAACTCTAAAAATAACTTTGACAAATCCTCGAAAATTAATCTTATGAAGGAAATCGGTTAACTCATCATAAAAGAAATTAGTGGCATAGATAACTTTTACTCGTCTTAAATCTTACACATATCCCGTATTATTGAAGTCGACATTCAAAGTTTTAAATACATTAATATATATTAGGTACCGTAATTTCGCGCGTATACGCCGCACCTCAGACAATTCGATTTCCTACCAGAATTTATTTTAAATAAAATGTGACTTACTTTTGCTTAGCACTTATTTGACTTCTTATTTTCAATAAAATTTCCGGTTTGAAAAAAACTTAACTAACGCGCGAAATTACGGTAATCCAAAAAGTTCAGCGTTTTTTTTTTATATATTTTGAATTCATAAGTATCACATTCCTCCCGGAATTATGGAATAAAACTTTGCTTCTATAATGTGCGTAAAAAAAAAAAAAAAAATTACTGATTTTGAAATAAATTCCTTAGTAAATTCTGGTAGCATTTAATTATTATATGAGAAGACGTATATTGCAGAAATCTCCGGATGTCCCAATGTATAAAGTAAAACATGACAGCAGTCCTAGGTATACCTATTTCATACCTGCAAACTATTACGCTTTTTATATATTTTTTGAATCTATAAATGCCACATTCCCACTTGAATTTTGGAATAAAACTTTGTTTTTATAATGTACGTAATAATAATAAAAAAAACTCTTTTTATTTATTTTGAAATAAATTTGTTTGTAATATCTGGTAGCATTTAATTATTATATGAGCTGACGTATATTGCAGAAATCTCCGGATGTCCCAATGTATAAAGTAAAACATGACAGCAATCCTAGCTGAACTTATTTCATAGCTGCAAACTATTACGCTTTATATATATTTTTTGAATCCATAAATGCCACATTCCCACTTGAATTTTGGAATAAAACTTTGTTTTTATAATGTACGTAATAAAAAAACTGTTTTTGTTTATTTTGAAATAAATTTGTTTGTAAACTCTGGTAGCATTTAATTATTTCAACATTATCTCAACAGACGTATATTACAGAAGTCTCCAGATGTCCCAATGCATAAATTTAAACATAACAGCAATCATAGCTCTACTTAGTTGATAATTCAAGCCGGAAATTCTGAAACAAGAATTTTTACTTTAAGAAGTCACGAAATATCTGACATTACGTAACAAAAATAACATTATAGGGAATTTCTGCAATGAATGTGAAATTTCGGTATATAAAAAACCAAACTCGTAGTGCTTTAAAAAGTGCTAAAAAATTGTAGCCGATAAACGTGCAACGATGCGGTACAATAATAGAGCAATCGCAGCGACATCTGCTTTAAAAAAAGATTTACCTCTAGCACTATTGGCAACATGTACATAATTTCTGTTAATAAAATCTTCTTGTAAGTGTATATTTCAGATGTAACTGATTCTGAAGTTAGTTTTTTATCATATCAAGGATTTAATCTTTTCCACTCTCTACACGAGATTCATATTTGGTATGCTAAATAGGGATAGTTTCTAGTTTGCTGTCTTGTATCGAGTAATGCAAACAGGCAAAAAATATTGTGTATCACGTTTTTTGGCCATGATCAATATCATTCATATTGTCAAAGCTTATAAAAATCACTATCCAAGTCAAAGGAAATAGGGTATAATTTAATTATTTAAAATATTTAACACAAACTGAAACGTTTTCTTTGTTCGATTCTTATACAATGTTTACGTTGGAAAGAGCTAGCAGACAGTGGCGTAGCCAGAGAAGGGTGGGGGGTCTAAATGCTCTGGAAACCAGTAATATTATAAAGTTTTCTTCGCCTTCAATATTGCAGGGAATTCTCCGATCAGATAACGCAAAAATATTTCTATAAAATTAGTGGTATACAAACCATCTGGATCTCCGCCCTGTCTATGCCACTGCTAGAAGAAGTCGCTGCGATCGACCCGTTACCTTTTCAGTATCGTTCTACATTTATCGGATTCAATTTTTTAGTACTATTTTGGAGCCGTTTTTCCACACTACGTATTCTAGGCGCTGTAGCAATACTAATCTTAAATATCTTTATTGAACTCAATATATAATTACGTATTATAAGAAATATTAATAGATTTCTTAGAAACTCAACAATTCGCAGAGATATCTACGCCAGTTTTCCCAAGAAAAGAATGAGTCTACCGTCTAAAAAAATAATATAAAAATATAAATAATATCTCTAATGAAATTATTACTGAATTACCAGTCAACAGAAAACGCAATTGGTATGCATTGATCGTTGAGGATGAAACCCGAGTTGTTTCTGCATCTTTAAATTTAAACTTTCTCTTTCTCTTCTCTCCTGTTTAATGGTTCCCTTATATTATTGCTTGTCGTTTACACGTCGCCTGGATGTAAAATTGCTCAGCTACTAGGAAGTCCAATCATATCCTTTATATTGTTCCGTTGATCCACTGCTGACTGAACTATAAAAGTTGGGAAACAAGATGTACTAATCTTAATGTTAAAAGTCACATGTTTAATATGTTTAATATATATATATATATATATATATATATATATATATTTTTTTTTTTTTTTTTTTTTTTTTTTTTTTACGTTTTACAGAAAACTTTTTTATAAAAATATTTTCTTATTAAGTTGCGTATATTTTCTTCAGTTTGCTAAATGGAATTGTTAATTAATTAAAAATAAATAATTATTTTATAATACTTATTTTATAAATTTTCATATTGAGAATAGTCATTTCTATAACAAATATGAAGAGGACTTCATATTTATCGGCTTATTTCAGTCTTAAAATTTTGCATAGAAAACAATATTTAATTTCTCATTCAATTGAGTTTACACTAAATATTAAGGGTTTTTTTTTTTAATTGTTAGGAAGAGAATATTTTGGCATTTTATTAATTATATGTTACCTTGAAAATTTAGTACATTACATAAACTATTCATTATTATATTATATTAGAAGCTATTAAAATTTTAGCTATTTCACAAGTATTCGTTTTTATTACTTATTAAAAAAATACAAACGATATATGTGGAATTTAAAAACAATTTTCATTCTGAAGTCGAGTTTTGAAATTTTAAATATATTAATGTATAAATAAAGTTAACACATTCAGGGACAAGCGCTTGTGCTCCTGTAACGGTGAATTCTCACCGGAATTTAGGAAAGAATTTCGTTCAAACTAAGGAAAAGCAATATTTCCACTTTTTCTCGTCAGAGTTAAAAAAAGTAAATATTATTTAAAAGTTTCTGGTTTGAATCGGATTAAAATTTGGTGGTATATAATATATACCACCGTCCCTCAAAGGGTTAAGCATGTCAGCAAAGAAACGACCTATATATATGATAACTGATAACTTTTACACTCTTTTCTTCCCAATAAAATTTAATAATATATTTTGCTTTGTTTCATCGCCGATATGTTACCCGGACCACTTGATCGCCGGTGAAATATTTTTCATATCTATAAATTTTAATGAAGATTTTACTTAGAACTAAAAAACCTGTAAAATGGCATTTCCTTATTTTCAAATACAGTGTATAAAAATTCTCATGTGAATTTAACATTACATAAGCGTAATTACTTGCTTCTTAAAAAGTTAAATAAAACAAACAATTCTATTACGTTTTGGTGATAACTGAGATAATTTTCATCAAGAAACTAATTTCATTAGTTTGCAATGATAATAATAATAATAATTATTAGCTAATCTGTTGACCTGCAGAAATAAAATTAGAACAGAATTCACCACAATCAGTTTAACACAGTCGAAATATCAAGTGTTGAGCCTATTTCTCATTCAAAAACAATATGTTTAATTATATTTACTTTGCTTTACGACACTTTAATAGATTCTAAAAAGTATACAAGACTGAAATATTTTTTTTTCTTTAGGGATGATAACTAACAATGCTGAATTAACACATTTATTTACTAAAATGTGTTTGATCTTCAGACTAGAATATACTTAATACTATCGTTTTAATTATTGAAGGACTTCTTTTTAATTTATTGTCATGCAAATTTTATTACGATGAGAGCGAATGGGATGGATACTTTAAAAAACATAAACCTATTAACTTTTCTAGGGTTCTGAGAGATATAGAAGCTGATATTTTCGATACTCACAATGTTCAATATTTCTCTTTTTCGACATTAAAATATTTCTTTAATAACTTCTTTTTTTCTACACATCCTGAAATATTTTTTTTCCTATATGAGCCCTGAATAACTAATATTTCAAATATTTTATTAAAAATTCAAAACTAGTTTAAATTCAAGCCTTTATACTGAAACTGCTCAGCTATGTTAACTAATTATGCTTTTGAGGGAGATAAACAAATCATATTTTCGAAACATATACAATTTGTTGATTATGGCGAGCAATTGTTTATGAAGGTAGTACGAGAAAACCATAATGTGTTGAAGAATCGTTAGACTGTGAAAAACGCCATTACTAAATGCACTGTGCATATAAAATTCTCATCGAAACATCTTAACCCTTTCCGGCACAGTGGTCCCATTCCGGGCACACCTAATTTTAATTCCAAACTTGCATTCGGCACCAAGAATATTTTAATAAAATTTTGTTTCTATAATGAAAGCTTAAAATAAGGAGTTCCTATTTTCTAAAGAAATCATTTGTAAATTTCGGTGTCAGTCAGCAATTTCTCATTTTACGAACAGACTTTGTCGGTGCCGGAAAGGGTTAACGTAGAAGAAAGTGATTTACCTGTTAACAGATGGCGAAATGCTGCTTTATTCGTAATAGTAGGCTCCCATTATATTTCCGATCGACTTTTCTTGAATTATCAATCCAAAGTGTGGATTTTTAATCTTTTTGCCGTAACATTTTGAACAGACCCACCAGTAAAATTTAATAGAAATTTTCGTGTTATTAAAACGCCGTACATTGTGCAAAATTACTGTCTTGAATAAGGAAAAAAAATCTATTCGTTTTTACTGGAGGAAGTGTGCCCCAATGGTAATCAGGCCCTGATGACATTACATATCACTATGAAGGAAAAAGTCCCAATTTGAAACGAGTTGAACAAAAGTTCATTCCCCCCGGTTAGCAGTTATAATAAGGCAGGTTTTTCAGTGGCGAATTTAAAACTTTTGACTTCTATTTCAATCCACAGTTTTATTATTGGCTTTACAAGATTTATAGTACGACGAAGACGTTCTACCGTAATATATTCGGACTGACATAATCTTTTGTTGGTGGTTATTATTCATTACAAACATTAGACTTTGAAAATAATAAAAACTGTCTTTTTTTCGTATAGAATGACATTTTGTACCTCCATTTGGCCGTAGTGTGGAGGTCTCTGTGAAATAATTGGCATTATAAAACGAATGTTATGAATACTGATAGGGAAAAAATTATTTGCGAGCTACATTTAAAACCGAATATCGAATCACCATTATGTTCGTGATTTTGTCCTCACATGTCCACACAGAGAATTATAGCCGAATAACATGGCCTCTCGTATATATTTCTGAGTTGAATAACAGCGAAAACAGTGTTTTTAATACCGCTAAAATGAAAACAGCTTCTTGTATAGCTGTATTGTAGTGTTTGTTGATGTCAGTTTTCTATGAGAGAGACTGCGCAACGGCAAAAACGGGAAATGCCCCTCCTTGGAAGTCTATCTAAGGAAAACAAACGAATCTTTACTCAGTCTTTACGCAGCCTCGAAAAAAGCATGGAAATCTCAGAACGATTATGCTAACGAGCGCGATACGGGTTCGAACATAGCAGCTCTCATAAAACACTTTGAGAAAACAACTTCTCAGCCAGCTTTTGAAATTTTAATTCGCCCAGTGAAACACTCTGTCCTTTGGAAGTGTTAAAAAGACAAAGACGTCGTGATGCTCCAGCACTACTAGACAGCTTCACTACTCATCTAGGCCAAATTTGATGTCAACCCCAGAGTCCATTACCTCATTAACTTAAAGGGTTGAATGTTGAAGATAAAAAACAATCACCGCAAATAAAATTTGCAATCGATATATCTCTCTATTTTCATCCAGACTCATTCCTTTTATAATTTCACCAAATCGCACTGAAAACTCTTGACTAATCATTTTGTCTTGTTCTATTTCTTTTTTGTGTGTAACAGTGATTGTTTAACCATCGAATGAAGACATAATATGTTTCTTCTACTGTAAATAAAGTTAATTTTGTCATGTATTAAGTAGAAGGGATTTCTGTGTGAACAAGATGTGTTTTCAATTGAAAAGTGTTTGTAAATATTATTATATGGGCTTTTTTTTAGCTCACAGGCTATCAAAGGCTGAGAGCTAATGTGCCCGCCCGTTCTGTATGTACGTATGTATGTATGTATGTACGTATGTATGTACGTAACGCGATAACTCTTGATACAAATAACCGTTTTGCTTCATATTTTGTTTTTAGGTTCATTGTGATAAGGCGCTTCTCTGATTAGTTTTGGTGGTTCATTGGTTAAGTATAAAGGGGGAAAAGAGGGGGTACCCCCCTCAATTTAGATAAATGGGGTTTTCATGCAGAATTATCCGATTTTCTTCAAATTTTGTATATAGGTTCATTGTGATAATGCGCTTCCTTGATTAGTTTGGGGGGTTCACTGGTTAAGTATAAAAGGTGTAAATGGGGGTGGCACCCCCATTTCCCTCATTTATTTAGATAAATGGGTTTTTCATGCAGAATTTTCCGATTTCCTTTAAATTTTGTATATAGGTTCATTGTGGTAAGGAGCTTTCCTGATTAGTTTTGGGGGTCCATTGGTTAAGTATAAAGGAGGAAAACGGGGGGTAACCCCCCTTAATTTAGATTAATAGGTTTTGCATGCAGAATTTTCCGATTTGCTTTAAATTTTGTATATAGGTTCACTGTGGTAAGGAGCTTTCCTGATTAGTTTTGAGGATCCATTGGTTAGGTATAAAGAGAGGAAACGGGGGGCTAACCCTCCTTAAATTAGATAAATGGGTTTTTCATGCAGAATTATCCGATTTTCTTCAAATTTTGTATATAGGTTCATTGTGGTAAGACACTTCCCTGATTAGTTTTGGGGGTGCATTGGTTAAGTACAAAGATGGATACGGGGGTCTAATCTCCTCTTAATTGAGATAAATGGATTTTTCATGCAGAAATATTCGATTTGCTTCAAATTTTGTATATATGTTCATTGTAATAAGGCGCTTCACTGAATAGTTTTGGGTGTTCATTGATTAATTATAAAGGGGGTGATATATATTATATATTATAAGGATTATATATTATAATAATATATTATAAGGGGGTGATCCCCCTCAATATCCATATATTTAAAGCTGTTTGGTAATTCTGTCAAATCAAATATTCCATCGAAATTCGATCGAATACGCATGCGTCAAAAAATCACCGGCCAATGAGGTGAGGGTCTATGACTGTCTCTACAAACGTGTTTGGGATCGTATCATCTGTTGTTTTTTTCTGTTGTCACGTTGCGTTAAACCTAGGAAGATATTTATCTAGAACTCACTGTGGAGTGTTTAGAAGGTATTTATTTTATTTATTTATTTTATTTATTGTAATTTGTATGAATACTTAGATGTCCATTTCGGATTTACTGTTTAAAAATGAATTTGGATGGTGAAAAAAATGATGGTGATATCACGAACAGCCACTTTCTTCTGTAATCAGGTTATAATACTTTTTCATTTAACTGGTTATAATGCTTTTTCATTTAATACATCTTTTTTATTAGCACTTTCCAACCTAGTTGAAAAGTGCTTATGACTTCGGTTTGTCTGGCCGTCTGGCCGTGCTCTAACTCCCGTAAATATGCTCGGATTGCTCTGCAATTTTTATATGTTATTTTCGTTATCTATAGCATGTTCCCTATTTCAACGGAAGTGTGTAGCGCTTGTAGTTTTTTTACAGGGACACTCAAAAGAATTCCGTTACATTGCGGTCTATGGGGAAAAATTATTTTCGGTTTATTTAAATAATGTTTCACTATTTTAAACGCATTGAAATTTATATATATCACTAAGGTGCATTAGAAGAAGCTTAATATGGAATAGGGTGTGCATACCACTTATAGTTACTATACAGGGACAGTCAAAAGAATTCCGTTACATTACGTCTATGGAGAAAAATCGTCTGCGGTTTATTTAAATAATGTTTCACTATTTTAAACGCATTGAAATTTATATATATTACTAAGGTGCATTACAAGAGGCTTACTACAGAATAGTGTGTGTATAGCAGTCATCGTTCATTTACACGGACATACAAAGAATTCTCTACTGTCTGTTAACAATAATTCCTGGCGTTTTAAGTTGCTGAACGCGATTTTCAATTGAACTCACTTTTTGTCTATTACTGGGTGTGTATAAATTCTGTATTTCATATACAGGATAGCACAAAAGTTCGAGAACACATTTCCGTTTATTGACAGAAACTCCAGAAGGAGAATTTTAAACTGTGCTACGCGTTTCCTAACTAAACTAAAATTTATCATCCTATATAGTATATATACAAATCTATAGATCATATACAGGGTTGAATAAAAGTACTCGGATACTTTTCCGAATATTGTATCTGTTCGAAATTCCTGAAATTATGTTTTTAAATATGTTATGCGTTTTCCAAATTGTTTACTTAGATGTTATCTTAGATGTTTAGCTTATTAAACGGTATGTTTTGTAAAATTATTTTGGAAGCGTTGGAAAGTGCTACATAATCTATGCTTGGCGCATGATTTTTCGTTCTTGTTTTTAATATTCATGTGTAAACACAATTTTTATGACGTAATTTTCTTTATTTCCTGCTTTCAACACGTGATCATTTAATTATTATTTTTAACTTTCATTATTGTTTTTAATAGTCTCGCGCAAATACATTTTTTATTTGAGATAAAACATAATCCTTTGCGCTTATTTAGAAATTGGCAACAATATAAAAAAAATTACTTTTTCAATAATTTTTCCTCGACTTTTAAGGATTTTTGGAGTTTTTATTGTCCGAAGGTGATAATTTTTTTAAATTTCTGAAAGCTTGTTATATTTCGCGTCTGGAGGTATGATTTTCGAATCCGCAGGATGGCTAGGAAAAAAGTAATAGCTCCTCAAAAAAGTCCCTAGTGAAAAAAGCGATGAGAATAGCCCGGAATATCTACGCAGAATTTGATTGGTCCATTTCGTTTTTGGCTCAGTTCCAGATTACTTTTTTTAATATAGAAGGATACAAGGTGGCTATAACATAAGTATCTCTATTTGGAGCTGTCTGTAGCTTGAAAGAATAACCCGAATGAAACCAAAATCGGTACACTTACTATTCAAGAAGGGGGAAGAAGAATAAAACAATAAAAATTAGTTGCAATAATTGCCGACAGATGACGCTTTTGAGTGGTAATACAAGTTAAAAGAATTAATATGTAAAACTGGATGGCACACCTAATTTATTGGAAAATGTGACTGTGAATGTGGTTACGCTTTCGTATGACGATGTCGATAAAGTTCAGATTTTACATGGTCTTTGTGCTGGAAGACACAATGCAGGCGGTGCACGACGATCTCAACTGCGGAATGTAACGCATCAGTAGTGATGTTTCGCACATGCTGTAATATGCGATCTTTTAAGTGATTGAGGTTTGCGACACCTTCACTGTACACAACTGCGTTTACACCGACAAACCCCATAGTGTCATCTGTTAGCGATTAGTGCAACTATTTTTGTATTATTTCATTGTTTTTCCCCTTTCTCGAGTTATAAGTGTACTGATTTTTGTTTCATTTTTGTTATTCATTCAAGCTAAAGACAGCTAAAAATAGAGGTACTTATATTGTAACTATCCAGTATTTTGTAATTCCTAACATGTTTTCAATATAACTTGGTGTAATGCATTTTATTAGTACTATTAGACTAGAACAAGAATATTTTTTAACACTTTTACACCAACGCATGTCTCACTCCTATTCTTCAACATAAAATATTATTTAAGGGGATACATGTCCTTATATAATGTATAATTATACAGATGTCTTTCTTTCATATTTAGGTCACATAAAGAATGACATAAATTTTGAGATATGTACTGCAATTTTGTCTCACTCCCGCTTTTATCAGATTTAGAAATTTGTTGACTAATGTGTGAATAAGTTTTCAACCCTCCCCCTACCGCGACCTGCGTTATACACGGTCGGTGCATGACGTTTTAAACGTATGTAGTGGATCATTTTTACACGGTGATTGGTGTAAAGCAACGCACCCCCCCGTTTTGCACCAATCACTTTGTAAAAATGATCCACTACATGTGACGTATTAAACGTCCGTGTATAACGCAGGTCGCGCCCCTACTTCCAATACGAATTAAGTTGAAATAATTTTGCCAAAGTTTTATAACGCTATAATCAAATATGTATCTTTTGACCATATTTCCAGAATTTTACCTAGCGTTCCTAAAGGTTTGCCCAGAGTTTTTACAGCAGTAACTGGTTTTCTCAGAGTCCTTGCAAATTTGCTCATCGTTCCTACAAATTTCCATTTTTCCACTCACATGGGTAAAGGAGGACTACAATACAACCCGGGCTGACTCACGCCGTCATTTAATTGCCCATAGGAGCAGGAGGAGAACGATTGGCCACGCAGCGTGGCAACAATCGCGGATTGGTTTAAGTGAGCATCAAAATGCTTGATGATTCAGCCTGTATTATAGCGCGACCTACGTTATACACAGCCAGTACATGACTGTTAAAACGTCACATGGAGTGGATCATTTTTATATCGCGATTGACGCAAACTGGCGCGCCCCCCATTTTGCAACAATCACCGTGTAAAAATTATCCACTCCATGTGACGTATTAAACGTCATGCACCGGCCGTGTATAACGTAGGTTGCGATAACAGTAGCCCTACATAAAACCCATGTCACATCATCTGCGGGTATAAAAACTGAGCTGCGCCGCGAGGCACCTGAGTGGCGACCGTCAGAGTCTCAACCGCCATACACATGTCCTGAGGGACATATAACGCGCACGAACAGGGTCTGCGCCCATATGCGCTACGGCGTCGGAGCACCACCACCTACGCATCACTCCGATTCTACGAAGTGGGGACGGCATAGGTCGTTACGATACGTGGAGGTTCCCATAATCAGGAGACCTCCACGAAGACAGCCGACGGCTTCGTCGCCGGAACCCCATGAGGGTAACCGGGTTCTAAGCCATAATGCCGAGTTCCCCCGACGACCCTTGCTTTCCCGTGGCGTCCGAACATCGAGTCCTAGGGAAGGAGAAAACGACTAGTTCATCTGCCGCGATTATTGCTTGTGCGATAGAAGGAATTTCTCACCAACCCGGGACCATAAAGAAACTTGGCCCTTGACGCCTTAGGTTATCCTCTCTCGATGGCTTTGCTTCCGGTGCTTTGCTTCCGGTCAGAACGCAGGTGGTATCCAATGGACTCCATCAAGAGGATCATCCACATGTAAAAACAACACATGCAAACACAAAACTTAACATATCACAAAAATGTTAGAAACAACGGAAAATTAGGTTTAGATCCACTACCGAACTCTGATGGGCATGGAAAATTCCTTCAAGAACGCTAAAGAAGCAGTCCCGGTCGAGGTTAGTTGCGTGAAAATTAGGTGAAGGCTACCGCTAATCCAACCATCGGGCACGGAGAGTTCCAATTACGCAAAGACACGCTGGATTGGTTTTCGACCCGAGGCACAGTGGGGCGTTTTGATGATCTAGGTGGACAAAATTCATTTTTCCGATTATCTCGGAATTTAACAAGACCGCGTATATTGGTAGATGAATATCTCTTTTTTCGAGATCCGTACGAGTTTTATCGAAAAAATCCGATTTGTTGATTAACTACGACCGTAAAAAAGGCAGTTGGTTTGAGATAGTTTCAACAGTTGCACTATTTTTCTGTAAGTTCGAAAACAAGTAGTGACTTTTCTGTTTTATTTGAAAGCAGGAGTTTACTGAACATATGTCACATGTTTTTCACAAGATTAAACCTATTGTTGTTTGAAAATAAGCGCCATCTTGTTTTCAAACTTCATCTTGACTTTTAATACAGTATTAAGCATTATTAAAAAATAAGCATTTTTTAAAATCAAAGTGCCATTCCTAAAGTATTGGAAACTTTAGAAAGCTCCTGCGAAAGTTTGCGAATCATTAAATTATATTAACTTGAAGTGTGTGTATGAGTGTTTAATTCTAATCTTGCAAGTCAATTTTAAACCACTTTTAATTATCCGATTGAGCTGAAACTTTGAATACATGTGTAGTTTCAATGACAATACAATATTATAATATAAATAAATAATAATAATATAAATAATAATAATAATAATAATAATAATATAATATAAATAATTAAATAAGCCAAATATTTATCACTGTTTGATTATTTTATTACTGATACATTCGAAAACCCAGCAAAACCTAATGGACCCTATTCTCCGTTTGGGTTTGAGGCTACGATTTCCGAAATGTTTCCCCAAAGCACGTGACTCAACATCACGAAAATCTGGTCCGTTGCTGCTCTATGGCATGCAGGCTTGAGTTGCAAACGAGTCGTTGCATAATTGAGGACTACAATATCGGCAATGTTTCCCCAAAGCACGTGACTTTGACATCAGTGGGAATAGGGTCCATTAAAGTTCAGCGCAATAATTTTGCCCACCTAGATCCTCAAAACGCCTCACTGTGCGAAGGACCAAGTTTTGACTTGATCGCCGTCGCATTAGTCGACGAGCCTCCGGCCCGTTTCCTCGTAGTTGAACAACACGAGGAGTGGGTGATCCCCTCACCAAGATATGGTTTTCGTCCACAGCGACCTGAGGAGCCGCCTTTGGATTGAAACTCCATCTGGTTTTGGAACCTCCTGCGCTGTCCACCATTGAGATTGGCTCCCAACTGCTTCAACTGCAAGGGATGACGTGGTGGCTGCGGGCTATGCGCCCCATACGCACGCACGCCATTAGATATTCCACCTCTGACGCTGGTACTGTGCAGATAGTTTTTGCATGCCGTATCTCCCAGCGCGCTACAGAGTCACCACGCATCGTGCTCTACAAAACCAAAACCTGATCTCGCCGCCATCAGTTCCTTGGATAAGTTTGTGGAGATGGCCCAGCTACCGTTTGCTTGCCTTTGCTCAGCGTCACCTACCTCGGCACAAAAGAGAAGGACTAGTCTCCTTAGTGAGCCCCTTGCCTAAGCAACTGGGATTGGTCTACGGGACCACTACCTACGGAGGAGACTCCAAGCATTGACCGAGTCCTGGCACCGCGGAGAATCTGCGCTTACGATAGGGGGACCCCCCAGACCCGCAGGCCCTAAGGGACCTCATTGAGGCCCCACAATGGGTCTTCTGGGTATCTCGGATATCCCTTTTTCATCGGCGGACCACGATGAAGCGGTAGTTCGTCCGTCTCCTGTCCCTGTCTTGTCGACGAACATCTCACTATATCGAGTCCGGTCCTCTTCCCCACTTAAGGGATCGAGTCGGAACAACCCGACGTAGAGTCGCAAAATGCTTGGCTCCCGGTCATCTTTCCCACTTAAGGGGCCGAGTCAAGACCACCAAGAGGGACCCGCCAGATCATCTGCGGGTATATAGCAGAAAAACAGCAATAGGCGTTAAGAACATTTTAGCTTAGCACAACTTTCCCTTCGTTCAATAAACAGTTTTTTTTGGAGGGCATGTACTCTCAGAGACGTAGCTGTTTGTTGCCACTCGTGGGTAAAGTCCATAGCGTTGTCCGGTTTTATAGAGTGTTCGTAGCCTTTTTCCCAAAGTTCCTGAAGTTATATCAGCGTCCCATTTGCGGTATGTTTCGAAGGAGAGGGTGATTCCAGATTGACAGTTTGAGAGTTTGACAGGGTTAGAGTTTTCTGATTTGTCTAGTATTCCTAGAATTTTGTCCCGTTTTGTCCAACGTCTAGAGTTTTGTTCAGCGTTACTAAAGCTTTGCCCGTGATACTATATCATTACCACGTGTTGCCCATTGTTCCGAGTGTTTTCCCAACAGTCTTATGTTTGTTTAGCTTTTTTAGAGATTTCTTCGGCTTTGCCTAACATTCTTGCAGCATTTTCCAAGTATTTATAAAGTTTTGCCTAGCGTTCTTAAAGTTTTGCAGACTTTGCCTGTTTTTATATAACATTGGGCGCGTTCACAGACCGAACCCCGAGTTACATAGAATAACGCATAAGGTACCCGAAGCGTTCAGAGATCAATATCATGTGACTTTTTGAGGTTTTCCAGTAGCGTTCAGAGCCGGAAATTACCCAGACTTCGGGTAACCCACATTACCTGAAGAATTTTGTTGGGTAAAGTGATCACGTGGTTGGGAAATATTATTTGTTTTTTTGCTTTATAGCTAACTGCAATTGTCAACTGTTGTTCTTTATGACTCCTACTGTACACTTGAGTCCTGACCATTTCATTGGTCTACATTTAACAGGACTATGATATAATTGACCAACGTCGGCTAGGATGCTTCCTGCAATCAAAATGTAATGGTAGATTGGTTGATGGAAGTGTTTGATTGTAAACATACCCATAACTTCACCCAAAATCGTTCCCAGCCGTTTTAACCCAACTTTACCCTGACAAAATCAGATGACGTCATTCACCAATTATACGAGTAACTCGCGTTTCGGTCTCTGAACGTGCTCATAGACCGTTTTTTGAAATTATGCTATAGCATTGCCCTGTTTTGCTCAGTATTTCACAAGAGCTTTGTCCAGATTTGCACAGCGTTCCTAGAATTTTATCCAGCGTTTCCAGAGTTTTGACTAGAATTTAACCTTGCATTTCAATTTTTTTTTACCTGACTTTACTCGTTTTCCTTTAGCATTACTCGGTTTTGAACAGCATTCTTAAAGTTTTACGTGGATTTCACGTGTTCCGATAGCATTCCCAGGTTTTGTCTAGTGTTCCTGCATTGTCCCGTTTTGTACAGTGTTTCTAGAATTAGCCTAGTTTTGGCCAATGTTTAAAATTTTTTGCCCGGTATTCCTAATTTTTTGTCTGGCTTTGCCCTTGTTTCTATAAGGAAAGATCAGTTGACGTCACTCAGGGCAAAACTTTGACGTCACTCAGGGCAAAAGATGGTTTTGATTGGTGTACGAACAGGGACGAGTTTGTCTGATTGGCTGGGAGAGGGGGAGATTGATTGACGGGAGTGTTTGTTTGTAAACATGCCCTTTCCTTATAGCATTGCAAAGTTTTGGTCAGTATACCTAAAGTTTTTCAAAACGTTCCTAGAATTGTGTTCAGCAGTTGTGACATTTACCCGTAATCCTATAGCATAGCCCAGTTTTTCCCATTGTTTCTAGAGTTTTGCCCAACAATCCTAGTTTAGTCCATCGTCCCTAAAGGTTTATCCGGCTGAGCCCAAATTCTTTTATAGCACTGCCCAGTTTTCCCCCCTTTTCTTAGAGTTTTGTCTAGTTTTGTCCAGTGTCCCTATAGTTTTGTTCAGCATTATTAATGTTTACCCAGTCTTGCACAGCCTTCCTGAAGTTTTGCCTAACGTTACTAAAGTTTTGTCCAGCGTTCCTAAGGATTTGTCCAACATTCTTGTGGCTTTGGCCGTTTTTCCCCAATATCCTAGAGTCCCCCCCCTACCGTTCCTAAATTTTTGACCTGCATTGTTCGTGACCATATAAAATTGCCCTGTTTTTTCCAGTGTTCTCAGAGTTTTGCCAAACGTTCTTCGAGATTTATCGGCCGTTCTTAAAGTTTTGCCAGGATTTAGCTGATGTTCCGAAAGTTTTTCGATGACTATAGGGAATTGCAATCAGCTAATCAACCCATTGTACTTCAACTGGAGGTCAGTATAGTTCCATCAATCAGAACTGCCTATTTGTAGTGTGTGACCTCCATCATGACGTCAATTGCAACTGCCCCGAGGCTAACAAAAAAGACCGGCTACCGCGGTGCATTCCACTTATCTTTTTTTACAGACCGCTTGAGTGACGTGATGCTCTTTTCGTACACCTGCATTGGTGCATTCGAGCATCACGTGACTCCCGCGGTCTTTAAACAAAGATACGCGTAAAGCACCACGGTAGTCTTTCTTTTTCGTTAGCATCGCAACTGCCCTATTCCCAATACAACTGTAAATTAAATTTTATTTGTTGACCTATTTTTCTTAATAGCATCCCCCAATAGGAAGTAATGGGTGGGCAAAACTTGAACAAAATTTCTACGTAAATTATATGCCCTTATTCATATTGAGGAGTGCCTACTTCACACTGGGTCAAAAAATAAAATTTGATTTACATCATTATAAAAGACGTGCAAAAGCAAAATTTTTACATTTTTACGTAATTTAAATTACGTAAAAATGTAAAAGTTTTGCTTTGTACAATTGTATGGCTATATTGAAATTCGCTGGTGCCAGCTGGACATGTAATCAAAACCATATTTTGTTAATTTACAGCGTTATAAAAGGTGGGCAAGATTATATAATGGGTGGGCAAAACTTATGTGTATAAGGCTTATTTCGTAATTGGGGGGGGGGGTTGCCAACTTCACACGTGGTCAACAAAGATATCTTTGATTTAGAGCGTTAAAAATTATAGTCAAAATTAAATAATGAGTGGGCAAAACTTCTACGTAATTTGTGTAGCTATATTCGAATTGGGCGGTGCCAGCTGAACACGTGGTCAAAACCATATTTTTTAATTTACAGCTTTATAAAAGGTGGACAAAGTTATATAACGGGTGGGCAAAACTTCTATGTAATTTGTAAATCTTAAATCGTAATTGATGGGGGGGGGGGGGTTGCCAACTCCACACGTGGTCAACAAAGATATCTTTGATTTACAGCATTAGAAATGGTGAGCAAAATTAAATAATGGGTGGGGCACAATTGTTCTTTTTAATTTCGTATTGTGAGGTGCTGGGTGCTAGTATGAGAAATGGGTCAAAAAATAAAATGTGATTTACAGAGTTATAAAAGGTGGGCTAAATTAAATAATGGGTGGGCAAAACTTCTACGTAATTCATATATTTAAATTCGTAATGGGGGTTGCCAACTTCACACAGGTCCTTTTCTTTCATTTTAAACAATTTAATTTTAACGAATCTCCATTTGAATATAATTGTCTTATCTGATCAGTAATATTATAATTCCGTATACCATGACTTGCGAATATATAATCTGAAAAAAGCTGCCCTTTAAAGTGTTTGTTTAAATATGTATGCAATATTCTCTTAAATAATTTCAATTCTAGGCTAATAATGACTAAAAAATACCGGACATTTTTGTAGGAATTGAGCCTGTCGGGCCTGCATGATTTTAATGATTTTTGCTCTGCTCAGACCCCCCCCCCCCCCTGCACACACACACAAATCCCCGCTCTAGAACGCCAAACTTTCTGGCACATTTACGAACTCGTTTAAAAACATAAAAACACGTCACTTGTAGGTATAACATTGCAATGATTTGTTATCCAACTTTTTTTGAATTACATTTTGAGTTATAAGTAATTGTTTTCTCATGATGGCAGTTTTTTTCTGTGCTGTCGCATCCGGAAATTTAGTTCAAAACGCTAACACTGATAGTATTCTCTGAAAAATTTTCTACCTTTAACCCAAAAGGGAAAAACTGTTAGCGTTCGTAGTTTTTAAATAGGAGCATCTGTCCCTTTGATACGTTTGAGAACAAAATTGTGTAAGAAAGTATCCAGTTTGGATTTGAAAACCACCATAAGTCTAAATATTTTTATTAAAACAGCAATGTTGAACGCATAATCTGAAACATGCCTTATATGAAAGTAAAAGGAAATACCTTGTACGATTCTCAAAAAGTTCACACTGCAAAAAATAAGTGTTGATTTTACAGTATAATACTGGAACCCCAGCTGCCAGCATTATACCGTAAAATTAACAGTAATAAACAGTAAAATAAGCATTAATACGCTAGCGCGCATGTGCCGCAGCGTATTACTGCTTATTTTACTGTTTATTACTGTTAATTGTACGGTATAATACTGACGGCTGGGGGGGTTCCAGTATTATACTGTAAAATCAACACTTATTTTTTGCAGTGCAGAAGAATATCTGAAAATTTTATGCATGTACAGATGGAAAATAAATATGTTACGATGTGAGAATGTCTTTACGTGTAAAGTGTGCCCTTTATCCAAGATTGAGAAATACTAATATAGAAAGTTCAGTTATTCATACGTATTGATTATAAAATTCAAATATCTTTGCTTCTCAAGTTTTGTTCAATGATTTAAATATGAGTTAATATTAATTTATTATATTCCATCAGTTTTTAAATCTTGTTTTCCTCCTGGGTTTTATTCAGCCAAACCTAAACAAAATATGGCTGAATATTTTATTTTTTATTTTTTAAATCATTTCTGAGTTTTTATCGCGTAGTTCGAACGTTATTTAATAAAAAATATTGAAATAAAAAAAATATAGATATTATTATTGCCAAATTGTGTAATATATATATATTATTATTATTATTGTAAATTAGAAATGTGAAATTTCCTAAATTTTCCAAATGGTGGGGGAAAAAATGTTTCTACTTTCCAGTTTTCTTTCTAGATAAATTAGAGGAAAATTAAATTATTAAGAGGAGAACGATAATAGTCCATTTTTTGTGAAATTTGGGGTGACAGTTTCATTTAATGGTTTGAAAGGCGTACTATCATTTGGTAGAGGAATAAAATGAAAATAATCCTTTGAAAAAGCAGTTAAAGACAAGATCGATACATAGTGCTGAAGCTAAGATATCCACGCCGGTAAAGAAAAATAACTCAGAATAACATAGTTTATGACTATCATAATTTTTCCCTTTCGACCCATATATATGCTATTTTTATAATATGTCTTTTAAACTGTATTAAAACCAGATTAATGAGACTACTTGCTAAATTATTTGGATTTTATCATTTTTCTTAATACAATCAGTATTCAAATTTTCTATTTCTTTAAAAACTGATATTATTTTATAATATAATATTTTTACAATTAAAATATAATTTTGATTTTTCGAAAATCTATATAAACTCAGAATTCCAGTTTTGGCATAATGCTTAAATTTCTGTTATAATTCTATTCCCTTTGTGTTTTACAACTTAATATTTGATAATACAGGAAATATATTTAATTATAAGCTTATAATTGAATATTACTTGTAAAAGTAAAAATAGTTTTTTTAAAAAGCATACTTTCATTCGTGCATTTAAAAGTAGAAAATTACTCCAAATTTAAAATTCCTGTTTTATAAATGAAAATCTGCTTCTTTATACGACGTTGCATTCCCATGTAAAATTCACTATTATAGGTTAAAAAATAATGGATTGATATAAAAAAATTAATTTTTGCGCAGTTTTCTTAAGGCAGCTCTCAAATTCAAAGGAGCTCCTTTTTGACACATTTCTAAATTAATTTTCGTTCAGAAACACATGAAATTAATAAGTGTTCCTATTCAGAAACTATGTCACTGAATGACATTTTTCATTTTTTGGAAAAGGCAGAAGATTTTTTCAGAAAACACTGTCAAAGTGGGCCTTTTTAATCGAATTCCTGGCACGACAGCGCGAGAATGGGGAAAGTCATCACGTGACAAGAATCGCTTATAACTCGATAATGAATTTATTTATCAAAAAATGGAAAACGCAGTCGATTCCAAATCGCTTCAACAATCAGACCTGCCAGTTTTATGCCTTTACGTTTAAAAATGTGTCAGAAAGTTTCACATATTGTTGAGCAGGGAATTTGAGATTACCTTAAAGAGATATGGCAACTGGCAACATGAAAGAAAAACAGCACTCTTTTATTACTGCAAATGTTGCTTTACATTATTGTAACACACAAATATTTGTTCAAATAAGCAGTATATTTTTTCCATCACGTTTTAACAAAATCTTTAATGGTATAATCGAATTACAAGTAAAAATATTTCCCTGCTTTTTTCTTTTTTGCAGAAAAGTAGAACATATTTTTCTTCTTTCATTCTAAAAGGCTGTTTGCATGTACATATGGGAAGAGAAAAAGTCTCTTGACTATGACTGTACTCCTTTTCTTTAGTATAATACAACTTCCTGACTCTTCTGGATTATGTTTAACGTTATGTTATGTTACGTTTATGTTAACTGGATTATGTTTAACGTCACCTATTACAAGACGCCAATTAACACAAAAATCCCTGACGGCTCGGCCTACATGCACAGGTACATTTCGAAGACGCAGACCGTGGGGCGCCTGTTTGTTGGGAATTGTGGAAGAAATGACCTTTCTGCCATGATGCGACAGTTGGAACCGTCCACTTGGAAACCTAACTTGTTTGCAGGCAGAGTCGGCAGGGATTTTTTTGTTTTTAATTTTTTTTTTTTTTTTGCTATAAGGGTTAGTCCTATAAAAAACTTGTCAATATAAAAGTTTTAGATACTATTAAGAGGAGTTATAATAAATTTAAGTGGATTTGATATCTTTTGAATTGACGAAGTTATGATTTTTTTTCTTCTAACCCCCCCCCCCCCTCCCCACTTGAGGCCATTTTTAATGATATCAAAACTCTGTCATACATAAATTTTCGGCCCTTTTCCTAGAAGTAATAATAACTTTAAACGGATTCGATTCGTATCATAACTAAGACGTTATGGGTTTTTTTTCTGTTTTCACAAAAAGCCCCCCCCCCATTTCCCCCCTCCTTGGTTCGATTTTGCCCATTAACGAACCTGACTGACATTTTATGCCCCTTGATTTTATGTATGAGTTTGGAAGAGATTTGAGAAGAATTATTCGAGTTATCGTGTCCATAAAAAAGTGACATAGATAGATAGAAAGATAGATAGATAGATAGATAAAGTTTTGAACTGAGGGTGGTTTTGGGTTCTGGGAGTCATGATCGGCGTAGATCTGCAAAAATTTTCCAAAAATTCCAACTTAGAGGAGAATGTAATATGTAGTATTTCTTACGAAATCTACCTAAAATGCATATATATTTTCACATAATTTTATAGAGCACTTGGAAACAGTTATATTTATAAACGATTAAAATTTTAGAGAGATCGAACGACAAATACTATTTTTACGCAAAACCGTTATATTTAAGGCCATTGAAAATTTCAAAATGCTTGGACAAGAAAATCTATTTTTTTAACTATATAATGATCATACTTAAAAAAATAAGTAAATGTTTTTTTACGATTTTGCGATTTCGTCATTAAAGATATAAAATATAAATAAAAAAAGATATAAAGATATAAATTCATACAAAATCGAGTAAAATATATAAAATAATACAAATTTCGGGTTTATTTAAAGTTTTATCACGGGCCCGGGCGACGCTGGGCGGGTCAGCTAGTGTTTATATAAAATTACAGTTCATTCCGCCACGTAAGCTCTGGAGTTATGCTTTAAAAAAAAAAAAAAAAAAAAAAAAAACTACACACGTACCAAATTTGTTTGCAATACTTACAAATGGATTTAACATATTAGGGGTTCTAAATTTTAAACTTTAAAAAAAAAAAATAAATAAATAAAAAGTCACTTGTGACAGCTTTGCTAGTGTTAAATTAGACAACTGTGTATTCGAAAAGTTTTGAAATCTATTCAAAGCAATACTTTTGCATTATCTGCATGCCAGAGGTTAAAAAGCCATTGAAATCGACAAAGATTTTACTACTTAGAGCAAATTGATCGAGTCTAATTATTTCAGCCTTAAAACACATATATGTTAAATTTGTATTATAATTATCTATGTGTAAATGAGTTTATTAAAGTTCCACTAGTCCCTTGTAGCTCCCTCCCTCTAACCTTAATAGCTGATATATTACTTTAAATTATATAAAACAAACCGATTTAAAAAAAATACTTGTCAAAATACAGTTTTTATGTGTCTGCAAATATAAAAGATTGTTAAGTCAGTTCTATAGTCCAACCAATACTCATATATTCAAAACTGTCACAGGGGCAGGGGGATTTAGATGATCTAAATTCCCCCATATTAATTTATAATAATGATAATATCTATTTATTGTTGTTACGAAATAACAAACAAGACAGCAAAAAAATAAAAAAAATACTTTATTTCTTAACCCCCCCCCCCTGTTTTATTTGTTATTTTGTATTATTATACAAATTCAATGTAACTAAAAAACTATACGCTACTCCCTCAAAAAAAAAAAAATAATAATAATAATAAATAAATAAATAAATAATAATGTATACTAATATTATAAAGGAGTAACGATTGTTTTTTTGTTTGTTTCTTTGTTTGTAGGGGGTAATCTCTGGAACTACCGAAGCGATTTCAAAAGTGATGGTGGCAAATTGATGGTAACAATCCCTGCACCAACATAGGCCATATTTTATGTCGGTGCCACAACCCCCAGGCTGGTGCAGGGGCAAAAAACGTTCCAAAATTTCGATTTTTTTTTTTTATATATACTGAAGGTGTTAGAAACATGAAATTTGGCATGGTAGTTACTTATAAGATGTAAATGTTCTCTAAGAACAAATTCTAAAAAACTTTGAAATTTAAAAGGGTGAAATGAGCGAAAAGCGTTCTAAAAACATTCTAAATTACAATTTCTATGGAATCTCTGGAACTACAGAACTGTTTTCAAAAGTGATGGTGACAATCCCTGCTCCAACATAGGCTAAATTTTATGTCGGTGCCACTACCACAGAGGGGTGCAAGAGCGGAAAACATTCTAAAATTTCAATTTTTTTTATACTGAAGGAACTAGAAACTTGAAATTTTGCATGGTAATTATTTATAAGATGTAAATGCTCTCTAAGAACAAATTCTAAAAAAATTCGAAATTTAAAAGGATGAGATGAGCGAAAAGCGTTCTAAAAGCATTCTAAATTACAATTTCTTTGGAATCTCTGGAACTTCAGAGCCATTTTCAAAAGTGATGGTGACAAATTAGAGGTAACAGTCCCTGCTGTATCATAGGCTATATTTTATATCGGGGTTACTACCACAGGGGGGGGGGTCTAAAATTTCAAATTTTCATACTGAAATAACTAGAAACTTAAAATTTGGCATGTTAGTTAATTATAAGATGTAAATGCTCTGTATGAACAGTTTCTAAAAATTTCGAAATTTAAAAGGGTGAAATGAGCTAAATGTGTTCTAAAAATATTCTGAATTACAATTTCGATGGAATCTTTGTAACTACCGCACAGATTTTAAACGTAATGCTTTCAAATTTGTTGTGACAGTCTGTGCTCTAACACAGGCTATATTTTATGCCAGTGCCACTATCCTTAGAGGGTTGCAAGAGCGAAGAGCGTTCTAAAATTGCAATTTTTATTATACTGAAGATATTAGAAACTTGAAATTGGGAAAGATAGTAACTTATAAAATATATACATGCTCTCTAAAGGACAGTTTCTAAAAAAATCGAAATTTAAGAGTGATATGAGGAAAAACTGTTCTAAAAACATTCTAAATTAGGATTTATATGGAATTGTTAAGGACAGAAACTTGAAATTTAATATGGCTGATACTTTTTAAGGCAATAGTGCACACAATGAAAAGTTTTTTAAATAAATCGAAATTTAAATGGGTGAAAAAGAAAAAAAAAGTTATAAATTACGATTATTATTATTATTTTTTTTTTTAACTAACAGGATTAGAAACTTTAAATTTGACATGGCGGTTACTTTTAAGATACAAATGCTCGCTAACAATGGTTTGTAAAGAATTTCAAAAGGTAAAATAAGCGGAAAGCATTTAAAAAGCGTTCTAAATTGCAATTACTATGGAATTGTTAGGGGTAGAAACTTAAAAATTTATATGGCTGCTGATTTGGTCGCACAGAACAATTTGAAAAAAAAAAAAAAAACGAAATTTAAAAGAGTGAAATGCTCGAGAAGCGTTCTAAATTACTATTTATTTGGAACTATTAAGGCGAGAAACTTAAAATTTCGCCTGGCTGTTACTCACGTAAATGATCACTCAGAACAGTTTACTAAAAATGAGTATTGTAAAAGGACAGCAGCAAAAACAAAAACAAAAAAAAACGTACTAAAATTGCAATTTTTGTGATACAGCTGGTATATAAGATTCGTATTTGGCATGGTGGTTACTCTTAAAATGCAAATGGTCGCTAAGACCGGTATCTAAACAAATCAAAATGTAACAGGCTGAAATCAGCGAAATGCGGTCTAAAAACGTTCTACTTTATGATTTAATTGGATTTATTCGGGTTAGAAACTGGAAATTTAGTATAGTTGTAACTTTTAAGATGCAGACGCTTGGTATAAAAAGTCTATTAAAAATTCGAAGTTTAAAGGTGTCAACTGAGCGGGAAACGTTATAAATTATGTTTTTGTTCTAAATTGTTAGCGATAGAAACTTAGAATTTAACATGACTGTTATTTGTTATACGTAAATGCTTCCAAAGAGCAGTTTTTACAAAATTCGAAATTTAAAAAAGGTGCAGAAGCAAAAAACATTCCAAAGTTGCGATTTTAGTGATGCTGCTGGTATAGGAAGATGAATTTTGGCATGGTGGCTATTTTTAAGATTTCAGTGCTCGCTAAAAACGATTTTAAAAAAGGACGAAATAAGCTGAAAAAGTTCTAAAAACCTTCTAAACAATGATTTATCTGAAATTGTTAGGGACAGAAACTTGGAATTTTACATTGCTGTTACGTTAGAGACACAAATGCATCCATAGAACAGTTTAAAAAAAATCTGAAATTTTAAGGTGAGCAGGAACAGAAAAGTTTTAAAATTGCAATTTCTGTGATATAGTTATTACAGAAATTTGCTGAATTAGTGTGGCTTAATTAGTAATTTCTGAATTATCTGTGGCAGTAAAATCTCCTCTAATGAAAATTGGCCAACAAATACCACTTTGCATCTTTTCAAGAGTTACGCGAGCAAAGCCGCTGGTTTTGCTCGTAATAAATAAAACAAAATCCTGGTATTGGGTTTAAAATTTTCCATTGTTTAAAATCACAAAGAATTCTTTATTTGTTTAATATAATCTTAGAAAACTGAAAAAAATCAGTAGTTATGGATGATTACGGTAAACAGTGTTATTGAATGAAAAGGGTCAATCAATCGAAAGTAAATTACATAGTTCACACTTGTAATGAAATATAAGGGGAAAAATTAAACACAATGTTACCCCCCCCCCTCACACACAAAAATAAATAAAATAAAATAAAATAAAATAAAATAACTTTAAATAAAACAAAAAATGACAACTTTAAAACAAATAAAATAATTTATTACAAACCTATGAACTATGTAACAAATTAAAGTTTAGCTTAATAAAATTATAACGTGGCGTGTTTAAAAATCTGTAGGTAACATACAGGGCTGTACAAAATATTTTTTTTTTAATTGAAAGCTGTTTTTACGTAAAAATTAAAATAGCCGTAGGGTTTCGAACTGGAACCTAACGGAAAAATGGAAACACGAAAAATTTTATAAATGAAGAAATGAAAACCAGAACTGAACATAAATTGTTTTTTGGCTTTGGAACTGAAACTATTTTTTAGTTCCAAATTCTTTTAATCTGTCTATAGAAAAATATATATTTGTGAATTTTCGATTAATTAATTTCAGTTATTTAAAAGATAAATGAAAGCACAAACCGTTCGCTTCATTTTAATCACATCAACAATCGTTAATCATCATCATTATTATTATTATTATTTTTATATAATCCATGTCAGCAGTCAAGTAAGAAATTATGTATACTGAAGTTAATTACTAGCTAATGTGTCCAATGTACGAATGCGAAGAATGAATTCAATACACTAAATACTTTTTTAGGTAAGGATGGAGGATTGTCCTTAAGGCGGATCTCCCCCCAAAAATTTCCCCGTTTAACAATGAGAAGCTTTCTGACACATATGCGAACTCATGCAAAAGGATATAACGCTTGCAGGCATGATTATTGAAGTGATTTGTAATCGAACAGGCCTTTTCACTTTTTTGATAATTGAATTACATCTTGGGTTGCAAGCGATTGTTGTCGCATGACGACAGTTTTTTCTTTTCCTGCGCTGTCGCGCCCAGTAATTCGATTCATAACCACCAACTTCTCAGTATTTTCTGCACGTTATACCTTTACAGAAAAAGGAAAAACAGTTAGATTACATAGTTTCTGAGTAAGATCATCTGCCAATTCCATGTGTTTGCGAACAAAAAAGAATTCAGAAATGTGTCAGAAAGTTGCCAGTTTGGATTTGAGTACAGTCTTAAAGTTAATTAATAAATATGAATGCTTAACCTCCTACATTAAAACAAAACTTTTTTTAATTGTGGAAAGTGTACAGAATTTTAATACAGCATTTTGATATTTTTAGAATTTAATTATAAATTAATAAATTAATTTTAAGCAATTTTTTTGTTAGCAGGGCGCAGATGATAAATCATCAAATATTCTTTATGGTTACAACTGTTTACGCGTTACAAAAACAATGGACTATACCACTTTTGCCAAAATATTCCAACTGTCTGTGTGAAACTGCAACAAATTCTCTTAAATTTCTTTTAGACCATAGTATACCATAGTTTTAGTACATACTGCGTAGAGTTTGACTTTATACAGTAAAACCTGTGTGAACAAAACTTGTCTATAATGGGAAATCTTTATGGTACTGCCGAAAGGGATATCGTACAAATCTACATGCTAAGTCTGTAACCTGTCCCCCCCCCCCCCCAAAAAAAAAAAAAAAAAAAAAAAAAAAAAATCCGGTCCTTAAGCGATTTTGTTTTTACACGTTTTAATGTACATGGATCAGTAGAACTTGGGATAACGGAAGCTGTTTATAACGAAATCCTGTCTTAAAAGCATAAAAAAATTATAGTGCCTACTGAAGGAATATACCATACGATTGTAACTGTTCAATTGGAAACATCCCTAAAATTGAATTTTGTTTCCCTCCTTAGCGATCCCGCTTTCACGGATTTTACTGTGTAAGATTGTCATGTTTATTTAGCACAGTAAAACCTACTAAGAGGAAAACTGAAACGACTGAAGAGAGATTCTGTTTTAGACAGGTTTTCGTCTTAACAGGTATAATTTTATGCTTTATGGTATTTCTTACATAGGGACTAAGAACTTTTTTACATTAAAATCAGGATTCCGTTTCAGACAGATGCAGTTTTCATAGAATTTAGTGTATTTTTACGGTCCGATTTCGAAGCCGCCGTCCGGCTTTTTATGGATTGGAAAATGACAGCACTAAGTGTAGAGGTCTGCACGGGCACGAGCACGACATGCGGTCGAACCAATTTTCATTCACAAGACTCGGTCCAGACCGGGCATGTTTTTCACTCTTTCCGGGCCGGTCATTACTTTTCCCTGCAGACACGGGTAGGGCCAAAATTCTTTTTTCCTAGTCCAGTCGAACCTGGACTTCATTCTTTCTAGAAGTCTGCATATGTTGAAAATTTCAGGCCCGGTACCGACCCATACTGATACCACTGCAAATATCAGTAAAATTTCGCTTGGCTCAACAGTTTTTTGCGAAAAATGCATGTATTTTTAAATCGCCATTATTGTACAATTAAAATTCTTTTTAATGAATAGTAATTTCTACATAAAAAACAAGAACAAAAATCATGCGTCAAGCATAGATTATGTAACACTTTCCAATGCTTCCAAAATAATTTTACAAATTATTACCGTTTAATAAGCTGAAAGATAACATCTAAGTAAACAATTTGGAAAACGCATAACCTATTTAAAAACGTAATTTCAGGAATTTCCAACATATACAATATTCGGAAAATTATCCGAATACTTTTATCCAGCCCTGTATAGGATCTACAGATTTGTATATATACTACATAGGATGCTAAATTTTAGTTTTGTTTTGAAACTTCGCAGCACAGTTTAAAATTCTACTTGTGGAGTTTCTGTCAATAAACGGAAATGTGTTGGAACTTTTGTGCTGCCCTGTATATGAAATACAGAATTTATACACACCAAGTAATAGACAAAAAATGAGTTAAATTTAAAATCGCGTTCAGCAACTTAAAACGCACTTCCAGGAATTATTTTTAACAGGCAGTAGAGAATTCTTTTGTGTGTCCCTGTCAATGAACGATGACTGCTATGCACAATATTCTGTAGTAAGCCTCTTGTAATGCACCTTAGTGATATATATAAATTTCAATGCGTTTAAAATAGTGAAACATTATTTAATTAAACCGCAAACGATTTTTCTCCATAGACGTAATGTAACGGAATTCTTTTGACTGTCCCTGTAAAGTAACTATAAGTGCTATGCACACCCTATTCCATATTAAGCTTCTTGTAATGCACCTTAGTGATATATATCAATTACAATGTATTTGAAATTGTGTAACATCATTAAAATAAACCGCAAATGATTTTTCCCCGTAGACCGTAATGTAACGGAATTCTTTTGAGTGACCCTGTAAAAAAACTATAACTGCTACACACTTCAGTTGAAATAGGGAACATGCTATAGATAACGACAATAACATATAAAAATTGCAGGTCAATCCTTTTTTACGGGAGTTAGAGCACGGACAGACGGCAGACAAACCGAAGTCATAAACACTTTTCAACTAATGTTGGAAAGTGTTAATAAATTTATTCATAAGTAATGATAATAAAGTACAGTAAAACCTGTGAAAATAAATCTGTCAATGACGGGATCCTGTTTTAAGCGGAAAAAGTGTTGATCTTTGCAAAATGTACATAATAATACGTGCGAAAAGAAGATAAAACATTTACAGCAGACGATGTGCCTGCTAATAAGGGAACCTGTCTATAACGGATTTTTCTTTCCTATGCGATTCCGACTTAAAAGATTTTACTGTATAGCATTTATCAGATTTTTATGTCTTCAAGCCATGGAATATGGATTAAAGACATTAATGATAACACACACAAACAATTATATACAAATAGAGATTCATTAAAAAATCAATATAGTTTAAATAGGCACAGGAAGAAAGAAATGTAGGGAGGGGCAGTATTTTATAACGGATGTGCCTATGCAATGCATCACAGCGACAACTCTGGGTACTTTTTAAAAAATAAACATAAAAAAAAAAAAAAAAAAAAAAAAAAAAAAAAGGCTAAAATGAGTATTTTCTATCAGAACCCATCGCACAAGACAATTTCTAACCATAGAGGCGCAAAAATCTATGTTTTGTAGAAATTCAGTCGGGTCGAACCGAGCTGAGCTCGGTCGTACTTTTAGCTTTTAATACAGGGCTTCGCCAGACCAATAATTTGTACGGGCCGGTCCAAAAACTTTCTTCTATGCGTCAGGCTGTTCCCGGGCTTGGAAATTTCAGCCTATGCAGACCTCTAACCAAAGAATATTTTCTTTATATTCTTTACTCTAACTACACGGATCTTATGCCGAGAAAAAATTAAGCGAAAGCCATTTTGTTAATCCACTCTTATGCGCAAAAAAGAAAAAAAAAAAACGGATGGAGAAGGTTAGAAATAATAAGAAAAAAGCAATGAGAATTGAGAAGGCAACTTTTTAGTAAGACGCTAGTAAGACAATGACGAATGAGTTTTGTACAGGGTTGCTGCAAAGGCTCTTCCTTCGAACACGCCTATCATCCAGGCAATCATCTGTGTCTTTCGCCAAACTTTGGCTACTTTTAAAGGAAGGGTCACACTTACATTCATCGTAGGATTTTTTTTTTCTAATTTAGTGAAAATTTCTTGAATGACGTCACCCCCCCCCCCCCATCCTTTGCATTGGACATAATACAGAAACTAATATAATACACTCCTCAAATTTTCTATTTTTTAAAATGAAAATAATATATCTAATGAAACAGCTGTACTGCTTCTTGTCATTCAAATGTAGAATGTTTATGATAGTAGCATAGCAAAAAAAAAAAAAAAAAAAAAAAAAAAAAAAATATATATATATATATATATATATATATATATATATATATATATAGGAGGTGTTTCAAGTAGTCATTTTCAAGTTATCGACAGATTGCGATTATCAATTGTCCAGACTAATGCTATTATCACGAAATAAACATTTTAATTATCTTATATAGAAGATTAAAAATTTTAAAAATATATACAGAGTTTCGATTATCAATCATATTATGAGACAACTAGAGTAGAATTTCATAAAATATAAAGTTTTAACAGGTTAAAAATTTTGATTGATAGTTTTAAATATTAAATAAATTGTAGTATAAGCCCTTTTCTTTCCTACGTCTCTGGATGATGATTATTTTTAATCACACTTCTATCTCAAAACATCAAACTCCAATTGATATGAATTAAAGTAGGCCATAATTTTAAATAAAATATGCTTCTTAAAGACCAATGTTCTATTCATAATTGAAAACTGCTTTTTATATGATGTTATTTTTATATTGGTACTAAATTTAATAGATATATGTTTGATGAAATACTTTGCACATCAAACAGAATTTGGGATTTACTTTTTTACTTGTTCTTGTGGAGTTTTAATCATCATCTTTTATTTACCTGAAATCTTAAGTCAAGTATGAGGAGTACTTGATATCACCTAGATATTAAAAGTTACTTCCTTAAGTTAATTAATTTAGTTTTATGTGAGTAATATTAAACTCGGACCAATTTTTAGCATACAGCCTTCCAGTTTGTTCATATTTTGGTGGATATTAAAATTTTACTTAGAAAATTTGAAAAAAAAAAAAAGTTTTTTATTTCATTAAATAGTAACAGTAATAATAATAATTAAAAATTTTATTTAATTTTTAATATTAACTTTTTTAAATACTAATTTTGAATATATATATATATTTTAATTTAAAATTTTAATTTATTTATTTTAAAAGTAATTTTTTTAATTAAAATTAAATTTAGCTCATCTTTACAAAAAAAAAAAAAAAATCGAAAAAGCAGAGCAAAATAAAATTAAAATATAGAAATTGTATTAATCTCTAAGGTCCAAATAGATATATTTGTCTGTGCTTCTTTAAACCAGCTAGTTTAAAAAAAAATTATATTACAATTTTAATATATTTTTTATATTTCATATTTTTAGAAATGATAATTTTTAATACTTTTTAAAATAATACTATTTAATATATTTTAAAATTTAAATTTTAAATACATTTATTTATTTAAATTTAATTTAATCCATCTTTAGAAAGAAATCGAAAGTGGAAAGCAAAATAAAATAAAAATATAATCATTGATCATATAAAAATATAATCATCATATAAAAATATAATCATTGATCTGAAACCAAAGTAAACATATTTCTCTGTGCTTCTTTAAACCAGCCGGTTTCCAAATCTAACCACAACAAAACAACCTTATATTGCCGGCTGGCCTGGCCAGCCGGCAACCGATAGAGGGCGCTGATCCGAATAAACAAAGCAACATTGTAAACAAACTCGTAGGACGGCAGCGGAGTGGCCAGTACTAGGAAACCGACCAGCCGGCAGCGTAGTCACGGCCTTTTGACGGCGATGGCGGTAAGCGGTAAGTGCAAGCGTTCGTATATTATTTTCTGTAATTCGCTAGCTTTGTTAATATAATAATTAATTCCGTAATTTTTTAAATGTTTATATATAGCCATAAGATGGCTAAAAATATGTACCGACAGACACCTCTACAAATCTAGATAGATTAAAAAATTAGATACATTCAACGTATTTATAAAGTACCACGTTGTCTTGCCAAAAAAAATTATTTCGGAGGAGATTTGTATTGTCAATGTGTCGTCCATATTGTCTTATTTTAGACTTTTTTTTTTTTTAATACTGTAATAGCGATGGAGTTAATTTAAAGTTTGTTGCCCCTACAATTACGATTATGCCGATAAATCACGAAATGTAAAACACATATAGTATTATTATAATGTCATATATGCTTTATAATTTGATAAATTTTGGTCACTAGATGTTTTTTCTTGTATTAATTTTACATTATTTTGTAATAAAAAATGCAGAAAATGAATCCTGAAATGTGTTTTATGGTGTTCAATGGATAAATAAGTTAAAAAAAAAATATTTTCTTTAAATCCAAAGTTTTTATTATTACAAACAAGTAACAGCATACAAAATTTAAAAATAAGCTATCAAGCTGGGGTGTAAAAATCTAGGAGTCAGTGGGCCGATTCTCACCACTAAATTTTATTAGTATTCTTCGGCTAAATTTTATTATTATACTTCAACTAAATTTTATCAGTATTCTTATTAGTCGAACAATACTAAAAATTTAGTGGTTGTAATCTACCCATTGGCGACTGGATTTTTACACCCCTGCTATCAAGTATAAAAATATAGCAACAAATATTTTGTTATTAATTGAAAAATGTTAACTGACATCTGTAACATACCAATTTGGCAAACTATCTTGGAAAAAGAAGAAAAAGCTTTTAATCGCATTTCATGTAACATATCATTCAAGAGGAGAATAATTAAAATAGCATTACTTTAAATCATAATTTTTATAAAGTTATTTTCCTCCTGGTATATTATTTATAAACTTTGATTAAAAGCAATTGAAAATATATGTAAAAACCTTGAGAAATCATTAATTGGATTGACACTAATATTGACACACAGGCTAAGTACAGTCAAGATCAACCCAAACAATATTATAAATTTAATTGTACTGATAAAAGGCTCAAATATTTAATTTAATTTTGTAATAAATATGAGTTATTTGAATTCACAATAATAAACTCTAAATTAACTCCATCACTATTAAAGAAAAGTTTAAAATAAGATAATATGAACAAAACTTTGAAAATACAAATATCGTATGAATATATTTTTTCTGGTAAGGCGTATAAATACGTTGAATCTATCTAATTTTTTTAAGAGAAACCAGTTTTGAAGAAGTGTCTGTCGGTACATATTTTTAGCTATCTTATGGCTATGTATAAACATTTAAAAAATGAATTACGGTGTTAATTATTATATTAACAAAGTTAGCGAATTGCGGAAAATAATGGATGAACGCTGTCACTTATTGCTCAATGCCGAGAGTCGCATGTAAAACGTAAACAGGTTCAGAGTAAAGGTGAAAATAAGCACTCGCCAGTCGCCACTCGTCGATTAAACTTGAAAAACTGGCGACTAAAAACATGGAAAGTACCGGCCAAATGCAGGATTTTCTGTTTAACTTTTTTCCCTAAAATTAGCGATTTTTCCATGCCCGTTCGACGAAATTCATGATTTTTCCACACCCGATCGGCGAAAGTTTTTATTTTTCCGTGCCCGATCGCCAAAATTGATTTTTTCGCGTCTGATCGCCTAATTCCATAATTTTTCTGCACTCGAACGCCGAAATTTATGATTTTACAGCGTCCGATCGATGAAATTAATGATTTTTCCACAATCGACGGCCAAATTTCTTGATTTTTTTGCGTCTGATTGCTGAAATTCATGATGTTTCTGCACCTGACCACAGAAATTTGTAATTTTTCTGCGCCCGATTGCCGCAATTCTTGATTTTTTTTTTTTTTTGCATCAGATTGCCGAAATTTATGATTTTTCTTCACCTGACCGCCAAAATTTATGATTTTACCGCATCCGATCGATTAAATTCAGGATTTTACCGCGTCTGATTGACGAAATTCAGGATTTTTCCACACTTGATCGCTGAAATTTGTGATTTTTACGCTTTCAATCGACAAAATTCATGATTTTTCCCACACCCGATCACCGAAATTAATGATTTTTCTGCATTTGATCACTGAAATTTATGAATTTTCCGCACCCGATCACGAAAATTCCTGGTTTTTCCGCCCCTGACTACCAAAATTTATGATTTTTCCAATTACGATCGATGAAATTCACGATTTTTCTGCATCCGATCACCAAAATTCATGATTTTTCCGCACCTGATCACCGAAATTTGTGATTTTTCCGTGTCCAATTGCCACAATTCTTGTTTTTTTTTTTTTTTTTTTTTTTTTTTAAATCAGATCGCTGAAATTCATGATTTTTCTTCACCCGACCGCTGAAATTTATGATTTTACCGCGTCCGATCGATTAAATTAAGGATTTTACCGCGTCTGATTGACGAAATTCAGATTTTTTCTGCACTTTATTGCTGAAATTTGTGATTTTTACGCTTTCGATCGACAACATTATTTTTATGCGTTCGATCGACGAAATTCAAGATTTTTACACTCTCGAATGACGAAATTTGATTTTTACGTAGCCAATCGACGAAATACATATGATTTTTACACGCCGATCGATAAAATTCATGATTTTTACTCACTCGATCGCTAAAAATCATGATTTTTACACGCCCCATCGATGAGATTTGTGATTTTTATGCATTTGATCGATGAAATTCAGGATTTTTACACTCCCGAATGGCGAAGTTTTTTTACGTAGCCGATCAACAAAATTCATTATTTTTCTGTGCACAATCGACAAAATTCATTATTTTTACGTGCTCGATTGAGAAAATTCATGATTTTACACGCACTATCGACGAAATTCAGGATTTTTACACTCTTGAATGGTGAAATTTGCAAATTTTCTTCTGAAATTCAATTTGTGGGGTTTTTTTTTTTTTCGGTTAATGTGCGTGAAGTGTACATATATATATAAAAGTTACTAACCGCTGTTTGAATGAATTTCATGAATTCTAGAGATTGCTGTATTGTGAGTTTCGTGCATTCTAGAGATTGCTGTATTGTGAGTTTCGTGCATTCTAGAGATTGCTGTATTGTGAGTTTCGTGCATTCTAGAGATTGCTGTATTGTGAGTTTCGTGCATTCTAGAGATTGCTGTATTGTGAGTTTCGTGCATCCAGGATGTTGTTGTTTTTTTGTTTGGGGGGGGGGGGGTAATGTCGGCAATATGTTACTATATGTTACTAACTGCTGTTTGTATGAATTTCATGCATTCTCGAGATTGCTGCATGGTGAGTTTCATACATCCACGTTTTTTTTTTTTCAGTTAATGTATGCGAAGCGTACATATATATGTTACTAACTGCTGTTTGAATGAATTTTATGCATTCTAGAGATTGCTGTATGGTGAGTTTCATGCATCCAGGGTTTTTTTTTCAGTTAATGTTCGGTTGATGTACCTGCTTAATCCGGTAACGGATAATTGCATACCTCGCTTATATAAGTGTTTTCGCGGTCTCCTCTGATAATGGGATCCAGGATAATGGATATTCAGGGCCATGTTGCCTGTAAGTTTGGTGTAAATGTATCACTTGTACGTGCCACCATTCGAAACAAGCTAAATTCTGCTGCAAAGGCTGTGTAATGTGAGAAGAATTTGTAAATACATTTGGTATTTAAATACGATGTAAATTATAAAGCATAAACATCAAATGTTAATAAAATGGTTTTTTTTAAATTTAAACCTTATTTCCTCCATAATTGCATACAAGATAAAATTGGAAGGACAAATCAGGATGCAGGTAAGAGTAATTTTTGTAAATTTTAGCATTTTTTTTTTAAAAACAGCAAAGCATATATTTGTTTTGCTCTTAATATTAATTTTATGCAGTTATTTTTTATTAGCTGTAACATATGTAATACATTTTATTTCATAGTAAATGGTATATAATTTAGAAATTTACATATATATATATATATATATATATATATATATCCTTACGTATAATTTATTTTATATATTCAAAATTATATAAATATTCAAGGCACATATTGATACTATCTTTAAGAGATGAAAGAATATTCAAATTTGAAAGTCACATTGTGGAAAAATTAGTTGCAATTAAAATTAATTTTTGCATTTAAATTTCATGTAGGGGAGACTGATACACACTGGAACTATGGGCACAGTGGACCACCCTCTAATATTTTATTTATTTAAACTTTTTTAAAGCTTCTCTTATATCCTAATAGACAACAGCACTGCACTGATTATTTATAGCCTTCAGAAAATATGCTTAGCTCAGATTGAACTATTTTATCCTGATTGGTTGTTTTGAGCTTCTAAAAGTAAAATTTTTCATCATCATATTTCAATTTTTTAGTAATTAAAGGTTGTAGATAAATAAGATAAAACAGCTTTTTTGTAAAGCTAAGATCCTTTTTTTATTTAACTTTAAAGTTAATATGTTTAAAAGGAAGCTATAAACAATATTAATATGATAAACAATATTAATATGATTATTTATTGAACTTCAACATGGGTCACAGTTGACCACCCACTCCTGGGGCACAGTGATCCACAATCCACTCTGCTCCTGTAATGCAGAATGTTCAAAATATTTAATAATTGCTTATTTACTATAAAGAAATATTGTTTAAAAAAAGTTATTTAACTGTAAAATAAAGTAAACAAAGAAAAATGACAATTTATATAATATAGTAAGAAATATTTTGTTTTGTATATACTGCCTTTGATAAATATAACTGTAGTCTAAATTTTTGATGATTCTATTCAAGTAAGATTAATGAGATGCAAATTGAATGGAAATCAGTTTATTTTTCCCGAAACTGTAGATGAATCTATTGTTGTCAATGATGTCATAATATTGCTCCCAGATCCAAAAGTATTTCAGGAAAATTCCAGGCTCAATCTTACTCTTAAGTATTTTGGAATTTCATTTGCAAATTTTAATGTGCGCTGATTTTTTTGTACTTAAGTAATAACTTCAACTAAAGTGCAATTGTTCCTGTATTAATCTGTTATTATTTTCAAAATATAATTCATTTTGTTTTTGTTTCAAAATGTTACTTGTAAATTTATATTACTATGTTATTTTGCAGGTAAAGGGAAAATAAAAAAAGACTTAGATTAATGAAAAATAGACTTATATTGTATTTCAGATAATACCTAATAGCGGTCCACTGTGCCCCAGAAGTGGGGCACAGTGGTCCACTTTATGGATGCATATAAAAAATTTTTTTGAAAAATATATTGAAAACTATGTTATGAGAAAATTATGATAAATGTATAAATGTTTAAGGAATATTCAAAAATATTTTCATGCAGATCGGTTTGTGCATTAAAGAGAACATAATTTTTAACTGAAAAAATGTTCCACTGCGTACCAGTCTCCCCTACATTTAATATTTAAAATTATCATCTAAATCTGCCACAATAGACTTCATTATGAATTGCTTATGAGATTAAAAATTTGCAATCCCTTTCGCATATATATATATATATTCTCACAAGCTACAAAGAAAAAAAAATTTTTTTGGGGGGGGGGACAACAGATTTTTATATAAATTGTGAAAGTAACATGTATGTATACAACTGGGAGTGTTTAATTGAAAATTAGCCAAATGAGGAGCCGGAGAAATGGAGAGAGTTTACCAGCTAGTTAAATTAGCTGCAGAATTCTAGAGGGGGGGGGGTAATCACTTCCATTTTGCTCCTAAAATATACAAGTTGAGAGTCTAAAAACAGCCAAAGAATTTTCTCTATATTATTTGTAATATTTATTGTTTTGTTTTAAAGAAAGTATTGGTAAACAAAAATAAACATTGATTACGCCAAGGGTGTCTGTAAAAACAACAGAAATATTCAGACGTCACTTAAGAGAAACGAGGTTCTCTATTTTAATGAACTACAGAAAATTTGCAAAAAAAAATGCAGGTGGGAAACTACAGAGAATCTGCAGAAAAAATGCTGTTGGGAAACTACAGAAAATCTGCAGAAAAAATGCAGTTGGGAAACTGCGGTGATTTGGCCGATTCCACTACAGAATTTTTGAGGTTGATACAACTACAAAATTACTGCAGAATTTTTGAGGTTGATACAACTACAAAATTACTGCAGAATTTTTGAAGTCGATACAACTACAAAATTACTGCAGAATTTTTGAAGTCGATTCAACTGCAAAATTACTGCAGAATTTTTGAAGTCGATTCAACTGCAAAATTACTGCAGTAATTTTGCAGTTGTATCGACTTAAAAAAAACTGTAGTCGAATTGGCCAAATCACCGCAGTTTCTCAACTGCATTTTTTTTGCAGATTTTCTGCAGTTCAGTTTTAGCTGGGTTGTACCTCCATTTGCCCGTAGTGTGGAGGTCTCTGTGAAATAATTGGCATTATAAAACGAATGTTATGAATACTGATAGGGAAAAAATTATTTGCGAGCTACATTTAAAACCGAATATCGAATCACCATTATGTTCGTGATTTTGTCCTCACATGTCCACACAGAGAATTATAGCCGAATAACATGGCCTCTCGTATATATTTCTGAGTTGAATAACAGCGAAAACAGTGTTTTTAATACCGCTAAAATGAAAACAGCTTCTTGTATAGCTGTATTGTAGTGTTTGTTGATGTCAGTTTTCTATGAGAGAGACTGCGCAACGGCAAAAACGGGAAATGCCCCTCCTTGGAAGTCTATCTAAGGAAAACAAACGAATCTTTACTCAGTCTTTACGCAGCCTCGAAAAAAGCATGGAAATCTCAGAACGATTATGCTAACGAGCGCGATACGGGTTCGAACATAGCAGCTCTCATAAAACACTTTGAGAAAACAACTTCTCAGCCAGCTTTTGAAATTTTAATTCGCCCAGTGAAACACTCTGTCCTTTGGAAGTGTTAAAAAGACAAAGACGTCGTGATGCTCCAGCACTACTAGACAGCTTCACTACTCATCTAGGCCAAATTTGATGTCAACCCCAGAGTCCATTACCTCATTAACTTAAAGGGTTGAATGTTGAAGATAAAAAACAATCACCGCAAATAAAATTTGCAATCGATATATCTCTCTATTTTCATCCAGACTCATTCCTTTTATAATTTCACCAAATCGCACTGAAAACTCTTGACTAATCATTTTGTCTTGTTCTATTTCTTTTTTGTGTGTAACAGTGATTGTTTAACCATCGAATGAAGACATAATATGTTTCTTCTACTGTAAATAAAGTTAATTTTGTCATGTATTAAGTAGAAGGGATTTCTGTGTGAACAAGATGTGTTTTCAATTGAAAAGTGTTTGTAAATATTATTATATGGGCTTTTTTTTAGCTCACAGGCTATCAAAGGCTGAGAGCTAATGTGCCCGCCCGTTCTGTATGTACGTATGTATGTATGTATGTACGTATGTATGTACGTAACGCGATAACTCTTGATACAAATAACCGTTTTGCTTCATATTTTGTTTTTAGGTTCATTGTGATAAGGCGCTTCTCTGATTAGTTTTGGTGGTTCATTGGTTAAGTATAAAGGGGGAAAAGAGGGGGTACCCCCCTCAATTTAGATAAATGGGGTTTTCATGCAGAATTATCCGATTTTCTTCAAATTTTGTATATAGGTTCATTGTGATAATGCGCTTCCTTGATTAGTTTGGGGGGTTCACTGGTTAAGTATAAAAGGTGTAAATGGGGGTGGCACCCCCATTTCCCTCATTTATTTAGATAAATGGGTTTTTCATGCAGAATTTTCCGATTTCCTTTAAATTTTGTATATAGGTTCATTGTGGTAAGGAGCTTTCCTGATTAGTTTTCGGGGTCCATTGGTTAAGTATAAAGGAGGAAAACGGGGGGTAACCCCCCTTAATTTAGATTAATAGGTTTTGCATGCAGAATTTTCCGATTTGCTTTAAATTTTGTATATAGGTTCACTGTGGTAAGGAGCTTCCCTGATTAGTTTTGAGGATCCATTGGTTAGGTATAAAGAGAGGAAACGGGGGGCTAACCCTCCTTAAATTAGATAAATGGGTTTTTCATGCAGAATTATCCGATTTTCTTCAAATTTTGTATATAGGTTCATTGTGGTAAGACACTTCCCTGATTAGTTTTGGGGGTGCATTGGTTAAGTACAAAGATGGATACGGGGGTCTAATCTCCTCTTAATTGAGATAAATGGATTTTTCATGCAGAAATATTCGATTTGCTTCAAATTTTGTATATATGTTCATTGTAATAAGGCGCTTCACTGAATAGTTTTGGGTGTTCATTGATTAATTATAAAGGGGGTGATATATATTATATATTATAAGGATTATATATTATAATAATATATTATAAGGGGGTGATCCCCCTCAATATCCATATATTTAAAGCTGTTTGGTAATTCTGTCAAATCAAATATTCCATCGAAATTCGATCGAATACGCATGCGTCAAAAAATCACCGGCCAATGAGGTGAGGGTCTATGACTGTCTCTACAAACGTGTTTGGGATCGTATCATCTGTTGTTTTTTTCTGTTGTCACGTTGCGTTAAACCTAGGAAGATATTTATCTAGAACTCACTGTGGAGTGTTTAGAAGGTATTTATTTTATTTATTTATTTTATTTATTGTAATTTGTATGAATACTTAGATGTCCATTTCGGATTTACTGTTTAAAAATGAATTTAGGCTCATAAGTTGGCGAAATCCCGATGGAAATTTTTTTTTTAGATCTCTATCATTTTGTTTATATAGTACAGAAAATAATTATTCAAACGTGTAGAACACGTAATACAAAATTGGACCACTTATGGTCTGTTTATTATCGGGAATGAATCTTATGGTGTTCCAATTGATAATGAATTCGATTATGTAAATATAATGTCAAAAGACAGTACGCACGGTAGTAATATTTTTATTATTATGTGTTCGAAAAAAGCAGAATCTGAGCATCTGAATATAAGTTATAAAATAAACAGAAATATATTATCTCTATTCGATTTAAAAGTTTTGTCATTACATAAGTGGGCTATTTTATTTGTAAAGAGTATGTATGCATTATATTGTTTGTATGTATACAAATCTTTATAATGTTTTGATTTGCAAACTCTTAATATTTGAATAATGTTTACATTATATTTGTTTGTATGTATACAAACAATATATGTATACAAAGAAGTATATATACAAACAATGTATAATGTATCATGTAACAATATTAATATTTACATTGTATTGTTTGTATGTATACAAATCTTGAATGTTTTAAAGGGCAAATTTGTAATGTTTTTTCTGTTATTTTTTTTAAATGTCAAAAAAAGATAAATTTTCAAACTTGGTATAAATAACTTAGGTACTTTTCTCTATTATCCCATTGACCACTTTTCATAACAAAACAGAAATATATTATCTCTATTCGATTTAAAAGTTTTGTCATTATATAAGTGGGCTATTTTATTTGTAAAGAGTATGTATGCATTATATTGTTTGTATGTATACAAATCTTTAGAATGTTTTGATTTGCAAACTCTTAATATTTGAATAATGTTTACATTATATTTGTTTGTATGTATACAAACAATATATGTATACAAAGAAGTATATATGCAAACAATGTATATAATGTATCATGTAACAATATTAATATTTACATTGTATTGTTTGTATATATACAAATCTTGAGTGTTTTAAATGGGCAAATTTGTAATGTTTTTTTATGTTATTTTTTTTTAAATGTCAAAAAAAGATAAATTTTCAAACTTGGTATAAAAAACTTGAGTACTTCTCTATTATCCCATCGACCACTTTTCATAACAAAATACTATCGCCAAACTGTATGATTAAATGCCAAAATTGCAGTCCCATTTACTTGATGTCGAAAACATTATACGTGTTTTTTATGTCATCAAGTGGTTTTTAATTCAACATTTGCGTGTATTTTTCATTATGTTTATTTGATTTATTAGTTATTTCATTAATTAAAATAACAATTGTATCCTTAAATTCTTATATTTTATTTATTTATTTTGATATTCCAATGACAACGTTCTCCCATTTATTTGGCGATAGTTTTTTTTTTTTATGAAAAGTGGTCGATGAGATAATAGAGAAGTACCAAAACTTAATTACGTATATGAGTATATTCTTTGACAGTATTAATCATTACTCGATATTTTAAAACTGCATCATATTTGTAGAATTATATTAATTTAAACAATGCTTCTATTGAAGTGTGAAGAACCATATACCTCTATGAAGAACCATATATTTACATAATTGTCTTCATTAGCAATCGGAACACCATAAGATTCATCCCCGATAATAAACGGACTATAAGTGGTCCAATTTTGTATTACGTGTTCTACGATATTTTTACATACATTTGAATAATCATATTCTGTACTATATAAACAAAATGATAGAGATCTAAAAAGACAATTTCCATCGGGATTGATTTCGCGAACGTTAAAAGAGCCTAAATTCATTTTTAAACAGTAAATCCGAAATGGACACCTAAGTATTCATACAAATTATAATAAATGAAATAAATAAATACCTTCTAAACACTCCACAGTGAGTTCTATATAAATACCTTCCTAGGTTTAACGCAAAGTGCAAGAAAAAAACAACAGGAGATGATCCCAAACACGTTTCTAGAGACCGTAATAGACCTTCACCTCATTGGCCGGTCCTACCGGAAGATTTTTTTTATGCATGCGTATTGGGTCGAATATTGTTGAAACATTTGACAAAATAAGCAAACTGTTTCCACCTAGGTATTTATACACAATACAACAAATAAAATAAATGCCTTCAAAACCCTTTTGATCATCACATCAGCGTGCAAGACAATTTTTTTACCGGAAACCGTTTGATGAATTTCATTATTTTTCCGTTATCGATAGACAAATTTTACGATTTTACCGCTAACAATTGCTGAATTTCACAATTTATCGACTATTGATTAACGAATTTCATGATTTTTTCCATGAACATTTGTCGAATTGCACAAAAAAAATTAAGAATATTGTCAAATTGTCTTGGGTAAAAAAATTTTGAATATTGTCAAATGCCATCGAGAAAAAAGTCTCTTTGTCAAATGATTTTGAAGAAAAAATCGGGAAATTCACAAAATGGTTTCGGAAAAAACTTCACCAAATGGTTTCAAAATTCTTTGAGTGACAGCGGGAAAAAAAATTTCATTTTACATTCAATCATCGCAATTGGCGAGTGTGACTAAGTTTAGCCAGTGGTGGCAATAACATCAATCACCAATTTCCAGTATTACTCGCCGATTGGTGAATGTTAATTTTGTCTTATATCACAAACTGTATTTACATATACTACTAGATATAATGATTATGAACCATGATTTTTCTGTTATTGGGCGAGATTCATGTTTTTTCAGCAATTCTTTGACGAAATTAGTGTTTTTTCAGCGATCCTTTGAAGAATTTCGCATTTTTCTCACGATCCTTAACGAAATTCGCATTTTCCAGCAATTCTTTGATAAAATACATTTTATTCCGCAATTTTTAGACGAAATTTAGTAAAAAAGCGTGATCTTTTGGTGAAATTTCCTTTTTTGCGATTCTTTGACAAAATTTGCTTATCTTTCGCGATCCTTTTGCATAATTACGTTTTTTCTGTGGTCTTTTAACAAAAGTCATGTTTTCCGATTATCCTTTGATAAAGTAGTGTTTTTTCCTCAATCATTTGACAAAATCTGTTATTTTCCCCCCGCGAAGATTGGTTAGATGTTTTTAGTCTGCAGGTGCCCTAAAAAGTCTGTGACGCCCGTTGCTGCATCGCACACATTCTTCCATGGGGCATCGAACGAAGTAAATTCAACCTAAAGAATCATTGTTTCATTCCTGACATTTCTCGAAAGAAACAACGTTCAACTCATTGACTGAATTGTAAAGGGCGAAATGTGTCAATTAGCAGAAAGTGCGCAATTTGTTCGTTCATGGAAAAAATCGTGAAATTCGTTAACAGATAGTCGATAAAATTCGAAATTCGTCAATCGATAGCGGAAGAAGTGCAAAATTCATTAATCTACACAGTGGAAAAATCGCAAAATTCATCAACTGGTTTCGGGAGAAAAATTTTTCGAATATCGTCGAATTTCTTCAAGAAAAAAATTCACAATCTGCCAATTTCGGGGATGAAATTTGCCAAATGGTTTCAAAATTTGTCGCGCGACAGCAGAGAAAAAAATTCTTTTTCCATTCAATCATCGCAATTGGTGAGTGTGACTATTATGTTTGACCAGTGGTGGCAATAAAGTCCATTGTCAAATTTTCAGTATTACTCGCTGTTTGGCAAGTGCTAATTTTGTCCTATACTTCAAAACCCTTTTGATCATCACATCAGTGTGCAGGACAATTTTTTTTATGGGAGACCATTTGATGAATTTCGTGATTTTTCCGTTATCGATTGACCAATTTTACTGCTATCGATTGTTGAATTTTATAATTTATCAACTATTGATTAGCGAATTTCATGATTTTTTCCATGAACCTTTGACGAATTACGCAAAAAAAAATAATATCGTTAAATTGTCTTGGGTAAAAAAAAATTTAATATTGTCAAATGCCTTCGAGAAAAAGGTTGCAAGTTGAAACGGCTGTGACTTCTTTTTCATGTTATGCATCTCCGGTGTCCATCCCCCCCCCAAGTGGGACACTTTTCTAAATTTTGCACACACCCCTCATGTGATATATCGGTGGAAAAGTCTTTGACCACTTATTCATGTTATGCATCTCCGCGGTCCATCCCGCCCCCCCCCCCTAAGGGGGGCACTTTTCAAAATTTTGTTGACACCCCTCATGTCATACATTGTTGGAAAGGTCTGTGACTGCTTAATCCTATTATGCATCTCCGGTGTCCATCTCCTCACTTTGCCCACCCCCCCCAAAGGGTACTTTCTAAATTTTGCACATTACCCGCATGTTATATATCATTGGAAAGGTCTGTGACCACTTAATCATATTATGCATCTCCAATGTCCATCTCCCCACTTTGCCCCCCCCACCCCCCTAAGGGATACTTTTCTAAATTTTGTTGACACCCCTCATGTCATATATCATTGGAAAGGTCTGTGACCACTTAATCATATTATGCATCTCCGATGCCCATCTCCCCACTTCCTCCCCCCCCCCGAAGGGGTACTTTCTAAATTTTGCACATTACCCTCATGTGATATATCGGTGGAAAAGTCTTTGACCACTTATTCATGTTATGCATCTCCGGGGTCCATCCCGCCCCCCCCCCTAAGGGGGCACTTTTCAAAATTTTGTTGACACCCCTCATGTCATACATTGTTGGAAAGGTCTGTGACTGCTTAATCCTATTATGCATCTCCGGTGTCCATCTCCTCACTTTGCCCCCCCCCCAAAGGGTACTTTCTAAATTTTGCACATTACCCTCATGTTATATATCATTGGAAAGGTCTGTGACCACTTAATCATTTTATGCATCTCCAATGTCCATCTCCCCACTTTGCCCCCCCCCCAAGAGATACTTTTCTAAATTTTGTTGACACCCCTCATGTCATATATTGTTGGAACGGTCTGTAACTGCTTAATCATATTATGCATCTCCGATGTCCATCTCCCCACTTGCCCCCCCCCAAAAGGGTACTTTCTAAATTTTGCACATTACCCTCATGTTATATATCATTGGAAAGGTCTGTAACTGCTTTATCATATTATGCATCTCCGATGTCCATCTCCCCCACTTTGCCCCCACCAAAGGGTACTTTCTAAATGTGTGCACATTACCCTCTAATGTGTGCACATTACCCTCATGTTATATGTCATTAGAAAGGTCTTTGACCACTTAATCATATTATGCATCTCCGATGTCCATCTCCCCACTTTGCCCCCCCCCCCCCGTACTTTCTAAATTTTGCACACAACCCTCATGTTATATATCATTGGAAAGGTCTGTGACCACTTAATCATATTATGCATCTCCCATGTCCCTCCCCCCACTTTGACCCCCCCAAGGGTGTACTTTTCTAAATTTTGCTACACCCTTCATGTGATTTATCGATGGAAAAGTCTGTGACCACTTAATCATATTATGCTCCCCACTATGAAATTTGTCAAGTTAAAGCAACTATAAATTTTACTTTTATGGTATTATCAAGTTGTTTGCCGTCAAATTTTGACGGGTTCCATCTAGTATTGTCGATTTCTTTATTTTTCGGGGGGCTTATTTTAAATTCTTTGAAATAAGAGTATAATATACAATTAGTGTGTAAGCTGTGAGCTCAATGCCCTCAGTTTAACTGGGCAGTTTTATTCTAAATTCTGGCAACAGTAGGTAAAAACTAGCTATTTCACACTATGAATTAAATCTATATTCCTGTGATGAAATTTTAAATAAAAGCATTTTGAAAAACTTTCAAAATTAGACAAATTTGTGCAATGGAAATTGGTTTTAGCGACTATGGCGGCATTCGCTTGTTAAGGGTTAAAAGACAACGCGATTAATGGTCTTTTTTTCAGCATTAAATAGTCTATATCACAGTTCTTACATTTAGCCTCAAGGCATTATAAATACAACGTTTAATAAAAAAATGTATTTTCACAAAATTAGTTATGTATAAAGAAGTCTTTCTTTAATTTCGTAACTTATTCTGTTCGTTATATTTGTGAAGGATATAAAATAAATGAGATATTTTGAAAGATCTGACTGATTTTTCTACCTCCTACCAAACAATCACTCGCAATCCAGAGATTTGAGACAGCTCTTCTAGTGAAGGAGTTTGCGATCCGTAAATTACAAGCCAGTTTATACTCACGCCTGCGTTTAAACAGCTTTATTTTTTATTATACAATAGCTGTAAATTTAAAACAGCTTATGTCTTCAACTACTACAAAGTGAAATTAATTTTGTCACATAAACAAAAAATTAAATTTATATTAAAATGCTACTCTGTAGAAAATACGGTGTGAGAGTTTAAAAAAATAGTCTGACAAGGAGAGTGCCAAGCTTGGTAATCATAGATTTTGATTATTTTTATATATGTTGTAGGGTAGAAGCCCCTTAGTCTCAGGTTCAATGGATTTTATACAACGCTCCTTAGTTCTCGAGAAATGGGGGGTCTAATATTATAACACAACTTAAATACTTACTTTGTAACAGACTGATTACGTTGGTCGTAGCTCAGTCAGTATGGCGTCTGCTCGTTGTTCGGAGGGCCCGGGTTCGATTCCGGACCGTGCACGTTCGTTTGTTTTTTTTCATTTTTTTTTAATAAATATACTTGTAATTATAATTTAATAATCTCAATAAAAAATTTGTTCACATAATTAAATTTTAATTTAGCATTTTTGACTTTTTAAAACATTATTAAACATTTCTCATCATTTAAAGAGCTTTAAAATAATTCGATCTATTATTGACTAGTAAAAATTCAAATATCTTTACAAAATCAGCATATTTACTATCGAATTATAAAATTATTCTCCCATCGCAATAGAACACGAAGATATTTCAGATGCTGGTTTATTTGTTAAAAATACATTGTTTTGCAATAACATTTTACAGTACTTCAACGCATTTGTGACATCGCTTTTCTGACTTTCATCGAATCCCGACCCTTCAAATTAATCTTCTTGTGAACTACAGCTTACGTCTTCCATTTTTATACGATTATAAGCTGTTATAGAATGATACGCACCTGCGCGATGAAGATTGAAAACAAAAACCACTTAACTACAACAAACTAAAAAAAAGAAAAACCAAAGTCTGTTGTGGCGTCTTCTAGTTACAATAAAGAAAAACAAATATTTTCTAATTAAATTCTTATGCTAAATTTTAATATAATTATGCTTCTTACTTTTAAAACCGAGTAGTATTATCATCGCATTGACTTCCCTTGTTAAGGCAATTTATAAATGATGTTTCTTTACAATCACGAGTTGACGCAATTGTTCAATATCGTTGGATTTATAAAGCATATATGGAATACATTTTAAAAGTGACTTTTTTTAAATCAAAAATGCTAAATTTAAATTTAATTATGTTAACAAAATTTTTCATTGAGATTATTAAATTAAAATTACAAGTATATTTATTAAAAAAGTGAGAAAAACAAACGTATCTCCGCCCGGAATCGAACCCGGGACCTCCGAACAACTAGCAGACGCCATACTGACTGAGCTACGACCAACGTAATCATTCTGTTACAAAATAAGTATTTAAGTTGTGTTATAATATTAGACCCCCCATTTCTCGACAACTAAGGAGCGTTGTATAAAATCCATTGAACCTGAGACTAAGGGGCTTCTACCCTACAACATATATAAAAATAATCAAAATCTGTGATTACCAAGCTTGGCACTCTCCTTGTGAGTATACTCAAACTCCTCTGATTTTTATTTAATTTTTTTTTAAATTAATATTTAAATCAATAAATTCTATGCATCCTGAAATTTTTGCTCAATTTATTTATTACTAAGAATTTTGCTTTTCCAGGCTGCAAAAGTATTAGAGGGTGCATCATACAACAAAATTTATTAAGAAAAATCTTTATGTACAAATTTAAAATTATATACATTTATAGTTCATATTATAGTTGTACTATGTTATTCCTATTGGGCTTTGTCATATTTTCGGAAAGCGGAATTAAATTTCGTTAAAAATGCTACATGCTATAAACAAACACTTGGGAAAATTCCCTTTTTTTTTCTTCAAGAAGAATAAACTGTTATATCTGCATTAATATACCGTAATTTCCGGCGTATAATCCGCAGCTCAAAGAGTCGTTTTTCGACCCAGAAATATTATTTTATAAAATGTAACTTAAAAGATCGCTGTAAATATTTAACTACAATTATTGAATAAAATTTCTGGGTCGAAAAACGGCTCTTTGAGCTGCGGATTATACGCCGGAAATTACGGTAAGTGCTATCATTACACAAATAAACACATATCTTCAATCACATAAGTACATATCAAATAAATACATATCTTCATAGTGATGTGCTATAGCGACAGATCATTTCTCAGTGTCAGGCCAATATGTCTAGGCTCATGAACTATTGACGATGTCAATACATATTCGGTACTTAAGAAAGATAAAACTCCTTCCATTCAACGTAAGATGAACATTATCATTTCCAAATTTGAAAAACTTAAGAAAATCCCTCCTAACTCTGCTTCGAAATTGAAATGTTACACCGATCTAGTCCCTCGCTTTTATGGGTTACCAAATATGCATAAATCATCTATCCCACTACGCCCCATTATTGATTTTTCTAAATCCCCTTTATATAATCTTTCTAGTTACTTATCCGCGCTTCTTAACCCTTTGTGGGGCGGTGGTATATATTATATACCACCTAATTTTAATCCGATTCAAACCAGAAACTTTTAATTAAATTTTACTTTTTTAACTTTGAGAAAAAGTTGAAAAATTGCTTATTCTTATTTTGAACTAAATTCTTTCCTAAATTCCGGTGGGAATTCAACGTTACAGGAGCACAAGTGCTTGACCCTGAAAGGGTTAAACCTCTTACGCTTAACTCCAGTTATAGTCTTAATTCACCTTACAAATTTCTTGATGATTTACAGAGTTTTGTTTTCTCTACCGGTTATATCATGGCTTCTCTTGATGTTGTTTCGCTGTTTACTTCAATCCCTTTCGATCTGGTTTGTAAAGTAATTAAAGATATCTGGCCCACTCCGACACAACCTACTGATTTTAATGTCGAAGAGATTGTTGAATTAGTTAGTTTTTGTTTGACCTCAAACTGTTTTACATTTAATAATTGCTTTTATAGTCAAATTTCTGGTACCGCTATGGGGTCCCCCCTCTCTGTTGTAATTGCTGAACTTGTAATGCAGAATATTGGAAATAAGATTAATTCTGAACTTGGTTCACGTATTCTTTTTTGGATACGTTATGTCGACGACATTTTTTTTGATAGTGAAAGAAGATGATTAAAATAATATTCTCACGATTTCTAACTCTATTGGTGACCCTATTAAGTTTACTGTTGAAATTGAACATAATGCTGAATTACCATTTCTCGACATTCTAGTCCGCAGACACATTGCTGATACCTCTCAATCTATCACCACTACTGTTTACAGAAAACCTACATCTACTGGTCATTATACTAATTTCAATTCAATTTGCCCTTTCAGCCATAAAATAGCCGTTATTAAGATTTTAGCCTTCAGGGCCATTAGATATTGCAGTTCCAGTAATGATTTTGAAATTGAGAAGTGTAAAATTTATCGCGATTTGGTTAATAATAGCTATCCTATAAGTCTTGTTAAAAAAAATCTTTAAAAATACGATAAAATTTTGTGAATTCTACTCCCCCCCTTTTCAACGTAGTAAACCAAACTCTTTTATCTGTATCCCTTATTATAAGAACATTTCTGAAAAAATTTCTGGCATTCTAAAATCATTCAATATTGGGGTTTCTTTTAAACCAATTAATAAAGTGAGTTCCTTTTTCACTAAGCATAAATTTCAATATGATAAGTCTAAATTACCCAGTGTTGTTTATATTATTCCCTGTAAAGATTGCAATAGTGTCTACATTGGTGAAACAGGTAAATCATTGGAAATTCGCCTAAAAGAACATACTAGTGCTTTAAAAAATAGTAATTTGAATTCAAAAATTGTCCAGCATTCACTTCAAACGAATCACATCCCGCTAATTGCGAACGCCAGTATTTTGAAATCAGGTTGTAACAGCTACCATGGTCGATTACTCCTTGAGGGTTGGTTCACTCAATTGCGATCGCAGACGTTGAATGAAGCTCGTTCTGTCCCTAATGAATATTATTTGTTTTTAAAATAACTTCAACTGTCCTTGATTTGTTCAGTGGTTTGTTATGCAATAGATTTTTTTTGTACTGATGATGCCTTGCGTGTCGCTTGGCGAAACGTCTACTATTTTGTATTTTTAACTGTTTTTAAGTATAATTTTTTATAAATTTTATTTTAAGTGTACTCATGTCTGTCTTAAATTATTTTATTTGGTGTTTTTAATAGTTTTCACATTCAGACGTTAAAATGTATACATTTTGCAAGTAATATTTATTTCTGTTGATCCCTTAACCGCCCTCGTAATCTTCGCAGAAAAATACGATGGGAAACATTTTCTTTATACCCCAGAATTTTCAAAAGAATTTGTCATGCTTTTCTCTAGACATTCAGCAAAATATGTAAAATCGAAAGTGTTCATGTTAATATTTCAAACTATACTAATTTTCATTCATTAAATAAATTTCTGGTTCGACGTATGTCTTTTTATTTAGTAAAATATCTAGAGGTTTGACATGTATTAGTGTATCAGGGTTCATACACTTTTACCACAATTTTATAATAGAATTTTTCTATGTTCAAATAGCAGAAATTGTAGACGACTCGTTTAATTGCAGGATTTTGAATACTTTTCTGCATTTAAACAAGGAAGAAAATTCTATTAAACACTGTGGTTAAAGCGAACAAACCCTGTGTATATACAAACTGTTTTACCTATTATTTTCCATACTCGTGATAAACTGCTCTTCTTAATTTCATAATTTTTGCTTTAATAGCTTCCAGAAGAGTGCCAGGTATACTTGCGACGTTAACTCTTTGAGGAGCGGTGATATATAATATATACCACCTAATTTTAATCCGATTCAAACCAGAAATTTTTAATTGAATTTTACTTTTTTAAATTTGACGAGAAAAAGGTTGAAAAATTGCTTATACTTATTTTGAACTAAATTCTTTCCTAAATTCCGGTGGGAATTCAACGTTATAGGAGCACAACTGCTTGTCCCTGAAAGGGTTAAAGGTGCATCACAATCCTTGATTATTCATGCCAGTAATTTTTATTGTAAATTTTACCTTAGTCCGTCAGAGTATTTCTGCGACTAAACTAGGCAAAAACATTTAAGGCAATTTCCGGCCTATAATCTACCGATCTAATAATCATGTTTCAACCCAGAAATATCAATTAATAAAGTCAAATATTGAAGTAAAATATTTACAGCGATCAGGTTAGGTATATTTTCTTAAACAAAACTTCAGTGTAGAAGAAGGTTTGTACGCTTTTACCACTCCCGTCAAAGGGTCTGAAAATGAAGGTTGCGTGCCCAAGTTATAGCTTCTTCTACCCCGTTGTAGCTTAGAATTTATTACATACAGGGCTGGCAAGTTTCTGCCGGGGTGGTTAAAACCGGCATGGCAGAAACTAGTTTCTGGCAGTAAGTGGAAAAAACTGGCAGAAACTAAGAAATAAGAATAAGAAGAACTTTAACTGTAATGATTCATAATTCACACATGTATTTGATATGTAACCAATTAAATTAAAAATTAAAACTAAAGATTATGAATGTTATTCAAAGTAGCTAAAAGCTTCAAAATGATCATATAAATATACTTTGTTTATATAATACTAATTTTCTTTTACTTGAAAAACAGAAATTTTCATAATGGTAATCTGATGCTGTACAAGTTTAACTATTAATATTATAATATTATTTACAGTTGAATTTCTTTTTAAAAGTTAAAAAAAATTGCGAAAAATTCCATGATATTTTAACAAATCACTGTTCAGAGAATTTTTAAATAATATAATGCAATAACTTAAAGATTATCTACTTATATGGAATATGGTTATATATACAGGGTGTAACTGAAATGCTTCAACAAACTTTGAGGGATGATAGTACTCATGAAGACGAACAAAAAATGCAATGGAACATGGGGTCGCAAATGACGTTTAACCCCTTCAGGGGCAGTGGTATGTTTATGAAAGCGCTTAATTTTAATTCCAAAACGCCATAATGGCACCAGAATTTTGCTAAAATCTTTTCCATTTAATATGTATGTGAAATATAGCCTTTTTCTTATTTACAAACAAATTTTTTTATAAATTCCGGTGCCAGTCATTTATTTCAACATTTTAGTACTAAAAGTAGTTTGCCCCTAAAAGGCTTAAAGGATAAAAATAGAGAAAATGCGTCTGAAAATGGACTGGCACCGGAATTTACAAAAAAAAATGTTTGTAAATAAGAAAAAGGCTATATTTCACATAAATATTAAATGGAAAAGATTTTAGCAAAATTCTGGTGCCATTGTGGCGTTTTGGAATTAAAATTAAGTGGTTTTATAGACATACCACTGTCCCTGAAAGGGTTAAATGTCATTTGCGACCCCGTGCATTTATTGCATTTTTTGTTCATCTTCATGAGTACTATCATCCCTTAAAGTTTGTTGAAGCATTTCAGTTACACCCTGTATATATATGATTGGAACATTTTCAACTAACAGTCTTAAATAAAAAAAATTTAAAAAAAGAAGTCAGATTTGTTCCTTTGAATACTGTATTTAAAGAAAATGTTTTTAAATCAACGAAATTACAATATCCACATATAACTACAGCTCCAAGTTAAAAAATTAAAATAATAGAAACAAAGGAATTGTAAAAAAAGGTTTTTTATGTATCGCTTATACAAAAAGTAATACAGGATAAAACTTAGTATTATAAGAATCTACATAGTTTTAGAATTTTTTAGCATTAAAAGTAAAGGAAAGATTACAAAAATTAAAATAATTATTCACACTTTAAAAAATATATAAATATTAGAATAACCATTTACCTGGTTCAAAATATTAGAATAATGCATTGTAAATAATATGTGTTTAAAAAAGCGGTAAAATAGTTATTCTTTAATAATTTGTAGTATCACCTTAGCATTATATAGCAGCAGGAACTCACTTTGCCAAGCTAGCTAGAAGTGGTTCACAATGTTTTCTGCACAGACATGACCATGCCGACTTTATGCTGGAAAGATGCTCAACTTTGTTTTTTGGCGCAATATCTATTGTGCTAAAAATGCTTATTTTATGTAACCTTCTGAATCAATCAGGAAAATTCATAAGTATTCTAATTTTTTTAAACCTATTTTAGCATTCTAATATTTTGATTAATGTAAATTTTACAAAAATAAAATATTCACTCAAAATTTAATATTTTACAGTTTTAATTTTCTTTAATAACATGCAAAAGTATTAAAACATCCACCGCTGTTCTTTTTCAACTGTACTACTGTGAAATAAAGCTAAGTGCAATTCCAAATACAAATGGAATTAATTATTCTAATTTTTTGATTTGGAGCTGCATAACATTTCTATGAGAAAGATTTTTTAGAGTTATTAAATTATTATGTTAAATTACAGAAAAGTATTTTGAGTAAGTATTGAAAATTTTTTTTTTTTTTTTTAGTGTTTAATTTAAAATAAGTATTGGATATAGTTTTCTATTTTTAATTTTAAACTGAGATTTTAAATACTCTAATAATTGTTTATATATAAAATTACACAACCATATTGTAACAAAAATTGTATCTGTTACATTAATCATTTTTTCTAATACAAATTTATTTATTTTAAATTAAAACTATCCAGAGTATTTTATTTGTTATTTATCCTGAATAAAATGTACTTAAGGCATTTAATACTACTAAAAAAAGTCTCAGATTATGTCGCGAAATGTGTTTATGCCAGTTGTTGCCAGTTTCTGCCGGTTAAAACCGGTTATAACCACTTTCTGCCACCGGCACGGCAGAAAGCCAGCCCTGATTACATAGCTGTATTATCATATATTATAATATCACCAAAAATTGTGTGCGTATGTAAATATTATCTTAAAAACGGCTCTAACGATTTTTACAATTTTTGTATCCTACTGTTTTGGGGTATCAGAGATTATTGAACTAGGTTATACGATCCGGAAAATTCAGTAAGTGGGTCATTTTTGGGGCACCACGGGTCAAGCTAATTTTATATAAAAATACTCTAACGATTTTAACTAATTATTGTATCCTATAATTTTTAGGCAAGAGAAGAACATTGGGCTGGATCACATGATCGAGAAAATTCGATTAGTGGGTCAATTTTGGATCACTACGGATAAAGCAAATTTTATCTAAAAACGGCTCTAACGATTTTGTCTAAATTTTGCATCGTATCTTTTTCGAGCACTTGAAGAAAATTAATCTATTTCACATGATTCGATCAACGGGATTCAACGGGAGAAAATAAGATCAACGGCTCATTTTGGGTCACTATGGGTCAGGGTCAAGCTAAGTTGATGTAAAAAACGGCTGATAGGATTTTCACGATTTTTTATCCTAAAGTTTTCGAGCACTGGAAGACCATTGGGTTAGGTCACGTATTCCATAATATTTATTAGGGGGTCATATTGTGTCAATATCGGTCAGGAACAAGCTAATTTTATGTAAAAAACGGCTCAATCGATTTTCGCGAAATTTTGTATCTTACCATTTTGGATTATGGGAAGATTGGATTTGGCAAAGTCATATGTTCGAGAAAATTCGATTAGTATGTCATTTTTGCTCACTACGGTTCAAGCTAATTTTATAAAAAAATTGTTTTAACTAAAATAATTATAATGGATTTTAGCTAATTTTTGCGTCATATGGTTTTCGGGCACGAAAAGACGATTGGGTGCATGTCACATCATCGAGAAAATTCGATTAATGTAAATTTTGGGGCACTATGGTCAGGATCAAGCTAAATTTATGTAAAGAAAATCTGAAACAATTTTTACGAAATTTTGCATCTTACCATTTCTTATTGCGATAAGACCATTTTGCTAAGTCAATTTTCAGATTGTTTATTCAAATTCATACAAAGCAACATATTTCCTTTTACGAGGATTGTTCAGTAAACAATTGACCTAATTGCCTTATTTGCAGTATTTGTTGTACAGAAATGTGATTTTATATTGCGTTATTAACCTAAAGTTCAATGTATATGTGGTGATTTTTTCATTCTTTTCTTTTGGGTGTTATCCCAAAAGAGGTAGTTCATGTTGGTAGTTCATCAATGGCAGGCATGCTAGTTTCAGACAAGTTCAGTATCGTCTACGGGAGCTATGCAGGCAAAACAACTTTAGCAATATGTTTTGTTGAAAATTTTCTTTTGCCTGAAGACACTGGCAGCCAAAATCTACATACTCGGGAACGAAAGTGGATTAAGAAAAATCTGTTCTCTTCTACAGTACAACTAGAATATGATTTAGGATCTTTAAAGATGTTAGATAAACAATTTAATGAAAAAATGACCAGGGGCTCCGGCTTGCACTTACAGGAGTCAACATTAATACTACCACTGCAGTGGCGTACGCAGGGTGAGTGTCCAGATGTTCCGAAGACCTATAGTTTATATAAATATTTTCCGTCTTATGTAATTGCAGACTTTTCAGCGATTAAGCAAGGCGAAAATATATTTACAAAATGTGTGGTATCCAAAGAGTCTGATCCCTTACTGTGTCCACAGCTCTGCATTGCCATTGTCCGAGATAATCATCGAGTAACATTATCACTATTAGAAACATTGTAGATGTCATCAGGGCCTGATTACCGACGGAGAACATTTACACCAGTAAAATGTAACAGAAATTTTCGTCTTATTAAATAGTATGTAAAATTACTGCAAGGAATAAGAAAAAAAAATATTTTCTTTTTTACTGGTGGAAGTGTGACCCGTTGGTAATCAGGGCTTGGATGCCATTAAGTGTCATCCACACGTTGTTAACAGAAAAAAATGCACATGTGGCGTGTTCGTGTGTAGTGGGTTCCAAGACTCCTCGAACAACAAGACATTCGCGTCCAGATCTGTTTACAGTTGAAGATGATGTTATGGGAAGATTACATGAAGTCTGAAATGACGTAGCACTTCTTTCGTGAAAGGTATTTTCGGAGATAAAACGCACTGGTGAATGTGACGGAAGTGATTTTGAAATAAGAAATTTGCTTCCGGTGTGTTTTTGAAGAATGAATGGGTCAAGAGCTTTCGATCGAAAGGTTACTATTTTGAAAACAACAACAAACTTTGGACGATAAGTTGGGGTATGTTGTTACGATGGTGTGGTATCAGAGGTGTCAAGCTCTCACTAATCTTCCGTAATATGTGGGTTACTTTGGCCCAGGGTTAATACGTTTCGGGCCAGAATTTTGTTTTAAGAAATGAAATTAAATTTATTCCACGTAGAAATCTGAAATTAAATAAATAAAGATTCTTCAAATACATTTTCTGGTTCGAAACGTTGTTGAACTGGATCAAATTAACCCACATCTTACGGAAGATTGGTGGGAGCTTGGCACCTCTGTGGTATATATATATAACACTAAATATTAATCACGAAAATCCACATTAGCACCATAATTTTGAAATAATATTTTGATTTTATAATGTACTTAAAAAAAAAAAAAAGCTTCAAGTTATCTATAAATACATTTATTCGCACATTCTGATGTTACTCATCATTTTAGAATTTTAGCAACATAATTGCCGATTAAAGGGTTAAAAATTTATTGGTAGAGCAGCCCTAGTACATTTAAATTTTAAATTCGTCCCTGAAAAATATTTTTTTTTATATGTTTAATAAATTAATTTGATTAACAGTAACTTCTAAAATCCACTATTACGTTTCTTCTTACGCATATTAGTAACATAACGATCCTAAACGTAATGATCGTAAAAAAAAAGAAAAAGAAAAATAATTGCATCTAACATTTTTATTTAAATTTCGCCTTGCATTGATTTTATATATTCAGTTTATTCAAAAAGCATTCATTGATCTTTAGGATTGAGTATAATTTAAAATCTCGGATTCAATAGCACCGGTAGTCTTTGGTTTAATTTTAATGCTGTTTAAATAAGAATACTTAGCATTTTTATCGTGTTTCTACTTTCAATATTTTGAAAAAATAATGCATTTAAACTATTGAGCTGCGGTAACGAATTTAGAATGTAATGCACGATTATGTTTTTAGTTTAACCAAAATAATGTGTAAACAAGATACTTATACTATGTTACAGCATATTGACATTAAATATCATTCTAAAATCAATGTTTGTTTCCTTACAATTATTTTATCTAGTGGCATCGTAAGACATTCTAAAAAATATTCAAAGCTGGAATATATATTTTACTTTATTTATCAAATTAATTTTAGAAGACTCAAAAATATTGATTATGTGTTAAAGTTACAAAGAGTTTCCTAAAATATAATTTTTATTGACTAAAGTAATTAAGTTATTGAAACCAAGTATCTTGAAAATATTTTCTTACTTAATTTCAATAAGTATTTGGGTACAGAGTAACTCGTGAATAACAAAACCAAACATCTTTATAGTTTTTTTTATGTTCTTAAAAGATTCACCTGGCTCTGATTTTTAAACTTTCCGTTTGTTTAGTATAATGTCATTGATCTTTAAGAATGAGTAAAGTTAATAAAAACAAATTCTGTAATGCATGTGGTGGTTTTTTTTTCATTTACTGCTATGCAAATGAGGTTAAGCTGAATAAGTAATATAAAATCAATATACCTTTTAAATAGAATATATATATACACAGGGTGTTCCGTTAAAGGGGTGCAATATTAATAGGGGTAATAGAGGAGATCACATGGAGCATAAATCAGTATATAAAGCCTGGTCGGATCTCAATAGTTTTCAAGTTACAGCAAATAGAATGAAAATTCGGAAAATTGTAAAAGAACCCTCATTGCTAAACTATCGATAATGCTACATAAAAACGTAGCACATATTTAGAAAGAGCAGAAAAAAACCTACAAAATGACATCAATTGTATTAAAATAGCAATATTTATTGACGAGTTACAAGCCCTGAAACAGTGATAGTTAATCGTTAATTCCAAAAAGACAACTCTAGCTACAACAAGGAAAATGTAGTAAAATTTGGTCCATTCCGAAAACTTTCGAAAAAGCTTACAATGAACCATATCGGTTTAATTGTGTGAGAGAAATTAATCAGTTTCTTAGTTACAACTCCGCTTTCTTTGACACTAGCAAAGGTTAAACTCCGCCCATCACGGTTGGAAACACCGCCTTTTTAATTACTCTCAACTATACATTTTCGATCATGCTTCTTCTGAGATGCAACATTTTTAATTATTCAAGAGTTGAATGAACCAAAATAACTTTACAATAATAGTCTACATTTTAAAGTGGTCTTTTATTGATATAAAGCTTAAGTTAAATTCCTTAAAATTAAACTGGTGGTGAAAATTCGGAAATAATTAAAAATATTGCGATTTGTAACTATGCAAGAAGTTTCAGTACATGTTTTACATGGACAATTATTGTATGTATATGTACATCATAATTTATGATAGGAAATAATAATAACAAATAGCATAATAATTTTATTAATTAAAAATTTAAAAAAGACACTAAATTTTGAATTAATTCATACAAACTTTGTAATTTACAATTTGAGTACACCACAGTCTGTGACTTACAAAATACTGTGCCAAAAAGTGTTGAAAATAAAAGAAAAATGACAAATAAAGAATTACATTCCACGTACTTTATGACATATGTGCAGCATAGTCTTCTGGCCTGCGCTGCACAGTTCAATGTCGGAAGGCAGACGAACGGACATTATTATAATAGGTGTTCGAAGTTGCGCCCATTAACAGAATCGCACAGCCGACAGCGACGTCGTAAAGATTGGCGAACACGCCGAAAAACTCCGACGGAGTTGGGAATGTCTCCTGCAGCGACAACGATTCGCGCTAGTAAATCCTCCGGTGTATCCACAGGCGTTTCATACACCAGCGATTTAAGGTGTCCCCAAACAAAAAAGTCTAACGGATTGAGGTCTGGAGAGCGTGCAGGCCAAGCAACAGGTCCACTGCGTCCAATCCATTTCCCAGGATATGTTGAATTGAGGTGATTGCGAACACCTATGAAAAAATGTGCCGGTGCGCCATCGTGCATAAACCACATATTGTGGCGCAATGTTGCTGGGACATTTTGCAGTAACTGCGGTAAGATATCCCGTAGGAAAACCAAGTACGTACTGCCATTGAGTACATCTGGGAGTAAATATGGTCCTATGAGATAATCGCCGAGGACACCTGCCCATATGTTCACACTGAACTTTTGTTGTGCGTTCGACGGGAAAACAGTGTGCGGATTTGTATATGACCATGTGTGCATATTGTACGTGTTTACCACGCCCTCTCTCGTAAATGTTGCTTCATCAGTAAATAAAATATTTTCCAGAAATTGTGGATTATTTTCTGTTACATTAAGCAACCAGCGTACGAATTCTGTCCGCTGAGCACAATCTGTTACTGATAACAGTTGTACCCGCTGCACATGAAAGGGGTGCATGTTTTCTGCACGCAGAACACGCCACACACTTTGGTGAGAAACACCGACTTCAGACGCAGCAGCTCGTGTACTCGTGGAGGGGTTATCTTTAAAAATATTCAGTACATCTTCTTCCATTGCAGCTGTTCGTACATGTCGAGGTTTCCCTGCATCAATGCTTGCTGTATTAAACGATCCAGTCTCCCGTAATCGTCTATCGATTTTTATGAAGAGTTTCGAACTTGGGCAACGTCTCCTTGGAAATTGCTCACGGTACATGCGCTGTGCTAGACATGCATTTCCATGAGCTTGCCCGTACATCAGATGCATGTCCGCATATTCTTCGTTAGAGTATTCCGGCATAATTATTATACATAAACTTACTACAATCCCACTTACAACAGCCTCCCTTTAACATAACGCCCACTGATGACTGCTGTTTTATTACACTTTTCTTCCTATACACATAGAAAATTTGCATAAAAAGTACTTCTTCTTCATCATCCTGAAAGTTCATGGAGGAAACGCAGCAGTCACGGAGTTTGCTTTAAGACAAGGCGAGAGCTGCACAATATGTCATTCACTTGACCAGACTGAATAATGAAAGGGTATTGATAGAGGTTGATCAGAAATGTATAATTGAAAGATATTAAAACGGGGTGTTTACAATCGTCATGGGTGGAGTTTCGCTCTTTCCGAGCGTGCAACAGTACAGAGTTGTAACTAGGGAACTGCTTGATTTCTCCCATACAATTAAACTGATATGGTTTATTGTCAGCTTCTTCGAAAGCTTTCGGAATGGACCAAATTTTATAACATTTTCCTTGATGTAGGTAGAGTTGCATTTTTGGAATTAACGATTAACTATTTTGCTAAATATTTGATTTTGTATTTTTTCACTGTTTCAGAGCTTGTAACTCGCCATTAATTCTCAATATTCTAAAACAACTTATGTCATTTCGTAGGATTTTTTCTGCTCTTTCTAAATATGTGCTTCGTTTTTATGTAGCATTATCGATAGTTTAGCAATGAGGGTTTTTTTACAAATTTCCAATTTTTCATTCTATTTGCTGTAACTTGAAAATTATTGAGATCCGGCCAGGCATTATATACTGATTTATGCTCCGTGTAATCTCCTCTATTACCTCTATTAATATTGGACCCCTTTAACGGAACACCCTGTATATATTTTTTCATTTTCAGAAAATTATTATACATGAAACATGAAACCGATAAAAAATACATAGTTCATAGAAATTTCAAATTTTTAAAGTGATACTCAAACATCTGACATAAAACGTATAATTAAAATGATCCGAGATATTTCGATAGTTTTAAATGCATTATCGTCTAAAAAGGAATGTCTTATACTATTTATTTTTCCATTTATGATGAAAAATGTGAAACATAACATTCGATTTTTATAAATATTTAATACATTTATATAAATAAAATAAATTTAGGGGTTTGTCTGCTTTTTGACCTACATTTACATAAAAAAATATCTCTAGACATTTAATGTAGCTTAATTTAAACAGTAACAAAGTTTCTATAATTAGTTCGGTCATTTAAAAGAAATTTAACAAACTTTAAAGGGGAGTAGAACAGTACACAAGCGGTTTTTTACATAATTAATGAAAACAAATATTTTTTATAAAGGAAACTAAGGTCCTACAGAGGGTGTTTACACATATTGGGAACGGTATTAATGTTAAAAAAACGAGAAACATCAGGGGGAAAATACCTGGCAACATGTAATAACGCGATAACTTAAATATTGGCTGCTATGAAAAAATATCGTCCGCTACTGAAATAAGCTAGTGGCTTGAAGGTTATATATTTGCTCTTTCTGAAGAAAATTATTCATATTCCGTGATTAGAAAACCTTGTGAGAAGCATGATTTTAAAGTGTCGAAGCATAAAATAAGTAATATTATTAATTGAAAAGGAACAAATCGTCAATCTTTAAAGCTAAAACATCAAAGGAACTATCCGAAAATGGGACGTGCAGTCTCTAACATTTCTAAAGTGCTGTCTATGGCTGTAGTGGAAAATCCAACACCTCAACGAACTATCGCAAAATCTTTGCACACATTTGCAGCAACTGTAAATAAAAGAATTAATAGAGATTTTAATTTAATTTTTTAAAAAATGCACAGTTCATCGCTTGCTACCAAGACTCATTGGAGAGAAAAAGACAAGATACAGACTGTTATTTAAAAATCATTTAGCAGATGATAAGTGGAAACAAATTATCGCAATGGCTGAAGCGTGGATTTATCTAAATTACTGTTAAAAAAAAGATCGATTTATTACAGTAAAGGAGGTCAAACAGACTAAATCTATTCACACATTTGATTACAATTTACAATATTTGCTCACTTACTGTGAAAAAGTGATAGAAGTAGATAACTAATTCTGAACGTTATATCTTTAAATAACTGATTTTCAGAGAATCTGTAATTCAGTCACATGTTCGTAATCATGCACATGTTTCTATTTTTTCATTGATATTTTACATGTTTAAATTTATATTTTTATTCAAAATGAAAGCATTTGTTTTCAACATTTTTCAATATAATTGAAAATTGTTTATCAATTCTGTCTTTTTGACTGGAAGCTCTTTGTCTGGCCGTGCTCAAACACCTGAAAATATACTCGGGTTGCCGTGTAATTTTTATATTCTATTGAGTTTAGAAGCTTCGCTATTGAAAATGAAGTATGTAGAGCAGGGATGTCAAACTGTGGCCCACCTCATACTACAAATTTTTTAAAGAAATAGTTGACTTCTTAAATTGCAGAAATTCGACGATTAGATAGGTACATATTACTATAAAATTTTAGTGTTATACGGCGGGCCACAGTTTGACACCCCTGATATAGAGTGTAGCATTTATATTTCGTTTATAGAGACACAGAAAAATATTCCGTTACATTATGGTCTGTGGGGAAAAATGGGTTACGATACATTTCAGTGTCATTACGAGATTCCTAACATAATGAGATTCATATGCATCACTGAGGTGTACTGAAAGATAGTTTCTTAATTATAAGGAATAAGTAGCATTTATAGTTCGTTTACAGGGGAGCCAAAAATAATTACCTTACATTATGATCTATAGGAAAAAGCAGTAGCGGTGCATTTTATTGATGTTTTTGTAATACTTCAAATATAATGAAAATAAACGAGATCACTCATTTACACTACAACATTTTTTTCTATACATTATTGAGTGAACAAATTTTATCGTTTATTTACAGAGACACACAAAATAATTCGGTTATAAGACTGACTATGATCGACGATTGCTGGAAGTGCAGATGATCCGCTATGATATGAATTTTTTCCGCTATGATATGAATTTTAAAAAGTATCTACTTTTCCGTATATTACGTGGTGTGTATAAAATCCATAGATCATATTAGAAGCACGTCAGAACTCGCAGAAATTTCCTCAAATGTATAACAGGAGCTGAAAAGGGATTTTTACTGAGTTACGTTTTTTAGTTGCTTATTTGGATATCTCATTTAATTCTGTGAAAAAAAGTAATTTCTTAATGATATTCTATTACTGTTGGAAAGTGTTTAATAATAAAATCATCATGCATGATTTTTCGTTGTTAATAAATTTAAAAAGACTAAAATTTCTTCATTGTTGTAAAGCATGCGTCTCATACTATGTCCCGCTAGATACCACTAATTTAAAAAAAAAGTAGCCGACTTCTTGAATCGCAGAATTTCGATGATTATACAAGACAATGATTACTAAACAATTTTAGTGTCATCCGTCGAGCCACAGTTTGACAAAATTAAATCATTGTAATATTTAGTTCATGTAATATTTAGTTCCGTTTTTTTTCTCATTATCGGAAGGAAAACTGATCAACTAGAATACCTGAAAAAGAGAAGGAGAATTAATGTATAATCAAAATACACTAAAATGAAAGTATCGTCATTTTGTCTCATTCAAAATCTTCCCCATTATGTAGTCTACGTTAGTCTAAATTATCTTAACATTCCTAGATCACATGGTTCAATTCAATTTTCAACATCCACTTTGAAATCGTTTTTAGCTTTCTCAAGATTTTCGTAGATTGTTAAAAGTGAATCTTGTAAAGCTGCAATATTAGATGAGAGAATGCATTGCCACACGAAGCTAATATCAACTTATATGAGCGGAATGATACATATTGTGCATTTTTGAGCCAAATAAATTGTTCCCTAAAAGATGTTTAATACATTGCCGTTCAGTAATTAACAGTTTGGTAATCTGCTTAACACAGATTTGTACGCATTTTGTAATTGGAAGTATCTTTTAGTCATCAGCGATTACATTTTCCTTTAGTCGCGCCTGATATGTCAGATTCCAAGCCTAATTTCTTTTGTGGTTCTAGATTCATTCTCCTTCCCTCCATTTTTCTAAGCCCTCTAACTCACTGATTAGTACATATACATTGATTCAGCAAGGGTCTGGTAATTTAACCCTTTCAATTCGTACATGTCGTGGGACTAGTTTTGTTAGAAGGGAGGGGGGCTAACGGAAAGTTAAAAGATACTCACCAACATAGGTGCCAACCTCTCATTAATATTCCGTAATATGCATGTTAATTTGACCCAGTTTAACAATTTCCGACACAGTGGTCCCACTCCGGGCACACCTAACTTTAATTCCAAACTTGCATTTGGCACCAAGAATATTTTAATAAAATTTTGCTTCTGTAATGGAAGCTTAAAATAAGGAATTTTTCTTTTCTAAGAAAGTCGTTTGTAAATTCCGGTGTCAGTCAGTAATTTTGCATTTTACGAACAGAATTTGTTTGCGCCGGAAAGGGTTAACAACGCTTCATACCAGAAAAATTATTGAATTAATCTTTATTTATTCAATTTCAGGTTTTTACGTGGAATTTATTTATTTTAATTTCGTAAAAAAATTTCTCCTTGGTGCGAAACGTGTGAAACCTGGGTCAAATTAACCCGCATATTACGGAATATTAATGAGAGGTTGGCACCTACGCTCCCCAATACAAATAATTTGAATAATCCGGAATACAATTTCAAAATAGATTTGCATTTTTGGGAATATTAACTCAGGAGAAATCGCACATAGCCAGGATATAAATGATTTAACACTGTCACCAATAAATAAAAATAAAAATCGTCATTTTATTTAGTCGGAGAAATTTATTCCAAATTCTGGGATAAAATAAGTTGAAAATTACTCTTCAAAAAATAGTGGTAACAATCGTAAAAACCGTTCGCACCGTGGGTAGGTGATACATTGCTCGACTACTCTTGGGTTAAAAAAATTGAGTTTCAGTTTTATTATTTCAGTGTAATTAATGTTCAACCTAACATATTTCATATTTAACTCAATTCTCAAAAAAGTATTGCAAATATTAACTGCCGTAATTTAAATAACATTTATGACACCCATTATGTTTCTTCCCTGAAAATACTAATAGCAAAGTACCATTAATAAACAATGCTTTTTTATCCTCCTTTATGTCTTAGAGAGCCATTCCAAAAAGAAAACAAAACTAATCATAGGATTTTATTGTCCATTTATCGAAATAAATACATATGACAGACAATATTGATTATTTGCATAAGTTTTAGATGTTTCTTAAAATACTTGTTTCTGTGACACAAATAATTAAGTTATCAAATTCTATAGCAGTGTAAATTAAAGTAACATTCCTTACATATCAATATATCAGGTAAAATTAAATCTCAAATAACAAACAATGCATTTTTTTTTGAAACTGTAGTATTTCTGAATTCCACCGATTTTATAATATCTATTTATTGAAATAAGGTCTTTGATCTTTGAGAAAAATGAATAATATTTGATTCAATTTTATTCGTTTGTTTTTTTATATTTTTCGGAATGGAAAATGATGTTGAGTTAATAATGTAAATATTGATTACAGCTGAAATGATTGGAAAACTTATATTACGGCCATAATAATTCTTCAAAGAGAAGACTTATAACTAAGTATGATATAAAAATACATTTTATATTTAACCCTTCATCTTTATGCATTTCAGAGTCATTGAAATAAAGAATAAACTTTACCTTACAGACTGTTTTGACATTTATCGAACTAAACTTTTGTGACATAAGCTATTAATTTTTGGTTCAAATTTCACAACTTCTTGAAAAAAAATTTTTTTTTGTCTGTGGTCCAAATAAATTATTGGTTACAGTATAAATTTGAGAAATTCATATGTGTACCTTACATAAATATATCGGGAAAAATAAATAAAAAAACACGCATTTTATAACTTTTTAAACTGTAAATTTTCCGTCTTACATCTACTAATTTTAAAACTTTGGGTTTATTTTAAAAGAACTTCTTTGATCTTTTGGTTTTAGTAAAATTCATAATATCAGATGACAATTTACAAGAAATGTTTATATTTATCGAAATGAAAATTCGATGTTCAGTGAATAACCTAATAATAGATTTTAGCCAACGTGAAAATTTTTGTACTTAATAATGAATGGGTAACTATATGGTATACAATAAAAAAATTATCGTCTTGTTGTCTAATTCAAAATCGTTTGAAATCTGTATCGAGTAACAGGAGTAATCAGTACTATTGAAACATATGATCACGTGAACGCCCAAAGACAAAAGAAAGAAAGAAATTAACAAATAAAATAAAATAATATTAATCACAATTCCAGATTTTTACCAATTTTCAGTATGAGTTTAAGAAAAACCCTCCCTCCTCTCATCTCTTATAATCCTTTCAGGGGCAAGCAATTGTGTTCCTGTAACGTCCAATTCACTCCGGTATTTACGAAAGAATTTAGTTCAAAATAACTAAAAGCAATTTTTCAACTTTACTCTTCAAAGTTAAATAAGTAAAATTTAATTAAAAGTTTCTGGTTCGAGTCGGATTGAAATTAGGTGATATATAACATTTACCACCGCCCCTCAAAGGGTTATATACGTACATGGAAAAATTTTACTGTAATAATGTATATTTCGAAAATTATCAATATCGCGCAGCCGGCATTTCCAGGATCGCACGCGCAATCGAAGAAATTCCAGTCGAAACTAACTTTACGGACAAAAGCCGACAAAAGAGTGTGAAACAAAGGCACCGCTTATATCGTTCCATTCGTACATTCTTGGGTGTGCGAAAGTTTGAATGCAGTAACCTCTTACACGCGATGGTCAGTGATTACTTTTTCGTACCACTATTTTAAAACAGTTAAATTTGATTTATAATTTCTGCGATTAAATAAGCAGAAAAGTACTTTAAAAAGAAACTGGTGCCGTAAAATAATTACCGTGTATCGCGTATAACTGAGAGGTCACTGTATTTCGCTGTCTATTTCTTGATTGTTGTTTATACGAAATCTCAATTTGGTTTCTTATATTCAGTTAGTTCATTTTTGTTTGTTTATTTGTTTGATTGTATGATTTTCCTTCATGGAAAGTAAAATGTTTCACTTTTGCAAGGTTCTTGTTGTTCGTCTAATTGCATTGTTTTCATTTAACTTTCGAAAATTCAAATGTATTTCAACCTGTACAGTAAGTCCTTCTGTACGATTTTGTTTTACCGCTTTATATATTGTGAACCCACATTAATCAACCTGGGAGGAGCCGTGCTTACCCAGGGTATGAATGTTTCTCACTTTGTCACCAATAAATGCAAACAATAATCGTCATCGTGTTTAGTCGAAGACAATTGTTACAACTTCTGTGATAATGTAAGTTGAATATTACTTTTCAAAAAATAGTGGTGAGAATTGTAAAAACTGTACGCATTCCGGGTAAGTGATACCCAGAGCAACTGCTCCCAGGTTAAGTAAGCCAAGAACCATCACTATCATTACGTTCTCTATATACAGAAAAATGTTCTTACCATTTCTGGATCCTGTGTTGAATTCAGGAACTTTTCTCCGAGAGAGATACTTGCTTGAAACAAATCCTATTTTTCTCACAAAAGGCTATCTCTAGAAATTTTGATGTTATTCCAGTCAAATGAATTAAGAGGTTTCTTTACAATTTCTCATAACAAGAATATCTGAGCGAACATTTTCGTATGTCTTACATTATATTAAATAAGTTATCTCTATAATTTATCCCTTTATATAAATAAAAGTTAAACCTCAGTATATTATATTGCAATTAGAAATATAAATTTATAATTTTTCTTTCGATTTTATAAAATCTTTCATTTTTATTTTTTTCTTATTAAATCGTATGTTCAAAATAACTTATAAATAAATAAATATATATACTTTTTAAACAAATTTATCTATAATAAATGAATGCATCTGAGAAACGGGGACATGTTATATCAATACTCTAAACTCAAAGACAAACACTAAGATTCCACGAAGTGTTAACAGTCTAATAAATTGATCAAATGCTTTAGTGGTTGATTTCAATTCCTCGTGTTGAATTGTTTGCCTTTCTAATAGGCTATGCAAATAATATTGGTTAAAATTACTGACAATCCAATTTCTAGAATGGCGACCATTGAAGTTTTATCTTCAAAAACATTGCGGTGGTTTATTTGTTTCAGTAATTTTAAAAAGCAGTTTAAGAAGATATATTAGAATCCAATGAAAATTAAATTATCTTCGTGAAATAGTTGAAGACAGTTCATATACCTTTCGGGAGTAAAATCAATATTTTTTGTAGGGTAAATCATTACAGTACAGAGAGACAAAAATTCTACATGTTTCAGGAAATAACTCATTATTTGTTAAAATAATGTATCATTCATTATTAATAATTGCAATTTTTGAATTAAAACCTAAGTATTTTTCAAGAGTTTTTTAATTCATAGCTGGAAACTTTCACGTTTTCTTTCAAAGTGAAGTAGCACATTGTGAGCCGGAAATTTTATTTAATAAATGAAATGAAATAATTACCATACGAAACCTAATACATTATATCTGCTATTTACAAGGGCTGCCTTAAAAACACTTCCTATGCTAATAATAAACCTGATATTAATCAAATAAAAAAAAGCTACTAAACATCTTAAAGAGACATTACCGTTTACTGACGAGACTATTGACTTGAACTGTGACAAAAATGAGCAGGTAAAAACCACCCCTAGTGATATTATCCACAATAAATAAGATCCCTAACAAAATAAGCAACTAGAATCGTACCCCATCTGAGGGCAGACAACTCCTATAACTTCAGTATTATTTTTAAGAGGACTTCTGTTCTATGTAGTTACACTGATGAAAATCAATATATTTTTAAAACGTTTCAAGATATCAAAGAATATGATAATGCAATGGATAAAATTATTGTTATAATTTAGGAATTTGAGGCACTTGCTATTAAGTTAAATATGAATAGTGATTAATACTTCCCATGTCTCTTTATAAATGTATTTAACCTAGAATTGAAATTCCTTTAAAAATAAAAACTACAACTCCATTCTTTGAGTTTTAAAATTTTTAATATTGATATTACTTTTTATCAATAAATGTATTCAAATCCTTATAGTATTAATTTTTTGGATACAAGTTGCACCATACACAACGTGGTAACTCCTATGGGAGCAGCATAGTCACCGCATACTACATTGCCCAGTACAAAACACTGCATTCACCTGGTCTTGACATTACGGAAATTGTTGTCCATTGGTTTTTATAGGTTAAACTACCGTAATTTCCGGCGTATAATCCGCAGCTCAAAGAGTCGTTTTTCGACCCAGAAATATTATTTTATAAAATGTAACTTAAAAGATCGCTGTAAATATTTAACTACAATTATTGAATAAAATTTCTGGGTCGAAAAACGACTCTTTGAGCTGCGGATTATACGCCGGAAATTACGGTAACTGAGTAATTCTCAGTCAAAGACATTACACAATTTTTCACAGAAAATATGCCGTGAGCATTATAATCATCAGCAATGATTATAATGCTCATGATAGACGATGGAAGTATCACAGTATAAACCAACGTGGCTAATCAGTACACAAACTAATTTCACATATTCAATTTAGTAGTCTTCACTTGCTCGAAACACCTACACACTTTGGCGCAGCAGTTAACCCATTTGTAACATTAAATTGAGCTGAAGGAGATGTGTGGGGCGGCAAAAATCAAATCGGAGAGCCGTGGGACAGTAGGCGAGATCGATATTACAGAGTAAAAGATCAGTGGTATCTAGTTTCGTTGCTTCCTGAAAGAAACTTGTTTCACTGCCATGCAAGAGAGCGTCGCTACATTACTCCAACGCCAGTTAGGCGGACGTATCGTTGTCTTTGGACGTGCGATGTTCCCTTGTGTTACGTGGAATACCAGGATGATGCTGTCAAGGCATGTGGCCTCGATATATTGGGACTGACAGGCGTTTGTGCTATGTGAACCATTAGGGGTGATAAGTTTTGCATGCTGAGGCTCTTTTCAATGCTGCCTTCTGTTGATAACGAGGGGAAGAGATGATGTTAATGAAGTTGAGTGTTCGTTTGTCCACGATCACCATTGCAGGAGAAATGAGCGGTGCCAAGAATTGAAATGGAGAACGATGGGACAGTAGGCTAGATCTATAATGCCGCACAAAACTACCTCTGTTGTTTTCTGCAAGAAACTGCCTGTGCAAGATGGCGTCACCACAGAGATATGAATAAACAGGAAGATACATATGGCATAGTTGCCAAGTCTCCGGCTTTTTGGTCACCAGTATTTTAGTACCGAAAATGTTGTTTTATGTAATCGGAACATTCGGCGATTTAAAAGAACAACATTTTCTCTAAAATAATACCGGTGTTCAAAAAGCCGCAGACATGGCAAGTCTGATATGGTGTAATGTCTACCGGTTCCCAGTGAAAAAACAGAGGATGTAGTCACAAGAAGGCGGCGGATGTTTCTTTATACCGGATCATCAGTGCCTAGTTACCGCCGGGACAAACTTCCTTCCAAAATTTAAATAGAACTTTTCATCTTTTCTTTAACTTATTCATGGAGAATTTCCATTGGTCAGCTTCTGTGGACCCGGTTACAGTTGAAGCGATTTTGACGATATGCGAGTTACAGTTTATCAGTTTATTCATAGTTCCATACATCATTAGCGCGCGTATGCGACATTTTTTTTTGAAATAATCACGAAGCATATGTCACTAAATAAATCAAAAATTGCTATTCAGACACTCTAGTATGAATTCAGGATTTCTGAATAAAATGAAATTTCCGAAATGCATGCTAATGATGTAAATAAGTTACTACCAGTCCTTCTATAATTGAAATCGACTTTTGTTGAAATATTCGTAGGTTACAATTCATATACTTTTTTGAAAATATGTATGTTTTAAAAATATTTTTCGAAAAAAAAAGAATTGTAACAAATAACTTTTTGAAAACAGAAATCGATTTCTAGAATCATCAAATACGCGAGTTGAAGTTGCAGTTTATTCCTAAGGTATTTTTTTTAGTTATGCTTAAGAAATTACCTGGATTGTAATCTTTGTTGCAACTAATGAAAATATATTTAATACTAGGACATCGAAATTTTACATTTGCACAATTCCTAAAATACTTTAACAAATAAGTTTTCGTTTGGTATCCAAAATGTAAAAGTTACCAATAAATTCAAATATGATGTCAGAATTATTTTTTTTCAAATTGAAAATTTTCGAGTTGGAATTTTTATAAGTAGACAACCAACTAAACAGAATTTAAGTGTGGTATTCAGTGGCGGCTAGTGCCTGGAAAAATTTAATCTACATTATTTTTTAAAGAAATCTTTTCCTTGTTTTAATGACAGAACCCTTTCTTCCTACAAATAAGCCTAATATATCTTTTACTCCATAGTAATAAGAAAGTAATAAATTTTGCAACCATGCATTTAGTGTCCCAAATAAAGGTAGTCACTAACCGTCACTGTTGGTATTAATTATTAGACACCTTTGCTATTCAACTGGCTCCAGTCACATTTGTATACGATCATTTGCGGCAGAATTATTAGGAGATAGTCACTTTTTTTTCCAGGTCTATACAAAATGTAACAATAGTAAGCAGCAATCAATTATAAAATTTATAATTAAATAATGCCTAAAATTAAACTAATAATATTTTTTTTTAATTAAATGCTTTCACTAACGCGAGAATTTTATGTCTCATGGCTAACTAATAATTATACATTTTGAATAGAAAATAAATAGACACAAATAGCAGGAATATAAACAATAACATAGAAATAGCTTACATTTCTAAGTAGCAAAGAAATAAAATTCTCACAGATTTGTTATTTTAATTTTGAATTTATGAGAAATTAATTCTACTTTTAAAAAAATTTAAATACGTTTCAAAATACGTGCAGTAAAGCAATGCTGTTGAATAGCTCGTTTTTATATATAACGGTTACACTACCATATTGTGAAGTTTTCTTATGCTCTGTAAAGAAATACAGCAGACTGTCCAGACATTGAACTGTTTTTTTTAACTCTTACTGGATCACAAAGCGTTCTCATTTGTTATAAAAGAAGTACATTATAGGTACGTAACGCTTTATACAAACACTGAATGTCCGGACAGTTTGGTGCAAATAATTTACAGTGTTTGCCAAGATGTGATGTACCCTCCCGGGCTCTAAAATGATGGTCATTACACAAATTTAATAAACAACAACTTATTTAAGATAAATAAGGTGATTAGCAGTAGAGCGGACAGACATAAATATAAGCGATCAATCGAAAAAAAAACCTCTCAAATCTACTAAAATTTTGAGAGGGAATCTTTTCCCAAAAGTTTCGTTAAATTCGAATCTCTTAGTCCAAAACAAAATGTTCTTCGTTCCAAAAAAACTCACTTTAACCCTCTCCGGCGCGGAATAAATCTGTTTTTAAACTGATGAAATTATGCACTGACACCAGAATTTACAAAATAATTCATTAGAAAATAAAAACTTAATTATTTTCCTGTAGTCTATAACAGAAAATAATTAATTAAATATTCTTGGTGCCGATAGTCAGTTTTGTAATTAAAATTAGGTGTCCTTTTTTGTGGACACCGCCCGCTAAAGGGTTAACGCACTGTAGTACACTTTAGTGACTGTAGTACATAAGTGCCAGCCTCTCATTAATATTCCGTAATATGCGGTTTAATTTGACCCAGTTTAGCAACGCGTCAAACCAGAAAAATTATTGGATGAATCTTTATTTATTCAATTTCAGGTTTCTCCTTAAAATTTATTTAATTTCATTTCTTAAAATAATTTCTGGTGCGAAACGTCTTAAACCTGGGTCAAATTAACACGCATATTACCGAATATTAATGAGAGGTTGGCACCTATGGTAGTATCACTTTAACCCCTTCAAGAACTACCAAACTTTCAAGCGACACCCAGAATATTTCACTAAAATCTTACTTTTATAATGAACTTCAATGAACGTGAAGAAAAGAAACTATCTATTTTCTAAGAAATTCGTTTTTAAATTCTGGTGTGTTTCAATCATTTCACCAGTTTGCGAACATAAATACTCTGCGTTTGAATGGGTTAAAATGCTACTATAAACACGGTAATTTCACGAGAAATGGAAATCACGTAGATTCCAACAATCCATAACTTAAAAAATACGAATATAAACTTCTTACCATCCTGCTGAAACTCACAGCCGGAGATTATATCTGAAGACCATTAATGGGGGAAATCCGCTTTCATAGCTGCCAACTTTTACGCTTTTTTCTTACCACTAAAATTTAACAGAAAATTTTATTCTATTTAATTGCCTTATTTTGGCGAATAAACAAGCCAAATTTTTCTATTAAATTTTAGTTGTAGCAAAAAAAACGTAAAAGTTGGCAGTTATGCGGTTTTCATATAACACGTGGAGAACTCTATGCTGAAGTCAAAAATTCAGGTACCTTGCTTTAGGTTTCGATCCAAATATATGGAACCGAACTCCTACCGCACTATACATACACAACTAAACATACCTAATCATCATATCATTGTCAGACATAACCGTGACAATCAGCTTCTCGCAGATTCAAACCTACTTTGCGAAACTTAAAGAAATGACAAATAGATAACTTATTCACGCACTAATGTTAGAATTCAGGATACCACAAAGAGTAGACAGGCATTACGCTAGAAGGATACAGATACATAGCTGCCAACTTTTACGCTTTTCTAATATCATTAAAATTTAATAGAATTTTTTGTCTTATTAAATTGAAGATTTCAGCAATTAAATAAGTAAAAATTTCCTATGAAATTTTAGTGGTATCAAAAAGGCGTAAAATATGGCAGCTATGGAGATAAAATATCGGTTAAGTAATTCTTAACTTAAAAACGGTTTAATGGCCGGACAGTTCGCTGCAAATTTTTACAGTGCAGAATGGGCAATTTTTTTGGTAATATTAAAAAAAATACTCTTATCTCTTCATCTTGATCGTTATAATTTAACTTAAAACCATAACTTATTTATTACAATTTTGATCGCAATACTTATTAGGACAATAATCGAAAAAAATACACGCACATTACAGATATAATGTTTCTTCACTGCTAATAATTGGGATAGCGTATCATCAAAAAATGATACATTTTTGTACATAACTATTTGTTTTTATGCCTTAGAGAACCATTCCAAAGGGAAAATAAATTCTTCCTTAGTCTTTTAATTCTTTATTTATTGAACGAAATTCATATGACAGACAATATTGATTTTGCACTTAAGTTTAAGAGTTTTCTGAAAATACTTTTTTCGTGATGCAAATAATAAACATGTGTTGATGTGGAAATTTTATATCTTTCCTAACTTATATCTTCTTTAAGCATACTTTATTAATTCATAGTCAAGAAACTAAGATACCTTATAATTATTTTTATATCTAAGAGTTTTTCCTCGCCCCATTTTAAACATTAAGGTTGTTTTTTTCAAATACTACTCATTTAATCACCTTTGATAGATTAAAATTATTAATATCAGATTCAATTTTACATCACATTTTGAAAATTACCATAATGCAAATTAGATGTTAAGGAAATATAACAGACACCTACGTTTCTTCTACCGTTATTTCTAAACTATACATGTTTATTTTTAAATAGAAATTTAACATAAAGAATTTTATTAAAAACAATAGTAAAAAATAATCCATTTTTTCCCTAATTTGGTAAGTTTAAGTTAATTCGCTAAAACGTATTTGGAATTTAGAATTGATTGAAATATTTATTAACAGATACAATTTTAGATGACGTTTTAATATTATTAAAAGGAAAATTCGATGTTAAGGGATTGAAACGGTATTTATTATGGCTAACATAATTCTCCACTTCAAAGAGTAGAGATTAAGCATTTTTTAGAAAAAGAGATGCATTTTCTTTAACTATTTCTCTTTATTATTTAGAAATTATTTCCAAATAATAAAGAAATATTATCTTGAAATTTTATTATTCTTTTACTGTGCCGAATTCATGGGTCAGATAATAAGGATTTTAAGATAAAATTTTAGAGTATTCCGGATAAACGTTTTTCTGTGTATTAATAATTATACATCATAGGTAAAAATACAATTTTAGAAGCTATCATTATGTATCTTTAATAAGTATATTGGACAACGTCAAATCAGAAAAAAAAACAGAATATCACATCTTATTATTCTTTTTTACCTGAGATATTTTTGTCTTTACCAGATTTTTAATTTTGAGTTCTTTTAAAAAGTATTTTGAAAAATTATTTTTGAACTTGAGTATTGAGTAATATTAATAACGTCAATCTAGATGTTTTCGATATCCATTTCAAACTCCAAATAAATGAGAAAAATTATCTTAAAATTTCATTCTTCATTTATGGAATAAAAATAAAATGATAAATAATATTGATTTTGAGCTTATGTTTTAAAATTCTCTGAATATGCTGTTTTCTGTGATGTAAATACTTAAGTTATCGGCGAAAATACGAATTAAAAAACTTCCATTTACTGTCATTTGTTATTATGTTGGACAATATCAAATCATAAAGAACGAAATCATACATCGTATTATTCTTTTTTATCTCTAAGATTTCCTTTTTCAACGATTCTTCATTTACAAAAAACCTCTTTGAACTTTAGAATTGAATAAAATTAATAATATCAGATCCAATTTTAAAAGACATTTTAAAATTTATTAGAATGAAAATTTGATGTTATGTTAAAAAGATTGTAAAAGATATTGGTTGAAATGCCGTTTATTATGACCATAATTTTTTCACACCAAACAATAGACAAGATTATAAAAAGCGATGGATTTTTAATTTAACTATTTTTCTCGACGTCTCAGAAATCTATTCCAAACAGAAAATAAAAGCTATCTTAAAATTTTTATTCTTCGTTTATTGAATGAAATTGAAATGGCACATGATATCGATTTTTACCTATGCTGAGTTTTCTAAATATGATTCTACATGTGATGCAAATAATTAACTTATCGGTGAAAGTACGAATTTAAAAACGTTTCTTACATATCTTTGATAAATATATTAGACAACTTCGATTCATTACAGAAAAATAAAATCGAACTTATTATTATTTTTTAATTTCACAGTTATTTCGCGCTTTAATCAATTTAAACATCGATTTTCATTAACTTTTCTTTGATCTCTAGAAATAAGTAAAATTAATAACAGCAGAGTTAATTTTGAAATTGGAATTTGAAATGATAGATAATATTGATTATGAGCTTAAGTTTTAGAGGTTTCCTATTTTTTTAGGTGTAAATAATCACATCGGTGACAGTACAGATTGAAAAACCTACATTACTTATGGTTAACAAATATACCAGACGACATTAACCCTTTTAGTGCGGGAGTCGACTATTGTCGACATTTAGGAGTTGGGTGCTGTAGACTACATTAACCCTTTTTATCCTGACTGTAATTATAAGTACCACTTTAAACCCTTCGCGATCAGCGTCTTTTACAGAATTTTTAATCTGCTACCACCGGTTTTTCACATGAGAATTTTTCACCTAATTGAATCGCAAAAATGCTATGATTAAATAAGGAAAACTTTACAAAAAAAAAATAAATAACTGGTGGGAATAATCGAGGATTCTGAGCATCTAAAAAGTAGCTGGGAAATTAATTCAGGATATAAAGGGTTAAGCGTCGACAAAAGTCGCCTAGGCGTTTACGGTGTGTATTGTGCTCATTGTAGTGCGTCATGGGCTTAGCAGTGATGACGTATTGCGCCTGCGTAGCGCAGTTATTTGGCTATAGCCAAAATCAGTAGCGTGTTTTCCGTATAACCAGAAGATATGATTTTTAGTTTTGTATTGGGTCGTTCGGAAAGTCGTGTCCCTTTGGGAAAATCAATTCGCACCGGAAAATTCTGCCAGGTAATCAGATAAAAAATGTCGCTTTTTTGGTCAAAATATTCCACACGGGCATTAATCCCCTAAAAAAATTCCGCACTGAAATGGTTAAATAATAAAGAACTACAAAATACACCTTGTAACTTTCTAATCTTTAACCATTTCAGGGGCAAGTGATTGTGTTCCTCTAACGTTGAATTCTCGCCGGTATTTACGAAACAATTTAGTTCAAAATAAGGTAAAACAATTTTTCAAATTTTCCCGTCAAAGTTTAAAAAGTAAAATTAAATTAAACGTTTCTAGTATGAATCGGATTGAAATTAGGTGGGATATAATATATCCCACCGCCCCTCAAAGGGTTAAAATAATCGTATTTTACCAATTGTAATATTTGAGTTGATTTACAAACTTTTTCTGATGTTAATAACTGCGTACAATAATTAATATCAGTTTTAATTTTACACAGTATATTAATTAACCCTTTCAGGGGCAAGCAATTGTGTTCCTGTAACGTCGAGTTCACACCGGTATTTACGAAAGAATTTAGTTCAGAATAAGGAAAAGCAATTTTTCAACTTTTTTCCGTCAAAGTTAAAAGAGTAAAATTTTATTAATAGTTTCTGGTTTGAATCGGATTAAAATTAGGTGGTATATAATATATACCACCGCCCCTCAAAGGGTTAAAAGTGTGAATTAAAGTTCTATATCAGGTTATAGATCTTAGGAAACGTGGTTGAGATGGCCTGCTATTTTAACATGTCACATTTGGCGATTTATAATGGGCAGAATAATTCTTGACATCAAAGAATGGAAACTAAGTACAGTATAACACCAATTTATGCGATTAAACAATTTCCTCAAATTAAGGCTTTTTCTTTTCTTTCTTTTTCCTCTTTTTTTTCATTTCTTCTTCTTCCAATTTTTTTTTCTTAAATTAATTTTTTTCTTTGATATTTTTACTTCTTAACACGTTGAGTGCGAAGTGCACCGCCGGCTGTGCACACTTTATTTTTATTAGAGTGCTGTGTGTACCATTGGCAGTCATATGTAAATCTAAATTTAAAGTATCTTAATTTTTATGGCACTCCAGTAACATACATTAGTGTTGTTCTATGGCAGCCAGATAAAGGATTTTTTGAGTGACAGCAGGCTGTGCATAAGACATTTTCTTTTTTTAATATAAATTCTACTTACACTTGTAAAAAAAAAACACTAAAAATATTAGTTTACCGCTAAATGAATGCATTAAAGAGTCCCTATGAAAGCTTAATTCACATGTATAGTGTCACGCAACGTGTTAAACACTCAAAAACATTGTGGTAAAAGCAGTTTTTTGAAATTCGTGCTGATTCAAAAGTTATCCGCCTTTTGATGATTCAGTGTACAGGATCATTTTTAGCGTATGGTGTGTGGCGTGCTTGTAGAAACAAAAGATTTCAGGAAGAGAAAGTTCAGGAGGGTTCATTATATGGGCCTGGTATAGATGATTTCATGTCAGTTGAAAATTGTCACCTTTATTTATGTTTAGAAACGTTGTAAATCTTTAAACCTGTTTTTCTCGAAACTGTTGTATAATTCGGTACCAGGTAGAACTCGAAATTGGATCGGCCGATTTGATTGAAATGCTCATGCTTTTCTAGTATTTACTATTTTGTAGTTCTTCACGGACGGGTTTTTTAATATTCAAATTGTTTCTTTTTTTTTTTTTTTTTTTTGTTTTTTTTGCGTAATTCAAATCCGAAAATCTAAAATCGACAACTTGAAATTTGAACGGCCGCTATTTTCTTCAAGATCGAAAAATTGCTAAATCGATCCCAGAAGAACTACAAAAACTTAAGAAGAACTTAAAAACATTTTAAGGGTTTTTTGGTTTTCTGTTACAGATACGCATATGCATATTCCGAGATTTATCTGGTACCTCGGAACACTTCACTTTTCACTCGGAACACTTCAACCGGTGTCATAGGCCGCCAGAGGATCATTTTGCGACCAATTTTCAAATAAAAAATTGTTTTTAAAACTTCATGATGTGCTCTTTCATTTGCAAAAAATCCCATAATATATTGCGTGCATAATATTATTACTGTATAATTTCCTTTAAAAAATCACAGAGAAAGTGGAAAATTTTTATGCCCCAGATTAACCCTTTCAGGGGCAGTGGTGTGTTTATGAAACAACTTAATTTTAATTCCCAAACACCACAATGGCACCATAATTTTTGCTAAAATATTGTCTATGTAATATGTATGTGAATTAAAGCTTTTTTTAAATTTCAAAATACATTTTTTCGTAAATTCCGGTGCCATTCCTTTATTTCTACAATTTAGTACTCAAAGTATTTTGCCCCTGACTTAGGGGCAAACCCTGACTTAAGGGTTAACTTATGTTTATATTTATGTAGAAAGATTCTCGTTTTAACGACAGTCTTCCTGTGCTTGAAGATGATTTTGATGAATATTTAATATTTTAAACTTCTTTTTGTAGTTAGAAGAATTGTTAGCTTTTTCCCTCTGTTTTTAGCACTTTCCAATACACTTGAAAAGTGTTTATGAATTCATATCACTTATAATTCCTTTACAGGAATACTCAAAAGAATTCTGTTAAATTACCGTCTACGGGGAAACTTCGTTTGCGGTTTATTTTAATAATGTTTCAGTATTTCAAACATGTTTATATTGATATAAGTAAAAGCTATCGGGAGGAAGGGCTCCCTATCTGAGCATTTACGGCGCATGCTCGCTGTTTGGCTCAGTTGTACCTTTGGCGATTCTGTGGCGTTGATTTCTCTAAATAGCCTAATAACCCTATCGGGAGCCTTTTATCTCCTTCTGAAGAGTCATTCTTCTCGTCAAGCAAGCGATAAATTGCCAAATACATTAACGTAAATGACCTACTACGCATGTGCAGCAAACTCTGATAGGGAGCCTATCCTTCTGATAGGAGCCAGTATTGATATATATCACTGAGATGCATTACAAAAGACTTACTACAGAATATTGAGTGTACAATATTCATACTTCATTTTCAGGGGCACACAAATATTCGGTTAAAGTACTGTATTTTAAGAATGCTTGAAGTGCGTTTTGAGTTCCGGTAGGAGTTTTTTAATTTAACAAATTGCTTTCCTATTATTTTGTGTATAAATTCTATAGATAATATACAGAGCATCACAAAAGATCTCTAGTGCATTTCCGTTTATTAACGGAAATTCCAGAAGAGGAACTTTAAACTGTGATATGAGTTTCCTAACTGAGATAAATTTTAGAATTCTGTGTATTATATATACTAATCTGTAGATCATATACAGAACTGCACAAAAGATTTGGAATATTTTTTGGAATATATTTGATAATTCCTGAAATTGGGTTTGTAACCCATTTACGCCTAGCGTCGATGTTTTAGTAAAATTGGAAAAAGTGCATTTCACAACATTTTTAAAAATACAAATTTGGTGCCTTATTTCATCAAGGAAATAAGAAAATAAGACATCAAATTTCTATTAAAAAAAGTGGTGTGAAATGCACTTTTCCCATTTTACTAAAACGTCCCAAAATTGAGACTCTAGGCATAAATATGCGTTTAACAATTTGTTTAATTAGATATCATCTTTTAGATTATTAAACTGTAAACTTTTGTAAAAGTATTTTGGCAGTCTTGGAAAATGTTACGTAATCTAATCTTGACACATGATTTTCGTTCTTGTTTATCTTCTGACTAATGTATGTTGATACAGAAAAATGTAAAGCATCAATTTTGTATGTCCTTTCTATCTGTAGTTTTACATACATATCGTCACTACCATGTCAAACTATCGAATGTGAAAAATCACATTTTTCATTACTTTTAAAAATGGGTCGATTGTCACCACTAAATTTTATTAGAATTCTTCTATTAGTAAGAATAGTATTAAAATTACTGGGTAGAAAAGAGTTGCCAAATTGGGCTTCTTATTTATTTAGAGATGACGAATTCGTACCAGAAATTTTGAGAGAAAAAGTTTTAATTGACAGAAATCACGAAATGTCCGTCATTGAATAAATCAAAAATGTCTGTTTGAAATTCTGGTACGAATTCGTTAATTTCTGAATTCAGAAGGAGGACAAACTGGCAACCCCGGTGAAGCATACTATTGAAATTTAGTGGTGACAATCGGCCCTCTTTTAAAAGTAATAAAAAATGCATTTTTTCACATTCGATAGTTTGGCATGGTAGCGACGATATATTTGGTGAATATTCTCGCTTGTGATTTATAGGTTGTTCCGGAATTCTGTGACTAAAACAACTAAAATTCGTCTGATTTAGGTTCTGAATCTGACATAGAATCTGTTAAAATATCGAAAGTTTTTTCAACTGAAGCAAAGTGCTGCATTAGATCTAGGTAGAAAAAAATATTTAATGAAGTAGATATGGATTGACAGTTACATAATAAGTTTGGAATAATTGAAAAAGCTATGCTAGATGTAAGGAAACATATATCAGTTATCAATAATGTTTAATTTTTAAAAGTCAGTGTATATTCAATGTGTCACAAATAACGTATAATTAAACACTAATGGTAGGTGAATTGTTTAAAAATTGATAATAATTTTTATTCAGTTTTAATTTATCTAATATATTCTGTGATATAACGATAACCTCGTATTAATGACGTCGAGTTATACCCTTTACATGCGACAAATCCAGGGCCGGCTGCATTGTAGTAAATGCATATTTTTATTTTAGCCATTTGTTTTTATATTTTAAAAAGTTATTACAAATAGAAAAGAAAATTCTCTTAAAATTATATTTCTCATGTATTTGTTGAAATTGAAATGAAAGACAATATTTGTTTGGAGTTTATGTTTTAGAGTTTTATGAATATGTATCTTTCTCAGATGCACATAATTAAATTACAGCTGCATGCCTTACGTATATTAGAGAAATACATTTAACAACATGAACTCATAAGGAATAATCTAATAAAATATATCAGTTAAATTAATTTACGTAGCTTATATATTTTAGATCAATTCTTTTTCACGGCAAATTTCTGAGATTGAATATTATCGGAAACAATACCCTCTGAAATGTAATTAAATTATTTAACTATTTGCTTTGGACTGTTATTCAATAAACAAATCAGATATTTTTTTATTTATAGAAAGATAATCCTGTGACAAATATATTATTGAACGTCCCCTCAAGTTTCAGAGTTTTCTGAAAATATTTCTTTCTGTTTTGCAAGAAAATAAGTTATCGATATTAGTGAAGGTTTAAAACTCTTCTTGCTAATCTTAAATACATATATTGGGAAATATTAAATCATAAAGAACAATAACTTTCATATTTTAATTTTTATAAATTCTTACGACTTCAATCAATCTTGATTTTAAAATTCCAGATTAGTTATAAAAAGTTCTTTCATCTTTAGAAATGGGTAGAGTTAATGATTTCACATTGTTTCCCCCTTTAACTTTTATATTTGTTGAAATGCAAATTCGATGTTGAGTGAATACTCTAACGAAATTAATCAACTAATGTGATTGAAAGGGTGCATGTATTTAAGACGAAACTTATTTCATTGCAAATTATTGAGAACGAATATTATCGGAAAACAATACATTTTTTTAATTTAATTAATTTTCAGTATACTTCAATGAAAGATTTGAGAAAAAAAAATGATATTCTTCTTTATTTTATTGAATGAAAATCTTTGGAGAAAAGGTATTGATTTTGCGATGACGTTCCAAACCATTTCTTTCAAATAACTAATTTTAGCGATAGAAATAACTAAGTTATCCATACAACACTAAATCTAAATATATATTTTTTAACACAATTTCAATACAAGTACCAGAAACAAATAGAAAGATAAATAATAGAAAAACAATACATTTCTAATATTTCAATCTTGCCTCGATTTTGAACTTAGAATTTAATTACAGAAGTTTTTTTTATCTTTAGTTTTGAGTAAAATTAATAATATTAAGCTCAGTTTTATAAGAAAGTTTTGTATTTATTAGAATGTAAATTTGTTTGTTGAGTGTAAGATCTTCTAAAATACATACCTGCCAACATTCAGCTAAAATTACGTACAATGCGAGTTAGTTTGATCCAGGTTAAACGCGTTTCTAACCAGACAATATATCTTAAAAAGTAATGTATATTTAGATTTATGCTCTTACATGGAACCTATTTGAATGTATTTCTTAAAAAAATTCTGGTTTCAAACTTGTTTAACCTCGGTTAAACTAACCAACATTGTACGGAAGTTTAGTGCGATGTTGGCAGATATGTACAATGTATTTAAAAAGGTATTTGAATTAGTGTACATATTTTGTATCAAAGTTATTTCACGGCAAATTTTTGAGACTGCGTATTATCGGAAAACAATACATTCCTAGAAATTTGAATAACACTGTGTAAGATGTCACCTAAAACTCCATGTTTAAATTTGAAATTGTCATTGTTAGATTTTTAGAACTACTAAATGGCACCAACATTAAATTATCACACAGTTTTTCTACGTTAATGATTAACGTCTATTGGTTTTAGAAAGTTTTGTATTAGTTTGAATGTAAAAAAGAAAGGGTGTTCGACTTAAAATATTCCAAACTTCACTTTGTATTATGAAGAGCGTGTTATTTTACAAATAATAGTAGCTGAAAAATTTTATTATTTAGCTGAAATTATAAAAACAGCCTTCATGATTAATAGCATGCAATTATGGATACAGAAGGGTTGCCAGTTTGGCCTTTTGCTAATTGAGAAATTTCGAATTCCAGAAAATATCCAGACGAATACCATAAACTCTAAAAAAATAATTTTAACTCAATTTAACAACAAAATGTCTGCCATTTAATAAAGCAAAAGTTTCTATTTTAAATTTCTGGTAAGAATTCGGAATTTTTTAATTAAAATAAATGCCAAATTGGCAATCCTGGAATACAGAGGAAATGACATATTCTCAAAATGGCGAAGCTTTAACTGTAACCGGTTTGACGTAGCTTGATTAGCGCCGGCTCATACGTCCAGCCAGTAGTTTTCTTTTTTTCCCCTACTTATTTAAATGCATTATTCATACAAAATTTGTCTCATAATTAAGGCAGAAATACCTATTCATTTTAGCTGGTGGAAGTTTGCCCCGGTTGTTTACAGGCTCTGCGATTCCGACATATTGTGAATAAATAAACAATCCTGCTGTCAATGCCAGTGAATTTGATTACCGCTGGTGCAAATACCGCCGGTGCACCAGTAAATCTGAATAGAAAAGTTTACCTTATTTAAACGTCCTATTCCTGAAGAATTTCAGTCAAAAATAATTCAAAATTTTGTATTTGACTTTAAATGTGTAAGTTGTCTCAGGAGTTAATCAAAACCTGATCCGATACAAACAAACAATGGCAGATACGTTGTGACCTTATCCTCCGTTAGTTCACTTGCGACCGGTAGACATTAAATTATACAGGGTGTGCCAGCTGAGATGTTACTAACTTCGAGGGGAAGTAGGGTTCACCTAGACTACTAGGAATCACATAGGAATGCCGGGTCGGAAACGACCTTCCTGAGCATTGAGAGGACATTTAAATAAGTGTGGGTGTTTCAAGCATGTTTGTTTCTAAGTTTTATTTCGCATTTCGCAATTATCACTCATAAAACACAAGAAAAAGAAAATATACAAAATAGGAGAAAAAATGTGTTTATTATTCGCTGTTCATAAACATAAAAACAAAAGTAACAAAAGGGAAGTACAACTCATATCGAACGAGGTGTTTGAATTGACGACCGCAGCAAATGATGCAGGCCTCACACCTTTGCTGCATGGAAGTTCGAAAATCAGCAAACATTCCAGGAGTGTGTTGGATTTCCCCGAAAGCTGCAACTCTGCGCGTTTTGTCGACTGTGGCACCACTCTTGTAACACCGGATCAAAGTATGAGCTTTGTGTGATCCAGCCTTTTCAATGGCCTTACTGCGTCAGGAAGGCGTTTCCGACCCGGCATTCTCTTGTAATTTCGAGTCATCTAGGTGTACCCTACATCCCCTCGAAATTTGTAATATCTTAGTAGGGACACCCTGTATATCTCATTCTCTTTATTGATATCTCCATTAATAATAGATCATACAGATCTTTCCATTAAATATCATTTGCCATGACAATGTTGTTTACATAAAAATATAACAAATCTTAACACCATGTAATAACATACTTTTTTTAAATGCTCAAAGGCGTGAAATCAACACATTCTATACAGTAAAATAAGTTTTATTAGATTGTTCACATATTTCGGCTCCATCGGAGCCATTATCAAACAAATAATAATATTCTATAATTACACGGTCTATGATGTTATTATTTGGTTAGTTATCATTTAATATTTTACGTAATTCTTCGAATTACTTACGTTATTTTTTTGTACTGGGATGTGTATTTCCATATTTGTAACCATGGAGTAGCTCGAGCCAAAATTTTGGTAAGTTAAATGATGCTCCGTCGTTACATATTGTATTTTTACGTGCTATAATCTATATGGTTTCTCTTATAATGCATTGATAGTATAGCTTGGAGAGAAAAATTAACTTTATTTCATTGAAATTTTTATGGTTGGTTTCTTTTTGATATAATCTTGCCATTGCTGTGGTTTTTCAATTATACATAATTTCAGCTATATGCTGCTTTTTTCTGTGACAACTATTTCCTGCTTATCTTGCCAATATAGTAAATCTTTGAACCGTTTTCTTAATTAAATGGTATTTTATATACTCCTGAATAATTTTGAGAATTATTTGTTGTATGCTTTATTGAATTTATTAAAAAATACTATTTATCTAATGTCAAACTGTGTTGATTATCCTCTTAAGTTTCAGGGTTATCTGAAAACATTTCTTGAAATTTGGGAAACAATAAAATTTTTCAAAGTAGTGTAATCTGAAAACATTCTTTGCGAAGTTTTAATAAGAATAAAGTGAAAAACAAATTAATTCACAAGTAAGAAAACCATACATTTTTATAATTTACATCTTGAACTGATAGTTGAATATAATAAAATTACCGTAATTTCCGGCGTATAATCCGCAGCTCAAAGATTCGTTTTTCGACCCAGAAATATTATTTTATAAAATGTAAATTAAAAGATCGCTGTAAATATTTAACTACAATTATTGAATACAATTTCTGGGTCGAAAAACGAATCTTTGAGCTGCGGATTATACGCTGGAAATTACGGTAACATTAATTTTACCTAAACTGTTTATACTTACTAAAATGAAAATTTCATGCTGAGTGTATCTATGTATATTAATAAAAGAACGATGTTTGTCTATATGTGTGTCTGTTGGCCATTGCTAAGAAAATCCATCGCACGTTGAGGACAGCAAATTTGGATAAAGGAAGACGAAGAGAGGTCTAATCCCAATGCACCTGAAAGTTAGTTTTTCATTTTACATAACTAAAGGGGATATTAATTTAAATCGTTTATAGGACGCAAATGAACGAGCTTTATTTTTCCTATTTTCCCGAAGTTATGATCGCTTCCACGCATGTACAGGGAAAGCTGTGTTTTTTAAGCACGTAGCTCGATGACAGGAGAAAATATTCCGTATTTTGTGCTGCAATGGATAGAACCGGATGAATATATAAAAACATGTATAAATTTAGAAAGTTCTTTCGTGGTACTTGGATATATTTCATTTAAAAATACATGAATATTTACTATTTTATAAAATATATTCCAGAAGGCTGTTTTTGTCTTTTGCGTTTTTGTGTATTGTAAAATCTCAGTCGCTGGAGCTTCGGAAGAAATTATTTAAAAAAAAATACCTACGAGGAGGTGGTAGTATATTGGTTGTCACTTTTCTTTTAATTTAAACACTTACTATTGAATAATATTTTGTGGAGTTTGCTTTTATATTTTTAATTTTTCTGCAATTTTAAATTGTCATCCACGTAGCCCGGAAGGGTTTTAAAAAATACCCCTATTGATGTTTAAACACCCTTATTATTATAGATAATTATTAATTTTCTGAAGGTCACTTTCATATTTTCGATATCTCTACAGTTTAATAGTGACATCCACGTGGCTGGGATTAAACTATAAAGATAAAAGGAAGAATCCCCACGAGCAGACATCGCTTTTTCCAAAATCTTTTATTAGGATGATTTGTTTTCTTCAATTGACAAAGATGTGTGATTTTGTCACGTGACTTTGGGGTAGGAAAATTTTCTTTATGTTGTTGTTTTGGAATTCGAGAGATTTAAAAATGAAACAATGATTTCCATTTCACCGTTTTAAAAATTAAATAAATCGACAAATTGTAGCTATTATATTTGTTGCTATAATTAAAGAGCCTGTACGATCCAAACATAGTCCGAAGCCCAAACCATAAGCCGTCAGTACTACTTCTATCTCATTAGACTGATGCTGTATCAATGCTTAATATTGCTCTGCAGACTCGAGTGGAGTCGGGCCTGCGCAAAGCCAGATGCGTCTGCTAGTAATGCATTAATATGCATATTAATATACATTTAGTTTAAAAGTTACAAAATAATAAACATTATTAATAAAAAAAATAAGCAGACTAAATTTAGTTTTTTTTTATACAAAGACAAGAGACAAGAAAATTTATGTTTAATTTTAATTTGAGAGAGAGCAAAACTCAACCACCATCATCGATTAATAAGGTATATTTAAGGCTCTTACGGTTATTGGAGTCGAAGACCTCGTAGTCTGTCAATTCTGCTATAATTTCATTAGGGATGTTATAAATAGTTTCATTTATATATATATAAATATATATATTTTTTTTAATAATAATAGTGTTTCTTAGGTAACGGTGGGAATTCCCGATAATTCTAAAACTTTTGTTATGGGATCTATATAGATCAGGGGTCCTCAAACTTTTAGACCGACGTACCACTAAATCGAAGTTCATACTTCCGCGTACCACCTGGTAATAAACGTAAAGCTAACATAGAAAAACCTGTCTGAAACGAAATCTCCGGTCTTTTGTATTTCCGTCATAGCAGGTTTTATTGCATTTAAAAATGGATGATTATATTACTAAATTGACTGCTTTGTAATAACATTCAAGTATAAAGTAGTATCATCATTAAATTTTAAAAATGCATACAATATCAAAATACAATATTTTGGTGTAGTAAAAAAGCCACAATACTTAATGACATATTGGCGCACACTGATTCACATACTGTTGTAGTAAGCTAATGAAAAGGGTGGGCTTGTTTTATCAAACATAACTTCCTCATGGCTGGCTCAATATTAGGAAGTTTTAGTCATAAGTCAGATTCGATGTTTAGTTTATTCCTGTATTTGTTTTTCATATAACAAAGGGGGGAAAGCACATTCACAGAGATACGTTGTACTAAACACAAATAGACTTTGACGATATCAGACGGTACTCTGATATTCTCGTCAGCGAAAATTCTGTTACATTCATCCTTTTGAATGTGGACTCCGGTAATCCATCACAGGAGAGGAGAGCTGAATAAGTTCATTTCTTTCCTCTTTGGTGAGATACAGTGTCTCAAATCAGAAACGAATTTCCAGAGCCCGATTAAGGTCATGTGGAGCTCAAGACCCAGTACCTTTTCGGAGCCAGTTTCAAACCAAGATAATAGCTATAAATTTTTGGAAGGAGTATTCGGTAGTTATCCTTAGATATTATGACATGGTTACCAAGTTAATCAAAATCGTTTTTGGTTTGGGGAGAAATAATTGGAAAAAACTGCACTTTTAATAAACTTTTTGTAAACAATTTTATTTATTTTTGGGCCCTCCATCAGTGGTGGGCCATAGGCCATGGCCTAGTCGACCTCTGCATTAATCAGGTTCTGCGAATTTCTTAGTTAGCGCATTTAACATAGGCTCAATACAACCGTATTAATAATCTGGATACCTTTAAATGCGACAGTAATGTCCCTCAGTAGGCAAACACTTGCAAGTTTCTTCATACATTTATATATATACCACTGCATATGACTTGTTTGATTTGAATAATCTTACTCTCTTGGCCATTTTAAATAACCTTAGTCTCTTAAAAACTGATTTCCATGAAATAGGAGGAAACTATAACACTTTTTGTACAAGAGAAGGAAAATATTTCAAACAACACAATGAATCAATTTATGAATTAGGTTTGAAATAAGACTTTTATTTCAACACCTCCTATGCGCTCTACTAGTACAAAAAGAACAATGGGTAATAAAACAACATTTCAAGTGTAATTTATAAATCACACTTGGAATGTTGTTTTGTTTTAAGCCCTCTTACTCACTCACCCCCTTCCTACTTCCAAGCATTCAGACTTTACCTTCAGATAATTCAATTTGTAAAACATGTTTAAAAACAGTTCTTCCGCTAATTAAAAGTACTTCATTCATTCATTAATTTTAAAATTAAGTCTTTATGAAAAATTCAATTTTTATCTATATAAATCTAATAATTGTGTTTTTAATTCTGGAAAACTGATGGTAATAACATAAGCGTTGAGTGCGAATTTCAGCAAGTCTGCTGTAACAAACATTTCTCGTAACAAGAAACTAGAAAAAAAAACGTTTACATATCCTAAATCACGTTCCAAATTGTTTTGAAAATTTCCAAGTTAATAAAGACAAGTCGTTTTCGATTCCATAATAATATGCTGATTTTTGTATTTTATTCCACGTACTAGTATCGGACTTCTGCGTACCAGTAGCCAGAGCTTTGCGTACCAGTACTGGTACGCGTACCATAGTTTGAGAACCCCTGATATAGATAATTCAAATTGGTTTTACTAGAAAAGCCTGAGATTGGATAAGCATAAGTGAGGATAGAACGAATGCATGCATTATATAAAATAACATTATTTTTAATAGAAATAGTATTACTTTGGAGGATAGGTGAAAGTGATTTAGAGATACCGGCGACATTACCTCTAATATTTCTATAAAACTTCGACATTATGTACAAGCGACAATTACTAGAAAATTTATTTTTTTAAATAGTGGTGCAATAGAATACAAAAATAGCCCTGACATCAATAATGATATATGTTAAATTAAATAACAAACAATAATAAATAGTATACATTTGTTAACCTTAAAGTTTTAAGAATCACGTCTGGCATCGATTTTTATATTTTCAATTTACATACAAAACGTGTATTGAAACTTATTTGATAATATTAGAAATGTTTAAATTTAAACATAATAAATCCAATATTACATACCTTTGCATATCTGTTTATTGGTATGAAAATTCAATTAAATTGAATACAAGTTTTAAGACGTGACCTTTTTCTTAAAATAGATTATATTTAAAATATGTCTCCATTTTCTGAGGTTTATTAAATTTCACTCATATACAATGCTTCAGTTTTATGGATTTTGGAATTTTATATTTCGAATACAAAGTACTAGAGTAGTTGATGATAGGTTTGAAAATGCGATAACTTAAAAAACTGATGTTTTAATGTTTTTGGGCAATATGCATTATTTGTAAGAAATGATAAATACATAATGTCAGAAACAAAATCGAAATTGGAAAAAACTGAAATGTGAGGAAAACTATACTATATAAAATACAAAACTATTACTAATACTGTTTACTTAAGACGAATAACCTTTTTGATTTGAGAAAAGTACAAAGCATACAAAGAAAGGAAACTTTTAAAGATATTAGAATACTGAAAGTAACGTTCATCTAATGTACGAGGGAAAGTCATTAAGCAAGTCCCAAAAGATAATTAAATAATAACTTACAATGGTATTCACTTCAAAACTATTTGTATTTCTCAATATATTCTCCACCAATATTTATGCAAATATTTCACCTTTTTATCAGTGCCCCAACACCAGCTGCATTACATTCTTTGGGTTGCTGTCTCAGCCACATTAGGACTTCAAGTTGAACCTTTTCATCATCTGTGAACATCATCTCACAACTTCTTCAACATACACCATACAGCTTCGACTTAGCCCCAAGCAATACACTAAAAAACTATCTTGGAAGCAAGATGATGTTCACAGATGATAAAAAGCTTCAACTTGAAGACCTAATGTGGCTGAGACAGCAACCCAGAGAATTTTATTCAGCTGGTGTTGTTGAACGGATAAAACAGTGATATAAGTGCATAAATATTTGTGGAGAATATGTTGATAAATAAAAATAGTTTTGAAGTGAATATCATTGTAGGTTATTATGTAATTATCGTTTGTGACTTACTTAATGACTTTCCGTTGTATTTAGCGATTATTTTTCTTCCAGCTTATTTTATATAATTTTTCTATGTTATCGTCACTAATTTCTCGAAAATAAAAATATAGTATTTTGTTGTTGCCGTGTGTGCCATACCGTTGGGTAAGCTATATTTTTACATATATCAGTTGCCGCGTATTATTTCATTGTGATAAACTTTCAAAATTGAATTTTTAAAAAATGACTAATGGAAATTTTTCTTCAGATCTAAAAACGACTATTTTAAAAGAGTAAAGTAATAGTACTCTCTACTTTAACGCCACAATAAAATTTCGTGACGATTTGGAAAATTCAAAATGTACAAAAAAATTGTATTTTATAGCAAATGTGCAATATGGTAAATATAATAATAATATACATTACAAAAATACGTATAGCACAGGAAAATTTTGTTTCATACAGAGAAAATCTGTACCAATTTAAGAGGATTTATCTATACAAGTTACAGGGAAAATCTGGTAGCGTTGCTAAAAAGATTTTGTCGTAAAATCCACTTTTTTTTCGTGTGTGTTCAAGGACAGATCCTATGGGTATTAATTAATGCAAATAACTTTAATCAAAAACAAATCAATGTAGATTAAGTTAATAAATTCATTAATTTCTTTTAAAAAGCTTACTCGGAAACTATTAATACTAAAGTTAATTATTCAGTAAAAAATTGTTGAATAAATTAAATATTTCCTTCAAGGTGATAAATATATATATATATATATCTTTTGTATATAAAACTATAAATCTTAACTAAAAACAAATACAAATCCTTAAGATGTAAGATATAAGGTATTAAATTTATTTATTAATGCTAATAAACTTGGTAGAAATAAAATCAATAGGAATTCGGTTGTTAAATTGATTAAATATTGTAAATATATTTATTTGGAAACACATTATTTTAAAGTATCTTCACTGGTATTAATTGGTAAAAATAAAATATTATTAAACGTTTTTATGACAAGTGGGAAAAATTGCCATATTTAATTAGGTTAATTCAAAAAAAGTTTTTGTATGTCATAAATTTAAAAGGAAACAAAAAAATTCATTAAGAAATAAGCTGTTAAATTTAATATTTAATGCGAATAAACTTATTATGAAACACAATAAAGAATTATTAAATTAATTAAATAATATAAACAAATTTAATCCGAAACAATTTAATCTAAAATTCACTCGCATTCATTATCTAACTTTCCCATAAGTGAAAAAAAAAATCATTTTGCTTTCTTTAATTATTTTTTGTTAATTACATTAATTTAAAAATTGCATTCTTATTTGCTTCATAAATGAGTATATGCTTATTATTAGAATTGAAATGTAACTAAGCTTTCTTTTAATTAATGAGTATGAATATCTACTCATAAAGATGTAGGAAAAATTATATTATTTTATTAAAGTTATTTCATTTGAAAAAATCCTTTCATGATGAATATTAGAACTCTTAAGCGTTAATTAATGCAAATAACCTTATTTGAAAACAAAACATTAGGGAATAAGTTATTAAATTCATAATTTAAATCGAAAAGTTTATTTGGAACAGTTTTCTAGAACTATTTATTACGATTGAAGTAGAATTAAGTAATGGAGTAGTGCATACCCAGTAATTTATTACGAGTTCTTCTATTAAATAAAACGAATAAATCTATTACAGAATGATTAGATTCACCCTCTTTTTCAATCGAATTTGTTGGTCAACTTGCGCACAAGATCAGGGGTGGGTTTGTCTATTCAAACTAAGAATGCTCTTTCTTACCAGCAATTTCTAGTAACTTTTCATAATACATTCATCAATACATACATTAATTAAGGTTTTAATATATATATATATATATATATATTGTAAATTGTAGTACAATTGAATATAAAAAGTAGTCATCCAACGTGACTAGTAATGAAAAGGTTAAATAACACACGTATTATTTTTATAAGTGCAAACTTCATATTTATACAACTCATATAACAAAGAAATTTTCATTTACGAACGTTTCTATGATAAATCACTACACTACCAAAATTGTAAATGAAACAAAGAATATATAGACATACACGAACTCTATACATACTTTGTGTGATAGTTCGTTTAGTTTTAATTGCTCACGTTTTCATTTTCAGATAAAATATTGCAGCATTGCACATACATTAAACATATTTTTTTAATTCTTTAATACTGCGTTTTATCGAAATAAAAACCTAGCCAAAATGTAAGTCTTAGCATATTTTTTAAGTATGATAATAATATAATCTCATCATCATAAACAAACCGTACTGCAAAATTAATCTCTAGTTGACATCGACAACCAGTCTTATTGCTAAATAATCAACTGGAGTGCAGACAAGATAAGCTACGTATTTGACACCGGACGATCAAAGGTTTGACTAATACAATCTTCTGAAAATTAATATGGCGTTTGTTATTGTCGGAAAATATGTAATGTGAAATTCTATTAACTCCAATTAACTTTAATTGTACATTTAAAAACAATTTTTGGAACAGGTACTGCAATAATTATAATTTATGATTTTGTCAACGCTGAATCTGAAGATGAAGTAAGTGTTTCTCCACCACGTATTACATTTTAGTTATTAAACTTGAGGAATTACTAGAAACGTATAAAATTTTTAGAGTGATGAACTTCATTGGAATATTCCAATATACAAAATAAAATTAACTAATCTTACATAATCGGCATAAGTATGGGACGCTTGCTGAATTGGTCTAATTAAAGAAGTATTATCAGACACAACCATACCCGAGAATAGCTTTAGATACACTCACAGAGTGTATGATTTCAAACATGCTCCACGAGGACTACTCATTGGTTAAAACGTTGTTGATAGTGCTGGGCACAGCCCTCTGAATACTAGGCCTGAGCGCTGACACAAAAATTGCGTAGACGAAATATTTTCAGCGTGTGTACGGTCCCTTGAAATTCAATAAAAGTAATTTCTAAAAGTTTTCTTCGCCTTATTTTTCTGAGATCTATAAGTCAAAGAAACTTTTAGAAAATACTGGGGTGTAAAATTAGGGGAGCGTGCAAAGGTTTAAAAAAATCCGCCTACGAGCGCCGCCAGTTTTGTGTCAGCGCTCAGGCCTAGTATTCAGGGGGCGGTGGTGCTGGGTGCAGGGTTGCCAGTTTGGCTTCCTTTTTTTATTCAGAAATTCCGAATTCATACCGAACATTGCAAAAGAACAATTTTTTATTTATGTAATCAAACAACGTCTGTTACAAAATAAACAAAAATTAGTATTCGCAATTTCTGGTATGAATTTGGTATTTCAAAACAAAAACGGACACCAAACTGGCGATCCTGGCCGGGTGAACGTCTGATTATTTATTGGTGCCATGTGAATGGCTCTATATATTTTGTAAATGGCAGATTATTTATTCTATTTTGTGACAAAAATGACATAACATGAATCATTAAAATTATAAATCAGAGCACACGATGTATTTTTATTACATTTTATATTTAAACATTAAAAGTACCTTATACCAACACACGTTGACTTAACTGTTCCAAAAATTGTGTACACGAGTTTTATATAGGCATTCACCACAGCCGAGGAAAGAGACAGTCCGAGGTGCTCCACCGTCCTTGGAAGCTTTTCAGCTTGTCTTGATCATATGAAACATCGACAATTGTTGGAAATCAGCCTATCTTGATAACGTGAAAGTTAAGAGTTTTGAATATAGCGGCATGTTTGTTTCGTTTTTTACGGCATTCACCTTTCACATCCTATTTTCTTAAAGTAGTCTACTTCTAAGATATTATACTGACTTTAGAAAATTTCCTAAGAAAATGTTATTTTTTTCTACTGTGTGACGACTGGAAAGAGAAACTTCATCATGGAACACACTGAGTTGTTTCTAGGCACTAGTGTGTTACAAATATATTGCTAAAAACTTAATTTTTATTTAAGAAACCTTCAAACAAACTTGCATTTAAAATGGGATAAGCTGATTTAAAATTTTTCATGCAACATGTCCATAGCACACAAGTTACTGAAGCGCTATATAACAATTGAACTCGAAATATATATTTTTGTGTATAAACAAATATTAATTGTTTTAAACCCATAAATGTAAATTGCCGGGCTGGAAAAAAGAAAATTCATTGAAAATATGTCCTTATGCGTTTTAAGGAACCAAACTTAATCCCTTCGTAGCAAAGCCATTAAATAATAAGCCCAGTCAGATAAATGGGAAACTTTTCGCAAGTTGAAAATAGCACCATCTAGCGGTTGGGAGTGCTGCATTCGGCACCAAGAATATTTTAATAAAATTTTGCTTCTAAAATTAAATATTAAAATAAGGAGTTCATATTTTCTAAGAAAGTCGTTTGTAAATTCCGGTGTCAGTCAGTAATTTCACATTTTACGAACATAATTTGTCTGTGCCGGAAAGGGTTAATTGCATAGTGATGTAAATTTCCATCACTTTTTATTTAACTTTTAATAAATAAATCAACTTCTTCGCCACCACTATATTTATATAGAAATATTAATGTAGTAAATTTCCACCATTTTTTTTTCCATTATAGTGTTAGCTTTAATGTAAAAGATCCCAATAATTAGCAAGCTTTTAAAGAAAGTGCAAAAACAAAACATCGATAAAAATCGTATAAAATATCGATATAAATAAATCGTATCTTTTCTCTGCGACCCACTTCTGTTTTGTCCTCCTTCCGCAGCAGAGGTTTGGCGCTAGTGTGTCGCTAACAAATTTAACACTATCTGACTGGGCTTATTATTTAATGGCTTTGCTTCGTAGTGAGCGAGTCAATGAATTTTTAATTTTTATCCCCAGTAATTCCGAAAAGAATTACGGGTTTTATTAAATTTTAAGGAATTTTGAAGGTATTTAAAATTTTTTAAATAATTATTAAATTTTTAACTAATTTCATCCCAGAAATGCTGTTATTGAATAAGGTAAAAGTTTATATTTAAAATTAATGACAGGACTTATCAAGTATTCTGAGCAACTTACGTGAAACGTATACACAACGCTCATAGTAAAAGTGTTAATATAAGACTGGGTTTTATTTGGGGGGGGGGGGGGAAACACAGTGTATAAAAAGGAGTAATACGAGATTAATGTTATTTTGTATTTTATATTTCGGCATATCAAACGCTCATTTAAAATCCAGTTGGGTTTAAATAATAAGAGTTACAGAAGTTTCTTATTTGTGAATACATTTTCAATAAAACAATATTGGCTATCATAATTATGCTAATTAATTCGAAAAAATATTTTTCACATGCAATAACCCTAAGAAAAAGATAATTTGCTGTAAAGTGAAACACGTAATTAAAAATAAGTTGCTAATTTTTTTACTTATACATAATAAAGAATTGTAAAAAAAATCAAACTCAATACAAATATTAATAAGTATAATAAAGAAAAAATCCAGTAATTTTTATGTATACAAGTAAAATTTAAATCTATTCTCGCCTATTTATCTGCGATGTTATTTTATGAATATATTTCGACACATCAAACACGCATATAAAATTTAATTGCACTTAAATAAAAATAGTAAGATAATATTCTTATGTCTGAAAAGATTTCTTATAAAATACTAATATTGGATATCCTAATTATGCTAATTAACTCGAATAATTATTGTTTAGATGCAATAATCCCAGTTTTTTTAAAATCCAAGATACTTATAATTAGCTGTAAATTGAAACATGTAATTAAAATATAAAGTAGTTAAATATATTACTTATATGGAATAAAAGCTTGTAAAAATAAATCAATCTCAACACATTTCACAAATAGTAATTAGTACAATTAAGAAAAAATCCAGTAATTTCTGTATCAGTACTGAATCAGTAAATGAAATTCAACCTCTCTCCTATTTAATTACGTGATATGAAAACATATACATTGTTTTCATTACTGTCAAATAAGAAACTTTAATTAAATGTAATTAAATATTTTATCTTGAATGAGGAAACGGTACTATCCTACAAAGAATTAAACAAGTCATTTTTATTTTTGGAAGATAATCCATTTAAAAAAGACACAAATTAACTATAGATCGTAATTTGATACTTAGGAATTTAAGTTTTAAAATAGACAATTTTTTTTTCAATTCCCAGCTATTTTTATGTCACGAATAAAAACACTTACAGCGTATAAAATCCTATTTTAAATATCGTTAATGCATAGCTGCCAATTTGCACGTTTTTTTCGTACTATTAAAATTTAATAAAAAATTATGCCTAATTTAATCGCTGGAACACAACAATTTTAACAATTAATTAAGGCAAAAATCTCTATTCAAATTAAGTGTGACAAGAAACCGTACAAGTTGGAAGCTCTGTGAATATGAAGAATGTGCAAATTATTGTTTAAAGATCCGTATTTTTAATAGCTAAATGTGCAGAAATAAGCTAGAAAAAACATCCGCAGGATTAAAGTAACAATTTTATTATGCTTTAACCGTTTGAGTGCTGAAAATTCGGCCTATAATCTGTGGAAAAAACAATTGTGTTTCAACCCAGAAATTTTATCTCACTAGATCGCTGTAAATACTTAACTGTTGAATAAAAATTAAATGATTTCAATTATTGAATAAAATTTCTGGGTTGAAACAAAATTTGTTTGATCCGCAGATACATTGCGGTGCTATCGTGCTTCATAGCACTCAAACGGTTAAATGTGACGAGGCAGTTGTTATTCTGATTTTAAAAGTCATCTGCGAAATCTCCCCTATATGCGAGTGTCTAATTTTCGTATATAATACCATAATTAAATGGGACAAGGCAGTTGTTATTCTGATTTTAAAAGTCCTCTGCGAATTCTCCCCCTATACGCGAGTGTCTAATTTTCGTATATAATACCATAATTAAATGTGACGAGGCAGTTGTTATTCTGATTTTAAAAGTCATCTGCGAATTCTCCCTATATATGCGAGTATCTAATTTTCGTATATAATACAATAATAATGTGTGATTTTACGTTTCAAGCCTTTAAATTTGTCGTTTTGAAGGATTCCGCAGAATTGATGTTTTCACAGTACATTGCGTGCAGTGCCTCTAACATATTTTTATCGAAGAAGTATACAAATTATATCTAAATATTCTGTCTCCCGTAACAAACATCAAGTGCCAACAAAGTTTTAAGTGTATCATAATTCCCAAAATGGTCACAAATTTTCATCTGAAGAGTTATTTGCATTTCTCTCTGAATCTTCAACATACTGTCGCTACCATGTCAAACTATCCGAATGTACAAAATACCGTATTTCATTACTTTTAAGAATGATCCGATTGTCATCACTAAATTTTAACACCTTGGTGACGAGGGACAAGTATACGTGACGCACAAGATGCTCAGAATCTTCGATTATTCCCACCAGTTATTTTTTATTGTAAGCTTTGCCTTATGTAATCCTAGCATTTCTGCTATTCAAGTAGGCGAAAATTTCTGTTTTGAAAAACCAGTGGTAAAAGATCAAAAATTCTGTAAAGGACGCTCATCGCGAAGGGGTTAATACTAGTAATTATTCTTCCCCAGTTTGACCCCCTTTTTAATTGAGAAATTCCGAATTTATACCACAAACTTCAAACAGAAATTTTTCCTTTATTTAATGACAGACCATTTTGTGATTACTTAAAGTAGAAAACGTTTTCTATAATTTTGGTTATGACTTCGGCATCTCTAAATAAATAAGAAAACAGAACTCACAGAAATTTTATTAGTATTCTTACTAGGTAAAGAATTGTAATGTAATTCACTTGTAAAAATCGGCCCATTTTTAAAAGTAATGAAAAATGCATTTATCACATCATTTCATATAATACTAGTTGACCCGCCCTGCGTTGTACGAGGCCGTAATAATAACTTTAAATAAACCGCAAACTTGTATTATTTTTTATCTTTAACCCGATTTTGTATGGATTCATATTTTTAAAAGAAAAATTCACAAAAAAATATTGATATTTAGTGGTAAAAGTGCTCATAAGAAGACATTTTTTCGTTCATCCAAGTACATTTTGATACCTTTCGTATTAGGCAGTAGATGGCAGCACTACCGATTTAATCAGAGGTCTATTAAAAAAATACAAATTATATGCGTAACTTCTTTTCCTGAAAATGTGGCAGTAATTGAAATTAATCAAAGCCAAAAGCAATGCAGAAATCATTCTATCGGAAGCGGGATTCGATTCCACTTTATTTGCAGAGAACCAGAACTAAAACTAATGCCTTAGACTATTCAGCTATATTAATCACTTTCAAGTTTTCTTTAAAGCTAAACAGGTTTTATATCTGATCTTACGCATGCACAAAAACATCAAATTCGCGATGAATTTTTTAGCTTGTCGCTTTAATATATAGGATTAAAATAGCAGCATTAATAACCACCACATTTAATCTTAGAATTTGTAATGTTTTTTTTCTGATATTAAAAAGGCGAAACTTTCTATTCAATAATAATGGGAATTACGTACGCAATCTGGTCATATAAAAGAAAATATTGCTTAAACAGGACTTCACTTGATCCGTTTATTGAATACAACTTTTCACAAAAAAAATCTAATTCTTAATTTCTCATTACACCTATCCGGAAGTTATTTTTGGTTGCAAATGTAGTAAACATCTAGTATTAAATTTGTCTGCACAAATGCAGACGAGCATGATAAGTGATTACTGAAGCCAAAGAAGAGTAATCTTGGTGTTTTATTTCTTTACATGGCAATTTTTATTTATTTATTTATTTATGCACTCTGTTTTATTATTATTATTTTGTAGATGTAGCAAATAAAAGCAATATGAAGTGTTTCAAAATAAATTATTTAATATTATAAATTCTCAGATAATATTAAAAACATAAAATATAAGTATTATCTATATTATTCTTCAATACTTTATATATTGGGTTGCCCGGAAAATTTGTACTGTGTGAGAAAATTAATTCGAACCAGAAAATTCTGCTTGTTTATTATTATACATTAGCAATCGGAATTAATGCCTAATAATTAACCCCTTCAGGGTCGCTTAATATTTGAATAAAACATCAAAAAAGTACCTATTTTTGTATTACAGAAATTGAATAATTATAAGGTTTCTAAATAAAATATGCAATTAGTTTTTTTTAAGGCAAAAAAAAAAACAATATGTTATAAAACAAATTCACATTTGTAGAAATGCCATCATGTGAGAATTCTGTGTCTTAATACCTTAAGCACCGCCCCCGATAAGTGTAGGCTACTTTTTTTTTATAATTCAGATTATTTGATTCCCACCCCTTTTTTGATGTAGAAATATTCACCTAGTTTACGGCAGATAAAATGATGTGAAAACAAAGGCAAATACACTATTTTAAAAAAAAACTGGTGGGAGTCAAACAATCTAAATTAAAAAAAAAAGAGTAGGCTACACTCCTTGGGAAAATCACGGGCGCGAGAATTAAGAGGTTAATGTTAGCTTTACACCATACAAATTAATGCGAATAACACCTTTAATTTTCACATATTTACAAATTTTTACAAATAATACTTAATATAATATCTATATACATAAAACAGTGATTATCAATAACTTTTTTGAGTATGATATATTTCGAAACATGCAATACGAAGTCCAAAATCACAATTCGCGCAATGGAATCCTCAGATGGAAATTCCAGTTAAATTTTTCTGGTTTCAGAAGTTATTTCCAGCAGTTAAATCTTGAGCCCGGAAATATGACGGGCACGAGAAATAACGAACGACACCTCAGCCCGTGGTATTGACGGGAGCGAGAATGAAGGGGTTAAAAGATGCCAATTAATTTTAAAAGTACCAATTAATTTTCCCAAACGAGACGAATTTTTCGGACAACCCAATACATAACTATACTTTAAAATACACACATTTAACTAACAGAAAGGCAGTTTTTCGAATATTCTCTGTAAGGAATAATCAAGGATAACATTTCTTGAATAGTGTAGTTATGTGTGTATATATATATATATATATATATAATTATAATATCTATGAATTTCAAAAACATATCAAGTTCTAATATCATTCTACTAAAATCTACTAAGATATAATATATATATATATATATATGCATTTCCTCTAACATCTTTGCTTCTCAAATTTTTCGGAAAAATACATAAATACTCTGGAATCAAAGAAAAATATTAAGGTTTCGTGAAATGCTAATCCTGTCCTTAAAATTCCGAAAAATGATTCAAAATTATTGTATGATAAGCTTTTGTATTTAACTTATATTCTTCAAATAAATGTGATAAAATAATTCAGACTAGAATATAAAAATAAGACGAGCATTTGTTGATTTAGCATCAAAAGTGTGTGACATCGAGACGTGTCTTTTGTTTCTTTGTCTTTCGCTTATAAAAATTGGTACTTCTCTATTATCCCGTCGACCACTTTTCATAACAAAAAACTATCGCCAAACTGTAACGCCAAATAAACGCCAGAAAGTTGCCACTGGAATATCAAAATAAATAAATAAATAAAATATAAGAATTTAAGGACACAATTGTTATTTTGATGAATGGAATAACTAATAAATCAGTAAAACATACTGAAAAATACACGCAATTGTCGAATTAAAAACCATTTGAGGACATAACAAACACGTATAATGCTTCTGACATCCAGTAAATGAGACTGCATTTTTGGCGTTTAATCTTACAGTTTGACGATAGTTTTTTGTTATGAAAAGTGGTCGACGGGATAATAGAGAAGTACCTAAAAATTTTAGGGGAAATTTCACAATTAATATAAAATTAAACAGACAAAGGAAAATGTTTAAATTATTAATATAATCTCTTTAACCCCTACAGGAAGTGTGGTGTGCGAATGATTTTTATTATTTAGTACCAAAATTTTTTATTTGTCTTTAATCTATCAGAAATTTCGAATTTATGCCAGAAAAATCAAACAGTACTTCTCGCTTCTGTTTAATCAGGGAATATGTGTTAACAAATACAGGAAAAACATTGTTCCAAATATCTGGTGTGTCTGTTCTGTATGTTTTTAAAAAAAATAAATCTGTACGCAAAGGGTTAAATCAGTGTTTCTTGCCACACGAATTAAATTTGGTTCTGTTCATATGAATAGAAATATTGATTACTGTAAGGAAAGAAGCGCAGACTTAGTGTTTTCTTTATTTATTCGGAGTAGTCTATTTATTTTTTTGTGCAGATAAATCACAGAAAGGAAGTTGAAATTTTTTAACCCCTTAACTGTTAGACTTTTTCGAAACCATAAACTAAAATTACGTTCGGGCAAGAAGATTTTGCTTGTATCGTTACTAAAAGCTTTTGGACACCACTAATTTTTAATTTCAATCTTCAGTTTATTAATTGGCAGGCATTCTTCGATCTTATAAAACAAATATCTTAGTACGGAAAAAAGTGGTGTACAGTTACTATTTTTTAGTTTATGGTGTCGAAAAAGGCCCAACAGTTAAGGGGTTAAAAACAAATTGATTACTTTTTTCATCTATAATAAAATAAAACACCTAATAATAATATACTTATTTTAATTCCTAAAGGATAAATAAAAACATTAAAGCACTAAAAAAAGTTTTAATAGACTGTTTACATAGATCGTGCTACTGTAGAATATTCTTATTTGTTTTGATAATGTCTTAGATGGAGCCTAAACATGTAAACATTTGTTGTGTTTATATGTAAGTATAATAGAAAAGCCACAGCCTTGGCAAGATTACATCAAGAAGAAACCATCCAAATAAATTTCAATGAAAGTAAAATAATCCCCCCCCCCCAGTCTATACTATCCATCCATAATAAGATACAGTAAGTAACACGCAAAAATACAATATGTAACGATGCAGCATCTTTTAACTTACCGGAATTGTGGCTCAAGTTATTCCATGGTTACAAATATGGAAATAAACAACCAAGTAAAAATAAAAGATAACGTGCGTAATTTTTAAAACGTGCATTAAAATTAAATGATAGCATTTCAAACAATAACTTCAAAGGCCTTGTAATTATAGAATATTCTCATTTGTTTTTGAAAATGATTCGGAGTGAGGCGAAACATGTCAACAACCTAATAAAAGTTATTTTTACTGTATATTATGTTGTTAATTTACACCTTTTAGCATGTAAAAGAAATATATTATCACAAGGTGTTATAATTTATTATATTGTTATGTAAATACTCTATACAAACTTATATTACTGTTTTAAAGATTTATTTTACACATTTTAGCAATTAAAAGAAATATAATTTTTTATTTAGAAAAAAAGCTATAATTGAAAACTTATTTTTTTTTCGAATACTCTATTTACAGACGCGATTAACAAATTTCTTAGGCCGTGCGATAATACAATAAACGCATTTCCTCTAATACCTATGCCACTCTAAACTTACACTCTATCATCAAAGACAAACATTAAGTTTCCAAGAAAGTTTAATCCTGTTAGAAAACACCCTGAAATGCTTGAAAACTGCCGTATCATTTGGTACTTGTGTTTCACACATATACTTTAAATAATTATGATAAAATAACTCAGACTAAAATCTAAAAGGGTGGTATTCATTTGTTGTGTTATCTTCAAGAGTGTGAGAAATCACATTTCGTTTGTTTGTTTGTTTGTCCCTTGAAACGACTATTACGGTAAATTTCACAACTACGTCAAAGTTAAATGGACTAAGGGCATAATTTAAATAAAGCATGTCTTAAAATAATGTACTAAATGAATATTTATTCTCATATGAATCCAACAGTTATATTTTGTTGATATGAAATATTGATTATGTTCAGCAAAGAAGTGTAAACTTTGTGTTTTCATTATTATTCGGTGTAATCTATTTTAAGTTTTTATGCAGTTAAATAAAACAGATAGTACTGAATACAAATATGGAATATATATATATATATACAGAGAGAGAGAGAGAGAGAGAGAGAGAGAGAGACTTTTTTCATAATATGCAAGTATTTCTACCAGAACCAGAATTCCACACAATATTTAAACATTAATTAATAAGTGAAAAACAACAAAACATCAAAATTAAACAAATCAAAAAATAAAAAATAAAAAACTGTAAAAAGAGTCAGTGGTTCCGGCCAGAGTGTCGCAATGCATACATCAAAACAAATTTTGAAAGCATATAGCAAAAATTCCCTAACCAGACCCTACGCCACATTATCCAGTATATCACAGTCCCAATAAATAGTTGAATTAAAACAGATATAAAATATAGTAGAAAATAAGAATCATTTTGTACCCAAACCTGAGTCAAATAGCCCCAAAACAAACCAAAATCTAATGTACTAGATATAACTGAAATGTATACATAGGACATTGGATTTTTGTTTGTTAATTAATTAATTAAATAAATAAATAAAAACCCATTAAAAAGTATTTGCATTTTATCTCACAATCTCTCTCTCTCTCTTTTGGCTTTTTGAGATTTTAAAAATGGTATCTAAATAATCCATCATCAAATACAAGCATTAAGATTCCACGTTGTATTAACTGTCTCATAATCTGATGGAGTACTCCTTGATTCTCGGGAGATGAGGTATATTTACTTATTCTCACATTCTTCAAATAATATCGCAAAAATATTTGAGATTGAAATCTCAGAAATACGACAATAATTTGTTATTTTATCATCGAAAGTGTGAGAAATCTTGATGTGTGTAGCTTGTTTGATAACATAACAGCCAGTCTGGGGTTTTTTTTCAATCAAAATAAGCCCATCAAATTATCATTAAATAAAATATTTCTTTTTTTGTTGTTCTTTTCAGATTTCATTTGGGGAAATAAACACTTTCAAAATATATTGGTCTTTAAGTCAAAAAAACGAAGAGACTAACACATATTTATTACTTATCACATCACATAAATTTCATAATTAAATGTCATATGCACTCTTATCACAGATTTTAATAAAATTTTTTGCTGTATTTAATTGCAGAAAAAATTAAAGATACTGCAATTAATCCATTTGCATCATTAGTGCGTATATGCGTGCATTTCAGGAATTTTTTTTAAATTATTATTCAGAGAATCCGAATCCATACCGATATTTCCTAAAGAATTTCTCTATCTTGTGCAATCATAAAAAGTCGTCATTTAATAATACAAAGATTACTGTTCAGTATTTTTGGCATGCATTTGAATTTTCTGAATAAAAAGGAAATTTACGGATTGTACGCATATCTATATTATAAAAGACAAACGTGTCCGTGCGTAACGCTGACGTCATTTTGCGAATGGCAACATCTATATTATAAAAGACAAACGTGTCCGTGCGTAATGCTGACGTCATTTTGCGAATGGCAACAGTTGGCGATGGAATTTCGGTTTTTAGATTTTTACTATCGCAATTTTTTTAATTTCTAAACATCTCACATTTTTAATTTTTACATAGGGATTTTATATAGGGAAAAAAATCTACTTTGAAATGCAATTTGTTTGAAAACTGTATCTTAATTGGATGATTTGTTATGGCTTTTAAAATAAAAACAAATTGGTATTTTTTCACTTTTTTTCGTGTTTAATGGTTGCCATTGTTAATTTTTGTTTCCCTCTTGGCGACCGCATATTATCGTTTATTACAGAATTAAAATGACTATTATTAGTTAGAAATTAATACACACACCTTGGAAAGTAAAAGGAAAAACTTTTAATGATTTTATATAAAATAAATAATAATAATAATAATAATAAACGTTTTGATGAGTGATAATTTTATAAATCAAAATAATTTAATTTTAGAATCAAAGGAATGTTTGTGATGCATAAAAATATTTTTCAATGTAAAAATTGTCACTCAAAACAATATTTGGCTGTTTATCTTTTGCTCCAGCATTATCACGTACAAAAATCAATTTATGATGAAGTTTCGCTTACTGTTTTAAATTAAAATGCTAAGGTTTATTTTATTGACGTGCCAGGATTGGCCAAACATTTTTACTTAGTTTTAAAAACGATGAGATCATATAAGATGAGATCAGTTGCGTTAGCTGTTGCACCTTCTGGGATCGCAGCTTTGTTATTAGATCAAGGTAGAATAGCACATTCAAAATACCGCTGAATTTGAAGGAAACATCTACGTGTGCCATTTGTAAGTAATCTGAACTTACTGAATTAATAAGAGAAACAAAGTTAATAGTCTGGCATGAAGCGCCCTTGATGAGTAAATTAGTATTTGAATGTGTAGACCGTACGCTTAAAGACATAAAAAACAATGATTCGCTATTTTTTCGAATAGTACCGTAATTTCCGGCGTATAATCCGCAGCTCAAAGAGTCGTTTTTCGACCCAGAAATGTTATTCAATAATTGTAGTTAAATATTTACAGCGATCTTTTAAGTTACATTTTATAAAATAATATTTCTGGGTCGAAAAACGACTCTTTGAGCTGCGGATTATACGCCGGAAATTACGGTAGCTGTATTTGCTGGTGACTTTAGACAATTTTTGCCTTGTTTCAAACATATAGAATAAAATTATTTTATTAAATTTTGATGCTAACATTACGTAATCAGATCCATGTCAAGGGAGAATTACACATAAATAATGTTGTCAAGAATAGGGTTTAATGATAGTAATAATTGCCGAAAAGTCACTTGAGGCTCACTGTGGAGACCCGAAAAGTTTTTGGTTTCTGTCTGTCTGTCTGTCTGTTCCGCGATAACTGCCGTAAAAATGATCCGATTAGTTTGATTTTTGGTAGGTATATTGGTGAGGTACCCGGAATTAGCTGTATAGTTTTTAGTTACATTTGGTTCATTCGTTCGGGAAATATAAAACATTTCTTTTTTGATCATAATGCTTTCCTATGGGAATTCAGACGACTTTGAAATTTTTAAGTCGTTGAAAATAAAATGCGCATTTGATTCATGTATTTAAACGGTAAGTTATGAAGGCTAAAATTTATCAAGTCAGGTGTTATATTATTCAAATTAATTTGAAATTTTGTTTATACATTCGTCAGATTTTTTTTAAATTAGGTGTATAACTTTTTGTGCAAATTTATACATCTGTTCTAATAATATAACACATTTTATTTTATCATTTTTTGCAAATTTTAAAATGCATTTATTTTTATTTTCCTCTTTAATTTAACCGTAACCATAGCAAATATATATAGAAGAATATCAAAATAATAAAATTCAAATAACTCAGGCTATTTTGCTACAATATTTTATTCGCAAAATAAAATATTTTTGGGTGATTTTAATATTTTATTGAAATAAATGAGAATTTATTTTGATACAATTTACCTTTTAACTACTACAGAATGATAACGGAAACATTTTATACATGAGATATTATTCATTTTCTGGAAGAGATGGGGATTTTTCGTGGTTTAAAATTTGTATTATTTTTAAAATAAGATATAATATCTCGTACAACGAGATGGTTAATCTAAGGAAATTAGCGTAGTAAAACGCATTCATACAGCCTGAAATAGCACAATTACTGGAAACTGAGTTAGTTAAAAAGTTATCACAAAAAACACTTTATAGCGCAAAATCACGGTTGCTATTTAGTGAATTGACAGTGACACGATTATAAATGATTACCCAATAGGTTTAAAAGTTTCCAGATAAGCCTATTTTGGTGAGATTTTAGTATACTATTGCCATCGAGTTAGATCATTATGTACTAAGGTAAAATAAATATTATAGAATGACCATCAAAACTGTTTTTCCGAAACAAAAATTGTAACAACACTAGATTTCTGAAATAGATATACCGTAATTTCCGGCGTATAATCCTCAGCTCAAAGAGTCATTTTTCGACCCAGAAATATTATTTTATAAAATGTAACTTAAATGATCGCTGTAAATATTTAACTACAATTATTGAATAAATTTTCTGGGTTGAAAAACGACTCTTTGAGCTGCGGATTATACGCGTAATTTCCGGCGTATAAGCCGCAGCTCAAAGAGTCGTTTTTCGACCCAGAAATATTATTTTATAAAATGTATCTTAAAAGATCGCTGTAAATATTTAACTACAATTATCGAATAAAATTTCTGGGTCGAAAAACGACTCTTTGAGCTGCGGCTTATACGCCGGAAATTACGGTAAGTGGAATTTTGCAGATTCAGTTTACATTTCCATAAGTTGTTTTTTACACGATATATTATTCAACTTATCTATCAGATGCGAGTGCTTCGTGGTTGGCAGGTAAGTAAATATTGCTATTTAGGTATTACATGAAATTATTTTCGAAATTTTTGCTTTTCATAATAAAACCACTGTGTAGAACGAAATCCAATATGTTCTAGAATCATTCACACAAACAATAGGAAACCACGAATATAAATTTAATAAGATTACGGGGGGTTCAGTGGTGCAGAGCCCCCCTGAAGAAATGTACCGTAATTTCCGGCGTATAATCCGCAGCTCAAAGAGTCGTTTTTCGACCCAGAAATATTATTTTATAAAATGTAACTTAAAGATCGCTGTAAATATTTAACTACAATTATTGAATAAAATTTCTGGGTCGAAAAACAACTCTTTGAGCTGCGGATTATACGCCGGTAATTACGGTATTTTTTTACTTAAAAAATAAAATAAGAAGTTCATAAGAATATCAGAATATTATTGCATAAACCGTGTTTAATTTAATGTTTCTAATTTCTGAAACCTTCGAATTATTTTATATGCGTATAAATATACATGTAATAATTAAAAAAAAATTAATTTGCATATTGTAAGATGTTAAATATTATGAGAAATGAGATTAAAAAACATCGACTTTCAGAGCTGACGTTGAGGCTCGTGATATGTAGATTTACTTGTCTATATTATAACACATGTCTGATTATTGCTGAAGTAATTTCTATGGTAGAAATGAATTGACTAATAAATTTCGCTCATGTCATATCCATTTCATTTCATTTCATGTGTACCGTAATTTCCGGCGTATAATCCGCAGCTCAAAGAGTCGTTTTTCGACCCAGAAATATTATTTTATAAAATGTAACTTAAAAGATCTCTGTAAATATTTAACTAAAATTAGTGAATAAATTTTCTGGGTCAAAAAACGTTTGTTTGAGCTGCGTATTATACGCCGGAAATTACGGTATCTTTTTAAACTGCTAAACATCGCACAATTTCAATTTCTACACCTTCGAATAGAAAAAAATATGCAATTTCTGTGAAAACTGTATTTGAATTTACTGATTTATTATTTTTAGAATAATTGTCTATCTATCACGTTCAGGTCAATTGTGAAAGATTAATCCGTTTGCACTTAAAACAATATAAATAGTTCCGCATTTATTTCCGTCTAATATTACAGAACAAAATTAAAACATAATCAAACTATAATTATAAATAATAATATAATATAAATAAATTTAATAGACATGTTCTTGAACTACGTGCTTAAGCAGTTGAAATTTTCAGAATAAAAAATCTACAGTAAGAAGTGAAATCTTGGACGATTCCTTTGGCCTTTAACTCCTGGCATGCGGCTAAAAGTATCGCTTTATTCAATTTTGAAATTTTATTTGAATATATTATTGATATTTTTCTTATAAAAATTCTTTTTTACGTTGTTAATGAATCAGTTAAAAAAAAATATATATATATACCGGATGATTATAATTAAAGTTACGATTTCAAAAATTGATAATTTTAAAACTACTGGTCAGAATGACTTGATATTTTAGCAGAACAATCGTGAGGCAATGGAATTTTGTTTGGCAAAAGAAAAAAAATAGTTCCAAATTGTGCCGATAGATGGCGTTGTCAGGGTAATGTCAGGGGAAAGACCAAAAATGTATTCTTGAATCCTTTCCGGCGCGGAGTAAATTTGTTTGCAAAATGATGAAATAATAGACTGACACCGGAATTTACAAACGAATCCATTAGTAAAAAGAAACTTGCTTATTTTTCTGGTTCTTATTGAAAGGAAAATTTTAATTAAATACCGGGTGATTAAAATTAAAGTTACGATTTCAAAAATCGATAATTTTAATTAAAACTACTGGTCAGATTGACTTGATATTTTAGCAGAACAATCGTGAGGCAATGGAATTTTGTTTGGCGAAGGAAAAAAAAAGTTTCAAAATGTGCCCATAGATGGCGCTGTCTGTGTTCACATTGTCTGAAGATATGCAAATTACTAATACGTGACATGCGCACCACAGACATAGCAACCATAAAAATGCAGAGCAGCAGTTCTTTGCCTGAATGCTTCATCATGACTCTGACTATGAAGGATCGCGCTCTGCTCTTGAAGCTTTTTTATAAGAACGATGACTGTGCACTTACAGCTATTAGGAAGTTTCTGACATTAAAATCCATAAAAAAAGGTCCAATAACAACAAATGGTCTGCAAAAAATGATTGCTAAATTCGAAGAGACCGGTTCATTTGAAGTTAAACGGGGTAGAGGAAGGAAACCAGTTTCAGCTGCGGCAGTGGAACATGTGGCTACAGCATTACAGGAACATACTGACAGTGATGCTGGAATCAGCAGTGCAAGGGGGATTGGCTGAATGCTGGATATGCCGAACAGCACGGTGCGTAAAGTCCTACGGAACGTCTTACGTTGTTATCCGTACAAGATAACTCATGTGCAGGAGTTGCTACCTGCCGACCTGGAAGCACGTCAATCGTTTGCACTACAATTTCTTGCCCGGATGGAAGTGGACAACGGATGGCCATGGAACATTCTGTGGTCTGACGAAGCCCACTTTCATTTGCAAGGTTCTGTAAATACGCAAAATTGCAGGATATGGGCGACCGAGAATCCGTCCCAGCTACAGCCATTACCTCTTCAGTCTGAAAAGGTCACTGTGTGGTGCGGAATAACGGCAGCGTTTATCGTCGGTCCATTTTTCTTCAAGGAGATCACACCTGCGGGTCGTGTTACTTGCACAGTTACTGGCAAGCGGTATGAAGCACTTTTGCGTAACCATGTTCTTCCGGCACTTCAACAGCGTCAGTGTGTGGATCGCATAATATTCATGCAAGATGGCGCTCCTCCGCACATTGCTACTACTGTGAAGCAGCTACTAAGTGATAATTTCGGAGATGATAGGATCATAAGCCGCCATTTTCCAACAACGTGGCCGCCACGTTCCCCCGACTTAAACCCGTGTGATTTCTGGCTTTGGGGGTACCTGAAGAATGTTGTTTATAGCGGGCGGATTCAGAATCTAGCCGACTTGAAGGCAAGCGTCACACAACACACCCATTGCATTAGTACAGATACCCTCCGATCTGTTGTGGAGCATGCCGTTTTGCGCTTCCAATTAGTATCGGAACAAGGCGGAGGGCATATTGAGCAACTTATGCCTTAATAATCAGTAAGGTGTTTGTTCCATGAAGCTCTTTTTTTTTCTTTTTTTGTCATTATCGCTGTCGTCGCTGTAAACACGTAGTCTTGTCTTTTCGCTAATAAATTTTTTTGTAAATCTCTGAACTCTATTTTTTCCCTTTTGGAAAAATCATTCCTATGTTTAACCCTTTAACGGGCGGTGGTCACATAAAAGGACACCCAATTTTAATTCTAAAACTGATAAACGGCACCAAGAATATTTAATTAAAATTTTCCTTTCATTAAGAACCAGAAAATAAGCAAGTTTCTTTTTACTAATGGATTCGTTTGTAAATTCCGGTGTCAGTCTATTATTTCATCATTTTGCAAACAAATTTACACCGCTTTGGAAAGGGTTCAAGAATACATTTTTGGTCTTTCCCCTGACATTACCCTGACAACGCCATCTATCGGCACAATTTGGAACTATTTTTTTCCTTCGCCAAACAAAATTCCATTGCCTCACGATTGCTCTGCTAAAATATCAAGTCATTCTGACCAGTAGTTTTAAAATTATCGATTTTTGAAATCGTAACTTTAATTATAATCACCCGGTATATTAAATATGAAAAATCTATTAGGATTAGAAAAAATGGTATTTGCCTATGTTCTGTAACCCGGGAAGCCTGGGTTCGATTCCCTAGTATTCGCAAATGATACAAATTGATTAAACAATGAGACTACCAAATCTGAACTTTAAATATTAAATAAACTTTTTCTAATCGTAAATCGCTACGCTAGTATTTTAGGAAATTCAAAGAAACGTACTCACCTTGCAAATTTCTGAAAATGAAATACACCGAATAAATAATTTCAAAGCAGTACATATTAAATTAATCTCTTAAATCAATATTGCTCGTCACATGAAAAAATCAAACCGGAAACAACGACGCGTGAATGCATTGTTAATACAGAATCCATTTCGATTTTTAATGCAGTTACAGCAAGTACAAAAAATATAAATATTTTAAAGCTAGTCTATAAGTAAATCTGAGGTAAAAATTAAAATATAGAGTCTACAAATATATGTTCTTCACTGTCTGTATAACAAGGTCCGTATACTTCTTGGAATTTGGCAAAAGTATTTAAGATTTAAAAAAAATCTATTTAAAATATAAATAGTAGAATTAATAATCCCCAAGTTCACTTTCAGAATTTATAATAAATTCTTCTGAGATTAACTAAGGCGAAACATTACATTAAAAATTTGGTATAAATGTAAGAACGCGGATGTAAATTATTCCTTTTATTATTATTATTATTATTCACCATTGTTATCCTTCTAAGAAACAATATTGGGGAAAATTTGTTGAGCAATTTGTTAACAAAAGATGAGCATTTATCCAAAGATGTTTGCTTCTAAGTATTTTAGAAATGAAGTTTTCTTATTCTCAAAGATAAACTTTAAAATCCCACAATAAGATAGCAGTCCGATAAATAGTGAAAAGGCTGCCAAACTCTCATGTAATTAGTTATAGTATGTTTTCAAATAATTGCTTCAGCTATTTGATAAAATAACCAAGACTAAAATCTTAGAAACATGGCGATCATTTCTTCTCTAATATGCAAAAGTGCAAGAAATCGTATTTTGTTTTTGTTGTTTTGATAGCAAATGCACTTTACGAGAGAATATTCTAAAATTCATGGAAAATTCAATACACCGAGAAAGTATTTTACATTAATATAATAAATTGACATTCTGTGTTTCATGAATAGGGTAAGAAAAAAACGAATAATCTTTATATACTTTATATATATACTAGCTAAACCGCCCGGAGTTGCCCGGGCCCGAGATAATTAAAATCTCAGAGAAAGGCGTTAACTCCCTCCCTCCCCATACCAGCAAATATAATGAATATTTTGTTGAAAACCGCCGTCACCTACATTAACGCGATGATTAAAAAAATAGTTACATTCTTATAATTAGAACATAACGAAGACGTTACGCTACAATAGCCGGTAGATCACAACCCTTCCCGATCTCAATTTCAATTCTATATCTTAATTACTTACCTAAATTTTTGTTCATTAGTAAAAATTGGCAATTATATCCTTTCATTTTCGTAAACTAAATGGAGGGATCGGCTAGAGCAGCCATACTCAACCTGCGGCCCGCGGGCCGCATGTGGCCCGGAGACCTTTTATGTGCGGCCCGAGATACATAATCATTAACCTTTATTTATTACATTAATTGAGATGTGTATAAAAGTTTTTAAGACCTTCACTGCTCTTTTATCTATTTTCATGGGGAAACAAAAACTGTCCTGTTATTTAAAATTACTAATTTAAAATACTGTTTCCTTAGCCAAAAGTTCTTTTTACATGTAGTTCTATTTGTGCTATAGTGGAGTATACATTTCTTAATCGTCAACATTAAACCAATATTATTCAAAATTTATTACATTTCTACACTTAAAAAAAAGTTTTTGTATTGAGAAAACGATTAATTTATTAAAGCAAATCACCTTATTTTTTTCTTTAGAACATGGAAATGCTACATTGTGATATTATTACGTTTAACTAATAATGCTTATTAGGGTTGAACGTTTACCGTGGAAAAAAATTGGCAGCAAACTGTTTTATACCACATCATTTGCAATTGAAATTTACCACAAAGTTTATTGTTTGGAAATACTTGTGTTGACAGTTTTTGTCATATTTCTTTTTCAACAAACGATCAACTCTACTGATTATATTAACTTTATTATATAGGTTTGTTATATACACATTTTTTTTATTCTTACAATTTAATTTACTCCTTTCTTCATTATAATATAATTGTGTTGCGGCCCGCCGAACGTTCCAACCATATGTTTGCGGCCCGCGAGAAAAAAAAGGTTGAGTATGGCTGGGCTAGAGAAACAGATCTCTTTTTAGTTCAGTTTTTAATGAAAATCGATCCCTGTCTGAAAGTTTCGGGTATTGTTTTCACTGGCGCCGGCAGATTTTTGGCAGTTTTTTGCATAAATTAAGAAAAATTACCAACCGAATTTTTCAAAAACCACATTGTCGGATGCAGAATTTTTTTTTTACATATATCAGAAATTTTCAAAGTGATATCTAAATTAGTTTTCTTAAAATTCGCTAATTAGTAAAATAATTTCTATTTCGTTCATTCCCGCTTGCTAATCCAACGTCGTAAAATCCATTGCGTCCGCTTGCAAATCCATTGCGTCGATTCTGTTCTTTTCTTAAGCCATTTTGATTTAAAAGATGTATTTTTAGAAGCGATGGTTAATGATAACCAAATTAATATCTTGGGCAATTATCAAAATATTAAAATTCTGAGACTCAGGTGCAAACGGCCAGACCTTGGACTATCCACACCTAAATTTTCAGACTTCTAGGTGGGCTAGATTTTGCTAGACATCGCCAACAGACACACACAGCGAAACTTTATTTTATTAATATAGATATATATTCATCCTATGCGAACGATAATTTTTTATTGATTTTTTTTTATCTACAGCTAATACAATAATTTTGATTATTTGAAAAAAAGAATTGTTCATTTTATTTATAAGAAATTTTTTGGCACTTTTAAAAATCTAAAACATAAATACACATGGTTGTTCGGAACGCTTTATCCGTTTAGGAAAATCAGTTCAAATTAAATTATATAATTTTCCGGTACGAACCAAATTTCCCAAACGGAAACAACTTTCCGAACAACCAAATACATGTTCTTTATTGCCCATGTAAATTATATCAATTTTCATTATCCATCATTCAAATAAATATTAATAATGATCCAGCTTCTCTGACATTTTGCTATAACAGTATATGCACTTAATCTAAAATATTTGCTTCCAAAAAAATTCGAAACGGTAACTAAATATTTTACCCTCAAAGACAAATATTAACATTTTCGAATTGTGAACTGCATGGTAATTTAATGTAATGCTCACAAATTATCATGTGATAAGTTAGTTGAATTTCACTCATATTCTTCAAATAACACTTATTAAATTATTGAGACTAGATTCAAAGCGGGCGGTTATAATTTGTTGTTTAATCTTCAAAATTGCGTGACATCACAATGTGTAGATTGTCTGGTTATCTCTCAATATGGACTTTAGAAGCAGTTTCACAACTGGATAAAATTAGACCCGAAAAACAGCTTTTGGAAACACGTATTAATTTAATTTATTACCTATCGATTTTTTAAAAACCAAGTACGTAGTGAAGATACAAAGTGTAAATTAGTAGTGTGTAATGTTACAATGTGTACTGTTCCAGTGTATACTGTTCTAGTGTGTAAATAATAAACAATAATTTAGTATTTGTCAAAAATGGCTCGGTCCAGTGATTTAGAACATATATTGTTCCATGCCGGTGTTGGCAGCGTACCATTCAACGAAAATAAAATATATATTTCCGTTCACGAATAGACGAGTAAAACATGGAAGGGAAAACATACTAGACATTCACACACACACACACATACACACACACACATATATATATACATAAATCGAAAGATTTCCTACAATATCAATGCAGCCTATTTAATGGTCACTAAGTTAATTTCTAATCATTCTTGGAATTTATTGTACATATTTATAAATATCGAGTTGCATATTTGATATGTTATGCATTTCGTAAAGTTAAACGGAATTTTTATATGATATCGCTAAAACAGTTAATAATGTCTCAGTGTATTTATTAAAATATTAAAGCTTTTCTAAATTTTTCCCTGTTTAATGAAATTTTAATTGAATCTTGTTTGTTCCATCTTTACCTCATCAATTTATAATTTCCTTCAAGCGATCAACATTATAATTACTTTCATACAATGAAATGAATTCAATACTTTATAGCTATCTTTAAAAATATATATTTCATTCTCCGAAATTAATTAGGAAATCTGAAAGTAATCCCTTTAACACGGAAATTGTTAAATTACTTTATTATGAAAGACTATTCATAAAGAAATCTAGATTTTATGGCCTAATAATTCTTTTATATTAAATATAATTTCTTTATTACACAGAAAGGAATTGTTTTCTATAATAGTACAGATTTGTTTACCATCGTGTGATTAAAAATGATGAACTAAGTTAATACGGTTTTAATTCCCGAAGGATATTCATGCTGCATGTGTGTAGTATAAATTACATTTCATTCATTTTAATTGGATCACATTTTATCTTTAAAATGTTCGATGATTTTTTTTTAGCTGCAATGCAAAAACTGATGTATAGATAAACTGTAAATATAATTTATTAAATCTTTTAAAGACGCTTTGTGTCACTAACAAGGGAAGCTATTGTACTTTGCGACGAGAATCTTCACGAAAATTTTACAGGTGAACAACCATGTTAACAAAAGCATAAATGTAACATGTAGCATTTTGAAATAGTCCTAAACTCCCAAGAATAAGGCATATAAACGTAAGGTCTGCCCACAGTAGTTGCGACCAGAAACGGACACACTTAATACATCTGAGAGCTATCAGTCATTCTATTATTAGTAGAGACCATGCAACATATTATAAATGTACATATGTCATTCACATACATCTCACCATGGTATGGTAATGTGGTGAGAAAAAGCAATGCTGTAGGCAAGTTGGATGTGCTCACCATGGGGAGGTAATGACTGCACTGGACAAACACTCTGGAATGCTCCATATGTCAAGTACAGCCGCTTTTATGTAGAGCATATTACAAACCGGAAGAGGCGTATCCTGCGCCAGGAATGCAGAATCTTTTGACGCGTATTGAAGCACAGTCTGGTGTTGTGGTGTACATAACTGGTTGCATGTGAAAGAATGCAGTTTGAAAATTAAAATTCTGTCACTAACTAAACAGTGTTGAACGGATGATACTCATTAGTGACGTATCCAGTGTGGGTGTCCGGATGTTTAATGTACCACTAATTTCGTATAGTTATTCTCACATTGTTAGATTATATCAGGGATGTGATTTCTCCGCTTTTTTGTATACCAGTATAATCTTACAGAAAACGAATTTTTATTTAATCGGAACATTCTGCGATTTAAGAAGACAACGTTTTCTCTAAGATTATACTGGTAAGCAAAAAAGCGGAAAAATCTCATCACTGGATTAGATAAGGCGAAGGTTATTTATTTAAACTAGTGGTATCCAGATCCTCTGGTCCCCCACACTGGCTCCGCCACTGATTCTAATGTCAACGTATACATTCTTATATGTGTCGTTCAAATAGCTTATATTGTCGAAAAAATATATGTTCAGATGCTGGCTTCATGTATTTAACCCTTTCAGGGGCAAAGCACTTCAACTGCTAAAATGTTGAAATGAATGAATTGCACCGGAATTAACGAACAAATTTATTTGGAAAGTAGAAAAAGCTATATTTCACAAATACAATAAACGGAAAATTTTATACCAAAATTCTGGTGCCATTGCGGCATTTGGGAATTTAAATTAAGTGGTTTCATAAACGTACCACCGCCCTTGAAAGGGTTAAATGGTATGATCATTGTCTGCAACATTATGTTTCTGTTTCCGCAGGCTTTGGCTTTGGCTGGTAATTCTTGTCGATGTGAGATGACCACGAACCCTGTAACCAAATTGAAGTCCTGTTATTTACGGATACAATACCTTACGCATGTAAAATAAAACGAGGGCTGTTGATGTCGTACCACTGGTATAAGGTTCAAGGTCTATATTGGTGGTTTGTTTTGTTGTAATGTATCGGAAACCAGTGGCGTATCGTGACTGTTTATTTTTTTGTGTGTGGGGGGGCACTAAATGCATGGCTGTTAAATTTATTATTTTTTACCAATATATTTTTTAAGAAATCTTTTAGTTGTTTAATGCAAAACTTTCTTCCTATATTTATATCAAAGATTTATTATTTTTTTTAAATGAGAAGAGTTATTTTGTCAGCTATGCATTCAGTACCCCAAATTAAGCCAGTCACAAGCCACCACTGTCTGAAACACGTTTGCCAAACGTACCAGCTGATTCTTGAAAGACGATATAAAGTTCCTTTCCAAGATAGACGAACTAGGAAAAAAGCAAAGTGCGTATACTGTAGCGTCTCTTCAAACAGTTCACAATTACTATATTACCAAAAATTTTAAATATTAATTATCATGTTGTATATTTGTCGAATGATCTACGATTAAAAAAGGAAAAAAATTAGTTTATTACAATACTGGTAGTAAAGGGATTGTGAAACCTGCAAAGTCACTACTACGTGGGCACCTGTGGTTTTGTTCACATGATACTTCACCTATAAATGTTTCGAGAAAATTCTCATTGACAGGTTCGATAGATTCCCTTGTAATTTCACCGCTGATTGATACCGATTTTCAGTCCGTTCCAAATAGGAACACTCTAATTGCAGTATTTGATAGTTTATGACACCAGTTTTTTCAAGTGATATGCATGTCATACTCTTTCATTGTATGACGTGTGCAGGTTCATAGCTGTGGGGAATTGAGTCCACACTAAAACAAGGAAATAATTCAGAAATGTTAGTACGCCTTTAAATACATTATACTACATTAATGTATCTCTTGTATGTATTTTTGTATACTACGATCAAGGAAAATAAATTTGACTTATAACTTACCTTATACTGAACGAACTCCAAAGATAGGGGAAGGAAGGATAAAATCGTATAAATTAAATAGAGTGTCTCAATTTTGATTCAATTTGAGAAACACTCAGGCAGATAATGACTGTAGCACTTATCTCTCGGCAATGAATAGAAGGCCTCTTCGGTGTCTGCCATTTATGTACAGGGGTTTAAAAATCTAGGCTCCAATGGGCTGATTCCCACCACTAAATTTTATTAGTATTCTTCGTCAAAATTTTATTAGTATATTTCGTCTAAATTTTATCAGTATTCTTACTAGGCGAAGAATACTAAAAATTTAGTGGTGGGAATAGGCTCATTGGCGCCTAGATTTTTGCACCCCTGTTTATATAATTTGTGTGTTTATAAGCTTATTCAAGGTTGGTACGCTTTTACCACAATTTTTTAATAGAATATTTCTATTTAATATTTAAATAGCAGAAATTGTAGAAGCCTCGTTTAATTGTAGGATTTGTAATATTCTTAAGCATATAAATAAAACGAAAATTTCTATTAAAAATGTCGTAAAATCGCACGAACCCTGTTATTGTACCAAGTTTTTGATTTCTTGTTTGATAGTTTTCAAAATATTTAAATATGAACACATTTAAGGTTAGAATAAAAACCGTTTCCACTGGTAAATTTTATTAGATATTTTTGCCTTATTTAAACTCCCTATTCGCGAAAACTTATACAAATGAATAAGAATAAAATTTCTATTCATTTTTACTGGTGGCAGTTTGTGCCGCAGGTAATCAGACTCTGAATATAGTATGAATTAATAGACATTGTTTACTGATCGATTGGTATCGGTTACATTATAATTTTATGATTTATGGCGGGGTTAGTGTAGGGTGTTGACTTTTTAAAGATTTTACCTTTTATAAAATAGATACCTATATCAGATTCGCACGCTTTTACCAGAATTTTAATACAATTTTTCGCCTTTTTTAAATGCAGATAAGTGTTGTAAATGCTGCATTTAAACCAGACGTCTACAATTCCTTCAATTTAAATGTTAAATAGAAATTTTCCTAATCAGAAAAAAACGTGCTGAGCTACTTGGAAATTCCAAGGGGTGTACGCACCTTGATAAGGCGAAAAATTCTATTAAAAATTGTGGTAAATTCGTACGAACCCTGCATAACAGAAGTCTTTTGAATAATATTTAAAACAAAGGCATTTGAAAACTCATAAAGCATTCCTTTATTTTAACCATATTAAAATTACTATTAAAGCGGATTCTTTTTTATACTTTTTATACTTCCCAATTATTTATTATTTATTTATATTTTTGATGGAGTACATATTGTAAATTACACGATTTCCTAGTATTTATTGACGTGTAATGCGCGATGTATATTTACCTTATTGATACCAATTGCATTTAGTTAAGTTATACCTTTAATATAATTTTATGTTTCACTCATCGGTCATCAATACGTATCTGCCAATATTGCACTAAACTTCCATACAGTGTAGGTTAATTTAACCGAGGTTAAACAAGTTTGAAAGCAGAATTATTTTAAAGAAATATATTCACATAGGTTCCATTTAAGATCATGTAGCTCGATATATATTACTTTTTCAGATATATTTTCTGGTTAGAAAAGATTTTATCCTGGATCAAATTAATTTATATTGTACGGAAGTTTAGTTGAAAGTTGGCAGGTATATCAATATATTTCTTCATTTTTTTTAACGTTGGTTTTACTGTTGTTATAATATAGTTCATTATATACATTATTTTTCATAATTTATTCATAGATTACTTTTAGCATATATTTATTCTTTTATGGTATACAGAAACAACAAATATAACATACAGGCAACACATGAAATAATGGTGGAATGGCAATTAGAGATTAAATATAAATACATTAATATTTAATAACCATGTTGTTGTAGACATCGGAATATGCAATGCACATTTTAGCACTTAAAAGAACAACCATATATTTTCCCAACTACTTGTTCATTAATAAATATTATCCCATACTGTAGAAACTTAATGTGGAAAGTTTAAGCATTAATCTACAAAATGTGGTCATTAATTTACACTCTGGTCGCAAAATTTGATGATGAATTACTTATATACTTTATGGACGTTCTCGTGTTCATTTTAATAATTAAAAAAGGTATGTTAATTGAAATGAAACATTAAAGACTCAGCCACTTTTTAAAATAAATGTTTGTAATTTTGTGGAACAATGTAATTAACAACGTAAATAATTTAGCTGACTTTAGTACATATTGTAATATAGCGAATTGTTAAAGGTAATCAAATTTGAACAAATTAACAGTGTGTTAACGGGTTTATTTAACACGTTAAGTGCCGTGTTAAATTAACCGGAATTTTATTTTATTTAGAAATTTCGAATTCATACCAAAAAATACTAATAGTAATATTTATTTTATTTAATTACAGACATTTCGTGATTACATAAATTAAAAATTTTTCTTTCGAAATTTCCGGTACGAACTCGTAATTTTAGATTGAAAAAAACACAAGTATACTCGTGGTCGGCAGCGAATGGGTAAACTCTTTCAAAAGCGGTGGGGATTATGTATTGCTCTTAATATGAACCAACCCTCTCCTCTACTTCCGAAATCGTCCTAGAAAGAGCTTTTATAACGCACTTGAATAAAACCATTTATTTAATTTTTCAATCAATTCGTTCATAAATTCTTGTGTTAATTCATTCACCTGTACATTTTAATAATGGAGTTATTTTGCACGTGAAAATGTAAAGTTTCAAACTGATTCAATATCTTTATATTTTTTTTTTGCAATTTTGAAACAAGAATTTTAATTTATGTAATCACGAAATATCTGTAAATAAATAAAGCAAACTTACTATTATAAATTCACTGAACAAAATTGGAATTTCTGAATAAAAACGGGTTACTTATATATCTTATATCTAGTAACACACTTATCATTAATGTAAGCTTTATTCCTTACTTCTAATATTCTAATTTGATTTAAATAATGAAATTCCAACAACCTTTCCTAAATTTGAATTATTTTTCCAATTTAAAGATTTTATGGTCAAAGAATACCAAAAGTGTAAATTTAATTAAATCTTAAATGAATTTATCTGCATCTGCTTTCAAACGAGTACTTCTCACGTATCGATAAATGCTATCTAAATATTCGAATCGCAAAGATAAACACCAAGTTTCAGGAAGGAATAAAACTTTGTTAAATCGGTGGAATGCTTTTAATGCCCGATGTGATAAATTATTCACATTTCTTTTCGAAATTTTATATGATATTGGTAAATTAATCGCTGAAATTTGCAGTCTTGATGGAGGTTTTATTCACAAAAAAATGTCGAAATTATTGATGTGATATTTGTTTTGGAGAATGTTTTTCTTTTATTTCTTTTTGAAGACATTTTCTAAAGATTTATAGCTTACCAATAAATACATTAAAAGACCAGTACCTCATTAGAACATACAAATCTGAAAATTTCAATTTTTATACCAAATTAAATCCGTTCTATTTCTGAATATTTTGAAAACAAATTTATGTTTCTGTTATATATTTTTCTATTTTTTTCAATATGCATTTAATAATAATTTTCGTAATTAAAGTTATATTTAACTAGTCCATCGGTTAAAAATTGTAAAACAGTAAAAATATTTTCACCTGTTGTTCTGAGACATACTCAGTTACTAATGTTATGTTTTCTGCTTCGTCAGTCAATCCGTTGAAATCTCCGATATATTTTTTCTTGTAACATATGGCGCCATCTGTAAGCTATTTTTGCCTGGATCATAACATTGCATGTTTCTGAGTTTTATGTAAATATTTCTATGGCTTCCCTCTGTAATGCGCAGTTTAAATTATTATAATTGGCTAATTTTTCAACATTATTGATGTATGTTTATGTGTTTGAAAATAAAATAATGTCTGTGAAGTGCAAATAAATTAAAAATAGATATTATGAACGATCATAGATAAAAAACTGCCTAGATTATGTTTTGTGCTATTCTATGTATCTCACTAAAAGAAGAAACATTTCAATTGGATGATTTGTTTGGGACGATATGAATTAAAGTTTGTCCTTTATTAACAACCTCAAATTTAGACATATTCTAAGTGTATGAAATTTTAAGGGGGTTGCATACGTTCTCAATTTTCTAAAAATCGATTATTTTGACGGATATTAAGTCCTTCTAGTGTGTAACATAATGGGAAAAAAGATTTAAAGTGATTAACACTTTGCCGTCCGGCGACACCAGAGTGGTATCGTATGTAAAGTAACTTAATTTTAATCCTTAAATGCTACATTGGCACCAGCATTTTTAAATGGAAAATTCGCTTTTATCAAATACATGAGAAAATATTTTATTTATTTTCGAATAAATTTGTTTCTAAATTCTGGTGTCAATCAATCATTTCAACGTTTTACGAAGAGAAGTATTTTTAAGAGACATGCGGACTGCAAAGTGTTAAATAAAGATATGTGCAAAAATGTGAGCGCACGCACGATCGATAAAATCGACCTTACAGAAAAGATTCTACTAAAGATTCTGCTCTCTCATTTAAGCTTCAGATGGCTCTGTGAATACATTCGGAGCAAATAACGGATTCTGCAGTTCATTGTGTTTTATTATTATCTTAATTATCTCAAATTTAATTTGGATTTTCTGAAAACTACATTTTTTTTTACATGGACTTCATAATAACGTAAACAATTTTTAACATTTTGGATAAAATTTGCGCTTGTCTACTCATAAGTAAATTGTCTAAGGACCATCGAGCCATATTTTGAATTTTTCTTTTCCCAGATGCTTAATGGGCAAAATTTAGGACGGTTTTCTTATTTAAAAAAAAATAAAAATTTGAGCCGGTAGCCCTTAGCTACAACAACCTTATTTTACATGAAAAAACTGAGTTGGTTGATTTATGACAGCCGATTATCTACACGAGGGATATAGACGCCAGGGGAAGTGCCCTTCGTGGACGTCTTTCTAACGGAACCTAACCCGTATTTACGTATGGTTATCCAAGATTCGAAGAAAACCACGGAAACATCCGAACGATTAGGCCGACTAGTGCGATTGGGTTCGAACCCAGCACCTTCCGTCTACCAGTTTTGAGAGCAGAACCTGTCTGCCACGAAGATACAGTTATTATTATTTTTTTTACTTGTTTCTACAGGGCGTTAGGATGTTGCCCCTCGATCTGGGATATTTTGGTTTAGGTCAACGCTGTTACATGTTTCCTAAGTAATAAGTGACCAAATTTAACAAAAAATAATATTTTGAATTGCTCGAAGTGATATAAAATAACATGGAATTGATAGTTTTTCAATTAATTTTAACCCCTTCCTAAAAACAATTTAAAAAATACATTTTTTGCCCCCGAGAACATAAGCAACCACTTAATCAAAAGAGCATAAACTATATACTTTTATCGTGTTGATTTTATAGAAGAAATTCATGTAAAGTGACAAAAGAGAAGGGATCCTAAAATGGACTGACTGATTTTAAAATTTAATAACTTCCAAACGGTGAAAGATATTTAAAAGTTGTTGCAGGAGAGTAATGTCTGATGTCAGGAGTTTTTTTACTGCGATTCCTGATTTTAGTTAGATTTATCAGCAATAGAGGGCGCTGCGTGAAATTGACATCCAATTGAGACAAAAGCAGAAATCACCTAAAATTGATGTGAAGGAAGGAGATTCAATACATGGAGTGGGTCTCATTCATCAATAAAATTTTATTCAGAATCGGGCAAACAACATTGTATAGAACAAGATTGTATTAGCGAATGAAACTCACTGCATATATTGAACCTCGTTTCTTCGCATGAGTTCTGGGTGATTTTAGTTTTGACCTGGTTTGCACTCCTATCACTCACAGTGCCATCTATTACTGGTAAGTCGAACTAAAATCAAGAATCGCAGAACAAAAACTCCTGGCATCATACATTACTCTCCTGCAAGAACTTTTTTATATATATGTCACCGTTTGGAAGTTATTGAATTTTAAAAACCGTCAGTCTATTTTAGGACACTCGGTATATAGGATCCTCGAAGCATAGTTTACATAACATTCTTCATCATCCGTATTGATTCATATCTATATGTATGTGTTTTGCAGAAGACGTAATAAGGGTCATCACATTTTTTTATCACTTTATAATCATCATAGTAGATAAGATATAAAACTACAAACATGTATAGATGTCATTTTCTTTATAGATGATCAGGGCCTGTTCACCGAATAGGCCGGTGAAGCCCGAGCTTACCCACTGAAATACAAAGGGACCCCCAAATTTACCTTTAAAAACTAATTTTTAGGGGGGAAAATTCAATCAGTGCAAAAAATTTTATTATTTTTCTTAATTATAGCTACTAAATTTTCCCTTACTCTATAACTGACACATTTATTTTCTTTTTTCTTTTCTTTTGATATAATAAATGGTATAAAATCAGTAATTAATGGAAACTTATTTTCATTTTTCTTATGTTTTACATTTTAATTTCAAACGTGTTAAAAATAACTGAAAATTTAATCTGTATATAATTATATATTGTTTATATTTATAAAGAGTGTTGAAAAGATATAAAATATGGATAATAGGTTGTTTAAATAAAGGGGAAAGTAATTAGCATTCAGTGATACCAAATTTCTGTTTATAAAATAGTGTTGCAGCGAAGCATAAATGTACGTCAAATATTTGTTGCCCCTGCATTATTCTTAGCATTGGCAAATGCTGCAATTTGTAAAGCATAAAATATATTTTGAAGTTCAAATATTCGCACCTGTTCCATGTTTGTAAATTCATCATTTACAAAATTAATTTGTTATGTATAATTATGTATATAATAAAATATTTTTTATATGCATATAGCTAGTTAGTTTTAATTTAATATTAAAAGTGTTGTTTACTCGAAATTTTGATGGTAAAATTTCCAATTGTTGAAGCATAATTAGCAAAGTAAAAAGGGGTGAGGGGGGGGGGGCCCTGTGTGACGTTGAGCTTCCTTACTTCTACGTCTTAAGCCGGCCCTGTAGATGATGATGGTTAATGCTTGTAACCAAAGAATATGCATAGTATATATCTCCGAATAAATCGAAATGTTTTAATTTTGTATCAGATGATAACCAAGAATTACTTCATAAGATGTTTTTAAAAAGTTAAATATAAAATAAAAATTGTCTATTAAATGCATAATTAGTAATTTTTTTTATTAACTCTGTTTAATGAATTCAATTCTTTTGAGAATCTGGTTATATTTTCCAAAAAATGTACAGAATATCGCCTTTTCAACGTTTATATTTTTATTTATCTTATAATCCAACAGTTTTTAAATTGATGCATTCCAACCATGGAAACAATAAATATTAATAGAAAATTAACATTATCATTAATTATTATTCTCATATTTGTGTATTCATGTGATACAGTATTATTTTTTATGGTATAATACAGGAGTGATTATGGTCCGTTATTTTGGATACCCCCATTTTCGTATAGAAATCTTCTCTTTATTTAATCGAAGAATTTGTTGACGAAATAAGGCGAATTTTTATATACGAATTTTTACATAATATATATTTTCATGTTTATATTTTTATATAGTGATATTCAAAATACGGGAACAGAAGAATATTAACCTCTGATATTAATATTCTAAGCATTTTAATTTTTCTTTTTAATTCGTACATTATTTTTTATCAAAATTGGAAATTTTACACTATGCGTGGGGTAAAAAAGCACGATTCTGGAGACACATAGTGCATGTTACTAAAAAATAAATTTAAAAATAAATTTAAAAAATCAAATTAAGTGGCTGGTGCATATGTAACACTTTCCAAATTAGTTTAAAAGGTTTTATGAATTCGGTTTGTCTGACCGGCTATCTGGAAGAGCTCTTAACCCCTTGGGGACGAACGACACGAATAAGTGACGTATAAGATGCTCAGGATCCTCGGTTATTCCCACCAATTATGTTTTTTTGTAAAGTTTCCCTTATCTAATCATAGCATTTTTGCGATTCGATTAGGTGAAAATTTCTCATTTGAAAAACCGGTGGTAACAGATTAAAAATTCTGTAAAAGACGCTCGTCGCGAAGGGGTTAACTCACGTAAATATACTCGGATTTCCATTTAATTGATATATGTTATTGAGATTTACTATGGCACGTTCGGTATTGAAAATTAAGTTAGTAGCATTTATACTTCGTTTATAGGAACACTGAAAACAATCATTTCATTAGGGTCTATGGGAAAAATCGTTCACAATGTATTTTAATGATGTTACACTATTTCAAACATATTGAAATTGATATACGTCACTCAGGTGCACTACAGGAATCTTTCTGTAGAATCGAGAGTGCGTAGCATTTTATCGTTCATATACAGGAACACAGAAAATAATTCGTTTACAGTACCGTCTATGGGTGATAATTGCTGGAAATGCCTTTTCAGGTGTGGTATGCATTTTTACATTCAACTAAAGTCAACTAAATTGTCTTTTTACTTGGAGTGCAAAAAATCTGTAGGTTATATACATGGCAGCAAAACAGAATTCGAGTGCATTTCCGTTTATTGACGGAAATTCCCGAAAGGAAATTTTCAACTGTACTACACATTTCCTAACTGAACTAAATTTCAACAGTACACATACAAATCTATAGATCATATTCAGGGCTTCACAAAAGAATTTGAAAATTGTTCCGACTATCGGCAATAATTGCTGAAATTGGTTATTCATATGTGTTATGCGTTTTCCAAATTATTTTTTCAGATATCATTTTTAACCTTATTAAACGCATCAGATTTTACAGTAATCTTGAATATGAAAGTATTTCATAAACTATGCAAGATGTATGACCTTTTTTTACGATAACGTCATCAAAGCATTGACATTACTAGATACACAGATATTAACGTTCTGCCAGGTAATGCAGTAGATGCTTACATATGTATTATAGTTAAATAAATCAGTATAATTTAGCTGGTGTAAATTTTAGAAATTAATTCAATTAAATGTTTCAATAATTCATTTCAAAAGTAATTATGCACAAAATAAATATTAAAATATATGTTTAAATTATAATATTTATATCAAATTTATTTTATTGATAATATTTTCATAAAATGTTTTGATATTTATTTTATAAGAGAAAAATAATAATATAGTAATTTAATTTTGCGTAAATGCATAAGCTTAGTAATATTCTGTATTTTCTTTATTTTTTTTCTTATTTATAACGGATCAATGTATTTAAAAATATGCTATCGGGTTATTTTATTTGATTTTTATACAGACTGAAAATAAATGGTTCAGGTTCTTCGGAATGAAAACTCAGCATATAAAGTTCTTATTCATTATACTTAGAGGAATTTTCATTTAAGCATATAATTTTTTATACATAGTTTAAAAACATCTAAATTTTATTACTGTCATACTATTATTATCTTCTCTTTTGAAACAAACAGATGCCTGATGATGCAATTACCGTTCAAGGAAAGTCAAATTTACGAAAGATTATTTACAATTTCTAATTGATTAGAAATAAAAAATAAAGATATTTTCATTTTTGATATTCTACAAAGTGTTTAAAGGATAAACAATTGTCATTATTTCTACCTTCCGAAATACACACTTAAATACATATAGTTACTATCGAGCTCTTTAAATCAGTGCTAGGTTTTTTGGTGACCTGAATAGTCTTTAAACCTTTCACAACAAATGTCCCATACACTAATTTTAATCTTTCTCTACCACTATTTTTGAATAGTAAATCTTATCTTTTTTGTCGGTGAAATGTTGTGATTAAAGAAGGCAGAAATAACTATTCGTAAATACCGATATTCAAATTTAAGTATTTTGCGCTACGTATATCGTACCTGCCAACTCTTAGCTTATTTTCTTACCACTTTTTGGAATACAAATCATCGCCTTATTTAATCGCAGAATTAATACGATTAAATAAAAAGAATATCTCTATTCCACAGAAATTGTAACAGAAAAGTATGAAAGTTGACAGGTATTATTATATGCTGTCAGAGGCGTAGCGTCAAGGGGGGCACAGATCACTTTACTACCAGTATTTTTATACACTATATTTGGCCTTATTTAATTCATACCGTTCAAAGATTAAATAAGACTAAATATAGTATATAATTATACTGGTAGTAAAATGATCGTGCCCCCCCCCCTGACGCTACGCCACTGTATGCTGTTATACTTTTTATTTGATGTATGACGTCATCTCCGCTGGTCTAAGCATACTGATGATTGATGGAATGTTCACAGTCATATTGAATTTTATATTATATAGAAGAGTGCGTGCTAATCCTCCCATTCCCTCAATACCACTACTTCGAAAATATATTGTTTCAAACCTTCGTCTTATGTACACAGAAATAGTGGTACCAGTGTAGCCAGAAGGTTCTTTTTAAAAATTCAGATTGCATGGGTGCCACCACTTTGTTGAAAGAAAAATATTTGCTTTATTTAATGACAGATTAAATACCAGACAAAACCAATTACACTATTTAAAAAAAGTGGTACGAATCAAACAATCTGAATTAAAAAAAAAATAGCTTACTGGCAACACTGAGTGGTATTCCAAACACTTTCAGATTGTAGCTACGATTAAAAGAAAGCTAAAATTTTCTAACATAGAGAAAAATTGCTTTATTAAAGACAAATTAAGAAAATTTTATTAAGTACAAATTAAAAACAAAATTATTTTCACAAATTTTATGAAAAATAAAAAAACAGCTCATTTCTATGCAAAATGAAATATTCTGTATAAAAAATGCCAAATTTATTACAGAATTAAACATTATTCATTTTTCATTCAACTAAAATGTACTGTAATAAAGATATCTTCCACACACATGTATTCCACTCTGTCACCATTTTCTACGGTTTACGTAATTATGCTAATGATTAATTTTGTGAAAAGAAATGGGAATTCTCTGGGCGACAACTAAGGTACTATTCTTCCAAATGGAAATATCTCATTTAGATTTTATGAATATTTTCCACAAATTCGATATTGCCATAAATAAATCATAAACTTGTTGAAGGTTATGGCATCTACTGAATATTTAAATTGTCATTAAAAATGTAAATGTACTGTACAGAAAAATTTAATGAACATTTTTAACATCATAAAAAATTCCACCATGCATGTATTATATGTATAAATTCATGCATACAGTATTTGAATGAGATTTTTAAAGAGGGAAAAATAATTATCCGCAGTTAAATGGCCAGGAGGAGCATCATTCTCTCGAGTTCTATGGGCCCGATTTCGACGGGAATTAGTTCATTCAACTCCCTTGATACAACGGGTACCCATGTTGGATGTTCCTATAGAACAAATTGCGCCCCTTGGCGGTGGAATGTGGAACTAAAGTATTCTGAAGCGCGTGCGCATCACGCCTGCTATACGGTACCGTAGGCAACGGGGACACGTGTCGGAGATTCGTTTGGAAGATGGTTTGTTTGGAACAGAGTGTGCCCCCTGGAGTCGGAAGAGGGAACTAAGAGATTTTGCAGCGTGTGCGCTGTACGTCTGCTATACGGTACGCAGGCGACGGGAACACGTGTCGGACGTTCAATTACATCAGAATGCATGCCCCCCTATCGGCTCAAAGTGGAAATATAGGATTTTACTTGCGTGCGTAGCACTTTTAAATAAATCATTTCATATTAAATCGGGTTAATTATATAAAATCATACAAACTGTAGGTTTGTTTAATTTTATCACGGGTCCTGTCAACTCCGGGTGGGTAGCTAGTTTTCAAATATATATATTTCTTAAATTCCGTTGTCATTCAATCTTTCCAACATTTTCGCAGTACAAGTACATTGCTCTTGAAATGGTTAAAAAAAAAGATTTTCGGATGCAAACATCCAAAGTTATACAGGGTGATTTTATATAAAGTTCCACTTTCAAAATGCTGTAAAAATGGAACCACTGGAAAGAATGCTTTCAAATTTGGACTGAACATACTGGAAGAAGGGGGAAACGGTATGGCATAAGAAAGAAAAAGTTCCAAAGTGTATCAATAGATGGCGCTGTAGGAGGCAGACACTGCAAATTAAGAGACACTCTGGCGCAATTAAAAACCGAATCATTATGTGCTTTTTATACGTTTTTTTTGCGCAAGGACATTTAAAAGCGATTTTTCCAATCAATCTGGAACGACCTTGCCGTGGTCGATGGGCTTCCCACTAACAGTACCACAACTGTTGACTGATTTGGAAGTCATTTTTTTTATCAAACAACCGAAACACTCATTCACATTGAACAGTACGGTTGGTATACTGTGCAACGCATGCCAAAGCCGTCGTATTTCGATTAAAAATGTCACCTGTAGCCGAATCTACTTTCGTTATGCCGCTTACAGCGCGATCTATTGATGCACTTTGAAACTTTTTCTTTCTTATTCCATACCATTTCCCCTTTCTTCAAGTATATTTAGTTTAAATTTGAAGTCATTCTGAACAGTAGGTCCTTTTTTACAGTATTTTGAATGTGGAACTTTACTTATAATCACCCTGTATAACGAGGGTTCCCCATGGTATATAAGAAAATACAGCGCTCTTCGCAGTTTTCTTACAACTTACTGCCTTTGTCAAAAGTTCCTTGCGAGCGAGACACATTTCTTCGGAGTAATATAAAGTGTCTTCCTTATTCACATAAAAATTTATTTTTATGAAAATATTCCCTCAACGTTATTGTCATAGCTTGTATAATAAGTATTAGACAATCCGTTTTCCACCATTCGTTTGATTCTATTGTCGATTTTTGTGTTCACTGTCATTAAATTAAAAAGCAGACTTTGGAGGATTTTAATGTTTTTTTCTTCTCAATCAACAACAGCAGATTAAAAATATTTATATCGTTAACATTAGATTACTGCACTGTGAGCGACATTTAAAATCTAAAATAAAATCATGAAAGAAAACACCATCCAATCAATGCGTTTTTTTATTATTTTTTCTTTTAAGATTTTTTGTTCAAAATTTGTAAAATCCTACATGGAGTGTAATTCTGTAAATGTTGTAAAAACCTAGCATGAAAACTTTTCTTTACAAATACTGGTATTCAAAAAATGGACGAGTGGGAGTCCGAGAAAACCACTAGTGGAATTTGCTTTTAGCAAATAAATCGTATTCTGAAATAAAAACAGAACATATCCAATAATTATGCTATTCTCAGTTGCTTGTTAAAGTGAGATTTCAACGAGAAGGCGAAAAAAAAAACGTGTAATGTAATTATGTAATAGATGAAGCAGAGTAAACCATAGCATAAAAATATATAAGATATGTTATTTCTTCATGCTATTTCATTTTTTAACAAGCATATTCTAAATCTAAATTTTCTTCAGAAAGTTGAGTTATTTAACATTTCTATTCATTTATTTGTATACAAATGGCACCAGAGATTTTCATAAGTTTTAAAATTCAACTCCATTTTCGTGTAACATTAGTCCCATGGGAGTCGTTCAAATCCCCAAGAACAAGAAATATGGCCTTCGCTCTCCTTCTTGAATTGTAAAAAACGTAGAAAGCACTCCAAGAAATGTTTTTAAATCGCATAAATGTTTTCTTAGACTTGAGCGAGTAATTAGGTTTTTAAAGTTTGTTTTAAAGCAGAAATTGTTTTCTGTTTTAATGCTTCGTCGCCATTTATAATCATTTTTATTTAACTTAGAAATTTAATGAAAATACTTATTAAGATATATAAGGTAAAATTCTTTCAACTTGTGTTTTTTTTAATTTATTGTAAGATTTATACATATATAATATAATCTAAAACATAGAAGAAGGGTTTTGTTTAAATAATGTAGCAAATATTTAAAGGATAGACTCGCGTATAAACCTACGAATCTTTCAGATTAATAACATGTCATTTGTTTGAATACCAATATTTTTTTATTTATTTTCTATGGAATATATTTTCTACGCATTTATTTGTATGGCAGAATACCCAAAATTATTCTGCAGTTAAATGAGGCGAAGACTTCAATTTCGAAATACTGGTATTCAAACGTAAGAACATATTACTTTTCTCCTATTTTAGGATCGGCTTGTACGCGAGTATATACGGTACTTTAATGTTTAAGGTTTAAATTTTAGGAACATGTAACAAACCTATAGTGTTATGAAGTAAGGAAAGAAGTATTTGTTAAAAAAGAAAAAATATATATAACAACTACACAAAAACACTTTATCTCTCATTTGAATTTACCTGTCATACTTTACCTCTCATTTCCTACTCGGTGAAATTTCTGACTGTAAAAATATATATTTTTGAACAGCAAACGAGAGGAATTTCCAGCAACTGATTCCAAACAATTAAAAATATATAGTACTGTGTTTACAGGGTTCATACGCTTACACCAGATTTGTTTAATAGCATTTTTCTATTTAATATTTAACCCTGGTCCAGTTTATATTTTGTGGAATGAGCAGAATTTGACACCTGCGCAGATCGCGTTCTATTTGTCATGGTGAAAAATATTTCTTTTTTCAGTAGAATGGGACATGCCAAGCCACGAATTAAATTGATATTGTAACAAATTTCATTGTTATTACTTAAGATAGTTTTTTTTTTTAAGATAGGCTCTATTATATCGTATTTAAAGAACACAAAGTACATCCTTGCTCATAAATATGATATTTGGTTCACATCAGTATGTACGCATAGTTTCCAACTTTTACGCTTTTTTATTACCAAGAAAAATTAATAGAAAATTTTGGCTTAATGAATTACAAAATTTCGACGATTTAACCCTTTCAGGGGCAAGCAATTGTGTCCCTATAACGTCGAATTCACACCGGTATTTACGAAAGAATTTAGTTCAAAATAAGGAAAAGCAATTTTTCAACTTTTTGCCCCGTCAAACTTATAAAAGAAAAATTTTATTAAAAGTTTGTGGTTTGAATCGGATTAAAATTAGGTGGTGTATAATATATAACACCGCCCCTCAAAGGGTTAATAAGTTTAAATTTACTATAAAATTTTAGTGGTAGGAAAAAAGCGTAAAAGTTGGCAGCTATGTGTACGACAATGGAAAAAAAAAAGATGTTTGTAAATTTTGTTACAAAATTATCAACTTTGCTACAAAGTTACAAAAACATAAGAGAGATATTATAACAAACGTTGAATTCTATAATAATTGCATTTAACAGATATTACATTTGTCAAAATTAAACATTTGACCTTTAAAATTCCTCTAAAATTATATATAAAAATGTTTATAGTATACGTTTTCAGGGTTCGTACGCTGAATTTTTACTCAGGCTGTTGTCATATTCAAAGCACGTAAACTAACTATAATCGTTAGATTTCACTAAAACTCAACTCTTGTGATTTAGATAGTTGCTTTTATTTTTTTAAACGCAAGAAATCCCCCTACCCTTTTCCAAAAAAAAAAATAATAATAATGATGATAATAATAATAATAATCGGATACAGGTTTAATTTATATCCAATGGTTGAAGTATCATAGTTGCGATTTTTTCCAACAGAGCGAAAATATGCCGGGACCAGGACTCGTACCTGGGTACTTTGGTTTGCCGTACCAACGCTCTCCCTACTGAGCTATCCCGACGATATCCTGGACTGGCATATTTCATTCTTATTTGTTGGACAAGCCTGCGAACTTGCAGCGCTAATTTCATTCATCCGATCTATAACTATAGCATTTACATAATGAATCTTGAAATAGCACGGAAACTCCTGTATACCATGTAATTAGGTCATAATGAATAGAGGAAAGTATATTCAACTAGGTAAATTATATCCAATGGTTAGTGGTGTATCATAGTTCAGAATTTTTCCAACAGAACGAAAATATGCCTGGGGGGTCCCGGCATATTTTCGCTCTGTTGAAAAAAATCTCAACTATGATACTCCAACCATTGGATATAATTTACCTAGTTGAATATACTTTCCTCTATTCATTATGACCTAATTACATGGTATACAGGAGTTTCCGTGCTATTTCAAGATTCATTATGTAAATGCTATAACATAAAAAATCCTTATATTTCTTTTATAACAGAAAATATAGATATATTAATTTAATTCTGTATAAATATACAATTATCTTAATGATATTTATTCTGTGTATTTATTTTCTATTAATAACGGGCCAATGTATTTAAAAATAAAATACAGGGTTCTTTTATTTGATATTTTATAGAGACTCAAAATGGATGATTCAGCTAGCTATCTTCGGAGTGAAGATTCAGCGTATAAATTACTTTTTGAATACCTTTTGCAGTACATTAAAATCACCTTATACATGAAAACATAAAGTTTCTATCAGGGATGAGATTTCTCTGCTTTTTTGCATACCAGTATAATATTAGATAATACGTTGTTCTGTTACATCACAGAATGTTCCGATTAAATAAAAAAACATTTTGTGAAAGATTATACTAGTATGCAAAAAAGCAGAGAAATCTCATCCTTGGTTTCTGTACATACTTTAAAATCGTCTGAACTTTTTCATTATAACGCTAATAATACCACTGTAATACTAATATTATCTACTTCCCTTTTGAAACAAAAAGTTGACTGATATTTTCACTTTAACCCTTTCCTGCGCAGACAAGTTCTTTTCGTAAAATGCGAAATTACTGACTGACACCGGAATTTACAAACGACTTTTTTAGAAAATCAGAACTCCTTATTTTAAACTTTCATTATAGAAGCAAAATTTTATTAAAATACTCTTGGTGCCGAATGCAAGTTTGGAATTAAAATTAGGTGTGCCCGGAGTGGGACCACTGTGCCGGAAAGGGTTAAGGCAAGTCCAATTAACAATCATTATTTAAATTTTTAGTTGATTACCGATGGAAAATAAAGATAATTTCAGTTTCTCAGTTTTAGCAACAAAATGTTTGACGAATTATCAATTATGATCATTTCTATGAAATGCACATTTAGATGCAGATATTTACTACGGCGTTCCTTAGGACAATGTCAGGTTTTTCGGTGATCTGGAACAGCCTTTAACAATTTTACAACGGATGTCCTTATGCTTATTTTAATTTTTCGGTACCTCTATTTACGAATAGTAATTTTTATTTTTTTATCACCGAAATATTGTGACAAAATAAGGCAGAAATTACACTTTGAATATAATGATATTGAAATTCAAAAATTGGGCGCAAACTATATCGCAGCTGTCAACTGTTATACTTTTGTTACCACTTTTTCAAATAAATATCACCGCCTTCCCTAATAACAGAATTACTACGAATAAATAACACCATTGTTTTTATTCTACAAAAATGATAACAGAAAAATTAAAAGATTGAAGCTATGCTTATACAGGGTTCGTACGCTTTTACTCCAATATTTAACAGAATATTTCGCCTTAAGAAAAGTGTTAGAATGCTTATTTTAATTTTTCGGTACCTCTATTTACGAATAGTAATTTTTATTTTTTTATCACCGAAATATTGTGACAAAATAAGGCAGAAATTACACTTTGAATATAATGATATTGAAATTCAAAAATTGGGCGCAAACTATATCGCAGCTGTCAACTGTTATACTTTTGTTACCACTTTTTCAAATAAATATCACCGCCTTCCCTAATAACAGAATTACTACGAATAAATAACACCATTGTTTTTATTCTACAAAAATGATAACAGAAAAATTAAAAGATTGAAGCTATGCTTATACAGGGTTCGTACGCTTTTACTCCAATATTTAACAGAATATTTCGCCTTAAGAAAAGTGTTAGAAATCCTGTAATCAAACGAAATGTCTACAATTTCTGCTATTTAAATATTAAATAGAAAATTCTATTTAAAAATTCTGGTGATAGCGTACAAACCCTGTTACATGCTGCTACAGTTCTTCTTTTAAGTATAACGTCATCATCGCTGATGAAAACAGGCTTCTGATTGGTGGAATGTTGATCAGGTAAATTGATTATTATATTATATAGAAGCGTAGCTGTCATCCATTCAGTTTTCTGAATATCACTATTTTAGAATAATAACCTTCGTTTTATTTAAGAGGCTATAGCGGTATTAAAAAAACGTGATGATTAACAGCTATGGAGAAACGAAAGCTTTAATTTTCTAAGAGAGAAACACCTAGATTTATTAAAATAGCAAATTATACACAAAATTCATTACACATGTTCTAAATATTAATTTACGAAAAATTCAAGTTTTTATTTCTATGCAAAATGAAATATTCCGTATTAAAAATACGCTACTTTAATACAGAGTACAAAATGAAAATGAAGGAACTGTAATTAAACATCAGTAATTTTTCATTTAAATCAAATGTACTGTTATAGGGATATCTTCCACATACATTACTTCCACTCTGTCAACATCTTCCATGATTTATATTATTATGCAATGATTTAACTTGTGAAAAGCAATAGGAATTCTCTGTGTGACAACTAAGGAATTTTTTTTGCAGATGAAAGTGACATATCGAAATCTTGAATATTTTCTAATAATTCACTTTCATCATAAATAAATCATAAAATTATTCGCCGGAAATTACGGTACTTTTTTGTAATTTTTATTATTATTATTTTTTGTGAAAGTTTGTTTTATTATATTCTTCACATGATAACCTGAATGATTGCCTTAAATGAGATTGCGATGCTATTGGGAAAGAATGATTCTAACTGACAATCGTGGTGTAGATGATGATAAAATAGATTTTCATTGTTGGTAGTCGATTGTCCACTTTATTAACAAATATATAAATATGAATTTGCACTATTCATCGTGACAATGTATCATGGGATGTCCATAGTACGAAAAAAACCTTTTTTTTCAAATTTGAAATTAATCTGTAGTGTCGAAGATAAAACACAGATACACAAGGATGTGCGAATATTTTATGCTACGTTAAAGTAAAAACAACATATTGGCATTTTATGTAAAGTATACAGTATATTTTTACTGATTTCCAATACAAGATTACTTATTTTTCTTTCGTCATGGCAAATGTAATACGTCCTAAAGGGACAGATGCCTTCTATTTATAAACTACAGTTTAAGCAAAATGTTAATTATCCAATACCAAGAAAATAACACCGATCTAATTAGCATCTTATTGTTCCTAAATTAATAATTTACGCTATTATGAAATATTTAAATTGCCTCCATTCTTCTTTTTCTTCATTTAATTTTCTCATACGCTTGAGAGAACTTTTAAACTGCAAATTTTACATAAAACTGCACAAAGGAAATTTAAGCCGGATGTTTGTCATCGCTTACTGACAGAAAGAATTTGATACATCAGTGTAAAACATCCTTGCTTGTAGAAAAATAAACTCGTAAAAATATAATATTTTAAAAAGGTTAAGAAATGTTAAGTAGTTTAAAATGTATTCACAATCCTGAACGTGATTACATAATAGGAAAGAAATTATAGGCCTTTTATTTTAATGATATCTCCGCTACACTGTCAAACTATCGAATGTGAAAAATTGCATTTTTCATTACTTTTAAAAATTGGCTGATTTTCACCACTATATTTTATTAGAATTCGTTGCCTTAGTAAGAATATTAATAAAATTAAAGAATATATAATAATAAAATTTCTGTGAAGAATACTTTTGACAATTTGGCATTATTTTTATTCGGAGCTGCTAAACTCATACCGGAAAATTTAAGAACAATTCTTTTTACTTTAAATAATCAGCAGATGTCTGTCATTAAATAAGGAAAAAAAACTCTATGTGAAATTTCTGGTATGGATTCTGAATTCCTGAAAAAAAAATTAGCCCAAGCTGGCAATGCTGATGAAGAATTCTATTAAAATTTAGTAGGTGACAATCGGCCCATTTTTATAAGTAATGAAAAATGCATTTTTTCACATTCGATAGTATGACATGGTAGCGACTGTAAAATCGATTAATTCTCTCTACTTTCGAAAGTTCATCGGAGTTACATAAATATTTACCCTCAGCGATGCGCAGTGATTCATTATATGAATAAATTAAAATTCAACCTTAAAAAAATAAAATCAACTCTACTCTACTACTGTAAATAAATAAAGATATTCTTCTTATTGAATAATTGCGAAACGTCTGCTACTATATATGGCAGGGGTGTCAAAATGTGGCCCGCCAGTTACCACTAATTTTTAAAAGAAATAGTCTAATTCTTGAATCGCAGAAATTCGATGGTTATATAATGCAAATATTACTATACAATTTTATTGGTATGCGTAGGGCCCATTTTGACATTCGTGATATACAGTAAAGAATTAATTTGGAAAATTTGGGGTTCCTAATCCTAAATATTACAATAGAAACGCATTTTTAAAAGTAAAATGCGCGCAGTGTAGGTTTAAAACTATTTTATGTAAAACGCCGCATTTGTTTGTTTTTAATTCGGAATTGTGTTCAAGAAATATGTAATACGTAAATTTTCTGACTAATAGGTTATCAGTTCTATACGCTTTTTTAACCCATTAACTGCCAAAACTATGTGGGCGGAGTCTTCGATATTTTTACTGAAATTCGTTTTCCACCAAAAAATTCTGAAAGATAATATTTAGTAACTGTTATAGGAAAGTTTTTGTCATTATTATAACTACTTTTTAACATATATAAATAGTGGTGGCCAGGTAGTTTTTTTTATCATACACTTTTATATTGAATGTTGACAACCACGAGTATACTCATGGTTGGCAGCGAATGGGTTAACAGTCTACATGGTATAATAATAAATTTCGCTGAGTATGTTCAGAAACTCTTACCTAAATCTGGAAAAATTATTTATATTTCTTCAAACAGGTTACTGGCATTTTTACTACGAATTTTAATATACTTATTTTGCCCTTTTTAGCCACAATCAAATATTACAAATTATGTGAATGAGTGAGATTAAATAGAAAATTTCTTATCTTAATTTGCGTTTGTAGACTCCTTGGAAATTCTAAGGAATGCTTACACCTTGCTCGAAGTTGTATGTCGTTTAGAATGCACTTTTGACAACAAATATAGAATTCTTGAAAATTGCGCGAAATTTTCGGCGTCGGTATCGCACGAAGAACACTCATCACATGCTTTTCAATGTATCCAGCCATGTTTGACTGTCGTCGAGAAAACGTAAATGTTTTCATCAGAGTTCTTTCTATTGTTGGCATCTTAAACAAGCCTTAACCGGTGCGATAACAGATATATTTCTTAATATTTCAGTTATTTCTAGTTCATTCATTCAGTTTAATTCCACTTAATAAAGTAAATTGCGCAAACTTGTTTTTTGATAGTGTGTTTTTTACACTCATATATAAGACACTACACCAGAAATTTTAAAGATACATTCTTGACCTTATTTACTAGCAAATCCGTATATACACAAGGTAATTCCCTTTCTTACGAGGGACAGTCAGAAAATAAGATTTCCCTGGCGACTGTGGACAGAGGTGTATGAAAGACAAAAAATGTAATCAGACATTAAAGATAAAACATCACTTTATTTTTCCACATAAGTACCAAGTGCATTGAGACATTTGTCATACCGCTTTATAAGCTTCAAAAAGCCCTCCAGGAAAAAATCCGGGCTTCACATACGGACGAAACGTTGAACGGCTATGGGCGAAACACGACACCGCAGGTGAACGCGAACGTGCAAGACACCGATACCATTTGGTAGAGGTCGACCGCGATCAAGCAGATGGCGCTGTTGCAGTGAATGCGCAGATGGCGCTGTTGTAGTCACTGCGCAGATGGCGCTGTTGCAGTCAACAGCGGCATCTGCTTGATCGCGGTCGACCTCTACCCAATGGTATCGGTGTCTTGCACATTCGCATTCACCTGCTATGTCGTCTTTCGCCGATAGCCGTTCACCGCTTCGTCCGTATGCAAAGCCTTGATTTTTTCGTGAAGGACTTTTTGAAGCTTATAAAGCGGTATGACAAATGTCTCAATGCACTTGGTACTTATGTGGAAAAATAAAGTGATGTTTTATCTTTAATGTCTGATTACATTTTTTGTCTTTCACACACACCTCTGTCCACAGTCGCCAGGGGAAACTAATTTTCCGACTGCCCCTCGTAATTTAAGATTGTGTTTGTTTGCAGCTCAAATTAGTTATTAAAAGTAAATATTGATTAATATTTGCATCACTCTGCAGAGTAGGGCTAATTTAAATTTTCAAATTTCACAACCACACCGGTATTTTAAGTACAATCTACATGTCCGAAAGGAGTTTTTTTTTTTTTTTCAGATAAATGCATTCGTAAATTCTGTTGATATTCAATCATTTTCAAAACACAAGTCCTGGGCCCTTGTAAGGGTTAACCCCTTCAGGGGCAAAGAACTCTTGTAGCTAAAATATTGAAATGATGATTGACACCAGGATTCACGAACAAATTTTTTTTTAAATAAGTAATAGTTTTTCCTCATGTACATTATAAATTCGAAATTTGATTATGGAATTCTGGTATCATTGTCGCATATTGGGATTAAAATTAAGTGATATATATAATATACCGGTGCCCTTCAAGGGGTTAAAAGTAATGCGATTTCCGGATACAGGCATTCAAATTCATATGACGAAGGTTCGCTATGGTAAACCAGAAAAGAGGCTTTCGACACAGTTTTCAGGTAATTTACTGGCGTTTTCAATAGTGAATAGCAAGCGAGAGACATTACTTTGGAGCAGTGTTGGGCAGAATCTGATTACAAAGTAATCAAATTACAGATTAAAGTACATTATAATCTCCTAACTATGTAATTGATTATCATGTAATGTGTAAAGTTTTTTTTTTCATGATAATAATACTTTTATATGAAAAAACTCACTCGACGTTATTGCCATACCTTGTATAATCTTTATTGTATAATTTCTATCCCCATTTCGGTTGGTGTTATTGTCCAATTTTATGTTCACCGTCACTCAATTCAAAGGTATACTTTATAACCAGTAAGATTTTATATACATGGATGAGATTTCTCCGCTTTTTTTGCATACCACTATAATCTTACAGAAAATGTTTTTTTTTTTATTTAATCGGATCATTATGAGATTTGAGAGAATAACGTTTTCTCTAAGATTATACTGGTACGCCAAAAAGCGGAGAAATCTCATACCTGTCTAGTTCCTTCACAAACAACAGCAAAGTAAAAATATCCAAAACGGCGTAATATTCAGTTTTAGGTTTCTATGTAGCAGACTTGTCTTGACATTTTATATCGTATTAATTAGATAACTGTACTAATAAAATAAAATGACGAAAGCAGGGGTCCCACTCCGTCCGCATTTTGATACCACTTTTTTTTTCTCTAAAAGTTCTTCTTTTTATATATTACAAATAATGTAGACTTCTTACCCGAGTCTAATTTTTGATGCAAATGTAAAACCTTAGCACCAAAGATTTCCTTCACAAATACTGCTCTTCAAAAAACAAACCGGTTGGTTGCATACCACTATAATCTTACAGAAAATGTTTTTTTTTTATTATTTAATCGGATCAGTATGAGATTTGAGAGAACAACGTTTTCTCTAAGATTATACTGGTACGCCAAAAAGCGGAGAAATCTCATACCTGTCTTGTTCCTTCACAAACAACAGCAAAGTAAAAATATCCAAAACGGCGTAATATTCAGTTTTAGGTTTCTATGTAGCAGACTTGTCTTGACATTTTATATCGTATTAATTAGATAACTGTACTAATAAAATAAAATGACGAAAGCAGGGGTCCAACTCCGTCCGCATTTTGATACCACTTTTTTTTCTCTAAAAGTTCTTCTTTTTATATATTACAAATAATGTAGACTTCTTACCCGAGTGTAATTTTTGATGCAAATGTAAAACCTTAGCACCAAAGATTTCCTTCACAAATACTGCTCTTCAAAAAACGAACCGGTTGGAGTACTACGAAACCGTTGTCAAATTTGCTTTTAGCAACTAATAAATGGTAGTCTGAAATAAAAACAGGATGTAGTATTCAGTAATTATAATATTCTCAGTTGCCTCTTAAATTTAGTTTTTAACAATCAAAACGAAAAATAATTGAGTTACATTAAATAATTAAATACAATTACATAATAGATGATGCAGAATAAAGCATACCATAAAAATATATTTATTATTATTATTTATTTCGTTGTTTAACAAATATAGTCTAAATTTTCTGAAGAAAGTTTTACTTACTTAACATCTATTCCAGGATGGCTAGTGGTCAGGGAAAAAATACAGTAAAAACAGGTTGGAAATTGTACGTCAAACGTTACAAATGAGGTGCGTTCGTACTATAGCTAGTTATATAAGTATTCAGATCTTGATGATTTTTAATTGTGTGAAATGAATTATATCGTCTTCAGATTAATTTCTGTAATAAAATAAGTATCTCGATCGCTTCACGATTAAACTTCGGAAGATCCTATAACAAGAAAGCACTAATTTAAAAATATAAAATAAAATTTCTTAATAAATATTTTTATTAATAACTCCTAAAGTTTTGATTCGATTTTTATAAAATTTGAAATGTCTCTACAAAATTCTGCAAAGATAATATATCTTAAATTTCAAACCATTCGGTTGGGTAGTGTTTGCGTTGTTATATGCGGACGGACGGATAGACATACGGACGGACAGACGGACGGACCAAGCGACGACAATAGGTGGTACGTATTTATATAATTACGAACGCACCTAAAAAGTGATAAACACCAGTATATTCTTATAGAAAAATTTATCTTGATTATTCTATCAAATAATCAACATGAATTTTATCTATAACAATATACTGGTGTTTATCACTTTTGTTTTACTGTATTCGTTTCCTTGTATGAAAATGGCACAAGGGATTTCACCAAGTGTTTTTATTCAACTCGATTTTCGCTTAATATTAATACCAAGAGAGTCGTCGAAATCCCCAAGAACAAGATATATGGAATTAGCTCTCTTTCTTGAATTGTAAAACATGTAAAAACATTCCAAGAGTTGTTTTTAAATCCATAAATGTTATCTTAGACTTGAGCAAGTAATTTGGTTTCAAAAGTTTGTTTTATTGTAGAAATTGTTTGCTCTTTAAATGCTTCGCCGTCAGTTATAATCATCTTTACTTAACTTAGAAATTTTACGTTAATAAAAATGCTTACATGAATATATTTGGCTAACGTTATAGTATTTAAATTTCTGGTTAATGGTTGTTCTGTTCATTTTTTTGAACTTACATAACACCATCAATAACATAGAAGGAGGTTTTTGTTTAGATAATTTTACAAATATTTACCGTATATACTCTCGTATAAGCCGACACGAAAATTTAAGATTAATAACATGCCCTTCCGTTTGAATCCCAATATTTTTTAGCACTTTTCAACCTAGTTGAAAAGTGCTTATGACTTCGGTTTGACTGGCCGTCTGGCCGGAAGGACGTCTGGCCGTCTGTCCGTGCTCTAACTCCCGTAAATATGCTCGGATTGCTCTGCAATTTTTATATGTTATTGTCGTTATCTATGGCACGTTCCCTATTTCAACTGAAGTGTGTAGCACTTATAGTTTTCTTACAGGGAGACTCAAAATAATTCCGTTACATTACGTCTATGGAGAAAAATCGTCTGCGGCTTATTTAAATAATGTTCCACTGTTTTAAACGCATTAAAGTTTATATATATTACTAAGGTGCATTACAAGAGGCTTACTACAGAATAATGTGTGTATAGCAGTCATCGTTCATTTACAGGGACACACAAAAGAATTCTCTACTGTCTGTTAACAATAATTCCTGGAAGTGCGTTTTAAGTTACTAAACGCGATTTTAATCTTAACTAGCTTTTTGTCTATTACGTGGTGTGTATAAATTCTGTAGATCCTATACAGGGCAGCACAAAAGTTCGCGAACACATTTCCGTTTATTGACAGAAACTCCAGAAGGAGAATTTAAACGGTGCTACGCGTTTCATAACTAAATTAAAATTTAGCATCCTATGTATATATACAAATCTATAGATCATATACAGGGCTACATAAAAGTATTCGGATATTTTTCCGAATATTGTATATATTGAAAATTCCTTAAATTACGTTTTTAAATATGTTATGCGTTTTCCAAATTGTTTACTTAGATGTCATCTTTCAGCTTATTAAACGGTAATGATTTGTAAAATTATTTTAGAAGCGTTGGAAAGTGCTACATAATCTATGCTTGACGCATGATTTTTCGTTCTTGTTATTAATTTTCTATGAATTACTTAATGGCAAAATAGCCAATAATTTTCTACAGTTAAATGAGGAGAAGATTTCAGGTTGGAAATACTGGTATTCAAACGTAAGAACATATTACTTTTCTCCAATTTTAATGCCGGATTATACGCGAGTATGTTCGGTACTTTAATTTTTAAGTTAAATATGTTCCTTTTACGAACGCTTAACAAAACTAAACTGTTATGTAATAAGGAAAGAAATTTTTCTTAATGAAGAAACATATTTAAGACCAACTGCACTAAAAAACTTTAGCTCTCAATTGACAAATATTTTTCCGAATTGTATGATATATTTTTCGATTGTTTTATATATAAACCATTTTGGTGTATTTTATTTTCTTTATTATTAACCCTAGAATGCTACCCTTTCGTCTCCTGGACGAAGCTCATAACAAATAATTCTTCAGAAATTCTTCGGTACCAGTATTTTATTACAGAAAATTTCTGCTTAAAAAAAAAAAAAAAAAAAGGAAAAAGTCTTTTTTTTTTTTTTCTTGTTAAGCAGAGATTTTCTGTAATAAAATACTGGTACCGAAGAATTTCTGAAGAATTATTTGTTATGAGCTTCGTCCAGAAGACGAATGGGTAGCATTCTAGGGTTAAAATAATCACAATAATGTATAAAATGTCGGAACCGCAGGATATAAATACTGCCGGTGCAAACTCTTACCAGCAAAAGAGGAATAGATATTTTTGTCTTAGCTATGATAGGAATTTTATATAAAAAAGGCGTCTAAATAAATATAGAAATTCTATTCAAATTTACTGGTGGTACTTTTCTCCTGCGATAATCGACGCCTGCAGAGACAGTTGAAGTTTAAACGTTACCAGTTTGAGGCGATTTGTATTCATTATTTCATGGTCATGGCCTAGAGATTTCATTTTACATCCGACAAACATAACCTGACAATCCCCAAGCTTTCCGTTAATTATTTAGGTACATTTATTTAAACAAATGATTTGAAATTATTTCTTATTTCTATATAATTAATCAAATTTGATTTCCTAAGCTGCATATTAGGTGTAGGAATACATTAGAAGCTCTGAATAATTTAAGAAGCAAGAAGTTTCTTTGAATGTTCCATAAAAACTTCGAACGGGAACATTTTTATTTCCGGTCAAAGTTATTCCCATAAATGTTTTAAAAAAATGCAGATAAGTAAATGCGTCCCAAATTTGCAGTAATTGAGAAAAACGTCTAACAATTTCATTTTAATATTTTTCTTTCCCTTTTCCATTTTTTTAGTATAGTGTATAATTAATTATTTTTAATTTCATAATTAAGTATAATGAAATTTTCTTTAGTTAATGAACAATATGTACTTTTCCTTTTTGAACTTGTCATAACATTGCAGATGCAGTCGATTTATTAAACACTCAAAATACAGTATTCTATAAAATATTATTGGATATAACTTGTTAAACAAACAACATTTTGACATTTTTTGGAAAGCAAAAGGAAGAATTGAGAAAGCATAAAGAAGGTGATTCTTTTACATGATAACTTTATAAAAAGTCAACTTTTGTTCAACTTTCTCAAGATTATTGTTTAAATAAAATGAGCAAAAAAAAAAAAAAAAAAAAACAGAAACAGATTCACTTTCAATCAGATCTAAATACAATACAAACCACTAAACACGAAAATAAAAACGAACTTTTATATTCAAGGAAATTAATATTCAATATAAGCGTTTAACTATTTCTTAGGTGTAAATTCCCTTTAATATCAAATGGATTATAAATAACTCAAAATGAAGAGTTAAAATACTATTAAACAACGGTATTAAAATTAATTACTTTTTCGGTTTAACGAAGGTGGTTTTAAAATATCCGTTCTGTTTGAGGCTATGTTCTAAAAGATATTCAAAGAAATGAGTTCATATTTTATAATAATAAATAAAATTAGTTTTTTACCATTAGATTTGCAGAATATTAGATTTTTTATAGATTCAGATTAGAATATTATATTTTTAGTTTTAGTTCATATTTTATGTTTATACGTTTGACGACAGGAACTGATGATTCTCACAAAAAAATTAGTAACAAAAGACATCTATAAATAGAAATAAGGAACAGTCGATACTTCACGAAATTTTCTTTTTAAAATATGTTTCTTATATTTCGGGACAGGTACCGTAATTTCCGGCGTATAATCCGCAGCTCAAAGAGTCGTTTTTCGACCCAGAAATATTATTTTATAAAATGTAACTTATAAGGTCGCTGTAAATATTTAACTACAATTATTGAATAAAATTTCTGGGTCGAAAAACGACTCTTTTAGCTGCGGATTATACGCCGGAAATTACGGTAGCAGCAATTTTAAAGAAACATTCTGTACCTTATTTAATAACAAACTTCCGTGAATACATAAGGTGATTATATTTATTAAATATGGTATTTTCTGGAAATTGAATTTATTTATTAAATGTTACAATTTAGTTCTATACCTATACATCATTGCGCAGTGTAAGGTTAAAATCGAATTCTAAAATGCAGGCCAGAGCTTTTCTCCTTGATAAATATCACGTTATAATTATGGTAATTATGAATGGGAAAATTTTATTGACACAAAAATTAATTTAGTGATTTAACTTACAAACATATTTCGTTTATTTACATTGCGTTTAAATTAAACACAGTTTGTAAAAATAATAATAACATATTTATGAGTCTTTCAATTTCCTTAAATATTTTAAACCAGATTTGTATTTTTGCTCGTCTTTGAAATCATCCAGTTTATTTTTTCTCTCATAGAAAATGTTTGTCAACAATTGGAAAATGTCTTGATTTAATTTCATCTTTTTTTATGCCATAATTATTATTTAGATACCTTATTCAATTTTATGTTTGCTAAATTTTATTTTCAAAAATTCTATGATACGCAAGGAATATCAAATTCTCACATACATTACCGAAACAATAAATGTTTTTTCAGTGGCTAAAATTCCTTCTCGTATTTTTATTCTTCATGGTATGTACACTTTTACTGCAAATTTTGAATAGAATTTGTCACGATATAAAATCGCATATTAGTATTAAACATTATGGGATTAAACTCTATACGACGAGTGTCACATATACATGACACCTAATGTGCTCAGAATCTTGTTTTTGTTTCATGGGTAATTTTTATTTTAAATTTGGCCTTATTCAATCACAGTGTTTCTGCGATCACTCTAGGCAAAAATTTCTATTTTGAAAATCCTGTGATAAAACAATTAAAATTATTTAACAGGAGCTCCACGCGAAAGGATTGATTAAAGTGATTATGAATTCTTCAATTTAAATATTAAATAGAAATTTACTAGTATGAATTAGTGGTTTCGGAATTATTGGAAATTCAAAGAATAGTAGGTACCGTGTAAATGAGTAACAATATTAAATATTGACTAATTTCAAGTATTTTTATTTTATTTTTTACTTAAAAAAATTATCTGTCCCTTACAAAAAAAAACTTAACCCTTATTTTGGCCACCCAATCATTGTTCAAGTAGCCATATGACATAAACAGATAATCAGGGGTGCAAAAATCTAGGCGCCAATGGGCTGATTCCCGCCACTAAATTTTATTAATATTCTTCGTCAAATTTTACTAGTATATTTCGCGTAATTTGTATCAGTATTCTTATTAGGCGAAAAATACTAAAAATTTAGTGGTGGGAATCTGCCCATTGGTGCCTAAATTTTTGCACCCCTGCGTATAATCATTCTAAATTTTGCCGCAACCATATCGTCTGTACCATGTCAAACTATCGAATGTGAAAAAATGCATTTTTCATTACTTTTTTAAAATGGGTCGAGTGTCACCACTAAATATTAATAATATTCTTCACCAGGCTTGTCAGTTAGGCATCCTTTTTCATTCAGAAACTCCGAATTCATACCAGAAATTTTAAACAGAAACTTCTGCTTTATTTATTGACGGACATTTATTGAAAACTTAAAAAAAAAAAAAAATTCTCAAAATTTCCGGTGAGAATTCGGTATCTCTAAATAAATAAAAATTCCAGAAATTTTATTAGTATTCGTACTAGGCGATGAATTCGAATAACATTTAGTGGTGCCAATCGGCCCATTTTTAAAAGTAATGCAAGATGCATTTTTTCACATTCGATAGTTTGACATGGTAGCGACGATATCTCCTAACACTCCTACCAAATATTGACACAGTTTTAAATGTATATATTCCATCTCTGTACAGCGAAGAAAATCAACTTCTATGATTAAAGCACTACATTGAAGAAACATATTTGTAAGTTGTTGTTTTTTTTTTTAATTAATTCTATACATTTCTGCATTGTTCAGTTTTATTTAGAATAACATATTTGTAAGTTGTTTAACTTGTTTTCGTCTGTTCAACTCATTTTTTTTTAGAATTACATATTTTGAACAATTTCTAAAAAACGTTTAGATATTATCCACATTCTTTCAGCGAACGGTTATAGTTAAATCAACGAGAAAGATGACAATTTAAAATACAAAGCTGTAATTGTTCACGTATATTATAAACATGGATAATAGAAAAATATTTTAAGCTACGTAAAATCAAATGCAAGGGAAATAACTTTGCGCAGAGCATTATCAAGTGTATTTACATGTCTTCCAGTGGCGACCACTTTTTTTTTTGTTTTTGTCCATCACTATTTATAAATTATAATCATTATGGTACATTTTTACTAATGCACGATATATGTTATTTTTCATAAAGACAAATGACTCAGAAAATAATTTTAGAAATATTCGTTAATTTAATTCAAGTAAAATCAAATGCAAGGAAAATATTTTACGAAGAGCATCATTTTAAGTGTATTTACATGTCTGCCACTGGCGACCACTTTTTTTAATTTGTCAATCTCTATTTATAAACTATAATCATTACGGTAGATTTCTACTAATGGTCAAGATATATTATTTTTAAGAAAGAAAAATGACGCAGAAAATAATTTTAAAAATACTCGCCAATGAAAACTGTAATTAGTGATTAGTAGCTGATTAGTAGCTGATTAGTGATTAGTAGCAAAACTGTGATTAGTAGTTAGCACCATCAGGGAGGTGCAGAGTCTCACAGTACCACCATTAGAACCGTAAACTTCCTCTTATATAATTTCTAAAAAATTTTGATGAAATAAATCGTAGAAAAACTCTCAAAAAAAGTATTACACAGTGCTTCTGAACTCCCACATTGGCTGCCCCGCGGGCCTGATTTTATTTTTAATACAATAATGAAAACAAAAAGAAACATCTGAGAAACATCTTACATCAAGAGCAAGGAAAGAACCCACGATCTCATTAGAGAACCATTATTTCTCTTTCTAGCGGCTTAGACCACTGGAATATCGGTACTTGTCCAGTGTTCCTCTGAAATGAAAGCAGTTCAAAAATGGTTTCCACACTCCGTTTAGCTACAGAAAAAAATCCTAAAATGCTTATCCAGCATGCCCCATTCAGCCGAAATCGCACTTACGGGATTTATTTTGCTGTTTAGGTGCGTTCGTAATTATATAAATGGGTAGCACTTATAGTCGTCGTCTGGTCCGTCCGTCCGCATATAACAACACAAAAACTTTCCAACCGAATGTTTCGAAATTTAATATATATTATCGTTGCAGAATTGTGTTGAGGCATTTCAAATTTTATGAAAATTGAACTAAAACTAAATAAGATATTAATAAAAAAAACTATTATATTTAATCCTATCATACGTAATCTACATAATAACAGCGCATTTCACGTGACTGCGGAAAACAAATACGGGTAAACCAGTTCTGATTTCATATGCCAGGCGGCCATTTTTATTCAAAATTATATTTTAAAATAAAATTGCATAAAAGTGACATTTTTAGACCGTTCAAAAAATTGTTTGCTTGAGAGCTGAGTTGCATTAAAAAATGTACAGATTCTGGGATATCTTCTGTGGAAATTAGGTTAACAGCCAAATATCTCAATCCATTAGAGTAAATAAACACAGGAGATTCGTTCATTATGAGTCATAAAAATATTAAACCATGAAGGTGATCATTCGCAAAGCAAGATTTCCATCCTGAATATTTGAGCGCTGTCTGGCGTAGAAGAAACACATTCTCATTTGCAAACGTTGCATACGTAATAAGAAAAAAAAAGACATGCTCACTTCGCTCATAGCAGACGATATAATTTATTTTACAGAAATAATAAAGATGATTTATTTATATTGTGAAACTAGTTATAAAACGAACGCACATCATATATCACGTTTAACGTACAATTTCCAACTTGTTAAATATATAGACAATTGAAATTAAACAACCAAATTAAAATTAACAATTTGAATTGTTTGTTTGTTTAGTTTAAAATTAATCAAAATATAATGATTTTATTAATGCAATCTTTATAAACTTTTTTTATTATCAGATGTCTAAATTTTCTAATTATGCCAATTTCAAAATTAAGTCTCACATGCGAAATATTTAACTAAGTGCCAAATATTGTTTTCGATGAATTAATAATTTATTTTTGATATAACAATATCCACCATCTGGTAAATTTTCTTAAAATGCTGAAACAAAGATAATAAAACGAAAATATTTCTTGAATTCAACATCAAAATGTTGGAATCGCAATGCATTTATAAAGATTTAATCCGACTCCTTCAGCAAATATATCACAACTAAGAAAAGCAAATAAAAATTTTTATTCAAATTAAACATGTTTTAATATATTAACAGTAGATCTACCACGAGCCGTCATTTTGACGATTACCAAATGAATATAATCTAATTCGAACCTGGAATTTCTTTTTAAAATAAATTAAATATAAAACTGCAATACAAAGAAATACATTAAATGAATAGGTTAAGTTTTTTTAAATAAAATTTCTGGTGTGACTTAGTTTTAAAAAACTTGAGTAAAATGTCCGGTAGTTCTAGTGTTAAATATATTTTAATATTAAACAGTATAAAAACTTATAAATTAGGTATTAATTATAATTTAACTATTTCCATTTATTTTGTCAGTTTTTAATATTCTCTCTAATTAATATATAAATCACATAGCAGATAATTAACGACCATATATTTTAAATGTATAATATTAATTATTCTGTATCATTGCAATATTTTTGAATTAACTCTGAACTTCCTGCTCTAATAAAAAAATATTGTCTGGTATACTATACTAATCTCAGCCTGTTTTGTTAATATGACTCCCAATCGTATCATAAACGTGTGAGAAATTGTTTGAAAGTAAAGTGCCTTACCTGGTTCTAATTCTGAATTGTGACAAGGAAGTAGTAGTAAAAGTTACTTAGCGTCTGAGTTTTTCACACAAGCAACTATTATAATTAATACTTTGGGACTATCATTTGCTGAATTGGCTTTCTTTCGTGGAACAATTCATTCTAAATATGTCTATAAAGGCTTTAATCTACACTGTTTAATGTGATTCTACAAAATTATTTTTGAATGTTTTTCTTTTGTTTAACCTATTTGTGAGAAATCGTTATAAAATAATATTGTTTATGATCATACTTTTCATACTTTATACATTGTTATCAATATTGATTTCTGTGTTCAACTGGGAATCCCATTGAAACAATAAATTGATTCTGTTTTTCTCACAGAAACAAGACATGTATATTTAAATAATCTTTCTGGTTACAATTATTGTTCTTAATTTAAAAAAAGAAAAGAGAGAGAGAGAGAGAGACGGTTGGAATTTTTGCGTATGGCAATTCTGAGCGTGGTCTGCAGCGTATCAGATAATCATTAAACGGTATATTTGTATGTTAACTGACTATTTTAACATTATTTTAAATATCCATTTTATTGTTCATGAAACATTTAATTTATTTGTATATAAAAATGAAAAAATGAAAGTAAATTTCTGATGCATGAAACATTTTTCAAAGGGGTGATTTTAGAACTGCATATATCGCACTTTTTTGTGCAACTAATTAAAGTGTAACACTTTTAAATCACTTGTCACAAAAAATACTTCAAAACTTCAAAATTTCTCAAGCCAGGAAAACTATTTTGAAACAGTAATACATAATTTAAACAGAAATTAATTGTTTGTAGAATTTTTCATAATATTTGCTCTTGAAACAATCTTGTCCATTTGGATAAGTAGCTTCATAAGACAAAAAGCATGGAAGGCATTTGGCTGTAGAAGTAGGGTATTCATTTTTCGTTTATCGTCGGCATACACTTGTACAGGTACGGTGAAATAGTTTACATGCCTGTGCCGAAAATTCACATGCAGCATTTATCTATCACCTAGTGTAACGTAATGCGCCAAACTTTTAAATACAAATATTGCAGAATATTCTACTTAACCTGTTAACCGGGTAATAAACTTTTGTACAACTCATTTCACAATCGGGACTTTTTTCTTCATAGTGATAAGTAATATCATTAGGGCTTGATTACCAACGGAGCACACTTCAAAAAATACTAGAATTTTTTCTGTATTCATGGTAGTAAATTTGAATGAATAGGGCGTTTTAAGAAGAAGAAATTTTCTATTAAATGTTACTGGTGGAAGTGCTCCCCGTCGGTAATCAGGCCGTCATGCGTTCAAAATGTTGCAATGCCTATTTCAGTAGTAGTTTCTGTATGACGAAATATTTCTTCATTCACAGTTAACAGGGCCTGATTACCGACGGGGCACACATCCACCAGTAAAATTTAATATAAATTTTCATATTATTAAAACGCTCTATTCATGCAAAATTACTGCCATGAATAAGGAAACTAATTCTATTCTTTTTTTACTGGAGGAAGTGTGCCCCGTTGATAATCAGGCACTGAAAGTTAACAGGTTAACGAACAGGCACGGAGCCCAGAATACTAGGGCTACGCGCTGATACAAAAAGGCAACAGTCGCAGGTGGATTTGTTTCAACGTTCATATGTGCCTTGAATTTTGCCAGTGTTTTCTAAAATATTTCTTCCTCAAAATAGCAGGCAGCTGGACGATAAGAGAAAAATAAGGCGAAGAATACTTTAAAAAAATACTGGTTTTGAAATTCAAGCTATACTAAAAAGGCTGAAAAATTATATCTGAATTATAACCCGAGTTACAGCCGTTCAAAATTACATCTATTAGAGTTTACCGAAGAATTTTACAGCCGGAAAAATCGTTCTGCAAACCGGAAGTAAGTTGAAATGTATGCTTACATTCTTCTATATCTAAATTTAGCTTTTAAATTTGATTATATGTTCAAGAAAATACATGGAGTATATAATTAAACCTTTAAATAATAAATTATTTTCTATTACATATCTAACAGAAAATAATTTATGCGACGATTTATCCCATGTGATATTTGGTGGAGTAGAACTTTCTGTAAATTCTAAATCAACAGACAATCAAGAAATATCTGATTTAGTGTTTAAAAAAGACAAAGTATTAAACACAGACTTGATATTTTAGATGAAAGTTCAGACGAATCTCCAAATTGAAATATGAAAAAAAAAAAGTTAAAAAACCAAATTCAGAAAAAGGAAAAAAATATAATATAATGCCGCACAAAAAATTTTCAATCATTTTCATGTAAAATAGTAGGACAAAAATGATGCAATGAAGAAAAATAAAGATGTGGATAATGAAAATGCTTATGGAATGCCCCGATTTGTTCAGAAATTGTCACACGATTAACTTTTGTCCAGATGCCATCCCCCCGAAGCCGTTATAGATCCATTTATTTGTGACGCGTGGCTTCTCAATTCTCGCACAAACTCCCTGAATACTAGGCCTAAACGCTGATACACACATGAGTGTTGTCGGAGGCAGATTTTTCCCAGCTTTTGTACTGTCCCTTGCATTTGAAATCCAGTATTTCTAAGAGTATTTTTTGCTATATTTAATCTAAAACAAATAAGACGGAGAATACTTTTAGAAATTACTGGTATTCCAATTCAAGTGAACGTGCAGACGCTTAAAAATATTTTTATAATAAAATTATAAGAAATATATCTTAAAAAATGACAGCCGTCAATTTCTGTCAGCGCTTATGCCAAGTGTTCTGAGGCTTATCATTCTGGTTTTTGTTACGTATTTGTTAATTATTGATAATATTCTGCACACAAACCTCTTTGAACGATTTACAAGTACCCCAATTTCTGCAACACAATAAGATTTGATTTGAACTTCTAAATCTCAGTTACTGTTTGCAAACCATTCTCCTTAACTTGCGGCATCTTGAATACCTGAAGATATCCCAAGGAGAACTTAAACACCTGAAGTGAGTGACATCATTCATTTCTCACTTGCATTTTTTTTTTCGAGTCTAGTTACAATAATTCGGAAAAAAACATACAATTTACATACTTTTTATGAAATGTTTATAAGGTTATAAAAGAAAATTTATTAAAAGTACATCAGAAATTTAGAAAAATTAAATTAAGATTTGAAAGAGAAAAAAAGAAACATACCAGTTATATCTTAGAAATAATTGATATATATAATATACAGAAAGTGAAAATTTATGTATCCTTTAAAGTTTATCTAATGAAACACCCAAAAACTTCCGTGATACCAGGGGTGCGAAAAATCTAGGCGCCAATGGGCTGAATCCCACCACTAAATTTTTAGTATTCTTCGCCTAATAAGAATATAGATAAAATTCAGGCGAAGTATACTAATAAAATTTGAAGAAGAATACTAATAAAATTTGAAGAAGAATACTAATAAAATTTGAAGAAGAATACTAATAAAATTTAGTGGTGGGAATCAGTCCATTGGCGCCAAGATTTTTGCACCCCTGCTTGATACTGCTATTGGTCTTTTTATACGTGGTTGAACGGTAGCAGAACCTTAATCCTTCAAAAAGTAAAAAAAAATGACAGATCTCAAAAATTAAATATTAGAACGAACTATAAAGATGCAAACGCATTTTTTGACGATTCCCATTCCGTTTAAGTTAAAATTGATTTAAGTCATAAGTCATAATCTTTACATGAATTTATTAATAATTTTCATAATTAAAATCATGCTTTTGAGAAAAAAAACTGCCAGAATACGTTTGTGTCCATTCAATGTATCTTACTGAAAGCATAAAAAATTAAATCGGGTGATATTTTTCGGAAGATATAAATTAAAATTTGACGCGTGAATTTAACATTACATCCTCAAACTTTGACAGCTTCTAAACTCTATAAATATGTAGCAAAAATACATAAACTTAGATAGTTTCCAGGATGATTTGATCCAACAAAATCATATAGTGTATCAAAAGTGTGTGTTACCGTTTGAAAAATCGTTGTTGTGAAATTTTTAATACGCAAGAGTCCGTTATTTCAAAAGCTGCTTTCATATTCTAAAATAAGACAATATTCCGTTTCTAATGGCATCATTGGTGTGATTTAAAGTAAAAGGTCTGCGAATAAAGTCAGGTCCAATTTTTTTTTATACCTACTGTATATTATACATATCGTCGCTACCATGTCAAACAATTGAATATAAAAAATGCATTTTTGATTACTTTTTAAAATGGGCCTATTGTCGCCACTAAATTTTATTAGAATTCTTCGCCTAGTAAAAATACTAATATAATTTATTTGAAGAACGGGGTTACCTGTTTGGCCTTCTATTTTATTCAGAGATGCGGAATTCATACCGGAAATTTTGAGAAAAAAAGTTTAAGTAATCACTAAATGTCTGCCATTAAATAAAGGAAAAAAATTCCATTAGAAATTTCTTGGATGGATTCCAAATTTCTTAATAAAAGGAGGCAAAACTGGCAACCCTGTGTGAGAATACTATTAATATTTAATGGTGACAATCGGCCATTTTTAAAAGTAATGAAAAATTCACTTTTCACATTCGATCGTTTGATATGGTAGCGACGATATTTCCGGGCTACTTTGAGGCAAGGAAGAAAATGGGAGTTATTCACCAGTGTTAAAAGGGGCCGTTATTACGTGAAAAAGGAACATTGGTGTATTTTTTATTATCAATGGGTAACAAAACTTTTGTTCTGCATCCAACCCATTCGCTGCCAATCACGAGCATACTTGTGGTTTTTCAATCTAAAATTAGGAATTCTTACCGGAAATTTCGAAAGAATTTTTATTTTATCTAATGTTTATTTAATGTCTGTAATTAAATAAAGTAAATATTGCTATTAGTATTTTCTAGTATGAATTCGAACTTTCTAAATAAAATAAAATTCAAGTAATCTTAACCCGGCAGTGAACGTGTTAACAGTACACTTTATCACCAGTCGGTTTCTATCTATAAATTTTTTGTTGGATTTTTTTCGGGTGAATTAGTAGGGTATGATAACGTCTTTTTACATGAATGTAAAGTAAACCCAAATCTAAGAAAAAACGAGAAAAACAAATTCTAATCTGAGAAGTTGGAGGATAAAGTTGTTTGCGCTAAAATTTCTAGTTAACGATCACTTATGTTCCAGTTTATTTTTTTAAAGAATTACATATCTCTCATATTTGTATACTGGACATTTTCATAGGAGAGTCTGTATGTTTTCTCCTTCATTCAATTTACCAGGCCATATTTATGATAAACACAATTCTTCGACTCTTTATCTTCAAATACCTTTTAAATATGAGTTAAAATATTTTGCGAAATATGTCAATTTGGAAAAATACATTTAGGAATTGTGTAATATTGCATTTAGAACTATGAAAATTAGGATATAGAAATTAATTTAAACGAAGGTCAGAATCCTCATCATGTTGAAATGTATATGCAATCTATAACAGTTTATAATTTCCATAATATCTTAACGAAGAAATTTTTTTTTAAATAACTTCATGAAATTATTTCTTTAATAATATCCTACTTCACTTCCTATCGAAAACATTATTCTATCTGTTTTCAGTCATTACTCTTAAAAAGAGTGGATTCAAATGTGTTTCAGAACTATGTCAATTCTGAAGAACGTAATTTGTTGATATTGAGTTTAACTAAGGATATAGTTATTGATATTGAACTAAGGATTTAGAAATTAATTCTCAGCACGAGTATCAATCCTCCTTTTAAAATGGTTATATATTTTATACCAAAGGATCATTTATTAATTATCTTAAAGGAAACAATATTTTATTTAAATACATCGTATAGTTATTGTTTAGAAATTTATATGGATTTAAAAATTTCCCAGTGCGAGTATCAATCCTCCTTTTAAAATGGTTATATATTTTATACCAAAGGATTATTTATTAATTATCTTAAAGGAAATAATATTTTATTTAAACACTTCGTATAGTTATTGTTTAGAAATTTATTCTGTACTTTCTGTACACCCAGGGCTCGTACGCTTTTACCACAATGTTTTAAAAGAAGTTTTCTATTTAATATTGAAATAGCCGAAATTGTAGAACCCTCTTTTAATTTCAGAGTTTGTAAAAGTTTTTTGCATTTAAATCAGGAAAAAAATTATTAAAAAATTGTGGTAAAAATTCATGAACTCTGACACCGATACAATACTCGTTAATAATTCTGAAAAAGAATAGGGATTTACAAATGAGAAATATATAATATTAAAAATCGCAATTTAAAGAATGAGTGGAAATAAATAAATGACAAGTATTTGTTAAACATAATAAAGGTCCACATATTAAAATACGTTAATAAATTACAATGATTTGTAAAGTTCATACCACTTTAAAGGAATGCAAAATTCGAAATAAAACTGTCATTGATTTGTATTGCATCCTTTGAAGCTTGCCAGTTTGGTCTGCGGCAACTTATGAAAACATTACGGCAAATTATGAACTCACAATAGAAATTTCCAAACAATGAATTTTAATTTATGTAATCACGTAATGTCCGTAATTAAATAAAGCAAATATTACTATTCTAAATTCTTCGTACAAAATCAGTATTTCTGAAATAAAAAAATAAAGCCAAACTGGCAAGTCTCCGTCATCCTGTATTTTACGTATAGCAACAAAATTATCATTCACCTAAGCTTTAATCCTTACTACTAAAATGTAATTTGATTTAAATAATGAAATTCCATTATTCTTTTTTTTAATTGAATTATTTTTCCAATTTAAAGATTTTCTGGTTAGAGAATACCAAACCCGGAAACTTAATTAAATCTTAAATGAATTTATCTGCATCTGCTTTCAAACGAGTACTTCTAACGTATCGATAAATGCTATCTAAATATTCGAATCACAAAGATAAACACTAAATTTCAGGAAGTGATAAAACTTTGTGAAATGGGTAAAATACTTTTAACACCCGATGTAATAGATTATTCACAATTCTTTTCAAAAATTTACATGATTTTGGTAAAATAATTGTTGAAATCGAAGCCTCACTGAAGTTTTATTCTCAAAAAATGTGCAAATGATTAATGTGGTATTTTCGTATTTCATTTGCAGACAGTGTTTCTTTTTTTCTTTTCAAAACATTTTTTAATAATTATAGTTTATCAATAAATGAATTAAATGAACATCTCTTTAACACGTCCAAACCTCAAAATTTTAAATTTATATCAAATTAAAACCATTTTATTTCTGAACATTACGAAAACGAATTTATTTTATGTTCTTTTTTAATGCATTTAATGATAATTTTCGTAATTCAAATTATATTTTTGAAAACAAACATGCCTACATTATGTTTGCGTCTGTTCCATGTATCTCATTAAACAAGAACGAAAAATCATGCGTCAAGCATAGATTATGTAGCACTTTCGAACGCTTCTAAAATAATTTTACAAATCATTACCGTTTAATAAGCTGAAAGATGACATCTAAGTAAACAATTTGGAAAACGCATAACATATTTAAAAACGTAATTTCGGGAATTTTCAATATATACAATATTCGGAAAAATATCCGAATACTTTTATGTAGCCCTGTATATGATCTATAGATTTGTATATATACATAGGATGCTAAATTTTTATTTAGTTAGGAAACGCGTAGCACCGTTTAAATTCTCCTTCTGGAGTTTCTGTCAATAAACGGAAATGTGTTCGCGAACTTTTGTGCTGCCCTGTATAGGATCTACAGAATTTATACACACCACGTAATAGACAAAAAGCTAGTTAAGATTAAAATCGCGTTTAGTAACTTAAAACGCACTTCCAGGAATTATTGTTAACAGACAGTAGAGAATTCTTTTGTGTGTCCCTGTAAATGAACGATGATTGCTATACACACACTATTCTGTAGTAAGCCTCTTGTAATGCACCTTAGTAATATATATAAACTTCAATGCGTTTAAAATAGTGGAACATTATTTAAATAAGCCGCAGACGATTTTTCTCCATAGACGTAATGTAACGGAATTATTTTGACTGTCCCTGTAAAGTAACTCTAAGTGCTATACACCTACTATTCCATATTAAGCTTCTTCTAATGCATCTTAGTGATCTATATAAATTTCAATGTGTTTACAATAGTGAAACATTTTTAAAATAAACCGCAAATGATTTTTCCCCATAGACCGCAATGTAACGGAATTCTTTTGAGTGTCCCTGTAAGAAAACTATAAGTGCTACACACTTCAGTTGAAATAGGGAACGTGCCATAGATAACGACAATAACATATAAAAATTGCAGAGCAATCCGAGCATATTTACGGGGGTTAGAGCACGGAGAGACGGCCAGACGGCCAGACAAACCGAAGTCATAAGCACTTTTCAACTAGGTTGGAAAGTGCTAAAAAGAAATAGTGCAATTGAATGATTTCTTTTAGGCTATTAAAAATAGGACTTTACTAACCGAAAATTCATGCAACGCTGGAAACTGCTTTAATCACTTTATTTTACATCCAAATGAAGGTATTTGAAGTTTGTTCCATTTTTCCAGCTGAGCTTTAGACGTAGTACCACGAAAACCTCAAAAGTTTCGAATTTTTTTCAGTATTTCGCAAATAACTCAAAACCCGTTCACTCTACAGAAAACATCCTTATTCACAAATTGTAGAGTTTAAAATTCTGCGCCTATTGAGTACTACAGACTAAAAAAATTCACCAGTAATAAGAGAGATATAAGAAATAAAAAAGGTACATTTTTCCAAATTTTTCTAAAAAAAAAAACTCATAAAATTGGCATTTTGAGTACCAGTTAACGGTTAAATGAATCATTTCGCTTACAAAACAGTATAACTGCATAAATCGCCGAATGGAACCGTTTAATTAACAGCTTCAAAATTTAATTACATCAATATGGGATTTTCACCAACCTTTTCAACAGATGATTAGTACACTTGAAATCCAACCGATGTCCCGAAATTAATTTTCATTCTGTCATTTGTAATAAATAATTTTTTTGGGGTGCAGAAATGAATATATTTTGAAAATTCAATAAAATGATAAATATAACGGATAGATAATTGAAAATGAAAGAATTGTTCGTGTACTTAAAATTATGTATTTTATAAAATGTTGGAGAAAAATGTAATAATAATAGAAAATTAAGAAAAATAATTAATTTAAAAAAATAGTATAAAAGCAATCAGTGGCGTAGCCAGGGAGAGGGTCCAAATGCTCTGGAAACCAGTAATATTGTAAAGTTTTCTTCTCCATCATTATCGCAAAAAGTTATCCGATCAAATAAGGCAAGGAAAAACTTTACAAAATTAGTGGTATCCAGAGCATGTGGACCCCCCACCCTGGCTACGCCACTGAAAGCAATCGAAATAAAATCAAAACTCAAGTTACTTTATGGATAAACAGGGAAATTGAGCTTAATGCGTATTTCTGCTGGATCTTGAGCTGTCCATTCTTCTTCCTCTAGATGGAAGACCTCCTCGTCCATATCTACTTTTTCGTCGAATCCAATTTGTAGATCTTCTTCCTGCGCGGTGTTTGTGCAGGACACACCTTTACAGTGGTAACATATAGTTGAGCATTTAACCCCATTCTTCCTACAATAACATAAACTACCTTTGCACCCTTTTTCACATTTGCATGACAGAGTGTTTAGGAGCTCTGGTGAGGCAGCTACAACGTTCGTGGTGACTGTAATCATACCATGCCTGAATGACTTCCAACCCTAATTAGTGAAATTCATCACCTTTACATTCCAAATATTGATCTGAAGAAAAGCTCTTAATGAATGTTGCTTAGCTGCATTTTCAGTTGGCGACAGAGAAGCGAGTTTAAATTGGGTTTTCATAAGGTATTTTGCAAATATGTTGTATCGCAATTTGTTCAGTTTTGTGACTTCCTCGCACTGGGAATTGTATAAGTTGGCAATAAATTTCTGTCCCGCAGCACTTACTTCCTGAGGCGTCGCATATTGATAATTAAAGACAGTTGGAACATCCTGTAGGTGAGCATGTTTTTTCAAATGCTTGACAATTTTCAGTTTGCCCTGCCTGAAGAAGGTCGATGTAGAATCACAGCCACTAAAAGCATACAGGAATAGAATGTTATTCTTCACAATCGGCGAGTACTTGAAACTTAATGGTGAATACAAAACATTACCTGACTGTTCTTTCCCAGGTTTCAAGAAGTATATTGTGGAAGAGTTTTGAGCAATTGCAGTCAGAAGCTTCAGCATATCAAGATCTTCTCCAACTATGGTGACACTTTCTGACTGCTGGTCAAGTTGGATGGCTTCCATCACGATGGTAGTATCTGCATCCTCGGCAGCTTGCTTCACAGCAAAGTTGTCTTGCACCAGTTTTTCAATGACTATTTTTATTAAATGAAGTTTATTGCCTTCATTTGCAAGGAACTGCTCTTTTTGCAATGTGAGCGACATAGTTTCGTCAAAGTCAACACATGCTGCAATGACTTTATTTTTTCGACGGAAATGCTCAGCAGACTTGGTACCATGTTTTGACGATTCTTCTGGGTAACCGTCAAATACAATGGTAGCAGTTTTGCCATAGTTGTTCAAATATTCAACTTTTGTGTTTACCCAAGTGTCAATTTAAAACAATTCAAACCAAAACAAAATTAAACCAGATAATTTATTTAGAAAATTACTTTTTTAATTTGGGTTTTACATTGGTTTTCTTTTAATAAGTGTTTTTCAAACTGCTTTAAAATTTAGATGTCGGACGTCTGAATTTCGCTGAATTCTCAGATTACCTCCTAAAAAGTTAAATTGCCCCCTGTGGGGCGTACGTCCCCCGTTGGGAACTACTGTTCTATATGCTTGCTAAAAAAACATATATGCTCCAAAATATACATACTTCAAAATGAATATAATGTACATTTAAGTATCTGTCTATATTAAAAAAGTAACCACCGCAGCAGCAGCCGCTGTCAATAAAGATTTTGTGCCTTGAATTCTTTCTGGACTAATAGCCAGTAAACTATTGCAAATAAAAATTTAAAAATTGGTTGTTTTATAAAGAAATGTTCAATAAACACGCTGAAGTAGACAGTTTTTAAATCGAAGAATTATTTTAAGAGATATTTAATATTAAAGTTGGTCAAAATAATTTTCTTATAAAGGTTTTATAGAAAACTATGCACAGGAATTTAGCCATAATTTGTAAGGATATAGTTGACAAAGTTGCGGTGTGCAGACTGCAATTATTTTTTCAATTTGACTCATTTTTTGAGGTTATATTTCAATTTTTTTTCAAAATTTTCATTATTTTGAAGAAGATTTACTCCATATTTCATAAAATCCATTATTTGAATTGTTGCCAATTTGTAAAAAAACGCACAAAATAATATTCCCTTTCAATTAATAAAATTTATTTACACGTGACTATTAAAACAGAAATAAAACGTTAAAATAATAACTAAATGATCACGTGCTAAAAGCATTAAATGTAGAAAATTACGTAAAAAAGTATACTTGCGCGTGAATATTAAAAAGAGAAATACGAGTAACTAGGGAAATTTACGTAACATTTAAAGTGATCAAATAACAATATTTCCAAACAATTTCAATTAATAATTATATTTTCATGAGAGATCAATTTATTTCGACAAATCTTTTACCTATTATTGCAAATTTTAAAACAGCGTAAATAATAATATTTCCTTTCCAATGTCAAAATTCTTCTATTTGTTTATTTGGTGCTACAGTTTAGCGAACGTTTTTATTTTTTATTCATTTTTATTTTTTTTTTATGAAAATTGATTGACGGGGTAATGGAGAAGTATCAAAAGACAAATAAGCGTTGAATTAAAAATTCCTCGATGAAAAAATTAACACGTGTAACCCATCTGATGTCAACTGAATGTGACGCGACGCCACGATTATGCACGTTTGGCGTTAAATCATATATTTTGCTGACAGTTACAGTTGCAATCTGTTTCAACAGCAGTTGATTCGACCTTAAAATCCCTCAGTCAAAGGAAAATGAATAGAAACCCTGTTACAGCAGATCGCCACTTGGTTGTTTAATTATAATACAATCTTCCGTAATCGTTTTGAGATGATCAAATCAAAGTGTTTTTAAATCATATGCTGTTTCAGAACGGGGGTTGGCGAGCTTAGCTCGTAGGGGGCAGAGCACCCTAGTTTATAATAATAATAGTTCTACTATTTTTTACTTGGTCTCTAAGGTTTCAAAATTGTAATCATAAACGCAAATATATGTGTGAGTACTTTTGGTTTAATTACATGCGAACTTTTTGAGTTGTTCAGAGTCAAAAACCGAGTTTATGAGGGTTTTTTTTATAAATATTTTGAAAAATGTACTATTTTGATTTATCACATCTCTCTTGTTATTGGTGGAATTTTTAGTCTGTAGTACTCAATCGACGCAGAATTTTATGCGCTGCAGTTTGTGAATAAGGATGTGCTCTGTAAAGTGACCGGAGATTGAGTTATTTGCGAAATACTGAAAAAAGTCCGAAAATTTCGAGGTTTTTTTGGTGTTACGTCTAAAGCTCACCAGGGGACTAACTAAATGGGACTCACTTTCTGCGAATTTTCTGTTAGTACGGCTCTTTTTTTAACTAATTTTATTGGCCTATTTGGAAAATATGAATTAATGGTCGTTCTTTAAAATTTTACACTATGCGCGGGATCAAAAACGCGACAGCTGCCCATTCCTCAAAATCCAAATAAATACCGAAATTTACATTGTGTGCAGAAAAGAACCTTTTGGTTCTGTTTCGATTTCCTTTTTTTACGATAACGTCATCAAAACAACGACATTACTAGACATTTAGCGATTGCAGAATAATCTTAACGAATTAACTAACTTAGACATGTATTATACTTTAATAAATCCTTTTAATTTAGCTGGTGTAAGTTTTAGAAATTATTTCAACTAATTGTTTTAGTGATTCATTTGTACAGGTGATTCTCCACAAAATATTTATAAAGGTATATATTTAAAGTAATTTAATTATATCATAATAATATATTTATTTTATTGACGAATTCTCATAAAAAATTAAACTATTTTATAAAATAAAAATGTATTAATTTAATATTTCGTAAATGCACAATTATATTAATACTTAATACAATTTATATTCTGTACTGATTTTTTTTATTAACCCCTTAATCGTCGTGCCCGAGACATGCACGGGCAGCGTAGGTTACGCGTGTTTTATTCAAATTGTTTGATTCCCACCAGTTTTTTAAAATAGTTTTATTGGCTTTATTCTTGCATTATCTTATCTGTCTATTAAATAAGACGAACATTTCTACTTAAAAAAACTGCTGGTAAACAAGCAATCTGAATTTTTAAAAAGTAGCCTACACTTAAAGTGCGTGACGATTAAGGGGTTAATACCGGACGGACTAGTGCATTTAAAAATATTCTATCGAGTTATTTTATTTGATATTTATAAAGATTCAAATTGAGTGGTCAAGGTTCTTCGGAGTGAAAATTCGGCGTATAAATTTCTTATCCTAATCCTAATCCTAATAATATTATAAATCTGATTGTGTACAAATGTTAGGCTGAAGCCAGCGTCAAAATGAAGCATTTAATTAACCCGTATCTTTGCATATAAGTTGATTATAACACTCATTTGAATATAGGCTGGTTTTTGTTTATTTTATTTCAATATTTGTCTTTATTATTCAAAATTTCATTATTTTCATAGAGAATAAATGGACATTTTTTCGTATATTTTAAAATGGTTGGTTGGTTTGGTTGGTTTGTCCCAAAGGGCCCGGTTTTGCAGCTTTTTTTTAAAATGGTTAAATTTATTTTACCGTTGCTAATACTTTATCGTTGCCAATATGAAATAAAACCCCTGAGTAATAATTTTTAATCAACAATTTATTTTCACGTGAAAAATATCCATGTGAAAAATGAAAAGGAAATGAATTATTTACGAACTAAACAGAATATGAAATGATGTCATATTAGAAATAAAACGTGCGTTTTCAAATATTTGATAATAATACAAAGTGCATAAATACGAGTAAGTATGGAAAGCAAGCGAATGTGATGTCATATATAGAAAAATAAAACAGATTTGTTTTGATGTTAAAATAAAATGATCTTGGGTTATCAAATTATTTGTGATTAATTTCTCTTATTTTTTATTTTTCTTTTTCACATGAAAGGAATTATTTTAAATGTACGTAATATATGTATTTTAAATGTATGTGTTGTAAATTAATGTTCTGTGTTTTAAATGAAATGAGTGAAAGATTTATATTTTTAATGAATTCAATACAAATGATGGGATAGGTTGGCGATTTATCGTCTGCACACTGCTAACATAAAGTTGCCATATTTTTAATTTCAATTTTAAAAAGTAAACAAAAAAATATTGGATGGCAAATGATATGCATCGCAATGATATGCATCGCAAAATTATCCGTATCGAAAATCAGAAAATCTTAATAAAAATAAATATAATTTTTAAAAGAAAGTTGCTTTTCTCATAAAAGCTAAAGATTTAATATGATTATGTCGAAGTAACAGCATTTTTCCTCTATCATTTTCCCACAATCGAAACACATTTGTAAATCGTCGTTTCGAACCGGAATTTAATATTACATTTCTTTTAGTTTTAAAATAGGAAAAACTTTGTTGTCGTTTTTAAATATAACTTTTTTTAAAGTTGTTTCATAATAGATTTTTGTAAAGTCTTGTAGGATAAGTAAAACTGCATAGATTTTAAAGCAATGTTTAAGTAAAATTACAATGTTATCGAAAAGAAAATCGATTTTACCAACAAATTCGCGTAATGCAAAAGCAAAGAAGAAATCAAAAAGTAATGAATCTTTTCTTCCAGCCGAATTGTGTAAACTTGAACAAGCCGATCGTGCCAATTCATAACATTATAAACGTGAAAGCGCGTTCTATATTGTAGTTTTTTTTTTTTTACATATAGGTAGAAAATTTCCGAGAATAGGAAGGTTAGGGGTCTAAAATTTGGTCCATAGTCAAATTGCTTTTTTTTTTTTTTTTTTTATCAAGTGAAATTTGGCGCAAAATTAAATACATTGTTGTAACCAGATTTGTTTTGTCAACCATCAATGTAAAACATATTAAAAAATATTAACCGATAATTTTCTAATTTTCTTATTGCTTCATGATGTAAATAGACATCCTGTTTCATACTTTAAACCTGAATCGGTCATGTCATTGTCGTTCAATTTTTATTCCTAATCCTAACCCTAATCGTATCCTATCCTAATCCTGATAATAACTTTAAAGAATATTCTTTGACACGAATATGTAAATTATATCAATATCCATAAATGGAATGAATGGAAAATAGAATAAATAGAAATGGCAAAATAAAATAACAAGAAAGTACATTTATTCGACACCTAACCCTAGAGAAAGCGTACAAAATTTCAAGCGCATGAAATAAATTAAAATAATCGTATATATACTAACAAAATTATGTAAATTTAGTTCATCAAATTTGTGTCGTCGGTATTTATTTGCTTATAGTGTTCTTGACACGATAGAGAAAATATTGAGGTTAAATTGGGCAGAGTTTAAAGTACTTTCCAGCAACCTTTATTTACATTTTAGAATCGCATCAGATTGTTATATCTTTGTGAAATAGCTATCAATGTATAAAATTCACAAGCAGTTTGTTCACTATTTACACCACTTAGCGTGAAGTACTTAATTTAATATATACATAAACAAGATAATGTAGTAATAAATATATAACATATGTCTATGCAAATAAACAATATAATAATGCCCATTTAGCAATGCACACATATACAAATTGTACACCAAATACCATCTAAAATGCACTGTTGTATAGAAGAATTCTGCCAGTGTTTTTTTCGTTTTACGAAGAGGAATTCCTCGATTTTCACGATTTTACTTGGTTCTCCTTTTTTAATTTGTTGCAGCTTCATTTTCGCGATTGTATATATTATTTGGCATGAAATTTCACTTTTTTAAGACTGGGTTATGTCAAGGCCCCTATTGTAAAGAAATACCGTATGGTCTCCTATAAAATGTGATAAAGCTTTGGTTAATTATATATGTTGTTAATTATCAAATGAAATGTTTTGCTAAATTAATGCATTTATTCTTTTTTTAATGTTACGTGAACGAAGTCACGGATAACAGCTAGTTTGTTATAGTTTGCAAAATTTTATTTAAACATATACGTTTCTATACATAGTATAAAAACGTCTAAAATTTGTAATTGTCCTACTGTTATTATTTACTTAACCTTTGAAAGAAGCGGTTGCCCTATAATTTCCATTCAAGGAGAGTATAATTTATGAAAGATATTTTTCAATTTCTAGTTGAGTACCAATCAAAAATAAAGATAATTTTCGATTTTGTTCTTTTAACTACAAAGTGATTGATGGATAATTAGTTGTCATCATTTCTACATCCTGAAGTACGCACTTAAATGCATAGATTTACTACCGAGTTCTTTAGGTCAGTGCTAGGAGTTTCGTTGACCTAAAGTAGTCTAATTCTTTCACGATGAACGTAAAATATACTTATTTTAATCTTTCTGTGCAACGATTTTTGAATAGTAATTCTTATGTATTTATCTTGGAAATGTTATTACATAAGGCAGAAAATACTTTTCTAAAATAATGATATTCACATTCAAGGATTTCGCTCAAAATATAATTGTAGTTTCCAACTACTTTACGTCCAAGTTTTTTTACATTTTTTTTTATATAAATCATTATTTTACCTAATCGCACAATTACTATGGTTAAACACCACGAATGTTTATTTTCTACAAATCTGATAGCAGTAAAGCTTAAAAGTTTTCAACTATGCTTATGTGCTGTTATAGTTTTTATTTTAAGTATAACATCATGGACGTTGATGGAAACATGCTTCTGATTGCTTATTGATCAGGTAAATTGAATTTTACATTATAGAGATGCGTACTTGTCATCCCTGCAATATTATCATAACTTCTATCTCAGAATAATAACCTGCGTTTTATTTCAGCGGAAATAGTATGTACTAAAAAACTTGGGGTTTGACAGCTATTATAAAACGAAAGCTATAATTTTGTAAGAGTGATTTATTTTAATGCTAAATTATAGACGAAATGAATTTTACATGTTCTAAAAATAATTTGTGAAAATTGTTTGCGTATTTCTATGCTAAATGTTATATTATGTTACATATTAAAAATGCACAACTTTAATACAGAATACAAAACAAGCTGAAGAATCTGTAATTAAACATTATTCATTTTTCATTTAAATAAATGTCCTGTAATAGAGATGTCTCCCACATACATTACTTCTACTATGTCAACATATTCCACGATTTACATAATTATGCTAATGATTTAATTTTTAACAAAGAATGCGAATTCGCTGGATGACAACTAAGGAAATTTTCTTGCAAATAAAAATGACATTTCTGCATCTTGAATATTTTAGCACAAATTCAATTTCCAATAAATAAATGATTTATTATAATTAATAATAGAATTCATTGTACATATTCTAAATATTAAATTACGAAAAAATTCAAGTGTTTATTTCTAAGCAAAATGAAATATTACGTATTAAAAATGCGCAACTTTAATACAGATTACAAAATGAAAATTAAGAAACTGTAATTAAACATCATTAACTTTTCATTTAATTGAAATGTACTGTTATAGAGATATATCTCACATACATTACTTTTACTACAGCGCCTAGAATATATTGCGTGGAAATTGGTTTCACCGTTTTTTAATCAAAATTTTCGAATTCAAACCGGTTATTCTGAAACAAGAATTATTACTTTCGGAAGTCCCGAAATACATGCCATTAAGTAACCAAAAGAACATTATAGGGAATTTCTGGTATGAATGCGAAATTTCGGAATTTAAAAAAAGCCAAACTGGTAATGCTTTAAAAAATGCTAAAAAAAAATGTAGCCGATAAACGTGCAACGATGCGGTTCAATAATAGGGCGATCACAACGACATCTGCTTTAAAAATAAATTTATCTCTAGCAAAAGTAACCGTTTAACTATTGACAAAATGAACATAATTTCTGTTAATAAAATCTTCTTGTAAGTGTATATTTCGGATGTAACTGATTTTGAAGTTAGTTTTTTATCATATTAGGGAATTAATCTTTTCCACTCTTGTAGCAGAGATTCATCCTTTGGTATGCTAAATAGGGATAGTTTCTAGTTTGTTGTCTTGTATCGAGTACTGCAACCAGGCACAAGATAATGTGCCCGTAACGTTTTCTTATAAACGTTCTCTCAAACTTGCTGATAAACGTTTTCTCAGTTCGATTCTTATACAATGTTTGCGTTGAAAAGAGCTAGCAGACTGTGGCGTAGCCAGACAGAAGGGTGGGGGGTTTCAAAAGCTCTGGAAACCAGCAATATTATAAAGTTTTCTTTGTCTTGAATATCGCAGAAAATTCTCCGATTAGACTGAACCGTTCTACAACCATCAGTTGGTAGAACGTCAGTGCGCTAATCTGATGACCCGGGTTCGAGTCCCGGCTTGGGTACTTTTTCACTATGTTGGCTATGCGCCTATTAAGCAATTAAAATTTGAATATTATGAATGCACGGCGTGAGAAATGTTCTCTGGAAAAATCTCCAAGTATTAAATATGAATTTATTCAATTGTCGTTGCTGGATTTTCTTTTATTTAGTGTTTGCTAGGGTTGGCGGCTCACGAAAAATATTCCATCTTGTGCTGCGTTTGTAGCCTTGCCCAATATGTTATGGTGAAAGAGTTCTAGGCTGAGTATCGTTCCCAAGTGGTTCAGTTGGTAGAACGTCAGTGCGCTAATCTGATGACCCGGGTTCGAGTTCCGGCTCGGGTACTTTTTCACTGTGTTGGCTATGCGCCTATTAAGCAATTAAAATTTCATACTGGGTGTTTACACGTTTATCAGAAATATGTAATATAAATTTTCTCTTATATCATCGCCGAAAAATCTTATAAATTGTACGATTAATCGCGAAAAGTTTTTTAATCTAATCTGACGAAAAAACTTTTGGATAAAAATTTCTGATCTGAAATGATGGTACCAGATTCCTTGATTCGATTGTGAGTTCTCACCTTGATTCAGAACACACTTAATATTTAACTAACTTGTATTAAAATGATATTATGTTAAGTCACAATGAAAATTTTTAATGTTATCACTATGACGTAAAAATAGATCTTTTTGATTCATGAGTGTTAGATACACTTCAGTGTGACCACAAGCGTATATTTGTTTACTCTTTACGCTACAATTATTATCAAAGAATAAGCTTCAGGATAAATTACAACTCTAAATTCACCCCAAACATGATTGTTTTGAAAAACAGTAGAACCTCGATTATCAGAATCCCGATTATCCGAAAATCGGTTTAACCGAAACACCTTAAAACTCTTTAAGATTTTTTGTTTATACTAGCATGATGTTTATGTATGAAATAATTACAGAGTCAACTGAATTATATGGACATTGCGTAAATGAAGACATTTTATTGCATAGACACTTCATTTCTTTACAAAATAAGTTGTGTTTTGTTTTTCAACTTTGCATTGCTTCAATGCTGCCTTATCACGCTACCTTTTAAACTACAACACATATGATGCTGTTGTTGCATCTTGCTGCGCTTCAATACATAGAAGTGCCATTATCAACTCTTTTCAACGCGTTGAGATATTCATGCTTATAAAAACCCGTTTGCGCTTTAACCTTTTAATTACGGGCTTGGATTAGCAACTATTTTTATATTCACTCGTACCATAGTTTACAAAAGAATTTCTTTGCAGTAGATTTCTCTTGAAATTATCCTGGTATAAATGTATGGTAGGTATTGGTAGTGAAAAGATGGTGAGAATAGAATAAAGAAATATTCTCTGGGAAAACATATGTCCCAACCCTGTAATCAAAAGGTTAAAGTATTACTCGTTATAAATAAAGTTTGGAGGAAATTAAAACATATGTAAATGGGAAGGGGAAATCGCATAGAGTTATTAAATATGCTTATGTGTCCTTATAGCTTTAAGTTAGCAGCTTTATGTAAAGTTATAGGTACATTGGATTACAACAGTGGATACATATGCCGGTAAAATTTTGAAAAAAAAAATCAGCTTACTTTGAATAGGTTCGCGTTTCATTGCAAGAAGCAAAGCTATTGATTTTGATCGTGTATTTCACAAACACACCTAAAATAATTATTTTAACTAACAAAGGATGTGAAGTTTCACTTTGCTACACAGCGTACAACCAACAGAACGAAAAATATTAAGGCCGGGGATCGAATCCGGAAACCTTGGTATAGCGCACCCAATACTTTACCATATAAGCCACCAGGAAAACATCTAGTCTGGCATTTTTCACTGCTATACTTCGGTAAGTCTACAACTTTGCAGCAAGAGATGGAAAGTCATGCTTCAACACACAGCTTTAGTAGCATACATGAGACGAACAAGTTCCCAGCATCTGTAAAGCACTCTGTGCGCTATACCAAGGTTTCCGGGTTTGATCTCCGTCCAGGATATTTTTTGCTCTGTTGGTTGTATGCTGTGTAGCAAAGTAAAATGTCCCAATCTTTCGTTAGTGTTAATTTCTGGCGTAGTTTCAGCCCTGCTGAGAAAATATAATTAGATATAGATATTTTTACTAATGTAATTAATAATTTTTTCGATGTCACAGCACATTCAAGAACAACCATTTTCTTATTATTAATAAAAACTATGCGATCCAAACCGGGTTACAGATAATAGGTGAAAACCATTTTTTTAATTGGAAATTCAAATAGAATTTTACATTTAATATAAATTTTGTATATTGCCTAATAACAACACTATAAGGTATTTTACATGGAAAATACCAATTATGTAATCACAAAAAGTTTTAAAACTTATTAAAAGCAATTGTTTCGTATTAGCCTCATGTCAGAATTTAACCCTTTAATTACGGGGATGAGACAAATGTCTTCCAAGCGACTATTTCTTTATTCTATTCGCACCATTTTTTGAAGACCAATCTTGCCAAACACTTACACTAGGGTACTTCCAAGAGAAATCTATCACAAAGAATTGTTTTGGTAAATTGTGGTGCGAGTGAATACAAAAAATAATAGTCTCCAGTCATAGCCCCTAATCAAAAGTTTAATAACCGAATAAATCGCCAAAGATTGCGCATCGTACAGCAGGCTGTTTGATTCTGATAATTCCAGTTGTTAAAGCTCATATTTGGATTAAATGTATCTTAAATTCGTGTTTTATTTATACTCGTTTATTTAATTATTGGTGATTTTTTAATTTTGTTGGGGAATATTAGCTGGAAACACATGGTGAACGATTTATATTGATTTTAGTACAAACGATTAATCTTTTCTAATCAGGCTGCACGCGATAGAGATAGATTTTAAAAACTTATGCTTGACCATTATTATAAAAACCCTAAAACCCAGTAATTTAAGACACATTTTTCAAACAAATTGCACATGCAAGAACATTTTTTTTTCTATTTGGGGGTATAAAAGTTGCAATTGTGCGATATTTATAGAGGTGTCAAGCTCCAACTAACTCTTCCGTAATACGTAGATTAATTTGACACAATTTAACAACGTTTTAAACCAGACAAATTTTTTGATTAATCTCTATTTATTTAATTTCAAATTTTTACTTGAAATATATGTAATTTTATTTCTAAAAAAAAAATCCTGGTGCGAAACGTATTAAACCTGGGTAAAATTAATCCCCTTATTACAAAAGATTAGTGAGAGATCGGAATCACTGTATTTATCAGTTACAAAAATTGCAGTTAAAGTGAAATTTACTAGCCAGGTACTGTTACCTTGAATATGACATCAGCGTTACTCAAAGACATGATTTTGTAATATAGTTACTCAAAATCGAATTTGAAACAGAAAAGAAATGCATATCTAAGTTTTTCATCTTAGACAGATTTTAAACTTTAAGTATATTTACAAAAACTGTTTTGATGTTTAGTATTGAGTAACATTTTTAAATTTATCGAAATACAAATCTGATGTTGAGAGAATAATATAAAAAAATATATATCAGCTAAATTAATTTTAATACCTTTCTATCAATTCTTAGATGAATTGTTTGAGATTGAATATTATTAGAAAACAATACACTCTAAAAATAAATTAAATTATTTAACTATTTGCTTTAGAGTGTTATTCATAAAGAAAATATAGATATTTATTCATTGAAAGAAAATCTTATGACATATATTATTGAATTTTGTCAGAGTTTTCTCAAAATACTTATTTTTATCATGCAAATAATTAAGTTACCGATAACAGTGAAAATTTAAAATTTTCCTTGCGTATCGTAAATAAATATATCGAAAAATATTAAATCACAGACAACAATACCTTCCATCTTACATTTTTTTTCATCTTTACTATTTCAATCATTCTTGATTTTAAACTTCTGCTTTAGTTACAAAAACTTGTTTGATCTTAAGAAATGACTAGAATTAATAGGTTTCCCATTGTATTCCTCTTTAATTTTTATATTTATTGGAATGGAAATTCGATTTTGAGCGAATACTCTAATAAAATTAATCAAGTAACGTGATTGAAATGGAGTATATATTTCAGATCGATCTCCTTCTCACTGTAAATTATTGACACTCAATATTATCGAAAACAGTATGTTCTTAAATTAAATTAATTTTCTGTAAGCTTCAATGAAATATTAGAAAAATCTTTTAACGTTCTTCTTTATGAATTGAATGAAAGAAAAAACAATATTGATTTTGCGTTGGCATTTCAAAGCATTTCTGTAAAATACTTATTTTTAGCGATAGGAATAACTAGGTTATCTATGTCACACTATATTTAAAAAGTTTTTCTTACATATTTTCTGAAGAATACAAGAAAAAAATCGATTCATAAATAAGAAAAATACATTTCTACTATTTCCATCTTTCAGTAATTTTGAACTTGAGTTTAATTACGGAAACTTCTTACATCTTAATTTATGCTATTAAATTTATTAAATAATGGGAATAAATTGATTAAAAACTATTGACTCTATGTAAACTTTACTAATAATATTTACTATTACTGTAGTTGAAATAAAATTATTTAAATATTTAATTCCACGTAAGTGGAAAATGAGTTATTGTTGTTTTCTAAAGTATTTGATACTGTTAAACATCAAAACAAATTGTCAAAAATTAAATTACTAAATTTATTATATAATGTAAATACTAGATGCAGAAAGATATTTTTCTAAACTCCATTAATATTTGATGAAATAATATTAGCGAAATTTCTCACAAACGAAACTAAATAAATCCAACTATGATATATATTAATTAATGCAAATAATTTTAATAAAGAGTGTTTAACAATTTATTATTAACTTATATATTATTAATTTATAATTATTGATATAAAGCTATTATCAATCTATTATTTCTAACTAAATTTACTTCATATCAATTAGTACAGTTTAAAAAATAAACAATTTTCTCACAAGTACGGATTATGAATAATTTTGTGTTTCAATCTGTTAAATATAGTTGTAGACTGAAAAAAACATTGAGCGTTAAATTTATTATAATTAAATCAAATAATCTTATTGTAAATAATTCATCAGCGTTACGTTATTGCATTTATTAATAAAAAAATAAACTCCCTTTTGGCAAAACAATATTAAGATATAAATTTTTGATTTAGCTCCATCTTAGCCAATATTAGCAAAAATAGCTTGAAATACTTCCAAAATCTCCGTGTTCACATTTTACTAGTATCTCCAGATTTCTGTTTGATGTGGTAGGAACAAGCAAGACTAACCTTCCCACCATCTAGACTTCTTCAGTTGTTCCAAGGAACATCCTCTGGAAGGAAAATCTGCTGTGTTAAAATTACTACTACTATTTTCCTCTCCTTTACCTCCATCTGCAAGTCTTCTCTCTTCCGCTTCAAGTTGTAAATTCCTTACTTCCTTCTCTTCTATTCTAGCCGATGATATTACCTCAAGACGGTTTTTTATAAACTCTTCATTATAATTTTCCCAATTTTCTGTAACTTCAATTATTGACGGAATGGTTACTTAATTTGGAATGCTTATTCAACATTCCTGGCACATCTCAATCAAATCGCTCTTCCGCGCTTGGTAAAAAATTGACATAATCAATGTGATTTTTCTATCTTACAGCTAGATAATGATACTTATGATTTTTCACCAAGACCAAACCTAACTCTCTGACTCTGCTTTTTCGATCTTCGTAGGTTCGTTTATGGAAATTTACTTTTCCTTTAACTGTTTTTCCGGCTCAAAATAGCTCTTTATTCAAATCACATTTAAAATCGATTACGGAGGATATGTTTTTATCCAATTATTCTCATAATCCATTTCACTGCCCAAATAACTCACTTTTTATTTGTATCGATTTGTAATATGTTTTATTCAGATCTTGGCCGAGCCCCCGTAATTCGTAGGATTTGGTTTTATGATAGCTTAAATATTGACTTGGCTTATAACGACAAATGAATACTTCTCATCACTTTCCAATTTTATGCAATGTTTATTACTTTGTCGAACAAATAATACGACGTGTTGATCACGTCATTTCATAAACATCAATTTTATAACACACCCGTCCATATGAATAAATTTACGTAAAATTCTGGCAAAAACACTTTGTTTGTCATATAACTGATTTGCAAACTACTTGATAAGATAAAAACTATCGAATAGTCCATTCCTCTTGCTTTCTTTTTTAATATCCTCCTTTTACAAGAAGATCGCCACTTAATCGTCTTGCAATTTTAACATGCTCCTCGTGTTAAGCTTTTTCTTTTCATATGAATTCTTGTATTTATTAGTTAAACCATTGAGTCTGTTATCTGGTATTATTGAGTATATTAATTTATAGATGGGTATTATGTGTTATACCACATTTGTAACATTTAACACTTTGAAAAATTCATATAGATCCGTACAGAATATCAGTAACGTTGGGAATAGACTCAGAAATGGACGCACAGAGCCCGTTCGTAACGGCCTAGGTATTAAAAGGTGCTACTCGACTTCTTGCATTCACTAATTGGACTTTGTTACATTCTAGAGTTTCTGCTCTAAAGTAGACGCATGTGACGTATACGCATATGTCTCCATCATAAGATGATTATCTGTGGCCTCCAATGGTTGAAATGAACTTTATGTGAGCACGACATTCACACGACGATGTTGGTATATTTACAAATATCGTTCAAGGTCTTACCAAAATAAATATTGATCTTTCTCTATTATTTTAATTTGAAAGAACAATTCCTCAATGTATAAATAGATTTTTATTCAGAATTACTGAAATCGATTTAAAATACGAGCTATAATATGTATGAAGTCATGTCCATTCGTAAGATAATCATTCAAGTAGGCGGAGTTTCTACCATGCACGGATACGATGACAAAAGGGCTTTTTTAAAAAAATTTCTCTAGCATCATTCATAACCGGTCTGTGAGGAAAACTGTGCACCTTAATTTTATTTTTATGATTAGGAATTTCTCCAACAATTTGATTCCATTCCAAAAATTTTAAATGTCCTTCCGTTTAAATGGATTTGATAAACTTTCTCTCTCTCTTTTAAAGGGACTTTTTTGCTGAGGATCAGTTGCCAGTCAAATAAAAATTATAAGCAATCCATTCTAAAGGCCACATTGTAACATGGAAATACATATCGTTTAACAGTTTATATAAAAGGCTTTTGGGTTCTAAATTAGATTTCTTCTATAATCGTCATTAGATGTATCTAAACAATACAGGTCAAACAGATTGGCGTTTGAAATATGTAACGATAGAAACACGACCAATAACGATTTTTTTCTGAACTACTTTTTTTGCTTTCACATTTTCCCACATAATAGTCTAGTCTAATCTCCTTTCAAAGGGTGCTGCCTAGTTTAGGAAAGTATCTTTTATTTTCTGCGAATTGATTTGTCTCTATATAGAGACCTAACAATAAAAGAATTTCTTCGGCGTTATTTTTGTATAAACATCAATTATTCTCTCCATAAACAACTGATAAAATTACATACTTTTTTCTAAGGTTTCCAATAGTTTCATATTATTTCATAAATTTACCTCTGTATAGGTTTTGTTTCCATTTTTAATTCCTGCATTTTAATATTGAATTTACTGCCTAAGCCGCTTAGTGTGAAATCATAACATTTGTGTTGGCTTTTGGAAATTTCTACATTTCCAAAAGAGAGCATATCAAATTTTCTCTGCTTTCCTTTATCTTAATTTTAATCTGTTCGCTACATATCTTCTCACGTCCGTATTTTGATCACTGAATCAATCAAAATGCTAATAAATGCTGTTTATGTACTACTTACATCAAAGTATGTAAGTAAACTTTCAGAAAACGTTGGGGGTAACGTTGGGATTTCTTAATATCAGTCCTGTATTTTCATTAAATTCTAATTAGGACTATTTTCTGGATTATTTCACTATTTCACATAATTGGAATAATATTGTCACAAATGTAATCCGTGTAATAAAAATTGGTTTGCTATAAATGATTATTTAGATGAAATTTACTCTAAGTAGAATTCAGTGAAATTAATTCTTATAGTTAAAATAAAATTATTTTACAAAAAAATTATATATTTACTTTTGAGTGTTAATGCTTTACAAACTCATAAATTAAATTGGAAACAAAAAATATTTATTAAGGAATAGGCTCTTAAATTTATTAATAACTGCAAATAAATTTATTCTGTAAGCCTTAATAACAAACGGTAAATTTCATCAATTTCCCCCCCCCCCAAAAAAAAACTAAACTTTATTTCTTTAATTAATTAAAAAAACTGGTGTATATGATTATTAATTAGAAATTAAATATTATTACACTTTCTTTTAATCTTAATAATAAGGAACTAAGTTTGTGAGAGTGTGTGTTTGGCTGTCCAACGTGTACTGATGAGACCGCCTCACGCAGAGCTACAAAATTTCGCAGTATGGTCTGTAGTTTGCAAGTGAAAGCAATATTTTCGATTTTTTATTTGATTTCTTTTAACTTAATTTTTTATTCAATTTTTAGGGTTTTTTTCAAGTTTTTCGACGAATTTTTTGCATTAGTAAAAGGAAAGCGGTTTCAGTTTTTGAGCCAATTTTATCACCTTTTGAATAAAGGGTATTCGGAATTCGTACAGGGATTTTTATCGGGATTATTAGCGATGCTTATTGTTTTTTGCGTTCTGCGGCTATTTTTTTAACATTTCTAAATCAATATTAGTCACACTTGTTTGGCTTACTGTAATAAATTCTGTCCTGTGCTATTTTAATTTTTTTTAATTAACGTTTTTTCGTGTTTTGTGGCGATTTTTTCACATTTGTGGAAGAAATCTGGTACAATGTTGTACTTCACTATAGAACATTCTGAAAGTTTATTGTGAATTCGTACAGCGATTTTTTTTTCGCTTTTTTGTATGATTTTCCCCCTTTAGTAAAAAAAAAAAAAATGGTTTTAAACCTTTAGTAAAATTTGTTAATTTGCAACTAATATAGTGAATTTTGTAATTCGCGATTTTTAATGGGATTTTTATCATTTGTTGCATTCTCCAGGGTTAATTGTTAACATTCGTAAAAGTAATTCGGTTTCGATCATTTAACCCAGGGCTGGCCAAACTGGCGCCCTCCCCTCACCAGAAAATTCTTACAGAAATATTTGCCTTATTCAATCTCCGAATACCTCCAATTACATAAGGCGAGTATTTCCGTAAGAATTATCTGGTGATGAGCGGACTTCAGTTTGGACAGACCTGATTTAACCTAATATATTTAATTTTTGTCTTCCGCGATCGTCAATGCGATTTTTAGCATTTTTTTGCGTATAGCTTTGATTTTTAGATGCGTTCGTAATTATAGTAATGCGTAGAACCTATAGTCGTCGTCTGGTCCGTCCGTCTGTCCGCCTGTCTGCATATAACAGCACAAAAACTACCCAGCCGAATAGATTGAAATTTAATATGTACAATCATTACAGAATTGTGTCGAGTATTTCAAATTTTATGAAAATCGAATCAAAATATAAAAGATATTAATAAAAGTGTTCTTTATTCTATTAAATCACATCATACGTAATTAATTCAGTGATATCCCATGATAGATAATGGTTTTAGGTTGCCCTGTTGATTACGTACGATTTAAGATGGAGTCATACTATTTCCGTAGTACTGAATTTAAAACCCGAATTTGTATACTAAAATTGTTTAATTATAGCATTCATATAATCTACCGACAGTTTTTTGGATATATGTTTCCGGAGAAATAGATAATAAATCGAAAAAATAATCTAAATATGGATTACATGTTCTGAAATTTTCAAACATAGGCTTAAGTTTCCCATTGGAATTTTCAGCCAATGTCTACAAAAGATAAAATGTTGCCAACTTAAAATGTACTTATTTTATTGCGGAAATTAATGATATCATAATAAAAGACGATATAATTTATTTCTCTGAAATAATAAAACGATGATTTTTCTACATTGTCTTGTATGGGATATTTGGGCATAGTATAATTTTAATGTAACAGATTTGTAATTAATTGTTTGTAAAAGTGTATTGAAACTTAATGTTAAAAATAAAATTAAACTACAATAGGAAAATCTGCACATTAAATAAGTTTTGTATTAATGCATTTCTGCATAAGAGTGCAACAGCGTTTGCACCAAAATCTGAATATTTATAAAACTAGTTGTAGTACGAATGTACCTCATTTTGCACGTCTGACGTACAATTTCTAACTTGTTGCATTTGAAAATGAATTTCGGCTACAGTGTTTTAGCCTTGTCTAGTCAATTTTGTCCCCAGCAATATTTGAATCTTTAGCAATTTTTATGTTGATTTGTTACTGGTTTTACTTAGTTTTGCGACAATCTTGCAACATTAGTAAAATAATCGGTTTTAATCTGTTAGCACAATAATGTAAAATCTCTCCTCATTTTAATAAAGTTTATTCGGAATGCATACAGTGATTTTTGAATTTTTCATCTTATTTTGAATGTTTGTTCGTGTTCCGCGGCGATTTGTCGATCTTCGCAAAAGAAATCATATTTCAGTATTTTATCCCAATGTAGTAAATTTTGTCCTCTGCGATTTTTGAAATAATAGTTTGCCACTTTTAGCGTTTTGTCACGATACGCTGAGATTTTGACGCATTATTAAAATGAATCAGTTTTCAAACTTCTAGCTCAAAATAGTACATTTTGTTGTATTTCAGTAAAGTTTATTTGGAATTCGTGCAGCGATTTTTAGAGTTCTTTAGCGTTCCGGATTATTTTTTTTACGGCACCGGGCAGTGCCTGGATGATCAACTACTTAATGAATTTAGAAGTCATCTCAAAAAAATGCACGAAAAATTATGACTTTCTAAAAGTATATTACTTTTAAAAGGTTTGATTCATGAAAAATACACTGTTAAACATACCTGTTCATGTAACATACATCTACGCTATTTTTATCCGAATATCTGCATTTCATTTAAAATTTTTCGATTATCCTGGATATACAGCAGGATTATAATTAAAGTTGAACTTTCAAAACGTTGCAAAATAAGAAACACTGGTCAGAATGATCCTATATTTCATCTAAACATACATGAAGCAATAAGAATTTGATTTGCGAAAAACAAAAAAGCTCAAATGTTAACCGATAGATGACGCTGTAGTCGTCATAAAATTCTAATTAAAAGGCTTGCCATGCTGTTGTGGCGCTATTTGTGAATCATCGGGTCAGAGCCACTTCTTAAGCCCTTTCAGGAGCAAAATACTTATGTTTTTAAATCTTGAAATCATTGAGTCACACCGGGATTTAACAATTTTATTTCTAAATAAGTAAAAGATTTTCTTCACGTATATTATAAAAGTAAAATTTGATTCCAAAATTCCGGTGTCATTGTGGCATTTGGGAATTAAAATTAAGTGGGATATATTATATCCCACCGCCCTTCAAGGGGTTTTAAACGTCTTAATATCTGGAATCTCTTCCATGGAATTGCCGCACAGTCACGTTTCTTGTAAAAAATCTTCACAAGTAGAGCCCGATCCTTCAATGATAGAGTCATGACTAACTTCTCAGACTCAGAATAACAGGAACTGCCGTAATTTCCGGCGTATAAGCCGCAGCTCAAAGAGTCGTTTTTCGACCCAGAAATTTTATTCAATACCGTAATTTCCGGCGTATAATCCGCAGCTCAAAGAGTCGTTTTTCGACCCAGAAATATTATTGTATAAAGTGTAACTTAAAAGATCGCTGTAAATATTTAACTACAATTATTGAATAAAATTTATGGGTCGAAAAACGACTCTTTGAGCTGCGGATTATACGCCGGAAATTACGGTAATTGTAGTTAAATATTTACAGCGATCTTTTAAATTACATTTTATAAAATAATATTTCTGGGTCGAAAAACGACTCTTTGAGCTGCGGCTTATACGCTGGAAATTACGGTAACCCGCCTTAATTATCACAAGTGTAATATGCAGTGCGCATGTCACGTCTTTTAATTAGCATCTTATGGTGAGTACAGCGCCATCAGTCGGTCAACTTTTGAGCTTTAATTTTCTTTCGCAAAATAAATTCTCATTCCTTCATGTATACACATATGAAATATCAAGTCATTATGACAAGTGGTTCTTTTTTTTTACAGCTTTTTGAAAATGCAAAATTGGTAAAAAAAATTCGCTCATACCAGAAATACTTTAAATGAGAAAAAAAAGTCGTACAAAGAACTTCGTATGAACTGCTCGTACAAAGTTATTCTGTTCTTGTTGTGTAGGATTCCCTATTCTATGAGATGGACAGATTTTGTTTCGGTTTATCAGGATTATCCTCTCTGTAGTACGGAAGATTCTTCGTACAGAGAAAATCTGGGACAATTCAATAATATGCTTCTGTACAATTTTCAGGACTAAATTGGTAGCATTGCTGACAGGATATTTATGTAAAATCTACAGGATTGTTTTAGAGTGTATTGGAGGGGGGGGGGCTTATTAATTTATGCAAATACTTTTTTTCTTACACAAATTAATAAATATTAAATAAATAAATTTAATAATTTATTTGAAAAGATTGATTGAAATTACAATTGAATCTATAAATAATTATCTGGTAATAAATGGTTCAGTTGAAATTAATTAATTTCCACCAAACTTATAAAAAAATATTTGTTTTGTAAATTAAACTATGTATCTTAATGAAAAACAAATGTAAATCTTTAAAAAATAAGTTTCTTAAATTTATTTGTCAATGATACTACACTTAGTAGAAATCAAATTAGTAAGAATTTGGTTTTTAAATTTACTACGTATTTTGAATATAGTACTTCTTTGGATTTAATTCACACTAATGTATAGTCAACAATATTAATTGGTGAAGATGATTATTAAACATTTTTATGACAAATGGCAAAAATCGATTTTTTTTTGCGTTCTTTAATTAGCTTAACCATGTCCGCCGCGGTGTAAGTCTGTTTGTGAAATGATGAACTGACACCAGAATTTACAAACTAATTTATTATAAAATAAAACTTCTTATTTTCCCGAACTTTACAAGAGGAAAATTCTAATTAAATATTCTTGGTTCCGTTTGTCAGTTTCGGAATTAAAATTAGGTGTCCTTTTTTGTGGACAACGCCCGCTAAAGGGTTAACAATAGATATACCAACAGTCTATTATTTGACCGTTAACAAATGAAAACATTTCGATTCGAACCACAAATTTCCTTCTGAAAAATGATAAAATGCAAATCTAACAAAACTTGGATTATAAACCAGTTATATAGATCCAAATAAATATTCTGGTATGAAATACTTTTATAAATCTTGAGTAAAATACCTGGTATGATTCAATAAAGTTTATTATTTGTCATAAATTTAGTAGGAAACTAAAACAATTCATTAAGAAGTAAGCTGTTAAATTTAATACTCAATGCGAATGAACTTATTATGAGAAACAATAATAAAGAATTATTAAATTCCTTAAATGATATAAACTCATTTATACCGAAACAATTTACTACGAACTTCACTCGAATTCATTATCCAATTTTCTCATAAGTTAAAAAAAATTGCTTTCTTTAATTACCTATCGTTAGTTATCTTATTTTAAAAACTGGCATTGTTAGTTTTTTTATGAGTGTATGCTTATTAATTAGAAATGAAATGTAACTAAGCTTTCTTTTAATTAATGATTATGGATATCCTACTCGTAAAGATATAGGAAATATTATATTCTTTTTTAAAAGATATTTCATTTGAAATTTTCATTTCATGATAAATATTGGAACTCTTACGTGTTAATTAATGAAAACAATCTTATTTGAAAACAAATCATTAGGGATGAGGTTATTAAATTCATTAATTGAAATGTTAATTTGGAAACAATTCTCTAAAAATAATTATTACAATTCAACTAAAATTAAGTAATTTTTGGACAAGTGTTTAAAAAAATTGTTTTGTAAATCAAACTATAAAATTTAGTAAATAAGGAAGACGAATCACTACCAAATAAGCTACTAAATTTATAAATTAATGCAAATAAACTTGGACGAAAAAATATACTAATAGAAAAGAAAATTACAGTTAATATGTGTGCATGACTTATTAAATATATATTAGTACGACACAATTCAGCTGGAAATTGCATAATACAATTTAAAAGCACTCTTGAACAATTCATGCCAATAGACAGTGATGCTTACGAGTCAAATGTGGTATGTGTTAATTAGTTTTTTTGCATTTTACTTGCTGTGCAGAAATTCTGCAGATCATATACAGAGCTCCGCAAAAGAATTCGAGTATAATTCCGTTTATTGACGGAATCTGCTGAAATTTTTAACTGTGTTATGCGTGTCCTAACTGAAGTAAATTTTAACATAGTATATTCTATATATACAAATCAATAGACCATATACAGGAATTTACAAACGAATTTGAATTATTTTCCAACTGTAAATGGTAACTGCCGAACTTGGGTTTTCAAATGTGTATTACGTTTTCCGAATTGTTTATATAGATATCATATTTTACCTTGCTTATTAAACGAGAAAGTTTTGTTACAGTATTCTGAATGTGTTGGAAAATGTTTCATAATTTATGCTTGACGAATGTTTTTTCTCCCTTGTTATTCTTTTTTTTTGAGGCAACGAGAGCAGGGTAACTATATGATAGAATGCACTTCTTCCTAAGTACTAAAATAAAGTATATTAAAATATATTGCTAAAAACTTATTTTTTCTGCTTTAAACGAACTTGCACTTAAAATGGATAAGTTTATTGAAATCTCATTTAAAATTTCTCATCAACATATCGACATCTCCGCGCAACCATAAAACAATACACGCACACACACACAGGCACACACACGCACACACACGCACACACACGCGCACAAACACACACAGGCAGACACACACGCGCACACACGCACAGATACAGTCACATACAAATGCGAACTAGCACATAACTCCACACAATCATGCTCACACACACATAAAACACACATGCATACACAAACACATACACATACGCATACACAACAATGAGCTCATACACACATACACACATACATATGCTCACAGACGCGCTCACACAAACAAACACACACACACGCACACACGCACACACACATACCCACTCACGCACGCGCTCACATGAACAAACACTCACACACACACAAGAAACAAACAGAAATTTCTTTCATACATAAAGAAAAGAGGAGAGCAATTTCAGAAAGTTAACCGTTAAAAAGAAAAATAAGCAAATGAATATTCCTACTTCAATGGTATCAAAAATCCCACATAAAAGTTTTGAAGAAAATGCACGAAGATACTCGCGTAAATGACGCAAATTGCAAAAAAGAAAAAAAAAGACTCTTTTGTGGATAAAAATGCGCAAATATGTAGTAGACATACCAATGTTAACGAAATGAACAGACATATAATAGAGAAACTATTTGACGTTTCACTTGCTAAAGAATTAAAACGATGTATGCAAATATAAAATCAGCAAAAAATAGATTTCCGCAAACGGATTGAATGACTACGAATTTCACTAATGAGAAAAAGTACAAAAATGCCAATGCATGGGCTGTTTCGTATACTACTATGCACAATTGCATTTTAAAGACAGTATTACTAATTCTAGGAATAAAACATCAATGCAATACAACATATTCAGCCGAATACATTATATGCAAAAAGAATGGACGAGAAAAAGAAAATTTGATGAATCTGAAACTCATCTGCGCAAATGCAGCAAATGACTTTGAGTATCACTAACGAGAAAGAATTTTTAACATGCCAAGATAAGGGCTTTTTGTGTATTAGTATCCACAATTATATTTCAAAGACAACATTCTGAATTTTATGAATAATTTATAAGATATAATAAAACTTTGTAATTGGATTGCACATATGCAAAAGAAAAAACATGAAATACAATCAAAGGGATATAGATTTCGCAAACTGAAATAATAACCTTCAGTATTACAAATCAAAAAATATGGAAATTGCCAAACTATAGGCTTTTTTATATGCATTTATACACAAAGATCATTTTTAAGATACCATTTTAAATACTGGTGATAAGTAAGAGATGAAATAGAATTTTCCGAGTTTAAATCATAAATGCAAACGAACGAAAGCGAAAGTATAAACAGATACAACAACAAATAAATTTGTTTACATGCAAGTACCAAATTTGAATGTCACTAATGAAAAAGAAAACTGAAAATGCCAAATTATGGGCACATATAAAAATGAGATAAATCCAACATAATAATATCTCTGATAAAACTAACAACAAACTATAATATAACATACATATACATATATATGCCTGTGTGAAAAAATAATAGACAGAGAGACAGAGGGAAGAAATGGAATAATAGAAAACAAACAAAACAAAAAGAAAGAAAGAAAGATGGTAGGAATAGAAGTAAAGGTATGTAAAAATAAAAGACAGAGGAGAAAAGGGAAATAATAGAAAAGGAACAGAAGAAAAGGAAAAAATAAAAGATAGTAAGAATAGAAGTAAAACTGTGTTAAAAAAAAAAAGACAGTGTAAAAAAATGAAATAATAGAAAAGGAACACAAGGAAAAGAAAGAATAAAAGATGGTAATATAAGTAAAAATGAATGAATCAGAGAGAGAGAGAAAGAGAGAGAAAGAGAGAGACAGAGAGAGAGAGAGATAGAGAGAAATTCGAGAGACTGATGAAGGCAGAGAGTGGTAAAACAGAATGAGAGAAGAAAAGAGAAGACGAGAGTATGAGAGGGAGAGGAGAGATGAATGGGAAGCAGGCGGCAGATGGGAGAGGGAGGACGCTGTGAAAGGGAGAGGGGTTGGTGGAAAAGGTGTGGAGGAAAAGGGATAGAGCGAGAGAGGGAAGAGGAGGAGAGAGGGGCGAAGAGGGCAGGGGAGACGTGGAGAGACGAAGGAAGAGGCACGGGGAGTAGGGATGAGAGAGGGAGAAAGGGAGAGACGAAAGGAGAGCAGGGAGAGAGGGGGAGAAGTCCTGCAAGCATCACTCATATTACAAGCATCTGAATTTGGTCGTTTATTCATTTCGTGACTGGATTTCAGAGACACTTTCCGTAATTGGTGATCAAATAACCCATTGGTTGAATTTTTATGTAATTTTGATCACGCTTTTAATGAATTTCTTACTTTTAGGTATTGATTTTTTCACTTTTGCTAGTTTTTAGATGGAGAAGAGAATCTTAGATAACATATTTAAATCTAAAGAAAAATGCTCATTATTTAATAGATCGAAATTTAAAAATATATATATTTGAAGGAATTTTTAATATTTAATTAACAATTAGTATAATTTAATAATTAATTTTTAGTGATTTTTAATATCAGAAGTTAAATATTCTAATTATAGTTAAACATTATGTCTAGTTACCTAGAATTACTGTTATAATTTTATTATTAAAATTATATTTAACTATATGTTATATTATTTAATATTAAAAGAGAAATATTCTACTAGTATTCTTTTAAAATTATTTTTATTAAATAATATATAAAAAAATATAAAAATTATTATATTAAATTTAATATTTTTTTTTTATTTATTTTTTAATATTTAATTAACTATTAATATTTATCTCTTGATATTTTTTGAATATTTAACATTTAATATTCATAAATTTAATTTTTAACAATTAAGTAACATTTTTTTTTTTTTTTTTTGAATGTAATTAACTTTACTTTTCCATTTTACCGAATCTCTGGAAATTTTCCTTTCATTTTGATAATAAGTTATCTTTCACCCTCTTATACATTCTATATTTAAAATAAAAAATCCCAATAATCACGATTTTTTTTTAAAGTATGTAAACCACAAAACCTTAAGAGATACAATTCCCTACTAATAGCAGAAAATTAAAATTACAAATAAACAAACAAAGCACCCTCAAAAACCTTGGCGAATAAACTTTCCTTAATAACGCATTGCGAGCCATTCTTTCACTCATCGCCACGCAACAAGAATATCCAATCACACAATGAATGGAAGACCAAATTTCAGGCTCTTGTTTCGATTGAAGGTTCGGGAATAAAGCCAGTAACCTCTTTCGTTCACTAACTGATTGAAGAGAAGACGATTTTCTACAATGCTAGGGCCCCCAAATTTTGTAATATATTGCTGTAACTGAGGATTAGATTTATTATTCGACAAGTTTTATTATTCGTAAGGTGCCCATAATCTTATTTTTCTCGCTGGGGTCCTAGAGTCTCTTGTTGCTCCGGAGCTTCCATAACTCCTGTTTCTCTGGGACACAAAATCTTCTTTTCCCTTGTGACCCCAGGTTATCAAATTTAGAAATACTAAAATGATTATTATTAACAATATTAAAAAAAATAATAATTAGAAGTTAAGGAAGGACTTTTAATTTGGTTGAGCTAAGTTTATTCTTTTAAAACTGAGCCACTAAAAGACTTGACGAAAATATTCGTAAATGCTTCAGTTAAAAAAATTTTGGCACACCATTTATTAATTTAATTTAATTTTTTGAATTCTAATTCAAAGAAAATTTACTTAAATTCCATTTTTAAGCACATGGGAATTTTAAATGGAGGAGCCAGTACTTATTCTAGGAAAAAAGAATTTTGCCCATTAGTAATTTGGAATAATTTCCCCAAACTGACTCCAAGCATCGGTAAAAGGAACTTGAAGAGTCAAGTGAGAAATACGATAAACTGAATAATTGGTCCTAACCAAACTATTTTTGCTCCCATTTGACTTTTACAGAAAAAACTAAATATGTTACTGAAATAGAGGATTTTTTTTCTTTTTTAATAAGTGTTTTACAAATACTTATTTTGGTGCCCTTATCATATTGTGTTTAAATGACTGAGCATTAAACAATAGCTCCTTATAATATAATAAAAAAAAATTCATAAAAATTTATTATTTTTAAAAATATTTATAAACTTATTTTTTATATACTCCTATTGTACGATGACTTCTAAATATTTATATAAATAATATTAATCTGAATATTTATATATTTTACAGCAGGTACTTGGGATTTTATAAAATTTTCAATCTTAAAAATTTAAATATAAAATTCTATTATATTTCAATAGAACTGATTAACTAGGGAAAATATTCATTGTCTCTTTACAAATTCAATATGAGCAAATGCCTTTAAATCTGTGCTTTGCTATTTTAATCTATTACTACTAAATAGTTAAAAAAAGTTTTTAAAATCCCTTTAAGAAATTATTTTTGTAGCCTGTTACTCTTATGTACATAAAAAAACTAACTGCACAAATAAATATTATATGTGATGAAGTATAATTATGAAAATTTTAGAAATTACTTCTCTTATTGTAATATATATTATTTATTATATTTTCTAAAAAGAAGACATTAAGCAATGTTTTTTGGTTTTGTTGAGCTAATTTCATTCTTGTAATGCTCAGCCACTAAAAGTTTGAACGAAAATATTCGTAAATGCTTTGGATAAAATTTTATTTTCAAGCACCGTTTATTCATTTATGTTTAATTTTTTGAATCCCAATTCAAAGAGAATATACATAAATTCCATTTTCAAGCAAATGAGAATTATAAATTTGAAAGCCAGTACTTATTCCAGAAAGAAAACAAATTTTGCCCATTAGTAATTTGGAATAATTTCCCCAAACTGACTCCAAGCATCGGAAATCAGTCAAGTAGGAAATCCGATAAACTTAATAATAAGCCCTAACCAAACTATTTTTGCCCCCCAAGTAAGTACTGTAATCATACACTAGTATGTTTGGGAGACTTCAAAATGAATTCTAAGTATTTTTCTCTCCAATCAGAATTATTTTCCACACCCGACTTTTCTAGAAAAATAAAACTGAATGTATTAATGAAATAAAGGCGATATTTTTTTTGGAATAATTGCTAATACCTGTTATGGTGCCTTAGTATTTTATGTAAAAGGGGCTGAGAATTAAATAATAGCTCATTATAATTTTTAAATGAGTATTAAGCTAATTTTACTTTTCAATGCTAAGTAATTAAAAGATATTGCAAAATTTTCGAAATTCAAGTAAACAAATATTTTTTATAGGCTATTAGTGCCGTTATGTTTTTTTCTATATACTGTTATATATTGTTAATATTTTGTTATATATTTAAAAAATATATTGCACGCGTAAATATAAATTCATGATATGCATGATAAATTCTAATTAAGAAAATTTTAACATTTTCTTTTACTTATTTTATATATAATTAAAAATTTACCGCCAAGCCCGAAAAATACTCCTTGGAAACCCATTGCTTACAATTTTCTCTAAGCTATTTTGAAAATGAAGTGCCTTCTTTTTAATGAAATGATGGTTTCGTATTTGATTTTGTTAATCTTTTCGATAAACTGTGAAGATAATTATTTGAGCTTGTCATTTCATGACTGAAGCCAGCATTAAAACTCCACCTTATGAATTTGTTTAGCTGCATTCCAATGGAGAACTTATTTTTTGTGGCATAGTTATCTTCTTTACTGCATTCATCAGTACATTCTTTGTTTTTTTCTGCTTCAGAATAACTTATTTTCTCACCTTGTTTACATATATCTGTGTTTTCCCTATTAGTATTTGAGTTCTTCAGGGGTAGGAGGTCTTTCTTCGATTCCATACCTGCTTTATTTTTTACATCGACTTCTTTTAGAATACCTTTCAACAAAAACTGATTTTTATGATACTGTTTGTCTTGTTTTTCATCATTTTTCTTCAAGATTTTTCTTTCTACATGTTTATTTTTCTTAATCTCTTTATGTATTATATCTTTTTTATGTAACGTATCACAGAGGTGTTTATTTTTCTGTTTTAAATCATTCCCGATGCCGTCACCAATATCTAAATCAGCTGTTGAGACATTTTTGATTTTTTCATCAGTTTTTGTACATCGATCATCCGTGAAATATTCATTCTTCTCTTTTGATACGAATATAGTATTAAAAGTGGCTTCTTTTTCATCTTCATACTTTGTCAAATGACTTTTCCATTCTATATCAACTCCGGTATATGAGAAATGCTGTTGAATTTTCTTCCAATCAACTAATAGGAAATCAAATAAAAATTTGTTAGTTAAATAAACAGCCTATAAAAAATAAAAATAGCAGAAGAAAAACACAAAAATTCCATTTTTAGGGTATAATAAAATTATATTAATATTTAGAGACATACGATTTCATGCACAATTATTTATAATTTTTTCTTTAATTTGTCTGTTAGCATTTATTATATTGTTTATGTGTGTTACTTATTGTTAATCATTTATTAAAACTTTAGTTTTGGCGTTGGATAATTATTATTTTTTTACAACTTAACAGAACAGTCATTAATAAGCATTTAGGAAATATCCGGCTATTCCAGAAAACATCGACTAAATAACTATAGCCTATGACACTCCGGGAGCGAAGACAAATATTTCCTTACCACATATTTAGGGTTTCGTTCATCTCACGAAACCGTATTACTCCCGCTTCGTTGTCTGTCCGTCACAGAGCCGGTTCTAAGAAACTATATAACTTACAGTCATAAAATTTTGTGTATTTATAGCTGAATACTTTCTATGAAGCTCAAAATCATAAAATTTGAAACTAGTCGTTGGGGGCCACCGTAATACTTACCCATCACAGATATGCATAATATAAAATATGAAAATAAAACATGTGTAAACTACTTATAAAATGCATTGCAACTCGATTAAAATCGTGACTTGATGACGTCAAAAACTTTAAAGTATTACTGAGTTGCGTAAAAGAAACATCCTTATAACTCCAAAAATAATAATCCTATTCATTATTATCATCTTCACATGCATTTTTCTTCGCCTTCATACTCTTTATTTTTCCCTTTTTCTCCTTAGGTGTCGTAAACTTCATTATTTTTTAACATTCATCAATGTCTGATGAACTGAATATGATTAATCAAGGCTTGCCGTACAAAAGAAATTGCGGCATGTATACCGGATCGCAGAGCGGCATGTGTCCCATTTTGTACGGTACAGACGTAGCAGATCACAGTTGCCTGTCGTCGGAAAAGAAAATAGCGTAACCATACACACAGTACTCTACACAGACGCGACGCTACACTTAGTTTTGACTTCGAAATCATGCATGCATTTAGAAAATAGCGTTTAAAAAGAATTTAAGCACACAGCTACAAGTAAACATCGAAATGGGATTCACGCTATACACTGGTTAAAGTAATTTCATTGCGCATCTATCCTGTACGTCTGACTTCCATCTATCGATAATTACAAGAAATACAAGGGGTGCGGCGCCTATCCCGGATGCGGCGACTCTCCCGCAGTTACTCTATATATAAAGTAGAAAACATTATTATCCAATGAAAGGAGCTAAATATGGCAAAAATACTGTTATTTTCACGATCATATTTTCATAACAGTTTTCATGTACAGGGTTAGGAAGAAATAAGTTTCCCACTTTAAAGGGCTCTACAATGCGTTTTATTGGTCCAAATGAGATAAAATTCGAACTACATATAATTCAAATGAAGTGCTTGAAAATAAATAGTACAAAAATCCGCCGATAGGTATATCTGTAATTGTTTCTACTGGTTGTTTCTTTGTAATACACATAAAAACATTTAATATGCTTTATAAATGTTAAGTAATATAAAAAAAAGTATCATTAAAACTGCTTAATATGTCCCCCTTCATTTTCAACGATGTTGCTCTTAATCGCAGAACGATATTTTCCAAAGCTAACCAGAGTGAGTCTGCCGGAATATTAAGAACATGGCGGAGAATGCTGTCCTTCAGTACTGGTACAGATGCTGGTCTTTTACGGTAAATATTGTCCTTCACGAAACCCCACAACCAAAAGTTTTAGCGGGTGATATCTGGTGAACGAGGGGGCCATGCTGTTGGAAAATGGCAGCTGATCGCCCGTACGTCTGTGAAATGCTGTCTTAGCAATTGTTTTACACGACGATCAATCTGAGGAGCTGCGCCATCGTGTTTGAAAATGATGTCCTGAAGGCATCCATGCTGTTGAAGTTATGGGATTACAAAATCCCTCAGCATATCACGGTACCATTGTCCTGTGACGGAACAGGTTTGTATTCAATTTGCAGTAATCTTTTTATAAAAAATACGGTCCATTGATAAACGTAGCCGTAAAACCACGCTGTCATTTTTTTCAGGATTCAAGGATTGTTACCGGATAGCGTGAGGGTTTTCCGCTGTCTAAATTCGACAATTGCGACAACTTGCTCATTGAGGCAAAAGTGGGCCTCGTCAGTTTACAGAATGTTCCATGGCCAAGTAACGTCAACCACCATTCGAGCAAGGAACTCAATTGCAAAAGTTTTGCGAATCTCTGAGTCCCGTCCTACAATAGATGCACAGGCTTGATTTTGTAAGGATAAAAATGAAAAATCCATCGTAAGTTTTTTCGTACAGTGCAATACTTCATACACGGGAAACAACTGGTACACTCACACTACCATGAAGCGGCTGATTGCTGGCTTCAACGACCGCAGTAGCCACATTTTCGAAGCTAGAGGTCTGGATTTGCTTTTGTCCTCTACCTGGAAGAATTCCAAGTTGCCCAGTTGTTTCAAATTTCTTTATCATTTTGCGTAGGGCACATGGAGTCATTGGACCTCTTTCTATCTGCTTCATATGACGAAATTCTTTTACAGCTGTAACGAAGTTCTGCTGGATCAAGTAGAACATTTTTGCCAGTAATGCTTTTTCTTACAACGGAGGCTTGATGCTCAGAGAAGTAACTAATGCTCGTTCAGAATTCTCCTTCTTATTATCCAAAGAAGAATGCTAATAGATATTATGCGCTGTAATGCAAATGATGTTTCACATTTTCAGTATAATAAATACTATTTGTGTTACAGCGTCATCTATTGGTGAATTTTCATAATAATTTTTTTATTTAATAAATGTCAAGCGCATCATTTGAATTATGTGTAAGGTAAAGCTAGGAGAGTCTGCGCTCAATTCAAAAGAATAACAATAAAAAAGCTAAATATTAAATTTTTGCTAAGCTATTCATGAATAATTTTTACTTCATTTGTTTTTTATGCATTTCCATTGTTATTTTGTTGTTATTTTGTAATTTAATAGAACAGTTGTAATAAAACTAGGAAAGTTATTTTGCGCAATCTGTCCTTACAGGGTTGGTGTGATTGCGCACGTGGGTAGGAGAGATTGTTACTAATAATAACTAGAATTAAATTGTTAACAATAATAATTACACTTAAATGACATTGTTGTAAGGTTTTTGTGAACAATTATTATTGTATTAGGAGTGAATATTTCAACCTAATGATTAAAGAATCAGAAAAAAAGAAATAATTTTAAAAACGATTAAAAAATTTTAATTAAAGGAAAAAAAATTAAAGAATCAGAAAAAGCAAGTCCAGATAAGATTACAAAATAACATTAAGTTACTTGATAACACGTTTAACGTAAAATTAGTCCATTTTAATTTTTCATTTTTTTATGAAAATTTACAAATAAGCTGCGTAATCTCTCCTAACATGGAAACTAATGGAAACAATGCGCCATCTCTCCTAAGTAGCAGATGCGCAAACTCTCCAATTTCGGTAGGAGAGATATCTTAGACGCTCAAAACAATCAACGTGCACTTTCAATTAGACACTTGACTAATGTTGTTGTACAACTATCTGGAGTCACTGAGCGCTTACTCCTTCCACCCGAACATCTATGTGCGCAATCTCTCCGACCGTGCCATCTCTCCTGGCTTTACCTTAGTTTAAATTTTATCTCATTTGGACCAACAGAACGCATTCTAGAGCCCTCTGAAGTGGAAAAGTTATTTCTTGCTAACCCTGTATATATTTGGAGATTTTAAATGTTAAAACATTGAAATGTTTTTTTTTTATATGTATAAAGTAAAACTTTTTTATCCAGCAAACGAAACTGTATGAGGCATAAATATTGTTCATTTCATGTTTATATTTTTCAAGCAGTTTTCATGCACATATTTGGAGATTTTAATTTTTGAAACATTAAAACGAATTGCAATAAATGTGGGGGAAATACTGCTCATGCCATGTTCATATTTTTATAGCAATTTTCATGTACATATTTGGTGATTTTAAATATTAAAAGCTTATTATTCAACGAATTAAGCTAAATATAGCAAAAATATTGTTTCTTTCATATTCGTATTTTTATAGCAATTTACATGTACATATTTGGGGATTTTAAATGTTAAAAGCTTAAACTTCAACGAATTAAGCTAAATAAAGCAAAAATATTGTTCGTTTCATATTCATCTTTTTATAGCAATTTTCATGTACATGTTTGGAGGTTTTACATGTTTTGAATGCTATTAAATGACACATTGAAACGATTTTTCTTTCATAAAGTAGAAAGCATTATTATCTAATGAAAGATGAAAGAAACTAAATATGGCAAAGATGTTGTTCATTTCATGTTCATATTTTTATAACAGTTTTCATATATACATAGTACATATTTAAGATTTTAAATGTTGAAACAATAGATTTTTTTATATGTATAAAGTATAACCATTTTTATTCATCGAACGAAGCTAAATATGGCATAAATATTGTTCATTTCGTGCTCATATTGTGTAGCAATTTTCATGTACATTTTTGGAGACTTTAAATGTTGAAATATTGAAATGAATTGCAATAAAATAAGCTAAATATGGCAAAAATATTGTTTATTACATGCTTATAGTTTTATAACAATTTCCATGTACATATTTGGAGATTTTAAATGTTAAAACATTAAAACGATTTTTTTTAATGTACAGTATTATTATCCACTGAAGGAAGCTAAATAGGGCAAAAATATTGTTAATTTCATGTTCGTATTTTTATAGCAATTTTCATGTACATATTTGGCTGTTTAAAATGTTTTGAGTGATTTTAAATAGAAATTTTAAATGACACATTGAAACAAACGTTTTTATATAAAGTAGAAAGCATTATCATCCAATGAAAGAAGCTAAATAGGGCATAAATAATGTTAATTTATAATTCATATTTTTATAGTACATATTTGGATATTTTAAATGTTGAAACATTGAAATGCATTGCAATAAAATATGCTAAATATAGCAAAAATATCGTTCAATTCTTGTTCACATTTTTATAGAAACTTTCATGTTTACAATTGGATATGTTCAATGTTAAAACGTTAAAATTAAGTTTTTGAGATAAAGAAAAAAACATTATTATTTCATGAACGAATTTAAATATGACATGAATATTATTCATTTCATGTTCGTATTTTTATAACAATTTTCATGCATATTTATGTTTTTGTGTAAGATTATTTCCACATCTTTCGTGTGCCTGAAATTTCATAGGCCTTCTCTAAAATTAAGTGTCTTACTCGTTTGTTATTCTGTTTTATCATTTTTATTTATTCTTCTTTTTACATTTATTGCGTTCATGGATACGGATTTCGTTTATGATTTTAAGAATTTAAATGTTAAAACATTGAAACGATTTATTTTAATTTAAAGTAGAAAGCATCTTTATCCAATGAAAGAAACTAAATATGGCATAAATATCGCACATTTCTTGCTCATATTTTTATAGGAATTTTCATGTTCATATTTGGGGGTTTTAAATGTTAAAACATAAAAAATAATTTTTTGAGATAGAGTAGAAAACATTATTATGTAATGAAATAAGTTAAATATGACATATTGTTCATTACATGTTTAAATTTTCGTAGCAATTTTTATGCGCATACTTGAAGACTTTACATTTTAATACATTGAAATGAATTTTTTTAGGTAAAATAGAAAGCACTACTTTATAATGAAAGAAGATAAATATTGCATGAGTATGGAATACGACGATGCATAAAATTAAAAAAAGGATGTTATGAAATAATAAATTAAGTATTACCCGTAACTTCGTTCACGTAAGATTTAAAAATAATCAATGCATTAATTAAGAAAAAAATTACACTCTGGTAATTTAAAAAATACAATTAACTAGCTGTTTATGATATTTTATAGTAGGCAATACTTCTGATGATTCCATTTTACATATTTAAGTGTTTGTGCAAGATTATTTCCACATCTTTCGTGTGCTTGAAATTTCATACGCTTTCTCTAAAATTAAGTGTCTTACTCGTTTATTATTCTGTTTTATCATTTCTATTTTTTTTTTACATTTATTGCGTTTATGGATACGGATTTAGCTTATGATTTCGATTCAAAGATACGGATTGTCTAAGATATCGATTCAAAGAATAGTGTTTAAAGTTATTGTGTTTTCAAACATTTTTGAGGGAATTTGTTATTTAACAAGTCACTTCACACATGACTTTGAGACAATTAGTGAAATCGAAAAATCAACATACAACATTATAGAATTATATAAGAAAAAATCACTTTTTATCATTTAACTGAAAGGCTAAACTTTTAAATTCGGGTTCACCTAATTATTGAACATTTTTTACGTAACTTAAGCAACGTAGAACGATGAATTCTACACTAAAACCTTCCTCAAACAATAATCTCACTAACAGTGTAAGTCCCCTTTTAATCCATTCAGCAGAACCCGAGTTATAGGTAGGGTCGAAATAAAAAATGAATTTATCACTTGTGACCGACTAACAGAAAAATACGAACCATCCCCAAACTTTTACGTAACTAACAGTGAAAATCCCATCAAAATTTATCCTTTTAGCATATGTATTTTATTTTAATACAACATTGTGTTTCTATTGCAAAACACCTCACATTATGAGCAAAATGGCAAATACAGGTTATTTAAAATAGAAATTTTAAAAGTGGTGAAGCGTAAAAGTTAAAAAAAATAATACATAGAAAACGAGCAATATCGTTAACTCTCATATCTCTTTATTGTATTCAAATTGCATAGTGCCCCCCCCCCCTTTTTTTTTTCTCTGAGTGCGGTACATCAAGAATGTCAGAATATTTATCACGCCCAAAATACTCTCAAAGTCTAAATGCTTAGTTGTTAAAGAATAGCTTAACAATTAAAGATTCAATTGCCAAAAGAAATCAGATACAGTCGGATCTCTATTTAATGAAGCTGCTAAATCCAAACGAAAAGTTCGTTATATGTTAGATAACAAGAAAAAGTTCGTTAAATTGAGAATGAACTTCACTGTTTGGAGGTTATTTTACAACGGAATTCGTAAAGTGTTCTTCGTTCCCTAAAAAGTTCGTAAAGTAGAGGAATTCGTAAAACAGAGGATCGTTAAATATAGGTCTGCCTGTATTTATGAAAAGGGACAAGGGTCTATTGCACTGGCATTAATATTATCTTTCTTAAAAAATAGCACAGTTGTCTAACTTTGAGCACATTGCCCTGTCAATTGCCCAGGCAAAAAATTTTATGAATTTGAACCACAGACAGCATGAGTTAATGCCACGATCACTATAACGTTCATTTAACAACACTATAATGTTCATTAAACATGGAGCTTCGCGCCATGTTAAAATCTCAAAAATACATAAATGTATTAATGCCGCGATCACCATAATGCATGTATGTGCGTTTCGCACCCATGAAGATAACAAGAAGAACAAAAAAATAACTGGATGCAGCAGTATCTATAACATGGAACTTTTGCTGTTATTTACCATGTCGTCAGTGCTTATTAGTATAACGGAGCATAGCAAACGGGATCAGTCATAGATAAAAAAATACGTAGTAAATCCAGGAGAAAGAAGAAGCACATAGTTAGAAGCAACATCTGTTTATTTCACGACGAGGCATTATCGATAGTTAAAGAAGCAAAGGGGATGTACCTACAAAAAACGAAGACAAAGATTTTTTTACAGCGCTTCTGGTCCAGTCAAACGGCCGAAGTGAAAATGTTTTAAAAGTTACATGTACGGGTGTTGGCGCGGAAAGCATGATAAAATCGCCAGTACTTGGCGAGAGAGTTTTTGGAGACTGCGGACGGAAGCGTATGGGAAAAAACGATAAATGCTAGATTCTGTCTATGATACTGCATTCATTTGAGAATGGGGGGAAGGGTTGTAAAGATTCTTTCATGGAGAGAGAAAAGGAAAAAGAAAAGAAAGTAATTTTGGGATTGGCGTTTGATTTTGCTAAAAGACAGCTGCAATTAACGGTTACATATGACTCGAATCTAATAACAGGGTGTGAAAGATATGAGCTTGCATATTTTTAATTAATTCTTTTGAGAGCGGATGAGAAGTGCAAATGCTTGCATAAAGAATATCGGTTATACGTTACATTACTTTAATAAGTAGAGCACAGCTGCTTATATATTTTGTCTAATTTTTAAGACAGATGCACTTTTGATTTCATGAGAAGGAAACGGTTGAATTAGAAATATGTGAACATTTGTAACTTATTTTTAGCATAACAGCAAAGTTAAGGACAGAGAGGTTTCTGATGTATGTGAGTGACTTGGATTTTAGAATGAAGAAAGTAGATTCGTTATCTAAATTAAATCAGAAATAGGTTTTAGTTAGCATATTGAATTTTGGGGGGGGGATTACAGACATTTAAAATCTATAAACTATAATTGTTTATTATTTTTAATTATTTATAATTATTTATTTATTTGGGGGGGAATGAATGAATCTTTATGATTTTTTTTTAATCTCTATATTGGGGGGGTTGGGAGGAGAAGCATGCAATCAATACATGTATGCTAGATGTTGGAAGAGGAATGGAAAAGCTTATGTTAACTTGTTAAAATTTTGAGGGGGGGGGGGTTGAACTGAAAGCAAGATATATGACAAACGTCTTTGTCATATATATCACCCCATTGACCAGAAAAGCTGTACTGTTTACAGTACAGTTTTTAAAAAATATATACAATACAATTATACTCTCCCCGAGCTTAAAATAATACATACATAATATAAAACAAAATACTTGTAAAATTATATGAGTTGCAACAGTATAAAGGATTTTGTTACCTCAATAGTCTGTAACGTCAGTCCATAAAATATAAAACATAGTGCACTACCTTCGAAGATTTTTTTTTTTTTTATATCTTCGTCCTTTTATTTTCTGTTTTGTTCTTTGTCTTTCTGGTACCAGCTTTAAAAAGTTACTATTTAACTAGACATGTCTAATGATAACTGAGCTCAAAACAGTACTCATTTTCTCAATTTTGTTGCACTTAAATACTATAGTTACTACTTAAGTATAATATGAAATACAAATGAAAACAATTAAAAAAATAAACACAAATAACACATAACATAAACATATATCCTTAAAAATTAACTTGAATTATATGAAAAAGTGAAAATGGATTAACTCAAGTGTAGTGTAATGAAAAGTTGTTTGAAAAAGGTTTAAAATTCGTGCAAGCACAGGACGGTAAAAAAAAGAGGTGCATATGGCACGCCCATAAAAAGGGACCGCCCTTAATCTTGTCAATGCATGACAAGTGTGATGTCTCAGGCTTAGGGCCTTACGACCTAGGTGAGGAGGGCAGTGATGAGAGTCCACATCATTACAACATGAACTCCCTGCTCCCCAATGAAGATCGCACTGATCCCCACACAGGAGCACGATTCGGGAACACATGTACTTTTGGGAAAAGGGAATATTGTGAATTAGTAAACTAAATCACAATTGTCTCTCTAAACACAATCTGGTGAGGGGTGGTAACCTAAGGGCAAAAATTTAGAACGGTACCACTAGCCTGAAGGGGAAGAATTAGTAAAAATAAAAAAAAAAACAGATACAAGTGTATCTTATGCAAATCCTAATGTATTGACAGTCCTAGAGTGTTGAGAGACCTAAAATATGTCATAATCGGGTATGATGAAGTGAAACTGTACAAGTCATGTAAGTAAATGCTTTAAGTTTGTTTAAGAGAACTTTTTTTTTTTTTTTTTAATTTATTTAAAAGACCTTATTTATTTAAAATATTTGCAATGTTGTATTCAGTATGAATGAAAGTTTAAAGTGTGAGAGAAAAAGAATGTGAAAAGATTATATTTATCTACTGTTTATAAAATTGAATGAAAAATTAAAAGAAAGGTGTGACCCGATACAAAATATCGTGTAAAAGTGGTCTTCACAAGAAGACATGGACCAGCCGTGAAGTCAGGTGAAGACAAGTTATGCACAGTATACGTAGAATCCTGGCCAGGGATAAAACACTTAGTATCAGATCATATTAAAAATTTAAAAGTTTTTTTTTTTTTTTTTTTTTTTTTTTTTAAAGTTTATTATTATTATTTTTTTTAATTTGTTACAAATTATCTTTTTCGTAAATTGTAGCGAGGGGCGAGAATGGTGTTAGAAGAATTATTATCTATAACATGACTTGCAGGATCACATAAATGTCCATATCGAGGTGGTGCTAGAAGAAGTCTATCAATATGTACCCTAAATGCAGTATCATCATGAGCATACAATCTTTTAATTGAAAATGAAACAGGAGAGTGTTTAAATGTTACAATATATGGACCGGTGTATTTAGGTTTAAATTTGTCGACTGATTTTAAATAAACAATATCTTTTAAACATATATTTCTTAATTTAGCTTTTCGACTGTGAATTTTGTAACGTCTATCTTGAGCAGTCTTAATGTTGTTATATGCTTTGTCATATATTTTGTTTAAGTCATCTAGTAATTTATAAACTTCAACATGTTTATCTAGAAATGCTTGGTTGGTACTATGATCATATGTGTCAAAAATTAATGAAAGTTCACGACCAAAGTGAAGTAAGTTAGGTGAAAATAGTGTAGAAGAGTGTGTCGAACCATTATAAAGTGACTTATGAATAAACAGAGCATTTTCAAAAGAGTGTCCTTCTTGTAGTAATGTGGTAACAGAATATTTAATAGACTTGTTAATTCGCTCGGCAATACTGTTCGATTGTGGGTGCGAGACCGAACTGTGATGTATTTTTATACCAAGAGCATCATTAAATGCATTATAAATATGAGAAGTATATTGTGGGCCTAAATCTGACAAAATACAGACGGGTCTCCCATAGGTAGTTATATAACTAAATAAGCCTTTTACAACCTTGGGTGCAGAAGTATCAGTGAGAGGATAGAGTTCGATGTGTCTTGAGAAGTGATCGGTTACAGTTAAAACATGTTTATTGTTTGAGAAAGGACCAAGTAAATCAGTACTGACTGTATGACCAGGATATCTTGGTGTGTATGTAGGTTGAAGAGGTGCGGGTGGAGTGTTATGGTGTTTGGCCTGTAAACATTTGACACATCAAGCTACAAAGTTGAGTGTATCTACATAGATGCCTTTCTAAAAATATTTGGATGTAAGAAATTCATAAGTTTTGGCCATACCAAAGTGTGACAGATGGGATATAGTTAAAACTTTACTTTTAAGTGAATCAGGGACTACAATGTGGTATGAGAAAGTATTATTTATGATATCTTCCTTTTTGAACATTAATATTTTAGAATCAGGATGTATGAAGTAATTCGGGAATTTTGAAGAAGGTCCATTTTGTAATATATGATCATAAATACTAGCTAAGGTAGGGTCTTTTTGTTGTTCAGTGCAAAAAGTTTGATTTGATATCTCCAATAATGGGTCTGGTTTTGTTCGTTCACCTGAGATGAGAAAATTAACATGACAATTGTTGTTATTAACAGATTTACAAATATCAGGTGTTTCATGATCGACTATTGGAAGTGGTTGAGGATCATGGATAAGGTTAGGATTGGTTAGTAAATTTTCTTGGTTGTTGTCAAAATTACAGCGAGAGAAATAATCTGCTAAAACATTTGAAGATCCTGGAATGTGTTCAAAATCATATGAATATTCTGAAAGGTCAATTAGCCAACGGGTGGTTATGTCTGCTGGGTTTGTAGTCTTTTTGTATTTTTTTAGAGGTTTGCTATCTGATAAGATTAGGAATTTTCTGTTGTATAAGTAATATTTGAATGCAATAACAGATTTGTAAATTGCCATGAGTTCTAGTTTTAAAGCAGGATATTTTTTTTCAGAGGAATTTAAGGATTTAGAAAAGTATGCTACTGGTAGAAGATTTCCATTATGTTCTTGCATTAAAACGCCAGAGATGGCAATGTTAGATGCATCTGTATTCAAATAAAACTTCTTGTTCCAATCTGGTAACCTAACCATGGGTGAACCGAAGAAAATTTTCTGTATTGTTTGAAGTATGTCCTGATGTTTTTCTGTCCAGATGAATTTAGTTTTAGGAGTAGTTAAATCAATAAGCGGTTGCACTAGTTTGTTAAATGTTGGGATTAAGGATTTATAGAAAGTTATCAAACCAATAAGCCTTTTTAGTTGTCTTTTTGTAGTTGGTGTAGGAAATGAAGTTATTTTTACAATGTTGGAATGGATTGGTGAAATACAATGATTTTCTATTTGAAAACCCAAGTAGTTGACTTTTGTTTGATGAAAGTTGCATTTATTAGGTGAAAGGGTGAGATTGTACTTGGAAAGGAGGTTAAAAATTTTGTCGAGTTTAGAACACATTTCATCAAAAGAATTCGCACCTATAATAAAGTCATCTTGATACGTATACACACCTTGTAGGTGTAATTCGTCAATTAAAGAGTCCATTAGAGCTTGAAAGATTGAGGCACTTGTCTTTAAACCAAAGACAAGTCTGCGGTAGGAAAGAGATCCAAACATGGTGGTAAAAGTTAGTTGATTGTGGAATTTTTCTGGTAAGTTAATTTGGTGGTATGCTTGATGAAAGTCGAGTGTTGTAAAGAATGTGTAAGAAGAGAGATTAGCGATGATGTTTTGAATTTTTGGTAGTGGGTAAGATGATCCTTGTATTACAGTGTTTAACATTCGAAGGTCAAGTGCGAGGCGAAATTTTTGTTTACCAGTAACATCTGGTTTTTTTCTAACAAGTAACATAGGACAAAACCATTCGGAGCAATGTCTTTGTATAATTCCAGCTTCAAGTAATTGATTAATTTGATCTAATGCATCTTTTTGTAATGCCTGAGGTATTGGAAAAGGAAGTGTTTTTATAGGATAGTCATTAATGAATTTCAAATCTGGAATAATTTTATCTGTATGCCCAAGTGTATTTAGAGATTTTGAAAATACAGGGTAATATTTGAGTAACATTTCTTTTAGAATTTCAGCCTCATTGGATGGTAAGTGTTCAAGATTGAAATCAGTTGCAGATAAGTCTTCTTTTCTTTTTTTGAGAATGTCTTTAGAAGCCTGAATGAGATTTAAAAATTGTTGATCTGAGTTGTCTTGACTAATTTTATCTGGGGAGTACTCGATTATTTCCTCGACCTCAAAAAGTTTACCTATTTTAGCTTTTTTTTGAAGGTGAATGGGATTATCAGAATTGTTTTTAACCGAAATCAGAAAAAATGTATATTGTTGTGGAATTTTTCTTTTTCGCTTTGGATTTTTTGATTTTATTATAGCATCAAATCCTATTAAGTTGTCAACGGGTGAATTGTATTGAAATAAATAATCTTTGTCTGTGCTAATAGTATCTGTGAAAACTGAAATCCATTTTTGTTCCTGAGGGTTTAAGGAAACTCTACGAGTCAAAGCTACAATTTGATTTTTGAAGGAGGTGGGTTGTGTACTACATTGATTTATCTCAGAAGATGAAGTAGTTTGTTTGTTTACCAAAGGAATCGATAAAGTGTTGTCAATATGGATAAGGTTTTTGACATTGTTTACAGCAATATTGAATCGTTTGATGAAATCATAGCCAATAATACCTTGGAAACTAGATGAATCTGGTATGTCTACGATATAGAAGTGGTGGTTGAAGTTTTTGTGCTGTAATTTAATGGAGGTTCTAATACATGCGGAGAAATCTACATCAGAATTGACTGTTTTGATGACAACGCCAGTTGATAATCTCTTATATTTTAAAATTGTTTTTAATTCATTAAATAAAGACTGTGATAGTAACGAAATAGTACTTCCTGTATCGCAAAGTAGAGTAATATCGTTTTTTGCAATTGAGGCCTTTACAAGGGGGAGTGATGTTGAGTCTTTAATGACATTGTAAATAATTTTTGTAGTAGTGTCATCATATTGTTCTGTGTTTGTTTGTGTCGTTTCATGCTTAGAAATTTTTACAATATCACATGTTTGTGTGCTTACAGAGTTTACTAGTCTGTTAAGTGAAATTTTTGGTAAGGACGGATCTGGGAAAAAACTGGCTGATGTGTAATGAGTAGGGGGGTGAGGTGCAAAGCCATCAGCAAAATTACACCTCTGACTTAGTTTTCCTGTTGTCGATTGTTGTTGTTGTGAAATTGTCCTCGTCTTTGTGTATTTAAGCGTTTCCACTTAAAACATGCTTGCGCTTCGTGACCACTTTTGAAACATAGCTGGCAAGTGCGGTGAAATCTGTACGACTTATGTGGAGAGGGGCGTTTGTTAAAATTGCGATTTTGAAATTTCCGTTTGTTGTGCATGCCAGCAAATTTAGTTTTGTAAGTTGCCGCGTCTTCTTTAATTTCTGGTTGTGTTTGGGTATTTACAGAAAGGGCGTTTTTTTTCTCGGTTAGCTGCTTCAGCTGGTCGGCAAATATTGAATCAGTTGGGGAAGGGGTGGGGTAAGCATGCAAAATTTTTTCTCCGTACAAAATATCTTGTAGCGCCTGGGCCCTCAAAACTGCGGGTTGGTACTCTGTAATTCCTTCCTCTTGTATTTTAATTCTTAAATTGGATGGAATGGTTTCCAGGAATTTCATGTACTTAATTTTGTCACGCGCATTGGCGTCTTGAATGTCCGCATAAACTGTTGCAGCCAGAACATTAAGCCTATGGGCAAAGTTTTTAATGGTTTCTGCGGGTAAGAGCGTTAAGTTTGCAAGTTCGACTGCTACCTGTGACTTGCTAGGAGGGGAAAAAAATTAGAAAATTCTTTTTCAATAACATTTATGTCATTTGAGATTAATAAATCAGGGTTCTGTGTTAAATATTTTAATGCAGGACCAGTTAATTTACTTTTCAGCAAAGCAATTGTTGCTTGCGGGCTGTATTTATTTATTTGACTAACAGACCGTACTTGGTCGAAAAAGAATTTGAGTGATTCATGATCACCGTTGAAATCAGGCAGATTAATTGGTATTTGCCGAGAAGCCATGGTGGCCAAAAATACAGTTAACTAATCTATGAAATTCAAGGCAACACTGCATGCACAATAAAATAACTAAAAAAATATCAATATACACTAGCAGATAATAAATATAACATGAAAGAAAAAAAAAGTAAACTGGATTTATATCATAATAAATAATAATGACTGATCACTGTTTCTTTTTAGCGTATAGATCCCTAACGTTCATTTTTTTAAATTCATTTTTAAAAAGAAACAGCAATGAATGAGAGAAAAAAAAAGAGGAAAAATATATCCTTTTTTTTTTATAACTTTAAAATCAATTTGTATAGCAAAAATTACTGTGAATAGATCTTACCTGGGATTTATCAACACAAGTATAAAAAGTAAAAATTCATGCAAATTATTTAAATTGTTAAGAATGAAACTTAACATTTCTTTTATTCATTTAAAAAAATGAAACCAATATTGCAAGACAATTTAAGTTTTTTTTTTTTTTTTTTTAACTGGTTTACTAAAAATTAAAAACTCAGATTAATATTTGTATCCAAAACACCTTAAAAAAAACAATCTTGCCTTAAATATTCATAAAAATATCATATTTTACAACAACTAAAAAAAACAAGATAAAATAATCATATTTATACCATATTTGATGTGAAAGTTCAAAAATTAAATTAACTTAATTTCAACCTGCATATTTAATTAAGAAGGTTTTGGTAGAGGGCAAACACAAAAAGAACATAACTAAAACTCTGTTATTAAATATATTCTTTTAAGAATAGAAATGCAATAATTTAACCAAATAAAATTTACTACTGACTGAGAGAAAAAAAAAATTAATTATATTACAAGAGAAGTATGAAGGTTGAAATGTGCATTTTAATCAAAGCCAGTATGCTATTTACGTACTTGACACACACCGGAAAATTACGATCACCACAGTAGTTTTTTTTGAAGAAATGGCACTTTTCTGAAGCACTAATGTTGAAGAAATTTCCTTGTATTTAAAATTCACACGGATTACTTTTAGTAACACTGTTGGAAATAGAGCATTGGAATTTTAATTTTGGACCACTATTTTGAAACTCATACACAATACACGTAACACATTCAACGGCATTGAAGCACTTGAAGGCACAAATAATTTAGTAGCATTTTGAGTAGCAGCACACATGACATTTGTAGGGTGATTTCATTTTTGATAAAAACAAGAACGAAAAATCATGCGTCAAGCATAGATTATGTAACACTTTCCAACGCTTCCAAAATAATTTTACGAATCATACTCTTTAATAAGCTAAAAGATAACATCTAAGTAATCCGAATACTTTTATTCAGCCCTGTATAGGATCTATAGATTTGTATATATACTACATAGAATGCTAAATTTTAGTTCAGTTAGGAAACACGTAGCACAGTTTAAAATTCTCCATCTGGAGTTAAATAATACGGAAATGTGTTCCCGAACTTTTGTGCTTCCCTGTATAGGATCTACAGAATTTATACACACCACGTAATATACAAAAAGCGATTTAAAATTAAAATCGCATTCAGTAACTTAAAACGCACTTCCAGGAATTATTGTTAACATACAGTAGAGAATTTTTTTGTGTGTCCCTGTAAATGAACGATGACTGTTATACACACAATATTCTGTAGTAAGTCTCTTGTAATGAACCTTATATAAATTTCAATGCGTTTAAAATAGTGAAACATTATTTAAATAAACCGCAGACGATTTTTCTCCATAGACGTAATGTAACGGAATTCTTTTGACTGTCCCTGTAAAGTAAGTATAAGTGCTATGTACACCCTATTCCATATTAAGCTTCTTCTAATGCACCTTAGTGATATATATAAATTTCAATGCGCTTAAAATAGTGAAACATTATTTAAATAAACCGCAAATGATTTTTCCCCATAGACCGCAATGTAACGGAATTCTTTTCAGTGTCCCTGTAAAAAAACTATAAGTGCTACACACTTCCGTTGAAATAGGGAACATGCTATAGATAACGATTATAACATATAAAAATTGCAGGGCAATCCGAGCATATTTACGGGAGTTAGAGCACGGACAGACGGCAGACGGCAGACGGCCAGACAAACCGAAGTCATAAACACTTTTCAACTAGGTTGGAAAGTGTTAAAAATCGCACACCACAGATCGCACACGCAGATGGAGGGAAGAGGAGGATCCTTGATTTTATGGAACTTAACACTTATAATGCAACGACGGTAACGAAATGCTTGTGGTTTTCAACGAACCACACTTTTTTTTTTCTTTAAATACAAATTTTCGCACAACATACTGACACTTTTAGATGAGGGGAAAGCACTGGAGGAACACAACAATATTGCATTCACGTCTTGAGTTAGCAGAGATGAGGATCGGCGAGAGAATTCCAGTTACGCAGATAAACAGACCGACTGTCTTGAATCCGGCGAAGGGGGTGCGGGGGCAGCACTTCCAGAAAGAGCAGGTTGTCAGCAGAGATGAGGGGGTGAAGAAGGACTCCTGGTAGAAAAGTGATCCAGCATGGCAGGTGGGGGGGCTGTGATGGCGAGTTCCAACTGAAGCGAGGCCGGAGTCAGGATCAGCGCGCTGTGAAGAGATGGGGGGGTGGGGCGCGCAGTCTGGAATCAGCAAAGCGGAGCGATTGCAGAGTTAAACTTCCAGGGGCAGTTCAGAGAAGTTGTATTTAAAGTTCCACATAGTTGCAGTTGAAAGGAAATATGCCTCTTATAATTATTGTACCTCGGTACCTCCCCTTATTGGAAGAAAAATTGAATCTCTAAGTTCGAGCGAAACCGGCGGAAGCACCAGTATTTATAACATGGAACTTTTGCTGTTATTTACCATGTCGTCAGTGCTTATTAGTATAACGGAGCATAGCAAACGGGATCAGTCATAGATAAAAAAATACGTAGTAAATCCAGGAGAAAGAAGAAGCACATAGTTAGAAGCAACATCTGTTTATTTCACGACGAGGCATTATCGATAGTTAAAGAAGCAAAGGGGATGTACCTACAAAAAACGAAGACAAAGATTTTTTTACAGCGCTTCTGGTCCAGTCAAACGGCCGAAGTGAAAATGTTTTAAAAGTTACATGTACGGGTGTTGGCGCGGAAAGCATGATAAAATCGCCAGTACTTGGCGAGAGAGTTTTTGGAGACTGCGGACGGAAGCGTATGGGAAAAAACGATAAATGCTAGATTCTGTCTATGATACTGCATTCATTTGAGAATGGGGGGAAGGGTTGTAAAGATTCTTTCATGGAGACAGAAAAGGAAAAAGAAAAGAAAGTAATTTTGGGATTGGCGTTTGATTTTGCTAAAAGACAGCTGCAATTAACGGTTACATATGACTCGAATCTAATAACAGGGTGTGAAAGATATGAGCTTGCATATTACAGTTTACATGTGGGCGAGAGATATTTTAATTAATTCTTTTGAGAGTGGATGAGAAGTGCAAATGCTTGCATAAAGAATATCGGTTATACGTTACATTACTTTAATAAGTAGAGCACAGCTGCTTATATATTTTGTCTAATTTTTAAGACAGATGCACTTTTGATTTCATGAGAAGGAAACGGTTGAATTAGAAATATGTGAACATTTGTAACTTATTTTTAGCATAACCGCAAAGTTAAGGACAGAGAGGTTTCTGATGTATGTGAGTGACTTGGATTTTAGAATGAAGAAAGTAGATTCGTTATCTAAATTAAATCAGAAATAGGTTTTAGTTAGCATATTGAATTTTGGGGGGGGGGGGAATTACAGACATTTAAAATCTTTAAACTATAATTGTTTATTATTTTTAATTATTTATAATTATTTATTTATTTGGGGGGGAATGAATGAATCTTTATGATTTTTTTTTATCTCTATATTGGGGGGGGAGGAGAAGCATGCAATCAATACATGTATGCTAGATGTTGGAAGAGGAATGGAAAAGCTTATGTTAACTTGTTAAAATTTTGAGGGGGGGGGGGGTTTGAACTGAAAGCAAGATATATGACAAACGTCTTTGTCATAGTATCCATTGTAAAAGAATCTCAAAAGTACATGAAATTCTGTAATGCCGCGATCACTACAATTAAAAAAATTCATGCTTGAAAATTATTTTAAAAACCATAACAAATCAATTATTTGAGATACAGTTTTCAAACCAATTGCATTTAACAGAACATCTTTTTTCATATTTAATGGTGCAGAAATTAAAAATTGTGCAATATTTAGCAGTTTAAATGTATTGTAATAAAAACGAAATTTATTGAAAAACTATTCCCACCGTCAAAATCATATCAACGTTACTCGCGACATATTTTTGCTTTATAATGTAAATATTAGGGTAGGGTTAAAATTAGTATACCAGTAAGTTCATGCAGTGTTGAATTCAGGGGGTGGCCCGGGGGGGGGGACATTCTGTCAGTTGCAGCTTTCAATATCGTGGATTTTAGGACATAATAAATACAACTTCATAGTTATTAAATTAAAAGATATTATTTAAGTAGAAACAACGATGCAGCATACGTGACATTCACATTGTAGAACCGATCATCAACAGATACAGTACGAGTCTGGTCTGGTGTTATACAGTTAGATGGTTACAATTAACATGGTTACAGTTACATGGTTACAGTTACAATATTTATAACACAAATATGTCATCACTGTTTTAAGTTATTTCATTATACAACATAGTCATTTAAATAAGTTGGCATTCTATGCACGTGACTACTACATCATAGATCAGTGTGTTTGCAGGCAGGGTTCGTACGCTTTTACCACAATTTTAATATACTTTTTTGATTTATTTAAGTGCAGAAAAGTATTGCAAATCCTGCAATTAAAAGAGGAGTCTACAATTTCTGCTATTTAAATATTAAATAGAAAAAATCTATTAAAAATTATGGAAAAAGCATACGAACCCTGGCAGGTTTATTCTGCGGAGAATTTAAAGATGCATTTGAATCATTTAGAGGAATACTTATTATTTCATTATTCGGATCTATTGTTTTTAATGCACATGATTTTCTTATATGTTTCCTATTACGCCTCAAAATTTCCCCCGATTGATCTCTAACATAATAAGATCTTGGATGCGATATGTCTATTTTAACAATTTCAGCTGGTCCCCATGTTTTATTTTTAATGTTTAAAACCCGAACACATTCTTTTTCTGCAGACTCAGGTAGTGGATGTGCTGTTTTATCATAATGGTTCTTTTGAATAGTTTGCCTCTTAACTATTTTTTCTCTAATGTATTAAACAATTCTGCATTTAGTAAATTGTTTGTAATTGGTAATTTTGTTTTTAATCTACGGTTAAACATCATTTGAGCTGGAGATAACCCAAGACCTGAAATGGGAGTATTTCTATACTCCATTAATCCCACAAAATAGTCTTTATTACTTTCCTTAGCTTTTCTCATAATACATTTTACAATCCCCCTCCCCTTTCTACCATCCCATTAGTTTGGGAATAGTAAGGACTGCTAAATGCGTAGTTGAAGTCCCAATCTTTTGCAAATTTTATGTAACTAAATCCATTGAATAGAACATTGTCTGTTACTAAGGTGTTTGGGACACCATACCTGAAAAAGATTTACTTTAGTTTGCCTATGACATCATCAGCTGACTTATTTTCAAGCACGCAAACTTCTATCCATTTTGAGTAATAATCCATAAGAATTAAATAATTGACATTATCAAACTCCATTAAATCAACCCCTACCTTTTCTAATGGACTATATGGAATTGTATGTGGTTCATAGGTTCTTTGCTATTTGCCCTTTTAAATTTTTCACATATTTCACAATTTAAGACAACTTTCTCTATATCCGAATTAATTCCTGGTCAATACATTAAATTCCTATAGCCCTTTTCTTGCACCTTTCTATCCCAAAATGTGCTTCATGAATTAAACCTAACATACTTTTTCTCAAACTATGAGGAACGACTGTATTTTCATTAAGAAATAACAACCCATTATTACTATGAAGATAATTTTTAATTTTATATTATGTTTTCACCCTGTTTTCTAAAATTTTGTATGATTTAGGCCAACCTTCTTTGATGTAATTTAAGATAATTTTCAATTCTGAGTCAGATTGAGTTTCTTTCTTAAATTGGGCGATTCTATATTCACTCATAGTTAAGTATTTAGAAATGGTATGGACAATGTTTAGCATCTCAGGATCGTCTTTGACAGTTACATTTGTAGAGAAAGCACGCGATAAAATATCAGCTAGAAACATTTGTTTACCTGGTAGATAATTTACTTCAAATTCATGCGTGAGCAATTTTAGAAGCATTCTTTGCATTCTAGAAGATATTTTATGCATAGGTTTCTTCACAATTGACATTAGAGGTTTGTGGTCACTTTGAACTGTAACTTTTTGACCATAAACAAAATTATGATATTTTTTCAAAAGAATAAACTATGGCTAAAAATTCCTTCTCTATTTGCAGATAATTTTTATCACTGTTAGTTAAGCTACTTGGCACAAAAGATACAGATTTGATTTTTTGGATTAAACATGCTCCCAGGCCATCTTTTGAACTGTCAAACTGAATTATTATTTCATCTTTTGAACTGAATACTTTCAAAACTGGAGCTGTGGTTAACAGTCCTTTAATTTTGCTGAATGATTCTTCTTGTTCCCTTCCCAAACTAAATTCTACATTTTCATAAATTATGATTCTCAATGAAGCAGTAATTTTTGACACATTGGGTATAAATTTTGATAGGAAATTTATCATGCCTAGTAGTCTCTTAACTTCAGTTTTTGACTTTGGTGTTGGTATGTCAACAATTGCTCTGATGCGATTCGGATCAGCTTTAATACCAGATTCAGAAATAATTTTACCTACATATTTTACTTCTGGTACTCTATATTGTAATTTATCATGATTAAATTTAATATTTAATGATCTAGAACCTTTGACATAATTACATCATGTGTAGCCTCATCAGATCCTGCAGTAATGATATCATCAAAGTATGCCTCAACACCTTCAATATCTCCAAAAAGCTTCTGATTTCTCTTTTGAAATATTTCAGGAACTGACGAAATTCCAAATGGCATTTTGTTAAATTTATATCTGCCAAATGAGGTGTAAAATGTACAAATTTCACTACTAATTTCAACCAATGGAACATGCCAAAATCCATCTTTCGTCTACAGAAAATATTTTTTACCTTCTAATTTACTTATTATATCATCTGCAGAAGGAATTTGATAATGTTCCCTTTTTATTACTTTATTAAAAGCCCTTGGATCCAAACACAATCTGAGACACCCATTAGGTTTTTCTACAATAACCAAACTTTGCACCCAGTCAGTTGGTTTATTTATTTTGGATACAATTCCCTCTTTCTCTAATTTGTTTAATGTCTCTTTTAATTTTGGCTGTAACGCCTGAGGAACACGCCTAGGAGGGTAAATAACTGGTATGGCATTATCTCTTAATGTAATATGGTATGGTTCATCTGGAAATTTTCCAGTACCAGTGAACACATCTTGATTTTGTGCTATCAACTCATCTTTACTTAAATTATTGCTCTTTACTTCATATATTTGTTGTATTAAATTTAATTCAGAACAAGCTTTTAACCCCAATATTGATTTAGATACAATATTTATAACATAAAATAACAGTGGCACATTATTAAGTTTCTCAGTTGAACAATTTATCATAAAAAAAAGTGCCTTTCGGCCTTATTTTAAAATTACCAAATGACATTAATGTTACCTTAGTTTCTTTAAACTTTGGTTTAACTTTAGCATTATTTAAAATATATAATGGTAAAATGTTAACTTCTGCACCAGTATCAAGTTTGAATTAAACATCAAAATACTTATTATCTAGAGACATTTTAATATTTTTATACCAAGTTTCACTTACCGTTTCAATATTCCTAATTTCTACAAAGTTAACTGTATTTTGAAGTTCATATAGTTCATTTTCAGTAGTTTTTATAGTCATAGTATCACTAGAGTTGAGTTCGTTTTCAGATTTAAATACAGTCACAGAGTCTACAAAAATATCAGATTCACTTAGTTCATTTTCCGGAACACTCACTTGATGTATTTTTTTCGGATTTTGGGGACATCTTAAAGCAAAATGATTCTTCTGTTTACATTTGGAACAATTTTTCCCGAATGCTGGACATTTCCGAGGCTTGTTTGTTCTTCCGCACTTCTTGCACTCATGTTCTAACGACGGTTGCTTCTTCTTTATCCTTTTCCACCGCTTCTTGACAACGTGTACTTCGTTTTCATCTTTTATATTCCTGATTTGCTCTCGACTCCGCGCACAATTACTACTGCTTTTTCTACTTGAATTGACGATTCTCGAAGCAAACGTTCTTTCAGTCCATTATCATGAATTCCGAGGACAATACTATCACGAATTAAACTATCTTCTTGGTCAGCGAACTTGCATGTTGACGCTAATGTTTTCAGTGGAGTCACGTAACTTTCGATGTTTTGACCTTCTTGTTGGACACCGGAGAAAATTTTGTATCATTCATAAACAACGTTTTGACGAGGTAAGCAATATTCTTCAAATTTGTTTAGCACTGCAGTGTATTTCTCTTTATCTTCAGGTGGATCAAACCTGAATGTATTGAAAATTTCTAGTCCTTCACTTCCAAGGAGATTCAACTCAATTGCTATTTTCACTTTATCTGGACGAGCATTTTTCTCGGTGGCTAACAAATAATTTTCTAACTCTTGTCTCTATTTCTTCCACTTTTCTTTCACATTTCCTGTGGAAAATTTAAGCTGCCCTGGCGGTCGAAAAGCATCCATAGCTGCCGGTAATTCAACTTCAATTTACTTTTTACTTTTTTAAAAACTTCTTTTAAACTTTTACTTTTTCATTTTTACTTTTATTAAGCGCGGGCGCACCTCATCTAATGGTAACTATTGAAGGGCGCCTTTATTAACATGACTAGAAACATGCAACAATATTACCTCATTACAGTACGGGGCAAACTCGTTTTCAATTCAGAAATTCCGAGTTCATTCCGGAAATTCCAAAAAAAGTATTTTTACTTTAAGAAATCCAAAAATGTCTGTCATTAAATAAAGCAAAAATTACTATTCGGGATTTTTGGTATAAATTCAGAATTTTTAAATAAAAAAGGATGTCAAACTGACTATCTTGCTAGGATGTAGTGGTATGCAAAAAATGCTTATAAGATCCACAGACACCTGGCATTGCTAGCCATAAGAGCCCCTACTCAGCTGGGTTCGATATGAAAGATATTTGCAGAAGAAAACATAAATCATAGTGAATTTAGAATTACGTTTTTCTGAGAGAGGCCTATCTCAAAAAATTTTATAGAGATAAAAATATAATGCTGCTTATAATAACAAATCACGTAGAAGATTAGGGATTTTAAAGGATCCTTTTTCAAAATGGATTTTTATTTTTAAAAAAACTCCTAATAACAAGAACCATGGAAAATAGCGCAAAGAAACCCCTCAAAGGGGGTCGCGCCGACACTCTGCAAACAATTATAAGCCTCAGCATCTACTCTGCAAGTTTCATTTTTATTTAAAACTCATTTTGTTTAATATTTCAAACATTTAATCCACAATTTATTTTCTTTCAAATTATTTTCACTGCAAGTGAGATTTCAAGTTAGCTTCATAGATTTAACTCTTATGAATTATAATGCTAAATGAGATTACATGCTGTGATGTTCTGACATTGTCCATTTTCTGTGAAAATCCTTTGTTATATGGGAGAGGACAAAGGTGAGGTCTACCCCCTCGATCCCACATCGCCTCATAGTTTGATAATCGCCACTCTCTACATTTTGAAATTACATCAAATATTCTATCCAAGCTAATTTAAACGTTAATTTTGTACCAATGACATCAATAGATATTTTGACAGGTGAATTATTTATAATTTTTCATTGATTGTAAATAATTCATCTGTCAAACCGTCATTTAAATCTTTTTCATTCTAATTGTGCAACTATTTTACATTGCATATTTAAGCCCCCGTCCCATAATTTGAATTGCTTAGTCACTGTGTTGAAAATCAGATTGTGATGTAATTTTAAAAACATAATCATAATAACTCTCTCTGATTGATTTCACTGCACGTAGAGTTAACGCTCGTTACTTCAGACTCACGCAGAGACCGAGAAAAAAGTTCGAATTATCCGGTTCTTAAAAAGAAAATATTATCACTAAAGAAAACCGATTTATTCATTATTATTTCATTAGACAATTGACTATTATTTCATTAGAAAACGATACCTTTTCTATAATTCGAATTGTTATCAACATATTAAATTTTAAAAGCATATCACGTTCTTTAAATTAAAATCATTAGGAACATATTAATCTAATGCCAAAAATATTTTATCTCTTTCATACATAGAATCATTATATCAGAAATAGATCAGAAGAAACTGAAATATACAGTGAACTAAAAGTTAATAATGCTTATTTAAAACAGATTTGATCAAACGATGTCATATTCCTTTATGTTGTTTCTATGTTTTCGGACGATCTTCCTATTTCATAAACATTTCTTTTTTTTTCTGCTGAAGAATACGTCTGAATAATTTTTTTCATATATTTATTTCATCCATTACAGATTTTTCATAAGGACTTTAGGAATCGTATCATATGTTTCAGATTCGTCTATAGAATCAGTTGTTTTTTCTTTTTTTTTCTGGCCCTCATTGCGATAATAGATTTAATAATTTCTTCAGCACTTAATTTCTCACAAATTGTGAAATCCCTATCTACTGCTACATATTCAGAAAAACTTAAAACTTTTTCAGTTGTAATTTGGAATCACATTCATGTTTTTATCATAATATTCAGCAGTAGATTTTAGACAGAGGAGTATTTTAGGAAAAATCTGGCCAAAAGTGCAAAAATTAAAATTTGCTCAACAATTGTAACAAGTTGGAAATTGTACGTCAAACGTTACAAACGAGGTGCGTTCGTACGCACGTTTTAGAATTAAATTCATGATATCCCGTAGAACGGGTTAAACAGCTAGTTAAGTATATATTTTATGACACTGTTCATACAAATATCTTAACTAGTTATATAAATATTCAGATATATATGTATCAGCTAGTTATATAAATATTCAGATCTTGATGATTTTTAATTCTGTGAAATGAATTATATCGTCTGCAGATTCATTTCTGTCATAAAATAAGTATCTCGGTCGCTTGACGATTAAACTTCGGAAGCCTATAACAAAAAAGCACCGATTTAAAAAAAAAAATCAAATTTCTTAATAAATATTTTTATTAATATCTCCTAAAGTTTTGATTCGATTTTAATAAAATTTGAAATGTCTCGACAAAATTCTGCAAAGATAATATATTTTAAATTGCAAACCATTTGGTTGGGTACTTTTTGCGTTGTTATATGCGGACAGACAGACAGACGGACGGACAGACAGACGGACAGACAGACAGACAGACGGACGGACAGACGGACGGACCAAACGACGACTATAGGTGCTACGTATTTATATAATTACGAACGCACCTAAAAAGCATATTTTATAATAGCTGACTAACTGCTGCGGTAATCTATGTCTATTTCAGGAGCACGAGTAACAGCCGGCACGGCGGCTGATAGCCTCAGTTGAAGAGAAGGTTTTTTTGTGAGAAGACGTGCTTTTCTGTTACGATTCAGCTTTGTTATTATGTTCAAATGAATATTCTTATATGTGCATTTAAATAGTTTTATTTTCAATATAATAAAAAATAATTAAAATAAAAATGTGTTATTTAAAAAACATTTTTATCTCTAATATAAATATTTAGATATATTGAAAATAATATTTAGATATATTGAAAGCTTTTTAAAAGTGAGTCACGGTTTGTCGGACCTTTTTTGAATGTTATAGATTTGAAGACTTATTTTTTATCTTTAATGTTTCACATATAGTTGTCCCTTTTATATAAAAATGTTTTTGAGAGGCCTAGTAATCTATTAAAGACATTCAAAAACCAGCATCTCTATACTATGGAGAGTCAACTTTGCTAAATACTAAATGCAAATAATATATATATTATATACATTGGTTTATATAAATAATTAGACATTTAAATGTAGTGAAATTAACCAGATTTAGTTAAACAATATTTGGAAATAAAACAAATCTATCAACAATTACTTTCTTTTTATAAACAGTAAACAGTCAAGTAAACGTTGTATTATATATTTATGATTTAATTAAATGCATAAATTTATATAACATGTATATAACATTAATTACGTGTATTTACTAATAGTAAGTCAACAGACTGATTTTAACTTTAAAGCACATGAAAAACAATTTTGGCAAGAATTTTGCCTCAAATACTACACTGTGCGCCGTAACACCAGGATTTTCCGATGGAGGAGGGAGGCCAAATGTTAAAACTTAATTTGGGTTCTTATTTATTGATTTAGAATTTTGCAATACTTTCGTATTTTTCATGAAGAAATAGGGTAGTTTTTGTTGGCAAAAATATTAAAAATCGATATTAAATTTTCTAGATCGAATTAACCGATGCGATTAAAATAAAATCGAATAAACGAACTGTTTTTTACATTCTCTCTACTGAAAAGTTTCCGCGACTTTATGATTAGTTCAAATTAACCGGAAATTAGAATTAATAGGGTTCGAATTATAGCGAATCCACTGTATTTGATAGTAATTTTTTTAGTTAAAATTGACCGATGTAATAAAAATTAAATCATATTAACGAATCAGATTTTACAGTAGTTCTAAAACAAGTTTATCGCCACTCTATACGAATTATCGCGAGTCCCCTATATTAATCTTAGCCACTCTGGTGCGAGAAGAAAACCTATTAATAGGACAGTTATATTCAATGGTTTGGAGTATAATGGTTGAGGTTTATTCGAAAACAGCCCGAAAAATGTCCAGCCAAGATCTCGAACGGGAGTGCCTTGGCTTGCCGTGCAAATGCTCTTTCCTACTGAGCTACCCGAACGATATCCTGACTGGCATAATTCACTCTTATTTGTTGGACTTGGTTTCGAACTGTAGCCTTAATTGCATTCATCTGAGCTATAACTATAGCATTTACATGATGAAAGTGTGATATAACATAGCAACTCCTCTAAATCATGTAATTAGGTCATAATGAAGAAGAAGGGAAATATTTTCACAACAAATTAAATCATATTCAAATGTTGGAGTATCACAGTTGGGGTTTATTCAAACAGAGTGTTATAGAAAATAAAGCAGGAGGATAGTTATAGTTTTTTTTTCTTTCATCTTTTGCTGTACCTTTTGATTTTCCTTTTGAGTTTATGTTACTCTTTTAGGCCATTACTAGGATTTTTAAGGAATTTTTCTTTTCAAAATTTGAAGCTTTTCTTATTATTGAGACTACATTTTTGAAACTTTTGAGTCATTTTTTTTTCGTTCTTTAAATAAATAAAATGTTAATTTGGATAAGGATTATACTCACAACATGAAAAACTCAAATTTCAAAATTTTCAGAAAAGCAAAAAAAAAGTTTGCAAGAGCAATTCATGTTTGAAGTTTTGTTCGGAAAATCCTCAAGGCAGCCTTGACCATTTACCTATTTATTGTGTATGCGCTACATTTTCGCTTTCCTAGAGGTTATTATTTTTTTTAAATGTAATTTTTGTCTTATTTGTACAAAATCTGACAATGTTTCACTCGTTCTCTTTAAAGAAATTATGTATGTAAGGGATCTTTCATAAAAGACTTCATTACTTTAAAATTCAAAACTTTATTAAATACAATAAATATATGAACTGCTATTTATCAAGTAGCTTATAAGTTTTTTATACAGTAATTTAGTAATTAGTTAAAATTTTGATTGATAGATGGCTCTGTGATTCTCAAATTGTATGAATGATTACGTTTAAAATTGCAACAAAAATATCTAATTAATTACTCTGTATATTATTTAAGTATCAAAATGCTAAATAACTGTTTGTATTTTGAAATTTTTAAGATATACTGAGTATTTTTACACTGTAGAAGTTGTTACAAAGTTCGCCATCTATTGACAAAAATTTAAATTATATTCTTAATCCTTCTGGACAAAATTTATGGACTACCTGATAAGCATGTCACTAATTTTATATTTATATTTATTGTAATTTTGGGAGACTCTTGCGAAACCCCCTGTATTTTGGGTGTGCATTACATGTTTATAATTATTTATTTTACGACCCAGAAACATTTCTCTCATAATTTAGGTTTCTAAATACGCAATTCCGGTCTAATAGATCAGTTCTCATATCTATAAATCTTTAATCTTAAATTAAACGTGCTTTTCCACATCGATGCTGCTCCAAAAAGTATAAAATAAATTGAGTTCGCTATTACTTTCCGTACATAATCCTCACTAAGCCGAAAAAATTTATTCACATTTTAACAGTTTTGCATGCTTTCATGTCTAAAAACTTATATAAATGATAGTATATGATGTGCTGAAAAGGAAGGATCTTTAAATTATCCTTTTGAAATAGTAATAATAAAACAAAAACTGCTATGTAACGAATCAAAATAGTTCTAAAAGCTCCTAAACAATCGGTGTTTTAAGAAAGAAAATAAACACAGAAGTTGCCAATTTTGATGCCACGTTGCGTTGTGCTTTGAACAAAAAGCTTTTGTGTTTACTGATTAGAAGATGGCTCTTTATTGGAGAAATGATCTCTTTCATTGTACCAAAATACACGTTTTGTTAGCACAATCGTGTGGCATATGATAAAGAGGTTCCTAATTCCATAAAATCGGGTATTTTCTATAGGGTATTCCATCAACAGTTTGCACTGCAATAAATATATTTTGCATAGGGAGGCTATGTTGCCATCCACTTATTCAGTCATAAATACAGGGTGTCTCACTCCAACCTAAAATCATATTTTCGCTCATAAGTAGCGTTTCCAAGTGTCCCAATTTACGCAGGATGTCTTGATATTGAAGGGCCCAAAAATCCAGATTTTTAATGATATAAAATTTTTAATTACTTTTCGTTCCATGCTATTCTTTAGTCAATATCGAATGGAATTTAATAAAGTAGAACCTTTGAAAACTGAACATGTCTATAACGGAAAATGTTTATAGCAACTTCGTAAGCAATACCTTAAAAATCTGACTGCCTAGACGGAAACCTGTATAAAACGGAATTCATTTGCGGTTTTCAGCGACTTTTTTTTAGGTGTTTTAATGTAGATTGTTCCATAAACGCTGCGGAAACTGAACTTGTTTACCTGTTTATAACGTAATTTTGTTAAAAAAATTTTTTTTTTCATTGTATCTACCATAAGAACACTATACAATAATAATTTCTAAATTAGAATTTTGTTTCTATCCCCAGCGATTCCTCATTCACACGTTTTATTGTATAATATTGTTGTGTTTATTTAGTACTGTAAAGCCTGCTAAAACGGAATCGAAAAGAACCGTTGTAAAATTCGGTTTTATATCGGTTTCTATCTTTGCCGGTATAAATGTATAATATTCCCATCGCAGGGACAATGGAATTTCTACATTTAAGTCAGGATTCCATTATAGAGAGGTCCCGTTTTAAAAGATATTGATGTAATTTTATATCTTAATTTAGAAACCATTGTTCCGTTTTTTATCTGTCCCTTGTCCCGCTTTTTGAAATAGTGGGCCTGGTTACACAATTCATAACTCTGACAGTAAGGGAGATATTTTACTGATATTTTCACCAGACTTACTTTGCTTTGTGTGAAATGCGATGATACGATGGGAAGTACACAGTAATTACATCAATGACCCATATGTACCGTGAGCTACATTCCGAATTACCGAGTGTCTAAATCTCCATTGTTTGGACGCAGATTGTGGTATTAACCAGAAATTCTGATGTTATCACATTTCTTAGAAAGGAAAAGTAAGTCTGTAGAACATATCGGTAAAATACTTTAATTAATTCTAAATATATGAACGAAACTCCGTTTTCGTCTTGGAGTGAGAGACTGAATAAGTGGATTGTGATGCAGAAATAAAACATTTTGCCGTGATTTGGCGCAATAGCGATCGGCAGCGAGAACCTTGCTAACAGGTAAGATTGTAAGGTTTTGGGGAAAATTCGAAATAATTTTTCCCACAGTTTACATATTAAATAAAAGAAAGGAAGGAAAATTATGCACACATTATGGTTGTTACCGAGATGAATAATATATAATATATAAACTCGGTTTGTGGCGTCAGGTGCCGCCATCCGAAAAATCTACAAGAGACCACTCCACTTCTTCCGGTCAAGGGTCCATTCTTCTTCCAGACCCCTATCCCTCATGGCTTTTTTTATATCATCCATCCACGTCTTTCGTGGTCTTCCTCGTTTCCTCTTTTGGTTTGTTCTGTAATTAGATGCGATTTTGGGTAGTCTCTTATCATTCATTCTTTTAACATGGCCTACCAGATTAATTGTTTCTTTTGGAGATCGTCTAATATGGTTCCCTTTATTTTCATCATTTCTTTTATTCTTTCATTTCGTATTCTCTCTATTCTTGATATCCTGCATGATCTTCTTAGGGCATCCATTTCCACTGCTGCTAATTTCTTTCTTTCAGTCTCCATAATTCTCCATCCCTCTGCTCCATATAACAAAATGCTCTTTACTATAGATTTTATAAATATTATATTTTCTTTTCCTGGAGATCTCCTCACTGCACGAAATAGAGTTTAAAAGTTTAACAGCCTTTCTTCCTTGGCAGATTCTGTATTTAGTTTCCTAAGAGTCTGTGCCTTCTCTATTAATGTCTACACCAAGGTATCTATAATACTCACAGCTTCCTATATTTATGTTATTTAAATTCAGTTCTGTCTCATTTACTCCTACACCTAGGTATTTCGTCTTACTAACGTTCATGTAGAGTCCCCATTTCTCATATTCTTCCTTAATTTTGCCGATGAATAATACCGAAATAATATAGTACAACATGGCGGTTAAATAGTGGGTCACACCGCAAAATTCTACATTAATGGGTTAGATGAACACGTCGTGTGTGTGTTTGTGTGTTTCTGTATATGTTCGCACAAACAACGAAGGGTGCTCAAATCCAGTTTTTGTGAGTAAACATTGCGATAACCATACCACTTATACCTGTGCTTCTACTTTACAAATGTATGAAAAAATATATTAATCTAACTAATTTATTAATTAAATATATAATATGTTGAAATCATTCTCATCAATTTGCAACACGCTGTCATCTTCCTCGACTAAAATATTTCCATTACCTTCATTAAAACAAGTACAGTTTAAATTTAAATTATTTTACTTTAAAGTAAAATCAATATTTCCATTGCATAAAATTATTTATTTTCGATTCTCAATAAAATATAGTACGGTTATTTTACAATTTTCCTCCAAATTCAAAAGTGAATAATTTCAATTTATATTAAGAATATTAATGCATGTTTTAAAATTTTTGAAATATATATATATGTATATATATATAATGCATAAGTTAGAAAAATAACTGTTTTTGAACACGGTTTGATTCAAACTATTTCTATACATACAAAGTGTACCATATTTTGAGTTCATTTTTTTTCGAACATTAATAGTCCTTTTATTTAAGCCAAAACTTCTATCATTAAAAAGTAAATGTTTTATTTTAAGAGAGGATAGCGAAAACCTACCCCAAAACCTGTACGAAGATTTCTCTGTTGTTTTAAACATTAATACAGTCGAAGCACCTTATAACGAAATCGAAAGTGCTCCATAGATTTGCTCGTTATAAAGTGCTTTCGTTAAAACGTTATAACGAATTAGTTCGTTATACAGTAAGAAATCCAATTATCCGGATTAATGTGGTCTTAACGTAATCTGATTATGCATAAGTCCGGATATTGGAGACAATCCTAAAAAATGTCTGTTTATTTCTTTAAGATCTCTTAAAATTGTTTTTGTTAAAAAAAAAAAAAAAAAAAAAAAAGGCTAGATTTCATGTATTCATATTAAATTAATGCTTCACAGGAAAAATTACTTTTACTGGAAAGAGTAAAAAGTAGAAAAGCGTTGATTTAAAAAGAAATTTCAAGATAATTATATTTTTACGAATGTTATTCATATCATAAAATTTTTATTTTGTGATTATTGACCTGGATGACTGGATTTCAGATAATTAGAGTTTTGTTGTATCATTTTAACGGTATATGTATAGTATATATTACTATGCTACACATGAAAAAAAAACTGGGCAAATTAAAAAAATATATATGTTATTGATTTAATTCTGTTAAAGGAAACTTTTACATACCTATATTGGTTTGAAGAATGAAGTTAACAAGCTCTGCTTTCTTTTCTTTACAGCATTATCTAATAATGTAAGCTCTATTTTGTCGACATACATATTAATTCCTTTCACTAACAAGTTTTTACTACGCATGTAACACACAATTTTCTGTGAATACTCGAGTGCATCAGATGGTAAAAGTTTCTGGCAAATTTCTACAAATCCTTCTTCCTCACTGAAACTGCCATCAGACAACTCATATTTAACATTTTTTTTTTTTTTTTTTTTTTTTGGCGCTATCTCTTTATTCAACATTATAAAGTATTGATCAAAGTTATAAAGTGATATGCTTTTTCAAGCAAAATACTTCCACTAACGGAACTTTTTGGATCTTGCATCTTTAAACCATGAAAATAATACTTCCTCCACATCTGCATATTTTGTTGTACGTAAACGTTTAAACGATGAGAAAATTGCACCCTTTTCGAAAATTTTAAGAATTTTTTCTCGATCTTTCAATATTGTGCTGAGAGTGCTAATCCTAAATTTTTTCGCTACATCGTTTTTTTTTAAACATAATTCTGGGAAGCATTTTATAATTTCGACTTTTTCTTCTAAACTCAACCATTTTCTTTTGTCAGACATAGCCAGCGTGCAGAGTTTTAAAAATTAACACGCCATAAATTTACAGGCAAAGCAAATGTCAATAAAATCAGACATCGAATAAAAAAGAACATAATACAGTTCTGCTACGCTGTCGTCTTTCTGTCTGTCTTAAAACACTGCCCCTCCCCCAAATCTCTCCTGGAACTATTGAAAATATGTGATTGGCCGTAGAGAAAAAGATTGAAGGTAATGGGGGGGGGGGGGGGAACTAGTAATTAAGAAAACAAATATTTCCCGCGTTAAGTAAAAAAAAGTGAAAAATTCGCTATATCGTTTTTATTGCACTATTCATGTTCCAATTCTTTTCGTTATATCGTGCTTTTCGTTATAAATATTTCGTTATATCGTTTCGAATTCAGTATTCTTTAACATGCAGACCAACTAAATGGTAATGAACATTTCGGTATAACGTGCTTTTTGTTATATCGTAATTCGTTATAAAGTGCTTCAACTGTATCCCATTTCGCAATCTATAGGCGTAGTTTACCAGTATCCCTGCAAACAGTGTGGATCAAATAATATTGGTGAAATTGGTCGCACATTTGCATTTTGACTGAAGAAACATAAGCATTCAAGATGGGAAATTTAAACTCCAAAACAGTTTTCCATGCCCTAGATACAGACCACATCCCAGATTTTGGAAACTGTACCATAATTAAACGGAATTGCAATACGTACGTAAGCAGCATTATTTTTTATGTCTGGTACATAAGATTAGTTTTTTCATCCTTAAATGAAGTAAGCTATGTTCCTTCATAGTACATGGTTTTGCTATGACTTTAACTTCGATTTTAATTGTTTTTACATGGTTCCTTCTATAAGTGGTTTTTAATTTCATTGTTCATGAGTTTAACATTTTTTACTGTACTGATCAGGAACTAATGTTAGTCCAAAACTTCTACATGCTTTTAATGTGACTTTAATGTCTATTTCATTAAATTCTCCGACTTTAAGGTGTTAGTTTTCAAGTAAATACTTATTTACGGGAAAAGGTGCATTCAAAATGTGGGAGATTTCGCATGTATGTATTATACCTTTTCTTAGTAAAGAGATTAAAAAGGATTCATGTTTTCATGTGAAAGATATTACTAATCGGAAGAACTGAATAGAAAAACAGTTTAAAATAGAAATACCCTTTCATTGATAGAATGTTTCTTTTTATTAAATAATAATAATAAAGTTAAGCTCTTGTGATAAGCAAATATTTATGGCTTAGGTTTGTCTGTCTGACTGTCTGTATTCTGATTTTTTAAAGGTATTAATACTATTCTTATAATGTTTAGATTGTCTAAAAATTTTTATTTTATCAAAGTACAAATTTATTTTTAAATTGAATTCAATTTTACGTCACGTCGATAATGTTATTTCTGATAGTCTCTTAAAACGGGAATGTAATTATTACATTATTTGTCTGATTTTTATATTCACTCACAATAAATTAACACTGAAAACTAATGACAGAAATTAAAATACATTTTTGAGGCTTACAATGAGGTTTTGAGACAGTAAGAACGCAAAAATAAAGACTCAGATTTTCTTAAATAAAATTTATATTCCATTTGTAATACATAAAAGGGAGTTACATATTTTTATAAACTATATGCAACATATTAAAATTTAGATGCAATAGCAACGTCTCTTTGAGGAACAAAATATATACATAATTGTTAGACCATTGTAATCATCAGTCCACATGCTGAATACAGCTGTTTTTTCCGGATTATAGATCCTTGACCCACCTATAAGACTGAGCTAGATGACGAGATAAATATTCCACTACATTCAACGAAACAATCAAATTACAGTGTTGATTAATAACCAGCTATTTTACTTTTCTGATAATCTGTCTCCATAGAAATTCATTTCATTGTATTTATTTTATTACACATATTTATATTTATATTTTTCTAATAATTCATTCAATTAGGAAACTTCTTCTTGTTATATTTTCTATTTCATATTGACGGTATATATGATAATCCATAACATTCTGTGTTATTTTCATTTTTTTAAAACGTATTCAGAAGCACGAATTTATTTCTTATGATCTTTCAAGCTAGGAAAACTTATTCTTTAGTACTCTGCTTCATTTTAAATATATTTAATTTAGATTCTTTTCTTTCTTGAATCATGCCTATTATTAATATTTTACTTTTTTCTGAGCAATGAGGTTTCCAGAGATAGTATTTCTCAAGCTTTGAACAAGTAAATTTTTACTGTATATAATTATTTAAATTCGGCTTATTAAAATAAAATAATTAATCCCTATTAAGTTAAAAATAGTTAAATATATTCATTAAAATAACATTACGACTATTACAGTTTAAAAATTATTTAATTATTATTAATAGTAATTATTCTTTAATTATTAGTCTAAAATTTATTAAATTTTAAAAATAAATAGTTAACATTACAGCTATTACAGATAAATTTAATTTTAAAAATATAAAAAGTTACAATTACATTTTATAGCACTGATTTAAAGGCATTTGTTTCTCAAACATGTAATTTTTTTTTTTTTTTTTGACAAATTTCTTCTTTTTACTCATTTTAGAATATATTTGTTCTATTATATGACAAAAAATATATATATACATTTTAACGTATCGAAATATTCTCAAAAATGTGATTTTGCTTTTTTAATGTAATATTCTTAATATTTTAAACTATGCAATCTTCAGTGAACTTTTTAAATTTAGTCGTCTATAACTTTTTTTAATGTGATATCCTCTCTTCAATCAGTGGAACATTATGTTTTTACAGCTTTATTTCCGAAATTTCTCTCCCAGTGATGCGTAGGACTTCCCTTACTTTTCTCTCTGGTCTCCCCTTGTCTCTCCCCCTCTCCTTCTTTCATCCTTTCTCCCTGCACCCCTTCCTCAGGCTCTCCGCTCCTCTTCTGCCTTCTTTGCTCCTCTTTCCTTCTTTTCCTTTTCTCCCGCTGCTCCTATTCTTCCACTCTTAATCCATTATCCTCTCTTTTTTCTTTCGCTTCCTCCTTCTCCCACCACATGTCTGTTCCCATTCACCTCTCTCCGACCCTCTCGCACTCTACGAGTATTGCCTTCTAGAGATAGCCCAAGAAGGCAATATGAGCCTTCTCAATCTTCAGTCATTCTCTCTACCTTCATTAATCTTTCTTCCTTCCTCTCTTGCGATTTCTTTCTCTTGCTCCCTTTGATATACTCACATACATACGCACATACACACTTCACACACGCAGGCACATACACACACACACACACAGGCACATATACACACACAGACACACACAAACGCGCACACAGACACACACATGCACGCATACAGTCAGATACAAATACGAACTAGCACATAAACACACTCACGCGCAGTCGTGCTCACACACACACACAAACACACGCAGAAGCACACATGCACTCATACAGTCAGATACGAATACGAACTAGCACATAAATACACTCACGCGCACTGTCGTGCTCACACACGCACAGACACACAAACACACTCACGCGCAGTCATGCTCACACACACTCAAACACGCGCTGAAACACACATGCATACACAAACGGATACATACACGCATACACAACAATCAGCTCAAACAAATACACACACATACACATGTACACACACGTACGCGCTCATACAAACAAACACACACACATAAGCACACACTCATAAGCACACACTTACACACTCATGCATGCGCTCACACGAACAAACACACACACGCAAACACACTTACATACTCATGCATGCAATCACACGAACAAACACACACACACACACACACTTACACACTCATGCATAAAAAATGATAAAAATGAAATAATAGAAAAGATGCAGGAGCAGAAGAACGAAGAAAAGATGATAGGAATAGAAGTAAAAGACTGTAAAAATAAAACACAGAGGAAACAAAGAAAATAATAGGAAAACGAAGAGATGAAGAAGAAAGTAAAAAAAGATGGTAGAATAGAAGTAAAAGTGTGTAAAAATAAAAGACAGTGGAGAAAAATGAAATAATAAAAAAGGAACAGAAGAACAGGTAAAAATAAAATATGGTAGGAATAGAAGTAAAAGTGTGTAAAAATAAAAGATAGCAAAAAAAAAAAGGAAATAGAAAAGAAACAAAAGGAAAAGGAAAAGAAACAATAAAAGATGGTAGAAATAGAAGTAAAAATGAATAAATCAGAGAGAGAGAGAGAGAGAGAGAGGGGGGGGGGAGAGAGAGAAATTCGAGAGAGTGACGAAGGCAGAGAGTTGTAAAAGAGAATGAGGGAAGAAAAGGGAAGACGAGAGTATGAGAGGGAGAGGAGAGATGAATGGGAAGCAGACGGCGGATGGGAGAGGGAGGACGCGAGAGATGGGAGAGGGTATCTTGGAAAGGGAATGGAGGAAGAGAAGCAGAGGGAGATATAGAAGAGAGGGAGAGAGGGGCGAAGAGGGCGGGGGAGGCGTGGAGAGACGAAGGAAGAAGTGCGGGGAGAAGGATGAGAGAGGGAGAAAGGGAGAGACGAAAGGGGAACAGAGAGAGAGGGGCAGAAATCCTGTAAGCATCACTCATATTACAATCACCTGAATTTGGGCGTTTATTCATTTCGTGACTGGATTTTACCGACACTTCCCGTAACTAACGATCAATTAAAATTTTGGAAGAATTTTTGTGTTATTTTAATCAAGATTTCAACGAATTTCATACTTTTAGATATTGATATTTTCACTATTGTTATTTTTCAGATGGAGAAGAAAATGATAGATAAAATATATTTAAATTAAAAAAAAATCATTATTATTTACTAGAGCGAAATAAAAAAAAAATATATATTTGAATGAATTTTTAGTATTTAATTAACTGTTAATATAATTTAATATTTAAATTTCAGGTTTTTTTATATTGAAAGTTAAATATTCTAATTATAGCAAACCATTACTTCCAGTTACCTAGAATTAGTGTTATATTTTTATTATTAAAATTATATTTAACTAATATGTTATAATTTTTAATATTAAAAGTTAAATATTCTGCTAGTATTCTTTTAAAATTTAACGTTTAATATTTTTTATATTTAATTTTTAATACTTAATTAACTTTTCATATTTACTTCTTGATAATTTTTAATATTTAACTTTTAATATTCGTTAATTTAATTTTTAATATTTAAGTAACTTTAATTTTTTAATTTTTTGAATGTAATTAACTTTAGTTTTCCATCTTTCCGAACCTCTAAAAATTTTTCTTTCATTTTGATAATATGTTTTCTTTCATGCCCTTATAAATTCTAAATTTAAAATAAAAATTTCTAATAATCACGATTTTTTTAAAGGTGTGTAAAACACAGAACTTTAAGAGTAAAATTCACTACTAATCGCTGAAAATTAAAATTACAAATAAACAAAGTACCCTCAAAAACCTTGGCGAATAAACTATCCGTAATGAGGCATTGCGAGCTATTCTTTCACTCATCGCCACGCAACAAGAATATCCAATCACAAAATGAATGGAAGACCAAATTTCAGGCTCTTGTTTCATATTGAAGCATCGGGAATAAAGACAGTAACCTCTTTCGTTCACTAACTGATTGAAGAGACGACGATTTTCTGCAATGCTAGGGCCCCCAAATTTTGTAATATATTGCTGTAACTGAGGATTAGTTTTATTATTCGTAGGGGGCCCGTAATCTTATGTTTTTCTCTGGGATCCTACAGTCTCTTTTGCTCTGGGACCCCCATTTCTCCTGTTTTTGTGGGACTCAGGAATCTTCATGTCCTTTGGGATCCCAAATTATTAAATCGAGAACTAATAAAATTATTATTGTTAACCATATTTTTTAAAAAAGGAAATTAATTAATGACTTTTATTTTGGTTGGGCTATGTTCATTTTTTAATGCTGAGCCACTAAAAGACTTGACGAAAATATTCGTAAATACTTTAGTTAAAATTTTCAAATTTAACCATTTATTAATTTAATTTAATTTTTTGAATTCTAATTAAAAGAAAAATGACAGAAATTCCATTTTCAAGCATATAAGGATTTTAATTGGAGGAGCCAGTACTTATTCTAGGAAAAAAGAATGTTGCCCATTAGTAATTTGGAATAATTTCCCCAACTGACTCCAAGCATCGGAAATCAGTCAAGTAGGAAATCCGATAAACTTAATAATAAGCCCTAAGCAAACTATTTTTGCCCCCCAAATAAGTACTGTGATTGTGTAGTATGTTTGGAAGACTTCAAAATGAATTTTAAGTAATTTTCTGTCCAATCAGAATTATATCCCAAACCCGACTTTTCTAGATAAAACGTAAATATTTTACTGAAAAAAAGGATGTTTTTTTTCTTTTTGACAATTTGGTTTAAAAACACCTTTTATGGTGCTCTGATAATTTTGTTTTAACATGACTGAGCATTAAATAATAGCTCCTTATAATAATCGATTTCATAAAAATTTATTATTTTTGTAAATATTTAAAACCTTTTTTTTTAACAAACTCCTACTATAAGATGACTGCTAAAATATTAATGTAAATATTATATCTGAATATTTATATATTTTACAGTAGATACTTTGGATTTTACAAAATATTTTATCCTAAAAAATTAGACTTAAAATTCTGCTATATTGCATTAGAATTGTTTAACTAAGAACGATATGCATTGATTTTTTACAATTTCAATTTGAGCAAATGCCTTTAAATCAGTGCTATGCTATTTTGAATCTATTAGTGCTAAACAGTTAAAAAAAAATTTCAAAATACCTTTAAAAAATTAAGATTTGTATCCTGTTACTTTTATGTAAATAAAAAAACTAACTGCACGATTAAATATTACATATGATAAAGTATAATTATGAAAATTTTAGAAATTATTTCACTTATTGTAATATATATTATTTATTATATTTTCAAATATAAGAAATTAAGCAATGTTTTTTAGTTTTATTGAGCTAACCTTATTCTTGTAATGCTCAGCCACTAAAAGCCTTAACGAAAATATTCGTAAATGTTTTAGATTTAAAAAATAATAATTCGAGCACCATTTTTCATTTATTTTTAAGTTTTTGAATTCTAATTCAAAGGGAATTTACATAAATTCCATTTTCAAGCAAATAAGAAATATAAATGTGAGAGCCAGTACTTATTCCAGAAAAGAGGAAATTTTGCCCATTAGTAATTTGGAATAATTTTCCCAAAGTGACTCCTCGCATCGGAAATCAGTTAAGTGGGAAATCCGATAAACTTAATAATAGGCCCTAATCAAACTGTTTTTGCCCCCAAGTAAGTACTGTGAAAATACGCTAGTATATTTGGGAGACTTCAAAATGAATTCTAAGTATTTTTCTCTCCAATCAGAATTATTTCCCACACCCGAATTTTCTAGAAAAATAAAACTGAATATATTAATGGAATTAAATATTTTGTTTTTGAATAATTGTTTATACAAATGCCTATTATGGTGCTTTTAGTATTTGATGTAGAAGTGACTGAGAATTAAATAACAGGTTATTATATTCTTTAAATTAATACTAAGTTTTTTGCACTTTTCAAAACTATTTTTTACAACTTAATACCGGTAGGTTTTTGTTATATATATATATATATATATATATATATATATATATATATATATATTGTTTTAAATATTGTACAAGTAAATATTAGACATTTAGGCATGATAAATTCTAAATAAGAAAAAAATTTTAGCATTTTCTTTTACTTATTAATAAAATTAAAAAATTACCGCCAAAGCCCGAAAACTACTTCTTGGAAACCCATTGCTTTAAATTGGCTCTAAAACATCTTGTAATTGAAGCTATTTTCTTGTGAGTGGAACATTGTTTCATAATTTATTTTGTTAGTTTTTTAGATAAGCTATGAAGATAATTTGTAGAGCTGGTCATTTCATAACTGAAGCTTGCATTAACTGTCCACCTCAAGAATCTATGCAGTTGTTTTCCAATAGAAAAATAGCTTTTTGTAGCATTATTTTGTTGTTTTGTGCTTTCATCAGTGTATTCTTTATCATTGGATTCTCCAGCTTCAGGATGACATAAATTTTCCGGTTTACTCTGTAAATTAATTTTTTCATTTTTTCTACTGATGAGACCATCTGTACTGCTATCAATTCTTGTATCACTTTTTTCATTATTTATCTTTAGAAAATCGTTAAACTTATACTCATTTTTGCAATATTTTTGGCCTTCTCTTTCATCCCTCCATATTTTTTTTATTTCTTCATGTCTGTTTAACGTAACTTTTTTATCCAATGTTGCTGTGTTGGGATATGGGAATAGTTCATCTGTTTCAAATAACAGTGAATCTAAGGTTTTGCTTTTCTGTTTAATAGCATATACTACAGCGTCACAATTTCTGGTGTTAAAATTCATTTTCATTTCATCTTTATACATCTTTAACGAATTTTCAGGATTTTGACCCTTTTCGGTCTTAAGTGAGAAATTATTTTCTAATTTTCTCCAAGACACTAATAGGAAAACAAATAAAAATTGTTAGTTAAAAAGAAGAAAAATGCATAGAGAGAAAAAAGAAGAGAAAAGCACAAAAATTCTATTTTTATGATGTAATGAAATTAATTCAATATATAAAGCTGTGGTATTTCATGCACAGTTATTCTTAATTTTTTCTTTCATTTTTTATTATAATTAATTAATTTGTTTATAATTATTTATTAATTTGATTAATTTTAACACAATTATTCTAATTGGTAAATAAATCATGTCAATTTCCAACTGAATGAAAATGTGTCCAGGCTAGTTTTCAATCCTGGGACCTTTTGGCTTAATTTGCCAATGCTATTCAAACTGAGCTATCATGGACGAATACGGCGGATACAATTCACTCAGCTAACCTTATTGATAATGACGTCTGGTCTGGTCTGTTATTTTAAATACCTGAGCAGAATAAATCGCAGGTAAAGGAACTCCCGTAAAGCTGCATACGTTATTACACTTGAATAATTTTAACACAATTATTCTAATTGGCAAATAAATTATATGAGTTGTAATTAATAACAGACCAGATGCCATTAACAATAAGGTTAGATGGGTGAATAGTGTCCGCCATATTCGTCCAGGATAGCTGAGTTGGGAGAACTTTGGCAGCTTATGCCAAGAGGTTCCTGATTCGAATCCTGACCTGGACACTTTTTCACTCAGTTGGAAAATTACAACTCATATGATTTATTTACCAATTAGAATAATTGCGTTAAAATTAATCAATTGTAGTTACGTACCCAGCCTATAATTAAATTCCATGACCTGTAATTTATTCTGTTGAGCTGTGTAAAGTAACAGGCCAGATGCTATTTTGAATAAGGTTAGCTGGGTGAATTGCGTCCACCAGTTTCGTTCAGGATATTTCATTTAGCAGAGCTTTGGAGGCTTAACCCTAAAGGTCCCTGGTTCGAATCCTGGCCTGGATACTTTTTCACTCAGTTGGAAAATTGCAACTCATATTTATTAAATTGAATATAGTTATTGTTTTTAATTTATTAATCCTTACTTATTTACAGTTTATTATGATTAGTGGTGAATAATTATTAAATGTCTAAAATTTTAATACATACTTTTTAACAAAAAAGCCCTTTATAAGCATTTCCGTAATATCCAATTAACCCTGGAAGCAACAGCTATACGAGGGTAGTATCTTAAGTTTTTAGAAAGTAATACAAGAAATAATTTCTTACCAAGAATGTATGCTTTATTTTTTCTGAAAATACTCTCCTGCAGCATCAATATTTTTTTGCTTCGAATAAACTAATTATCAAAACATTTATGAAACTCTGAAAGTGGCGTAGCAGAAACATGGCTTTTGTAAGCTTCAACGGCTTCTTCCGAGTTGTTAAAATGTTCAGGCATATTATTTTTTACGAACGGAAATAAAAAGTAATCATTAGGTGGCAAGTCTGGTGAATACGAAGATTGAGTCATCAATTCGTTTTTCAAACGCTTCAAATAATCCATAGTTAGCGATGCAGTGTGTGAGCTGGCGTTGTCCTTATGCAGAATGATGCGATGCTTTGAAATTTTCTTCTTTGTTCTGCAACAACTTTTGGCAAAAAGATTGTGGTATATCAAGGAGCATTGACAGTTTTACGATCGTCCAAAGAAACGACTGGAATAGAGCCAGATTTACGGAAAAACGTATCAAGCATTTCTTTGGAAGCAATTATTGCACGAACAACTTTTGTCGGTCTAGTGTCATCTGGAAACACTCAAACCGTCGAATGTTGCTTGGTTTCGGGTTCATAGGAATAAGGTTTCGTCACACGTTACGATGTCGTACACATGTTTTGAGGCACTGGAGTTGAATTTTTTTGGATTTTCTTGGCACCATTTCACACTAGAGTCCTTTTCAACTTGAGATAAATTGTAAGATATGCATCGGGAGCACATCTTTTTCTTCCTTAAATTATCATGTAAATCTGAATGCATGCAGGTCCTTGAAATGAGCAAAGATGCTTCTATTTCCTCATATGTTACATGACGATCAGAAGCGATTAGTTTGCTCACAGCATCAATGTTTTTGGGAGTCACAGTACTTCTAGGTCGACCCTCCCGAACATCGTCCCTGAGATTCTTACGACCGCGGGGGAATTCTTTAAACCAGTTGTAAATCATTGCCTTAGATGGTGCTTCGTTACCAAACGTCGATTTCATTCTATCTCTTCACTATTTCTGTGCCAAACCTTGTCAAAAGTCATAAAAAATCATGGCTCTGAAGTCCCTTCGACATAACTTCATATAATTGTTTAGCACTTGTGATTTTAGAAAAATCACAATTTCACAGCTTTTGATGTTCTGTAAACACAAACATAAACGTAATTGTCCGAATTTTGATAAAAATGGTCTGCGATGAAAGCAGCTTTTTTTTCGATGCCAGATTCTAAAAACTTAAGTTGTGACTCTCGTATAACTATACACTGTAAAAAAAATCAGAAGCATTTCGGCCCAAGGCGGAAAGGTTTCCGGAAATTTATAGTAAACTTTGTGTTCTCCACAGTTACTTGTTATTTCGGAATCGTTACACGTATTTTCGGAAAAATATTCAAAGCGGTGAATACTCTGAAGAAGTCAGAAACGTTACATGCCATAGCGGAAATGTTTTCGTATAGGTAGTGTAAAATGTTGGTTACTGAAAAATTCGAAAATGTTACACTCATTCCGTGTAAAGTTTAAAAATGGAATTTAAAATGAAGTAATATTTGCGCATGCTAATCTATTCCGACCTACTGCACATCTCATTATCACGTGATTTGTATTGTTCTTGAGAGGAAAGACAGCTTAAAACAGATGCAGATGCAACGTATTTATATGAGCTGTAAGTATTCTGTTTTATAATTTCTTTTATTTGAGAGAACAATATGCTTTAAAAAAAATTAATATTATCAGATTCTATTTTATTGCATATTAATATTACATTTGCAGTTAATCTTTTGTTGTATACACAAAGTTAAATAACTCGTTCTATAGTTTCTTTATAATCTTGGTCTATGAATCTATAATAAATATTAGATATTTGATTGATGAATAATAATGTAGTACTAGTATTAATGAAGCACAGATAGCGCCGTATATACGTCTTTAACATCTTTTCGTTTGGAGATCGGTTACGTTTCATAACTTTTCTAATGATGAAATGTATCCTTTATCCCCTTGGAGGGCAAGCACGTGATCTAAAAATGCTAAATTTTGCGATGTTTCAACACCAGTAAATTTTAATAATGAATTTTTAAATTCTCAATCTGCAAAAAACAATACTAAATATTTTTATTTAATAATACTGGTGGCAAAGTTATATATTAAAAAGTGGTATATATTATATACCGGTGCCCCTCAAGATGTTAAATGACAGAACAAATTCCTAATTTCACTTATACTATACGTTTTTACTTCATTTTTTATGAATCAGATATTTATAAACAAATATAATTGAAAATTTGATTTATAAATCTATAAATAATTCTTCTTTAAAATCCGGTCTCGTGAATTCCATGCTGTAAACAGATACATATGCATTATGAAAATGCTTTATTTCCCAAAATAGATGTATTACTTTTAATACCTTTAAATAAATATATTTTTTAATCTTGTAAGTATAGATATTATGTCAAAAGATTTCGTATCTGTAAATAATTATTTTATTTTATGAACTGTATACTTATAAAAATATATTTATTTTCTCAGGTTGACTCAGCACTTCTCAAGTTATACGAATAAAGTAATATCTTTAAATGAATATATTTAGAAGCATCATAGTTGTAAAACACTATATTAAAAATATTTACAAACAGACAAAACATTTTTATCAATATATCTATTTATAAGTATACAATTCGTGAAAATAAAACAATTACCACAGATATAAAATATTTTCGAATAGTATAACTATTTACAAGATTAAAAAAAAAATGTTGAAAGGTATTACTAAAATCTATCTATTTATAAGTATAGGGAAGTTAAACATTTTCATTAAGTATCTATTTAGAGGATGGAACTCATGAGGCTGCATTTAAAAAAAGAATTATTTATAGATCCATAAATCAAATTTTCAACGTTATTTATTTACAAATATCTTATTCATAAAAATTGAGTTGAAAAACGTATAGTATAAGTGAATTTAGGAATTTGTTCTGTCATATACACGATACATTTCATCATTAGAAAAGTTATGAAACGGAACCGATCTCAAAACGAAAAGATGTTAAAGACGTATATACGGTGCTATCTGTACTTCATTAATACTAGTACTACATTATTATTCATCAATCAAATATCTAATATTTATTATAGCTTCATGGAACAGGAGTATAAAGAAACTATCGAACGAGTTATTTAACTGTGTATACAACAACTTCTAAACTTGTTGTAATTGTAAACTTGTAGTAGGTAAACTAAAGAAGTTTCCAGACGACTCAACTCTGTTCCTACAAAGGAAAATTTGGAAGCCTCTCTTCAGTAGAAGGACATACTCTCAAATTTGGAGTTATTTTAAAATGACAGAAGTATTTGTCATAGAATTAAGTTTTTTCAAAGTTTATTTCACCTGCATAAATAACTTTAAAGTGATATCTTGAGTAGCAGTCTAATAATAAAAGGTAAATAATAAAACGAGTTCAGAAAAATATATGTTTCACACCAGAAATTACAGAAAGTTTATAATATTTCTAATTCTAGAGTATTATTCATCTACAAGATCATACTTCATAGGATCATTTCTATAGTAAGATTAGCGAGTTTGCTCACCAAACTTCGCAGAAAACCTAACCACGATGATGTGGAGTGGGGTTTCGCCTCGAGCGAATGTAATATTAATTTTTTTAAAGCATATTGTTCTCTCAAATAAAAGAAATTATGAAACAGAAATACACAGAAACATTTCCGATGTATACAAAAACATTTCTGATGCATGCAGAAACATTTCCCATGTATACAAAAACCTTTCCGATATATGCAGAAACCTTTCCGATGTATACAAAAACATTTTCGATATATGCAGAAACCTTTCCGATGTATATAAAACATTTTCAATATATGCAGAATTGTTACTGATCATCTGACTGAAATATAAAGAAACGTTTCCGAAATGCACGTAAATGTTTCCGAAATATGCGAAAACTTTTATGAACATCTGACCGAAATATGCGGAAACTTTTATGAACATCTGACCGAAATATGCGGAAATATAACTAGAAACGATGGGCCACATTGCTGCCCCACCAGAATGAGTAACGTTTCCGAGTTTTTTTTTTTTTCTTTTTTTTACAGTGTAGTCTGTGACACTCGGGGAGTGCGGAGAAACCCTTTGGTACCACATTTATTAAAATCCAGCCGCTTTTTCCCACTTATAAGGGAATAAAGAATCTTACTATGTCCTCGGTTAAAAACATTACCCAATTTTTCAACGTGCAGTCAGGTAAAAAGCATTAATGTATGGAGATAATTTTAAAATTAAAAAAATACTTATTATCCTTACACTGTAATAAAAAAGTCAAATGTTTTTTAATCCAGGAAAGTAGAACACAGCCACGAACGAAAGTATACAAATAACCTCTTCCATGTTACCCAAGATTCGGAAAAGCGTTAATGATCTGTAGAAACCCCATAAACTAATCTATTTTTGAGATTTAAAGAAGCATTTATAAAAACGAAGTTTGTTTTGCAGCCACTGATGTTAGGAAACGTTTTCGGGTAGTTTTTATTTCAATCCAGAATTTAGATTTTGTATTTTTTTTTTTGTGCTGAAGTAAAGATAAAAATATGGCTCGGAGCAAGCCCAAACATGTCAACAATCTAATAAAAGTTATTTTACTGTCTATTATGTTTTTAGTTTACACTTTTTAGCATTTAAAAATATATAATATTACAAGGTGTTACAGTTTATTATATTCGTACAATTAGAAGTTAATTAAAACTTTACAAAATACTTACCTTTCTTCTGCCATATGTTTCCCTCCTGAAGATGTAGCTTAATATCCAGAGTACTTAACAGGTAGTTGATATCGTATGCTGATGGTCGATTGATATGATCAAAGCTCAATACATATGACGCTAGAGTTCTTATTGCCTTCAAGTTAACACTTTTGTAAGAGGCTGGAAATTTTTTCTTCACGAGCCTGTTAAACTTGGTTTTCTGAGGAGAAATATATCAATTTATTTTTAGTCTTAAAAAGTGTACTATGTTTTAAAATACTGAAATAATTATTATTATAAGTTTATGGAGTAGCAAAAACAAAAGTTGTAATAAATTTTCAAAATTTTAAAAACATGTTGTAGCTATCACTTTTTTTATCCTATATCTCGCTATGAGACAAATATCCTTAATTAAAATAAAAAAGTTTTAAATAAAACATCAACAATATTTTTAATTTTTTATAAAATAATAGTATAAAATCCAAGATTTTGAATAAATGGCGAGTTTGAATTTAAAATGGATACTTTTATAAAAATATGTCGGGTAAAAAAGTTTTCTTTTTGTATGATGGTGACGTATAGTAATTAGTGTAAATAAAATCATTCATAGAAGCAGGCTTTTTATTCTCAAAAAATTCCTTAGAAAAGCAACAAGCTTTGAGAACACTAATATCTTAGCTGTACGTGAACTTATTAAGAGGCTGCTTCACTGATGTGAAATCACCCGCTCGCTAATCTTTTTTGACGAAATATTTTAAGATATCTCGTTCGCATTTCAATATTTTTAAATGTTTTTTTTTTTTTTTTTTTTCATTGGCTAGCTGAAGTCGATCTCTATGCAGGGTTTTTTTTTTTTTCATTTGATAACTGAGGTCGATTTCTATGCAGTCCCTTTTCCACTTTTTTATTTTGGTTGAAGTTTTTTTTTTTTTTTTTTTTTTTTTTTTTTTTTTTTTTTTTTGAGCCAGCATAGAAATTAATCTAAGCTATCTAATGCAAAAAAAAAAAATAAGCATAAAAGCATTTAAAATATTGAAATGCGAACGACATGTCTTAATATATTTCCCCCATAAGATTAACTTTAGCCAGCGGGTGTTTTTGCGTGAGAGTGAAGTAGCCTCCTAAATGTAGAAACGCAAATCTCTTACATATGATGCGCCCGTTTTTACATTTGCCTGATGAAGAGAAATAAAAATATATTGTCCTCGAAACAAGTTTATTTCTTAATTATTTATTTCTGCAGTAAGAAGAAACTTAGTTTTTCACATTTCTTAATTAATATTTAAGTAATATAATATATGTGTCTATTATTATTTTTTAGCATAGCTTTTCTGGGGGAATAAAGTTTAATTAATATTAATGTTTAATTACGTTTTTGCTAATTGAATATTTAACTAAATTTCCAGTGCCAATTACTTATAGAATTTATCCAAGAGATGCATGTTTTAAATAACTGAAATTTAATTACTTCAAGCCCTGATTTCTGTATGGGCAAATAGGACATTTGCCGAAAGCTCTCATATTATGGAGTCCCCAAACATAATAGTAGTACTTATTTTAGAAGTTTTTATTTTTCCTTATCTAATCTTTTCGAAACAATTTCTTCTTTAAAAATAATTCATATACAATTTATTAATGTCATTTTAGTCATAAAAATATATATAAGGTGGGTGAGTCAAAGGTGGTCACTGTTTCTAAGGTAGCCCCCCCCCTCTCAAAAGTAGAATTTATTAAATTTTTAATCACAAAATGTTGCTACCGCATATTCAATCATGTATCTGCAGTGCATGTGGCTAAATTTAAAGAGAACTTGCCTTGACCCTGCGACATTTTATGCAGTAATTTTTACTTACCCATCGTACGTAGTATAGGGTCTTGTAATCGTTTTGAAAATCTAAAAATTTTTTTGACGGATTTATACGTTTCAGACATTGGAGATTCCGAAAAACATATTTTTAGATTTTTTTTTTTTTTTTTGCCGTCTGTCTGTGTGTCTGTAAAAGCTCTATCTCCCGAAAAAATTGAGATAGAGGCTTGAAATTTGGAATGTACTTAGTATGTAATAATGGAAAGAAGCTTATTGAATTTCAGTAACCTCGATTATCCGGAACTATTTTTTTGGACTCTCGAAATATTCGTGCTGATAAAAGGTATATAAAAATTTTCGAAATTGTTTATTGTCTTGTAGTCGTTTTGAAAATCGAAAAAAAAAAATTGACGGATTTACACGTTTCAGACATTGGAGATTCCGAAAAACATATTTTTAGAAAAAAAAATTTTGCCGTCCGTCTGTGTGTCTGTAAACGCTCTATCTCCCGAAAAAATTGAGATAGAGACTTGAAACTTGGTACGTACTTAGTATGTAATAATGGAAAGGAACTTCTTGAATTTCAGTAACCTCGATTATTCGGAACTATTTTTTTCGGACTCTCGAAATATTCGTTCTGATAAAAGGTATATAAAATTTTTCGAATTTGTTTATTTTAAGGAGTAAATATAAAAGACAATAAAAAACATAAATTTTGCATGAAGCATGAAGTCGATCGGATAATGAGTTGCCGAGATATTTGTAATCCTATTTCCACACTCTTCGATTTTTCATGACCCTGCATTACATTCAAATTTCAATTTAAAGATATAATTTAATTGGAAATGAGACGCTTAATCAGATGCAATAAACCACTAGTTAATAGGATTATTATTTTTGGAGTTATAAGGATGTTTCTTTTACGCAATTCAGTAATACTTTAAAGTTTTTGACGTCATCAAGTCACGATTTTATTCGAGTTGCAATGCATTTTATAAGTAGTTTACACATTTTTAATTTTAATATTTCAGATTATGCATATCCATGATGGGTAAGTATTACGGTGGCCCCCAACGACTAGTTCTTTTGAAGATTAGTCGTTCTTATTTCCATGTAAGAAGATATTTTAATTTACACATGTTTAAATTCTTGCAACTTTGAGTTATGATATGTGTTTTGAAAGCTTATTTTTTTCTCTTTAACTACATTTACTTTAATTATAAGAAATTTACCGGATTAATATTTTTACGTCGAACAAATTGTGACCATACGGATGTTCCCAAAGTGGCCGCCTTCGAAAACAAATATGTGGAAATCAATGTAGCAAGGGTAATTTTCAAATTTTCTACATAAACATTTGAAAATTTTTTTTTTACCATTTATTGTTATCACCAAAGATTACTCAAAAGATTTCAGTAACTCCCAGATGAAAATTCCTGAACTACCGGGCAAAAAAGTGCTTCAGGGTTTTTCGTTTCATAAGATAAGAAGATTAAGCAGAAAAACTCGAAACATATCAAAAGAAAGAAGGGTTCATCAGAGCATAATAGAAAGAAAAATAATTTCCCGAAATTTTTTTCAAATTTTAAAGGTGATTTCTATTAATGGGCCAACTTTGGAACATTATGCGTCAAAGTTGGGCCCCAAACTACGATTTTGGTAATGTATTATAAAAGTAATTACATTTTATTTTACATAGAAAAGTATACTGGATACGTGTTAAAGATAAGTGTACAATTTTACAAACAGAAATTTAGCCACACACAGCCAACCAGAAAATTAAAAAAAAAAATCCTCAAAGCTTTACTGTGACCACCTTTGCCTCACGTATGTATTTTCATATTTATTCATACCTCAATTTTCATTTAATTCTATTCAACATGTTGATATCTTGGTCTATCTTAGCATTTTCATAAACAGTATAAAGTCAGAGACTAAAAGAAAAATTTTTAGACTAATTAGGGGGGGGGGGTCCTTACTGTCTACTTTGCTTGAGCTTTCTCGAAACATAGTCAGGCACTAGATTTTTTAATGTTTTATACTTTCTAATATACAGTAAAAATTATAACTATTTATTATTTTAAATATTATGCTTTTCAAAACAACAATGTATTTATATAAAAAATAATTACTTAAGTTGAACCAGTGCACTTCAATGTTATCATATAAAGTTTAATCTTATCTCGATTATTTTAAAAATTGTATAAATGTAGAAATAACTATGTACAGAATTATATTAAAATTAAACGTCATTTTACATATATTATATGCTCGGGAGGGCGATTGTGGGATATCTTACCCACATCAAGCTAGGTGTAACCACTGTACTCTTTTTAGGCAGTCACTTTTTTCTCGCAGCTTTTTAGCACGTTCGGGAACGGCCCTGGTGTCCTAATAGGACATTTCTTCACACTGGTAACTATTTTGTCTTTAAAATAAGTTTTGCTATTATATGCATATAGTTATAATCATGGTACTTGTATTAATGTACCGTGTATTAATATGTCTATACATGTATGATTATGGCTTTATTTATGTTTCATCATTTAGAATATTAATAAAAATAATTTGTTTAATTCTCTTTATACTTTTTGCGTTTTCTTTTCTCAAACATATCTTTCACTCTATAAATTTAAAATAGGAACTACATTTTCAAATGAATAATTTGTGATAAAACATTAAAGAAGAAAAAATACTAGACAGTTGTTATGTTTGTTTAATCTTGTCTTAATATGTTAATTTCTAAACGTCATCAAAAATTCCTTCCTTAGTTTATTGTAGTATAAATAATACGCAAAATAATTATATTCGTTAGATTTCAGTTAATGACATATTCGTTAATTTCAATAAACTTTTATGTTTGGGATTTGGATAACTGCTTTTAATATTTCACTGGTTAACAAAATTTAAGCTTTGTCGTGCCACACGAACTTTATTAGTTTTTTTTTAATATTATAGGGTGTCTTCAGTAAAAATAAGCAGTTTTGAAATTTTGATCAATGATGATTTGATTTGTTAAAGAAAAAGGATTTTTAAAGGAAAAATAAGTGTTTTCTAGAACTAGAAACCTGTGTAAAAAATATGCATTAGAAACTTATGATCTGTGATTTTCTGTAATATTTGGTGTCCGGCTTGTCTCTTTTAAATATACAGCAGAAATCGGCCAACATCCTTGGACTTCACATACCCAGAGAACGTTTTTCCATTGTTGAAATGTCCTGATGGAACCTTCCTCCGTGCTCATCGCTCACAGCCCCAAGATTCTCCGGGAAATGCGAGTCCAAGGAGAAGTATAAAAGGTCCATCTGAGGATACAGGCAATTTATGTACCAGATTGTCAATGACATATGTTCCGTTATAGGCTACACACTATCAGAACTTCCAAAACTCCTGGATGAGGATAAATTTAGTGAGGCAAGAATTTGATAATCTTTTAGTTTTGTGCGTATGTGACAGCAGTTCCAAGCACCTTACTGTGCACTATCAGAACTTCCAAAACTCCTTAAAGAGGAAAAATTAAGTGTCTCAAGAATTGGCTAACTTTTCGTTTTTTTTTGAGGAAGTAGCAGCAGTTCCAGGCACCGTAATGTGCGCACAACACCTCACATTTTTTTCAGGCTTTTCATATGTATTAATCACGATAAAACCAAAAATGAACTTGACCTTATCACAAGAAAGCTGAAGGTGATTGGAATAAAATAAGTGCAGTTTTGCAATGAGGATATGTAATCAAAACACAATTACTTGCCAGATATCGCATGGCATGATTTCCGATGATTTATGTAATTGGTGTAAAAGTAATATTTTCCGAAATCTGAAAAAAGAAAATCGAACTCAGAAAGTCTAATTATGCTGTGTATTGCTGTGTACTATATGTCTTTATGTGAATATATTGCTACGTCACCCCTTTTCCGTGGGAGAACACTGAGGTTAACTTGTTCCTTATCGAAAACAGAAATCTTGGATATCTACATTCATATATTAATTATTTGTGGTTCTGGTGGTACATTCATTAGCATAACTAAAAAGTTTTAAATATCACTTACTTGGAGCACTTTATTCATTACAGGATAAATATCCTTTGCCCATACTTTTGCATTAGATGGTAATTTTCTACTCAGATATTCGTCTGTGAGCATATCCACCATCACTATTCCAAGGCTCCACACGTCGAAATTTTCAGGATTCCCACCAAAATTACCCTTTTCTTCACAGAACGTTTCTGGAGGACGAAACTGTAGTGGAAGTCCACATCTCCTATAAAAGGAAATGCAAGTCAAATTCAATATCTTTATTTTTATTTACAATGATACTTCAGTTCTCGAACATAATTAATTCCAAAGCACTGTTCAAGAACCAAATCAAATATTATCACAAGAAATAATGAAAATCCGATAAATTTATTCTTACCTACCAATATTTTCCCCGTGTTCACCTGTTTCAAACAATAGAATTTATAGTAGTATAATACAGTGAAACATGAAAACGTACTGTACATCACATGAGATTATGACAATATTACAACATTGTTATAAAAGTTACGTATCTTCATTAGTGAAATTCTGGATGACGTGAGAATAAAGGGAAGTGGGGGGGGGGGGGGTCATTCAAAAACTTCCATTTTTTGAATGACCAATTTCAAGAAATTTGTTAGCACCAGGATTGCTATATCTTTTACTTCTCCGGTAACTGATCAAGTCTGTTAAGAAAAAACTAAGGCCGGGCCACCGAAAATCGTTCTGAAACTGATTCGCGAGCCTTTTCGGTCTGAACTTCAAGCCAGGCCAGGACTGTACAAGCAGTTTACTGTACAGAACAACAACAACAAGAATACAAACACGAAAAAAATAAAAATATTTAGATTTTGCTCCGTAAATCGCTAAAAAAATCGTAAAAACTAATTGTTTCGTTAAAAGGGACATATTTTATTAAAACGTGCAATCGTTAAAAAACATTAAATAAAAAGATATTTTGAAAATAAAAGCCGAGCTAACTGAGAAAGACGAAATTTCTTTTTCTTTTTACTTTCTCACTTCTCAACTAACTTCGACATCATAGCTGCCGGATTCAACAATAAAAGGTTATCCTAGTAAACACAAAGAAAGGAAATGTATCTTTGGATCATCGTTGGGATAGTCTAAAATTCTGCGTTCTTTTAATGTCTTTAACTTATTTTCTCTAAATTTAGAATGTTAATATTTTTTTAAGCGATTCCCAAAGGACATCGTTATATAAAATGTGACATTGGATGATAAATTTATCAAATAGATATCAGACAATAAAAAAAGAAAAAAATCCTCATTTTTGGTGGAATAATAACTTTAAAAAAATCACAACAAATTCCAAAATCTGAATTCCAAATGAAGTTCATTGTAAAGAGAAAAACATTGAATATAAAGAGCTATAAGACTGGATTATGTTGTTTTTATGACTGTTTGAAAATCGCAGGGAAAGATGGAAAATCGGAGAAATACGCGAATTTTATTCATTCAATAAAAAAATAACAATTTATCTAACAAAAAGTAGAAAATCTGAGGCTCAGATGCACACCTCTATCGGAACCAAATTTCCATAAACCTATACGTACAATATATTTCTCTAGCCATCACGCATAAACACAAACACAAACATATTTCTTTTATATATATGGTTTTTACGATTTATTAAAACCCAAAAAAAGAAATGAATAGAAAATGAAAAATAAAAAATCAATAGACTCAGCAATCCCGCTGTACAGGAATCTCAAAATGACGACATTTTCACTGATCGAGAATCAAGTTGCGCTCCAATTTCTTCTTCGTGAACCGGATTGTTTGACAATTGGGACCTTGGAGAACCGAGGTTTTACTGTATATATTTATTTTACCAATGCAGAATTTTTAAAGAAATTACATATCTAAAAGTACTTACTCTATCGCATAAGTTGCAGATTATCGGAATCAACACAGTCAATGATAGTTTTGTGTCGAAGCCGATTTCTTATTTGAAATTACTGAACCAAAGACGTCATACATCTTTTTGTTGGTCATAGCAAATACAGATTTTTCTGTGCTCTAGAATAAGCATTTTTTTTCACTTCCTCATATATACATATTTTCAAAAGATTAATTTTACTGTTATAATTTTTTATATAGGATATTTTTAACAAATTGTTTAAAAATATGAAAACATTCAACCAGTAACAATAAATTAAAGAAACAGATAATAGCAAATTCAAGTATGAAACTCAGACGGGGAGGCAGCAACCCTATCCTGCCTTCCCTATATGACGCCTCTGTAAGTAACACAAACACCTTTTTGAGGAAAAGCATGACGCGGAATTTTCAAACATTTTGAATAGGCTGATGACTGTCGAGTATTCCTCAGAATATCTAAGGAAATGGATTCCAACGTGGGCTTAAGTTGCGCAATGAATCCATTTGATTTTTGTAAACGGAAATTCGATAGCAGTTTTTAAAAATTATGATGGGCAATTAAAAATATCAGTTTAAAATTAATGAAAGATGATATCACAGAAAACGCTTCTGAGTAACTCATAAAGATTAATTGTGTTTCTTGCTCTTAATGAGTTACTAAAAAATATATCACTGCTATCAACCATAATATCAACGTATTTTTAACCCCTTAACTGTGGGAGGTATTTCGACACCATAAATTAAAAATAGGCACAATACACCACTTTTTCCGTACTAAAATATTTGCTTTGTGTAGTCGAAAATGGTTTGCCGATTAATAAAGCGAAGGTTGCTTTAAATAATTACTGTTGTGCAAAAGCTTTTAGTAACAAAACAAGCAAACTGTTCTTGCCCGAATTGAGTTCGGGCTACACAGTTAAGGGGTTAAGCAATTCTGTTAAGATATAAATGCGGACCACTTAAAACTTTAGTTCACACTTCACTTTTGATTTTAAATGCTACAATTCTCTAGTAAAGATTTTCATGGTCAAGAAATAACTTCCTTAAACATATATGGTAAATTAACAACATAAAAAGAACATCATTTTGTAAGTCTTGCATATTTAAATTGTGTTATGCAGCAGAAGATGTTTGCTTGAAAATTGATAGAATCCGAAAAGCCAATACCTCGTATTGATACCGAATCGATAAAACTGATTAATACGCTGTGAAAACTACTTTCTAAGGATTCCGAAAAATAGACTAAAGTTTCAAAAGAGCTTCTTTAAATCTCGGTAATATATTGACTTCAGAAGTTTCTGATGATAAAATACCGCTTTCGAGAATCATGGGTAACTGGGAAGAGGTTATATTATTTTTTGCAAACATTCTGGGCAAGATTGAGAGACATTTCTTTTTTCACCTTGCAGTATATGTGAGATACTAGTTCTAAAAAGGAAAATTGTTTCAAAGTGTTAGAATTAATTCGTTTTTATACATTTTAATGTTCTGTTATATGTTTGGAAAATTCATCTAATGTTATATCATATAATTTCATATCAAATTTTATTTTTTACTTCACAGTACTCAAACTGACAAGTTTTTTCTGTTTTTTTTAAGCTCTTCTTTATTCTTTTAAATGTCGTTTTTGTCTTCCTTGCTGTGAATGTGCATTCATTGTCACGGGAGTAAGGAAATGGGGTTGGGGGGGGGCATGATTTTAGAAAATGTGAGAATACAGCAAAGCCAAGAAAAAAGTTATGAATCACGGATCTAAATGAAGCTAAACATTCAAATTTTGGTACTTTCCAGCTTTGTCGTTTTTTTATTTTTTTAAACATTTTGGGCTTCAGAAAATGAGATACACATATATATATACACACACACAGATATATATATATATATATATATATATATATATATATATATATATATATGTATATATAATTGTAATACATTTGAATTTCAAAATACATGAAACTCGCTTTTGCATCAAAACTAACCTAATCTCCTATTTAAAGATGGGTAATCATAAAGTGTATGCAGAATTCTATTAAGTTAATACATAAAATTAACAAAAGCAAACAACAGATTATATATATATAGGCAATTTATTTATATATATTATTATTATTGCTTTTTAAACATAATTTTTTTCTGCTTGCATATAAAAATATATAAATGGCTTCTTTAAATATATTGTATAAATGTACAAAAAACTGCTTGTGTATATGAAAAAGTGAACAGGTTGCCAGAAATTGAGTTGCCTAATTTCCTTCTCTCGCCAAGGCTATTTTCTTTATCACGCCAAGGCCCCTATACTAGAAAAGTACCTAAATTTCTTTCCTTAACTTGAAATCAGCAATAGAAAGTGAAGTACGTGATTACTTTGCATTTGTACATTGCATAACCAATTTCGAAAGATTTCTGTCACTTAACTAGGCGGCGTTGTATATAAAATACACAATAACCGAAAAAAATTTAGGAGTGATTTCATAATGAAAAGTCAAGGCTATAATACTACAGTTAATGGAGGCCCTGTTAAACTGAAATTTTAAGGATTTTTTTTAAAAATAAAGCTTTTCTGACAGTCAATGTTTATACACATGAATATAAAATGTTAAATAAACGTAACTGTTCCATTAGATGTCTTTGTTTATCATTAAAATGAAAGTTTTATTGATATTTAAGTTAACAGTTTTTCATTATTTCCATTTTTATAACGCATTTCCTTTAAAATTTTACTTATTATGTTAAAAATAGCACTGAAATTGAGAGAATAATATTATCTTACCTTTCGCTGAAAGCTTTTCTTGAGCAAACATAATGAAAATTGGTTATTTTTGCATTATCTTCATCTGTAAGTACAATGTTTTCAGTAGATAGATTCAGATGAAAGAAATTCTTCCAATGCATATAATTTAGTCCAGCTGCAACTTGTTTCAACCACTTTGTAACTCTTTTTATTCCTGATTCACACTTTTGGAGAAATTCATTAGTAATCATTTCTTTCAGCGTATAATTCCAATCTTCTGTGTAAAATAGGAATACATCGATATCTTCAACAAATTCTATGTGAATGAGGCTCAGTGTATTTTCATTGTACAGATGGTACCATGCTATTTCTTCTGGCCCGATATTTTCCTGCTTTAAAATCTTTACAGCTATTTCATTTCTCATAGGAGGGAATTTAATATTTATTGTAGGTCCGAAACTGCCAAATTCAGTCACACTGCAAATATGAAATTTCTTTTTCTGAAGCACTGAGTCAATCAATTCATTTTGGTACTCGATTGTGGACGTTAATATATCATTTTGTTTTGGGTCTTTTTTTGATATGCATTGACCCATTTTATTTTTATATAAATATGTGTAGGAGCAATAGAAGGCCAAAAAAAAATTATTTTGTATGAAAATATTTATGAATTATTCGAATTATTATCAAAATACTTTTTTTCTCACAGTTATAGGTTACGATATTTCAGTGAATGATGCAATTCTATATTTTCATTGTCGATCAAAAAGCAGTGTTGTAAATCTATTCTATAATTATATTGTTGAAAGTACACATTGTTTAAGGAAATAAACAATGAACAAAAAATGACTGTGAATTAATTTCGCATTAACATTGTTAATCAAAAAGCATTGTTATAAACGCATGCTATCAGTACTACTACATTATTGAAAGTTCGTATTGTTTAAAAAATAAGCGATCTGGAACTAAGTATTATAAATCAATTTAAATTATATAACAATGTAAAAAAAGGGTAGAAAAAGTCATGATATATGATAATTGTTTAAAAGACATGAAAACTTAAAACTTAGAAATAAACTGATTATGAAATAATAATAATTTTACTCGGATAAACTTCTATAATCGTAATTCATATAAAAATTTGACCACAATCTCCCTGCGTAGTCCAAATAAGCTTAACACTCAATTTAAATAATACACTAAATTTAAGGTGGGGGGGGGGGGGTGCTCTCCTCAAAATATTAGCATAATTCAAGCACTCTATCCAAGCAATATGAACCTAAAATAAGATCCATTAAGCTTACAATAAAAATGCCACTAAAAACACTGTAGCACCGTAAAATGTCACACTAAATGTTACAATATCATTATAAAGGTAATTCCGTGGATTCCGCGATACTCTTTTATTTGAATTACCATTTAAAACTAAAATTAATTAATTTAATTTAATTAATGAATTAATATTTGAAAAAAAGTATTAACATCAAGTGACATCCACTGCAAGTTTAAAAATATGTATTTGAACTTGAGTGGATGAATAAAAAAACGATTCAAAATTGGAACAAGATATATAAGTATATATAGGGAGAGTGTGAACTAATAGTAGGAATTTAAAAATAGTAACGGAGAAGATATTTCAAGCGTCAGAACATTATATATTTGTTTTGTTTCATCTGTTTTTTTTTTTTTTTTTTTTTTTTTTTTTTTTTTTTTTTTACTCGGGATTTTTATGAAAATTTTGTGTTTTTTGTTTTGCGTCCCACATAAACTTTAAAACTTACTTTAGGTGCCCGTGTCAGACTTCGAGTTTGACATGCTTGCCTTAAACCATTACAAAACATGACCTCTGTTTCTAAAATTACATTTTCGAATCTGCTAGATATATATCTAATGTAGGCGCGGGATACATTTGCAGTTCTACTTAAATCGCTGCGAAAGGCTTATTTTCTGTCTGTTTATTTCCAGCTAACACTTAGACGACAGACGATGTACATGCGTACCAACAGCAGTGGTGTTTCGTGATTGGCGTTTTAATGCGCTACATATATGGTTTCAAATTTTTATCTTTTCGTTACAAGTAATTTTTATAGAAATCTTCATATAGTTTGGTTGTAGAAATTTTGCAATTAAATAAGGCGAAGATTTCTATTTTTAAACAGTGGTAACAAAAAAGCATCGTAAAAGTTGGAACTTGGAACCACGCATTTAGTGCTCTTAAAAGCCAGTCGAGCAGCTGCCCGCTGCTCATTCCAATCAATAGGTGAATAGAATTGTATATATAAGAGAATTTGTAATAAGAAAGTTTCAGATAAAATAGTAAAACTTGTTAAGACGGAATCGGTAATGACCAGATACGTAACGATTAGTGATTTGGCCGAATATTAACTTTTCTTATAATCTCAGCCTGATTGTATATAACATACTTTTTCGAATTTTAAAATATCCCCTTATTGGTGTTGTGATATTTTTGTGTGCAATTGGCGTAATGATGTCATTTCGCCTCCAACTAGTACCTATCAGGTAAAAATCCACATAAAATGATATTTTATATTAAAAAAAAATATATATATGGTATTTTTACATGATTGTATTTGTGAGTTGAATACATCTTTAAGTATATCACTTATATACTTTATTACTTTTATCTGAATCTTGTTAACTGATGAGGAAATTGCGCGAGTAGAAAAATAATTGGGGACTAAATGGTCATCGCAACATCAGTTAAAAGTTAAAAATAAAATTAAAAACTAATTATGTTTTTTTTTTTTTTTTTTTTTTTCCATCTTAAACAGTTTCAACTCAATATTAAGATAATATCACTTTCACAAATTTAAAGGGGGACACCATTCTGAACGTCACGTCGTCGAAATGAAATGCCAAATTTCAGGAATTTTTTTAGGGTTGTTTGAAACACAACATAAACTTTTTAGTGAAAGGGGAGGAGGGGTGCAGTCATGCTTTCTAATTTTCAATACTTTCCTTAACATGGTTGAAAAGTGTTTATGAATTCGGTTTGTCTGTATTTCTGACTTCCGTCTGTCTGTCGTCTGTCCGTGCTCTAACTCGCGTAAATATATCCGAATTGTGTTGAATTTGATATATGTTATTGGGCAGGGGTGCAAAAATCAAGGCGCCAATGGGCCGATTCCCACCGCTAAATTTTTAGTATTTTCGCCTAATAAGAATACTGATAAAATTTAGACGAAGTATACTAATAAAATTTGACGAAGAATACTAGTAAAATTTAGTGGTGGGAATTAGCCCATTGGCGCCTAGATTTTTGCACCCCTGTTATTGGGGTTTACTATGGCATGTTTGGTATTGAAAATGGGGTAGCATTTATGCTTCTTTTACAGGGAAGTTCAAAGGAATTCCGTTACATTACGGTCTATGGGGGAAAAATCACTTGCAGTGTATTTTAACGATGTTTCACTGTTTTAAACATATTCAAATTGATACATATCATTGAAGTGCACTGCAACGCGCTTACTGTAGAATATGGTATGTATAGAATCTGGTGGTATGCATAGAAGAATTTGGTTACAGTTCTGTTTATGAACAATAATTGCTGATAGCTTGTTTTCAGTTCTGATTCGCGTTATTATCTGTAACTAAATTTTTTGAAAATTAATAGGCATATATAAATTCTATAGATCATATACAGAGCTACTCAAAAGATCTCTCGTATATTTAATTTTATTAACAGAAATTGCTGAAGGGGAAATTTTCACACACAAATATATAGATCATATACAGGGTTCTGTTATGATTTAAAATTCTCAGTACTCATTAATTCATATATTCAAATTTCTTAAATTTAATTTATTCATTTATTTTAATAAATTCATAAAATTTATCTTATTTAATAATATTTCATTAATTAATAATTTTAAATCAAACATTCTTTTTATTTTATAACGTTTGTGCTAATTTAATTTAATTTCAAATCTCAAATTTAATCCTTATTACTTATTTTTATAATATTAAATAATTTCTTATTAAATTTAAATAGTCAAAAATTAAAGCACATTTACTTCATTTTTATTATCATAATTAGTATTTTGTTATTTTAATTCACCTCAGTAAGTTGTGTTATTTGTTTTGTCATCCTAGGATTTCTCATTTCAGATTCACGATCTTTGAGATATTTTCAAAGTCCAAGAATTACTTTTCAAAATTCTTTAATTTAAATATTTTTACTTCCAATTCATGATAAATGGAAAGAACTTTTTATTTTAGTACATTTCCTAAAATTTTATCTGTTTTCATCCATATGTTTCTGACTTATGGATTTTTCATTATTTTCCTAAGTTTTTGATGGTGAGAAATACCACCATCTAGATCTAAACTAGCACACACTATAAAAAAAAAAGTATTTGGTTTTTTTTCTGCATATTAGCAGAGTATTTGGTATCATTTTAATCAGTGAACAGTGAACAATACAAATTAATGATCCATTTTAGGATCAGCGCATACAGATAGATAATTATGGAACAAAGTGAACCACGGCAGTCAAGGAAATATTTGGTTTTCCGTTCCCACGAATGATTTAACTACACCTAATAAAAATGTCATGGAGAAAATTGTCAGAACAATAATATGACACATTTATTTATGAGAGCTTAAATAGGCACGAAGACCTCACAAGTCAAAGCATCTTTACCTCCCAGACACAGCACGGCGTCAAGAGGAATCGCTATTGTACCGACGGACCTATGAAACACTCAAGGGGAGTACCAAATTTCTCCCGCATGCCAATGGGCATCTCTCTAAAATCAGAGGTATGGCCGAAACATGCAAATTTTCAAGAAGTTAAAACGTATAAGGCCTTAATTTTATGTGAAAAGGGAAAAATGGTTCCATCCTTTTTTTTTTGCTCCACGAAAAGAATGTGATTTTTCTTGAGAGTTCAGATTCAAAAAAGATGGAAAAGTAGAAGGTTGACTACTCTCTAACTAAACAGATTTTGAGTGTGTGTGCCAATAGATGGAAATGTACGCGCTAAGAAAAAGCGAAAACGCGTCAGCCATTACCTCCTGCTGTCAACGTTATCTAGTAATATAAGGTAACAAACAATCTTCCTTCACCATTGTTCCATTTTATTTAATTAAGCTATATTCTTTTAATAATACGAATTTGAGTGTGTATGAAGATCCTACCCCGATCTAAACATAAAAAGGCTAATCAAAGAAATACTTCTAGGGTATGGAACCCTGCCTTTCAAAATCGAATTTTTTTAATTCAGTAAGACAAACTGTAATTCTCAGAAAATAAATGTTGAGAATACAGTTCTCAACTAGGATTGAATATTTTTATTTTTTTTAAACATTTATGTTTGTTTTTTAATCATATGCTTATAATTACCTTGTAAATAAACTCAATTTTATATTCAATTAATTTTAGTCAGTTTTCCTTTTGTTTACTTAATTTATTGAATTAATATTAAGTCTTTTATTTCAGGAAATGTTTTCTTTAATATTACAATCTAGGTTTTAAAATAAGCCATTATTTATTTAATGTTACATAACTCTCTGCAGGTAACCTTTGATGATTGTAATTGGCTCAAAGAGGATCCGAACTTCAAAAATAATTCACAACGCAATTTTTTCTTTTCTATAATTAATTGATAATTTGTCTAATAAAAATTTCTAAGTATAAATTATCATATCAGATCCTTAGAGTCATAGGTGCAAAATAAATACTATACGTCTCGGATAATTTAAAATACTCATATTAATCAATTAACAGCAATATAGTGGTAAATCCTATGCAATCAGACTTAAATTCAAATAATTTAATTGATCACTCTGTAGCATTCCATCATAGGGTTTACCGAATTAGAAGTGGTACCGTTACCTCTTTCTAAATTATTTTAATATATTAATTTAATTTTAGAAATAGAACTTTAGGTTATTGTATAATTTTTTAAATATAAAAATATATATGCAATATTAAGACTAAAAAAAAAAAAAAAAAAAAAAAAAAAAAATTTTTTTTGCTATCCATCAGTTTTATTCTGAAGATGGTACAATTTCGCTAAGAGCGGCCATTGACAGAATCTCAGATATCTTCATGTAAACAAGAACCTTTTTTCCCGCGTATTTGGCGCGAGGTCGTTTTAACAGCACTCCAAGGTCGTGATCGTATGTTCGAGATGCTATTTTAATGCTGTTGCCAGGGGTGTACGCGTCAGTGATACCTTTAACTGTAACTTTCTCTACAGGTTTTTGGGCTTGATCAGTGACATTCAGACGGCTCGGATTTTTTCATTGGTTATTCCGTAACCGCCGTAGATTTTTTTACCTGAGTGGGAAAATCTAGAGAGTAGTCAGTTCTTCTCCAAAACATCCCCAATGTAGGTTGTGTAATAATCGTTCTCCGGAACTTTGCCATTTTTTTGGCGAGGGTCAGGAATCTCTTGAGTGTAACTAATGCCTGCTGTGCTTCTGATATCTTCTTGTAAAATAATAATATACAGATACCTTTCCAACTATGATGTCTGTCTAACATTTGGCATTTTATGTTTTACAAAATATGGAGATGCTGGCTAGCAGAATTTCGCCGTGAAGTCATCTTCACATTTTCCGTTTGTGTAATGATCCTGTTTCTCAATCATCAAATTTAGTCTTCTTTAACGGATAAATCGTCACTATTTCTGGTGGAGTTTTGGTTCCTGCTGTGTTGAAATTCTCATCTGAATTGAAAAGATAATCTTAATCATCGATTATTGTGACATCTATTATTATATTCTTCATCATCGATTATTGTGACATCTATTATTATATTCTTTATCATCGATTATTGTGACATCTATTATCGTTACCTCCGAGATGTTCATCTAATTTCCTGTTCTTCTTGCCGTTCACATCCATATTCTTTATCATCTATCGTAATGCCCAACATAGTTATCTTCTAGATGTAAATCTCGTTTCCAGTGAATTTTTGCAGTTTATAGCTTTAACTTTCATCACGCTCAATGAGCAATAATTACTACATTGAAGTTTGTAACTAAAGTTTCTAGAACATTCAGCGATGTCATCAACGTTCATTATCTACACTGAATTGGACCAGAACAACTATTATCATGTGTATTTCCTATATGAATTTGGAACTAGAACATTCGTTTAAAGAATTCTAAATAATGTATTAAAAAAAATATATATTTGGTATTTGTTAGTAATTTTGCCATCAAATGATTATCTCAAGATGTTATTATAAGTAAGTACATGTTTGTACATAGGTAATGATATAAATACAGAGTTATGAAATGATTTGTTAATATTAGTGCACAAGTGTTTAATAAATTACAGATTTAACTTCATTTGGGTGAGTCTGTCTTTTCTTTCTATTTCTATTTTTGTTTTTCAGCTCTGGTTGAAATGATGGAATATGTTCTATTTACTATATTATAAAAGTATAATTTAACTTAAGATTTAACTTTAATAATTCTCATATGAATTTAACGTAATTTTAAACTTATCTTTTATGGCTTCGCATTATGTACTACTACTTACGTTCGCGCCTATAATGGTGTTTGGGGAAAGTGTTGAATATAAGTTTGTCTAAATTTTTAGATTTTCGGAATCACTCCGGTGCAAGTCGCTGGTGATTCACCCTTTTATTAATTTTTCTTTTTATATTCATCACAATCCCCAGATATCATTATAGGTTCCACAAAAGAAATAGGATATTTTTTTCGACTATTGATAGTAATTGTTGAAATTCGGTTTTCAAATGTGTTATGCTTTTTTTTTTTTTTTTTTTTTTAAATGTTTACTTAGTAAACTGTAAAGTTTTGTTACAGTAGTCTGAATGTGTTGAAAAGTGTTTCATAATCTGTGCTTAAGGCATGATTTTTCGTACTTGGTTTCATTTTAAAAAATCATACTTCATCCTAATATCCATGTGTCTCCTCAAAATGCCATGTCAGATGTCCACTTTCACAGACATTCCTGAAGCATCAAAATAAAATAAAAAGTAATAATAATAAATCGTAGTGCAATTAATTGTTAGAGTGTTGTCTATTGAATAACGTAATATTTAAATATATACATATATTTGTGAAAATGACGGCATAAAAAAATTCACTTTGGCCCATAAATATTGTCTTAAAATGCTTGTAAACAGTCGAAACATGAAACTATCAAAGAATACTACTAAAAAGAATTCAGTTCTGAACGTTTACATTGAAAGTTAACAAACAGATATAAATCTAACAGTTCTCCAAATTTAGTAAAACTACAACTAAATTCAATGAACATTCCACTAAAAGATTCAGTAAATAAAGAAATACTTAAAATAGATGGGTTTTTTTTTATATAAAGAATTTTTTTTCATATTACTAATAGATTAATAAATCATTATGCACATCAAACGTTACGGTTTATGTCATTCACTACATTTATGTATATGGTTCGTGAAATTTTCTAACATCAAAGGTATTCCCTGAAGGAGGTAATATCTCTCTCTCTCTCTCTCTCTCTATATATATATATATATATATATATATATATATATATACAGGGTGTCCCAGCTAAGATGTTACAAGCTTCGAGGGGAGGTAGGGGTCGGAAACGCCTTCCTGACCCAGAAGAGGCAAGGAAAAGACTTGATCACCTAAAGATGATCGTTGACCCTGGCAGTGTTGCCAGTGAACTACTTTTTTTAATTGAGATTTCTTAATTGGCACCATTTTTTGAAATGATAAAATTTCCCTCATTTTCGCTTTGATTGACATGTCTTTAAATAAGGCGAATTTTATCATTTTAAAAAAGTGGTAGCAATCAAGAAATTTGAATTAAAAAAAGTAGCCTACTGGCCACACTGGGTCCTGGTGTTGCAAGAGTGGTGCCAGCGGATAAGATGGGCAGTATTATATCGGCGCAAAGTTTCTCGAGAGAGTGATAACCATTCAAGAGCAGTGTTCTCATGGCGAGACCACCTAATTTTAATTCCAAACTTACAAACGACACAAATAATGTTTTAATAAAATTTTGCGTTTATTGCGAATACTTAAAAATACAAGTTTTTAATTTAGAAGAAGTTCATTTGTAAATTCTGGTGTCAGTCAATCATTTCATCATTTTAGGAAACTTTTCGCAAAATAATACTTAAAATGATCCCCCTTAGTGGGTCAGGAAGGCGTTTCCGACCCGGCATTCTTATTTCATTCCGAATCGTCTAGGTGTACCCTACATCCCCTCGAAATTTATAACATCTTAACTGGGACTCCCTATATATGTATATGTATAAATAGACGTGTGTGTCACTATATATCACTTTGCAGTCACAACTATCCTGCGCAGACCACTGGTGTTTGTGTGTGGTACTAGCCTCATGTCTCCCATCGTGCACTATGGTGATTGTATGTCGGCAGCTGTAGGGGAGATAGGATGGTTTTCAAAGTGGTCGACTTAGGGCAGTTTCATATATCGACCAAAGTGTTTTCTTCAACTGGAATTGGTTCATTCAACTTAACATGAACTAATTAAGATATATATAAATAAGTAATATAATTTCGCGCTTCCTAGCGGTGGAAATTGAAACTAAACGATATTACAGCGCGTGTGTAAGCACTCTTGCTATACAATGCAGTAGGCAGCGGGGATGAGTGCCGGATATTTGTTCGGAAAGGGGTTTGTTTAAAACAGAATGCGCACCGAAAATGACTATATTTATCGAAACCGCAAAAGTGGAAGCTACTGATCTCCGGGCAACTCCGGACTCATCAGCTAGTTTTTGTATAAAAACAAATCTTACAGGTAATACAAACGACGGGATTTCTTATTTTTCATCTAAACAATGTGTTATTCTAGAATGAAACTATGCAAGTGTTACACTTGTTATCCTTTTAATTAACTGAACAAGAAATAAAAAATCAGGCATCAAGCATAGATTATGAAACACTTTCCAACACATTCAGAATACTGTAACCAAACTTCACACTATAATATGGTAAAAAAATGATGCCTAAGTAAAGAATTTGGAAAACTTATACCACATTTGAAAACCGAATGCCAGCAATTACCCCCAATAGTTGGGAATGTATCCGAATTATTTTGTGCAGCCCTGTATAGGAACTATAGCTTTGTATCTAATATTCCATAGTATTCTAAAGTTTACTACAGTTGGAGAACGCATAGCACAGTTGAAATTTTCTCTAGAGCGAATTCCGACAGTAAAGAGAAATATACTCGAGATCTTTTGTTCAGCCCTGTATAGAATCTATAGAATTTATGCATACCAAGTAATAGGCTAAAAATTAGTTTATTTAAAAACGCGTACTACAACTTAAAGTTCACTTCCAGTAATTAATGTTCCTAGACAGTACAGTGAACGAATTATTTTGTGTGTCCCTGTAAACGAACGGTGATTTATTCTACAGTTTCTATTCTACGGTAAGCCTCAGTGATAGATATCAGTTTAAATGTGTTTGAATTAGTATAACATCTCTAAAATACACCGTAAACTATTTTCCTCCATAGATCGTAATATAAAGGAATTCTTTTGAGTGTCTCTGTAAATGAAGTATAAACGCTACATGCTATACATTATTAATTCCAAATATTAATGCTCCTATGTATCAATTGCATGCCAATCCGACTGTATTTACATGAGATAGAGCACGGACAGACAGGCGGCAGACAGACAGACAAACCGAATTCATAATAACTTTTGAACTATGTTGGAAAGTGTTCGACGGAATGTCAGTTTTCATTTTCGGACAGTTTCGGTCAAAAATTTGAATATTCGGTTTTAGTGAAGAAGCAGCCAAATATTTCGCTCATACCGAAATTCCAGCCAATATCTCGTATGGGCGTGTCTATAAAGGAACTCTTACACTACATGTAGTGCCGTCGGAAGATTCATTCATACCATCATTCATTGTTTAATGATTTGATCGATTATGATCGAACACGGCTGGTAGTAACATAAACTGATCATTGTATAAAACAGTAGCAAGCTATGCATGACTAAACATATAATGACAAAAGTTTTACCGGAACTAAATGTCAAAAATTTCTGAAAATTCATAAGTGTTTTCTTAAATTTGTAATACTTATTTGCATTTACATATCTTATAGTATATTTTAGGAAAGTTGCATTTCTTTTTGGAAGAAGAAAGAGGATTTTTCAATAATGATCATGAAGCTTTATAAAACTTTAGATATCGTTATTAAGTTATAGATATTAGCAATAAAGCTTTAGTTTAAAAAAAAATACGTTTCTTACTATTTAAACACTTACAAGATTGCAGTTTTTAATCAAAATACTTATTACTACCACTGTTTATACTACATCTTTTGTCTTCCACAAAAATATTAGTTAAAAGGAATTTTAATTGCTACAGAACAATAAGCTCAATTACATTTTTTATGTTTACTATAACATTGTTTATAAAAGCAAAATGAACATTTTTTTTTACAAATTTCTTTACAAAGTGTGATACGGGAGGGGGAGGGGGTTGGAAGGTTAACATGTTTTGTCATCACATCTAAAATATGTAAAAAATTAAATGTTTAGCGCGTTATTTGGACTCAAAATAATAAAATCATTTTAAAAAATATGTATTTGTATTCAATTAATTTTTTGTATAAATTTAAAACTTTTCAACATAGTTGAAAAGAGTTCGGTAATTCGGTTCGTCTGTCTGTCCGTGCTCTAACTGTCGTAAATATGCTAGGATTGCCGTAAAATTTCTATATGTTATTGAAGTTTACTAAATAAATTTCGGTATTAAAAATGAAGTGTGTAGCAAAATTTGGTGATATAATTGATGACCCTTTATTCGGTTTTTCATTGTCCAAGCATGAGGAATTGGTAACTAGTGTTTTATATTTCTAACAAAAGCATCACTTTTCAAAAGCAATCATGGATTTTATTGAATTAGAAAATTTTGTTGTGTCGGCGTCGTCATCCCTCAGCACGGCGAAACTCGATCTTTCCCCTTCCCCTTATACGGTCGTAACAAAAAGTCAAACTCCCTTTTTTCAAGAGGAATCAGATTTTCTCTCCGGAGGAATATAGGTGGTGCTTTTACCCACCGTGACTAATGGAGAATTTCCTTATGTTATAGTTGGTTTTTATTGAGATATCTTAAGTTTTCCTATTTGTCTAGGCATTAGTATTTTTATAACTCCCCCTTTTTTATTTACCTACCTCTTTCAATTAAAATCTCTTCTTTTTTTAACATGTATTTTAAACTATATAATCTACCAATCTAAAATTCTAAAGGGAAACACCACCACCCCCTCGTTTTTTTTTCTATATGTAAATATAATTTAAAATATTTCTATAATCTTTATTCTTTCTAGAAAAAACGATTGTTCTTTTTATCTGTGAAAACAATTGCTTCACTTAAACAAGGCTGTTTCCAATTTATTTTAGATGCACGCGTTATCCAAATCTGAAATTCTCACAGAAGTAAATGCACCTGGCATGTTTTCTTGTAACTTTTACGATACATGTTTACAAAATGCCAATCTTATTTACGCATCAATCCTCAGTCCCTGGTACAACTATCTATTTGGTAATAGCAATTTTCCTTGTCAGCTTAAAAACCTCCCTTTTTATGACCCAATTATTTTCTGTACTCTCTCACGTGAAGCAGAATGGTGGGTGATCTTTTTCCTAGAGGCATGCATTAGGAATAAGCCTTTTGCATTTTGACGCATTTTACAACCAGTGAGTGCGTGGGAAATGCATTATGCCTTCGCTACCAGAATATGGAGAATTTATGGCTTTGTGTACTACGAAGTCGTTGTGTACGACCTTCAGTCGCTAGGGAATTTGAACTACCCTTCCCTTTAAATTTGAAGTGGTTCTTACCGAATTCCAGAAGTGGTTGAGTCCTTCTGGGTCTTAGCGAATGGTGACCAAGGATTCTTCGCCCCCCCCCCCTTTGTAATCCCCTGGGAAGACAGTTTGTTCAGACTAGTAAGCAGAGTATGTGTTGCGCGCGAGTAAAGACAAGTCGCGTTGATAGGGTGGAGGGATTTTCCCTCCCCCTTTGTGGCCGGCAGTGAGGTAGTAAAGAGGGAGCTCTCAAGCCGAGAGGTGAAGTATTTTTTTGATGCAACAACTCCAAAGAAGCAAGTAGTCAAATTTTTCTTGCTCTGACCTCAGTCCCAGAGGAAGAGAGGAATGATAAATCACTATAAAACCGTCTGGTAGAATGTCCCAGGACTGCGGAAGAGCATAGTTATTACGATAAACAAGCCTTCTCAAAAAGTGCTCTATATAGAACATTATATTGGCTAAGAGCGAATCTTCGGGAAAATGTGAAAGTTGAACAACCCCCTTTTTAACTTTTTGTCTCCAGATCCCGCATTCTGTTCGTGCACAACAATCTCCGTAACCATGTATATTTTAGAGGACAGATGAATATTTTATGTATTTGAATACTTGATAATTTACCTACATTTACTAATGTTGTCCAACCCATCTCAGACAATTTACATTTTACAAGTGCTGATCAAAAGCCGGGAAGGTAAAGACATAGTTAATCTTCAAGTAGTGTTAATAATGATCAAGAAAATCATTGTGTCATCATCGCTCTTTCAGAGCGTTTAAATTAGTTAATCTTCAAGTACTGTTAATAATGTCTAAAAAGGTGGATTTAACTTTGTGCCGTTATATGAAAAAATAATTGAACAACGTGAAATAGCACAAATAAAAATATATAAATTGGCAAACATCTGTTTCGGAGCCCCTAAAGCTCCATCATCAGTGCCAATTTAAAAGATTAAAACCCGATTTAAAAGTTTAAGGCATGTAAACATGCTTGCGTGTTTCGCATGCGCCAAGATTGAATGGCGGCGACCTTTTCAAAAACAACAGCGGAGTCAGGAAACACATGTGACGCAGAGACCAACAGGAGCGCCCTGCCAGACCGGGCTAGTTTAAGTATGACTCGCCGTGAAGTTAAACTCACCCGGTCTGGCAGGGCACTCTTAATGGTCTCTGCGTCACATGTGTTTCCTGACTCCACTGTTGTTTTTGAAAAGGTCGACGCCATTCAGTCTTGTCGCGTGCGAAAGACGCAAGCATATTTACAGGGCTTAAACTTTTAAATCGGGTTTTAATCTTTTGAATTGGCACTGATGCTGGAGCTTTAGGGGCTCCGAAACAGCTGTTTGCCAGTTTATATATTTTTATTTGTGCTATTTTACGTTGTTCATTTATTTTTAAAGTGCTAATAATGATCAAGAAAATCATTGTGAATTAATCGCTCTTTGAGAGTGTTTAAATTAGTTCATCTTCAAGTAGTGTTAATAATGATCGAAAAAATCATTGAGAAATCATCGCTTTTTGAGAGCGTTTAAATAATTCACAGTTAAAAAAATCAATTGTTATGTTAAGTCATCTACTGAAAGTATATTTAAGTGCTATATTTCTTTATTTTATTTTTATTTTAATCTTATAATCATTGCTGTAATATTCATCTGTTTTTTATTCTGAAAGTAATTAAAATATCTACCTGTTATTTTAGTCATAATAAAATAATTAGTAGAAGAACTATAACACTTATGAATATGTATGTATATATATATATATATATATATATATATATATTCAATATTTTCTGTTTAAAAAATCATCAAGTTATTTTAATTAAAGTAGATGAGTCTAATCCTAATTTCTGGTTTTATTTTATTTTTGTTGGTTATTCAGGATACTAAAATAACCTCTTTTAGTAAAAAAGAGCAAAAAGGTAATTATTTTTATATACTAATATTTAAAAAAATCTAACCAATTATTAAAAATTAACATTGCTTTATGACTTATAATTTTTACTTTGCTCAGTTAAATGTAGAATTTGTTAATTTATTTTGTTTGGGATTAATTCAAGAAGCTTAATATAACTAACAATTGAAGTAATTTAATTTAAAATGATATGAAAAATCATTAATTGGTGAGTCAAAATACACTATTTTTTGGGAATGAGGAAATAAACCATTTTTGGTTTATTTAAATGATTCATTATATTTTTCACTGCCAAAGTTCTGCTGTATATAAGCAATGTCATGGTATTTTCAAACTTTTTAATTACTTATTAACTTATTTTTGTGTGACACTTTCTTTTTGTGCTTTCCATATTGGAAAGATTTCGGGTTTCCTATTGAAAATACTATCTTACCAAATTGATGCACATTTCTGTAAATTTCCTTTTGTTTTTCAATACCATCACAGTTCAGCAGGCTGATCATTGGGGAATTCCGATTTTGTGTTGATTTAGGGTTTTGTTAGCCTTTTTTCTAAAATATAAGTTTTTCTGATCAAAAAAAAAACCTTTCTGTAAATGTGACATAAACGAGCATAAAATAAATATATGTTTATTAATATGTGCAAACTTCTCAGTGGCGCACCCACGGGTGGAGCTAAGAGGGTTGAAGCCCCTCCCAGACCCCGAGATACTAACAATTTAAAGTTTCCTAAATTATGAAAGGTTAATATTTTTTTAAGTCCTTAGAAAAACGAAAAATTAGGAAAATATTAATTTTGCTTCAGAATATTTCATATTTTAAAATTTTCTTTTTAAATTAAAAATATGGGCAAGTTTATTATATGCTAACTAAAAAGTTTTTAATTTTTCTTATATTTATAACTGTCATAATATGAAGTGCAGTGGCCGAATGTCCAAAATGTTTTTGAAATAGTTTGAATTTGACTAATTTTTATTGACTGTCGGCTGATCATTGATCTGCTGCTCAAAAATATCACTCAAATCTACCAGTTTCCCCTGACCGAAATTTTCAGACCCAGGTCAGGCTCGGGCCGGTAGAAAACTACACTTCACTGACATCGGACCAGTGTAAAAGCTAAAAGTACACTCCGAGCAAAAGTCTATAAAACCAGTCCCGACTCAGGCAATTTCTTCAAAATATCACTATATATCTTAATAAACATTACCTATAATTTTTATATTGCGCTCATAGTTATACAAACAATCTAAAGTACAGCATTTTTCAGATTATATGTTCGCAAGCCATGGTATAAGTAGTTGCAAAATAAATAATCAGAAAGACAGGTTCAAATGAAGAATCAGTAAAAAAATTAATATAGTTTAGAAAGAAAGGAAAAATTTTAAAATTTCATACTTTTAATTCTCTATAAAAGAGAAAAATATTTGTCTTTTATTTATTAAATCCAAATAAAGTTTTCGTCCAGAAGCATACAATATTACTATTAGTTTTACAAAAAGAAAAAAAACTGCTAGCCTGACAAGGCCCGGACAGATCGAAGACTGCTAATGAGTCTAATGGAAGAAAAATCCGTGAATACCGCCCCATACAGATCTATAAAATATACTAGCCCCTCCCAATCCTGGACATGTCAATGAAACTTCTTGCCCATCATTTTTAAAAATATGGCAATGAATTTTACAAATGAAGCCAATTCATCTGCATATAAGAACTCTTTATCAATAAAAATATTAAAGTTTACTTAATTTTAATTTTATAATATTGCTGAGATCTTGGAAGCGCAACTAAGAAGATATAAATGGGGAAAATAGGGAAAAATACTTAAGATACGGTTTTCAGGATTTACTTTTCAAATTATTCGGAGGAATAAAGAGTGAATGGGAAAAATTTGCGCTCTGATGCATAAGCCATAATTTTTGCTGTATATTTCACTGTAAAAATTATCACTGATTAAAGTATAAGAAATGGAATCTACATATAACAATAGGTACATTTAGATGAATATATTTATGAATTAATATTTTAAAATTCTGAAAAACTATTCTGTACTTTCTGTAACCAATATTCTAAAATTTCCACAAAAAGTATTCTCTCATAAATGAAGTAGGGACCGGGGTTAGTTGTGCCAGGGGCAAGTTGTGCCATCGAGCTTCCTGACTGAGCCAATAGGTTGCAGCACCTGTCGCGTCATGTGAGTGAAGAGGTTGATTGTCTCAATGTGCTGCGTATGTTTTGAAGTATAGCGTTGCGTTGTTTTCGAGATAAAAATATTTATCTTGTTTTCTATCGTAAAAGTAAATTTTGCGACTTACGTTGGAATCGTCATTGCCACTAGCGATACTAAGGTATGTAAACTTCCCTAACATTATTTAAATGCTTATATTTTAAGCTGTTATTCTATGTATTTCATTTGTTAATCATGCCAACATTTCGGAAACAAATGAATAAACTTCAAAATGGCGTAACGCGGGGCTAGTTGTGACGAAGTCTAAGAGGCACGTTGTGACAGTGTCACTACTTACCCCGGCATAATTTTTAATGGAGGTTTTTATATTTCAGGAAAAATGGTGCAAAATTACAAGAGGTGTACTAAAAGAGCTAAAGCTGCTTTAGTAGATTTTGATATGGCTGCAATAGAAGTAAAATCCTGAAAGTGCAGTTTAAGGAAAAACCAAGAACTGTACCGAATGTCCCTTCTTAGATATATGAATAAAAAGAAGAGTACTAATACGGAAGGAAATATTGAAATGGGATATAAAAAACCGTGTATGATATTCACACCTAAACTGGAGATGGAGTTGTGTGAATACGTCAAACAATCAGCGAATATGTTTTATGGAATTAGTCCTGCATAACTGTGAAATTTAGCGTATGAGTTTGCCATTAGAAATGACATAAAAATTCCTGAAAATTGGTTAACAAACAAAACTGCAAGTGCTGATTGGCTGACTAAGTTTATGCAACGATATCCTACAATTTCCTTTCGAGTTCCTGAAGCAACAAGTTTGAGTAGAAATACAAGTTTTAATAAACGTAATGTAGAACTATTTTTAATAACTTAGCGTCTGTATTAGAAGCTAATAAGTTTAATTCAACTTAATGACATATGGAATATTGATGATACAGGAGTGGGAACAGTGCAGAAATCTGTCGAAGACTGCTAATGAGTCTACTGGAAGAAAAATCCCTGAATACCGCCCCATACAGATATATAAAATATACTAGCCCCTCCCAATCCTGGACATGTCAATGAAACTTCTTGCCCATCATTTTTAAAAATATGGCAATGAATTTTACAAATGAAGACAGTGCAGAAACCTGTAAAAATAATTGCAGAAAAGGGTAAAAAAAGAGTTTGGGGAATGACCTCTGCAGAAAGGGGAACAAACGTAACTATGGTTAATGGCATTAACGCTCTGTGAAATTCAGTCCCACCAATGTTTGTATTTCCACGTAAGTTTTTTAAAGACAATTTTATTCGTGACGATCCCATAGGATGTTGCGTAACATCAAATCCAAGTGGATGGATTACAGGACCTGGCTTTTTACTTTTCATGAAACATTTTGTTAAAAATGTAAGGTGCTCGAAAGAGTCCCCAGTCTTAGTGTTCCTTGATAACCATAGTTCTCAAAGAAATATTGATGTTTTGGATTATTGCACGGACAACGGAATGATTTTGTTAACATTTCCACCTCACACGAGTCACAGATTACAGCCCCTTGATGTGTCAGTATACGGGCCGTTCAAAAAATTCTACAATCAGGCTGTATGTGGATGGTTGAAATCGCATCCTGGAAGCACTGTGTCGATCTACGACATACCAGCTATTGTCAAAATAGCCCTTCCTAGTGCTGCCACTCCAAAAAATATTCGAGCAGGATTTCGTTGTAGTGGAATTTGGGAATTTAATAGGAAGATTTTTACAGTTGAAGACTTCCTATGTTCCTCAGTAACTGATCGACCGTTATGCATCGGAGATGAGAGCGTTAAAGACCAGAATGGCGATGCAAAAAAAAAAAATGTAAATATGAAACTGTTAATAAACCAAGCACTTCAGCAATAACTTTAATCAATGATGGTGAGATTCCAGGACCGTCTTCAGAAGTAAGAAATCTCATTATATTAGATTATTCTATGACAATTGATAATAGTAATGTGTCAGTGGTAAGTCTTACAGAAATAAGACCACTCCCTAAAGCAGGACCTCAAAAAGGCAAGCGATCTATTCGTAAATGTTTGAAATCTGCCATTCTAACAAACACACCTGTAAAAGAGAAAATTCGAGCAGAACAAAAAGCAAAAGAACGCAGAAAACAAATTGATGAAGAAAAAGCAAAAAAGAAACTGTATGGAAAGACCAAGCAGTACATAACAAAAATTACACCCAGGTTATTGAAAAACGGGGAGAAGCAAGTATTGGATAGCTCTGAAGATGACAAAAATTACTTATGTCTAGTTTGCTTGGAGTAATACAAAATTTCTAGACCCGGAGAAGACTGGGTGCAATGCATGACATGTAAAAGATGGGCGCATGTCAAATGTAAAAAAATGAACCTTATTATATTTGCATTAACTGCAGATCAGACGCTGAAACAAGTGATAACAATGAGTGATTAAAAATATAAGATATATGCTAACACGTTATAGTTGGCTACCGAGTCAAAGATCAATATGGTCAAAGATTAGTGTTGGCTTACTTTTCATTTCTTTCCTGATTAAGAATTTTTTATTTCTTTTTATTGCTAAGTGTCTCTAAAAGTATCTTTATAAAGGACTAAGAGTTTACAAGTGTTAACAATTTAACTATTTTATTTTCATTTGATTTACAATATTATTAAAACATGAAAGTGTTTTATTGTGTTTAGAACGTTATAAATGAATAAATTTCTCATTCTTGATTTAACATATCCCATTTAATCGCCTTTCTTACATAATATGTATATGTTACAATGTACTTGTATGTGTCACAATGTGCCCCAAGCATGTCACAACTTGCCCCGTAGCGGGGGTTAGTAGTGACAAATTTCGAGGTTACGCAGAATTCATTTTGTATTATGAAAAACGTTAATAATGTTAATAGTAGTTTTATAAATATGTTACGCAAGATCTACTCTAATGATATGATATACTAAATGCTTCACTTCAGTTCAAATCTTACGGCTAATATAAAAAATGTCGAAAATGTCACTACTAGCCCCGGTCTCCCCTACATGATGTTACAGGAAGAAAAAAAAACTTTTTCATTCTCTAAAATAATGAAATCTGCAATTTTTTTTTTCTGTATTTTATGATCAGCATTTATAATGTTTAAATTTGCATAAAATGTTCGCAATGTACATATACATATTTTTTTCTAAATAATTAAGAATCGTGCGAGTTGATGGCCGACTATTCAAATTAATGATGAGTCTTAATTTCTGGAGTAATCTCTAGCAAATGCACTTTAACAATGTCAATGATACTGTTAATGACTTCCTCTCAACCCCTCCTATCCCTCTCCCCGAAATTCAACCCATCATGATCAACAATATTATTCAAAAACTTAATAATAAAAAATCTCCTGGGTAAGATAAAATTTCCAACTATACTCTTAAACAACTTCCTATCAACTGTATTCTCTACATTACGAAGCTCACTAATTCTATCCTCAAACACTGTTATTTTCCTAAACCCTGGAAAACCTCGATCATTTCTCCTATTCCTAAACCATCCTGTAATCTTAATGACCCAACTAATTTCCGTCCCATCAGTCTTCTCTCCTCTCTAAGTAAAGTCATCGAACGCGTCATTAGATCACAGCTCAATGACTTCCTTCACAACAACAACATTCTTATGCCTGAACAATTCGGCTTCAGAGCCAAGCACTCCACCCAACACCAACTTCTTCGATTTGTGGAATTCTTAACTGAAAACTTCAACGAGAAGAAGCCTACTGCTGCCATATTTCTTGATGTCGCCAAGGCCTTTGACAAAGTCTGGCACGCGGGCCTCATACAAATTAATTCGGCTTAAGTTCCCGTCTGCACTTATCCATTTAATACACTCTTACCTTGGTGATCGTGACTTCTATGTCCGTGTAAACAACTCACTTTCTCTACTACACATAATACTCTGTGGTATTATTCAGGGTTCAGTCATTGGCCCTATTTTATTCACAATATACTTTAATGACATTCCACGCACACTCTTCACATCACTCGCACTCTATGCGGACGACACTGTTCTCTATGGCACTGCACATCACCCATACAATCTTTACAAAAATCTACAACACCACCTCAACATCTTCATGGAATGGTGTGATCAATGGCGCATTAAGATAAACGAATCTAAAACTACTGCTGTTTACTTCTCTAGAACCTTCTCCACTCCTAATAGATTAACCATCAATAACACTACCATTCCCTGGTCTGACGATGCCAAGTACCTGGGAGTTACCATTGACAAACGCATTACCTTTAAAAAGCATATTATTAATATCCGCGGTAAAGTCGCCGGAATTTCCAAAACCTTCGCCTCCCTTCTTCTCAGTCACTCACTCTCCATACACAACAAACTCTTAATATATAATGCTTGCATTCTCTCTGTTATCACATATGCATGTCCAATCTGGGGCTTCACTTGCAAAAGCAGTATGAACAGCCTATCTAGTACCCATTACAAACAGCTCCGTTACATCAGGAACGGGTCTAGATACCTCAAAAACTCCACAATCCTCAAGGATCTGAAAACGACTTCACTCAAACATCGCATTAAACAACTTGCGAAAAAATTCTACAATGACATTAATCACATTCCAAATGAACTCATTTATGAGCTACCTGACTACGATGCTTGCAGTCCATCCAACCGGAAAAAACGAAGGTACTCCACTATTCTTGATGAATAGTCCTTCCGAGCTATAATTCTTACCTCAAAATTTTTCTCTTTAATTAAAAAAAAATATATATATATATATTATTATATTTTTTTACTGATAATTTTATATTGACTTTTCTCCTAAACTTCTCTTAACATCTTTACTTTACCTCGTCTGGCATATTTTTGTTTTTTTTGAACTACGAACTATTTTTACTTTTATACTTTAACTAGTTAATTTTCATTATTTTATAAATATACTTAACACTATCCTATTTTATGTAGTCAATTGGACTACGGCTAGACAATTCATATGGCTCTCTCAGGATTTGATATACACCTACTCAAAGCCAGGGTGTGCAGTTGCTTCGCAACTTGGATGCCCATTGAACCTATCACAAGTTCAAGTTCAAGTTCAGAACATTATAACCGTCTTTACAGCTGTTTCTTAAAATACAGCAGCTTCAGCTGCTGTTACAAATAAAGTGAAATAGATATAATAACTGGTAATGGTCATTTCGACTCATTTTGAGGAGCCGATTTTCAGTCGAATACGTAGCAAAACTCTTTGTCCGTAGATTGAGGAGTCGACATAGTCAGTCGGCTCGCAGCTCACTTGATAAAGTACGGTTTGTTGGTTGGAAAGAAATTCATATTAATAAAAAATAGCTAATACATGCTTTTTAATCAGCAACAGATTTTCTCACATTCAACATAAATAAATCCAATATAGATCATATAAGTATATTCATTTTAAGACAATTACAACTCATAGATCATGTGCTTTTAAAACTGTGATTTGCAAAAAAAACTTGAAAAATTGACTCTTGTAACATTCCATAAATTGAACTAAAATGTGTTCAAAAAGAAAGAAGGAAAAAGAAAAAATCATCTGATCGTCATTGTAGTTTTTTCTGACAAGTTTACGAGATGAATTTTTTAACCAGATTCGATAAATTTTCACATATTCTCAGTGCAGCAATAAAAATTCTAATAATATATTTTATTGTATAATAAATGTAATATATATTTCATTTTCGTCGATTGTTTTCTTGTGCTCACTTTGTTGTGATTGTCGTGATCTGAAAATTAGATTTAAACATCAATTGGACACTGTCTTTTAATTTTTTTTATTTAGTTTATTTTAAGATGAAATGTTTTCATGGAAAAATAAAAAGCGCTGTTTGATCTACTAAATAAAATATCTGCATTTATGCATGAAAATAATTTAGTGAATGTATTAAAATGTAGGATAAAGAACTGTGAATAGTTAAAATAAAAATTAATAAAGAGTTGCCCCTTTACGAAATTCTTCGTGTTCTTTATTTATATTTTGCAAATCACCCGCTTCCCAAATTTAATCTCTAAAACCATGATAGATATGGAGATAAGTTTTTATGCCCTCCCCCCCCCCCCGACTTCCTCTCCTCCTGGCGGAAAATTTTGTAAAAAAATGGGCCTGAAAAAAAATATCATAAGAATCTTACATTTATATTCCGACAGTATGTCGCGAATTTTCATCACGAAAACTACGATTTATTATTTTTGCCCCGCTCACCTTCGGTCCGTTGGGAGAAAAAATTCTTCGTATCAGATGTTTACATTATGTGATTCATCCTCTTTCAAATTTAATCTCTAACAAAATGATACGTTTTAATTTAGCGACCGCCCTCGCTAGGGGGGGGGGGGAGACTTATTTTTATATTGTAACACTGAGCATCTTGGGAAAAATTATCATAAAATCCCCCCAAAATCCAAAAATGCGTGTTTTTTTCTTTTTTTTTGTGCAATCCCCCTCTCCCCCCTTTTCTCTACACGCACGCACAAGACAAGGGGCAATGGCACCTAATTTCCAATGAAAATTCTTCATATCTGGTGTCTATGTTCTGTGATTCTCCTCCTTTCAAAATTCCATTTCTGAAACCATCATAGATCTTCAGATACGTTTTAACCCCGCCTTCTTCCAACCCCATCTGAACGAGGAAGAGGACGGTAAAATTGAATTCTGAAAATAATCTCCGTATCTGGTTTCAAATATGAAACATTAAAAAAAATCGTTTGATTAAACTTTTTAAAAAAATTGTATAACTTTTTTTAAAAGTTTTCTGTGAATAATTATATTTATGAAAATGAATTACAGTAACTATATACACGCAAATCAAATAAAGAATATCCATTTTCATGTAAAATAAATCGATTATAAAATAAATTAAGTAACAAAGCATATAATAGCAAAAAGTAAAATTAAAGTAAAATTTCGTTTATCTTTCTTCTAATTTTTGTCTATATTACATGAAGCAAAAGAACATGAAAACATTCCACTATTCAATCCTACTACATCTTTTTTAGAAAAATTCACAGATAACAACTTCTTTATCGACTATTTGGTATCCAGCGTACCGCAAATTCAATTAATCATTCACGAAGCACGGGTTTCGTGAATGATTAATTGAATGTTATGAAAACTGTTATGAAAGTTTCATTCAGTTATTAGTAGATTTTATTTTTATCGATTTTTATTGGCATTTAAGTTTACATATCAATGAAATTTTATTTTAAAATTGAATGTGATTGTGGCACGTTTTTCGAATCTTGCTGGAAATCCTATTTTTCTAATGTGGGTGGAGCTATTCAGCCGTCCAACCTACTGAAGAGAATGAGGTCGATCAACTTAGAGAGTTAAAATTTTATTTTTTCAATATATTGAAATTTTATTTTTTCAATATTTAATTCAATATGCTTTTATATTTTATTCTTTAAAATTTATAATTCATTTTTTAATCATTTATAGATACCCGCTTTTTGAATTTATAACAGTTTTGAATTTATACATTTATTGAAAAATATTATATATTGTATTTTTTGTAAGCTTCTTTAAGCACCTATATGAATGCAAAAAATTTTCACAGATTATTGAGAATAAAATATTGTTATAAATGTCGTGTATAAGCAGCAAACTATGCATTTGCTCTAAGTACATATGTATTAAGTCTAAGTACATAAAAAGGTACAAAAATAATAATAATAATGGAAAATACATAAAAAGGTTTTTTGAAGAGACATTAATTTTGAAATTTTACAAGTGAGAAAATCGGTTATGAAAAACTTGTGTCATTGTATAGGCTGATTGATTGAGGTATATTATGTCAAAAACTTTATTCCTTTCTGAAAATTTTAAATAATAATTGTTTAGAGAATTTTATGTCTAATCTGGCAGTCCTGTAAGATCCCCCCCGTTCCTCTTCAGAAATTAACATCTCCTTCTTAATTCAGGAATTCCGAACAGTAACGCAGTAATGTATGCTTTATTTAATTATGATGTTTTCGTGATTGCATAAAGTAAATATTCTTTATTCGGAATTTCTTAATTAAAAAAAATCAACCGTCAATCAATGTTTTTTTAATAGAAATTACGGATTATTTCACAATTAAGTGACCCATGTCTTCTGCAAACAGTTTTAACGTTGTACGACTTACGATCGTGCTTAATTTATGCGCTGAACATAGGCGTACAGTTTTGAAAATTATTGGTGGGACTCAACTATTTTTTACACAAATATGTGTACGTGAGTGTAAAAAAGATCGATTACCAATTTAATGTTGCTTTTTAATTAAAGAAATTAAACAGAATCGTATACTGATAAAAAATCGCAAGTTAAATGAAACATTAAGACAATATAAAAATTCGAATGTACAGACCCGTTTATAAAACGATATTCGCGAATCGTTTGATAAAACTTTTTTTTTTTTGGAATATGGATTTTTTTTTTCATTTTTTATATAAAAAGTTCAAACGTTGAGCATTTTATTCTAATTAAAAAAAAAAAAAAAAAAAAAACAGAACATAATGTGAAAAACTTTTCATAATGTCGTTTATCCATATAACAAAAGAAAAATCGGAAAAAATGGAACATTTAAAAATTCTGTAAAATTCTAGGGAAAAAAAAAAAGAAAAAAAAACTGTTTTTTATTAAAAGGGAAAAAAAGTATCCTAAGTCTAGAAAGACTAAAAAAAATAAACAAAATTTTAATGTAAAATTATATCGTAATCTGAAATCTTCGATTCAGATATGAAAATTTCAACAAATCATTAAACTTTAAGATTCAGGAAATTAAATAATAATAATAATATAAAATTATATCCCAATCTGAAATCTTAGATTCAGTTGTTAAAATTTCCACAAATCATTAAACACGAGAATCTTTCACATTGAATTTTTTTACGATGCTGACAAAGCGTATAACCTACAGAAGAAAAAATGTCCAAGCCAGGAACCGGACCTGGATGCTTGGACAAACGCTCCAATGCTCTATCATTGAGCTACGAGGACGATACTCGGTCTGGTATCTCTCACTCATATGTGTTGGAATGGCTGCAACTTGCAGCACAAGATGGTAAAGTCTCCAGACGCACACAACCTTGTGGCATGCATAAGACGAAACAAATCCCAGCATTGATGAACACATCTCAACTTAATTAATTTTTCAATTAATTTTCAGCAGTGAAATTATGCCATTATTGAAGATTAAACACGTAATTTTTTTAATTGAAGCACGCGAATTTAATTAATTGAAAAAATTAATCTGGTCTTCTTCTGGTCGCGGAATTTGAATAACATTAACACCGTAGAACAAACAATACTTTATTTAATCACAGAATTCTGCGATTAAATAAGGAGAATATTATATTCTAAATATACTGGTATCCGAACTCCCCGATCCAATTGAGCAGTTATAATAGTATAGTCTTCCTTTCGTAAGAACCATGATTTTTTTACTTTTAAGACAGGATCTCATTAAAGACAGGTTCCGTTTTAACAGCAACTGAACAAAGTGTATACTGAAACCTGTAAAAACAGAATCGTTTGAGACCGGAAAAATATTCCGTGTTCGACAGGTTTCTGTCTGAGAAGGTAGATTTGTAGGCTATTCTTTTCGGCTGGACCGTAAAAATGTTCCGTTTCAAACAAGTTCTGTTGTCACAGGTTTTATTGTATTCATTTCCACTCGACACACACTAACGAATAACATGATACAAAATTATTTATTTTTAAATGTATATTATTAAAAATTGGTACTACGGAATTGCAGTCCAGTGCGGTTTTTACGTGGGACGGATCTTGAACCCTTAAAAATCGGGACACCTCGCTACACTACTTAATTTACACACCACATTCAAAGAGGAAATTGGAGGTACATCCCATAAAAAGCTGATTAGGACAACTTTGCCCTGTAGTGCGCAAGGAAGAAAAATAATACTTTAAAATTAAAATCTTATATTTATCCATAGAAGAATATTATAAATTGCACGAAAGCTGTTTCATGTCGTGTTTATTATGTATGGATTTTGTAAGAAGATTGTTTTGAGAAAGGTGCCCCCTACATAGAGTCAGTGCCACGGGCACAACATGAAGTTGATTAGACCCTGCATCTAATTACTTTACACCATTCAATCTTTTAAATTTCACCTAAAGTTTATAACAGTTTATATTATTGGAATAGGGGCGTAAGGTAGATGTGCGCTCAGGGCTCAAGCCCTTCCCTTCAGGGACCTCAGTATTTACAATGTAAGTCTTTTTTTTTTTTTTTAACTCGTTTTGGTTAAAATTTCAAACTTTTAATCCATAATTTCTTTTCTTCCAGCACAGAAAATGAGATTTCATCTGAGCTACAGAGATTTAACATTTTTAAATTGTAAAACTAAATACGATTGCACGCACTGATATTCTAACATTGTTCATTTTTTGTGTGAAAATCTTTTGTTATATGGGTGTGTCTATTCCCTCGACCACACATTATCTCATAGTTTGATAATCACAATTTCCTACATTTTTCAGAGCCCCACCAGTGGCTGAGAGGTTCTGCTCTCAAAGCTGGTAGACGGGAGGTGCTGGGATCTAACGCCTGTCGCGCTGGTCATCCTAAACGTTCGGAGTTTTCCAGGGTTTTCTTCGAAGCTTGCGTATATACGGTTTAGGATCCCTTATAGAAAGACCCCATGGAGGACACTTTTCCCCGCCGGTCTATATCCCTAGCGTAGGTAATCGGCCTTAATAAACAACGAACCTACCTACATTTTTTAGTACATTCTACCTAAGCTAACAGAAATATTGATTTTCTAACAATGACATAAATAGTTTGAAAGACTAGTTATTCGTAATATTCATTAATTACAAAACAAAAATTAACTGTGAATTTATTTTGGGTTGAGTTTTAAGCCTTTTCCGTAATTTTTTAATTGTTTTGCGACTGTGTTGAATTCAGATTGCAGGTTAATTTAAAAACAAAATCATATTAAGCCTCTCGAAATTGATTTCATTGTGCATAGAGTAGGAGCTCGTCACTTCGAACTCGTAGAGACCGAGAAAAAAAGAAGTTCGAATCATCCGGCTCTTAACCCTTTTTATCACCGTGTTGCATAACTGCAACCATACATAAGTCAATGTTATTCCACAGCGTGTTTTAAAATCCCATGCTACCGATTGCAGCTATCTGCCTACACATGCAGTTAATTATAACTTGTTCTTAGAATCCCCAACAGTGGGCTATAACTGCTAAAATAAATTTCGTGAAATTAAAAAGGATAAAAAGAAAATGTTTACTTAAGTAAATTCACATATTTTACAATTTTGTATGAGAATATATACAATGTTTAAGAGAAATATATATACAGTGATCTCTCATTTATAAGCGATATACGGAAATCATTTTTCGGCACCATTTTTATTTTAGGGTGATTTTCGTCTTCTTAAATAGTAGAATTTATTAATCGAATTTTACTGTTATAAAATAGTGGTATGAAAAAGTAATTACTGAACATCGCGTATAAGTGAGAGATAACTGTATTTCTATTTGTTGCAGATATGAACCAAACTCCTTTAGTTCAATAAACTGTTAATTTTTATGTTAAATCTTTTTATTTATATACATGCTTGAAAAGATGTACTCTGACATTTGAGAAAATATTTTTCCGATTAGAGGTATTGCGATACAACGCATTAAACAGAAAATGCTATCACTAAGGGAATATATATAATCCAACATTAGAAAACGATACCTTTTATATTATTCAAATTGTTGTCAACATATCAAATTTTAAAAGTTTATTACATTCTAAATTAAAATTCTTTGCCCCATATTAATCTTAAAATGCCAAAAATATTATCTCTCTCTCATCTATAGATTCATAATATCAGAGATAAATCAGAAGAAACTAAAATATATAGTAAACAAAAGATTTCTTTTTAACGCGTATTAAATTTCATATGTGTCTCTCTAAAGGTGTGTCAGAAACGAATCAATTGCACAATTTTTTAAATTATAATACGCAATACAAAAATTGACAAATGTTTTTTAATTTATGAAACTATATAAACACGATCAAAAATATACAATAACCTATTTTAAAAGAGTTCTTTATCTTTAGAAGCCGTAGACACTAATATATATTTTCGAGATTTAAAGAAACATTTATAAAAAACAAAATTTATTTTGCTGCCAGTGATTTTTGTAAACGTTTACCAGTAGTTTTTACAGTGTATTAAATAGTTTTCTAAAACCAGAATGTAGGTTTTTAGGACGCTACCGATTCTCAGCTAAACATTTTCAGCTGCGTAATTGAATTTATGCACGCAAGAGTAGCAAAATAATAATCATTTTAATTTTAATTTTAACGCAAGTAAACATTTCTATGTTCCACACACGTTTTACTAACAAACATGAAAAATTATCAGCATTTCATATTAAAATTAAAATTAATCTTATTATTTTGTTAAAATTAAATTACGCAGTTAGAAAGTTTTAATTGAGAATCAATAGCACCCTAAAAACTGATATTTTGATTTCAGAAAAATTATTAATACACTATAACAACTACTCGGACACGTTTCCGAAAATCAATGGAGCAAAATAAATTTTATTTGTCGTAAATAATTCTTTAAATCTCGAAAATATATTGTTTTTTTTTTTTCTAGTTTCTAAAGATAAAGATAAATTTTAGGAGTCATGGGAAAAGTCTACTGTATATTTTCGTTCGTGGCTATATTATATTTTTGTAAATTAAAATCAATTTTGTTTACAGTGCAGAATCAATTGTTTTTTCTGGCTCATTGCCGGTAATCTATACTATTAAAAACCGTTCGCGTATCTATGTAACCTCAAAAACTCGACAACCGCAGTGCGCAGGGCTACGAAATTTTGCACACGTGTTGCTGGTAGGGCGGTCATGAACGATTGGGGCAAAAAATTCGAAAATTTTAAATAGATTTTTGATAGATTAAATATTAATTAAAACACAATCACTAAGAGATGTAATCAAAAATACGCTCTTTAATCTTCGGTTGGTTGGTTGTATAAAATCTCCGCAGAAGTCATTAAATAAATCAAGGCAGGAATCATTGCAATGGGCGTTTATTGGCGTGACGTCATAAACCACCATCATGTGACCTCCCTGCTGTGTTTATATTTGTTTGTCTATGTATCACATTGGAAATTCCGATGGTAAAATACCACCAACACGTGATTTCTTACAATCTCGAACCCAGATTCCCAATAAAGCCCATTGCGAGTCGAGTGTTTAAAATTGATGGATCAGAGATGATATGACATGTAGACAATCAACTTAATTATTAACCTTGCTAAATGCTAAAATCTTAATTTTAAAGGATTTTATCGACTTAATGAATGATAATTAGCTGGGTTTACGGGTTTTTTTACATGACGTATATTAGTATGATAGAGATTATTAATATAGAAAACATTATTTAGCAGATTATTTGTTAAACATGCGGGGATGGGCAGGGGTGGGGGGGGGGTAAACGAATTTTTATTAAATATCACATTTATTTTACTTGACCGCGCGCAACCTGGCGGCGGCTTTTTCATGAATTGACCCTCCTTATTAATAAATACAAATCTGCTGCTCTGATTTCAACATAACTGACTACATTGAACTAATTTAGCATTTAGCTTCACCCGCATGTTTAATCGCAGTTTTATATAGATAATACTGCTATTTTAGAATAACAGTTTTCGTAAAAATTAAATTTATGTTCCGAATAAAAATATAGAATCCGTATTCAGTTGATGCAAATCAACAGTCAAAGTTAGTGATTTGTTGTTGAGCACTTGACCGCGGGCCTCTTCGCGGCCCCTCCCTCAAGGTTTTTTCTCTAACTGTGCTTTATTTCCAGAATTCAGATAATTATGTTCCGAACTTCTCCAAACCCGTTCCATTTTGCTAAATTATCATAAAAATCAGCATTAATAGCTTCAGGGTGTACTTCTAGAAAACAGTTACCAGTATTTCCGAATAATAGCCTAAGCCAAATTTCAAATATGTTCCTAGCTTAACCAAATGAATCAATCTTTAAAGACGCATGTAGTGGCTCTTTTAATTTATCGTTTGCTGAAAGGCATTTGGACATCTGCTCCCCCTCCCCCCCAGCTCCTCCTTTAAGGCTTTTTGTCTAATTGTACCCTGTTTCCATATCTCAGCAACTAATTTTCTGATTTCAGCGCAACTGATTTCAAACATCATATTTAACTTAATAATCAACATCTATATCATTAAAATAAATTTATGAGTAGCGGGTACCACTATTTCCGAATAACAGTCTAAGACAAATTTCTAATTAAGTTCCTAGCTTAACCAAACGAACGAATTTTTAAAAATGCATAGTGGTCCTCCTAATTAGTATTTTACTGAAGTGAACTTGAACATCCGCTCCTCTCCAGCACCTTCTTCAAGGTTTTTTCTCTAACTATGCCCGTTTCCATAACTCAGCAACTATCTTTCCGATTTCAACGCAACTGATTACAAACATTATAACTAACTTAACAATCACCTTCTATAACATGGAAGTAAATTGATGAGTAGTAGTTACCACTATTTCCAAATAATAGTTTAATCCAAATTTGTAATTAAGTTCATAGCTTAACCAAACCAACAAATTTTTAAAGATGCATAGTGGTCCTCCTAATTAGTCATTTTCTGAAGGACACTTGAACATCCCCTGCCCCCGTCACCTCCCTCAAGGTTATTTTTCTCTTACTGTGTCTTATTTCAATAACTCTGCTAATAATGTTCCCATCTTCTCCAAACCGCTTTTGTAGCGCGTCAACTATTACGTGCCGTAAGCAACGGGAACCTGTGTCAGATGTTCGTTCGGAAAGAGGTTTGTTTAGAACAGAATGCTCCCCTGGCGTTTGAAGGTAGAAATGAAAGATTTTCCGGAGCGTACTAGCATGCCCGATATACGGTGCCAAAGCCATCGGAGACCCGGGCCAGAATTTCCTTTTTTAAGAGATTTTATTACACTGGCCCGGGGAATGCCGTGCGGGTCAGCTAGAATAATAACATACCCTATTAAAATCCGTGCGCGTATCTATCTATGTAACCTCAAAAACTCGGAAACCACAGGGCGCAGGGCTATGAAATTTGGAATACGGGTTGCTGATAAGAAGCCCATGAATGATTGGGGCAAAAAATTCGAAAATTTTAAATAGATTTTTTTAATTTTATGTTTTTGACGAATTTTTGCCTCTTTTAGGTCAATCCGTAATCGCGCGAATTCTAACCAGTTCTAAATGTTTACTGCAATGTAAGATATACCGTAATTTCCGGCGTATAATCCGCAGCTCAAAGAGTCGTTTTTCGACCCAGAAATATTATTTTATAAAATGTAACTTAAAAGATCGCTGTAAATATTTAACTACAAGTATTGAATAAAATTTCTGGGTCGAAAAACGACTCTTTGAGCTGCGGATTATACGCCGGAAATTACGGTACATATTACGGACGCCACGATGCAATACTAAGAAGCTGTAGCGGGTATTACGATAATTCTTTTACCTCGCATGCAAATAATTAGAGATTATTTAATTGCGCTTCATTATTTCTTTTTTTTTTTTTTAAATAAAGAAAATCATTTTGTCACAAACATCAACAAAATTTTTATTCTATTTATTCCCTTATTCCAAAGATATCGTTTTATCGTCTGCTGCCATAGCAACATAAATTAAGTTTCATTTTTAAAAAATGCACAGTAGCAATTTTTTTTTTTCTAAATCGTATAGTTATTGAACAACTCAACACTTTAACAGGGTATTAAATTCATTTTATTCACATTTTATAATTAAATCCATCAACTCCCGTGCGTAGAACGGGTTAAACAGCTAGTAGTTTTAATAATTTTTTCGGAATTTAATTTCTTACAAATTTTGAATCACGATCTACTGCTACCTGTTCAGATAATCTTAAGCTTTTGCAGTTGTATTTTAATTTGAACAATTGTGGCATCATGTTCATGTTGTTATTACAATATTTTGTTGTAAATTTTAGGTGCTAATCCTTAATTTCATGTAGGGGGCCAAACTCTAACACCTAGTTAGTATTTAGAATTTTGCGATTCTTTCTTCTCAGTTACGGCAGAAATGTGGTGTCTTTAGTAAGCAAATAAAAAATAAATTATCGAATCACAATTCTCTGGCAGTATCTTCTTATTCTTTTTATTTTTTAAAGATATTAATTTTTTTAGCTCGAACTGACCGATGTGATTAAAATAAATATGAATAAACGAACTAATTTTAAGATTATCTCCGCTGTAAAGTTTTCAATCTTCATGTTTATAGTTGGAATTAAACCAGAAGTTTGAATCATGACAACAATTACCAAAAACGGTCTTTTTTTCTGAAGATATTGAGTTTTTTAGTTTGAATTAACCAATGGGCTGAAAATCAAATTCTAATTAAGGAACTAGTTTTTACATTAGTTCTAAGAAATTTTATTAGAACTTTATGGTTAGTTCGAATTAACCACGTTCGAATTATCGCACGTTCACCTTACGGATTTTCAGCAGTGCGAACAGAAAATCTGTCAATAACACGGTTATAGTTTTTTTTAAACCTTTCCAACATAGTTGAATGTCTATCTGACTTCAGTTTGTCTGTCCGTGCTCTAACTCTCGTAAATATACAGGGGTGCGTCAACCCAGAGTGCAATGTGCTCAGCGCACACATGCGCCGATGTAGTAAAGGCAACAAAGATTTTCAGTTGAGGAGAAAATACTTCAAAAAGAGAAAAAACCTCAAACTAATTATACTGAAAAATATATCATTTTCTTAACATTTTAAATATATGTTGTAGATTTACTTGAGACAAAGTTATTTACAATCATTTTATTTATTTTTTTATAATACATTTTTTTTTATTCTACTTCTGATGCTTACAGAATAATAAGTAATTTAAAATTCTTTTTTTTCTTTTTGTTAAAAAATAAATAAAATTGGATAAGTATTATATCCTCAACACGAAAAACGCATACTTAAAATTTTTCAGAAAATAAAAAACAAGTTTTTAAGAGAAAATCACATTTGAGTTTTTGTTCGGATAATTCTCAAGACAGCATTTACCATTTAGCTATCCATTGCGTTTGCACTGCATTATCACTTTCCTAGAGATTCAAGCTTTTTTTTTAATCAAATTTTTGTCTTATTTTTACAAAATTTGACAATGTGTTACCATCCGTTTTCAATAAATTCTGTACATACAGGATATTTCCTATTCATAAAAAACTTCATCACTTTAAAATGGTGTCGCGTCAATTCATCGCGCACAATTAATCGCGGAACAATTCATCGCGCACAATTCATCGCGGAACAATTCATCGCGGAACAATTCATTGCAGCTTCAATTCGTCGCAAGAACAATTCGTCGCGGTGACAACTCATCGCAGCGTCAATTCATCGCAGTATCAATTCGTCGCAACGAAAATGTTTTTGAAGGCTATGATGATAAAATAAAGATAATTTAGTAAAATAATTTAATGATAATTTGTTTTTTAGATATAATCGCATGCAAATTGTTAGTTATAATTCTCTATATCTAAAAAACTAATTATCAGTAAACTTTTTTACTAAATTGTCTTTATTTTATCATCATAGCCTTCAAAAACATTTTCGTTGCGATGAATTGACACTATGACGATTTGACACTAGGACCAATTGACGCTGCGGTGAATTGTGCGCGATGAATTATTTTCCGATGAAGTGTGCGCGACAAATTGACGCAGAACCCTTTAAAACTCAATACTTTATATATTATAATAAATATGTGAAATATTTATCAAGTAGCTTATAAGATTTATATACTGTAAGTAAAAAAATTATTTCAAATTTTCGTTAATAGATGGAGCTGTGATGGCTCAAGTTGCATGCAGGCTCACATTAACGTGTAATATTGCAACAAAAATATCTCAGCACTTTGTACATTATTTAACTGTCAAAACGCTAAATAACTGTTTGTATTTTTGAAATTTTTAAGATAATCTGAGTATTTTTACAGTTTAGGACAACGGAGCACCATCTATCGACAAAAATTTAAATTATTTTCTGAATTACTCTGTACAAATTTCATGGGATACTTGATAAGTATGACAATTATTTCATATTTATACTTATTTGAATCTTGGGAGTCCACTGTGAAACACCCTGTATTTTTGGTGTATATTGCATGTTCATTAATATTTATTTTACTAACCAGAAACATTTCACTTTTTGGTTTTTAAATATGCACTTTCTTTAGACCAGTTCTCCATATCTATAAATCTTTAATCTTAAATATTATTCTTCCATCCACCGAAAAGTGTCAACTAACCTGATTCCGTTAAAAATTTTCGTGCATAATCCTCACTGAGCCAATAATATTTAATCACAGTTTAAGAGTTTTTGCGTACTTTCACGTCTAAAAACTATGCTATAAATGTTTTAAATGATAGCATATAATGTGCTGAAAAGGGAAGAACTTTAAATTATCCTTTTTAAATAGTAATAACGAGGAGGGAAGACCGAGCTATGCTCGGTCAAAATTAAATTTGAATTCAAATATCATGACCCATGACCAAAATGACCCACTAATTGAATTTTCTCGAACATGTGACTTAGCCCAACAGTCTTCTCGTGCCCGAAAACCACAGGATGCAAAATTTAGTGTAAATAGTTTGAGCCGTTTTTAAGATAAAATAGCTTGACCCATAATGACCCATGACCAAAATGACCCACTAATCGAAATTTCTCGAACATGTGACCTAGCCTAATAGTCTTCTTGTTCCCTAAACCTGTAGGGTGCTAAATTTATTTCAAATCCTCTGAACGGTTTTTAAGATAAAATAGCTTGACCCATAATGACAAATGACCAAAATGACCCACTAATTGAATTTTCTCGAACATGTGACCTAGCCCAATGATATTATCGTGCTCGAAATTCGTAGGACACAAAATTTCATCAAAATCGTTAGAGCCGTTTTTAAGATAAAATTAATTTGACCCGCGTTGACCCAAAAATGACTAACTAATCGAAAGTTCTCGAACATGTGACCCATCCCAATAGTCTTCTTGTGCCCGAAAATGGTCGGATAGAAAATTTCGTCAAAACCGTTTGAACCGTTTTTTAGATACAATTAGCTAGACCATGACCCAAAATTGACCCAAAATGACGCATTAATCGAATTTTCTCGAACATGTATATATATATATATATATATATATATATATAACCACACACAAGATTTGCTCGTATTAGAATATATGATAAAACAAAAACTGTTTTGTAGCGAATCAAAATAGTTTTAAAAGCTCCTAAACAATCGGTGTTTTGAGAAAAGAAATAAACACAGGAGTCGCCAATTTTGATGTTACGTTGCGTTATGCTTTGAGCAAAAAGCTTTTGTGCTTATTGATTGGATACGGGATTGTGAGAAGATTTGATCCCTTTCATTGCACTAAAATATACGGCTTAATTTCACTTGTTAGCAGATCGTGTGGCAGATGATAAAATGTTTTCTTAATCTACAAATGTTTCTTAATCCACAGATAGGGGGGAAGGGGGTGTTTCTACAGAGTATCCATATACTAGTTCACCCTGCAACAAACATTTTTTTGCATGGGGGAAGTTACGTTGCCATCCACTTATTCAGTAGTAAATACAGGGTGTCTCACCAAAACCTGGAACCGGATTTTCGCTCATAACTAACATTTCCAAGTGTCCCGATTTACGCGAAATGTCTTGATATTCAAGGGCTGAAAGATCATTCCTGCATAACCATTGCACAGGAAACAAAAATCGCTATTTTTTATGCACAAAATTACTTTTATTACTTTTCGTTCCATGCAATTCTAATATAAGGAATTTCTAATAGTCTACATCAAATGGAACTTAATAAAGTATAACCTGTGAAGATTGAACTTGTGTAATACTATAGGAATACTATAGAATTATACTTGCTAATTTAGAATTATGTTTCTATAGATTTCATAGATTTTATTGGATAATACTGTTGTGTTTATTACTTACCCATCATACGCAGTATAGGGTAAGTCTTGTAATCGTTTTGAAAATCAAAAATTTTTTTTTGACGGATTTACACGTTTCAGACACTGGAGATTCCAAAAAACATATTTTTAGAAAAAAAAATTGCCGTCCATCTGTGTGTCTGTGTGTCTGTAAACGCTCTATCTCCCGAAAAAATTGAGATAGACACTTGCAATTTGGTATGTACTTAATATGTAATAATGGGAAGAAGCCTATTTCATTTCAATAACCTCGATTAACCGGATCTATTTTTTTCGGACTCTCGAAATATTCGTTCTGATAAAAGGTATATAAAAATTTTCGAAATTGTTTATTTTAAGAAATGAATATAAAAGACAATAACAAAACATAAATTTTGCATAAAGCATGAAGTCGATCGGATAATTAGTTGCTGAGATATTTGTAATCCTATTTTCCACACTCTTCGATTTTTCATGACCCTGTATTTCATCCAAATTTCACTTCAAAGATGTATTTTAATTGGAAATTTGACGCTTAATCAGATGCAATAAACCGCTAGTTAATAGGATTATTATTTTTGGAGTTATAAGGAAAAACCTCTTTCAAGCAATTCAGTAATCGAGCCTATAAAGTTATGACGTCATGAAGCCACGATTTTATTTGAATTGCTATGCATTTTATAAGTAGTTTACACATTTTTGTTTTAATATTTTACATTATGCATATCCATGATGGGTAAGTATTACGGTGGCCCCCAACGACTAGTTTAGTAAAGTAAAGCCTGCTAAAACGGAATCAATAATAATAAAAAAAACGGATTAAAATTCGGTTTTAAATCGGTTTCTGTTTTAGCAGGTATAAGTATGTGGCATTCCTATCGCAGGGACAATGGGATTTTTAGGTTTAAGGCAGGATTCCGTTTTAGAGAGGTCTCGTTTGCTGCGATTTTATGTCTTTATATAGAAACCGTTTCTCCTCTTTTTATATCTCCCTTATCTCACTTTTTGAAGTAAAGGACCTGGAAACACAATTTACAACTCTGGAAGTCCTGAAGAAATTTTACTGCTAGTTTGAACAGACTTACTTTACTAAGTGTAAAATTCGATGATATCATGCGAAGTAGACGGTAATTACATCAATGACCCATATGTACTGTGAGCTAAATTCCGAATTAGCGAGTGTCTACATCACCACTGTTTGGACGTAGATTGTGGTATTTTCTGCAATTTCTGAAGTTATCGCATTTCATAGAAAGAAATGTAAGTCTATTAAACATAGTAGCAGTAAAATATTTTTGATTAATCTTAAAGATACGAATAAAAATTCGTTTTTGTCTTGGATTGAAACACCCTGTATTTATGACTGAATAAGTGGATTGAGATGCAGAAATTTTACTTTTTTTAATATAATACATTTTATCTTTTCATTTATGCAATATGCTTTGAACTTTTTAAATTTAGTACTATGTAAACTTTTTTAATGTGATATCTTCTCTTCAGTCAGTGGAACATCCTCTTTTTTCAGCTTTATTTCCGAAATTTCGGTCCCAGTGATTCTCAGGACTTCCCTCTCTTTTCTCTCTATTCTCCCCTTGTCTCTCCCCCTCTTCTTCTTTCACCCTTTCTCCCTGTACCCCTTCCTCCGTCTCTCCACTCCTCTTCTACCTTCTTTGCTCCTCTTTCTCCTTTTTCCTTTCTTCCTCTGCTCCTGTTCTTCCACTCCTAATCCATCATCCTCTCTCTTTCCTTTCGCTTACTGCTTCTCCCACCACATGTCTACCCCCCCCCCATTCATCTCTCTCCGACCCTCTCACACTCTACGAGTATTGCCTTCAAGAGATAGCCCTAGAAGGCAATACGAATCTTCTCAATCTTCTGTCATTCTCTCTACCTTGATTAAACTTTCTTCCTTCCTCTCTTGCGATTTCTTTCTCTTGCTCCCTTTGATATACACACATACATACACGCATGCACACAGAGGAACACACACACAGGCACACACACACAGGCACTCACACAGGCACACACAGGCACTCACACAGGCACACACAGGCACACACACAGGCACACACACACACAGGCACACACACGCACACACACGCACACACACGCGCACAACCGCGCACAAAAACACACACACGCGCACAACCGCGCACAAACACACACAGGCAGACACACACGCGCACACATGCACAGATACAGTCACATACAAATGCGAACTAGCACATAAACACACTCCACACAATCATGCTCACACACACATAAAACACACATGCATACACAAACACATACAAATGCGAACTAGCACATAAACACACTCCACACAGTCATGCTCACACACACATAAAACACACATGCATACACAAACACATACACAACAATGAGCTCATACAAACATACACACATACATATATATGCTCACACACGCGCTCACACAAACAAACACACACACACACGCACACACACACGCGCACACACACACACACACACACACACACACACACACACACACACACACACACACACACACACACACACATATATATATATATATATATATATATATATTATGCATATAATTATTGCAATCGAAATTCAGAGATTGCTGTACATAAACAAATTTTCATTCTTTTAAAAGAATAAATATAAATTTTTGGGTTTGAAAATGAGGAAATCCTCTGAAATTAAGTCATTGTGCGTCATTAGGAACATAATATAACAATACGTATCGAACATCTATCACAGTAGTGTTAATCTTTTGTGCCCAGTAATTCCGAAAAAAAAAATGTTTGACTAATTTAATCGCTAAAATGCTGTGATTAAATAAGGTAAAAATTTATTTTCAAAATTAATGATAGAACTAATCAAGGAGTATGAGGAAATTAGATGTCACGTATACGCGACGCTTATCGTGAAACGTTTAATATTGGACTGTGTTATCTGAGGAAGAACAGCACGTTAAAAGGAATACTACAAGATTATATTTATCTGCAATGTTATTTTATAAATTATATTTGGACATATCAGTCACTCGTTTAAAATACAATTGTATTTAAAAAAAAAGAGTAAGATAAAATTCTTATTTGTGAACAGATTTTTTTTAAATATCTAATATTGGATATCTTAATTATATTAATGAACTCTAATAATTATTATTTACATGCAATAATCCCAAGGCAAAATAATAATTAGCTGTAAATTGAAACACGTAATTAAAACTTAAGTAGTTAAATATTTATTACTTGTACGGAATAAAGACTTGTAAAAATAAATCAATCTGAACACATTTCACAAATACTAATTAGTACATAAGACAAGATCTTGTAATTTCTATGTGTATCATTAAAAATGAAATTCATTCTCGCCCATTTAATTACGTGATGCGAAAACATTACTTTCATTACTTACTGTCATATACATTACTTTCATTACTTACTGTCAAATAAAAAAACTTTTAATGGTTTACAATTAAATGTAATAAAACAAATTATATTTAATGAGAATACGACAATTTCATACAAATGATTAAAGTTTTTTTTTTTTTTTTTTTCTTTTTTTTTTTTTTTTTTTTTTTTGAATGATAATCCGTTTAAAAATTTCATTTCATTCCAAAGAATACAAAAATTAAATATCTCTCGTATTTTAGTACTTAGATTATTTAAATTTTTAAATAGAATAATTTTATTTTTAATATATTAATTGTTATTTTAATTGTTATTTTTATTGCAATAATAATTTTTTTTAAAAAACTCTTATATTGTCTAGAGTTCATTTTAAATTATATTTAATGTGAACAACACTGTTTCAAAAGAGTTTTTGACTTTAAGTATTTGTAATAGCTAATTTTTAAAATATAAGCTTGACAAAAATGCGCAAGATTAAAGTAACATATTTAATATGCTTGGCAGTCGTTAATCGGATAATTAAAACCCTCTGTGAATCGTCCCTCCCCCTTAAAGGAGAACGTCTAAAATTCATATTATATTCTAACATCATGTACGTGATTTGACGTTTCAAGCATTTAAATTTCTGGTGCTTGAAATGAGCCCAAAAAATTGCTGTTTTTCGGTGTAGTTTGCATATGTTTGAGTATTACTTACAAATTCTTTGCATCCAGGAATTTTACAAATGATATCTAATAAATCTGTGCTCCATCAAAAGTATCAAGTGTGAAGAAAGTCTAAACGTTTCATAATATCGCGAAATAATTATAATCCTTATATGATCACTTGTTTATATTCATCTTAGAATCATCAACAGATATTTATTAAATACTTCTGACTGAAATCTGACAGGCGCTGTGATCATTTGTTGTTTGATCTTCAAAAACTTGAGAAATTATGATGTGTAGTTTCTTTATTTAGTTTATAGTTTTAAACGAATATTGTATGATTAAATATTAAACGAACTGATAAATTCAGGGATGAGAGTACTCTGACCCGAATGTCCGAATTTACCACTAATTTTTTATAGTATTCTCTACCGTAAAGAATATTAGAAATTATTTCCTTAAATAAGGTAACAAATACTATTAAAATTTAGTGGTGACAATCGGGCATTCGGGGTCGGAGCGCTCTCATCCCTTGAAATTAGTTTAAAGAAATCATATGTTAAAACAATCTGTTAAATTAATATTGTTTTCCAAATAAACCGAATCATTTGCTGTGGGTTATATGCATACGTAAACTCCTTGCAATTTCCAAGGAGTCTAGCAACACTATTTCATATTAGAAGATTTTTTAAATGCATAAATAGTATAATTGATAATCACCGCGTTTAATCGTATAATTTATATTATTTTTTTAAATAAAAAATGGGAAATACTGTATAAAAAATGTGGAAATTTTGTATATATCGTCGCTGCAATATCAAGCTATCGAATATGAAAAATAGGATTTTCCAATACTTTTTAAAGTGGTCCGATTGTCACCACTACATTTTATTAGAATTCTTCGGTTAGTAAAATTACTACGGAAATTTCTGCGAAGTTTGCCAGTTTAGCCTTCCTTTTTCATTCAGAGATGCCGAATTCATACCGGAAATTTCGAGGGAAGATAAATCATTTTTGTAATCACGAAATAACTGTCATTAAATAAATCAAAATATCTATTTGAAATTTCTGGTATGAATCAAAATTTCTGAATAAAGACGGACGACAAAGTGGTAACCCTGGTTAAGAAAACTATTAAAATTTTGTAGTGGCAATCGTCTCTTCTTTAAAAGTAATGAAAAATGCATTTTTCACATTTGGTAGTTTGACATGGTAGCGACGATTTCAAAAAACATTAATTACTCTTCCGTTCCACTGGGTCATCTTTTAGAATACCATTTTTTTTTTTCAAAGAAAAACCTAACTTTTAGATTTTTATTAAAAATTTTGTAGAAACCTAACCGTAATGTTTCTTTTTGCTGAAACTTTTTTGCTGCTATTTATTTTGTAAAAACTTATCGCGAATTTTGTAGGATAAAAAAAAAAAAAAAAAATACAGACCAGTGAGAGCTCGGATCACTCAAAGAAAAGAAAAGTAATCTTTGTATTTTCTTTATTTATCCGGCAATATTTATATATTTCTTTATTTGTGCAATTTGTTTTCATGTCTTATGCAAATGCAGCAAATAAAATATTGTTGAAATCTTAACTTGAATTAAATAATATAGCAAATTACCGTAATTTCCGGCGTATAATCCGCAGCTCAAAGAGTCGTTTTTCGACCCAGAAATATTATTTTATAAAATGTAACTTAAAAGATCGCTGTAAATATTTAACTACAAATAATGAATAAAATTTCTGGGTCGAAAAACGACTCTTTGAGCTGCGGATTATACGCCGGAAATTACGGTATAAGAAATTTACACATATTAATAAAAACATAAAATTTAAGTATTGCATATATTATTCTTCTGTACACATTTATATTTCAAATTACACATACATAAGTAATAGAAATGCAGTTTTCACGAATATTCTATCAAAAAGAAGAATCAATATTCAACTTTCTTAGGTCTGGCAGTAAACAAATACCGTAATTTCCGGCGTATAATCCGCAGCTCAAAGAGTCGTTTTTCGACCCAGAAATTTTATTCAATAATTGTAGTTAAATATTTACAGCGATCTTTTAAGTTACATTTTATAAAATAATATTTCTGGGTCGAAAAACGACTCTTTGAGCTGCGGATTATACGCCGGATATTACGGTACATGCATTTCATATACCGTAATTTCCGGCGTATAATCCGCAGCTCAAAGAGTCGTTTTTCGACCCAGAAATTTTATTCAATAATTGTAGTTAAATATTTACAGCGATCTTTTAAGTTACATTTTATAAAATAATATTTCTGGGTCGAAAAACGACTCTTTGAGCTGCGGATTATACGCCGGAAATTACGGTAACGTCTTTGCTTCTCTAAAATATAGGAATGCACACATACTCTGGAATCAAAGACAAATATTAAGGTTTCATGAAATGCTAATATTGTCCTTAAAATTCCTGAAATACTACAAAACTGTCGCATGATGGCATATTTGTATTTCACTCATATTCTTCAAGAAATTATGATAAAATAACTCAGACTAGAATCTAAAAGGGAGGAAACCATTTATTGCTTTCTCAATGAAAGTGTGAGAAATAGGTACGTGTCGTTTGTGTGTTTGATTGTCTCTTAAAATGAATATTATGATTTCCTATTTAATTGATAATTAAATAGACCAAATAAATAGTTTAAGATAATATATATATTTTTTTAAATAATCTGTTTAAATGAATGTTGCTTGTTATACGAATAAATTTGATTTGGTCATATCGTCGCTACCATGTCGAACTATCGAATTTGCAAAAATTCATTTTTCATTACATTTAAAAATGGGCCAAATGCCACCACTAAATTAAACAATATTCTACAGCAGGGTTGCCAGTTTGGCCTATTTTTCATTCAGAAATTCCGTATCGATACCAGAAATCTCAAGCAGTAATTTTTGCTTTATTCAATGACAGACATTTCGTGATTACTTAAAGTAAAATTTTTTCTTCAAAATTTGCGGTATGAATTCGGTATCGCTCAATCAATAAGAAGGCCAAACTGACAACCCTGCTCTTCACAGAACTTTTATGGGCATTCTTACTTGGCGACGAATTCTAATAAAATTTAGTTGTGACAATCGTCCCATTTTTAAAAGTAATGGAAAATGCATTTTTTCACATTCGATAGTTTGACATGGTATGACAAGAAATACTTTTATTACAGTGAACAAAGAAGAGTAAGCTTTGCAGGTTTTTAGGTGCGTTCGTAATAATATAAATACGTAGCACCTATAGTCGTCGTTAGGTCCTTCCGTCTCTCCATCTGTCCGCATATAACAGCCAGCGCAAAAACTACCCAACAGAATTGTTTGAAATTTAATATATATAAAGTCGTTGCAGAATTATGTCGAATCCTTTCAAATTTTATGAAAATCGAATGAAAACTTAAAAAGATATTAATAAATGTTTTTTTTTTTTCATTCCATTGAATCCTCTCATACGTAATTAATTCAATAATATTCACTGTAAAAAATTTTCGGAACGTTTCAGGAAATTATCCTGAAACATTTCGCATATTTTATAGGAATTCCGAATTTGTTTATGTCCCACGTCAATTCCGGCAATAATCCGTGTAATATTTTTGAGAGGTTTCAACTTTTCCGTAAACAACATTCTGCGCATGCGTGCTTCATGTTTTATGTTCCATTAGCCATTTTGATAACTAAAGAAGAATAAAAAACAGCTGCCAAAGTACTTAGAGACAAATGCAACCTGAACAAACGCTATTCTTTGTTTGGATATCAACCGATAAAGTAAGTAGCTAATTTAAATCGTTTTATGCTTCATTATTTGAATTTTCATTTTATCTGTAATACGAAACTTTAAAATTTAATTGTTTAAATAAGACACTGAATAGAAAAATATATTGATTTTTTAAAATTGGAATATTTCACTACTTTGTTGTGTAACGTAACAGGAAAAAGTCGTGGCATCTTAATGCCACCACTTTTCTCCGGAACCTTGAGGAAAAGTTTATACAGTGTTCCATGACAGGTAATGATTCTAGGTTGCTATGCTGATTACGTCATATTTAAGATGGAGTCATATTATTTCCTTATTGCTGAATTTAAAAACCGAATTTGTATACTCAAATTGTTTAATTATAGCAATCACATAATTTACCGACAGTTTTTTCGATAGATGTTTCCGGAAAAAATAGTCTAAATATGGATTTTAAGTTCTGAAATTTTCAAAGCTACGCTTAAGTTTCCCATTGGAATTTTCAGTAAATGTCAACAAAATATGTGCCAACTTAAAATGAACTTATTTTATTACAGGAATTAATCATATCAAAATAACAGACTATACATTTCATTTTTTCAGTGAAATAATAAAGATGATTTTTTTTTACATTGTCTTGTAATTGAATCTTATGTAATGTGCGCATGGTATAATTTTATTGTAACAGAATTGTAATTAATTGCTTGTTAAAGTGTATTGAAACGTAATTTAACAAAATAAAATTAATATCTATAATATGAAAGTCTGCACATACAATAAATTTTGTATTCATGCATTTTTTCAATAAGAGTGCAACAGCCATTGCACCAAAATCTGAATATTTATACAACTAGTTATAGTACGAGCGTACCTCATTTGTCACGTTTGATGTACAATTTGGAACTTTTTTTATTTATACTCATCATTCATTTTTGATTTTTTATGCAGTTTAAGTACAGAATAAAGTAGAAATGTTTTGAAAAATAAATTAAATAATTTTTTTAAACCTTACTTCATTTTCTACAATTCCTCCGGCATTAGTATTTATTTTTTCAAGAGCAGTAGTCGTATAAATGTGTCTTTTTTTAATAGTACTATTATTGTTAATTACCATTTAACTTTTTAAAAATAAATTTATTTGTATTGTCAGTAATATACATATATTAAAATTTACCATTAACCCCTTGGGGACAACCGACACGCATACGTGACGCATTAGCTGCTCATAATCCTTCATTATTTCCACCAGTTAATTTTTATTGTAAGCTTTGCCTTATTTAATGAATGCATTTCTGCGATTCAATTAGGCGCAAATTTCTGTTCTGAAAAACCGGCGTTAAAATATTAAAAATTCTGTAAAGGATGCTCGTCGCGAAGGGGTTAAAAACATAGTCCCACGTAAAACATAGTTCAATCCACGTAAAAAAGACATATGATTAAGTTCGAATTTGAAGATAGAGTGTAAGTAGTTTGACTATCTTTTCAATGATAACTTTTAATATATGTATGTTAATGACCATACAAATAAGTTTTTTTTTAAGAAGTGTAATTGTAATTGACAATAATATTAGTATTAAAAAAAGGCACATTTATACGACTACTGCTCTTGAAAAAAATAAATGCTAATGTCTGAGGAATGGTAGCAACTAAAGTAAAGTTTATCCCCTTGGGTTACGAGCGACAGGTATACGTGACGAATAAGATGCTCAGAATCCTTGATTATTCCCACCAGTTATTTTTTATTGTAAGATTTGCCTCATTAAATCTTAGCATTTCGGCAATTCAAGTAGGCGAAAATTTCTGTTTTAAAAAACCGGTGGTAAAAGATTAAAAATTCTGTAAAGGACGCTCGTCGCGAAGGGGTAAAGTATATGTACGAGCAATATAAAAACAGGATGTTCTGTTTTTGAACTGTTTGATTAAATTAAATATTTTTATTTATAAAAATACTCCAAGTATAATTAAAAACTAAATTTTTGTGAATATTTATCGAAAGAATATTCAGTTGTCAAATTTATTAAGTCGCACTGTTTATTTGCGTTTTCTCTCAGATCTTTTCTTCTTTAAACTTACACTTATCTTCAAAGATAAACATCACGTTTCCATGAAATTTTAATCCGTGCGAAAATGTCCTGAAATACTCCTAAACTGTTGTATTATGAGTTATTTGTGTTTCACTCATATTCTTCAAGTAATTATGAAAAATAACTCAAAGTAGAATGTAAAACGATGGTGATCCTTTGTTGGTTTATCTTCATAAGTTTGATTCTTTCGATTTCATTTACGAAAACAAGTTTCTCTTTAAAAAATATTTGATTTCTAGAAAAACAAATCACAGAGAATAACAGGAAATAAATTACACTGATCCAGTGTATGTACTCTCTTATCACAATTTTTTTTTTAATTTTTTCGCCTTATTTAATTGCAGATAAATATTACAGATCCGGAAATTATCTCTTTTGGAGCATTAGCTCGTCGCTACCACGTCAAACTATCGAATGTGAAAAAAGGCATTTTTCATTACTTTTAAAAATGGACCTATTTTTACCACTAAGTTTTAACACTTTGCCGTCCAGCGACACCACAGTGGTGTCGTACGTAAAATAACTTAATTTTAATCCTTAAATGCTACATTGGTACCAGAATTTTTGACGGAAAAATTGCCTTCCAATAAGTACACAAAGAAAAGATTTTACTTATTTTCCAATAATTTTTTTTTCTAAATTCTGGTGACAATCAATCATTTCAACAATTTAGGAATAGAAAAATATTTTTACGAGACATGCGGATGGCAAAGCGTTAATAGTATTCTTAAGCAGGGTTCCCAGATTGGCCTTCCTTTTCTATTCAGAAATTCTGAATGCATACCAGAAAATTCAAACAGAAATGTTTGCTTTATTTTGAGACATTTAGAGATTACTTAAAATAAAAAACTTTTTCTCAAAAGTTCCGGTATGAATTTGTCATTTCTGGATACAGAAGAAAGCCAAACTGGCAACTCCTTTCTTTACAAAAATTTTATTAATATTCTTATTAGACGAATAATTCTAATAAAATTTAGCGGTGACAATCGGTCAATTTTTAAAAGTAATATAAAATGCATTTTTTTACATTCGATAGTTTGACATGGTAGCGACGATATGATCAATGTGATACGATAGCACTAATATTTATAAACCATTTGGATGTAACTAACAAGGAAGGTCCCCATAAGCACATGGTTGCGACGATATTTTCGCGTATTTCAGGAATTTCTTTTTTATTCAGAGTCAGAATGTATACCGGAAAGAAAAATTGTAATTTTATGTAATCTCAAAAACTTCTAACTCTATCATTAAATAAAGCAAATATTACTATTCGGAATTTCTGGTGTGAATTCACAATTTCTGAATGAAAAAGTAATTCATGAAACGCAAGCATATATACGCTATTGAACGAAATGGGTTAAACGAGGATACTGCAAATTCTGCAATTTAAATATTAAATAAATATTTTCCAATGAGAAATTGAGGTTCCAAATTCCTAGGAAATTTCAAGAAGTGTTACGCACCGTTCACTTCACGGAAAATGAAATACACTGCAGAAATACTTTCAAAGAAGTATATAGTGTGCCCCAGATAGATCCTTACAATTTCAAAATTTTCTTAAAAAAAAAAAAAAAAGAATGAGCCTACAGCAAAACTACTTTCAACAATAGATAGAATAAAGTAAAAAGTTTTTTCTACAGTTTGTTTCTGGTCGTAGATGGCGCTGCACAACACATAAACGATTATTAAAGAATTCAGTTATTCAAAATGACGGATCTCGTGAAGAAAGCTCAATGTGTCGAATGGTTTATCGAAACAAAATCCGATACCCAAACGCAAAGAAATTAATAGCCTCATGGAATTGAAACAAAAGATCCAAACATCTGTAGCTACTGTTGATGTTAGCATTTTGAAACTTTCGTGGACAGAATTGAAATATCGTCTTGCGTTCTTCATATCGCGTAAACACAGTATAAAGACACTTATAAAGACAGTAATGAACACATATTTTTCTTGACTTTATATTTTAAACTGTACCTGAGATTTTCTTATATATGTAAATACAAAAGCATATTTTAAAAATATTCACATGGAACAAACCAAATAGTAAGCAAAGACAAGTAAACACGTAAATGCATTAGTGTTTTTTTTCTTTTTTTTTTCTTTTTTTTTTTTTTTTTGTCTACGCAATTGATTTTGATATTTTTATGCAATTAAAGGGAGGTAAAATAAACATGAATATTATAAGTATAGACGTATATCGTCTTGCGGAACGAAGAGGATTGAAATATCGTCCTTGAAAAGGAAGTCACAAAGGAAAACATTTTGAGTTATTGTGTGTATTGTTGTAGCTAGTAGTAGTGTGTATTGTTGTAGCTAGTGTAGTGTTGCAGCTAGTTTTGCTGTAGGCAGATTCTTTTTTAAAAAACGATTTTGATATTTTTTTGGTTATTTATATTATTTGTGTTACGAAATGATCTCATGTTGAAGTTTACTAAAGCAGTAGGACCAAAAACATTTTGAGTTATTGTGTGTATTGTTGTAGCTAGTAGTGGTGTGTATTGTTGTAGCTAGTGTAGTGTTGCAGCTAGTTTTGATGTAGGCAGATTCTTTTTTAAAATAAAATTTTGAAGTTGTGCGGATCTTTTTGGGTAGCACTGTATATTAAATTAATCTGCTAAATCAATATTGCTGGTCACATGGAACAAACCAAATAGTAAGCAAAGGTCACTGTACATCAGCCTCACCCGTAGCAAACATGGATGATTTCTATTTAATATTTAAATAGCACAATTGATAATCCCAGCACACAAAATCTTAATTTGTAGTTTTTTTTGTTTGCATTAAATAAGGCGAAAATTTCTAATCAAAAATTGTTGTAACACTGTAAGCACATTGATATAAATTATTTTTTTGGTTATTTATATTATCTATCTATTTTGGTTATTTATATTATTTGTGTTACGAAATGATCTCATGTTGAAGTTTACTAAAGCAGTAGGACCAGAAACATTTTGAGTTATTGTGTGTATTGTTGTAGCTAGTAGTAGTGTGTATTGTTTTAGCTAGTTTAGTGTTGCAGCTAGTTTTGCTGTAGGCAGATTCTTTTTTAAAATAAAATTTTGAAGTTGTGCGGATCTTTTTGGGTAGCACTGTATATTAAATTAATCTGCTAAATCTATATTGCTGGTCACATGGAACAAACCAAATAGTAAGCAAAGACAAGTAAACACGTAAATGCATTAGTGTTTTTTTTCTTTTTTTTTTGGCTACGCAATCGATTTTGATATTTTTATGCAATTAAAGGGAGGTAAAATAAACATGAATATTTTTAAAATATGCTTTTGTATTTCCATATATAAGAAAATCTCAGGTACAGTTTAAAATATAAAGTCAAGAAAAATATGTGTTCTTTACTGTCTTTATAACAAAGTGCTGACACTCCTTGGAATTTCCAAGGACTCTGGCACAACCATTTAACCCATTAAGGACGTATTTTTTCTTTCTTTTAAATAAAAAAAATGCATTTCATACCATTTTTTTTAGAATAGCAAATTTTGTCTCATTTTATCTCGTAGTTCCTGTAATTAACTAAAGAAACATTTTCTCTTCAAAAATAGTGGTATTCAAACAACAAAATGCTTAATTATAAAATAATTTTATTCCAGAATCTTATGGTGCCGCTAGTTCTTATAAGTCCAGTTAACCGGGTTGCTACGAGTCAGGAAATTTTTCAGGGGAGTTACCAGTATTATCTTATAGAAAAATTCGTGTAATTTAATGGCGCGAAACTTCGCCCTTATTCAAGGGGAGCACTATAATAACACTAGCGCAGTGACCTCTCAGTTATACGCGATGTTCAGTAATTACTTTTCCGTACCACTATTTTAAAACATTAAATTTGATTTTCAAATTCTGCGATTAAATAAGGAGAACATTACTTTAAAAAGAAACTGGTGCCGAAAAATAATTACCGTGTATCGCCTATAAGTGAGAGGTCACTGTACTTCAGTCTCACCCGTAGCAAACATGGATAATTTCTATTTAATATTTAAATAGCACAATTGATAATCCCAGCACACAAAATCTTAATTTGTAGTTTTTTTTGTTTGCATTAAATAAGGCGAAAATTTCTAATCAAAAATTGTTGTAACACTGTAAGCACATTGATATAAATTATTTTTTTGGTTATTTATATTGTCTACCCTATTAAAATCCGTGCGCGTATCTATCTATGTAACCTCAAAAAACTCGGACACCACAGGGCGCAGGGCTACAAAATTTGGCTCAGGGGTTACTGACAGAAAGCCCATGAACGACTGGCACAAAAAATTCAAAAATTTTAAATAGATTTATTTCTATTTTATGTTTTTGGCGAATTTTTGCCTTTTTTATGTTCAACCCGTATAATTACTCGAGTTCTAACCAGTTCTAAATGTTTACTGCAATGTGAGATATACATATTACATACGCCACACAGCAATACTAAGAAGCGATAGCGAATATTACGATAATTCTTTTACTTCGCATGCAGATAATTAGAGATTATTTAGTTGCGCTTAATTTTAACCTTTTTTAAAAATAAAGAAAAACATTTTCTCATAAACATGAACAAAACTTTTTATTATATTTATTCCCTTATTACAAAGATATCGTTTTATCGTCTGCTGCCATAGCAACATGATAAATTAAATTTAATTAAATAAATGCACAGTAGTAGAAAAAATATTTTTCTACAAATTACATAGATATACTTGGTTGTACTGTGTTTGGTTGTATTTTTAATTTTGGTTTTATAATTAAATTCATGAACGGCCGTGCGTAGAACGGGCTAAACAGCTAGTTATGTATTATTGGTATTTATAAATCTATCTAAGAAATAATAATGAGCAAACCTGATTGAGGATTTGGTTAACAAAATATTAACATTTAGCCAAACATATTTGCTTTTAAGGATTTTCGAAATGCTATCTAAGTATTTTATCCTCAAAGATTAACTTTAAGATTCCACGAAAAGATAACAGTTCTATAAACTGTTTAAATGCTCCGAAACGTTCTTGCAATGCGTTATATCTCTTGCTCTGATATTCTTCAAATAGTTTCTAGAATACTTGAGACTAAAATCTCAGAAACATGGAAATAATTTCTTCTCTCATAATCAAAAGTGTAAAATATCGTGACTTATAAATTTTTATGTTACCTCATCAAATGCATTTTAGGAGAGGTTCTGGAAATCATTAAAAATTCATCAGATTGAGGAAGTATTTTAAATTATTATAATAAATAAACATTACTTGTTACATCAATCGAACCAAACGGATATGGAAACAAAAAGACGAGTAAGTATTATGTTTTTGTTGTTGTTGTTTGGGGGGTTTTATATAAACTATGCTTATTTGTTGATTTATTAATTTTTTGTACCTACATAGAATAAGAATTTTGATTAATTGAAAAAATAATTGATCATTTTATTTATGAGAAAGTCTCAGGCACACTTAATAATCAAAAACCTAAACATATATGTTCTTTATTGACAATAGAAACTGTATCGATTTTGATTATCTATCATTGTATTTAAATATTAATAATTATAGAACTTCTTTGAGCATTTTGTTACCATTATATGTGCACTTAACCTAAAATCTTTACTTCTCAAGAATTTAGAAATCTGTCTAAATATGCTGCTCTGAAAGACAAATATTAAGATTCTACAAAATATTAACTGTCGGATAAATTAGTGAAATGTTCGTGTGATAATTGAATTTCACACATATTCACTCAATACTAAATACCTGGTAGACCGAACCTCGCTTATTAGTTTCTATTAAATTCATTATATATTTGAGCAAAAAGACAAAATTTTTATTATTTAGTTTTACATAATGAATGTTGTATTTAAATAAAGACAAATTTTTATTATTCATTTATACATAAAAATATATTTTCAGAATTAGAATAGAAAAATTCAGAATAAAAAATTTCTATTTAAACTCTAGATAGCAAATATTGCGATCACCCCGTTTAACACTAGAACGGCGGTGAGGGGTCATTTTGACCCGTACCACAGGAAAAAATGTCGATTCGAACCGGATATTTCTTCATAAAATAAGTTAAATATATACCGCACAAAAATAAGTTAAATAAATATGTTAAAAGATTTAAATAAAAATTCTGGTGTGAAATATTTTTATGAAATTTGAGTAAAATTTCCCGCCGTTGTAGTGTTAAATGCAGGATTTGTAATATTTGAATGCAATTAAATATGACAATAACTTATAATAAAATGTTGTAAAAATGTACGAAATAGGGTTTACAAATATTAAAATATTAACATAATTTAATAAATTAAAAGGTATTTAGTATTCTTTAGCCGTTATATATAATTTTAAATTTCAATCCTAAATGCCGGTTGTTGTTTTTTTTCTTTATTTTATTAATTTATTTTTGAAAATAATGTGTTGTTACCTTATATAGAATGAACGCGGAAAGACGGAGATTAAAGGATTCTTAAATGAAATTAAATGTAATTCCATTTATAACACAGCTCATTTAAAACACGGGTCATTTATAACACAGCATCATTTAAAATCTGAAACTGAAATATATATAATTATTACTTCAGGGCTCCCACTGCTCCGTTGTTTTTAATACCAGTATTTCTGAAGAAACGTTTTCATACTAGTATTGTTACGATATTAAAAACGCAATTTACGTTCGGGGTAGGGCTGTACAAAATCAGTATGAAAAATTTAAAAAGAAGATTCTGATGGCTTACTTAGCCATCAACATTGATTATTTCTGATGGGGTTAAAATAATTCCAGAATAATGTGAATAGTTTCTAGATTGACACCTAGTGAAAGAAGATTATCCTGATAAAAGAAAATTCTTATTTAATTTCAAGTAAAAATAAAAATCTTTTCTATCTTGAATAGCCATGCCAAATGTGTGTGAATTGTATCTATAACAAAATCTTCTGAAGGAGTTTAAAATGTGTCAAGAAGTTATTTTGTATGGACAGCAAGACCCAAATAAAGGAATTTCGTTATACTCTGAAAGTGATAGTAGAAGAATGGAAGGGAGCGTCAACCAAAGAAGATCAAGGGATTATGCAGTGGAGAGATGTGTTTTTTCTTCGCTATATAAAATACAGTCTGGTCTTGGAGAGGAGATAGAGTTGGGCCTCGTCTTGAAGTTGTTTCTGAGATTGTATGAACATGTCATGTAAATATTCATCATCATTTCATTTTTAACAATTGTTGTTTTGGAATAATTTTTTTTCGTTTAATACGATATGATACGTTTGATTATATATATATGCGACCACGACACCACAAGATTTTTCTTAGAAAAAAGTGGTATTAAAAAAACGGACCGTATGAGAGGCCCGTTATTGCTCTCAATAAGCTTATAAAATAAATCTATATCTTCGAGAATATGACGAATTGGGAATTTAATCCAACATCAATTATTCTTCATAAATCCAACGGTGTTATATCTTTTCGAACTTTGAAAACTAAACTAGTTGCTGATATTATTTTACTGTCAATTTGGGATAAATTAAATTTTTGATAATTGTATTATAACACTGTATAGGAAAAGCAGGTATGCAATAGAAAATATTGGTCATTAATTGATAATTGTTTGCCACTTTCTAATTGCAGTTTAACAGATTTTGTTTATTTGTTTGGATAATGTTAAAGATACTCACGGATCCTACAAGTAGAATGCAAATGGAATGCAATTTATTCCTTCGAATTTACAAGGTGTGTGCCACTGCTATTTAATATACGAATTTTTTTATTTAATATTTAAATTGAAAATATTTAACCGCTTCTTTTATGCACATAGTTTGTATTATTTTTTATGTTGTTAAACATTGCGAAAACTTCTGTTAAAAATGACGATACAATTGTACGCTCCCTGGTAATGCTTTCAATGTTAGAAAGGTGATAATGTTTAAAAGATTCATCAAACTCAAAGCTAACGACATTTTTAATATTTTATTTGAAACACTATTTTTAACAAGTAAATTTTTAAGTATATTTTTCTTTGCACATTTTGTCAAAGTATATGTGAAAGACTTTTCTTTTAAGATAGCGGTGCGAGATTAAAAAAAAAAATAGTCGCCTGTGTCAACCGTGCAAACTGATTTTTTTTTCTGTGATTTCATCTATATGACATAATTTTACGAGATCTATCGATAAAATATCACATACCGTAATTTCTGGCGTATAATCCGCAGCTCAAAGAGTCGTTTTTCGACCCAGAAATTTTATTCAATAATTGTAGTTAAATATTTACAGCGATCTTTTAAGTTACATTTTATAAAATAATATTTCTGGGTCAAAAAACGACTCTTTGAGCTGCGGATTATACGCCGGAAATTACGGTAATTTCATTGGTTTCTTGTGATATCATCAAAATGCTTGTGAATAGAACGTTTATATACAATATTTTTCTTAACCGAATGTACTGTTTGTTATATATTCTTCTCTTAAATTTAAGTGTATTGCATAGGCGAGTGTTTTGTATTATCCGAAATTTTATTGGAAAATAGAATTTGGATTCAACTACAACAAAAGTACACTTTTTTAATTCTGACTATTTTCCGTTGTAAGTTTAGGCAAATAATTTCAAAATATACAATACAATAAGATATTGCATACTTACCTAAATCAAACATCTTCTCTAATGTAAATGCAACCTATATGATGGCCACTAAGCTAGTTTCTAATCATCAGGTCTTCCACTGGCCCGTTTTTTTTAATGCGATTATTTCTGATGTAATTTTCCGTTCTAGGTTTTCTATGACATCAGCATGTAATATTATGTTCCAGGTAGGTGTGTAAAAAATTTACGACAAAATTCTAAAAAGATTTTTCCTAGACAAAAGCGATATTCAAAAAACTGACCGAGTGGGAGACGTAAATCATTCTTGGAGTTACTTGTACGCATTTAAAAATATCCAGTTACATATTTATAAATATCGAGTTATATATTTAACGTAACATATGTTTCTGAAAATAAAAATATTTTTTATATGATATCAGTAAAACACTTAATAATATCTGAGTGTAGTATCTATTTTATTAATTTGATCAAACATTTCAAAAACTTTCCTTTTGAAAATTTAATTGACTCCTGTTTGATTCATCTTCTTATCATCAAATCATAATTTCCTCCAAGCAATCTGTATTATAATTACTTCCATACAATGAAATGAAATCATTATTTAATTTGTATCTTAAAAGAGATATATTTCATTCTCCGAAATTAATTAGAAATCTGAAAATAATCACTTGAATACAGAAATAGTTAAATTACTTTATTATGAAAATCTATTCATAAAGAAATAAACATTTTATAGCTTAATGATTCTTTTATCTTAAATATAAAGTTTTCATTCCACAGTAAGGAATTGTTTTGTATAAGGAATTGTTTTGTTCAGAATTGTTCCATAGTGTTATTAAAATTGATTAACTAAATTTAACGGTTTATTTCCCGCATTTTTAACATTTAGCATTTTTTTGGTATTCCGCTGCATGAGTGTAGGTAGAATAAATTACGTTTAAATCTATTTAATTGAATCACATTTAAGCTTACAAACGTTCAATGCTTTTTTTTCAGCTACACAGCTAATGTCTAGTTTTGATATTAGAAATGAAGTCTTCCAAAAATAAACTTGATTTTTTTTTCTACGTTCGTATAGGTTGTGGAACATTGTAACTCTGAGAGGGGGAGGGGGGGGGGGGCTCAACTTTTGTTAAATAGGTCGAGTGAGGATGTTACATGAATGAAAAGTCCAAATTATTGCACTTATTTTACGTTCAAAACATGTTCTTTATGTCATTCAGACATTAGCTGCACCGCTAATGTCTAGTTTTGGCAATAGAAATGCAAATCCGATGAGACCTCCAAAAAATAAAGTTGGTTTTCTGTTTGTTTTTTTAAGGGGATGTTGGGGGGGGGAGGGGTTGTAGAACATTTTAACTACAGGGGGAGGTTTTTTTTAAAATAGGTCGAGTGAGGATATAGTTTACCATGCATTTTTAAATTAAGAATCGAATGGCCCTAATCGCAAGTCTATACCATCAATTATTTCAAAGTTACCACAGTTTCATGAATAAAAAGTTCAAATTATTGCACTAATTTTACGTTGAAAACACGTTCTTTATATCATTTGGAATAATATCATTTAGACATTAGCTGCACAGCTAATGTCTAGTCTTGCCAATAGAAATACACAACCTATGAGTCCTCCAAAAAACTAAGTGGATTTACTGATTTTTTGGGGGGAGAGGGCGCGTGGGGGATTGTGGAACATTTTAACTCTTGGAGGGGGGGGGAACTCAACTTTTTTTAAATATGTCGAGTGAGGATGTTTTTTGTCATGAATTTTTTAATTGTGAAGGCACTAATTGCAAGTCTATACAATCAACAATTACAATGTTAATACAGTTCCATGAATAAAAAGGTCCAAATTATTACAGTTATTTTACGTTCATACCATGTCCGTTATATCATTTCTATCTTTCAAACGAAAAGCTCTTTCTGTCAAATTGGTCAATTTCACATTCTAATATTCCACACGAATATTGTCTCTTTGCGCATGCTTTTGAAGGTTTCTCCCTCAGAAAGGGCAAATCTGATTGATTTATCCTCACCTGTTTAACCCTTTCAGGGGCAAAGTACTCTAGTCGCTAAAATATTGAAATGATTGATTGACACCAGGATTCACGAACGAATTTATTTTAAAATAAGTAAAAGCTTTTCCTCATGTACTTTATAAATTCCAAATTTGATTATAAAATTCTGGTGTCATTGTAGCATTTTGGGATTAAAATTAAGTGGTATATATAATATACCGATGCCCTTCAAGGGGTTAACCTAGGTAAATTTAAAAGGGTTGATCGAAAACGAATGGAGTCGTACCATTGCATTGAAAGCATAGACCTTCTAATATATTTTTGCTCTGAGGTCAAAAGCTAAAGCTTTTTTTTTCTAATAACTAATGTTTCACTACTAAATATGCATATTTTTCGCAAAATTTTAAAGAGAGCTTGGATAAAGTTATATTTATAACGGATTGAAATGTCAGAAAGTTCGGGAGATGAGAATATATTTTTTATTTCTATGTTGAAGGAGCCGACGCGAAAACATACGTACAAACAAAAAAGCGAGAAGAAAACATTAAAAAAAAATAGATAACAGCAATTTTTCACGAAATTTTTACAGGGTCTGTAAAACCGTTTTATTTATTACCAATACAGATTTCAAAGAGTTCGGACAAAAATAACTTTTATTGTAAAACAATGAAACAATCCTACGTAAAAAAACAAGAACACGGGCGCTTTTATCATTAAATATTAATACATTTTTTTTTAATTTTTTTAATTTTTAAATATAAATTCATACAAAATCGGGTTAAATATATAAAATAATAATAACTTGATTTTTTTAAAATTTATTATCACGTGCCCGGTCAACGCTGGGCATGAGCAAGCTAGTTTGGTGCTTATCTTAACCTTATTAAATGCTCTCATAATAGAAATAATCAAAAACAGGGTCATCTGAGTCTTTTTGAATCTCATCGACGTTTTGGACGTAAAATAAGTGCAATAAAGTATAATCAGTAGATCCGTTTGACGATTTCGCACTGCAGTCTAATAATTTTGAGCAATATCTAATATTTTTTAGATGCAGGTTTAAACTTCTTAAGAAAAATTAAGGATTACAAATATCTCCAAACAACATAAATCAAACCAGAATAGCGCCTCATTTATTCCATCAAAGTTACAATAAAAACTGATTGAAGATAGCAAAAGGCACGCGCCAAGGAAAAAAAGTAACAATCGTAATTTATCTAAAATAGAAGATGAAGTCATCTATTTCTGGAAAATCGTGAAACAGAGAAAAATAAATTGAATGCATTTAAAATACAATTTAACACTGGAACGACCGCAAATTTTACTCAAGTTTTATAAAACTAATTCACACCAGAATTTTTATTTAAAACTATTTAACTTATTCATTTAACACATTTCTTAGAGCTTTATATTTAATTTATTTTTAAAAAAATTCTGGTTTGAATCGTAATGTATTCATTTGGTAGCGGTCAAAATGGCCGCTCATGGTCGTTCTAGTGTTAATCTAATATAACAACTCATACCTTTCATTCTGCACGTGAAATACCACTGTTCCGAGCGATCAATGATGTATTTTCTTCCCAAATATTTCAATTTCAATTTTGCTTTTAAACTATAAATATAAAATAAACCCGTGCTGAAAAATCATTTTGTACTATTTATTTTTTATAATAACATTTTTGAGCAACATTTAATGCGGTATTTTATTTAGTGGCAAAACTAATTTGATGAAAGATGCTGTTTTCATTTATGAAAACAATGCCGATTTATTTTTTTATTAACAGCAAAGTTTAATAAAATACATGTTTTGACGAAATGTGTGTGTACTATGTCAGAAGCCGCTTCAAAAACCATTCTAATAATATCTCATTCATTGTTGTGCCACCGCCCTCTGAATACTAGGCCTGAGCGCAGACACAAAAATTTTAGCAGTCGTAGATGGAATTTTTTTAGCGTTCGTACGGTCCCTTGAAATTCAATACCCATAGCTGCCATCTTTTACGCTTTTTTGTTACCACTAAAATTTCATTGAAATTTTTGCCTTGAGTAATCGCACGATCTAGGCAATTAAATATATAACTTTGATATACATAACTTTTTATATAAATACTTTTTAATTATATAACTTTTTTTTATTTAATATATAACTTTTCCACCAGTATTATTAAATAGAAATATTTATTATTGTTTTTTGCAGATTGTGACGGTAAAAATTCATTATTAAAAGCTACTGGTGTCAAAACATCGCAAAATTTAGCTTTTTTAGACCACGTGCTTGCCCTTCAAGTGGTTAAAATATCACAGACAGAGTGGTGGTTGAGAAGCACTTTTTCAAAGAGTATTATTTTCTTATTTTTTTAAGTCGGAAATAGTTTGCAATTATTTAAGAGTAACAAAAAGTCGCTTTTGGTCAACCTGCATTGTATATAAAACTCATTATTGAAAAAGATATATTGTTACAGTTGAAATGGCATAATCATAACATTACAAATTTTAATTGTGACTCTATATAATATCATTTCAATACAAGTTAAGTAAATATTAGCACCTTCGCGACGAGTGTCCTTTACAGAATTTTTAATCTGTTACCACCGGTTTTTCAAAACAGAAATTTTCGCCTAATTGAATCGCAGAAATGCTATGATTCTGTAAGGAAAAGTTTACAATAAAAATAACTGGTGGGAATAATCTAGAATTCTGGGCATCTTATGCGATACGTATACGTGTCGCTCGTCCCCAAGGGGTTATGTAAATATTAAGTAAATAGTTTTCTGAATCAAGGTGAGTACACACAATCGAATTTACAAGGAATCTAGTACCAGCACTTCAAATCAGAAATTTATATCTAAAAGTACCTTCGTGAAATTAAGAAACTTTTCTCGATTAACCATAGAATTTATAAGATTTTTCTGCGATAATATAAGGCGAAAAATTATATTACAATTTTTTGATAAAACTGAAAGCATCCCGTACGAACTCAAATCAGAGCTAAAGTTATTCAGTGCAGTTGCTCTAAAATATTATTCTTTAATAACAAATACTTATTCCCTTATTTCATGACACTATAGTTTCGGTACGTTTTCGTAAAATTCACACCTTATACTCAAAAATTTAAAGTACCATATTTACTCGCGTATAAGCCGGTCCTAAAATTGGAGAAAGGTATTTTGTTTTTACCAGTATTTGCATATTGAAATATTCGCCTACTTTAACTGCAAAAATATACTGGGTTTTCTGCCATTAAGTAATTCATATAAAATTTATATATATATATTGATATTCAAGCGAAAGAACACGTTATTAATCTCGAATTTTCGGGTCGACTTAAACGCGAGTAAAATTTAACGGGAAGTATTTATAAAATTATCTAAACAAAACCTCCTTTTATGTTATTGATGGTATTATGAAAGTATAAATCTTACAAACAAAATAAACGTAACAACCATTAAACACAAGTTTAAAGTATATAACCTTAGCCAAATAAATTCCTCTAAGCATTTTCATTAACACGTAAATTTTCTAAGTAAAAAGTATTATAACCGACGACGAAGCATTTAAACAGCAAACAATTTCTACAGTAAAACAAACTTTACAAACCTAATTACTCACTCATGTCTAGGAAAATGTTTATGGGATTTAAAAACATTTCTTGGAGTGCTTTCTACGTTTTTTACAATTCAAGAAGCAGAGCGAATGCCATATTTCTTCTTCTTGGGGAGTTGAATGACTCCCATAGGACTAATGTAATACGAAAATAGAGTTGAATTTAAAAACTTGTGAAAATCCCTGGTGACATTTTTATACAAGAAAACGAATAGAGATGTTAAATAACTTAACTTTCTGAAGAAAATTTAGATTTAGAATATGCTTGTTTAAAAGGGAAATAACATGAAGAAAAAGAAAAATTATGTCTTTTTATGGTATGTTTTACTCTGCTTCATCTATTTCTATATTCCACAAACATATATATATAATATATATATATATATATATATATATTTCACTTGCTAATTTCCATTACATAATTATATTCCTTCTCTCGTTGAAAACTAACCTTAGCAAGCAACTGAGAATAACATAATTATTGAATACTTTCTGTTTTTATTTCAGAATACTATATATTTACTTAAAACAAATTCCAATAGATGTTAAACAAGGCTTCCACTAGCCCGTATGTTGAATACCAGTATTTCTAAAGAAAATATTCCGTGATAGGTTTTTAAAACATTTGCAGAATTACACTCCATGTAGAAATTTACAAAATTTTTACGAAAAATCTGAAAAAAAAGTCACCTAATCGTTCGGGAAAACATTTTACACCCCCCCGAAGTAATGTCTCTTGCTTGCAGTGTTCTTTTAGCAACGACAGTAAGTTGTCGTAAAACTGCGTAGAAAGCCTTTTTTTCTGGTATGCTAGATTTCGTATGTATGGTATTGTGGTAACAGCGTACGAACCCTCTATGTCTGAGAACCCTCGTAATATGACTTTGAATTCTTGCAACCGATTTTTTTTTTTTAACTCTTTCAAAGCGAATGCAATTGTACTACGAAAATGTTGAAATTATTGAAAGGTTACGACATTTTCGAAAACATCATTTGAAAATAAGTAAAACATTTTCGTTCCGTATATTGTAAAAGAATCATTTTATGCAAAATGCTGGTGAGATTGTGTTATTTACGATTTAAAATGAACCCTACACTGCGCAATGCTGCATACATAGATCAATTCAAATTTAAAATGTAATAAATAACCTCAGCCTCCATGGAAAGGCACTATTTAACCCTTAAATGCATAGTGATGTAAATTTGCATCACCTTTTATTTAACTTTCAATAAATAAATCAAGTTCTTCGCAACCAGTATATTTATATTGTAATATTAATCCTGTACGATCACATAAATATGCTACTAAATAAAGTTAAAAATCTATCTTAAAACTTCTGGTTTCTATTTCTTAATATAACTATGAAAAAACACAATTTTAAAAGAAAAATCCATGCATTTAAGGGTTAATTAATAATATTCACCTTATGTAATTTTGGTACTATGTTTTTATTAAATAGGGTGTCTGTTATTAAATGTCTGTTATTAAATAAGGTGAACTGGTATGGAAACTTAGATAGGAGTATACAAAAACATACTAATCAAAGTCAAAATCATGCAGGGTAGGAATAAGTGGCATGAATTATATCCCAAAGCACTTCAAATGATTAAGATAATTTAAGGTAAAGCAGCAGAAATAAATACAGAAAAACATTTGAAGACGAAAACTTATCTACAGGTCAAAATCGTTTTATAAACGAGGGCCGATGGTAGCTGGGTAAATTGAAAACTGCATAGTTGCTAACTATTGCGCTTTTTACCTACCTCTATATGTATTTATTGAAATATGGAAAGTTGCCAATTTTCAATATAAATAAGGGACCATACACACGCTGAAAAAATTCCGCCTACGACTGCCGCATTTTTCGAGTCTTCGCTTTCGCCTAGTATTCAGTGGGCGGTGGTTATGTCTTTGCAACTTTTGTTGAAATACCGTGACCACCAATTGTTGAAAATGAGTAACTGGTTGCTTTGAAGACTCTTTACTTGATAAGGCGTATTGCGCTTCCAAGCAGTTCTAATGATGTTGCAGAACAGCACCGTCTTGAGTGGGGAGTAGGGTAACAATCCAGGAATGTTACCTTTATTCCACTCAACGATATTTTCAAATAAACTGACGATGAGAGGCAAGAATAGCAAGAGTCTAGCCCCTGCACTTTGGGTACGATTTCAAAAAAAGGATCGTTTTGCGCGCATGCGCGCCGTGATCTGCTGCGAGAGAGTGGAAAGGACAAGCGTATACTCCCTGCACTTTGGCTACGATTTTAAAAAATGGATCGTGCCAGTTTCAACGAGAACCATATTAATTGTATTCCATTCCGCGGCAGTTTTTTTTAAATTCGTAAAACGATTTTGATTTTAAACATTTAGCGTAATATAACTAAATATTTTCTTTCACAATTTTCATTATTTTTAGTTTTATTTTTTTAACATTCTTAAAGAAATTCAATTTCAGACTTTTACTAAAATACATTTTTTTTATTCCGGATTTTTCAATTTTTAAGGATTTTTAACGATTTTATAGCGTTTTAAAGCGAATTTTTAACATCCAAAAAACAATTTTTAACATTAAAAAAAACATCACTGAACACACGAAACTCGCTGTACAGCATTCTCTAGAATGTACGAAATTCATTTATAACCAAATTTCATATTTATTTCCATTTTGTTTCAAACTTATATGTTGAAAAATGGAAACTTTACATTTTTTTATTCAAATTATTTTTTATAACTCAAATAAATACTGAAAAATAAAACTTTCCGCCGCTGGGATTCGAACTCAAGACCACAGAACGGAAGAGAAATGACATACCACAGAGCTATACGCACTCATTTTGAAATGGCTTAGAACAAAATTTTAAAGTATCAGACAAGCACGCATACGCACAGAGTGATCCGTTTTTTTGAAATCGTAGCCAAAGTGCAGGGGTTAGACGCTAGTCAAGAATATATCAAATTTTCGATTCATTAGATAGCTTACAGTAAAACCACATATCTTCCTCAGTTCATTTTCCATATTTTATGAATGTTATCTTTTTTCCACTCATCCGTTCAATTATAACAAGCACGCTTTGATCATTTTCAATGTACAGTTTTAAAAATATAACTTTTTTCTGATGATATAGATTTAAAACGCAACAGTTTATTCTCTTTACAGCAATGAGAATATTCTTGTAGTTGCGAAATATCGCTTAAAATTACAAAGCTATAATTTCATAAACAATTTAAATCCATGAAATTTACTATAAAGCGTCTGATTTGTAATTATTAAAAGATTATATAGATATAAGAATGTTTATGTACACTTTTGAAGAAGTGCGATAGAAGTAATAATAAAGAATAATGGAATACATAATTGTATTTCAGGTATAGAATTTTAAATTCCTATATTGAGATAAAGAAAGCAAAAGGTTATATATGTTTAAATTTTAAATTATGATAAATACGTCAAGAAACGAAAAAGCATTCATCGTGCATAGTTTATGAAGTACTTTCCAACCCAACCAGAATATTGATAAAAAATTTTACTTTTCATACGATGTGGGAACAGATGTAAAATACTCAGTCTTCGATAGAAATTAACATCGAGTAGGCAATCTTACAAAAGAATGAAATTAAAATAAAATATTAATTAGAGATTTAATCTTTATATTAATATAAAATAATAGCTTGATTATTGATACCGGGATATGTACTGCATATTTTAACACTGAAAATAACAGAATAATTCCCATTAGTATATTTTATGCCATGTTGTAGAAACTTAATGTAGAAACTTTAAGCATTAATCAACTAAATGAGGTCATTAATTTTATACTCGTGTGGTAATTCATGATGACGAATTATTTATATCTTGCGTGGGCATTGTCGTGTTCAGTAGAAATGATTAAAAAACACGTGAAATTGAAACGAAACATTAAAAGAATTATACACTTTTTAAAGTATGGTTTTATGTACCGTAATTTCGCACGTATGCGCCGCGGCTTAGTTAAGTCTTTTTCAAACCGGAAATTTTATTGAAAATAAGACGTGAAATAAATGCTTAGCAGAAGTAAGTCACATTTTATTTAAAATAAATTGTGGTAGGAAATCAAATTGTCTGATGTGCGGCGTATACGCGCGAAATTACGGTATTTTGATGGATAGCTGTAGCAGCATAAATACTTTTAGCTGATTCTAGCACATTTCTTCCTAATATAACCAACTACTCGGTAAAGTTAAATATAAAGAATTTAATAGAAATTTGTTAAATGAAATTACTTTAATTTCAATTTGATTTAAAATATTTCAGCTTTTCCAATTAAGTTTTTCTATTTCCGAATTTTTCTTTATGGGATGGATTATAATCGGCATAGGGATTGTATTGAAACAACTGAAAAACTGTCTAGACTGTTATAAAAGTTTAACCTATTTTCATCACTTCGTATTGCTCTAATACTTATTTACTAATAATCAACTTTTTATTGACTAAAATGGGTTAGATGAGAATGACTATCCAATGTGCTAACCAGTTTTCATATCAGTAACAGCAACAAAGAAATAACTGTTTGAATCGTTGTCTGTCGCTAAGAGAAAGAAAAAGTTCCAGAGGCACAACCACATGCGTACAGTGAACATCTGTAAATTTTAGCAGCTACTCTTTTTTTTAATACAAATGTGAAAACAAATGTAACCCGTATGATAATGTTGTAGACGACGAACCACAAAACACTACGCCCGAATAGGAATTAGAAGTCAATACTTTTCGAATAATATACAGATTTCTAAGGTGTATCACGTATTTGAATTTGGATAGCAAAGACATAACATTTGTAAGTGACATTGTTTTTTTTTTGTAAGAATATTAGAATCTGTCTTGTGGAAGTTAGCCACGTTAGTAATAAGGCATAAAACAATTTAACTAGTATGTAGCATATTATATTTTTTCTTTAAAAAAAATCTGTCATTATAAAATGCTGAAGTGTATGATGAAAGCAAGGGTAACGAAAGGATAAAGAAAAAATTATAATACTATTATCATATATCTTATTTGTATGGTCAACATCCATTTTCCATGGATGTAGAAAATGCACAACCTAGAATCAGGTATTATTCAAAAACTTTTTGAACCGCCCTGTAATACAGTGTACTTACATTTTGTTAACATACTATGTTTGATTAAGTTTCCAGTTAATTAGATGTTAAATCAACAATGTTTACATAAAAGAAATGAAAGATTTTTCTCAAATCAATCATGCTCAAAAATAAAACACCGTATTATACCATGCTCAACAAAGATGATAATAAATAAATAAATAAATAATACAAAACAGGGACACCTCTGGTCAAATTATTTTCATAGTTATGATCAAAAAGCAGATCTCTATAGATTTTATCTTCAATATAGCTCCATAAAAAGAAGTCTAGTGGTGATAAGTCAGGGCTCTAGAGAGGCCAAAAAGTTCATAGCTAAAGGGATTTGAGAAGCCTCTTGCAATGACATGATTATCATAGTGACTTCTGAGCAAGTCCAGGACGTTTCCTGTTCAATGTGCAGGAGCTCCATGCCCACTTTGTCACTGAACCCCCCAGCCACTGAACCTGTTAGTTCAAACTTAGTAGTTAATGCTCTTAACATGCTTGAAGATGGCTTTGACCTATTTTTAAAGATCGTAGACCACTTCATGAGTGTTCCAACAGGTCTCTGATCGCAAAGATAAAATGTTTTGACTAAAAAAACACGCTCTTCGATTTCATATCGGTACACTTTGTCTAAAACAAAATATTCTTCGACTGTAACCAGGGCCTAATTACCGACGGGGCACACTTTCATCAGTAAAATTTAATAGAAATTTTCGTCTTAATAAAACCCCCTATTCCTGTAAAATCACTGCCATGAATAAGGGAAATATTTCTATTATTTTTTACTGGTGGAAGTGTCCCGTTGGTAATCAGGCTCTGACTGTAACCAGAGACTGTCATTTGGCTTCCCGCGCATGCGTGCACAATTTCACTTCACTAGTTCAACCCGTTGGAGAGTTATTTATTTTAAAGTTTCACTATAACCTGGGAAGCACATAGGAGTAACTTTCTCTTATATAAAAAAAATTATATAAAAAATTTGCTAATTCAAAAACCTTTTCATTTACAAATAGGATCACAATACGTTTATTTACATTAATTGTATAACAATTGCGAGATTTCTATAACAGTATTTTTTTGTTAATTTTTACACAGGCGGTGGAAATATACTTCCCACTTAATTTTAATTCATAACCACTGAATATTACCAGAAGTTCTAAAAAAATTTTCGCTTTATAATGCACCTGAAGAAAACCATTACTTAATTTCATATCAATTTGTTCATAAATTGTAATATCGATCAGTCATTTTAAATTTAATAACATAATTAAGTTACCTGTGTAAGGGCTAACTAATCAAATTAATCTATTACTGCGGATTTAGTTAATAAGTTTTAATGTAAAAACTTATCTAAATTTCATATTATTAGTATATAAATTATCGAAAATATATTCATGCCTTGAGGAAGTTAATTTTTTAGGTCGCGGAATTCATTGGTTCTTAATTTAGGGCATAAAGAGGTCAATTTTAATTTAAATGCATGTCATTTTAATTTTCTTTGTCTCCTATTTTTTGTGACGCGGCCAACTTCATCCTGTAGTACAGGTTTCATATGATTGTTCCGGCTCGTGCGTTGTTCTAAACTTTTTATTACTTTTGACTGTAAATAAGACGCTATTCTGAACTTACTAATGTTGTTTGCAGCTATTTGTATCCACAATTTATGTTTAAGTGATTTAACCTGTTTCTAAAAAATATAAGATATTGCTAAAAAATTAGATTGAAGCCTCGGATGGACTCTCTGGTTTTATATAATATTTTATACTAACAAGTAATATAAAACAAAATTAAAGACAATTCCTACTTTTTAATCATAAATATTTAAAATAAACGCGTGCAGCATTAATGACCCATGTTATCTTTATTGAACATTTTTTTTATAATCATCGTTGCGGTATTTTATTTTTGTGGCAACACTAATTTGAGGAAAATCTTTCATTTCATTTACGAAAACAATGGGAGAAATTTTTCCTCCCATATAAAACTAAAATTAATTAATTAAATTTAATTAATGAATTAATATTTGAAAAAACTGTAATAACATCCATTACAAGTTTAAAAAAATATTTGAACTTGAGTGGATGAATAGAAAATATTTTATTAACGATTGAAAATTTGAGCAAGATATATAAATATATAGAGAGTGTGAGCTAATAGTAGGAATTGAAAAATAAAACATAATAAACATAGGCAAATTTACAGAGCTTGATAAAAGACATTTTATATTGTCTAATAAAAAGACAGCTGAAACAAAACATGTTTAACTTTTCCATTTTTCGGTTTATTATTTCGTGCAATTTAGACTGAAAACTAGATCGAGAGTAGAACATAATTTGTTTTTCTGCTTTTTAATACGAAAAGTGATGTAGGGTATTTTTGGCGCATTTCCAATTCTTTCTTTATTTTTCTACAAAATTAGCCTCAGAGGGCGAGATAAACTCAATATAGCCAGCAATTTATTTTATGTTTATTTATAGTCGAAAAGAAACACTTAAAACTTACAAATAAATCGCATGAGAATTTATGCTTGAAAAAAAAAACATGAAATATTAAGTTAAGAACATCTGGGCATTATGTTGCTTACTTATGCTGCATATTTATATGTATTGACATAACAGAATATCTATTTTAAACAATTATTAAGAATCTGCTAAGACTATAAAAGGCTTGTTACTGATAAAGTCATACAGGACAGTTTTTAATAGATATTTCCGTCTTATTTAAATACAGAAAAGTATTAGAAATCATGCAATTAATGGAGGAATCTATAATTTGTGCTATTTAAATATTAAATAGAAATGTCCTTATCAGAAAAATTAGTACCAGACTACGTGAACATTCCAAGGGGTGTACGTACCTTAATAAGGTGAAAATTCTATAAAAAATTGTGGTAAAAGTGTACGAACCCTGTGATTCTGCCTTAAATAATTACATAATCGCATTATTTTCCAAACGAATGTAAATACTGTCGTTTATTGATTCTTTTCATAGTATAAAAGGGTGTTTTCTCAGGTTAAGGGTGTTTTCTCAGAAATTATGAGAGGTTGCTTTGTTACTTCGCTTGTTTCGCTGATGTAAGATTGATAGTAAAATAATTATCTACTTAGTATTTAGAAGTTAAACTTTCATAATGTTAATATGATTTTAACAAATCCAATTTATTATTTTTCTTAGATTTGTTTTACTTTCTGTAGAATCACAACCTATAAAATTGACAGTCAATTTATTGGCTATATTTGCAAACGACGACGTAACCCTTTGGGTACTGATTTATTTGGAAAAAAACACCATTCAGAACAGATACACCAGAAATTTGGAATAGTGTTTTTTCTGTATTTGTTGACAGATATTCCCTGATTAAACAGAAGTGAAAAGTACTGTTTGAATTTTCTGATGTAAATTTGAAATTTATGAATAAAAAAAGAAATACGTGGGCAATACTGATGCCGAGTCTCAGTCGTCAAATGTACCCAAGGGGTTAATTTAAAATAATGATTAACCAGTTATGTTATCCTGTTATCTGTGCATGCTCTTTCCCAGCAGTGTTTCTCATACAGTTTCCATCACCTGAATTTTCACCGCCTTAAAGTAAGAACTGTCTTGAAAATGTATTAGGAAAAATTACTACAAATTACTTGTGGGAAACGGCATACCCAGTTCCAATCAATTAACCCGTGTAATTAACCTTTCGATTACGAGCGAGGACTGGTGACTATTTTTATATTCATTCATACCACAATTTACAAAAAAAAAAAGTCTTCGTGGTAGAAGTTTTTCTTGAAGATATCTTAGTATAAGTGTATTGCAGAAATCCTTTTTTCAAAAAGTGGTACGAATAGAATAAAACAAATTGTCGCTGAGATGTACGGCATCGCAACCCCGTAATCAAAAGGTTAAGTCTGATACACCTTTGCCAGTTGGGCTTCTTTTTCAATCAGAAATTACGCATTCACACCAGAAATTCAGAAATAAGAATTTTTAGTTTATGTAATCACGAAATGTCTGTCATTAAATAATAAAGAAATACTGTTCTTACCTTCTATTAGGAATTTTTAAGTACAAATAGAGGACAAAATGATAATTCTTCTCTTCAACGAATTGCAGGAAAAATTATATTAGTCTAATAAAATGCAATATGAATCTTAATTGTAATAAAAATTTAATGCCATTATTGAACAATTTTTCTCAGTTTGACTTTTCGTATTTTGCGTTCTATTTAACAGCAATATATAAGTTTTCGAATTTTAGAGAAACGCATACACAATTCTGGCGGCCAAGTTCTTGGCCGCCATGGAATTGCAACACCCCACGATCGATATAATGTTTAAAATGTTGTTGTGTAAATCTCTTTTAATTTGTCTTTCCAAGAAAACAATAAACATGTAGGGGAAGGGTTGGGTAAAACCGGGTTGGTGGGTCAAACCGTATGCCCTATTTTCTCGGTGATGTGTGCTGCCCTGTGGTAAGCACCCTGTCTTAATTGCATCCCTTAGCGCCCTAGCAGTGTGCCATTGACTTTTGAAGTGAGTTAATCTCTATGTCCGAGCTATAGTAAAGAAATTCACTTGAAAAGTTTTAATTTTTCAGCTTATTTTCTGCTCTTTAAATAAATCCAGCCGGACGGATCGATTTACGTAAGTAAACCACTGTTTTCTATAGCTTTCAAGTGATATTTTGATGCGAAGTAGAATTGTGTACTTCCAGCTATCCAGGAGAACAACTATGTTGATTTTTGGTCATCTGATAAGGCAAGACCGTGTACTCATGATTTTGCATTGAATTCTGCAATAAATCGTTTCTTCACTCAACAAGATATTGAAATATGGATACAATATTCAGTTTCTAAGAGGCACATGAGGAGTGCAGCGGATACGAGGAGTAAAAGCTGAGAACGCCATTAGATGACAACATTAAAGATTGCTTGAAAACCTGAACAAAAAATTACTGACATTAAAAGATTGTATATATATCTTAAAGTGTGATTCATAATTTATTACATTAAAGGGTTTTTTTGTTGTTGTTGTTGTTACTGAAAGTTTACAAACAAAATTTCTGATGAGTACCCGGTTTTACACTATCACCAAAATTGGGAGCTTTGGAGATGGTCCTAGAAAACGCCTTTTCTCAAATAGAGAAGAATTTTCCTGTGGCAATAGCTGTGGGTTTTCAATAACTCAGACGTCCCTAAACACTTTTGTGGGGTGTTCCAATTTTTAGGCCCTTCTTAACTTTAGTTCAACAAAAGAAAACCGTTAAGTACCCAGATTTACCCTACTTTCCGCTATGTACACAATTTTGTTCTTTTTTTTTTTCGAACATGAAACGAGCTCTTTGAACCATCCTGTATTTCTAATAATTTCACGGGCAGATTTATTTACATTATAAAAGGAAAATATTATTCCAATTTTTTTTTCTCATTGTGGCATTTGGGGATTAAAATTAAGTGGTATATGTAATCTATTGCTATCCTTCAAGGGGTTAAACGCCTTAAGTCATAATGACTGTGTACGAATACTTTTCATTCTTACGATTTAGTTTTCAGCAGAATGTGTACTACCCGAGTGTTTATTATGATCTTATCAGCATCCTATTGCTCCCAAGTTGACAATTTCTGTTATCTTAAAATATTTAAATTGGCTCATATTTTCTGTTCTTAAATAACATAATTTTCTATATTGTTACGGAGAAGTTTTTAAATTGCAATTTATTTCTTAAAACAACACAGATATAATTTATGAAGTACGTTAATTGTCGTTTATGTTCAAAGAAAATTTGCTGCAAATACAGTTATTGTATTTATTTGGTAAAATTAGTAAAATATATAATATCCTAACACGATTTTAAATGTCAAATATATTTCAATTTTTATTCCCATTCGTGAACAAGATTACATAATTTTGAGAAAGAAATTAGAAGTAGCTACAGTTTAATGATGCATATATAAAATAGATTTATTTTTATTTAAAAGGTTTTATGGGAATTTTATTTGCATGAATTAAGAATTCCATATAATATAATAAAAAATATGAAAAAAAATTAAAATATTGTTTTTAACACTTTCCAACATAGTTGAAAAGTGTTTATGAATTCGGTTTGTCTGTCTGTCTGTCTGTCCGTGCTCTAACTCGCTTAAATATATTCAAATTGTTATGCAATTGATATATAATATTGAGGTTTACTATGGCATGTTTGGTATTGAAAATGGGGACAGGGGGAATCAAAAGAATTTCGTTACATTACGGTCTGTGGAGGAAAATAATTTACGGTTTATTTTAATGATGTTACACAATTTCAAACGTATTGAAATTAATATATATACTTAGGTGCACTACAGGAGGCTTAATATAGAATATGAAGGGTGTAGCACTTATTCTTTTTTTACAGGGACACTCAAAAGAATTACATTACATTCTGGTGTATGGAGAAAATTTGTTTGTGGTTTATTTTAATGGTGTTTCACAATTTCAAACATATTTAAATTGATATAAAATGCATTAGAAGAGGCTTACTATACAGTATTGTGTATAACATTTATCGTTCATTTACAGAGACACTCACAAGGGAATCCGGTACTGTCTGTTAAAAATAATTGCTGGAAATACTTTTTCAGTTGCTGAACGTGTTTTTAAATTTAACTAAATTTTTGCCTATTACTTGGTATGTTTAAATTGTCTAGATTATATGCAGGACAGCACAAAATTTCTCGAGCACATTTCCGTTTATTGACGGATATTCCATAAAGGGGATTTTAAACTGTGCCATGCGTTTCCTACCTGAACTAAAAATTAGCATTTTATATAGTATACGTACAAATCTATAGATCATATACAGGGCTAGATATTTTTCCAAATATTGTTGGTTATTCCTGAAATTGGGTTATTAAATATGTTATGCGTATTCCAATTTGTTTACTTAGATAAATCTTGGTTTGTAAAGTAGCTTTAGTAGAATTATGTTTTCGGTTCGCTTCGTTTCTTTTTTCTAGTTCCCTGCGTGAAGCAGTGTTTTCTTACTAAGTTGGTGTGGTGTAGTTTTTTGTTTTGATTTAATTCCAACAACCCTTTGTTTCGGGTTCGTCTTTGAGCTGTGATATTGCTGGGCGGTGAAGGGGAATCTACAGCCGATGGTTTTACGCGGCAAACGTGCTCCGGCTGGGTGATCTTGCTTACTTAGATATATTTATTAAGCGATAAATATTTGTAAAAATATTTTGCAAATGTTGAAAATTGTTACATAATCTATGTTTGACGCATGATTTTTCGTTCTTGATATTTTTAATTCCAATTTATGTCTAATGAAATTTGTAATGGCGTTGAATATTAAAGAGATATCAGTTCTATAAATAATGTTGCTTAGCTTTCCATAATCTTCATTAGATGTATAAGCTACGACTTCGCGCGCGAGAAAAAGACAATCAGACAATCAGACCACAAATTTTTAAGAGTTTTCTTTTACTTATTTAACTGCAGAAAAACAATGGAAATTCTGTGAATAAGAAGGAGGAGGTGTTATGAGTTCGGTGTTTGAAAAATTATATGGGAATTTTGTTATAATTAACAGTGGTGCCAAAATCAATTGAAATTCCAAGGAATGTGCGAATATTAAGCATTCTTAAACCAGTTATTTAGAAAAGTTTTTTTTGTTTTAATTAATCAATGTGATTCATTAGGACAATAACAACATTTAAAAAAATAGTGGTGGAATTTTCCCCGTGGTCCCCCTTAAGCCGGCCGCTATGATTAGATGTTTTATGTTTCAAATTTTGTTTAGTGCTGTCTATTTCGGGATTAAACTCATTAAGCATAAATAAGACAACTAGATTCTTATAATATTAAGTTGCTTTTAGAAACATAAATAAATGTATGTATCATTTAGAGTTTATAGAATCATCGTACTGAACCAGAGATGCCATGATCCCATTAATTATTACGTAATATGTGGATTAATTTGACTCAGTAAAACAGAGATTCGAATCAGAATTTTTTTTATGAATCTTTATATATTAATTGCAAATTATACCTGGAAAATATTTAGCTTAATTTTTTTTAAATATTCTGGTGCGAAACGTATTAAACCTCCATCAAATTAACTTGCATATTAAGGAAGATTAGTGAGAGCTTGACACCTCTTCTGAACGAAACACTGAACTGAGAAGGGGCGTACATACATTTGAATTTCCAAGGAGTAAGTCACCAATATTGCATTTCAAAAGACTTTGCCTATTATTTTTTCTTCAGACTAAAAATCTTTCTACGATTAATCGAAGCATTTGTAATGTTATTCTCCGAATACAAAAAAAGTTTCCTGTTCTAAAATTGTGGTTTAACTGCACACATTCTCTAACGAATAAAAAAACAATTTATAAAATAACAAGACAGTATTTGCTGATAGATTTTACATTTAGTAAAGATATAGCATTTTAAAAAAATACATAATACTCGGAAAGGTTTTTATTCTCATTTGCTCGTTAATTTCTGTTTTCTACATGGAAAAATCAACAGCTGGTTTATATAATTATGCATTAAATACTGCTGTGTAAGACATCCTATTAAAAAAATAAAATATATCACATTTATTTTATTTTATTTTGTTTTCCTAACGTACCAAAACAGTTTAAATTTTGTTTTAAAGAGTGAATTATTGAACATTCCTATTCGTTTCCTTCTCCAAAAAATGGCACAAGGGATTTTCACAAGTTTTTATATTCAACTCTATTTTCGTCTAATATTAGTCCCCAAGGAGTCGTCCAAATCCCCAAGAACACGAATTATGGCCTCCGCTGTGCTTCTTGAAAACAAAAAGCGTAAAAAGCACTTACAGAAATGTTTTAAAGAAGTTTGAAAATTTTTCTAGACTTGAACGAGTAATTAAGTTTGCACAATTTGTCTCATTCTAGTAATTTTTGGCTGTTTAAAGGCACATTCCTCAGATTGGATAATTTTTTATTTAATGTAGAAGTTAATAATTAAATAATTTTCGTAAAAAGGTATATTTATTTAAGAATATTCTCTTTATTCACGTGTTTAAATGTTGTAAATGCCATTTTATTTGTCATATTTTTCGTTTCGTAATATCACTGAGATCTCTTTTAACTAATTTACGTTTATCCAGCTTTCTGAAAGAAAACCTATTCAAAAAATTAACCTGTAATTTTATATTAAAAATTGATTGCTTTAAGTAAATTTCAAGTAGATTATTTTAGGTCAGTGTTGTCAGTTCAATATTTTTTTTTATTAATTAGATTACTTGATTGCCACTAAAATTTTAAAACAGAATATTCATCATATTTTTACTTTATTTAATCTGTCATTATGTTAGGGGTTATTTCTATTTGAAAAATCTTTTGGAAATCAAGAAATCTGAATTAAAATAAAGTAGCAGACTGACAGCATTGATTTAGAGGTAAATTAATTCTTACTCACTTGCTGAAAGAAAGGAAATGTTTAATATTAAAATTATATTAAAAAATAATATATAATATTTCATAATGTTACATAATATTACATTACATAACATTACATAATATTAAATAAGTATATAACAAATAATTATTATAATACATAAACTAATAAATAAATAAATAAATATAAAATAATTATATAATATTACATAATATTACATTACATAATATAATATGACAATAAAAAATTACTCTCTGTAACATTTTTGAATTTATCAAATACTTCGAAATCAATCAGAATGATATTTTAACACTAAACATATTTTTGTAATGTTTATATTTCATTATATTTAAGCCCTTGAGGGGCTCCGATGTATGATATATACCCTTTTTTAATATATAACTTTGCCACCAGTAGTAGTAAATAAAAATATTTATTTCCCCCCCCTCCCCCCGCAGATTGAAAAGGTAAAAATTCATTCTTTAAATTTACTGGTTTCAAAGCATCGCAAAATGTAGCATTTTTAGACCACATGCTTGCCCTCCAAGGGGTTAACATATTGCAAATCTGATATAAAAAAAACCAATTTGTTTGTACATCCTGATTTTTCCAAATCGCCACGAAATTTTATTATGGTGTTAAGGTACAGATTACTATTACTTTACGCTTTTAAAATAGTCGTTGCTGTCGTTTTTTAAATTATATTTGCACCTTGTATAGCTTTGTTACAGGCACAGGTAAAATTCTTCATTGTGTAATGAGCGATGTTAGCAACAATAGGAAACAATGGGATTAGGGTCCTGAATCGAGTCTGGAACATGATTTTTCTCGAACAAGACTCAAGCCACGATTCCAGGGAGGTCAGAGGTCAGAGTAGTGCATGTTTTAGTTTTTATGGTCGAGTTTGCGTTGGTTCGATTCTAATTTTTTCGGGTTTCATATTGATTCTTGTGATTCGACTTTAATACCCTATTTTTCTAAACAAAGTTCACAATAATCTTTTAGATGGAAGAGCTATATTATAGGGAGACTGGAAAGCATAGGTGCCAACCTCTAATTAATATTAAGTATTAAGCCGGATAATTTGATCCAGTTTAACAACGCTTCAAACCAGAAAAATTATTGGATGAATCTTTATTTATTCAATTTCAGGTTTCTACGTGGAATTTATTCAATTTCATTTCTTAAAAAAATTTCTGGTATGTAAAAACTGGGTCAAATTAACCCGCATATTACGGAATATTAATGAGAGGTTAGCACCTTGGCCGGAAAGTAATGTCGTTTCTGAACAAGACAAAATACTTGTTTACAATTTATCAGCTGATTGTGTCTTTCAAAGTCGTGCCAAAACCATTTTAAGGTTAAAGTTACTTGTTTACTAGTAAATAATTATATTATATTTATTTATTTATTGCAATTTTGGGTGAAATGGCCAACCGAATAGCAGAAGAGGTTACATATCTGGCACTGTATGGTTTTTGTGTTTCACAAGAGTAGTAACGCAACAGTCGCTACCAAAAAATATTTGTGATGCATATCCAATTGCATTAGACGATCGTAAGTGCCAAAGGTGGTTTACTAAATGCATATCCGGTAATTTGTTTCTTTCCGACTCGTATCGATCAGGAAGACGAACAACTTTAGACAATCAAGTGTTAAGGCTGGAAGTGAAGGAAAATCTGTGTCAGAAAATCGAGGAAATCTCAAACACTCTTAACCAACTGTGGTCGACCATTCAAAAATATTTGCAGCAGATTGGTAAAGTAAGCAAAGAAAGTATATAGCTCCCGCATAATCTGTACAAAGAAATGAAAGATAACAGATCCACCACATGTAACTTATTGCTTCAGCGGCACAATACAGAAGCGTTTTTGAACGCTTGATCACTGCAGATGACAAATGGATACTCTGTGATAATCCAAAAATGCAAAAGTCCTGCAACTCTCTCCGTATGAATCGCCACAAAGTACTGCTAAGCTAAATGTACATTCGAAAAAGACTCTTTGTGTGTTTGCTCATGGCCCCCTGAATACTAGGCCTGCGCACTGAAAAAAATGGCGGCTGTCGCAGGCGGATTTTTTTCAGCATTTGTACGGTCCCTCGAACTTCAACAGCAATAATATCTAAAAGATTTCTTGGACTTATTTGATCTCAGAAAAAAAAGGCGAAGAAAACTTCTCTATATTATTGGTGTTGAAGTTCGAGTGACCGTTCAAACGTTGAAAAAAAATCTGCCTGTGACAGCCGCCACTTTTATGAGCGTCCAGGCCTAGTATTCAGGGGGCGGTTGTTTGGTGGAGCATTCGCTTAATTGTTCATTTTGAAGTGCTGAAACCCGGACAAACTGGGAATGCAGACCTTACTGTGAACATTTGGATCGAGTAAATCAATCTTTATTTGAAAAGTGTTCAGCGATTATCAACAGAAAAAGGCGTTATTCTGCAACACGATAATGCCAGACCGCACTGCACAAGACGAACCCTGGAAAAAAATTATTTAATTGGGGTGAGATATAATGCCTCACCCACCATACTCGATCGGCATGAACCATCGGATTTCCATTTATTCCGATCGCTACCGTATATTCTATGTGACAAAAGACATGAAAATTCGGATAACATCCAAAATGCCGTCTTCAGACATTTTGCTTAACCCATTTATGCCTAGCGTCCCCATTTAGGGACGCTTTAGTAAAATGGGAAAAAGTGAATTTCACACCACTGGAAAAAGTTTTCCTGGAAAAAAATTAATGAATTGGGTTGGGATATAATGTCTCACACACCATACTTGCTTGACATTGAACCATCGGATTTCCATTTATTCAGATCACTACAACACTTTATATGTGACAAAAAAATGAAAATTTGGATAACATCCAAAATACCGTGTCCAGATATTTTGCTTAAAAAACAATTTATTTTTATCGATCGGGCATTGACAATTTGCACGCTAAATGACAAAAGGTTGTTGATAACGAGAGTGATTACATCATTGATTAAAAATAAATTTTTGTTAAAAATGTATTTGTTCTATTTAATGTAAACAAAAAAAAAGAATAAAGTCATTACTTTCCGTCCTCCCCTGTATTAAACTAGTCGTTGGGGGCCACCGTAATACTTACCCATCATTGATATGCATAATATAAAATATTAAAATTAAAATGTGTAAACTACTTATAAAATGCATTGCAATTCAAATAAAATTGTGGCTTGATGACGTCATAAACTTTAATAGAATAAACAAGAATAATTATCCTATTAACTAGTGGTTTATTGCATCTGATTAAGCGTCAAATGTCCAATTAAAATATATATTTGAAGTGATATTTGGATGAAATACAGGGTCATGAAAAATCGAAGAGTGTGGAAAATAGAATTCCAAATATCTCGGCAACTAATTATCCAATCGACTTCATGCTTTATGCAAAAATTATGTTTTTTTATTGCCTTTTATATTCATTTCTTAAAATAAACAATTGCGAAAATTTTTATATACCTTTTATCAGAACGAATATTTCGAGGGTCTGGAAAAAATAGTTCCGGTTAATCGAGGTTATTGAAATGAAATAGGCTTCTTCCCATTATTACATACTAAGTACATACCAAATTGCAAGTCTCTATCTAAATTCTTTCGGGAGAGAGAGCGTTTACAGACACACAGACACACAGACGGACGGCAAAATTTTTTTTCTAAAAATATGTTTTTCAGAATCTCCAGTGTCTAAAACGTGTAAATCCGTCAAAAAAAATTTTCGATTTTCAAAACGATTACAAGACTTACCCTATACTACGTATGGTGGGTAAGTAAAAAAAAATACATATATCGGTTTAGTATAACAAGACCCGTTCAGGACTCTAATTTTACTAATAATATTCGTAGTCGCAAAAACATGAAGATTAAAAAGAATCCTTTGTAGTAGGTATTATTTTTATTTAATTACTTGATATAATCATATAAAAAGCATACATAAAATATAGCATTAAAAATTAATAGCTACCATAGTAGCGTATATAATACACATGATAGCATTTATAGAATAAATACGCGGATATATAAAATATATTGTTTTATAAATATACCAGAGCATAGAATAAAGTTATATATATATTTAAATTAACGTGTGCCGAATTATACTGAACGGAATATAATATTTTGTTTTTAAATTTAGATTGAATGAAATTTGAATAGCTTACTCATAAAGTGTAAAATTATTTTTTAAAGCACTAAATAGTTTAAAAAATAAGACAATTATTTGGCAATTCCAGTAAAACGTCAAACGTAGATATTTTCACTTCTAGTTAAAGTTGTTCCACCCCCCCCCCCCCAAAAAAAAAAAAAAAAAAAAAAAAAAAAAAAAAAATTACAGAAAAGTAAATACATCTCGAATTTGCAGGGGTAATTGGGAATAACTGGGAAAACTTTCCCTAACAAATTACTTTTATAGTTTTTCGTATTATTGTTTTTAAGACTTCTAAATATAATTAAGTTTTCGAAAGTTGATAGTAAGAAAAAATTGTCATGGTAATTTTTTTATATATGTTTTCAGAACTAGCATGCAAAACGGTGCACAGTAATAAAATTGTAAAATATGAGTAAAAAAACTGTTTAATCAAATTTTGAACTTTTGTAAAGAATGAACCAATTAAATCTTATATTACATATCCTCGCAACCATGTCAAACTATCGAATGTGAAAAAAGATGTACCATGGGCCTATTCCCACCATTAAATTTTTAGTACTATTATTCGCCTAATAAGAAGACTGATAAAATTTGGGCGAAGTATACTAATAAAGTTTGACGAAGAATATTAATAAAATGTAGTGGTTGGAATCAGCCCATTGGTGCCTAGATTTTTGCACCTCTGGTCACCAGTAAATTTTACTAGAATTCCTCGTCTAGTAAGAATATTAGTAAAATTTCTATGAAGACCATAATTGTCAGATTCGTCTTTCATTTTTATTTAGAAATGCCTAATTCACACCGAAAATTTTGGGAAAAATTAAATATTCAAAGTAATTACAAAATGTCTCTCATTAAATAAAGCACAAATTTCTATTTAAAATATCTGGTATGGATTCGGAATTTCTGAATGAAAAAGGGGAATCCAAACTGGCAACGATGGGAGCAAGAATACTATTAAAATTTACTGGTGAGAATCGGATTATTTTTAAAAGAAATGAAAAATGCATTTTTTTATTTGATAGTTTGACATGGTAGAGACGATACATCCAAATTATCCCACTGTATTTTTTGCTGTGATTGTGGGCGGTTCGAAAACATACTGTAGTGCATACCCTAGAAAAATAGTTTTATCGCAAATTTATTAGTTCCTTCGAGGCAAGTGTCCTTTATAGAATATTTAATCATCTATCACTGCATTTTTTCAAAATAGAAAATTTTCGCAAATTTAATCGCCAAAATTTTTTGAATAAGTAAAAATAATCAAGGATTCTGAGCAACTTAAGCGTGAGGCATGCGCTACGCTCGTCATGAAGTAATTAACCCTTTCAAGGGCAAAGTACTTCTTTTACTAAAATGTTGAAATATTTGAATGACACCAGATTTTACGAACAAATATATTTTTAAATCATTAAAAGCTTTTCATTGCGAATATTATAAAAGCAAAATTTCATTAAAAAGTTATGGGTGCCACTTGGCAGTTTGGAATTAAAATTAAGCGTTCGCGCCTTGCAAACACCGCCCTTGAAAGGGTTAAACATAAGCAGAAAACAAGAACATTAAAAAGTACGACACTCAAAACAAGCCTGTTTAAACAGTTCGAGCATTTGAGTAATCACATACGTAAAGAATTCATATCTATAGCCATAAACGAGAAATTTTAAAACCATGGCAATGCTGTGATACAGGTTTTGTACGCTTTTACCACATTTTTTTGTAGAATTTTTAACTTATTTAAATGCAGAAAAGCATTACAAATCCTGCAATTAGACAAGGCGTCTACAGTTTCTGCTATTAAAATATTAAATAGAAAAGTTATATTAAGAAAATTTAGTAAAAGCGTACGAACCCTGTGATATATCTGCAATATTTCGATAATTGTAGAATTATATATTTAGATATTTAGATAACATTCTAACATATTTTAATGCCCATGCGTCAAAAGATTTGTTTGTTCCTTTTATATGTAAGAATTTGAGCATTATCGACGTTGTATTAGTTAATTATTTTATTTAGGAGAAACATCGAAGTAGTAGAAAGTACGTATATCTAATTATAAGTAAGTATAAGTAATTATATAAATTTTTATTCCTTCAAAATTATATTCGCAAATACATTCTCTAAGTACATATTTTAAAACTCTGACATAATATAAAAAAATGCACTTTCTTTAATAAACTTAACATTATTAGTTTCATTTTATAATTATGCTTCTTAGAAAATGATTTACTATATTAGTGTGGATTTTTACAAAACGTATATAATTTTCTTTTGCTAAAGTTTATTGATTTTCATTTTTTTGCATTATACAAATGTTTAATTAGTAACATGGTATTTTTTTTCCTTCAAATCGCTAAATATTATAGAGCCATTGTTCATGGCTAGTTATATGATATTTAAAATGAAAATAAATTTCTAACGCATATATCTTTTTACTAATAATTACTTGGAGACGCATAAATTACACTGTATAATTACAACCATTAAAAGAGGGATGTCAAACTGTGGTCCACCGGATACCACTAACATCTTATAGTAATCTTAGTTTGTCGCGCTGATCTGTGCTTTTTTTCTAGGATGTTGCGTTGAATTCTATTTGTTTTCTCCAAATGTCCTATACGGGCTTAGATCAAAGTAGGGTGGAGCGAAATTTTTTTTTTCAAATCAAAATTGGACATAGTGGGAAATTTGCTCTATCAGATCCTCATTCTGAATATAAAATATCTTTGAAAAATATTTATATTAAATACTGCCACAAGGTCATTGAATATTGAGAAAAAAACGTAAAAGCGGTCGCCTATGGAATATTTTTTTCTTCTCCAAATCAAATTGGGGCGGTGTGGGAAAGTTGCTCGATCATATCCTCATTCTTAATATAAAATATCTTTGAAAAATATTAATATTAAATACTGCCCCAAGGTCACTGAATATTGAGCAAAAACGTAATAGTTGTACATTTTCCCATTTTTTCGTCAAACATATAAAATGCACAAATATTATTAATATTAAATTAATTTTAAAGTATACTTCTTAAATTATTATTATTATAGGCTTATAGTAAAACGATGTAATATTTATATCAAATACAGTGCAAGTGTTAATGTTTTGAATCTTGTAACTGCGAGAAAACGAAAATAATATCAGCAAGAGAAAGGAACTTTTTGCTTGATCAACATACCAACAGAAATATGGCATCGATATGAAGACGACCAAGCAAAACCTTGCTGTCATAACAAGAAAGAGAAAAAAGAAAGTTTTTGAAGATAAAACAAAAGCTGAAATTATTGCATTAGCCATAGCCAGTACCAGTAAAAGCCAAATGACTAAAAAATGCTCTCTATCTGAACTATACATAAAAAATGAGCCATGTGCTAGTACATCGTGAAAGAATGGTACTGTTCACGTTCAGGATAAGGAATTTCCCATGGTCACTAAAACTTTGGACAGATATGGTATTTTCGACAGAGCTGGATTAGCGATTGTTTCTGCTACCCTCCAAGACATTGTCTTGATATCCGGGAGCAACTTATCAAATGTTGTAGACTGAAGTAAAATTAGACGAGCACGGCAAAAAGAAAGATCCATTTTAATCAATACATCCGTAAATTTTGAAACCGATCAGTTTGGTTTATATTTTGATGGCCGCAAAACTTCTATCATGGAAGACACACGGTGACAAGTTGTATTAGAGGAACACATAAGCTTAATAAATGAACCAGGTTCTGAGTATTTGGGGAACCTTTCATTACAATCTGGAAAGGCTTTAATTTTAAGTGAAGAAAAAAATGTAACTACAAAAAATATGGATACCAGTAAGCTTCTTACAATTAGCTGTGACGGAACTACAGTTAGCACGGGGTACAAAGGAGGTGTCATACGATTTCTAGGAGAAAAAGAAGGAAAGCCACTTCAACGGCTTATTTACCAAATACATGCCAATGAGCTTATTTTGCGCCATTTGTTCGAGCATCTTGATTGTGCAACAAATGGGCCTCAAAGTTTTACAGGATTTATTGGCAAATATCTAAAAGATTGTGAACTTCTTCCTCTTGTACATTATAAGAGAATAAGCTGTACTTTGCCAGAAATTACTAATAAAAAGGATTTAAGCACGGATAAACTATATTTGCTTGAGATATGTGAAGCAATTTTTTCGGGCTTGTGAACTTCTTCCTCTTGTACATTATAAGAGAATAAGCTGTACTTTGCCAGAAATTACTAATAAAAAGGATTTAAGCACGGATAAACTCTATTTGCTTGAGATATGTGAAGCAATTTTTTCGGGCTTGTGAACTTCTTCCTCTTGTACATTATAAGAGAATAAGCTGTACTTTGCCAGAAATTAATGATAAAAAGGATTTAAGCACGGATAAACTCTATTTGCTTGAGATATGTGAAGCAATTTTTTCGGGCTTGTGTCCCGAAAAATTGTGTAAAAGAAATCCTGGTAAAATTGTGCATTCTAGGTGGCTTACAGTGGCAAATAGAATTCTTAGGCTATACGTTTATTCAAGTGAACCGTCTGAAAATTTGTTAATTCTGACAAATTTTATACTAAGAGTTTATTCAACTACGGAGCTAAGCATTTGCATCAAACAGTTATGTTATCACGATATTTACCAAAAGAATTACAAACAATTATAGATTGCGTAATTCAATGAAATGGTTATTTTTGTCACCGGAAAATATTTTGATTGTCACGTTGGCTCAAGATAGGGACTATGTAAGAGTGTTGGCACTACACAGAATAATAAAATGTTGAAAGTCAAAAATTCCTTAAGTACGTTCATGTTACCTGAGATCAATTTTGTAGCCAAAGACTATATCGATTTTATAAATTGTGCTGAAGTGCCCGTCACGGAACAACCATTAATTAAATTCTTAGATCATAACATTCTTATAAAGTGTCTCCTAAATCCAAAGGCAATAGATGTAGACATCTTACATAATATTAAACAATTCAATTGTCACAATCAAACCACTGAAAGACGTGTGAAACTTGTTACTGAGGCTTCTTCTGCTGTCTATGGTCCTTTGAGACGCGATGGCTTCATTAAAACTTGTCTGGAGTCTCTGAAAAAAGTGCCAGTTTTTGAAACCAAAAAACAGTATGGACTACTATAAAATGGTAACTTCATTGCTTGTAAATTGCAATAGTAAATTATTTTTACCTTATCACTATAGTTCTTTAAGAATAATTTGAAATTATATTTTCTTGCATAGGTTAAGTAACAAATATAAAACAATTACAATTACCCAAATTTCATATATTTAAAAAAAAGTATAATTGTTGAGTTAGTATAATAAAAGCGAATTTGATATAAATATTACATAATTTTACTATAAATATATAATAATAATAATAATAATAATTCAATGATAATCCTTTTAAATTAAATTAATATTAATAGTTTGTATGTTTGAGGAAAAAAAATGAAAAATGCACAATTTTTGCGTTTTTTCTCAATATTCAATGACCTTGGGGCAGTATTTAATATTAATATTTTTCAAAGATATTTTATAGTCAGAATTAGGATATGATAGAGCAACTTTCCCACATCGTCCCATTTTGATTTGAAGAAAAAACAATTGCCATAGGCGAGCGCTACACCCTAATACGTACTTACGAACATTGTGAACGGGGCTGAATCAGGGGTATTCCGAGATGTAATGCTCAAGTTTTATCCTCTACATTTCCTGATGGGAAAATTAAGAATATACTTGCTGAATTCTTATCTTTTTTCATGAATACATTGCAACTATCTTAAACAAAGTTGGTTATCATCGATCACAAGCTGATCAAAAGGAGGTAAAAAATTCTTGCCTAGAGGTTTTTCAATAGCTTGGGGCACCTTATAATTTTAAAAATTATACAAATTCCGCTTATTTTTCATATTTTTCAACACAAATTAACCCCTTATACTTTATGTAATAATGGAAATTTATATGATGAACTTAACTTACCGAGGTGAGTAATCGACTTAAAAATTTTAAAACTTTAAAAATGACATGGATAACTCCGCAATCCCCTGAGAAATAAATTTCAAAATCTTGGTTGTGACGTCAATCTTGATGACGATACCCGTATTGACCAAACTTCCCCTATTAACACCCAGGACCAAAATTCTCTTAACTCTGAACCCCGCATGTATCCATTTTATATTGAAGTACAGGAAAATTTGACTGACCTAGCAAAATGTAAAAGTGATATTAACAAAACCAAGCCATTAATTACTATCAAAGGTGAACGTCGAATGGTTTTGTGCAAGACTTTAGGGAAACTCAACGTTTCCTTGATGAAAAAACTAGGAAATATAGTACCATTCCCTCGAAGTCCCGGATCCCTATATAAATATGTATTAGGGGTCTTCTCTGCTATACTAATAATAGAATTATCATTAATAGTCTGAAAGAGTATGGATTCACTATAATCAGGGCTGCAATGCGCAAAAAGTGCAAAACAGGAAACCCAATACTAATATACTTGGTGAATGTTCTTTCACGCTCCAACTTCAATGAAATCTATCAAAGTAAGGAAATTTATTATATTTCTGTCAATATTACAGCCTTTAATGATAAACAAGTAATTAAACAGTGCTATCGCTGCCAGGGCCTTTTCCACGATTCCTAAGTCTGCACTTTTACGCCGAAATACTTAAAATGTGCCGAAAATTATCTAACTACGGAGTGCCCACACAAAGGTAGGATTACACCTAAAAATTGCGGTCAAACTGGTCACCCTTAGAATTACCGTGGTTGTACCAAAACCACCTACCGTGGTAGAGGCAAAAACAACCCTAATTCTTATAAGGAAAACAACAATACTATTAAAGAAACTCAAACGCTAGCTTATATTCATAATGAATTTAATTATGTTAAAAATAATACCAATGGTACACCTGCAATTGGTTCTCTTGATTCTAGCCCTGAAGTCTTTAATACGCCTGTGGTGAATTCCCCTTTCTCATCTACTAATAATATCACTAAAATTATTCCTAATTCTACTTCCAAGTCTCATCAAGTACCATCTAGTTATACTAACGAAATCCAGGATATTTTCCAAATTTTTAAGGATTTAAAAGAAATTTTCTAAATCTCTAAATTTCTAAAATGTATAAAAAATATTGCTACACTACACAGACTAAAAAGTTTAAGAATTCCATCGACAAAAATTAGTTTTATTATCAATGAATGCGACTCCTTTTCGAAAGAAATTAACTTCCCCAATTTTGCCTAATGTTATCCTTGAAGAGTTACCGGACTGTGCGATCCTCACATTTTTCTTTCGCACTTTTATTTTTGCATTTTAATATTTTGTGTGCTGCGTTTTCGACTCTCTTAACTTTTATTGTTAGTTTCCTTTAATTTATTTAAACTCTTTTTTGTTAATTAATTATATATATTAAAAAACACCTCTTTATATATTTTTTCTAGACTGCGTTTTTAGTAATGTATTTCGTAAACTAATGTATGGTCTCTGAAAGGAACATTTTGTTATGAGATAGGTATGGGTACCCATTTGTTTTCGTACCACGTTTCCTACCTCGTTTTTGTTTTCGTCTGTTATGGAATTTTCTAATGAAGTTTTCTTTTTTTTATTTAATTGTTAAACTTTCTTTGTCTTTTCTGCATTATAATTCTATTTTAAACATTATTGTAATTTTTATGTAGTTCTTTAATATAATTATATATTTTCTTACGGCTCCGCATTTGCCTTGCAAATCGATTAGCACTATACTGGATATTAAGTGACTCCGCAATATGTGATCCATAAAGCTCACTACATTGTTCCATTGCGATTCCAGAAGACGACTATTTCTTTAAATATTAATGGTATATGGCTGTCCACTGTTTGACACCTTTGCATTAAAATATCGAAATTCCTCTATTGTGTTTAAACACAGCCATAAGTTCTTGAACCAGAAAAAATATAAGACAACTGAGAAGTTACATTTTAAGAATCAGTGGTAACACGTAAACTCTGCAGATATTTTTTGTTTCTGTCGTGATCCGATCTTGTCGAGTTCGACAGATTGATAATTCAGATACGAGAAATAAGTTTCGATGTGGAAGGCTGGACATTGAAAGTGTCATATTACTATGACGGCTTCTATACGTGGAAATTCTTTTCTAGCGAAATGATTTTGGTGAAGATTTCAGCGAACCTCTTGCAGTATCTTGGCAATATTAGAAAATTTTCATTTTGAAAGAAATGCTGATATAAAAATATTTACTAAAAACTAGTAATTTTTCAGGGGAAAAAATGGATTTTTTAATATTTTGTTTATAATTGTCAAGTCGTCCATTATGGGACACCCCCGGGTGTTCCCAAAAACATTGAACTCGACTTTTTATTCCTTAAATATTGCTCATAGACATATATTATAAATTCCAAAGTTACGTAAAAAAAAACGGTACGCAAATTTATGAAATATATTAACATTTTCATGTGATTAAATTTAAGGAAATACAAAATTTGAATTTTTATACGACACCTTACAAAAACTTTCTCAATGAGTAAAACCTGCCCCATACACTAATAAAAATCCTGTAAGAAATTTCAGCATTTTATCATACAAATTCACAGAGATATGTAAATACATAACTGCTGACTTGAACCAATTTCGATGCCTGGATATGAGTTCTCAAAGGAGAAAAATCATGTGGGGTGATCGCGATACAGAAATTACGAAAGAAAACAATGATTGTAGAAATAAGTAATAATTGTGCTTTTTATTGGTACAAAAATATATTAACTGCGTAGAAATAATAGATTTACGAAAATATTTTGTAAGTACCTTCACAATGTTTTACTTCCATTGCAATACATCTGATGCCCGCATTCGTCTGATGACATTTCTGTGCACTCGATCAAGTTATTTTTTGGTGATGTCCCGCAACCATCTTGAATGCGTTGTTTCAATACTGCTTTATTAAAGGTAGGTGACAAATAAACAGCTGTGCGTAATCTATCCCACAAATAAAAATCGATAGACCAATCAGGCGATCTAGGAGGGAATTCGACTGGCCCATGCAAGTCAATCCACGTGTCTGGAAACAATTTTTTTTTTTTTTATGATTTACCCCTGACCAACTTTTCTTAAACATATATCTGCGACATTTTATGATAAAATTCTGAAATTTTGTACATGACCTTATTGGTGTATGTGGTAAGTTTTAGACGTTGGGAAATATTTTGTACGGGGCTGTATAAAAATTCAAATTTCGTATTTCTTCAAATTTAATCCCCTGAAAATGATATTCAATTTAATAAGATTATATACCGTTTTTTAAGTAACTATGTAAATTAATATATGTCTATGATCAATATTTAAGGAATAAAAGCCGAGGTCAATGCTTTGGGGACACCCACTATATTAACAGCAGTATTTCTTTTAATTTTACAAGGACCTTTTACTCTACTGAATACATTACCTGTTTTCTGAATACTTTACCTCTTTAATCGAAAAAATAAGCAATGTTCTTGATAATTCGAGCAAAACATTAACCCCTTCGCGACGAGCGTCCTTTACAGAATTTTTAATATTTTACTACCGATTTCTCAAAACCGTAATTTTCGCGTAATTTAATCGCAGAAATGTTGTCATTAAGTAAGGAAAATCTTACAATAAAAAGTTACTGGTGAGAATAATCGAGGATTCTGGGCATCATTTGCGTCACGTATACGTGTCGCTCGTCCCCAAGGGGTTAAACACAGCTACTTTTATTTCAGATCTCAGTTATTCCCAAAGCAATACTAAAACGTAGAGAAAAATAAAATCATCCTGAAGTTTGAATACGGAATAACTCAAAAATTTTGCTAACAAATCGATATATGATCTTTCTAGATTTCCTTAAATTAATAAGTATAATTAAGTTTTCGTCCTTTATTAGACAGAAAATGTTTTGTGAGTTTGCTCTTTTTTCTCCAATAATATAGATTAAGTCGATTCTTTAAACATTCAAAGAGAAATGGTTTTCGAAAGAAAAATTTGCATCAACATTATTTGCATTTGAAAACTTGTTGTTTGTATACTTGTTTAACCCTTTCCGGCACAGACAAATTATGTTCGTAAAATGCGAAATAACTGACTGACACCGGAATTTACAAATGTATTTTTTAGAAAATAAGAACGCTTTATTTTAAGCTTTCCTTCGAGAATCAAAATTTTATTAAAATATTCTTGGTGCCGAATGCAAGTTTGGAATTAAAATTAGGTGTTCCCGGAGTGGGATCACTGTGCCGGAAAGAGTTAAACTGGAGAAGAATAAAATCTTATTTCTAAGAATTCCATTTTTCTAATCTTTCGCAATTTTTTTTTAATTTATAGAACTTTTTCAACCTATATTGCGTGCAGAATAAATAAATTTGCACCAACATCATTTGTAGTAGCAACCCTTTTTTTTTTTTAACTTATTATTCACAAGCAATTTTTTTTCGATTTCCATGTTGTATTTCCCATTAACAGAAAGAAAATTAACCCCTTAACAGTTTCAATTTTCTTTTGTATTGTATTGAGTGTTGTGTATTATACGAAATTTTATTGGAAACTAGAATTTTGATGCAACTATTATAATAGTCTATAATTAATTTGTCTATAATAATAGAACACTTTTCTAATTCTTATTATTTTCCGCTGTAGGTTCAGGCAAATAATTTCAAAATACAAAATAAAATTAGATATTGTTTATTTACCTAGATCAAAAATTTTCTCTAATGTAAATGCAACCCATATGATGGTCACTAAGCTAGTTTCTAATCATCAGGTCTTCCACTGGCCCTTTTTTTTAATGCGATTATTTCTGATGTAATTTTCTGTTCTAGGTTTTCTATGACATCAGCATGTAAAGTTATGTTCCAGGTAGGTGTGTAAAAAATTTACGACAAAATTCTAAAAAGATTTTTCCTAGACAAAAGCGATATTAATAGAAACTGACCGGGTGGAAGACATGAATAATTGTTGGAGTTACTTGTACACATTAAAAAATATCCAGGTACATATTTATAAATATCGAGTTATATATTTAACGTAACATATGTTTCGGATAATAAAAATATTTTTTTATATGATATCAGTAAAACACTTAATAATATCTGAGTGTAGTATCTATTTTATTAATTTGATCTAACATTTCAAAAACTTTCCCATTTGAAAATTAATTGACTCCTGTTTGATTCATCTTCTTATCATCAAATCAAGATTTCCTCCAAGCAATCTGTATTATAATTACTTTCATACAATGAAATGAAATCATTATTTAATTTGTATCTTAAAAGAGATATATTTCATTCTCGGAAATTAATTAGAAATCTGAAAATAATCACTTGAATACAGAAATAGTTAAATTACTTTATTAGGAAAATCTGTTCATAAAGAAATAAACATTTTATAGCTTAATGATTCTTTTATTTTAAATATAAAGTTTTCATTCCACAGTAAGGAATTGTTTTGTATAAGGAATTGTTTTGTTCAGAATTGTTCATCATAGTGTTATTAAAACTGATTAACTAAATTTAACGGTTTATTTCCCGCGGGGTATTCCGCTGCATGAGTGTAGGTAGAATAAATTACGTTTAAATCTATTTAATTGAATCACATTTAAGCTTACAAACGTTCAATGTCTTTTTTTCAGCTACACAGCTAATATCTAGTTTTGGTAATAGAAATGTAAGTCTTCCAAAAATAAACTTGATTTATTGTTGACTAGACTTTTGTTAAATAGGTCGAGTGAGGATATTGTTTACCATGCAGTTTTTAATTATGAATCGAATGGCACTAATCACAAGTCTATGCAATGAATTATTACAATGTTAATACAGTTTCATGAATAAAAAGTTCAAATCATTACACTTATTTTACGTTCAAAACATGTTCTTTATATCATTTGGAGTAATATTATTTAGACATTAGCTGCACAGCTAATGTCTTTTTTTTTGGGGGGGGGGGCGTGGGGGATTGTGGGACATTTTAACTCTTCGGCAGGTGGGAGCTCAACTTTTTTTAAATAGGTCGAGTGAAGATGTTGTTTGTCATGAATTTTTTAATTATGAATCGAAAGTCACCAATCGCAAGTCTATACAATCAACTATTACAAAGTTACTACAATTCCATGAATTAAAAAGGTGCAAATTATTACACTTATTTTACGTTCAAAACATGTCCTTTATATCATCTCTATATTCCAAACGAAAAGCTCATTCTGTCAAATTGGTCAATTTCACATTCTATTTTCCACACGAATATTGTCTCTTTGCGCATGCTTCAACGTTTTTTGAAGGCTTCTCCCTGAGAAAGGTGATTGATTTGTGCCCACCTGTTTAACCTAGGGTCAGGGGTCAAAAGTAACGCGCTACAAGTAGCGAAATTACTGTAGTGACTACTTTTTACAGTAGTTTGTAGTGTAGCACGCTACATTTTGAACAGTGTGGTGTAACGAGTGGCGTGACACAAAAAATCAGTAGTTTGTAGCGGGAACCAACGCTACGCTACTTCAGGACAAAAAGTGCCATTCTTTAAATTATGTGGTCGAAATTGCTTCTTTTGTACAGAATTTGTTCTGCTCAACAATTTCCGAATCGGAGTGGAAAATCTCAGCTACAGTGTACAGCAACGCATCGCGAAAATCATATTTTTTTTTCCATTGACAGTTGCTACTGAAATTAAGTAACGCACCAAAAGAATAAATTTTCTTGTTGGCAACATTTGTCTATTTATTCGTTATTAAGTCCTCATGTTTTAACGCCGGGTATCTTATTATTCGGAATTGCTCTATTTACAGATTTATTTGCATATTTAGGGTTGTTTTTTTTCGCAATTTTCTAGATTATAATATCTTTTCTTAATTTTGCTATGAAATTTGTTAAGTGTGTATACACTAGCGTTATGGAAACAAACACAAAACAATTTATTGTATGTTATTTTTCTTATCTTTTTAATGCTCTCGGTTATGTCGCATTTATTTAACGCATTTATATAACGAAAGGTCACAATATTATTTATTCCGTGTCTTCAATTTCTTGTGTAAATTGAACACTTTGAAAAAATTTGAAAGTAGCGAAGTAGTAACTACTTTTGAAAAGTAGTTTGTAGCCGCTACTTTTAAAAACAAGTAGTTGTAATTGTAGTTAACTACATTTTTAACAAAGTAGTTGTTGTTGTAGTTCGCTACTATAAAAAAGTATTTTTTTTACCCCTGCCTAGGGGGAATGAAAAGGGTTGGTCGAAAACGAATGGAGTCGTACCATTGCATTGAAAGCATACATTCTAATTATAAGCATAGACCTATTTTTGCTCTGAGATAAAAATCTAAAGCTTTTTTATTTAAGAACTCATGTTTTCACTACTAAATATGCATATTTTTTAGAAAATTTTTAAAGAGAGCTTGGATAAATTTATATTTATAACCGATTGAAATGTCAGAAAGTTTGGAAGATGAGAATATTTTTTTCATTTCTATGTTGAAGGAGCCGACGCGAAAACATACATACAAACAAAAAAGCGAGAAGAAAACATAAAAAAAATAGATAACAATCATTTTTTAGGAAATTTTTACACGGGCTGTAAAACCGTTTTATCTATTACCAATACAGATTCCAAAGAGTTCGGACAAAAAGAACTTTTATTTTAACCCTTTCAGGGGCAAACAATTGTGTTCCTGTAACTTTAAATTATCACCGGAATTTACAAAAGAATATACTTCAAAATAATGAAAAGCAATTTTTCAACTGATTTCCGCTAAAGTTTAAAGGTAAAATTTAATTAAAAGTTTCTGGTTCGAATTGGATTAAAATTAGGTGGGGTATAATACCGGGTGATTATAATTAAAGTTACGATTTCAAAAATCGATAATTTTAAAACTACTGGTCAGAATGACTTGATATTTTAGCAGAACAATCGTGAGGCAATGGAATTTTGTTTGGCGAAGGAAAAAAAGTAGTTCCAAATTGTGCCGATAGATGGCGTTGTCAGGGTAATGTCAGGGGAAAGACCAAAAATGTATTCTTGAACCCTTTCCGGCGCGGTGTAAATTTGTTTGCAAAATGATGAAATAATAGACTGACACCGGAATTTACAAACGAATCCATTAGTAAAAAGAAACTTGCTTATTTTCTTGTTCTTAATGAAAGGAAAATTTTAATTAAATATTCTTGGTGCCGTTTGTCAGTTTTAGAATTAAAATTGGGTGTCCTTTTTTGCGACCACCGCCCGTTAAAGGGTTAAACATAGGAATGATGTTGCCAAAAGGTTAAAAATAGAGTTCAGAGATTTACTAAAAATTTATTAGCGAACAGACAAGACTACGTGTTTACAGCGACGACAGCGATAATGACAAAAAATGCAAAAAAAAAAAAAGAGCTTCATGGAACAAACACCTTACTGATTATTAAGGCATAAGTTGCTCAATACGCCCTCCGCCTTGTTCCGCTACTAATTGGAAGCGCAAAACGGCATGCTCCACCACAGATCGGAGGGTATCTGTACTAATGCAATGGGTGTGTTGTGTGATGCTTGCCTTCAAGTCGGCTAGATTCTGAATCCGCCCGCTATAAACAACATTCTTCAGGTACCCCCAAAGCCAGAAATCACACGGGTTTAAGTCGGGGGAACGTGGCGGCCACGTTGTTGGAAAATAGCGGCTTATGATCCTATCATCTCCGAAATTATCACTGAGTAGCTGCTTCACAGTAGTAGCAATGTGCGGAGGAGCGCCATCTTGCATGAATATTATGCGATCCACACACTGACGCTGTTGAAGTGCCGGAAGAACATGGTTACGCAAAAGTGCTTCATACCGCTTGCCAGTAACTGTGCAGGTAACGGGACCCGCAGGTGTGATCTCCTCGAAGAAAAATGGACCGACGATAAACGCTGCCGTTATTCCGCACCACACAGTGAACTTTTCAGACTGAAGAGGTAATGGCTGTAGCTGGGACGGATTCTCGGTCGCCCATATCCTGCAATTTTGCGTATTTACAGAACCTTGCAAATGAAAGTGGGCTTCGTCAGACCACAGAATGTTCCATGGCCATCCGTTGTCCACTTCCATCCGGGCAAGAAATTGTAGTGCAAAAGATTGACGTGCTTCCAGGTCAGCAAGTAGCAACTCCTGCACATGAGTTATCTTGTACGGATAACAGCGTAAGACGTTCCGTAGGACTTTACGCACCGTGCTGTTCGGCATATCTAGCATTCGGCCAATCCCCCTTGCACTTCTGATTCCAGCATCACTGTCAGTATGTTTCTGTAATGCTGTAGCCACATCTTCCACTGCCGCAGCTGAAACTGATTTCCTTCCTCTACCCCGTTTAACGTCAACTGAACCGGTCTCTTCGAATTTAGCAATCATTTTTTGCAGACCATTTGTTGTTATTGGACCTTTTTTATGGATTTTAATGTCCGAAACTTCCTAATAGCTGTAAGTGCACAGTCATCGTTCTTATAAAAAAGCTTCAAGAGCAGAGCGCGATCCTTCATAGTCAGAGTCATGATGAAGCATTCAGGCAAAGAGCTGCTGCTCTGCATTTTTATGGTTGCTATGTCTGTGGTGCGCATGTCACGTATTAGTAATTTGCATATCTTCAGACAATGTGAACCCAGACAGCGCCATCTATGGGCACATTTTGAAACTTTTTTTTTTCCTTCGCCAAACAAAATTCCATTGCCTCACGATTGTTCTGCTAAAATATCAAGTCAATCTGACCAGTAGTTTTAATTAAAATTATCGATTTTTGAAATCGTAACTTTAATTATAATCACCCGGTATTTAATTAAAATTTTCCTCTCATTAAGAACCAGTAAAATAAGCAAGTTTCTTTTTACTAATGGATTCGTTTGTAAATTCCGGTGTCAGTCTATTATTTCATCATTTTGCAAACAAATTTACTCCGCGCCGGAAAGGGTTCAAGAATACATGTTTGGTCTTTCTCCTGACATTACCCTGACAACGCCATCTATCGGCACAATTTGGAACTATTTTTTTTCCTTCGCCAAACAAAATTCCATTGCCTCACGATTGTTCTGCTAAAATATCAAGTCATTCTGACCAGTAGTTTTAAAATTATCGATTTTTGAAATCGTAACTTTAATTATAATCACCCGGAATATCCCACCGTTCCTCAAACGGATAAAACTATGAAACGTTCCTACGTAAAAAAACAAGAACATGAGCGCTTTTATCATTAAATATCAATATTTTTTTCACGAATTTTTCATTTTTAAGTATAAATTCATACAAAATCGGGTTAAAGATATAAAATAATAATAACTTATTTTTTTTATTTAGTATCACGTGTCTGGTCAACGCCGGACTGGGGCAAGCTAGTTTGGAATAATCTTAACCTTATTAAATGTCCTCAATATAGCAATAATCAAAAACAGGGTCATCTGAGTATGTAATAATGGGAAGAAGCTTATTGAATTTTAGTAACCTCGATTATCCGGAACTATTTTTTTCGGACTGTCGAATTTTTCGTTCTGATAAAAGGTATATAAATTTTTTCGAAATTGTTTATTTTAAGGAGTGAATATAAAAGACAATAAAAAAACATAAATTTTACATTAAGAATGAAGTCGATCGGATAATGAGTTACCGAGATATTTGTAATCCTATTTGCCACACTCTTCGATTTTTCGTGACCCTGTATTTCATCCAAATGCCAATTCAAAGATATATTTTAATAGAAAATGAGACGCTTAATCCAACGCAGTAAACCGTTAGTTTATATGATTATCAGTTTTGGAGTTATGAGGATGTTTCTTTTACGTAATTCAGAAATAGAGCATTTAAAGTTTATGACGTCATCAAGCTCCGATTTTATTCGAATTGCAATGCATTTTATAAATAGTTTACACACGTTTTATTTTCATATTTTATATTATGCCTATCCATGATGGGTAAGTATTACGGTGGCCCCTAACGACTAGTTTTACTTGTACTAAGATTGCGTTTGGCGCTCAAATTTGCAAGTCTGCTGAGACTTCCCATTTTTCTGAAATCAATTTGTGGTCAAGGGCAAAATATTGAAAAGATTCAACAAAAGAAATGGATGGTGTCAACTGCTTTCAACTTCTCCCGTTTTGACCTCTGAACTTTAGACATGTTGAGACAGTCATAAAAATCACAGATTTCGAAAACCACAAAAGAGAACCCGCGAGTTAATTTACGCACTGTTCGAGCTTTAAATTGAATTGTGGGTACCATCCTTGCTCCTGGTATGATATGTTTTTAAGATGTTTGATTTTGTTTTCATTATTATTAAAAAAATAAAATCATGGCCAGCCGCACAGAGTGGTGGTTGAAAAGCACTGAATAAATTTTTTTTATTTAAGAGTTTATAAAAGTCGCCTGTGGTCAAGCTGAATTGTATATAAAACTCATTATTGAAAAAGATGTATTTTTACAGTTGAAATGGCATAATGGTAACATTACAAATTTTAATTGTGACTCTATATAATATCATTTCAATACAAGATAAGTAAATATTAAGTAAATATTAAGTAAATAGTTTTCTGAATTAAGGTGAGTACACACAATCGAATTTACAAGGAATCTAGTACCAGCACTTCAAATCAGATTTTTTTATCTAAAAGTATTTTCGTGAAATTAAGAAACTTTTCTCGATTAACCGTAGAATTTACAAGATTTTTCTGCGATAATATAAGGCTAAAAAATATATTAAAAATGTTTGATAAAACTAAAAGCATCCAGTACGAACTCAAATCAGAGCTCATGTTATTTAATGCAGTTGCTCTAAAATATTATTCTTTAATAACAAATACTTCTTCCCTTATTTCATAACACTATAGTTTCGTTACGTTATCGTAAAATTCCCACCTTATATTTAAAAATTTAAAGTACCATATACAGGGCCTAATTACCGACGGGGCACGCTTCCACCAAAGAAATTAATAGAAATTTTCTTCTTATTAAAATGCCCTATTTATGCAAAATTACTGCCATGAAAGAGCAAAAAATTTCTCTTCTTTTTTACTGGTGGAAATGTGCCCCGTTGGTAATCAGGCTCTGACCATATATATTCGCGTATAAGCCGGTCCTAAAATTAGAGAAAGGTAATATGTTTTTACCAGTATTTCCATATTGAAATATTCGCCTGCTTTAACTGCAGAAAATTATTGGGATTTCTGCCATTAAGTAATTCATATAAAATAAATAAATAAATAAATAAGCATATATATATATATATATATATATATATATATATATATATATTTAAACGAAAGAACACGTTATTAATCTCGAATTTTCGGGTCGGTTTAAACGCGAGTAAAATTTAACGGTAAATATTTGTAAAATTCTCTAAACAAAAACTTCCTTTTCTGTTACTGATGGTATTATGAAAGTATAAATCTTACACACAAAATAAACTTAACAACCATTAAACACAAGTTTAAAGTATATAACATTAGCCAAATATATTCCTCTAAGCATTTTCATTAACGTAACTTTTCTAAGTAAAAATTATTATAACCGCCGAAGAAGCATTTAAACAGGAAACAATTTCTAGAGTAAAACAAACTTTACAAACCTAATTACTCACTCAAGTCTAAGAAAACATTTATGCGATTTAAAAACATTTCTTGGAGTGCTTTCTACGTTTTTTACAATTCAAGAAGCAGAGCGAATGCCATATTTCTTGTTCTTGGGGATTTGAATGATTCCCATGGGACTAATGTTATACGAAAATAGAGTTAAAAACTTGTAAAAATCCCTGGTGACATTTTTATACAAGAAAACGAATAGAAATGTTAAATAACTTAACTTTCTGAAGAAAAATTAGATTTAGACTATGCTTGTTAAAAAGGGAATTGAAATGAAGAAAAAAAATGTATGTCTTTTTATGCTATGTTTTACTCTGCTTCATCTGATACTATATTCCACACACATATATATATAATATATAAATATATATATATATATATATATATATTGTATGTACATATGTACATATTGTATGTACATGTTTTTTTATTTTCTTTTTTTTGGAGGGGGGGGGGAATTATATTCATATTGAAATTGTAACAAATTTTGAAATTTTTTTGAAGTCTTTGTTCATGATTTATCTACACAAGTCATTTCACTATAAGTTCAAAATAGACCACACAATCCTGCAATGTAAATAAAAATGTATACATATAATAAATGATTTATGAATTATCAAATGTTTAAATAACAAATGCCACAATGTTATTGATGAAATAAGAATAATCATTAAATATATAAATATTTGGTACACTTTATTTTAGCTTCTAAAATTATCAATTCAGCTAAAATCACAGGCGAAGTACTTTTACGCAATTGTTAGGAGAATGCCAGACTATTTTTAGATCTTTATTTCTTATAGTTGTGCTCCCATCTTTTATAAAAAGAAATTAGAAATTTGTAAAATTCAAGAGCCATTTTTTGAATATTAAAAATTAAGTATAATTATAATTGTTCTAAAGATAAAATATTCTAAGTACATGGAATAACTCATAATAAGCATAACTCATAAACTGTTTGACGGAATGGGCGAAAATTTTGAATTCACATATTGAAAGTTTTTAGAAAACGATTTCTGTTAAAATATTTATAATATTTTTGACTATATGTACAGTCGTGGGAAAAAAAAGAACACCTCCTACTAACTAATCATGCACACATTAATGTATATATTATATACACAATAATACATATATATATTATATGTACACAATAATGTATATATATATTCCACTTACTAATTTCCATTACATTATTATATTCCTTCTCTCGTTGAAAACTAACCTTAGCAAGCAACTGAGAATAACATAATTATGGAATATTTTCCATTTTTACTCCAGAATACTATATATTTACTTAAAGCAAATTTCAATTGAGGTTTAGCAAGGCACCCACTAGTCCGTATGTTGAATACCAGTATTTGTAAAGAAAATATTTCGTGATAGGTTTTTAAAACATTTGCAGAATTACACTGCAGAATTACATGTAGAAATTTACAAACGAAAAATATGACAAATTTTGACAAAACTCGAAAACTTGAAAAACTTGAAAAAACGAAAAATATGACAAAAAAAAAAAAAAAAAAAGAAATACAAAAAGTCTCCCAAGCGGTCGGGAAAAATTTTTATATTTACCCGAAGTAATGTCTCTTGCTTGCAGTGTTCTTTTGGCAACGACAGTAAGTTGTCGGAAAACTGCTTAGAAAGCCTTTTTTTCTGGTATGCTAGATTTCGTATGTATGTTATTGTGGTAAAAGCGTACGAACCCTCTATGCTACTGAGAATCCTCGTAATATGACTTTGAATGCTTTCATCCGAAAATCATTTTTCTTTTAACTCTTTCAAACGGAATGCAATTGTACTACGAAAATGTTGAAATTATTGAAAGGCTACGACATTTACGAACAAATTCATTTGAATATAAGTAAAACATTTTCGTCCCGTACATTGTAAAAGAATCATTTTATGCAAAATGCCGGTGAGATTTGCGTTATTTATGATTTACACTGCGCAATGGTACATACATAGTTCAATTCAAATTTAAAATGTGATAAATAACCCCAGACCCCATGGAACAGCACTATTTAACCCTTAAATGCATAATGATGCAAATTTGCATCACCTTTTATGTAACTTTCAATAAATAAATCAAGTTCTTCGCAACCACTATATTTATATTGTAATATTAATCCTGTACGATCACATAAATATGCTACTAAATAAAGTTAAAAATCTATCTTAAAACTTCTGGTTTCTAATTCCTAATATACGTATAAAAAAACGCAATTTTAAAAGAAAAATTCATGCATTTAAGGGTTAATTAAAAATATTCACAATATGTAATTTTGGTACTATGTTTTTTATTAAATAGGGTGTCTGTTATTAAATGTTTGTTATTAAATAAGGTGAACTGGTATTGAAACTTAGATAGGAGTATACAAAAACATACTAACCAAAGACAAATTCATGCAGGGTAAGAATAAGTGGCATGAATTATATTCCAAAGCATTTCAAATGGTTAGGATCGTTTAAGGTGAAGCAGCAGAAATAAATATGAAGAAAAACATTTGAAGGCTAAAACTTCTCTACAGGTCAAAATCGCTTTATAACCGAGGGCCGATTGTAGCTGAGTAAATTGAAAACTACATAGTTGCTAACTATTGCGCTTTTTACCTACCTCTATATGTATTTATGGAAATATGGAAAGTTGCCAATTTTAAATATAAATAAGGGACCGTACACACGCTGAAAAAATTCCGCCTACGACTGCCGCATTTTTCGAGTCTTCGCTTTGGCCTAGTATTCAGTGGGCGGTGGTTATGTCTTTGCAACTTTTGTTGAAATACCGTGACCACCAATTGTTGAAAATGATTATCTGGTTGCTTTGAAGACTCTTTACTTGATAAGGCGTATTGCGCTTCCAAGCAGTTCTGATGATGTTGCAGAACAGCGCCGTCTTGAGTGGGGAGTAGGGTAACAATCCAGGAATGTTATATTTATTCCACTCAACGATATTTTCAAATAAACTGACGATGAGAGGCAAGAATATATCAAATATTCGATTCATTAGATAGCTTACAGTAAAACCACATATCTTCCTTAGTTCATTTTCCATATTTTATGAATGTTATCTTTTTTCCACTCATCCGTTCAATTATAACAAGCACGCTCTGATCATTTTCAATGTACAGTTTTAAAAATGTAACATTTTTCTTATGGATATAGACTTAAAATGCAACAGTTTATTCTCTTTACAGCAATGAGAATATTCTTGTAGTTACGAAGTATCGCTTAAAATTACAAAGATATAATTTCAAAAACAATTTAAATCCATGAAATTTACTATAAAGCGTATGATTTGTTTTTATCAAAATATTATATTGATATAAGAATGTTTATGTACACTTTTGAACAAGTGCGATAGAAGTAATAATAAAGAATAATGGAATACATAACTGTATTTCAGGTATAGAATTTTAAATTCCTATATTGAGATAAATAAAGCAAAAGGTTATATATGTTTAAAATTTAGATTATGATAAATACGTCAAGAAACGAAAAAGCATTCATCGTGCATAGTTTATGAAGTACTTTCCTACCCAACCAGAATATTGATACAAAATTTTACTTTTCATACGACGTGGGAACAGATGTAAAATACTCAGTCCTCGATAGAAATTAACATCGAGTAAGCAATCTTACAAAAGAATGAAATTAAAATTAAATATTAATTAGAGATTTAATCTTTATATTAATATAAAATAATAGCTTGATTATTGATACCGGGATATGTACCGCATATTTTAACACCACCGAAAATAACAGCATAAACTTTTCCTGTATAATTCCCATTAATATATTTTATTCCATGCTGTAGAACCTTAATGTAGAAACTTTAAGCATTAATCAACTAAATGAAGTCATTAATTTTATACTCGTGTGGTAATGCATGATGACGAATTATTTATATCTTGTTTGGGCATTGTCGTGTTCAGTAAAAATGATCAAAAAACGCGTGAAATTGAAACGAAACATTAAAAGAATTATACACTTTTTAAAGTATGGTTTTATATATTTTGATGGATAGATGTAGTTAGCAGTATAAATACTCCTAGCTGATTCTAGCACAATTCTTCCTAATATAACCAACTACTCGGTATATTTAAATATAAAGAATTTAATAGATCTTTGGTAAATGAAATTACTTTAATTTCAAATTGATTTAAAATATTTCAGCTTTTACAATTAATTTTTTCTATTTCCGAATTTTTCTTTATGGGATGGATTATAATGGGCCCAGGGATTGTTTTGAAACAACTGGAAAACTGTATAAACTGTTATAAAAACTTAACCTCCTTTCATCACTTCGTATTGCTCTAATACTTATTTACTAATAATCAACTTTTTATTGACTAAAATGGGTTAGATGAGAATGACTATTTAGTGTGCTAACCAGTTTTCATATCAGTAACAGCAACAAAGAAATAACTGTTTGAATCGTTGTCTGTCGCTAAGAGAAAGAAAAAGTTCAAGAGGCACAACCATATGCGTACACTGAACATCTGTAAATTTTGGCAACTGCTCTTTTAGGTAGATTTCGTAAGAAATACTACCTATTACATTCTCACCTAAGTTGGAAATTTTGAAAAATTTTTGCAGATCTACGCCGATCATGACTCCCAGAACCCAAAACCACCCCCAGTTCAAAACTTTATCTATCTATCTATCTATCTATCTATCTATCTATCTATGTCACTTTTTTCTGACCACGATAACTAGAAAATCCTGCATAAATCTCTTCCAAACTGATACATAAAATCAAGGGTCATAAAATCTCGGTCAAGTTCGTTAATGGGCAAAATCGAACCAAGGGGGGAGGGGGGAATGGGGGGCTTTTTGTGAAAACAGAAAAACCCTCATAATTTCTTTATTTTTATACGTATCGAATCCGTTTAAAGTTATTATTACTTTGTCCAGGAAAAGGGCCGAAAATTTATGTATGACAGATTTTTGATATAATTAAAAATGGCCCCAAGGGGAGGAAAAAAGGGGGATTTTAGAAGAAAAAAAATCATAGCTTCGTCAATTCACAAGATATCAAATCCGCGTAAATTCATTATTAATCCTCTTTGTATTATCTAAAACTTTTATATTGACAAGTTTTTTATAGGACCAACCGTTATAGCAAAATAAAATTAAAAACAAAAAAAAATCCCTGCCGGCTCCGCCTGCAAACAAGTTATTTTTCGAAGTAGATGGTTCCAACTCCCGCTTCTTTTCGAAACTGCTACATAAAATCAAGGAGCATAAAATCTCGGTCAAGTTCGTTAATGGGCAAAATCGAACCAGGGGGGGGGGGGAATGAGGGGACTTTTTGTGAAAACAGAAAAAAAACCCATAATTTCTTAATTATGATACGTATCGAATCCGTTTGAAGTTATTATTACTTCTAGGAGAAGGGCCGAAAATTTATGTATGACAGATTTTTGATATAATTAAAAATTGCCTTAAGGGGGTGGGAAGGAGGTTTTTGAAGAAAAAAATTCATAACTTCGTCAATTCCCAAGATTTCAAATCCGCTTAAATTTATTATAAATCCTCTTAATATTATCTAAAACTTTTATATATGGCATGTTTTTTATAGGACCAACTCTTATAGCAAAACAACAAAAAAAAAATCCTTGCTGGCTCCGCCTGCAAACAAGTTTGGTTTTGAAGTAGGCGGTTCCAACTGCAGCATCATCGCAAAAAGGTCATTTCTTCCGCAATTCCCGACAAACAGGCGCCCCACGGTCTGCGTCTTCGAAATCTACCTGTGCCTGTAGGCCGAGCCGTCAGGGATTTTTTTTAAATACAAATGTGAAAACAAATGTAACCATCATGATAATGCTGTAGACAAAGAACCACAAAACACTACAACCGAATAGGAATTTGAAGTATCTACTTCTCAACTAATATCCAGATTTCTAAGATGAAAACATCATGTAATTTAGTTTGGACAGCATAGCATTTGTAAGTGACATTGTTTTTTGTAAGAATATTAGAATCTGGCTTAGCGAAGATTTTTTTATTTAACTTTTTACTGTATAGATTACCAATAAATATTATAATGTACACAGGAATTGATTACCAACGCGTCAAACTTTCACCAGTAAAAAAGAATAGAATATTTTTCCTTATTCACAGCAGTAATTTTTCATAAATTGGGCGAAACTTTCTGTTAAAATTTACTGGTGGAAGTTCGCCTCGTTAGTAATCAGACCCTAAATGTATATATATCAGGTTGTTCGGAAAGTTCCTTCTGTTTTTGAAAAAACAATTTGTACCGGAAAATTCTATCATTCAATTATTATACATTAGATACCGGAGTTAATGTCTAATAATTAATTGATACTATTTTCCAGTACGAACCAACTTTCACAAACGAAAAGATCTTTCCTAACAACACAATATTTATTGAATTCTTTAAAAAAAAATTCTTTTATTAATTCTGTTTTCGATAAACTGTATAAACAGAATTGAAATATTTTCATACTGTTTCTAAGAAAAAAAGGGAGAAAATATTTCTAAAGTAATCGTACAACGACGTTTTCTCAAACATTTTAAGATAAAACCTCAGAATGTTTCAGCTTATTTAAAGATTTTGAATTTCTTCAATTAATTTACCAATATCTCTTAAAGTGCCACAGAGAAATGTGAATGGAATAGATAATTACAGCGGACACTGAAAGCATTTCGCCCATTTTGAAGATATTTATAATTTCCTGAAACTTCGTGTTTATCTTTGAGAATGGTGTATTTAGATAACATTTCTCGATATCAGCAACGTACTCGTTTAAGAACAGATACGTGATAATTTCATTTAAATTTCGTTAAAAATTGAACTTTCGGAAGTCTTTAAAAATTGAATCTTTAAATTGAAATAATAATGCAATTTAAGTGTACGTGACGGAATATCATTATTTAAATTTTTAATAAAAGTACAGCTTGATATCTAATATTAAAGAAAATTCTTCTGACATATCACAAAATCATAATAGTTAACCTTGTTAACACGTTCACTGCCGGGTTAAATTTGTCAGAATTTTATTTTATTTAGAAAGTTCCAATTCATAAAAGAAAATACTAATAGCAATATTTACTTTGTTTAATTACAGCCACGTCGTGATTACATAAAATAAATTTTTTTATTTCGAAATGTTCGGTACGAATTCGTAATTTTAGATTGAAGGACCTTGAGTATTCCCGTGGTTGGCAGAAAATAGGTTAACAAGATAGGATTTTTCAGTTGTTTAATAGTTATAGTCACATTTAACCAAATATTCACATTAGCACAGTAGTCAAAGTTATTGTAATTCATACTTGACAATAGACAGAGCAAAGAAATATTTTATAGACAGACTGTGTTTATATTAAAATTATTTATAGTATTACTGTATTTATAGTTTAGAACGACGTTCATTAAACGTGAGTTCAGAATTAGATGCAACGACGCATGTGTGTTTTTTCACAAGCAGTGCCTGATTACTAATGTGGCAAACTTCCACTAGTAAATGCTACTAAAATTGTTTGTTTTATTTAAACATCGTATTCAATCAAAATTACTGTCATGATTAGGGCAAAAAAAATTCTATTATTTTTTACTGGTGGAAGTTTACCCCGTTGGTTATCAGGCCCTGTTCACAAGGTGCGTACAGTCTTACTTTTGTGTACTACTATATAGAGGTGCCAAGCTCTCACTAATCTTCCGTAATATGTGGGTAAATTTGACCCAGGTTAAATGTTTTTCGCAACAGAAATTTTTATAACATATGAAATTAAATATATTCCACGTAAGAATCTGAAATTAAATAAATAAAAATTCATCAATTAAATTTTCTGGTTCGAAACGTTGTTACACTGGGTCAAACTAATTCACATATTACGGAATATTAGTGAGAGCTTGGCATCTCTGCCACTATATTCATGAAGTAACTTCTGCTATATTTAATTGTAGATTTTTGTAATTAAATAAGACGAAAATCACTATACGTAAATAGTGGTATTTACATAATAAATTCGTATAAAGTACTGTTTGTGGTTCCATTAATGCGAAAATTAATGTAGGTGATAATTCATATTTTGTAATATAAATTTATAAATAATTTTGATTATTAATTTTAATTTAAAAATGACTGAAATATGTTTGAATCTATTAAATCTATCTCATTAAAAAATAAAATACAATTAGATGATTTTTGGGACGATATAAAGTGAAGTTTGTAACGTGTGTTTAACATTAGCATACTCAATTTTGATATCTTGTAAACATCAGTCTATGTCATACTACTTTTAAATGTTAAAAAAATTTGATTTTTCAAGAAATATATATATAAAAGAGCAGCCTTTTCTGCTTGTTTTAAAACGGACAACTTAAAACTATTTCTACAATTAAGTTAGTTTTGACTAGAAACATGATTTAATTGCAAATTTATGCAATTAAATAAAGTTAAGTTTTCTATTTGGTACTGAAATATCCGGACGCATGGCACATGTCTATTAATGCTTCTTTTTTACCAATTCTATTCAGTTTTTTAAAAGATACCGCTTAGTAAAGAATGAGTGTAAAAATATTTTAACTAGTATGTAACATATTATATTTTTACTTTTTTAAAAATCTGTCATTATAAAACACTGCAGTGCATGATGAACGCAAGGATACAGAAAAAAATTAGAATACTATTATCATATATCTTATTTGTATGGTCAACATCCATTTTTCCATGGACGTAGAAAATGCACAACCTAGAATCAGGTATTATTCAAAAACTTTTTGAACCGTCCTGTAATACAGTGTACTCACATTTTGTTAACTTGTTTGATTAAGTTTCCAGTTAATTAGATGTTAAATCAGCAATGTTTACATAAATGAAATGAAAGGTTTTTCTCAAACCAATGATGCTAAAAAAAATTAACACTGTATTATGCCACGCTCAACGACGATGATAATAAAAAAAAATAATAATACGAAAGAGGGACACCTCCGGTCGAATTATTTTCATAATTATTATCGAAAAGCAGATCTCTAAAAATTTATCTTTAACATAGCTCCATAAAAAGAAGTCTAGTGGTGATACGTCAGGGCTATAGAGGGGTAAAAAATGTTCATAGCCAAAGGGATTTGAGAAGGCTCTTGCAATGACTTGATTACCATAGTGACTCTGAGCAAGTCCAGGACGTTTCCTGTTGAATGATTTGAGAAGGCTCTTGCAATGACGTGATTACCATAGTGACTTCTGAGCAAGTCCAGGACGTTTCCTGTTGAATGTGCAGGAGCTCTATACCCACTTTGTCACTGAACCCCTCAGCCACTGAATATGTTAGTTCAAACTTGGTAGTTAATGCTCTTAACATGCTGGAAGATGGCTTTGACCTATTTTTAAAATCGTAGACCACTTCATGAGTGTTCCAACAGGTCTCTGATCACAAAGATAAAATGTTTTGCCTAAACAAACACGCTCTTCGATTTCATATCGGTACACTTCATCTAAAACAAAATATTCTTCGACTGTAACCAGGGCCTAATTACCGACGGGACACACTTTCATCAATAAAATTTAATAGAAATTTTCGTCTTAATAAAACGCCCTATTCACGTAAAATCACTGCCATGAATACGGGAAATATTTCTATACTTTTTTACTGGTGGAAGTGTGCCCCGTTGGAGAGTTATTCATTTAAAAGTTTCACTATAACCTGGGAAGCACATACGAGTAACTTTCTGTTATATACAAAAAATTATATAAAAAATTTGCTAATTCAAAAACCTTTCCATTTACAAATAGGATCACAATACGTTTATTTACATTAATTATATTACTTATATATATTAACTTCATCCTGTAATACAGGTTTCATATGATTGTTTTTTTTTCCGGCTCGTGCGTTGTTCTAAACTTTTTATTACTTTTGACTGTAAATAAGACGCTATTCCGAACTTACTAATGTTGTTTGCAGCTATTTGTATCCACAATTTATGTTTAAGTGATTTAACCTGCTTCTCAAAAATATAAGATATTGCTAAAAAATTAGATTGAAGCCTCGGATGGACTCTCTGGTTTTATATAATATTTTATACTAACAAGTAATATAAAAAAATTAAAGTCAATTCCTACTTTTTAATCATAAATATTTAAAATAAACGCGTGCAACATTAATGACCCATGTTATCTTTATTGAACATTTTTTTATAATCATCGTTGCGGTATTTTATTTTTGTGGCTTCACTAATTTGAGGAAAATCTTTCATTTCATTTACGAAAACAATGGGAGAAATTTGTTCTCCCATATAAAACTAAAATTAATTAATTAAATTTAATTAATGAATTAATATTTAAAAAAAACTGTATTAACATCAAGTGTCATCCATTACAAGTTTTAAAAAAATTATTTGAACTTGAGTGGATGAATAGAAAATATTTTATTAACGTTTGAAAATTTGAGCAAGATATATAAATATACTATAGAGAGTGTGAGCTAATAGTAGGAATTGAAAAATAAAACATAATAAAAATAGTCAAATTTACAGAGCTTGATAAAATACATTTTATATTGTCTAATAAAAAGATAGACTGGATAACAAAGTTATTATAAAGTGAAAATGTATAAAACAAGACTACTTTGAAAACTGAAACAAAACATGTTTAACTTTTCCATTTTTCGGTTTATTATTTAGTGCAATTTACACTGAAAACTAGATCGAGAGTATAAAATAATTTATGTTTTTCTGCTTTTTAATGCAAAAAGTGAGGTAGGATATTTTTGGCGCATTTCCAATTTTTTCTTTATTTTTCTACAAAATTAGCCTCAGAGGGCGAGATAAATTCAATATAGCCAGCAATTTATTTTATGTTTATTTATAGTCGAAAAGAAACACTTAAAACTTACAAATAAATCGCATGAGAATTTATGCTTGAAAAAAAAAAAAAAAAAAACATGAAATATTAAGTTAAGAATATCTGGGCATTATGTTGCTTACTTATGCTGCATATTTATATGTATTGACATAAGAGAATATCTATTTTAAACAATTATTAAGAATCTGCTAAGACTATAAAAGGCTTATTACTGATAAAGTCTTACAGGGCAGTTTTTAATAGACATTTCCGTCTTGTTTAAATACAGAAAAGTATTAGAAATCCTGCAATTAATCGAGGCATCTACAATTTATGCTATTTAAATATTAAATAGAAATGTCCTTATCAGAAAAATTGGTACCAGACTATTCCAAGGGGTGTACGTACATTGATAACGCGAAAATTCTATAAAAAATTGTGGTATAAGTGTACGAACCCTGTGTTTCTGCCTTAAGTAATCACATTATCGCATTCTTTTCCAAACGGATGTAAATACTGTCTTTTATTGATTCTTTTGGTAGTATAAGGGGGTTTTCTCAGAAATTATGAGATGCAGCTTTGTTACTTCGCTTGTTTCGTTGAAGTAGGTTTGATTTAAAAATAATTATCTATTTCAGGGGTTCTCAAACTTTCAGACCGACGTACCGCAAAATCGAAGTTCATACTTCCGCGTACCACCAGGTAACAAACGTAAAGCTAATATAGAAAAACCTGTCTGAAACGGAATATCTCTCCTGGTTTTTGTGTTTCCGTCATAGCAGGTTTTACTATATTTAAAATAAATGATTACATTACTAAATTGACTGCTTTATAATAACATTCAAGTAAAAAGTAGTATCACCATTAAATTTTAATAATGCATTTATCAAATTTATTTAATAATGCATAATTATCAAAATACAGTATTTTGTTATAGTAAAAATCTTTAATACTTAAGTACATATTGGTGCACACTGATTCATATACTGTTATAGTAGGCTAATGAAAAGGGTGGGCGTGTTTTATCAAGCACAACTTCCTCATGTGTGGCTCAATATTAGGAAGTTTTAGTCATAAGTCAGATTCGATGTTTCGTTTATTCCTGTATTTGTTTTTCATATAACAAAGGGGGTGAAAGCACATTCACAGAGGTATGTTGTGCTAAACACAAACAGACTTTGACGATATTAGACGGTATTCTGATATTCTCGTCAGCGAAAATTCTGTTACATTCATTCTTTTGAATGTGGACTCCAGTAATCCATCACAGGAGAGGAGAGCTGAATAAGTTCACTACTTTCCTCTCTCGTGAGATACAGTGGCAGGGTGTTTCAAATGAGAAACGAATTTCTTATCCAAAGCTTAGTTAGCGCATGTAACATAGGCTCAATACAACCGTATTAATAATCTGGATACCTTTAAATGTGACAATAATGTCGCTCAGTAGGCAAGCACTTGCAAGTTTCTTCACACATTAATGAATATATCACCTCAATACATATGTTGATTCTATCTGAAATAAGCACTCCATATGACCACAGTTTTTGTTTGATTTAAATAACCTTACTCTCTTGATCATTTTAAATAACCTTATTCTCTTAAAAACTGATTTCCATGAAATAGGGGGAAACTATAACACTTTTTGTACAAGAGAAGAAAAATATTTCAATGAACACAATGAATTAATTTATGAATTATGTTTGAAATAAGACTTTCATTTCAACACCTCCTAGAAGCTCTTCTAGTACAAAGAGAACAATGGGTTATAAATTACACTTGGAATGTTATTTTGTTTTAACTCCTCCTACTCACAATAGCTCCTCCTACTTCCAAGCATTCAGATTTTTCCTTCAGGTAATTCAATTTATAAAGCATGTTTAAAAACAGTTCTTCCGCTAATTAAAAATATTTCATTCATATATTAATTTTTAAATTAGGTCTTTATTAAAAAATTCCATTTTTATGCATATAAATATAATAATTGTGTTTTTTATTCTGAAAAACTGATACTATCATAAACGGTGTGTACGAATTTCAGCAAGTCTGCTATACCAAACATTTCTCGTAACAAAAAAATAGAAAAAGTGTTTACAGATCCTAAATCGCATTAGAAATTTTTTTGAAAACTTCCAAGTAAATAAAGACAAGCCGTTTTTGATTCCATAATAATATGCTGCATTTTGTATTTTATTTCACGTACCAGTATTGGACTTCTGCGTACCAGTAGCTAGAGCTTCACGTACCAGTACTGGTACGCGTACCATAGTTTGAGAACCCCTGATCTATTTAGTATTTAGAAGTTAAACATTCATAATGTTAATATGATTTTAACAAATCCAATTTATTCCTTTTTTTGGATTTGTTTCACTTTCTGTAGAATCTCAACCTATAAAACTGACAATAAATTTAGAGGCTATATTTGCAAACGACTTAACCCTTTGGGTACTAATTTATTTGAAAAAAAAACATACAGAACAAACACACCAGAAATTTGGAATAGTGTTTTTTCTGTATTTTTTGACAGATATTCCCTGATTAAATAGAAACGAGAAGTACTGTTTTTTAGAAAATAAGATCTATTTATTTTAAAGTTTCATTATAGAAATAAAATTTCATTAAAATATTCTTGGTGCCGCTTGCAAGTTTGGAATTAAAATTAGGTGTTCCCGAAGTGGTACCACTGTGCCGGAAAGGGTTAAACATTATATATGTTCCACATGATCTCCTTGTGTGGCATGCGAAATATCCGATATTCAATTTCACGCAAAGTTTGTTGCAGCATTGTAGAAGGTATTCCTCCAATGACTTATATTCTACATTAATTTTATATTAATTAATTAATATTGTATATATGACTTATATATGCAGTATGCCCACTAAAGTCCCTTGCCACCCTCTTAACTTCGGAATGGCTGCTGCTATATTAAAAAAAGTAGTGCCTAGGTATGGTAAAGTAGCCATGCGCTGCTCAATGAAACCACCTACGGCGCCACCTGGTGGAATGATAACCACCTGCGGAGTTAGCATTCCTATTTCAAAAGCGGAAGGAGATACATAAAAAAAGAGATTTACAAAGTTGTAGAGCGTCATCGATTTTGTACGAAAAGACACCTTGTGGGAATTAATGAGAAGATTAGGACGGTTAAAACGCGCATTTGTTTTTTCCTGATTTCCTACATTGTAACGAGAAAAAACGATCTTAGAAAGAAAAAAGAACGAAAAATCATGCGTCAAGCATAGATTATGTAGCACTTTCCAACGCTTCCAAAATAATTTTACAAAACATACCGTTTAATAAGCTAAAAGATAACATCTAAGTCAACAATTTGGAAAACGCATAACATATTTAAAAACATAATTTCAGGAATTTCAAACAGATACAGTATTCGGAAAAATATCCGAATACTTTTATTCAGCCCTGTATATGATCTATAGATTTGTATATATTCTATATAGGATGCTAAATTTTAGTTTAGTTAGGAAACGCGTAGCACAGTTTAAAATTATCCTTCTGGAGTTTCTGTCAATAAACGGAAATGTGTTCGCGAACTTTTGTGCTGCCCTGTATAGGAGATCTACAGAATTTATACACACCACGTAATAGACAAAAAGCGAGTTAAAATTAAAATCGCGTTCAGTAACTTAAAACGCACTTCCAGGAATTATTGATAACAGACAGTAGAGAATTCTTTTGTGTGTCCCTGTAAATGACTGCTATACACACACTATTCTGTAGTAAGCCTCTTGTAATGCACCTTAGTAATATATGTAAATTTCAATGCGTTTAAAATAGTGAAACATTATTTAAATAAACCGCAGATGATTTTTCTCCATAGACGTAATGTAACGGAATTCTTTTGACTGTCCCTGTAAAGTAACTATAAGTGCTATGCACACCCTATTCCATATTAAGCTTCTTCTAATGCACCTTAGTGATATATATAAATTTCAATGCGTTTAAAATAGTGAAACATTATTTAAATAAACCGCAAATGATTTTTCACCATAGACCGCAATGTAACGGAATTCTTTTGAGTGTCCCTGTAAAAAAACTATCAGTGCTACACACTTCCGTTTAAATAGAGAACATGCTATAGATAACGACAATAACATATAAAAATTGCAGAGCAATCCGAGCATATTTACGGGGGTTAGAGCACGGACAGACGGCAGACGGCAGACGGCAGACGGCTGACGGCCAGACAAACCGAAGTCATAAGCACTTTTCAACTAGGTTGGAAAGTGCTAAAAACAACTAGTTATAATATTATACCTTTATTTTAGATGTTAAAACGTCTCACCGTCAGCTGCAATGGATATTTGGATCCTTGTTTGAATTTCATGTTGCACACGTTGAAGCATAGACGGTGACACGTTGACACAAGCTCCCGTAATGCGTCGTTTAAGGTCCAGCAATGTTTGTGGAGGGGTCGCATACACCTGCTGTTTCATAATTAGTTGTTTCTTTCTTTCTAAGATCGTTTTGTCACGTCACAGTGTAGGAAATCACGAAAAAACAAATGCGCGTTTTAACCCTTCTATTCTTCTCATTAATGGCCACAGGGTGTTTTTTGTACTAAATCGATGATACTCGACAAATTTGTAAATTACTTGTTTTCCCTTTCTCTTTCCGTTTTCGAGATAGGAATACTAACACCACAGTGTTCCACCAGGTGGCGCCGTAGGTGGTTTCATTCAGTAGCACATGGCTACTTTACTATACCTAGACACCACTTTTATGAATATAGCTGCAGCCGTTCCGAAGTTAAGAGGGTGGCAAGGGACTTTAGTGGGCACACTGTATATTATATATATCATATATTCTAATACGAGCAAATATTGTGTGTGGTTATATATATATATATATATATATATATATATATATATATATAACCGTTTTGGGGCACCAGAAAACCATTGGGCTAGGTCACATGTTCGAGAAAATTCGGTTAGTGGGTCATTTTGGGCCATGGTCTAGCTAATTGTATCTAAAAAACGGTTCAAACGATTTTGACGAAATTTTGTATCCGACCATTTTCGGGCACGAAAAGACTATTGGGCTGGGTCACATGTTCGAGAACTTTTGATTAGTCGGTCATTTTTAGGTCAACGGGAGTCAAATTAATTTTATCTAAAAAACGGCTCTAACGATTTTGATTAAATTTTGTGTCCTACGAGTTTCAAGCACGATAAAATCATTGGGCTAGGTCACATGTCCGAGAAAATTCGATTAGTGGGTCATTTCTGGGTCATTGTGGGTCACGATTTAAAAAGCGGCTCAATTTACACAAAATTTTGCATCCAATGGTTTTCTGGCACGAGAAGACTGTTGGGCTAGGTCACATGTTCGAGAAAATTCAAGTAGTGTGTCATTTTGGGTCATTTTGGGTCATGGTCCAGCTAATTGTATCTAAAAAACGGTTCAAACGATTTTGACGAAATTTTGTATCCGACTATTTTCGGGCACGAGAAGACTATTGGGCTGGGTCAAATGTTCGAGAACTTTCGATTAGTGGGTCATTTTTGGGTCAAAGCGTGTCAAATTAATTTTATCTAAAAAACGGCTCTAACGATTTTGATTAAATTTTGTGTCCTACGAGTTTCGAGCACGATAAAATCATTGGGCTAGGTCACATGTCAGAGAAAATTCGATTAGTGGGTCATTTCTGGGTCATTGTGGGTCAAGATCTAAAAAGCGGCTCAATTTACACTACATTTTGCATCCTATGGTTTTCGGGCACGAGAAGACTGTTGGGCTAAGTCACATGTTCGAGAAAATTCAATTAGTGGGTCATTTTGGTCATGGGTCATGATATTTGAACTCAAATTTAATTTTGACCGAGCATAGCTCGGTCTTCCCTTCTCGTAATGAGTTATTCGTCGTTTTAAGTCATCGACGTCTGGAAATGGAGTTGTATACACTCGGTCTTTAATATACCACAAAATAAAAAGTCAAGGGCGTAATATCGGGGGATCTTGGCCGCCATGGAACTGCAACCCCACGATCGATGTAATGTTTAAAATGTTGTTGTGTAAAACTCCTTTAATTTGTCTTTCCAAGAAAACAATAAACATGTAGGGGAAGGGTTGGGTAAAACCGGATAGGCGGGTCAAACGGTATTCCCTATTTTCTCGGTGATGGGTGCTGCCCTGTGGAAAGCACCCCGTCTTAACTGCATCCCTTAGCGCCCTAGCAGTGTGCCATTGACTTTTGAAGTGAGTTAATATCTATGTCCGTGCAGTGCTATAGGAAAGAAATTCACCTGAAAAGTTTTAATTTTTCGACATATTTTCTGCTCTTTAAATAAATCCAGCCGGTCCAGTCAATTTAGGTAAGTAAACCACTGTTTTCTATAGCTTTCATGTAATATTTTGATACGAAGTAGAATTGTGTATTTCCAGCTGTCCAGGAGAACGACTATGTTGATTTTCGATCATGTGTTAGGGCAAGACCGGGTACTCATGGTTTTGCATTGAATTCTGCAATAAATCGTTTCTTCACTCAACAGATATTGAAAGATGGATACAATGTTCAGTTTCTAAGAGGTACATGAGGAGTGTGGCGGATACGAGATGTAAAAGCTGAGAACGTCATTAGATGACAACATCAAAGATTGCTTGAAAACCTGAACAAAAAATTACTGACCTCAAAGAAATTGTATATATATCTTAAAGTTTGATTCCCAATTTATTACATTAAAGGTTTTTTTCTTTGTTGTTGTTACTGAAAGTTTACAAACTGAATTTCTGATTAGTACCCAGTTTTACACTATCACCAAAATTTGGAGCTTTGACGATGGTCCTAGAAAACGTCTTTTCTCAAGTAGAGACGAATTTTCCTGTGGCAATGTTTTTCAATAACCCAGACGTCCCTAAACACTTTTGTGGGGTGTTCCAATTTTCAAGCCCTTCTAAACTTTTGTTCAACAAAAGAAAACCATTAAGTACCCGGATTTACAATATTTTCCGCTATGTAAACAATTTTTTTTTCGAACATGATATGAACTATTTGAACCATCCTGTATTTTTAATACTTTTACGGCATTTTTATTTACATTATAAAAGCAAAGTATTAAAAAAAATTGTATTAAAATTAAGTGGTGGATTAAAATTAAGTGGAATATATAATCTATTATCGCCCTTCAAGGGGTTAAACGCCGTAAGTCATAATGAGTGTGTACGAATACTTTTCATTCTTACGATTTAGTTTTCAGCATAATGTGTACTATCCGAGTGTTTATTATGATCTAATCAGCATCCTATTGCTCCCAAGTTGACAATTTCTGTTATCTTAAAATATTTAAATTGGCTCATATTTTCTGTTCTTAAATAATATAATTTTCTATAATGCTACGGAGAAGTTTTTAAATTGCAATTTATTTCTTAAAACAACACAGATATAATTTATGAAGTAGGTTAATTGTCGTTTATGTTCAAAGAAAATTTGCTGCAAATACAGTTATTGTATTTATTTGGTAAAATTAGTAAAATATATAATATCCTAAGAAGTTTTTAAATGTCAAGTATATTTCAATTTTTATTCCCATTCGTGAGCAAGATTACATGATTTTGAGAAATAAATTAGAAGTGGCTACAGTTTAATGATGTATATATAAAATCGATTTATTTTTCTTTAAAAGGTTTTATGGGAATTTTATATGCATGAATTAAGAATTCCATATAATATACTAAAAAATATTAAATTAATTTTAAAATATTGTTTTTAACACTTTCCAACATAGTTGAAAAGTGTTTATGAATTCGGTTTGCCTGTTTGTCTGTCTTTCCGTGTTCTAACTCGCGTAAATGTATCCAAATTGTGATACAATTGATATATAATATTGAGGTTTACTATGGCATGTTTGGTATTGAAAATGAAGTGTATAGCACATATGTTTTTTTACAGGGACAATCAAAGGAATTCCATATAATTTACGGTTTATTTTAATGATGTTACACAATTCTAAACGTATTGAAATTAATATAAAATGCATTACAAGAGGCTTACTCTACAGTATTGTGTATAACATTTATCGTTCATTTAGAGAGACACACACAAGAGAATCCGGTACTGTCTGTTAACAATAATTGCTGGAAATACTTTTTCAATTGCTGAACGCGTTTTAAAATTTAGCTAAATATTTGCCTATCCCTTACGAAAATAGTTCATAGAGCTGTATAGAAGTCTATAGAATTCTATACAATTTCTATAGAATAGCTGTTTTGTAGAATACTATTTCTATAGAGTTTTGAAGAGTTCGATAGAATACTTTTTCTAAAGAAAATGTTTCTATAGAAGTTCTGTAGAATTTTTTTTCTATAGAACAGTGTTTCTATAGAGTACTGTAAACCTTATAGAATTAAGTTTTATGGACTAATGATTCTATAGATTGGTTAAGATTTGGGATTAGCCTGCTCTCTGCCATCTTCTCTTACGAAAATAGTTCATAGAGCTGTATAGAACTCTATAGAATTCTATACAAGTTCTATAGAATAGCCGTTCTCTAGAATACTATTTCTATAGAGTTTTGAAGAGTTCTATAGAATACTTTTTCTAAAGAAAATGTTTCTATAGAAGTTCTGTAGAGATTTTTTTTATAGAACAGTTTTTCTATAGAGTACTATAAACCTTATAGAATTAAGTTCTATGGACTAATGATTCTACAGATTGGTTAAGTTTGGGATTAGCCTGCTCTCTGCCATCTTGTTTTTTACATCAAAACATATTTGTTTTGTTTTTCATTTCCAAAATAATTTCCATCCATACTTACTTATTATAAACACGTTATTTAAGTTTATTGACTAATTTATTTATATTTAATTAAAAAAATTTAAAATGTTTTGATTTAAAAAATGAGATGGCTGACCGCGGGCGATAAATCAAAACATTTGTTTTGTTTCTGACATAATCAAGTTAAATCAAAACATTTTAACTTTTATTAATAAATATAAATAAATTAGTCAATAAAATTAAATAAAGTGTTTATAATATGTAAATATGGATGAAAATTATTTTTTAATTGAGAAACAAAACAAATGTTTTGATTTAAAAAACAAGATGGCGGTCAGCAGGCTAATCCCAAACCTGTTCCATTTTAATTTTAATGTATAGTTATACATAAATATATTTATAACTATACATTAAAATTAAAAAATAATAATCAATTCTGTAATACATCAATTTAATATATAATAGTACTCCATAGATTTAATATGATTATATATATATATAATTTAATTCAATTCTAATACATTGTGATTCAATTGTCAATGTAATAATATATCAGTCAAACTACTGAATTAAATCATGATTAATTAATTTTGTTATAATTCATTAATTTGTTGGTTAATTTTATAATAATTTATTAATTTGTTGTTAAATTTATAAAATCATCCATCTAATTTAATAAACTTTATTGACTTTAATAGTATTGTAATTTTTATTCAAATATTTTAATCTGAAGTATACATATTTAAACAATTGTTTTAGTTTTAACAAATAATTTATTAGACTTTTAAATATTTTCACAAGACTATATATGATTGGGAATGCAAATCACAAAAGAAATACAGTTTAAATAGTGGAATAAAACTTTTGGAAATGTCAATGGTTGTATCATACTGAAAGTATTGGCTGTTTATCCGGTCACTGAAGTCAAGCAGCATTGAGCGTGGTTACTATTTGGGAGGGCGACTACCTGGATTATATATATATTTTTTTTATAGAAGCTCTATATTTTTTCTATAGATATTTTTATAGAAACTCTACAGACATTTCTATTGAACTTCTATAGGCATTTCTATTGAACTTCTATACATATTTCTATAGCTTTAGGTTAAGCAAGCTTATAGAAAAACGGGCCATAATTCTATAGGATTCTATAAAGCATTTTCTATAAATATTTTTTATAGAATTCTATAAGAAATTTTTGTAAGGGATTACTTGGTATGTATAAATTATATAGATTATATGCAGGGCAGCACAAAATTTCTCGAGTACATTTCCGTTTATTGACGGATATTCCATAAAGGTGATTGTAAACTGTGCCACGCGTTTCCCTACTGAACTAAAAATTAGCATTCTATATAGTATACATACAAAACTATAGATCATATACAGGGCTACACAAAATGGTTCGGATATTTTTTTCCAAATATTGTTGGTTATACCTGAAATTGGGTTATTAAATATGTTACGTGTATTTCAAATTGTTTACTTAGATATATTTCACCTTATTAAGCGGAAAATATTTGCAAAAATGTTTTGTAAATGTTGAAAATTATTACATAATGTATGCTTGATGCATGATTTTTCGTTCTTGATATTTTTAATTCCAATTTATGTATAATGAAATTTTGTAATGGCGTTGAAGATTAAAGTGATACCAGTTCTAAAAATAATTTGCTTAGCTTTCCATAATCTTCATTAGATGTATAGGCTACGACTTCACGTGCGAGAAAAAGACAATCAGAGAATTAGACCACAAATTTTAAAGAGTTTTCTTTGACTTATTTAACTGCAGAAAAATAATGCAAATTCTGTGAATAAGACGGAGGAGGTGTTATAAGTTCGGTGTTTGAAAAATTATATAGAATTTTTTTTATAATTAACAATGGTGCAAAACCACTTGGAAATTCCAAAGAATGTGCGAATATTAAGCATACTTAAACTAGTTATTTCGAAAAAGTTTTTTTGTTTTAATTAATCAATGTGATTCATTAAGACAATAACAACATTTAAAAAAATAGTGGTGGAATTTTCCCCGTGGTCTCCCTTAAGCCGGCCGCTATGATTAGATGTTTCATGTTTCAAATTTTATTTAGTGCTGTCTATTTAGGCATTAAACTCATTAAGCATAAAGGCAACTAGATTATGAAAATATTAAGTTGGTTTTAGAAACATAAATAAATGTATGTATCATTTAGAGCTTATAGAATCATCGTACTGAACTAGAGATGCCAAACTCCCACTAATCTTCCGTAATATGTGGATTAATTTGACTCAGTAAAACAGTTTCGAATGAGAAAATTTATTTGATGAATCTTTAAAAATTAATTGCGAATTTCACCTGGGAAATATTTAACTTAATTTCTTTAAAAATATTCTGGTGCGAAATGTATTAAACCTGGATCAAATTAATTTGCATATTACGGAAGATTAGTGAGAGCTTGGCACCTCTTCTGAACGAATCACTGAGAAGGGGCTTGCATACATTAGAATTTTCAAGGAGTAAGTCACCAATATCTCATTTCAAAAGTCTTTGCTTATTATTTTTTCTTCAGACTAAAAAACTATCTGCGATAAAGCATTTGTAATGTTATTCTCCGAATAATAAATAAAAGCTTTCTGTTCTGAAATTGTGGTTTAACTGCACACATCCTCTAACGAATAAAAAATACCAGTTAAAGTGTAAAATAACAAGACAGTATTTGCTGATAGATTTTACATTTTGTAAAAATATAGCATTCTACAAAAATACATAATACTCGGAAAGATTTTTATTCTCATTTGCTCGTTAATTTCTGTTTTCTACATGGAAAAATCAACAGCTGGTTTATAGAATTATGCAATAAATAATGCTGTGTAAGATATACACTTAAAAAATAAAATATATCACATTTATTCCATTTTATTTTGTTTTCCTAACGTAACAAAAATAGTTTAAATTTTGTTTCAAAGAGTGAATTATTGAACATTCCTATTCGTTTACTTCTACAAAAAATGGCACAAGGGATTTTCACAAGTTTTTAAATTCAACTCTATTTTCGTCTAATATTAGTCCCCAAGGAGTCGTCCAAATCCCCAAGAACACGAAGAATGGCCTCCGCTGTGCTTCTTGAATACAAAAAACGTAAAAAGCACTTGCAGAAATGTTTTAAAGAAGTTTGAACATTTTTCTAGACTTGAACGAGTAATGAAGTTTGTACAATTTGTTTCATTCTAGTAATTTTTTGCTGTTTAAAAGCACTTTCCTCAGATTGAATAATTTTTTACTTAATATAGAAGTTAATAATTAAATAATTTTCTTAAAAAGGTATATTTATTTAAGAATATTCTCTTTATTCACGTGTTTAAATGTTGTAAATGCCATTTTATTTGTCTCATTTTTCGTTTTATAATATCAATGGGTTCTCTTTTAACTAACTTACGTTTATACAGCTTTCTGTTCAAGGTTTTCGGTTCCTAAATAGACAAAAATATTAACAAATTAAAGTCAAAATGAAAGAAAATAAGAACCTTAAAATGCTTAAGAAAATCTATTCAAAAAATGTATCTGTAATTTAAAAAATGATTGCTTTTACGTAAATTTCAATTAGATTACTTTAGTGCAGTGTTGTCAGTTCGATATTTTGTTTAAAAAAAATAGATTAATTGATTACCACCAAATATTTAAAATTGAATATTCATCATATTTATCTTTATTTAATCTGTCATGTTAGAATGTTATTTCTATTTCAAAAATCTTTTGGAAATCAAGCAATCTGAATTAAAATAAAGTAGCGGACTTACGACATTGATTCAGTGGCAAATAAATTCCTAACTACTGGGTGCAAAAAAGGAAATTGTTTAATATTAAAATTATATTAAAAAAGAATATATAATATTTCATAACGTTACATAACATTACATTACAAAATATTACATAATATTAAATAATTATATAATAAATAAACAAATATATAAATTAATATATAACAATTACATAATATTACATAATATTACATTACATAATACAATATTACAGTAAAAATTTACTGCCTGTAACATTTTTGAACATATCAAATACTTCGCAATCTATAACAAAGATATTTTAACACTAAAAGTATTTTTGTAATGTATATTTTTAATTGTATTTACCATATTGCACATTTGATATAAAATACAATTTGTTTGTACATCTTGATTTTTCCAAATCGTCACGAAATTTTATTATGGTGTTAAAGTGCAGAGTACTATTATTTTACTGTTTTAAAATGGTCGTTGTTGTCGTTTTTAAAATTATATTTGCATCTTGTATAGCTTTGTTACAGGGACAGGTAAAATATACCGGGTGTCCCAAAAATGACTGATGGATTTTAAAATTCATTAACTTGCAAACAGTGACACATGTAGAAAAACATTATTGCAGGTGAGTTATGTATGATGTCAGAAGTTTTTTTTACTGTGATTCTTGATTTTAGTTCGAATTTCAAACAATAGATGGCACTTACATTGATTGGCGTTCTGTCGAGCCCGAAACCGACGCCACTCAGCATCGGTGCACCACCCCCTGAATACTAGATGTCGGCTGACACAGGAGGATTTTTTTCAACATTTGAACGGTCACTCGAGCTTCAACACCAATAATATCTAAACGTTTTATTTGACTTATTTGATCTGAGAAAACCTAGGCGAAGAACCTGCCGCTGAAAAAAAAATCCGACTGCGACAGCTGCCATCTAGTATTCAGGGAGAGGAGCATCAATGCTGAGTGGCATCAGTTTCGGTCTCAAATGAACGCCAATCGCTGCCAGCGCCATTTATTGTTTGAAATACGAACTAAAATCACAAATTACAGAACAAAAACTCCTGATATCAAACATAAACCTCCTGTAAAAAAATTTTTAATATCTGTCACCGTTTGCAAGTTATTGAATTTTAAAATCCATTAGTCATTTTTGGAACACCCGTTATATCATTGTGTAATGAGCGATGTTAACAACAATGGGAATAAAATTAATATGGATTAGAGTCCTGAATCGTGTCTGGAACATGATTTTTCTCGAACGTGACTCAAGCCGCGATTCCAGTCAGGTCGGAGTGGCGCATTTTTTTCTTTTACTGGGTCGAGTTTGCATTGATTCGATTCTATTTTTGTTCGGGTTTGATTTTGATTCATGTGATTCAAGTTTAATAGCCTAATTTTCAAAACAAAATTCACAATATTGTAGCAGATGGAAGAGCTATATTGTATTATAGGGAGACCGGAATGCAATGTCGTTTCTGCACTTTACAATATTTGTTTACCATTTATCAGGTCATTGTGTATTTCAAAGTTGTGCCAAAGCCATTTTAAGGTTAAAGTGACTTGTTTATTTGTAAATAGTTAAATCCTATTTATTTATTTATTTATTTATTTATTTATTGCAATTTTGGGAGAAATGGCAAACCGAATACCAGAAGAGGTACACACATCTGGCATTGTATGCTTTTTCAGTTTCACTAGGGAAGTAACGTAACAGTTGCTATCAAAAACTTTGTGATGTTTATCGAAGTGCATTAGACGTTCGTAAATACCAACCGTGGTTTTCTAAATTAATATCCTGTAATTTTGATATTTCTGACTCGTATCGATCAGGAAAACGAACAACTTGAGATAACAAACACTCGAATTCCGGCATCGGCGGAATACGAAAATTCGGCGGAACGCCCCCCCTCCGTGACATCACTTTGATGTCATCGTTGCCTCCTCTACGAAAAACGGTATTCTGGGGCACTTCTTTTCGTACTTGGCGAAAAGTTACGTGCGAAATATTATTTCGAATGTTTACAAAATTTCGGACGTTGATTTCACCCTCTCAAAGTAGGTGAAAAGCCCTTTTCGTGCACAACTTTTGTGATTGTTTACAGTTGATAAGGCATTTTAATAAGAAAGTTTCTAATATTTTTCAATATTAAGACTCTTTTATCCCATTTGTGACGCACATAGTTTTTAAGCAAAATATTAACAAAATATACTAAGTATTTATTACGATATTTTGCTTGCAATTGTCTGAATTTTGCTAATAAAAAACTTTTATTTAATTATTAAATAAATTACGTATATTCTAAAAATTGCTTGTATATTTAAAGGCAGGTGGAAGATGATTTTAAAGTTGTAGTATTCTTTTTAAAGGTAGATTAATATGAACCATGGATTGCTGGAATTAAAGGTGCATATATTTATCAAATAAAAATTGTGTATGTTTATAAAGACACATGTTTGAATATAAAAAGTTTTGGTACCCATCTAGAGTAGGTAAATATGAATTGTAACATATATTAATGAATTATTTTTAGTTGTGAAAAGATTATATGAATGTCATGATCACTTGAGAATCACATTTTAGTTACAATTTTATAATGTTATGTTAGTAATGTACAGATTTTTAATGTTTTTTGCAACCTCAATTTAATTTTGAGATAACAAGCAGTTTACTTGAAATATTTATTTCGACCATTAGAGGATATCTTTTAAACGTTTAATATTTTTTTTTTAATAATTAGAAGTACCTAGGATATTCTCATAGCATTGGTATCAATTGAGCAAAATCCTTGGAAGTGGCGGAGGGGGGCAATAAATTGATGATGATTACTATTATAATATATAAAAAGCACTTTTACATTCAAATATAACTACTCTCTCTAAGTGTTTAACTATTTTAAGTCACATGTGTTAAGTAAATTTAAACATCATTTGTCAAAGTTAAAACAAAAACAAATATTTAAAGCTTCAAAATTCAAGGGGGTTGGAATTGATTCTCTTCTTGTCTTTACACAAAGAGCTACTAATTAAATTGTTATGTGCTGCATATTTTTTAAACATAATACTTGTTTCAAGAAATACATGCTATTAAAATGCGATTTTATTTAGTTATTTTACATATAACCGTAGGTTTTGATGAGTGCTTAGCTGAAAATTTTCTCCTATGCTGCATCTTTTTTTATTTCAGTAATTATTAATTATAATATAATTTTTTAAACTACATGTGTATTATCTACTAGAAAAAAACCACTTTCTTGTATTTTGGAAAAATTTTGAAGAATAAAATATTTTTATTTAATTTCATTTTATTTGTGTATTATTATATATTCAAATTGTTTATTCATTAATTAGCTTATACACACTTTTTATATATTTTATACTTTTTATATATACACACACTTTTTAACTTGAATAGCCAAAAACTCAGTCTAAAAGAAGATTTGAAATTTAAGTACTGATTAATATAATGCATTAATTTGAATTTAATACATAAGGTACATAAACAGGGCTGCCACTGGTGGTTTTTATTATTTTCCCTACCACTATTTCTAAATCAATCTACCCCAAACATTTGTGATGAAGGTCATTGTTTTGAAATAGTGGTGGATAAAATAATAATAACAATTGCCAGTGGCAGTGGCAGCAATTTATAAATGATAAGTTAGAGATGTTTTCTTTCTTTTTAAATCATTATCCATCTTTTGCTGTTCTTATCTTACATAACTTGTGCTTTTTAAAAAAATTTATCTTTTCAATAATTATACATTAAATAAAATTAGAAACAATAATCAATTTCTTTTACTTTTTATTGGACTTTCTTTTTTTTTTAAATATGTAGCAGTTACGTAAAAAAAAAAAAGGTCTCAGTTCCAGGACAGTTAAAATTTACATTTTTCTTTTATAATCTGCTTCGAATCTTATTAAGAGAATAATTAATCAATGTGTCAGAATTATATTTGGATACATTTGAAAAGGAATAAAGTTCTTGAAATCATCTTTTCAAATATAGTAGCAATTTTCGGTTAGCCGGGCGCCAGTGATATATATATATGTGTATATATATCACTGGCACACATACACATATATATACATACATATATGTATGAATAAATATATGTATATACATACGTATTTATATATGTACATATATCACTGGTGCCCGGCTAACCGAAAAGTACCCAATTTTCTATTGTTACTAAATCTGAAAGTCTTTGTTATTAAATATTTTATTGCATTTACAATATTTTTAAAATAACATGCAAAAGAATAAAAAATACATGGTAAAATTTAATTATTGAAGATTTTTTTCTTTTTTTTAAATATTGTATGTTATGTGGTATGATAATCTAAACATTAAAATACCAATGAAAAGATAATCAAAAACATAATTTTAGTTACAATCGTTTTACTACAATTACAAAATCAATTTCATTCCAACATGAATAAAATTTTCAGATTAAAATATATATATATATATATATATATATATAAATGTGTGTGTTATTTATTAATCATTGATTAAAGTTATTTCATTTTTAGGGTTTATATTCTCTAAGAATTGGTTTTTTTTATAAAAATTTGTTTTCTTCCCTCTTTAGGGAGAAAAAAATGTTCATGTAATAGGAATGTGAAACTTTTATTCATGTGTTTTATAACATTAATCAATAATGAATCTTGTAATATTAACGATAAAAAATTGGAAAATAAAATAAAAATATACTTTTATTGGTGTTTTTATAAGGTTAAAAAGAAAGAAAAAAATCGTCAAAGCATGAGGGGCTGAAGACAAAATAAGCAAATACAGAGTTAAGCTATAATAAAAAAATTCCTAAACATTAATTTAAAAAAATATTAGTAATATGATTAAAATCCAAAATAAATACAGTATTTCTATCTGCTCATCATGTTTTTATAAGTTTAATTAAAAAAAAAAAAGAAAAAAAAGAAAGAAAGAAATTATACCTTTTAAATATACTAATAAAAGCAAAAAACTGGTTACTTCTCTGTTATATTTCTTCGGGATTCTTCTTAAAAAGTTTGGTGTAATTTGGGCCCCAGAACGTGTAATTTATCATCAAATGATATTAAACAAAACCAATGAACTAGTATGCCTGTTTATGATATATTAAAAAATTGTTTCTGATTCATATTAGATAAATCCCTTCTGTTTGTATATAACAGATAAGACTTCTGTATAAGTAAATAAATTGTATAAATATTGAAAAAATTGGTTGTATGTGCCTTTATAACAAAGAAATATAAAAAATTCGGTATTTCAGATTTGTAATTTCCTACTCTACTAAATCAGACTGGCTTTGTTATGAAATACTTGTGTATTTCTAATAATCATAATCATTAATATAACAAAAAAAAAAAGAGAGAGAGAGCAATAATAACAAATGTTAAAATAAGATTTAATTGTTGAATTTTTTTTTAAATATTGCATTTTGCATATGAAAGATATTAAACTTTAATATACCAATGAAAATAAATAATATTTCGAAAGCTTTTGCTGATTATCTCTGCATAAACAGCTCTGGCACTTGATATAAAGTTAAATTTTTAGCTGGTTTTATCAAAGCCATTCTTTCTATTCTGTTTATAGTTGAAAATATGCATTTCTATTACAGTTATGAATATATAAATAAAAAATAAATTGCATTAATGAGTCTTTTGACTTTTAGAACTTTCAATCCCTATTTTAATAAGATGAAAATAAATAAGCATTGTTTACATATAAATATAATATTAGGGTTGGAAGGGGATATTGAAATGGTGATTAAAAGCTTTCTACAAGTTTAACTTTCAAGCATTTTATTTCTTACAGAATTTTTCACAGAAATCTCAAATTAACGTAATAATTTAAATTAATTTAAATTTATATCACAATCTTAGACAAAAACAACAACAACAAAAAACAAGAGTTCTATTCATTTTGTTTGACGTATGAAAATAAGTAATTAGAAATAAAATAAATTTCTTAATCATTTGTTTTTAAAATGCAAATTTAAGAAATGAAATTTAAAAAAAGCCAGTTCATGTGATGATTCATTTTTGCAAAGAATTTTTTTTAAGTGTGTGTGTATTTGGGGGGGGGGGATTTTATTTACCAATTTAATCACATTAGAGGAGATACCTTTGATAACAGTTAAAATAATGTGGCAAATGCTTCAAATTTTAGTTTCTTTAAATAAAATAATTAAGATTCAGAATTGTATTCTGTTGAAACACATTCTACTCATAATGTAAATGTTTTATTCTTTAAATATTGTGACGTACGTACTTAAATTAAAAATAAATAATTCCAAAGGCCGGGAAAGAAAAGTAGCCGATAGTTAAAAACAGAACAAAACTTTTATTTACATGTTGATCTGAGAAGAGTTCTTAGGCGACTGTCTGGTGCGTCGACTATTGCATACAAAAGATGCGCACGCAACGAAAGGGTTACAGCGCGTGCTGGAAAAATGACCTTGACAGGAGAGGGATAATTTTCTCTCTTTCTGCAACATTCTCCCACCTTTTGAGTGGGCAGCTAAACACTCAAAATCTTTACTTATATTATGCACAAAATACACATTACATAGTACTTACATAAGAAATCACTTATACAATCAAAATACAACCTTACAAATTACAACATAAATACAGTATATAGTATATGTAAAATAACAATAAACACTGGAATACATATAAAGAAGAGAAGTGAAATTAAGTAAAATAATTACTGAAATTAAATATTCTGAATATAAAATTTACCTTACAGGTGTTTTGACAATTCTGCCACTACTGGTCGTTAAAGGCATAGCCTCATCATTTGTTTCTTGTATTGGATTTTCCAATTCTAATCTGAACAATCGCTGAACTGGCCGTAATAACTCAGAATTGTTTGTTTTTATAAGCGCAAGTCTTATTTGGCCATCTCGACCTGGTATAACTTTTAATACGCGAGCTAGATTCCAATAGGAACGTTTTTTATTAGTATCTTCAAGTAGGACAATTTCTCCTACTTTAAGTGATTTGTTTTTATAGCATTTTATAGACTGCTGTCGTAACTGCCCTAAATACTCTGTACGAAACCTAAGCCTTAAAGTTTCTCTTATCCGCTGCAGATACTTAGTTCTTTTACTCAATTTCACTTTATCTACATTATCAATATCAGGTACACCTGACTGTGGAGTTTCATGTAAAAATTTCTCTGGTGTTATAGCAAAGTCCTCATCAATGTCCTCTGATACATAAGTAAGTGGTCTGGAATTAACAACTCTCTCACAGTCACACAATACAGTTATTAGTTCTTCATAATCAAGGGAAGCACGACCCAATATTTTCCTTAAGATTTGTTTTACAATTTGAATCAAACGCTCCCACCATCCGCCCCACCAGGCTGCGGATGGAGGATTAAACTTCCACTGAATTTTTTGTTCAGCAGCTTTAAAACGGAGACCATCCCAGTCTACAGTTTGCAAAAATTTCTCCGCGCCTATGAAATTTTTTCCATTATCTGAATATATGGTAGAAGGTCGTCCACGGCGTGCGATAAAACGTCTTAAAGATTGAAAGAAGGATTCGGTCGATAAGGAAGTGATTAATTCCAAGTGGACGGCACGATAGACTGCACAAGTAAACAGTACAATATATGCTTTTCTACCATCTTTCAAATAAAGTGGTCCAGCCAGATCACATCCTATAATTTCAAATACACAAGCATCGCGGACCCTATCATTTGGTAAAATTCCTGGGATGACCTCACATTTTTTCGCTTTAAACTTTTGACATTTTAGACACTTACTAATACAATTTCTTATGGTCTTACGAGATTTTAAAATCCAATACTTTTCTCTTAAATTTGACATTAACAATGAAGTACCAGCATGTAATAAATCATTATGTACACTCATTATCAACAATTTTACAACAGAATGATCAGATGGTAATATAATAGGATATTTAAAATCGTATTTATCATCCCGATAAACAACATTTGATTTAGCTCTTATAAGGCCGTCACAATCAACTATTGGTCTAAGTTGTCTTAATTTCTCATCATTTTCTCCCTTAAAGGATTCTTTCTGAATTAGTACCATTAAAGCCTTTTCCCCTTTTTCGATTTCTTGTACAGATAAGTCCCCTGAAAGATTTTTGTCAACTTTTTTTACATTGTCGTAAAACCTAAAAATCCAAGCTAACATCCTTACAATTTTCTTAAATGAAGAAAAATATTTATAATACCACTTAGCATCTTCATCATTTTTTACTAACGTTGTTATAACTGTTTTACGAATCTCAGAATTGACTAAATCTTCATTTGGCTCATCATTCGATTTAGGCCAATTTTCTTTTTTTTCGTGCAACCAATCAGGTCCCTCCCACCATTTCCTCTCAACTAACTGTTCAGCAGAACACCCCCTTGAAAGCAAATCGGCAGGGTTAAGAGAACCTGAGATGTGATGCCACCAATGAGGCGAAGTCAATGAGTTAATTTCTGTAACCCGATTTTGAATGAATATTCCCCAATTTTGCTTTCGCTGAATCCAACATAAGGCTGTTGTAGAATCGGTCCAGCAATAAATATCAACCCCTGATAAATTTAGATCTTTAATTATGTTAGATAACAATCTAGAGCCAATATTGCAAGACAAAAGCTCTAAGCGAGGAATTGTAATGGGTTTTAAAGGAGCTACCCTAGATCTTGCTTGTACTAGATTAATTTTTACCCCATCGTCGTCTTCCGCTCTTAAGAAAACGCAGGTACCGTATGCTTTTTTACTGCCGTCGCAAAATAAATGCAAGCTTATTTCTTGATCACTTTGTTTAAGCCCAAACCATCTAGGTATATTTATCAATGAGAGTAAATTTAAGTTTTCTCTCCACGATTTAAATTTCTTTGCCAAATCATCGGGTAGGTTGTCATCCCATTTTAGTTTTGAATTCCATGTTTCCTGTAAGATTAGTTTCGGAATTAGCATCACTGGAGTTGTATAACCAACAATATCAAAAACTTGGTGTGCTACTGCCAAAACTATTCTTTTTGTTACTGATTCTAATGGATTTATAGCCTGTTCTATTTTACACGATAGCGTATCCGTATGTGTATTCCATACGAGACCTAATAGGGAAACATCCTCTTTCGTGGAGGAATCCTCCTCAAATATTTCATTAATTAAATTGGATTTCCAACATCTTAGATTAAAATGACCTAAAGACATGATTAATTTTGATTCTAAGAAAAACTTTCTCATTTCTATCTCGGAGTTTAAACTTGTTACGCAGTTATCTACGTAGAAGGCTGTTTTCAAAATATCTGCAGAGTGCTTTAAATTTTCTGGAACTGTATTTAAATGATACAGTAAAGTTGCGGCCAATAAATAAGGGCTGCATGTAACGCCGAAAACTACCCTTTGATGCCGATATACATTCACCTGTTCTTGATTTTCTTTATCAAACCACAGAAACCGCAAAAAATCTCGGTCTCTTTCTTTTATCGCAATCTGCAAAAACGCCTTTTCAATATCAGCGGTGACGCCTACATAATTCATACGAAAACGATTCAAAATTGAGGGGATCATTTCTATTAAATTTGGACCCGTAGCCAGACAATCATTTAAAGATGGAAAACCAGGTAAATGAAAACTAGCGTTGAACACTGGCCTTATATTCGTGGTGCTGTTCTCCTTTATTACCGCCCTATGAGGTAAATAATGAACACCCTTTAGTTTCTCAGTCGATGTCTTTTCGATTATGCCGAGAGCTAACCAGTTTTCAAAAATATCACAATAATCATTAAACTTTCCGGAATTCATCAATTTTCTTTTAGTATTTAAAATAGATTTTTCCGCATTTATTTTATTATCCGGTAAAAGAGTGTTGTCCAGAACCCAAGGCAACGCAACTTCATATCGCCCCTCACTATTTATACTTAGAGTCTCTTCAAAATATTTCTGTGTATCCTCCTGCAATTCAGCTTTCGTTTTACTTATTGGGGGTTCCTTAATTCCCAAAACATCTAACTTCCAAAGATCACTTATACACCGATTTTTAACTAAAAGAGAAGAAATAACAAGAGAAGCTGTACTCTGAGAATTTGGCTCAGTGCCAGGATTAAATTTACCCATTAATGTCCACCCTAATTTCGTATTTATCGCTGTTATGCCACATTTAAGACTTACAATGTTTCCTGTTAAAAGCTTACCTGCAACGTCTGCACCAATTAACAATTTTATTTCCTTATCAACTTTAAAATGTTTGTTTTCTGAATCATTTATTTTAATTCCGTGTAACTTAAGTTCATTTAACCAAGGACCAGAAGGAATTTGCTTAATTTCAGAACAAATACGTTTCTGACTAAGTACTTCTAATTTACACTTATATTTATCATTTACATCACTTAATTCAATTAAATAATTTCTATATACATTTTCTGGTGTTTCAACACCACCAAATAGAGATTGCTTAATTTTCGTTTCACCAATACACTTAAATTTCATACTTTGTGCAACATCTTCACAAATATAAGACTTCATTGAACCACTATCATAAATAGCACGAATAAACATTGTTTTAGAACCATTATGAATTTTTACAATTAAAGTTTGCAAGAGTACATCTGAAATTTTAATGTAATTATTCAGAGTGCTTGTTTTGTTTTCACTTTTATCTCCAACCGAGATATTATCAACTTTGTTAGAAACTAAATCCGGACACAAAATTACAAAGTGCCGATTTTTGCAAATTGGGCATCGATGTTTTGACTTACATTGATTAGCCTTATGATTTCGTTTTAAGCATACAAAACAAGCATTCTTTGTCTTAACTATGTCTTTTTTACAATCTAAACTCATAGCAAAAGCATCGTTACAGTTCTCTGAATTATGAAATTTACTACAAAAAATACAATCAAATTTTTTAAACTTAGAATTTTCTTGAAAATTACTACTATTGTTGCCGTTATTGGCATTAAGTAATTCATAAGCAGTTGACACACTGCTTTTAGGTTCAGAGGGCTTATTTTTCTTAACAGTTAATTTTTCAGAATTTAAGCAATCACGAGTGATTTTAAGTCTAAATTCAGTTTCTACTTCATTTTTAACAAAATCCATTAAGAGATCTAAATCGGTCTTACCTGTTTCAGCTAATGTACTTTTCTGTCGCTCCCAAATTTTAATTAAATCGGTGGGGAGTGCAGATTCTATTAATGGGAGTAACATATGCGAAAACTTATCTTGAGTAACTCCTAGAGATTCTAAGGCACGCAGTTGTGTTTGAAGCTTGTCATAGAGAGTCAACAAATTCACTTGAGTTTTGTCCGTAATAACCAGCTTTAAAAGTTCTCTAACGTAAATCTGTATAAGGACACTTTCTTTTCCAAAACGTTCTTTTAAATAGTTCAATGCCTTTTCATAATTAGCTTCTGTAGCAGGAAAACTCTCCACGATTTGTCGAGCTACTGATTCAGGCTTAGTAGACTGTAGTAGGTACTGAAACTTGTCGCGGACATCTATTCTTGGGTCTTCATCGATTTTGCTAAACTGCGTCCAAAAGGTGAGCCAATTTCTTGGGTTGCCGTCAAATTTAAAGAGTTCTATTTCAGGGAGTTTCTGTTTAGCAACCGGTAACGCCATAATTGAAGATGAAGAGGAAAGAGCATTTACTGTATTAGAACTAAGCTTCGTTTTTAACCTGTTGCATTTCACTTTTAACGTAGACATCTTCTCGTAGTATTCCTGAGCTGCCTCATATTCCTTTTCGTAATCTTCTTGAGAGCAGCTTTGTTTTTGAAAAAATTCTAAAAATTTTTCATCTATAGTTCGGAGCATTTTATATTTTTCTTGTAGTTGATCTAGCAGTATTTCCACATCATCTAAATCCGGAGCATCGGCACTTATTAGTTCTTGTAGCTTGTTAGACGTCTTCGTAAAAGATGATCTAGTGGCTTTTCTCTGCTGCTTTGTACTTTCTAGATCCGTCATATTTTTTTTTTTTTTTTTTTTTTTTCGTAAAAAATACTTAAATACTTAATTTAAACTTACTTAAGCTTAACATTTAACTATCGGCAAAATAAGAATGTCATAATTAACATTCATCTCGGTAGTGGGATGCCAGAATGTGACGTACGTACTTAAATTAAAAATAAATAATTCCAAAGGCCGGGAAAGAAAAGTAGCCGATAGTTAAAAACAGAACAAAACTTTTATTTACATGTTGATCTGAGAAGAGTTCTTAGGCGACTGTCTGGTGCGTCGACTATTGCATACAAAAGATGCGCACGCAACGAAAGGGTTACAGCGCGTGCTGGAAAAATGACCTTGACAGGAGAGGGATAATTTTCTCTCTTTCTGCAACAAATATATTAGACAGCCTGACACATTCATAATTTTTAAAAAGAGATGATTCATTTTACCCACTAAGTAAAATATACCTAAACATTCAATAAAATATTAACATTTGGGAGTAACATGACATATAATCAATGAATAATAATAAAAAATTATATAGACATTTTTTCTTATCTCATCAGAAAATTATTTCATCAGTAGTGAGTAAATTGATGTAATTACCTGACCCCCTCACCGTAAACTTCTTAGTTCGTTGTTTTCCCTTGCAGAAGCGTACAAACTTTAAATAGTGTCAAAAAGAGAAAATCTTTAATTGGTTTCTGAAAACATAACTTTCTACTACATTGTAAAATATTGAATAAACAATAAACAAATTTCTTTCTGGTTTTCTCTTAATCAAAACTGCATTTTTCTGTATACTATCTCAGAAAAAAAAAGTTCCATACTTTATTATTAAAAAATGAACATGTCACTGAAATTAAATATACTTCTGTTATTCACAGAAATGATTTGAAAATCTGAGTTTCATTAATTTGGTTTTTATAACTTTCAAAGGGGAAGAAAAATATGTTAAGATTTAGAAAATCTCAATGTATATTATTTTCATATATGAATCTGCAGTATATCAAATATATATTAATTATATAAAGCATGAAATAAATAATAAAGTAATCTATAAATTCAAGAAAGCTGATAGCTTAAAATAAAGCTGCTTTGAACATAATCATAAGATCATTTGTATATGTTAAGTTTGAACATTCACACATTCAATTTCTTTTTTCTAAATAATAAAAAATACTTTTATATACTAAAACTCAAAACTTTCCGGGAAGCAGTCGGTTCTTAAATAAATACTAATTAAAATATAAGTTGTTGGCTTCCTACCTATTAAGGCCTGTAAGGTCCTGGAAATTTGCCAAGTGTTTCTTGTATAATGACATAGAACATTCTATTCTAATAAACTTGCCTCTGATGCTGGAGGATCCTTTCTATAAATCAGTCGTAGTAAGAACTGAATCATTATTGCCAAAGTATGTGTCTTATAATAAACACACATACATATTACAATACTTATTCAGTAAAAGTTTTATTTCTCGAAAAATATACACAGCTCACTTAATTATTTAATAGACAGACATTCTGAAACAGCTACCTTTTCATTATAACAGTAATTCCATTACAATTGTAACATTAAATTATCAATAAGACGAAAATTATCCTCACCAAGCTAATTACAAACAACGGAGCCATTGAAATTGAAAGTTTTATGACAACTATTGAAGCTACGATACGATAATGAGTATTTTGATTAAAATATGACGGATTCTCATTGGTTATAACTTAAAATCTGACGTGGATTTGGGAAAGGCTATTCCGCGATGGTCGCGGCTATCACCGCCTTTTCGAACGTTGTGTAGCATCCGTAATTGTTTTCGAATGTACGAAAATCTGATCCCAGAATAGCACTTTTCGCCAGATGCGAATTAGCATACGATACGAAAGAGTGCTTTCACGTGACGTCATAACGAACGTTCGAATTTCTTTCGTACCTTGCGGGAATTGGACTGCTAATGTTAAGGGCGGAAGTGAAAGTAAATCTGTGTTGGCAATCGAGGAACTGCCAAACACTCTTAACCAACCTTGATCGACCATCCAAAAAGGGTTGCAGCAGATTAGTAAAGTCAGCAGGAGATGGGGGGGATTATGGGCTTCGCATAATCTGAACGAGAAAAACAAAGATAACTGATCTACCGCATAAAACGCTTGATTCCTTTGATGGCTTGATCCCTGGTCATGAAAAATGGATCCTCTGTGATAACCCATTACCGAAAAGACAGCGGCTGTTTCCGAACGAATCGCCGTGAAGTACTGCTAAACCACGTTTACATCCCAAAAAGGCACTTTTGTGTGTTTGACGAGTTTTTTTTTACAAAATGTATGTTTCACTAAATTATTTATACTTTTTAATTATTTTTATTTATTTATATACCTAACACAGTTTTGTTACTTGAAAAGAATCACTCAGCGTCCATGTTTTTTTGTTTCACTTTACTGGATAGCTTTGAACATTTAATTTTTGTTTACCAAAATATACTAATTTACACATTCTAAATTTACGTTCATTAATTGTTGTCTTATGCAGGGTTAATACGTTTTTACCAAAAATTTTTAATAGAATTTTTCTATTTAATATTTAAATAGTAGAAATGCTTGACGCCACGTTTAATTCGATAACTTGTAGTACTTTTCTGCATTTAAATAAGGTGAAAAATTCTATTAAAAAATTGTGGTAACTCGTACGAACCCTGTTATGCATTTCATATTCATTCGTTAATTTTGTATCCTCAAGTATTGGAATAGCATTAAAAAACAAAAAAATACATTTTTCATGAAAAGGGATCAAAAATTTGTATTGCTTTGGATTTAAATCTCTGCTTAATGTAAAAATTTAAAAAAAATAATAACATAGCAAATTGTAGAATTTACTAGATATTTCTTTCTACATTATTTGGATATATCTAAATTATAAAATATAGGCAGGTTTTACAATATAAATCCTACAAAATCCAAAAAGATGCTTTAATGTGTTTAGTAAAATATTCGCTTAATCGTTCATTTTGAAGTGCTGAAACCAGGAAAAACTGGGAATGCAGCCCTTTACTGTGAACATTCGGATCGAGTAAATCAATCTTTAATTGAAAAGTATTCAGCGACTATCAACAGATAAAGCGTTATTCTGCAACACGATAATGCCAGACCACGCTGCGCAAGACGAACCCTGGAAAAAATTATTGAATGGGGTGGGAGATAATGCCTCACCCACCATACTCGATCGGCATGAACCATCGGATTTCCATTTATTCCGATCGCTACCACACTTCCTAAGTGACAAAAGACATGAAAATTCGGATAACATCCAAAATGCCGTCTTTAGACATTTTGCTTAAATACCAATTTATTTTTATCGATCCGACATTGACAATTTGCACACTAGATGGTAAAAGGTTGTTGGTAATGAGTTTGATTACAACATTGATTAAAAATAAAATTTTGTTAAAAAATTATTTGTTATATGTAATGTAAAAAAAAAGACATTACTTTTCGGTTCCTCTGTATTAAAATAATAATACACGGTACTTCTGTATTATTCCGTCGACCACTTTTCATAACAATAATTATCGCCAAACTGTAAGATTAAACGCCAAAAATGCAGTCACATTTACTTGATGTCAGAAGCATTATACGTGTTAGTTATGTCATCAAGTGGATTTTAATTCTACATTTGCGTGTATTTTTCATTATGTTTTACTGATCTATTAATTATTTCATTAATTAAAATAACAATTGTGTCCTTAAATTCGTATATTTTATTTATTTATTTATTTTGATATTCCAATGGCAACGTTCTCCCGTTTATTTGGCGTTACAGTTTGGCGATAGTTTTGTGTTATGAAAAGTGGTCGAAGGGATAATAGAGAAGTACCTAATACCGTTTGAGTATAACAAGACCCGTTCAGGACTATAATCTCGCTAGAAATTAAGTGTTGTCTCAAAACCATGAAGGTAAGAAACAATCCTTTGTAGTTGGTATTATTATTTTTAATTACTTTTTATGAATCATTTAAAAACAGGCTTCCTACAGGTCAGGGAATTTCCCTGATTTTAGGTCAGATATTTACATGGAGAAAAACGAACCTTATACAATCGCGCGATTACATAATTCTAGTTTTTGTTTAAGAGAATACTGGTATTACATATGAAAGTGTAGGAACCCTGAAAAAGCATACATAAAAATTTGCTTTAAAGTTTAATAGCTACCATAGTAGCGTATATGTTATATATGATAGCATATACAGAATAAATATGCAGATATATATAATATCTTGTTTTATGAGTAGCCCAGAGCATCTATACAATAAAGTTATATGTATATTTATTTAATTTAATGTGTGCCTAATTATACTGAAGGGGATTTAATAGTCTGTTTTTTTTTTACATTTAGATTGAATAAAATTTGAATAACTAACTAAGTGTAAAATTATTTTTCAAAGCACTAAATATTTTAAAAAACAAGAGAATTCTTTGGAAGTTCCAGTAAAACGTCAAACGTAGATATTTTCTGTTCTAGTTAAAGTTGTTCCCCAAAGAATAAAAAAAAAAATAGATTACAGAAAAGTAAATACATCTCGAATTTGCAGTAATTGGGAATAACTGGGGAAACTTTCCCTAAAAAATTACTTTTAGAGTTTTTGTATTATTGTTTCTTTACACATCTAAATATAATTACGTTTTCAAATATTGATAGTAAAAAAAAAATTGTTATGGTAAATCTTTCAATTATATTTTTAGAAATAGCATGCAAAACAATGCATAGTAATAAAATTGTAAAATTTTTATAAAAAAAAATGTTTAATCATATTTTTAACTTTTGTAAAGCATGAACCAATGAAATCTTATATTACATATTATGTCCTAATTATCCCACTGTACAGTTTTTGTTGTGATTGCCGGCGGTCCGAAAACATACTGTGGTGCATACCCTAAAAAACGAATTTTATAGCAAATTTATTAGTCCCTTCCCGGCAAGTGTGCTTTACAGAAATTTTAATCATCTCCAGGGTTCGCACGCTTTTAAGCCACGCCCCATTTTATAAGGACTCTTCCACCAGTAATCGCATAAAACTATCTTCTACCTAATGAATCTTGAATAAGGAATCTTGGAAGAAAATGGTCTTTCAACTACACTGGTGGCAGAGTCCTTACAAAATTGGGCGTGGCTTAAGAGCGTGCGAAGCCTGCATCTCTCACTGCATTTTTCAAAATAGAACATTTTCGCTAATTTAGTCGCCGAAATTTTGTGACTAAGTAAACTAAAGTCACTAGTAACAATAATCAAGCATTCTGAGCATTTTATGCGTGAGGCATGGGCGATGCCCGTCACGAAACGGTTACAAATATGCAGAAAAGAGGAAACTTAAAAATACAACACTCAAAATAGGCCTGTTTGAACAGTTCGCACATTTGAGTAATCACTTACGTTAAGAATCCATATCTAGAGTCATTACGAATAATATCTATAGCCAAAAACTAGAAATGTTATAACCATGGCAATGCTGTGATAGATCTGCAGTATATCGATAATTGTAAAATATATATTTAGATACAATTTTGACATATTTTAATGCCCATTCATCAAAAGGTTGGTTTATTCGTTTTATACGTAAGTATTTCGGCATTATTGACGTTCTGTCAGTTAATTATTTCTTTTCGGGAAAACTTGGAAATAGAAGAAAAAACGCATACTTAGTTAAATTTTTAAGAAGTAAATTGTTTATATATATATTTTTTTTTTCATTCCTTAAAAATTATATTTTCAAATAGATTATCTAAGTATATAATTTAAAACTTTGACGTAATAAAAAAAATTACACTTTCTTTAATAAATTAACATTATGTGTTTTAATTTATAAGGATGCATCTTATAAAAAGTTTTACTATATTATTGTCAAATTTAACAAAATGTATATACTTTTCTTTTGCTAAAGAACATTGATTTTCATTATACAGGTGTTTAATTAGTAACATAGTATTTTGTTTTGTTTCCTCAAATCGCTAAATATTATAAAGCCATTGGTCATGGCTACTGATATGATATATTAAATAAAAATAAATTTATGACGCATATATTGTTTTATTAATAATTACTCGGAGACGCATAAATTACACTGTTTAATTACAACCATTAAAACAGGGAGTTCAAACTGTGGACCGGTGGATACCACTAAAATTTAATTGTAATCTATTGGATAACTAATCATCGAATTTCAAGGATTCCAGTCCACATATTCAGTCAGTTTAGTTTCTGGCTGATTTATAATCTATAAGACGTGTTTTGCTCTGTTTTTACTCTGTGTTGTTTCTTACGACGTTCCGTTGAATTCTATACGTTTTTTCGAAATGTCGTAGAGGGGTTTAGATCAAAATAGTGTTATACTTACGAACATTGCTCCGTACTTTAATGCTCAGCTTTTACCCTCTACGCAGAGATGAGATTTCTCCGCTTTTTTGCATACCAGTATAATCTTACAGAAAATGTTTTTTTTTATTTAATCGGAACAGTCTGCGATTTAGAAGAACTCTGCGTTCCCTGATGGGGAAATTAAAAATATACTGGCTGAATTCTTATCATTTTGTGATGAACACATTGCAACAATCTTAAGCAAAGATGGTTACCATCAGTCACAAGCTGATCAAATGGAGGTACAAAATTCATGCCTAGAGGTTTTTGAATTTCTTGGGGCGCCTTATAAACTTAAAAATTATACAAAAACCGCTTATTTTTATTTTTCTGAACTCAAATTAACTCCTCATACTTTACTTACTAATGAAAATTTATATGATGAACTTCACTTTTCCAACGTGAATATTCGACTTAAACATAAAAATGAAGTGGAAAACTCCGCAATTCCCCTGAAAAATAAATTACAAAATCTTCGTAGTGACGTCAATCTTGATGATGATACCCGTATTGACCGAACTTCCCCTCTTAACCCAGAACAAAAATTCTGTTAACTCTAAACCCCGTATTAATCCATTTATATTGAAATACAGGAAAATTGGACTGACCTTTCAGAATGTATTAGTGAGATTAACAAAACATTAATTATTAATATTACATTAAACCTTAATTATTAATAATTAACATTAATAACTCTCAAACGTGAACGTCTCATGGTTTTGTGCAAAACAGACCAAGACTAAAATCAACTCAACGTTTTCTTGATGAAAAACTCGGAAGTATACTACTCTTTCCTCGAAGGACCCCAGACCTAAAAAAATATGTATTAGGGGACTTCTCTGTTCTATTAATAATAAAATTATCATTAATAGTCTGAAAGAGTGTGAATTCACTATAATCAGGGTTGCCATGATCAAAAATTGCAAAACTGGAAACAAAATACCAGTATACATGTGACTGTCCTCCCACGCTCCAACGTCAATGAAATCTATCAATTTAAGGAAATTTGTTATATTTCTGTCAATATTACAGACTTTATTGATAAACAAAAATAAAAATAAAAATAAACAGTGCTATCATTATCAGGGCTTTCGCCATGATTCCGAAGTCTGCAATTTTCCTAAGAAATGCTTAAAATGTGCCGAAAAACATGTAACAACGCAGTGCCTACAAAAAGGCAGAATTATACCTAAATGTACAAATTGCGGTCAAACTGGTCACCCTGCGAAATACCGTGGTTGTCCTAAAAAACCATATCGTGTTAGAGGCAAAAACAACCCTAAGTGTACAAAAGAAAACAACAATACTATTAAAAAAAACCAAAACGCTAGCTCATATTCCTAAAGAATTTAATTATTAAAAAAAGAAAACCAAACTGCTCCTGCAATTGATTATCCGGATTCTATTCCTGAATGATTCCTTAATAATTTGTGGTGATCTCCCCTTCCTCATCTACTAACGATAACACTTAAATTATTCCAAATTCTACGTCTAACCCTCACTAAATACAATCTAGTTATACTAATGATATCCAGGAAATTTTCCAAATTTTTAAGGATTTAACAGAATTTCTCAAAATCTCTAAATTTCTTAAAAGTATAAAAAATATCGCTACACATACTAAAAAGTTTAAGAATCCTATGGAAAAAAAATATATTGTTATTATCAATCAATTCGACTCCCTTTCCAACGAAATTAGTCTCCCGCATTTCGACTGTTATCCTTGCAGAGTTACCAGACTGTGCTGTCCTCACATTTTTCCCTTTCACCCTTTTATTTTTGCATTTTAATTTTTTTTTTGTGCTGAGTTTTCCACTATCTTAACTTAAACTCTCTTTTTTTGTTTTATCTTTTTTGTTAATTAATTATATATATATATATATATATATATATATATATATATATATATGTGAAACTCTTTATATATTTTTTTCTAGACTGCTTTTTTTAATAATGTATGGTCTCTGAAAGGAACCTTTTTATATGAAATGGGTATGGGTTCGTACCTCGGTATGTTTTCGTCCTGTATGTGGATATAATGCAATTTTCTTTCTTTTTATTTAATTGTTAAACTTTCTTTTGTCTTTTCTGCATTATAATTCTATTTTAAACATTATTGTAATCTTTATGTAGTTCTTTAATATAATTATATATTTTTTTTTTCGGCTCCCCATTTGCCTCTCAAGTCGATTATCTTTAAACTGGATATTAAGGTTTCTTCGTAACTAGGTGATCCATAAATTTCACTTCATTGTTCCCTTACGATTCCAGAAGTCAACTTTTTCTTTTAAAAATTAGTGGTAATTGGTGGTCCACGGTTTGACACCTCTGCATTAAGAGATGAAATTTCCTCTACTGTGTTTCAAAATAAAATGCAACCATAATTTCTTGTACCAGAAAAAATATAAGACAACTGAAATTTTACATTTAAAAAAACACTTATTACACATGTACTGGACAGCTTATCTCTTCGATCATGAAACGATCTTGTCGACTTCGACGGATTGATGATTCAGATATGAGTAATAAGTTGCGATATGGAAGGCGTCATATTAAAGTGTCATATTACTATGACGGCTTCTATACGTGGAAATTCTTTTTTGCGAAATAATTTTGATGAAGATTTCAGCGAACTTCTTGCAGTATCTTGGCAATATTAGAAAATTTTCATTTTGAAAGAAATGCTGATATTGTAAAAAATATTTACTAAAAATTAGTATTTTTTCTGGGAAAAAATCAGTTTGTTAATATTTTGTTTATATGTGTCAAGACGTCCATTATGGGACACCCCAGGGTGTCCCCAAAAACATTCAATTCGAGTTTAATCCTTAAATATTGACCATACACATATATTATAAATTAAAAAGTTACGTAAAAAAAGTATATAATTTTATGAAATCGATTAAATTTTTTATAGGAGTTAAGAAATACAAAATTAAAATTTTTATACGACACCCTTACAAAATATTTCTCAATGAGTAAAATGTGTCCTGTACAGTAATAAAAATCAGGTGGTACAAAATTTCAGCATTGTATCATAAAATTCGCAGAGGTATGAAAATACATAAATGCTGACTGAAACCACTCTTCGATGCTTGGATATGAGTTCTAAAATGTGAAAAATCATACCGGATGATCGCATTTCAGGGGTCGTACGAAAATTATGAAAGGAAACAATGATTGTATAAATAAATAATAATTGTGATTTTTATTAGTAAACAAATAAATAAACTGTGTAAAGGTAATAGTTTTACGCAAATATACAAAGTTGTTCAAAATGTTTTCCCTCAATGCCAATACAGAGCTGCATATGTCTGATAATATTTCTGTGCACTCGATCAAGTTGTTTTTCGGTGATGTCACGACAACCATCTTGAATGCGTTGTTACATTTCTGCTTTATTTCGGGTGCGTAATCAACTCCACAAATAAAAATCCATAGGCCAATCAGACGATCAAGGAGGAAATTCCACTGGACTATGCAAGCCAATCCACTTGTCTGGAAATATTTTTTTGTATGATTAACACCTCACCAAATTTGTTTAAACATATATATCCGATTTTTTATAATAAAATGCTGAAATTTTGTACATGACCTTATTAGTCTATGGGGTAAGTTTTACACGTTGGGGAATTTTTTTACGGGGGCTGTTTAAAAAATTAAATTTTATATTTCTTCAAATTTAATCCCCTGGAAATTTTAATCAATTTTATAAGAATTGTGTATCTTTTTTTTACGTAACTTTGTAAATTAATATATGTCTATGACCAATATTTAAGAAATAAAAGCCGATTTGAATGTTTTTTGGACACCCTGTATATTGACAGCAATATTTCTTTTAACCTTACAAAGCCTCAGTACTTTACCTCTTTAATCGAAAAAATAAGGAATGTTTTTGATAATTCGAGCAAAACATTAAACACACCTACTTTTATTTCAGATCTTACTTATTCCCAAAGCAATACGAAAAGGTAGAGAAAAATAAATTCATCCTAGAGTTTGAATATCTCAAAAACTTTTGCTTACAAATCGATATATGATCTTTTTAGCTTTCCTTAAATTAGTAAGTATAATTAAGTTTCGTCCTTTATTAGACAGCAAATATTTTCTGAGTTTGCTATTCTTTCTCCAATAATATAGATTAAATCGATTCTTTAAGCATTCAAAGGGAAATAGTTTTCGAAAGAAAAATTTGCAATAGAAAACTTTTTGTTTATTTACTTGTTTTCATCGCTGAATAATAAAATCTTACATCTAAGATTTTATCATTTTTTTAGTATTTCGCTATTTTTATAGATTTTTTTCAACTTATAAAGTGTGCATAATAAATAAATTTACACTAACATCATTTGTAATAGAAAAAAAAAATAACTTATTCAAAAGTATTTTTTTTTCTATTTTCATGTGATATTTTCCATTAACAGAATTAAAATTAACCCCTTAACAATTTTTTTAATTAAAATAGCGACTGAACACCTTTTTTACGTCTTAAAATATATGCCCTATAAATTCAAAAATGTCTTTCATTTAATAAAGCAAATATTATAGTTAAAAATTAATGATATCCAAAGCTTTTAATAACGAATCAAGGAAACTGTTCATACGACAGAGGCAGGACTGCTGCTGTTTTGTTTTATTGTTTTCTCAAGCTGTATTTTCAAACAAATTAATCTACCTCAAAGATTAATATTTCAAATTGAAATAGTGTCAGAAGATATAATCGTAACCAGTGGCGTTGCCAGGATGGGGTTGCCAGATGCTCTGCATACCACTAATTTTGTAATGCTTTCTTTGCCTTATACAATCGAAGAATTTTCTGCGATATTCAAAGAAAAGAAAACTTTACAATATTACTGGTATCCAGATCATTTGGACACCCCTCCCTAGCTATGCCACTGATCGAAACATAGTTGGAAGTGGCAGCCTTGCATAGTGGGTTAAGAAGGACGCCGTGGATGAGGCGCATGCTGCAGGGATTTTTGAGGATTGAATACTAGAGCACCGTCCCCTGAATACTATGCATTGTAAGGTTTCCTGAATTTACACACCAGTATTTTCTAAAATTTTCTTTGACTTATTGAATCTCAGAAAAATAAAGCGGAGAATACTGTTAGAAATTATTGGTATTCAATTTCAAGGGACCATACAAACACTGAAAAAATTCCGCCTACGACTGCTGCCATTTTTCTAACAACGCACCGGCATTGTATTCAGGGGTTGGTGACTAGGATTTTAATAAAGTATTGGTCGCCATAATTAATTTCTTTTTCATTAAATAAGAAAATATAAGAAATATCTGGATTGCTTCCTTTAGAGCGACGTGCGCTATAAGATCAACAAATACTTTTACATTTTATTAGTATTTTTAAGATAACTACTCTATATTTAACTCTTTCAGGGGCAAGCAATTGTGTTCCTGTAACGTTGAATTCCCACCGCTATTTACGGAAGAATTTAGTTCGAAATAAGGAAAAAAAATTCAACTTTGCCCGTCAAAGTTAAAACAGTAAAAATTAATTAAAAGTTTCTGGTTTGAATCGGATTAAAATTAGGTAGGTTATAATATATCCCACCGCTCCTCAAAGGGTTAATGCATTATGTCTATCAGTACTAGTGTGACCAATTGGGAGGCGATTTTTAATCGGATTTCTTGATTACTGCCACTTTATTAAAGTAGTATATAGTTTGTAATACTTTTCTGCATTTAAATAAGGTGAAATATTCTATTAAAAAATGCGTTAAAAGAGCACGAACAATATTAAATCTTGTAACACCTAATATTAAATTCATTTTAAATTGTAGCAATAAAGATTGCAATTCCGGTGGCTTTTTAAGTGTAAATCCAAACCCGCTTGAAGTAATGAGCTGTAATTTTAAGTTCGCGTATATAAAACTTCTAAAAATCTATTTCTGCTAAAAGTTTTATATAATATATTCATGGTTTTTTCGAATATGAATTTCAATTTAAGTATATTTTAGAATGTCATTAAAAAAAAAAAAAAAAAAAAAAAAAAAAAAAAAAAAAAGAATTTAAACGATTTTTTTTATTTGTAGAATCTTCAAAAATACAAATTGGATATTACATCTCATTACGTGAATTAGTTTTTTGTTATGCTAAAAAAAATTCCAATATTGCAGTATATTTTGAAACGATTAAAAATGAATTTAACTTTAATAGCTCCAAACTAGAAACATGAATTATTCCTGAACTACTTGACTGATTATCTTCTCACTTGGTTGCCGAAGGAAAAATGCACCGAGAAATTGAAATTTAACTTCAAATTAAATGTTAATATTAAAAAGTTTAAAGCCTGTTACAATTTCTGAACAATAGAAAATATCTAAACAATATTTTAGTATATCATTAGTTATAATGATTTTATAATAGTAGATGTTATTACTAATCGAATGGTACCATTAACACTTTTATATGCTGCTTTTTGGCAGGGTTAGTAGGTATCATTACTTTATTTTTTCTAGGACTCTATGTACATAAATACATGAAGTCAGTGGCGGCTTGTGACGGGCTTTTTTAGGGACACTAATTATATGGTGAAAAATTTTATTCTTTACTTACCATTACTTTTTTAAAGAAATATTTTCCTTGTTTAATGGCAGAGCTTTCAGCCAATAAATAAGGCAACGATTTCCTTAAAAAAATAGTGGTAAGAAAATAATACATTTGACAGCCATGCTTTTAGCACCAAAATTATGCACCAAATAAATTTAGTCATGAGCCGCCACTGTATGAAATTATAATCCATACAATGTATATAACTACACTTTTTCAAACAAATAAAACAAACAGTCTAATAAAGGATCTTCTTAACAATTTATTAAATGGGTTCAACTACATTTTTTCAATCTCTTTGGTTTATGGAAAGATTTTTTAATTTTTAGATGAAAAATATATAGAAATGAAATACAGACAGGTTATTCTCCACCATACAACAGTAGTATAAAAACAGTTTCCTATACCATAAAATACTTTCATCATAAATCGTACGAAGTTTTTGCGATTAAAATGAATGAGCAACATTGTCGCTTAATAAGTAAATAATATTAAATTTTTGGTACTAATAAGAAATAAATCAAAACTAAAATAAGTTTGATTTCCCCAGCTTCATATTATTGATAACATTTCTTTTAATTTAATAAACATTAAATAACCTCTTTAATCGGATAAAAATAGGGAAGGTCTTTCGTAATCCTGGTAAAATTTCAAACACAACAAATTTTTTGTCAGGTCAAAGTTGTTCCTCAAGGAATCTAAAATGGTATGGAAAAGTTAAAACAGTCTAAAGCTTCAAATGGGAATAACTGGAAGAAAAAATTATGCTAACAAATCGATTTTACTCTCTTATTTCTTTAGATTAGTAAGTATAATTAAGTTTTCAGAAAAATATCTTCTCTGTGAGTGTTTAATATATTTACTAAGATAATGCAGATTAAATCGATTTTTTAAGTTTTCAAAAATTGAAAGAGAAAAAGAATCGAATGAATATTATTTGCATTATCAAGCGACTTTTTAATTTTATTTCTAAGATTTTCAATTTTATGTTGTATTTATGTTGAATAGGTGTATATAGTTTTATACGATTTTTTTTCCTTAAACTGTATGTATGCCAGATGTATTGTAAAATCATAGATGTATATAATAATTGAGCTATGGATAAAGACGACGAGACATATAGAGCAGTTCCTACCAGTTGAGTTTGAAGTAACTGAGGATGTAGTCACAAGATGGCAACTGTATTTTGTTTACATCAAATCAACTGAGCCATGATTACCACCAGGGTAGAGTTTTATCCGTACATTTGAATATACACTTTCTCCTTTTTTAAAGGCTTTATTAATTCAAAATTTCTGTCATAAATAATGCCTCATAAAATATTCGTTTTTATTGGAGGAAGTTAGTTCCGTCGGTACTATAATATCTTTCACTGGCATTGATAGGATGATTGTATATGTAGTTACAATATGTAAGAACAACAGGGCCTGACTACTGCTGTGTCAAACTTTGACCAGTAAATCGAATATATAGGTTTGCCTTAAATATGACAGAAATCCTGCAGGAATAAGCCGTTTAAATGAGAATAAAATTTGTATTTAAATTTATTTCTATTCAAGTTAACCTCGGCGGTAATCAGCCCATGTGGAACCGATTGCAGATGAAACTTCACCATATTAAGGAGTCCATACCCCTTTATTCATAGTTCCATAAATATAATGGAGATCCTTTCGGGTTCCTGTTTCGACCATGAGACCGACGAATTGAAATATAAGTCTACAAATCCCCAATACCGAAAGAACGCATTACAGGGTTCGTACGGGTACCGTTATTTTCCAGTTGATATACCAGTATATTTTTCTAAAAAAATATATCAAGTGCAAACGTGAAAATTTTCACCTTATTTAAGAAGAGATTATCTATAAGAAAATACTGGTGCCGAAGAATTTCCTGGTTTTAAAATTCCAGGAATCGTACGAACCCTGCATTAGAAAAATATTAATACAAATTAAAAATTGTTTCACGATTAATTTTGCATTTAAAAGTGTCTTATATAGATATAAATATTAATCCTAAATACGCTCACGTGACATCGTTTCGTGATGGTCATGATCCAGAAAATCTATTTAAAATAAGACTATTTTTGTTTATACCCTACCAATGGCAAAAATCTTCAAAAGTCACAAATTTTACAATTTAAAATATCATTAGAGAACTATGACAGAAAGACATGAGTTCTCTTTTCCATTGATTCTCGAAAAGAACTTGAAACAGAGGTCTATAATAAACAAGGAATACACCATGGCCTTTTTATGTTATTAACCTATATTATATCAGCCTAGAGTTGCATTAACCCTTCTTTGCATGAGTTTTTCTTTTACAATTGTGTTTTTTTCTACATATATTAAATATTAGACACCAAAAATTTTAAGATAGATTTTTAACTTTGTTCAGCAACATAGTTTACGGGAAATTTACTGGATTAATATTTCTATATAAATATACTGGTGGCGAAGAAGTTGATTTATTTATTAAAAGTTGAATAAACAGTGATGGAAATTTTCATCACTATGCAATTAAGGGTTAAACCAACACCATAGCTTAAACGACTTTTGTTGTTTGCACACCACTAATTCTGAATTACAAAAACTACTGGATAAATTAAGACACCGAATTTTTGTTGTAAAACATGTGGTGTGAAATTCTTTTTTTTTTTTCATTTTTAGGGGAAATATAATTGTTGTCATAATGGGTTAACCCTTTAACGGATGAAGCACTTCAATTGCTAAAATGTCGAAATAAATGATTGACACCGGAAATTATAAACAAATTTATTTTTATATAATCAAAAAGCGATATTCCACATACATAATAAATGGAAAATATTTCTATTAAAATTCTGCTGTCATTGTTCAATTTCGTAATTAAAGTTTTGTGATTCCATTTGTTTCCTATGGAAACCAATGAACTTGAAACTGTTAACATTGACCATGCAAATACTTCAGAATTAGAATATTTCACCTTATATCCCATTAATAGCAGTTAATTTCCTTTTCAAAGTATTTTTTTAAATACTTTAAAAAGCTGAGGATACATTTTTCTTTTTCAAATAGCAAGGTTTTCTCCCCTCTTTTATGAAAAACTAAAATTTTCAGCTTGAGCTCGTGTCATCTTTAGTATATATGTAAATAAAGTGTGACGGTAAGTAATATTTTTTTTATTCATTTACAGTTTGTTTTTAACACTTTCCAAGATAGTTGAAAAGTGTTAGACTAGACTTCGATTTGTCTGGCGTCTAGCCATCAGTCCGTGCTCTAAATCCCGTAATTATACTCGGATTGCCCTGAAATTTGTGTATGTTATTGACATTGACTATAGCATGTTCTCTACTGAAAATGAAATATGTAGCAGTTACAGTTTATTCGTAGGGAAAGTCAAAAGTATCCCTTTACATTACAGTCAATGGGAAATATTCGTTTCAATTGCATTTTAATGATGTTTCGCGATTTGAAACATGATGAAATTGATACACAATTATGAAGCGTACTAAAATATGGGATGTAAAGCATTTATTATTCATTTACAGGGTCACACAAAATATGTCTGTTACGCAATGTTTTACGGGGTTAAATCGTTTAAAGGGTAATTTAATGATATTTCACTATTTGAAACATAATGAAATGTATATGCATTACTGAGGAAAGAATATAGAAAGTATGGTGTGCATTGCTTTTACCGTTTATTGACAGGGGAACACGAAAGAGTTCGGTTACAGACTTAGTGCGATTATTACACTCTGTGTGATAATTACGTTTTCAACTTCCATTTGCGTTTTTAAGTTAAACTATTTTTTTTATACTACGTGGTGTGTATAAATTCTGTTGATTATATACAGGGCTACACAAAGGAATTCGTAATATTGCTGACTGTGGGAGTGAATTGCTTAACAGTATTTTTAATCGTGGTACGCATTTTCCTGATGAACTATATTTAGTAGACTAATAGAAGTTTGTGGAGCATTAATCAATTCATATACAGGGCTTCGCAAAGAAGAAGATACATTGTCGATTATGGTTGGTAATTGCTGGAAGAAAGTTTTATGTTGCCTTATGCGTTTTTTAACTGAATTAAATTTTAGATTTATATGTTGTGTGTACAAAAGTCTTTAGATAGTATATAGGACTGTACAAAAGATTTCGAGTGGATTTCCCTCAACTGGCGAAAATTGTTAAATGTGAATTTTCTAACTGAACTAAATTTTATCATATGTTATGTAGTATATATATAAATCTATGGATCACATACCGGGCTGCACAATATAATTCGACTACTGTTTTGACTATAGAAGGTAATTGCTGAAACTGTATTTAAACTGTACTAAAACTGTAATTTTTAATGTATTATATGTTTTCTAAACTGTTTACTAGATATTGTCTATCAACATGGATATCTTCTATCAACATGAATATCTTCATGAATATATTCTATAAACATGAGCATGTTCATGGATATCTTCTATCAACATGAATATCTACATGAATATATTCTATAAACATGAACATGTTCATGGATATCTTCTATCAACATGAATATCTTCATGCATATCTTCTATCAACATGTTTCATAATCTATGGTTGAAGCACGATTTTTCATTCTTGTTTGGTTTTATAATCTTTTCAAATAAAACTTGAATATTAATATATTGGGCGGTAGTATCTTGCCTCGTAACTTTAAGATACTTGGATTGAGCGGCTTAAATTTTGTATATATTTATTAATCATTTTAATAACCACTTTAAATTATTTCTAATGATATATAATATATTAATCCAGAATAATATAATATCCTGAACATTAGAATGCAATTTTATTTCAAATCAATATTCTAGATAGTGGTATTTTGATGCATATGTAACAGAATAAAAATATATTATTCTAAAAAATAAATATTTTGTATGGACACTTTTCTTTTCTTTTTGATTTTAAATAACTATAATGTCCGTACACAGTAAAAGTTATAACAGTAATACAGTAATACATTAAAAGTTGGCCAAAATGTGCAAAAGACAAAATACAAAAATTACCTAAATTATCAACCAAAACAATTAATCTTCTTAGCTAGCCACATTTTACCACATTTTTTACTAGCTTTTTTGTATTTAATATTTAAATAGCAGAAATTGCAGACGCAGGATATGCAGTGCTTTTCTGCATTTACGCAAGGGAAAAATTCAATTAAAAATTTGTAGTAACAGCGTAAGAACTATCTTATGAATTTCATATTCATTCGTTAATTTTTTTTTCTCAAACATTGTAATATCATTAAACAACAAAACATTACATTTTGCATGACACGTGATCAAAAATTTGTATTGAACTTTGAATTTAAAACTCTGCTTACTGTGAAACTTACAACAAAAGTTGGCAAATTTTAGAATTCCCTATACGTTTCTTTCTTCATTATTTGAATATATCTAAATTATAAAACAAATTAGGCAGGTTTTACAATATAAATCCTACGTATAAATGTATCGTTACTATATTTGTAGATTTGCGCGTTTATATTCTTGCAAATACATTGAAACACTTGGAGTGGATAGTCAGTATCGGTGATTCAATACATCTACTGTCAGTTAAACAGAGTCATTCTTGTAGATAAGAACAAATACTTTTGCATTGTAACTGTATAAATTATCAATCAACATGTAAAATCTACTCAAGAGAAGGATAACTTTTGCAATACTAAACAAGAACAAAAAATTTTGCATGAGGAATAGATTACGAAACACTTTTCAACACTTACAGAATATTATTAAAAAATATAATTTTCATAGAATGAAATGAAATGTCTAAATAAACAATTTAAAAAACACCGAACGCATTAAAATTCAATTTTCAGCAATTGTAGTGTATATCCGGTAATGTGTGCAAATTCCTTCGTGCAGACCTGTATATAATCTATAACATTTATGTACACCAAGAAATATTTAAAAAAAATAAGTTAAATTTAGAAAGCGTACCACAGCTGAAAACGAACTTCCATCAATTATCGTTCATAGTAAGAACTGTAATCGAATTATTTCGTGTGTCTCTGTAAATAAAAGATAAATGCTACGCACTGCATAATCAATAGATAATACATGTTGTAGTGCACCTAACTGATCTTTCTTAATTTAATTATTTTTGAATTAACATAACATAATTAAAATGCACAGCAAATGCGTTTTTCCATATATCGTAATGTAATGGAGTTATTTTGCAAGTCTCTTTAAAAGAACTAGAAATGCTATTTATCCTATACTCTTGATAAAGCATGTTGCAGCCTACCTCAGGGGTTCATATCAATACAATTATGTTTGAAATATTTTAATATCGATAAAATGCACCGCAAACGATGTTTCTCTATATACCATAACGTGACGGAATTATTTTGTTTGTCCATGATAAAGAACTGTATATGTGCTATACAGTACAGAGGTGCCAAGCTCTTATTAAGGGGACAGATCACCTTTAAAATGGTCAAAAATTCAATTTCAAGGTTATGATGTCAGTAAATAGTGCATTTTGTTCTGAGTAGAAAGGTACCAATGTTTTTCAGAAGTGATAATTATTGACGAAGATATAAAAGTAAAACGCAATCGTCATTCTTTGTTTTTGAATGGAGAGTGAAAACTTTAAATGCATTTAATTCATAACAATGATTTTCAAACTTGCGCGCACGATTTCTCCAAAAATAATTTAGATAGAACCTCAATTTTTTTCAAACTTATTAATGTTGTAACAATGAACAAAATGAACTAGAATCTTTTAATTTGGTCAATAAATTAAAAAATAATTAACTGCAATTCATCGAAAAGCGCATTCAAAATGCGTTTTTAATTTAATTACAGTTATTTATTTTTATTTATAGTTATCTATTATTTATATTTATCATGCGCGTGCGCGCAAGTTTGAAAATCATTGTTTTGAAGTAAATGCATTTAAAGTTTTCACTCTCCATTCAAAAACAAAGAATGACGATTGCGTTTTACTTTATATCTTCGTCAATTATTGCCTCTGAAAAACATTGGTACCTTTTTACTCAAAATAAAAAGGACTATTCACTGACATCAAAACCTTGAAATTGAATTTTTGACCATTTTAAAGGTGATCTGTTTCCTTAATATTCCGTAATATATGTGTTAATTTGACCCAGGTTTCACAAGTTTCACATCAGAAATTTTTTGAAGAAAAGAAATTAAGTAAATTCCGCGTCCGTAACAGTCCGGAACAGTTGAGACCGGTTCAGGGGCTTCCTAGTTGCAGCAACTTTACGCCCAGTCGATTGTGAGTAACATGACTTGTAAATGTGAGCCGTCGGGAATAGATAAGTGTGCTTAAAGCAATTAAAATAAAAAGAAGAGAGAATTTCAAAATTTGAAAAAAAAAAAAATAAGATAAAATATAAGAAGAAAAGCAAAAGAGATTAAGGATAGAGTCGATAGGAAATAAATCGGTATAGCTGTAGTAAAATACTATTGATTAAAAGTTTAAGGATAAAATAGGGTTCGGAAAAATTCCGCGTATAGACCTGAATTTAAATAAATAAAGATTCATCCAATAATTTTTCTGGTGTGAAGCGTTGTTAAACAGGGTCAAATTAAACCACATATTACGGAATATTGGTGGGAACTTTTCACCTCTGCTATACACTTCATTTTCAATACCAGAAATTCGATGGTAAACCTAAATAATATAGGCAAATTACAAGACAATTCGAGTATATTTACGCGTGTTAGTGCCCGCACTGACGAACAGACAGAAAACGGAATTCCTAAATAATTTTTCAACTGTGTCAGAAAGTGTTTTTAAGACGTAAAAGACAGATTCGGCAATCTTAGGTTTTCCTCTCTCATTTATAACACATTTTTTTATGGCTAACGAGTACACTTGTGTTTACGTAAACAAACGACGTGTTCTAAATTCTTAGTTCCAGCCAGAGACTGATAACTTCAGAGGTAAATTACCACCAGTATCATTTTAAAATGGAGAATGTATGTTATAAATAAGCCAAAAGTGTATCTTTTCGTTAATAATTTAGGATGTTTTCAAAAAAGGTAATGGGGTTATTTTTTCCATTCATAAAATCTTGTAAGCTTTTATTACAAATAATGTTTATTTTTATTGTATATTTCACATTTGAGCATATTTTGCTTAAATGTAAGGAATTTTATGTAAATGATTTTTGTCTTTTCCGAAAATCATTGTTTGGGCTTGTTTGGATTCAAAATTAAATTGACAATCGATTAACATTATTTTAATAAATATCTAAACTTTGCAAGTATGCCTTCCTCATCAAAATTTATGTTGCTGTAAAAATATTGCAAAAACATGTTTATGAACAAATAAATAAACAAATCAGAGCTTTCTCGTGAATTAGCAAAAAATGAAGCATAAAAAATCATTGAAATTATTTCATATATTCATGTTGTTAAACATTTTAATCCTAATAATAAGTACAAGCACAAAGACATACTCAGTTACGTTCAGTAACTGTGATATCACACTAATATCGTCCTAATATTTTGTATTTCCAGTTTACAAGGTATGTCCTAGCTACAGTGAACAATTATCTGATACAGGGCTGTACAACCTGGCGCCCGCTATTCACCAGAAAATTCTTTCAGAAATATTTGCCTTATTTAATGGGGTATATTCGGAGATTGAATAAGGTAAATATTTCTGTAAGAATTTTCTGGTGACTAGCGGGCGCCAGGTTGGACAGCCCTGATCTAATATAAAATAATTTAACCAACAAAGTAAAAGAAAAATTTAAAAGTAGAAAGAAAAATGATTTTTAAAACTTTGCAAAGGTTTTTTATACATTTTGCTGTGTAGTACTCCTAAAATGCATTTTCAAACTGTTGAAAATCAAAAACGACTTTTCTTCATATTCGATAACCCAGCATTATATAGACTGAATGTTTATAATATTTTTAGACATGAAATTACTATAACACTATACAAATCGAATCATTGTGTATAAACTGACACCATAGATCGCCCAAATTTGTTTTCCTGAAATTGATGTTTTATGACAATAGCAATTTCTGAATTAAAAGATAAATGCAAATATTAATAACAGCAATTATCCCATTAACAAATTAAATACCTTATAACAAATAAGGTAGTTAAATAAGTTAGTAAATTATGAAGTATCATTTTTAATGTAAAGTTTCGAATTGAGTGACGTAATGTTTTGGTAATAGGGACACGATTTTTTTTTTAAATACGCCTTATTCGCAGAAATGTATTACAACTTCTGCGATTAAATAACGCAACTCCTTCTATAACAAAAGTGGTATCACGATTTCAAAAACCCTTACCTGAATTTTAACCTGAATTTTAGCTACAAAACTAATTATAAATTTCAATAATATGCTTTTAAGAAATTTAATTGTTTCGTTTTTTTTCCCCACAGAATAATTACAAAAATTATATTTAAATTTTACACCAGTAAATGTATTGAAAAATTTAGTATACAAATTTTGAAAGAATGCGATTATTAAAATTATTTCATTTCTTGTAATTCTAGTGAACATCTCGTCATATCTGACGGATTGTTCTATGCGTTATAATAAAGATGAATGCTCGAACGTTCGTTAAGCATACGATTGCGAAAATTTCACAACCTATCGTAACTTGATAAATTTTCCTAAAGTGAAAATTTACTCACCATGTGACTAATCTGGGTAACTTGCCAAAAGCTACCTAATACTATAGAACTTTGAATAAAAAGGAATTCATATACACTCAAAATGGTGAATCTTCAACTGGAACCGGTTGCGAATGGCGTGATTTCCGCCGTGGTAAACGTCTTTCGTTTTTACTTTTGAAGTTTGAACTCCAGCGCTAGTCAGACCCTGCAGTTCCACCAGATTGTGAATAGATAAACAATCCTCCTGTCAATATCAATGAATTTGATTATCGTCGGGGCAAATGTAAGTTTGAATGTAAATTTCACCTTTATCATGCAAAATTTCTGTCATGAATAATGTAAACATTTCTGTTCTTTTTTTACTGGTGGAAATTTCCCTCACCATTAATCAGGCGCAGATCCTATGTAAATATAAAGAAACCGCAGCCGACATCTTATAACTTCTTCCACAGTGACTTCACTCGTAACTGTAGGTGTTGGATACTACACTATCTGTCTCCTATTCTCTATTCATAACTTCATTTCTATTACATGAATCATTTTGTCAGCTTTTGCGCATAACATTAGTAGTTCTGTATACGGGCGCTTAATTAATTGCTTTTCTGAAGGAATTGGGGATTACCTTTGTAGTTGATCATTGCACTAACAATTTTAATTCACAGTTTCATGAATAGCGAAGACTTTAGCTGTAGTTGTTTCCAAAACATGTGCGTATATTAAGATTAACTTATGATTTATTAATATACATAAATTCATTGAACGTCTTAACATATTATATCACCGTGTAACAATTCAATTCTGTCACAAGTAGGAAATTAGATTCCTAATTTATTAAAGGTGTTCCGCACAAAACTGCGCCTTTTAATCCTTATAATGTAAAATAATGATTCCTAATTTAGCGATTTTTTTTAAATTTTATTCGTAGACCAGTTAAAAAAATTGTAAAAGATACGTATAAAAAGTATATTATCTGAAAATAGTGGTATGTACTTAATATAAAAATACGCACTAGTGGTAGGCTTGTACATATCCATGCGTACGGGTGTAGACGTGTCTGACCATTTTACATTAAATTAGCTTTGTACTTAAATGATTAGGGCCCAAACTATTCATTAACTGTATTTTTACCTTACATTTATCAATCGTAATAGAGCAGCATAGATTTTCTAAATTATCATTTCCATCCTTTTTTTTTTCTTTTCTGGTGTGAAATCCATGTCCATGACATATTTTTAAAAGTTAGTTTGAGCATTCTGCTAGTTTGAGACAGCACAATGCCACGTATAGGTAACATTAGTAATGGGCATAATGAATTATTTTGATATTCGACTGAATCATTCGGGCATGCGCAAAAGCATAACTGTCAAACTTTTTATTATTTTTTATCAATAAAATATGAAATTTTGTAAAATTGATTGTATGGAATTTAGATTTATTCTTTACACAATTTCTGGTTGAAATTGATTAAAAAAAATACGAAAATTTGTAGTTATGCTTTTGCGCATGCCCGAATGATTCATTCGAATATCATTATAACTCATCATTGGGCAACATTTTGCTCATTACTAGATGCGATTTAGCATTAAAACAAGAAATAATAGTAAAAACATTCCTGACTTCACATACAGAGCAAGTATAACTTCGATTAATATTACTATTTACTTTTGTTGAATTTTTAAATATTTAAGACCATTTTAGAACGTAGCCCAATAATCTAGTCTTATCTAATCCATTCTGACACGTAACTACAACTCGCCAATTTGGCAGTTTTCGAATTGTTAATTTCTTTCCTATTATTTCTATTTCTTGTTTTAATTTTACCGCACTAGGAAAACTTATTAATTCTCCTTACCACAATCTCAAAAATATATTCTTGTACTAACTTTCTAAGAATTTAATACAAATAAACATCAAATAAAATAAATGGAAAATGTTTAAAATTTAGCTAATTTCTATGTCATCTCGAAATGTTCATGGGAGAGTTATAGTAAAGTTAACTCTGTTAAGAAGAAATTTTCTTACACTGTATTATGGGATATAGAGAAAAATTGCTTAAACAAATTGAAAATACACATTGTTTTAAGAAGAAAACATGTAATTGAGTTTACTTGAATTATTTGTTGCAGGCAATTTTCCATGTTAGACTATTTAGCCATATAAAAGTAATTTATTACCCTCTTTGTTAGTACTAAATTTAATTGCTTAGTTGAAGTTTAACTTAATTTCCCCTGATATAGAGTATGTTAACAATTAATTTAATGAAAATGAATTTTAAATAATACCTTTCTATGGCATTGTCATTGTCACATGTTTCATGTTAAGGGAATTGCTTGTTTAAATTATTTCACTGGAATAATATATATATGTTTCTTTCAAAGTAGATTTAACTAAATTATCGTTGTTTACAGTTACCAGGTCGCTACTTTTATTTCTGTTAAGACTGTGTCATTGATACCACTTTTTTAAATTAGTAGGATTGACTTTATTTTTTATTTATTTGATGTGTCTTTAAATAAGGCAAATAATACTATTTTAGAAGTGTTAGCAATCAAGCAATGCGACAAAATAATTAGTGGACTGGTAACAATGCTTTAGGTACTGTCCGGGTTCGTACATTTTTACCACAGTTTTTTATAGCATTTTTCTATTTAATATTTAAACCTTTCCGGCGCGGAGTAAGTCTCTTTGTAAAATGATGAAATAATGGGCTGACACCAGAATTTACAAACGAATTCATTAAACAATAAAAACTTGCTTATATTCCGGTACTTAATGAAACGAAAATTTTAATTAAATATTCTTGATGCCGATTGTCAGTTTTGGAATTAAAATTAGGTGTCCTTTTTTGTGGACACCGCCCGTTAAAGGGTTAACCCCTTGAAGGGCGCCGGTATATTATATATACCACTTAATTTTAATTCCAAAATGCCACAGTGACACCAGAATTTTATAATGAAATTTTAAATTTATAAGGTACATGAAGGAAAGCTTTTAATTATCTAAAAATAAATTCGTTCGTGAATCTTTGTGTCTATCAATCATTCAATATTTTAGCTCCAAGCGCACTTTGCCCCTGAAGGGGTTAAATAGCAGGAATTGTAGACATCACGTTGAATAGCAGTATTTGTAATAGTTTTCTACCTTTACATAAGGCGAACAATTCGATTAAAAAATTGTGGTAAAATCGTGCGAACCCTGACTGTTACTAAAAAATACAAACAATGAAATTTGTTTATATGGATTTAACTAATACATATAATTATAAAATGTATTGTATTATTATTATTATTATAAACAACATTTTCTTTTCATGTATTTGAGAAAATTTTGAAGAATCATTTAAATCTTTAAAGAGATTATAAAAAGTTGTTTTGTTGATGCAATATATATTAACCCCATGGGGACGAGTGAAACGTAAACGTGACGCATAATATGCTCAGAATCCTCGATTATTCCCCCCAGTTATTTTTTTATTGTAAGCTTTGCCTTATTTAATGGTAGCATTTCTGCAATTCAATTAGGCGAAAATTTATGTTTTAAAAAACCTGTGGCAAATGATTAAAAATTCCGTAAAGGACCCCGTCGCGAAGGGGTTAACACTAAAATGTCCGCTATCTTTTTCCTCCTAGTACGCCAGCGGGAGTCGCTTCGACTCCTGCCCGTTTTAGAAATGTTAGGGTAGGTTTTTTCATTTATTCTAAATTTTCCATATTTTCTTTATTTTTTCTATATAAGTTGTAGCCCCCCCCCTCCTTTTATAATAATCGTAATGTTTTTCATTTAATATTCTCTTTATTTTAGTCTGAAATAATGGAGTTAAAATACCTTTTCTTTCTTTTAAATGTCTAAGCTAAAACAAATTCATTGTCTCTTTTACTTAAAATCATAATTTTTATATTTCCCCTGTAAGTTATAATTTCACTGGGGTGGTCCTTGTTACCCTGGGAAATTTTCAAATGCTCTCGGACACTTGGGCAATAAAAATCCATTTCCCAGACAACGTATATTAGCTTGTATTGTCAGGAGTTTTATGACTCCATTTATGCTGTTTTTTCGTAAACAACTTTAGCGTTGTTGGTCGCCTTAATCTGCTCTGTAGATCTTTCGTGGAAAAAGCAGGACTCGGGCGGCAGATAGTGGCCCGTATTGTTAAAGTTTTAATATTCGTTTTTACGAGCCCAATTATTCCGTTTTATGTAAACAACAGTTCACGTGGGAGGTCGAAAGAAGGAGCAGCAGACCCTTCAGCTGTACACATGCCATCACCCCTATGCGAAGTAGTTCCACCCGCAAGAGAGCGACGACCAATGGTTTTACGTAACGTATTCGCGGGGAATGTTTTTTCCCTGGTATAGTTTAGCGCGGGAGATTGTAGCCTGGGATATACGGTATATGAGTTTTTTAGGGGAAGGCTGAGGCCTTTCCTCTCCCCCCCCCCCTCCTGGAGTTTTCCTGGTGGTGGCCAGAGAATTTGAGAGGCATTCGAAGTTTTACCGGTGAGTGAGATGCCTGCTTAAAAAAAAAAAAGCGTCTGGTGCCTCAAGATAGAAATAAGCTCTGACCGACAAGACAGTGAGTCACTATAATAGTTATGTTTGAATAAGATCTTACTACCGAGAGCTGTGACGGTTGAGAGCATTTTCTTGTTGGAGCCAATGCTCATTCGATGGCAGTTAAGCATAAATTAGATAAATTGGAGGACTGTCGCTTGTAAAAAGAGTATGTCGAAAGCTTTGATCGGAAGTGCAGTCGGAGCATTCGGGAGAAAAAAAAGGGTAATCCTAGCTCCTTACAGCTGACACCGTTTAACTACAGAGCATAACGCCGAAACGTATCTTCAAAGAAAAATCGTATAGCTGGTTACCTGCTCCATATTCCATACAGAAGGGATACTTAAATATTCAATGATGCTTAAAGTCTCTTCGTGTAGTGCCCATGTTTGTGAAAGTAAGACGGCTAACCCTGGAACATTACTAATATGTTTACCAGGACTGTTAAGCCTCAGCGTAACGAGTGTTGAATCTGCCAGTGAGCTTTTGGTAAATATTTTCCATGTTAATGAATGCCTTTTATTATTATTATTATTTTACCATGAATATATATATATATATATACCTTGATGTATATATATGTGTGATTAAATCACCTGTTACCAACTAACCTTATACCTATAAATCTGAATAGGTTGGCGTTTTATTTATCTGATTATGTTGGTGTTTTATCTAACAATTCTTTTTTCATAAGTTAATAAAAAATCAAATTCGTGGTGATATTCTGTCTGTGACTTATTTGTATGCATCATAGAAATTCATTTGTTTTTTATCTAAATTTAACATTACTATTTAATGGATAATGAATTTTTGTTTAATTATTTAAACAATCAGAGAAAGTAATTATTTAATATTTAAACCTTGCTAAATTTAATTTACTCTGATTGTGACTTCAGTTAATTTTCCTTCATCAATTAAAATTAATAAAGTAAATTTAAATTCTTGATTTGTTTCTAAAAATGTTTATTAATTTGGTTTTCTTTAAACATTAAATTGCTTCTTAAAAATATTGTGAAGTATCTTTTATTTTCCTCTATAAAGAGAATTTATATTATATTTAATAAATAAAATAAATTTAACCTGATTTTAATTGAAGTAAAAGAATTGAAGATGAATGTAAAAGAAAAATTTTATATTAACTATGTTTAATCCTTAAAGTTTATTAGCTGCATTTAAGGTAATTAAGTTACACCAAATTCTTATTAAAAAGGAAAACTATGTTTTATCTAGTTACTCTTGGTTTGTTACTAGCCACTATACAAAATCACTCGCATGGTTCTGGCAAATTGGTACATTGATATGATCATGTTTTGTAACTTTAATTAATTATCTATATCCTTATTTTAATTAACTTCTTTCCCCTTTTTTTTGTGCCTTTCAAAATTCTGGAAGGATTGCAGGACCCTTTTTTTATGTCTTTCTTATTCAAAATCTGTTCTATAAAGTTTTAATGAATTTCATTTAATTTACCATAACAATGTTCCAATTCGTCAAACCACTTGTTGGGTATAAGCGGTATGGTGATAAATGAGAATTTTGTTGATACCTTTTGGCAAATTTATTCATTTACTTAATTAATTTTGTAGTTATTCAAAATTTATTTGGTTTGTTTTGTTTATTGCATCTCTCTGTTTTGATTTTTAATTAGTATTTGTGAAAAATTGTTTTAATTTCCAAAAATCAACAAAATTCATTCTTTTGGTTATTTATCACTTTATCAAATACCCCAACAAGAAAATGGTGCCGTGTAGAAACATTCCTGCGGTTACCAAGAAGTAAAACTTTTGTTTTTGACTGTAATTTTTGTTTTACATTATATGATTGGAGCAACTGGGTATCGGTTTTTACTTATTATGAAATTGTTTACATATATGTACCTAGTAAAAGTTTTCTATATATATTTTTAAATATCTAGTCAACTATAATATTGATATTTTTTAAAATTTGTATAATGAAACTGGTGATGTTCTTGTGCTACAGAGTTTTATAATATCCATTTTGCCCCTTTTCTACCTTCTATTTATTATTTTTTTGGGAGTTCTGTGTAATTATCTGACTTTATTATGGCCAAAGGAGATCCTACTAAGGAGCTGGTAGAGCTCCAGAAAAAAAATTCGTTAGTTGACAACTTGTGCAACATACCACCATTTAATGGAGAGGCTAGCTCAGTCTCATTTACTGACTTTTCAGAGAAACTGGATAGTCTCTCCACCCTTTTTGCTTGGGATGATAGTGAGAAAAAATTTGCCCTCCTTAACCGCTTAAATGGTACTGCGGCGAGATTAGTTAAGCCCCACAAAGATAAAACTAGTGCGGAATTATTAAGCATCTTAAAAAATAAATTTGTCCAAACACCTACTCCTGATGTTGCACTTGCCAAATTTCTCAACTTTAAGCAAACTCCAGGTATGTCAGTGCAAGAGTTTTTTGATACTGCATCTGACCTCTCATCAAAGGCACTCGTTATTGACGGAGTAGATGATGCCATTGTCAATAAAAGCCGTGAAGCCATGTTGCATTCTATGCTAATTAACAACCTTGCACCTGAGATCAGAAAGGGTGTCATCACCAAAGATCCCAAAACCCCACAGCAAATTTTAACTTTTGCTCTCCTGGAGGAAAGAGCGTGCCACAGTGTAAATCCTTTTTACACTTTACATGAGGAACCAAACCCCCTTTTATATCAACAAAATTTCCCGCAGAATCTAGCTTGTGCAGCTACTCAGCCAACTAGGGACAACAATGCAGAAATAGAAACTCTTAGAATACAAATTAAGGCTCTAAATTCTAAACTAGACAACCTTATAAGTGATAAAAGCAGAGAGAGAGAGGTGCAGAGCCAGGAAATAGTGCCCAGTAGAAATGTTACTTGTTTTTATTGTTCCCAACCCGGTCATTATGCTAGAGAGTGCCCCCAATATGTGTATAATTTTAATAGGAGCAGAGGCCATAATTTTAGGAGCAGGGGAGGATATGAAAATAGTTACCGGGGAAGTTACAACAGGAGAGGAAACTTCAGAGGAAACAGAGGAAATAATAACAACAGCAACAGAAGTGATAGAAACAGAATACAAAATTATGCGGAGGGTCAGCAAGCAAATGATGCAACTAATAATCCCACTGTTACTGAGAATGTTCATTTAGACGGGGATCGGCTGAATCAGAGGTAGTCGAACTGATTCCAAAAAAGGCCAACGACCCACCTGCGGTATATAGTGTTTTTTCTCCGCAGTCTTATAACTTGCCAACTGCCAGTATACTTATAGGTAATACTAACATAACTGCCCTCTGTGACTCAGGTTCTGCGATTAATCTCTTAAGCAGTGTAATTTTGAACTCCCTCACAGACTATAATGTGCAACAATGTTATACGCCTATTCTGACAGTAACTGGAGAACAAGTTCCTCTTACTGAAAAAGTAGTTATGAATTTTAAATTCCATAACACCCAATGCCAAACTGTTTTTTTTTTTTTTTTTTTTGTAGTGCAGGGCAAGTTGGCGAAGGAATTTGATGCCATTCTAGGTATGCCCTTTTTGAAACAATACAATGCAATCATTGATTGTGCCACAAATACTGTTTCTCTTCAAGCTTCGGAGCAAACACTATGTAAACAAACCCCGCTTACCCCTCCTTGTACCAAAAACAGTAATGTGTGTTTAGAAGAAACAAAGGTAAACAAACAAGGTAAGAATAGTGACCCACGCATGCAATGTTATGAATTACCTGTATATAATAATCCTATTAATGTGTATAATTGTGCTAAATGTAAATGTATGTGTAATGTAAATAATAACAATTCTAGTGTAAATACTTGCAAAAATAACTATCCCATAGATCATAAAGTTGAAACTGAGGCTAAATTGATAACAAAAAGTAGTACCCCTGACTATTCGAAAGATATTGAAATAAGAAACTGTGCAGAGAAAATAAAATTAGGGAATAGTAGGGAGATAAGGAAGGTTCATCACAGTCAGAATAGTAGTGACGAAGAAAATAATGTTGATAAAAGGTGTAACAGGATATGTGATGAAAGTAATAGTGATTGCCAGGTTTTTATGATGGAAGAATTACCGGGTGGTACTACTGTTGATAAAATTGCTTCGGGAAATAGTAAACAATGTGAGGAAAATTTTCAAAATTTTGAACAATGTATTTCTCAAATCAAATCAGAATTTTATAGTGTAAATAATGTAAATGCAAATATTGGGGAGCAGTTTAGTGATAATTCTAAAAATTCTGAAATGGGTAGTTATGAATTTACTGAAAATGAGGAAATGCAAGCAGATAATATTAGTGAAAATACAGGTAAACAGGATGTTGAGAAAAAGGCGTGTAATATCAGTATGGCATCTTTGTGCAATAAACTTGAAATCCCAGCCCAGTCTAAAATTTTAGCTAAAGTCAGATGTACGAAGGAAAATTTCAATGACAAGGATAGTATTTTAATGTTAGAGCCCTTTGCTAAGAATTTACATGCAGGCCTCTTAATTCCTAGATCCATTTGTACCCAAGAACATGGCCTATTTCTATCCTTTGCTAACTTTTCTGATAACAATATAGTATTAAATAAGGGTACTTTAGTAGCAAAAGTTCAAAAATGTATTGATAATTCTAACGTAACCCCAGATAATTGTAATTTAACCTGTAATATCAATACTCCCCCTCCAATTGCAGATTTTGACCATGCTGACCTCAGTTGGAGTTCCGAAATTAATTTAGACCACTTAGAACCGCCCTTAAAATTAAAAATGCAAGAATTTTTACAAGAAAATAAAGATGTTTTTGCTGCGTCTGTCTTAGACTTACCCGGCTGTGACACCATACCCCATTCAATTAATCTAACTTCAGAAAAACCGGTTAAATGTAAAGCATATAGAGTCCCCCATAACTTACGACAGGAAATGGAAGATCAACTAAATATTTTACTACAGGCCAATATAATTTCCCCATCTATTTCAGAATTTGCTTCGCCGGTCATTCTTGTGAAAAAATCAGACGGATCTTACAGACTGGCTGTTGACTTTAGAAAATTAAATAAAAATCTAATGAAAGATGCCTACCCCATACCAAACATCACAGACTCAGTTGACGCCTTATCAGGCTCAATTTTTTTTTCCACATTAGACTTAACTAGTGGGTTTTTTCAACAAACTATCCGTCCCGAGGATAAATATAAAACAGCTATTATTACTCACAAAGGGTTATTTGAGTGGAATCGAAACTGTTTCGGACTTTCGAATTCGGGAAACAGTTTTCAACGACTTATGTCTGCAATTTTTGGTGATCTAGGAAATTTGGGAATTTTAGTATACATCGACGACATAGTAATAGCTTCTAAAGATGTCGAATCCCATATAAATAAACTTAAGCTTGTTTTTGAAAGACTTCGCCAACACAAGCTTAAACTCAAACCCAGTAAGTGTACATTTTTATCCGACAAGATCCAATACTTGGGCTTTGAAATCCAAAAAGGACGAGTGTCACCAATCAACAAAAATATTGAAGTGATAAGGAAATTCCAACCTCCTAACACCCGAAAGGCTGTCAGATCCTTCATCGGTGCACCCTCCTTCTATAGGCGATTTTTGCCAGATTTTTCTAAAAGAGCGAGAAGTCTTATCAACCTCACTAAAGATACGGGTCGGTTCACTTGGAACCAAGCAGCACAGGAGGAATTTGAGGATTTAAAATCTGCATTAATATCCAAACCTTGTCTTGCCCTTCCTAATTTTGATAAGGAGTTTTACCTTTATACTGATGCGAGTGGCGAAGCACTCGGGGCAGTACTATCACAACTGGATGAAAATGAGATGCTCCACCCTGTCGCATTTGCTAGTAGGAAACTCAAAGACGCTGAGACGAGATACTCCGCCACTGAGAGAGAGTTATTGGCATTAGTATGGGCCACTGCACACTTTAAGTGCTACCTTGCCAATACTCATTTTTATATATACACTGATCATGCACCTCTTACGTACATGCTCAAAATTCAGGATCCCACATCACGTATGGCTAAGTGGATCTGTACACTTTCTGATTTTACATTTACCATCAGATATATTAAGGGAAAATGTAATAGCGTTGCAGACTTTCTTTCAAGGTTCACCACAGATAGCAAACCGGATAAGGTCACCCATTGCAACTTTTCTATACAAGTAGCGAAGGAGACAACTTTTATGCCACATTCCAACCTTTTAGAAAAGATAGGTGAATTACAGAAAACAGATAAAAAGTGCTGTGAAATTGCTCGCAAAATTAGTGAAAATCTTGAAGTTGCACCCAAGTATTTGAGATTTTTCTTTAGGGATGATCTTCTTGTATGCGAGGATACACGGGAGTCACCCCTATTGAATAATCCTATCAAACTTGTGGTGCCGAAGAAAATGGTTGAGCAAGTGTTTGCACTAACCCACGAATCCCCAGCTGCTTGTCACCAAGCTTTTCAAAAGACAATAGACCGCATTCGTGAGCACTTTTATTGGCCAGGAATGTCGGCAGATGTCAAGCACCTAGTGGAGTCGTGCGTTAGCTGTCAAGAAAAAAGAGTGCACAAAGCAAATCAACTTGCACCCCTCCAACGTGTACCCACACCTCATTTCCCTATGAATAAAGTGAACCTCGATGTTATAGGGCCTCTTCCTGTTACCTTTTCGGGTAACAAATTTATAATTACATACATTGATGCATTTTCAAAGTGGCCTGAAGCTTATGCGGTATCCTCAATCACATCTGATGTGGTAGCCGATACTCTCGCAGACTTCATTTCACGTTATGGAGCTCCATGTTATATCTCAACCGACAGAGGACCCAATTTAATTTCTGCAGCTATCGAGCATGTGTACAAAATATTTCGAATAAAACATCAGAACGGTTGAGAGCATTTTCTTGTTGGAGCCAATGCTCATTCGATGGCAGTTAAGCATAAATTAGATAAATTGGAGGACTGTCGCTTGTAAAAAGAGTATGTCGAAAGCTTTGATCGGAAGTGCAGTCGGAGCATTCGGGAGAAAAAAAAGGGTAATCCTAGCTCCTTACAGCTGACACCGTTTAACTACAGAGCATAACACCGAAACGTATCTTCAAAGAAAAATCGTATAGCTGGTTACCTGCTCCATATTCCATACAGAAGGGATACTTAAATATTCAATGATGCTTAAAGTCTCTTCGTGTAGTGCCCATGTTTGTGAAAGTAAGACGGCTAACCCTGGAACATTACTAATATGTTTACCAGGACTGTTAAGCCTCAGCGTAACGAGTGTTGAATCTGCCAGTGAGCTTTTGGTAAATATTTTCCATGTTAATGAATGCCTTTTATTATTATTATTATTTTACCATGAATATATATATATATATATACCTTGATGTATATATATGTGTGATTAAATCACCTGTTACCAACTAACCTTATACCTATAAATCTGAATAGGTTGGCCTTTTATTTATCTGATTATGTTGGTGTTTTATCTAACAATTCTTTTTTCATAAGTTAATAAAAAATCAAATTCGTGATGATATTCTGTCTGTGACTTATTTGTATGCATCATAGAAATTCATTTGTTTTTTATCTAAATTTAACATTACTATTTAATGGATAATGAATTTTTGTTTAATTATTTAAACAATCAGAGAAAGTAATTATTTAATATTTAAACCTTGCTAAATTTAATTTACTCTGATTGTGACTTCAGTTAATTTTCCTTCATCAATTAAAATTAATAAAGTAAATTTAAATTCTTGATTTGTTTCTAAAAATGTTTATTAATTTGGTTTTCTTTAAACATTAAATTGCTTCTTAAAAATATTGTGAAGTATCTTTTATTTTCCTCTATAAAGAAAGAGATTTAATAAATAAAATAAATTTAACCTGCTTTTAATTGAAGTAAAAGAATTGAAGATGAATGTAAAAGAAAAATTTTATATTAACTATGTTTAATCCTTAAAGTTTATTAGCTGCATTTAAGGTAATTAAGTTACACCAAATTCTTATTAAAAAGGAAAACTATGTTTTATCTAGTTACTCTTGGTTTGTTACTAGCCACTATACAAAATCACTCGCATGGTTCTGGCAAATTGGTACATTGATATGATCATGTTTTGTAACTTTAATTAATTATCTATATCCTTATTTTAATTAACTTCTTTCCCCTTTTTTTGTGCCTTTCAAAATTCTGGAAGGATTGCAGGACCCTTTTTTTATGTCTTTCTTATTCAAAATCTGTTCTGTAAAGTTTTAATGAATTTCATTTAATTTACCATAACAATGTTCCAATTCGTCAAACCACTTGTTGGGTATAAGCGGTATGGTGATAAATGAGAATTTTGTTGATACCTTTTGGCAAATTTATTCATTTACTTAATTAATTTTTTAGTTATTCAAAATTTATTTGGTTTGTTTTGTTTATTGCATCTCTCTGTTTTGATTTTTAATTAGTATTTGTGAAAAATTGTTTTAATTTCCAAAAATCAACAAAATTCATTCTTTTGGTTATTTATCACTTTATCAAATACCCCAACAGAAAGGATAAAAAATGTACAAAACGCACAGAAATGAGAATAAGTATGTAATTGAACATCTACATTATATTTAAGATTCATATTTTTTTTTTGCATATGCAAAAATAATATTTATAAACACATTTAAAAAAAATGGTGTTAGACCTTTTTTACGAGGAATTTTGCAATTTTTTCTACTAAAAAGAAAGAACAGAGTTGCTTCGTTATAATGGTAAAAAAGACTGATAAAACTTAAAACGAAAAGACAGTCAAATAGCATAAAGGAAGAATTTCGCAAGCAGCAGGCAATCCGTTCAGTAGGTGCATGGAACTGACCATTTTCCCCTAGAAAAGGGGTGGAGAGAAGAGAGAGGCGAAAACATTTACTTTCTCTATAACAGAAACATATTATCGGATTCCAAGGTCAGAATACGCGATAAATATGAGAAATTTTTACTTATATTGTTTTGGAGTCGATTCGATCCGTTCGGCGTTCTAGGGGTCTTCGGCGTTCTGCCTCACTATCAACTTACAAAATGTGCAACTCATTTATAATTTTCTGAATGAATAGAAATTATGAAAGTAATAAAAGTCACAGGAGGTAAAAATCATTAACCCATTCGCGACGAGCGACCTTTACAGAATTTTTAATTTTTTACCACTGGTTTTTCAAAACAGAAATTTTCACCTAATTGAATCGCAGAAATGCTAAGATTTAATGAGGCAAATCTTACAATAAAAAATAACTGGTGGGAATAATCAAGGATTCTCAGCATCTTATGCGTCACGTATACGTGTCGCTCGTCCCCAAGTGGTTAAATCAAAATTTATGAGATATATGGGTATTGTAAGGACATTTGGTATCGAAAAGACTCCATAGGGCGTTCCAGTGTTAATGCAGTCTTTTTATTCCGAGATTTACAGATTTCTGATTTCCTTTAAACTTCTTGAAAAATAAATGAAAAATAAATTGTATATTTTCCATTAGATGAATGAAAATATTAGATAAATGAAAAAGTGCTGCGTTAAATCAAAATTCGTACTGTGTTATAAATTTTTAATAGAATTTTTCGCATTATTCAATCGCGAAAAAATATAGCAAATCCGGCTATCAAGCAAGACGAATAGTAATTAGACGATTTAAATAGTAAATATAAATTTTGTAATCAGAAAAAAATTGGTACCAGTTTCCTTAGAAATTCCAAAGAATGTACACATTTTGCATTGTCCGAAAAATATCATTTTTGGAACATGCAAACTTAGACACATAAATTATTGAACAATTTCCGTAATTTCCGGCGTATAATCCGCAGCTCAAAGAGTCGTTTTTCGACCCAGAAATATTATTTTATAAAATGTAACTTAAAAGATCTCTGTAAATATTTAACTACAATTATTGAATAAAATTTCTGGGTTCAAAAACGACTCTTTGAGCTGCGGATTATACGCCGGAAATTACGGTAATTGCATTCATCAATGAGTAATGAATAAGTATCAAATAAATTAATTTTCAAGACGGCATCAACTCTTAATAAGTGGCGGAAACTAAGTTTAATTCCTAATATTAAAAATAAAATGAAAAACGTAATGGGTGGCGAAATAAATATTTTAATGAAAAAAAAAATATTATAAATTAATTTGGAAAGGAACTTGAAACACAAAAAACAGAAAGAAGTTAATGTTTATACTTTAATAGTTTTCGTGCTGTATAAAAAATAATTTGGAAATATGAAATAAGATAAAATATTTCATCTAAATTTCGCGAAATTTATTGAAAGGAAGTAACTAAAATGCAAATGGAAAACAAAATAATTCTTGTTTCATAAATTGCTTAATTTCTCTTTTTAAAATGTTAAATAATTTAAATACAAAATTTAAAGATGTTCCTCATATTCTATAAGCTTTGATTATTTCTCCCGTATGTTTTTAAAGGTGTATTTGTCTATTATTTTTGAAAAAGCTTTACTTAATTGTTTTTGCTTTGATACTATTTTAATGAAAAAATATAACTTTCGATGCAAAAAAAAAAAATAATAATAATAAAAAAAAAATCATTATGAGTATTTGAACCTACGATGCAAATAGTTGTAATACCAAATCATACTTAATGAATTTGAGTATTTTAACACAATGTTATTCTTTAAAAATCATACAATAACAAAATCTAACCAAAATATATAGGATTTAAAAACATTCCTCTGAAACAGAAGGATTAATAAAAGCAATAATAACAATAATAATAATAATAATATATATATATATATATATATATATATATATATATATATATATATAATATGCTGCAATATAATGCGAAGTAATTGAATTCCAGAATGAACTATTAAAAACAATCCTAGAACTTGTTTTGAAACTGCATTCTTTAAACATGTATGTTTCTTCCAAATATGCTAATTTTAATTGTTATGAATCTGTCCAAATCTACTATGTAATCCGTTTCATTGCAAAATTTCGATCCAAATTGTAGCTTTACTTTTGTTGCACCAGTGTGAATCGTATTTTACAGAAAAGAATTTCCGCATGCAAGAGTATAAATAACAATAAGAAAGAAAATTCATGCTTCCAGCTTACATTACGATTTCCGACATATTCCGACATTTCCGGAATACTGTAACGGATACTACACGTACAGGAATTTAAGGGACCCACTTTTCCCCCACGCGGACCTATAAAGATGTACTGCCTGGCAAGGCAACACTACCGCCGGGACAATCTTCCATTAAGGAAGATTACATATTTTTGCTCAGGAACAGTAATTTAGCGTATCGCATAACGAAATAATAAAAGCAATTAATAGAATCTTCTCTTTTTGCGCAAAAAAGGCATTGAATGAAGTTTATTTTTACTTCACCAAATAATAATAATAACATATATATACTAAAATAAAAACACAATGTGCACAAAAAAAAAAAAAAAAAAAAAAAAAAAAAAAAAAAAAAAAAAAAAAAAAAAAACGAAGCTATGTATGCTAATGGCGCCTGGTGCATGTAAAATCCGTCGTGCGTGCAACTTGCCTATATTAGCAAACATAGTCAGCGTGAATATGGCCCGAAAGCAAGCCCCTCTCCTTATTCGACAACATACCCAGAAACCCATAATTAATAACAAACTAGAACCGCCCAACACAGTAACTAAGTAACTCTCACGAAATAGCGTTGCGGCCAAGGACACCCAAGGAGCTAATCAGGTGGATCTTCACTATTAGGATATTAGGCAAATTTCGCCCCGCGGCCAGGTATACAAACTCGTTAGGCTGGGCATAATGCCCGGCAGGTAGGTAGGGGCCTGGTCTGCGGTTTAATAATAATAATAATAATAATAATAATAATAATACACATTTTTGCTTAATTATGACGGCAGTTCTGCATGAATAAGGCGTTTAATTAAGGAATAGAAATCTTTTCAAACTTACTGGTTGAAATTTGCCTCGACGGTAATCAGCCCCTTCTGCCAGTGGTCTTCCGTTAACTGATTTTTTATAAATTGTTTAATTTCGTGTCGGAGACACATACGCACCAGAGAACTATATTTTTATTCCATACGCACCACTTTAAACAGAGATGAGACGAGATGAGACGGGCTCAGCCCGAGTCCGAAAGTTCAAGCCCGACACGGGCTGGGGCTTGATTTTTATACCAGCCTTCGGGCTCGGAGTTATTCTTTCTGAAATTGGCAATTTTATTTATTCTCGTACAGAAACAAAAAAAAAAAAACTTTTTTCCCCTTAAAAATTACTTATTCCATTTTAAGTCATTTTAATGCTATTTTGATCAGAATGAAAGAGAAAAAAGACATTTTTCCCCTTTGAGATTGCTATTGTTTGCGAGTGCTAATCACAGTTTATATGAAAATAAACATTAGTGATTCTATCAGTTTTTCTTCTTGAACTCTGCTCATTCTGTGGCTCTTCTTTTTACATTCCTGAAGTCATTTTTATTCGTAAGTAGATAAAATTTGCATGTATATTGTTATTCCCTAAATAAATCAATCGAGCAGTGTTTTCTCTTTTCATATAAAAGCCTATAAATCGGATCTTTAAGGCAATGTTGTCAAATTTTTCATTTAAGCAGATTTTCAAGGACATAAGAATTACGAAAGATGTACACATTTTCTAGAAAATAAAAAAAACGTTGTTCGATTCTTCGTCATATAAATCATAATTTTTGCAAATTTCAATTATTTATTTATAAAACGCATTTCGTTAATTTGTCAATCAGATTTGCTTGTTGGTGGAGAAAAATATGAGAATATTTTTTATTTGTATTTTTATTTGATACTAAACTTCTCTTTTGATAAGATTGAATGTCAATTTCTTAAAATTAATTATATGCTAGGGATTAACAGTTATTTTGATGTACGAAGTTGTTAAGAAAATGAGATATTACATTTTTAGAACAACTTTTTGGTATCGGCCTCGGGCTCTAATGACAGAAAATGTTTCAGGCTCGGGCGGGTCCGGGCCCCAAAAGGTGAGCCCGAACTCATCTCTAATATGTACATATCTGCCGTACGCTTATACCAGGGCATTTGCATGTAAAATACTTTAGACTGCAGTTAGATTTTTTCTCTCTTATGTTGCTTATTTCTTACCTTATAATTTAAAAATACAGCTGTTCCTAGACAGGGCGTAAAGTTGGAGTCAATTAGGAAGCCAAAGAACTACCTAAACTGTCCCACTGTTTCAAGAAAAATCTACAGAAGGAACAACTTTTATAAAGTGTGGTACTCTTGAATATCAAAAATATATAAATAGTTGATAGTCCTGGCCCGTAATAAATGTATTAAACATTTTATTTCACTTATAAGTCATAAGTTAAATGTTGAATTATGTCTTACATAGTTTGTTAATGCCATTCATTTATACACATTTTATAGACAACCTTTATATAATGTTAAACAATTGAGTAGTCCTTTGTCAAGGTTTTACTGCCATAAGTACAACATTAATAAAATTAAACAGAATTAATTGTAAAGGAAAGTTTCCATGCAATTCTAAACGTCCAAAGTAAGCAAAATGCATTATCTTCGTAGTTACCAACTGCTGCGATTTTTCGGTAATAGAAACTGGGGATAAAAATATTCGCCTTATTAAATCACATGTTGTGACATAAAAAAAATATTGTAAGTGCCGTTATAATAATATTATCTTAAATGGATGGTAGGAATAAGGAATAGATCGTATAGTGAATTTTTTTTAATTATTGCAGTTGTGATTTAAATACGCAAATTAACCCTGCACAATTTGTGCATCTGTTCTTTAGGTCAATATTTCTTAAGAAGAGAAACAATCATAATAATAAAATTAATTAAACGGTCTTACTTGATCTTTGTTGAAAAATAAGAGACTCATACTACTTGAAATAAGAACTCGTATAGGTTAGGATCCAATAATGTTTATTACATTTTCTTGAAGGAGGAAGGATGAGATGAAAGCTGCACATCAAGTCTTTAAAAAGTACTGGCTCAAATTTCGTAAAATTCGAAGAATCTTTACAATATTCCTTCTGGCCGCGTCCATGAAGAATTATAGAATTAATTCAGAAGTCAATTAAATTACCAGTTGATTTAAAACTTTTAAAATATTAAACTTAAAATTTACAACAGCATTTTTATAGAATAATTAAAAACTTAAACGCGAAATTGATCTCCAAAGAATCATCGCACGGCAATTCTAGGATACGAGCACCGGCACAGGCCAGCCTCAGATCAGACGACGTTTAGCATAAAATTATAGCATCATTTTTATTAAAATTCTGTTGGAAAACTGTGCAACATTAGTATAAATACCCAGAAAAGGGGTGCACAAATGTGACAGCAAGATTAATTTAAACTAACTTGTTGATTAGGAATTACGTGAAAATTAAAAGAGCAAATCAGAAACAAATTAACATTTAATAATTAAAAGAACGATTCTAATTTGTATTTGAAAGACACGCCCCTTTCAGATGCAGCGCCAAAACAAAACAGCTCCTGAAATATGAAATACTTCCAAAGTCCGGAAAACACATCGAACAAGAGCGGCGGTGACGCATGCGCACAACACACGCGTGCGGAGTGAGAGCCGCTGAATGACGATGACGTCACAGCTCAGCGCCGATTGAAAGCGAACTCAAAGCGCGAAGATGCCTCGCAGAGAAAACAACATCGCCGATTCAACGAACGCGAAGCACAATGAGGGGGGAAACGGCCTTGCCAAAAAACCAACGTACAAGGCGCGCGACTGCTGATAAATAGCTTTTAAGGAATGGCAAATTAAACTGGAAAGGCTATAAAAATACAGAAATACGTTGAGCTGAAATAAAAATAATTAAAAAAGATAAAACTGTGATATATCTTTATCACACATGCAGGGCTCCCACTCGGTCCGTTTTTTGAACACCACTTTTTTTTAAAGAAAAATCTTCTTTATAAATTTTGTAGAAACTAACGTCGAAGTGCGTTTTAGTTGCAATTGTTGCAAATACCTACCACAATTTTCTTTCTAAAAAAATACTGGTTTTCAAAAAACGGACCAGTGAGAGCCCTGCACATGTTATCTGCGATTAAATAAGGCAAAGATTGCTACATTAAATTACTGGTGGCCGAAAACCATACCAGTTGTCAGGTACGTTTCCTTATACTTTTTACTCTGATTTTATCCGTAATTTCTACAAGCAAAAGTGACAGGTATGGATAATTTTGGATTAAATTTTTTTAAATGTATATAACACTAGAGGTCATTTTGACCGGGGGCAACTGAAAATCATTCGATTCAAGCAGGAAATTTCTTCATAAAATAAGTAAAAAATATACCACACAGAAATAGATCAAATAGAATAATAAGGTTAAAGTGTATTAGATAAAGATAAGACATTTTTTGTTATATGGCTACAGTGAAATATCCAACCGTTGTAGTATTAAATTTTTTTTTTCTTTTGTTTAATTGTGTCGCATGTGTATATTTATTTTCTGTCATTCCTACAAAACAAAATTTAATAACATATTATTTTAATCTTGAAAGTTAAAAGAAATATTAGACTTTAGATAGCTTATTTTTCAAAATTAAATGTAATAAAATGTACAGGAAACAATAGCGTTCTATTTTTCTTGTAAATGTGAATAACTCTAAAATTTCTAATAATGTTTTTTCTTTCTTTTTTTTGGTGCACATTTAAAATATGCATTTAATTGCCGTAATTAATTACTTACATTAAAGGTGACTACACTCTTTAGAATATCCAGTGCGTATGACACTATTAATTTAGATGAGGAAATTTGTATCTAATATTGAAATCGCAGAATTTGTAACCGCTTTATTTAATCACAGCGTTTATTGTATTTTTGTGCTATAAAAAAGCAAAATTATCGGTCAAAAAACGTAGTAAAACTTTACGCAACCCTGCTTTTATTTAACTGTTATACATGCAATTTTGCTGTTTCTACATACATACATTTATTTTTCAACTTCACAATTAATGTACTTTCAAGTGTTGTAAAATATGCAATAACTGTCTTTTTTTTTTTTTTTTTTTTTTTTTTTTATTAAAAGCAAGGCACGACTTAACATTTTTTGGAAACCAACCAGTGCAAATATATTTCTGTCTGAATAATACGAATTCCATTCTGTCATAATAATACTGATAAAAATTTTCATTATTATGACAGATATTCTTCGTTTAACTAAAGCAAAGGCTACTCTTCGAAAAAGCGGTACTTGGTAACCGGGGCAGCTCAGAGATCTACTAACAAAGTTTAAAAAGGAGATAGATAACATCTACATGGACTATATTTACATAGAGAATCATAACCGGAAGCGGATAGGTGTAATTTACGTTGTCGATTAGATTCATGGAGAGGGTCTGTCACAAAGCGTTCACATCCACTTGATTAATTTAGAATCAGATTATTTTAATGGTGGACTTTCAAAAACATTGTGTATGATACACCTGCTGCATATTAACTGGAGCCCATGACAAAAATTGCTGTCTTCGCTGAAATCATCCACAAAATACGGAGTACCTTCTAAAATATTCGAGATTCCTACCGCGTTAGTATTAAGCATTGCAAGTGGTAATTAGAACAACTCTTCTAAAACCAAATTGTTTCTTTACCAACTGTTGTACTGATATTTCTCCCAATAATGTTCTTTATACTGCTTTTTGAATTGCGTTATTGATGCGTCTTTGTAAGTATGACATCTCCTGCGGATAGTTTCCGGTGATGCTTTTCTATGAGAATATAGTCTATATGCATGTTCTCAAATGACCCTCAATGTTTCGACGTCTTTTTACCGACATCCTGTTTTTTTTTAATACTAGACGCTTTTGTTGGCAGGGTTGTTGGTTCCCTAATTTATTCACGAATTACGTTGTGGTTAACATAGTTTTCTACCAAAAGAATTCCCTTTCGTTACCGAAAGGGGATAATAAACACAATCAAATTTACTTTCATTTGAACACATTACATGAAAAATTTTATATAATGTTGTTCCAGATTTAGGTACTGCATTGGAAGAACTGTGTTTTTTGAGGCCCTTAAGGTGTCCAGTTTAAAAGAAAATGAGAAACGTTAATTAGTGATAGTTTAAATAGCAGATACGCGGCTCTATGCATTCATAGACAATTAGTTAATACAACTTTTCTTATTAGAAAATGTATAAATAATAGTCATAGATATGTATAGATATATGTCATTGATATGTATAGATAATAATGTTTTGTAAAAATAATATATATATATATATATATTATATATGTTACCTGGAGCTCCCGGATCTAACTCTTGGTGTTGTAAATTTCCTTGTACTTGCTCGTCAAGATTTATGTAATTGTTGAAGTCATTTCTGTGTTTCTGTGAATAAAAAAATGTATATGGATCATTCGACACGACAGCCTAGTAGCTATAGGTCTCAAAGCCCACCCCCTTTCTATATGTTACCCCATTACTCGCTGGTGTTGCAACGGTCAAGATAAATGCGCATGCTTTAATAACAACTTAGCAACCAATATTTTAGAATTTATAAATTTGCTTATATAATAGCAGAGACTTTGTGATTACATAAAATGATGATTACCTTTTGGAATTTGTAGAGACAAAAGACATTCAGTAAAAAAGTTCAAAACCCGTATTTACAATTATGGCAGTTAATGAGATAAAATCAATTGATTACAGAATTATTGTCATAAGTCTTAATAGTTTAAAAAAGTGCTCTTTTATATTACTTATTTAAATTACATGCACAGAAATAACTCAATAAAATTTTAATTCAGTATGAAGAAATAAGAAAAGCTTAATGATAAGAATAATTATTTTATTATTACGAAACATTCACATAATTTCTACTAGATTCAATTATTTAGTTGTGATATTCATATTCTATTGTAATTGTATTTAATTACTTTGGACTACATTTTATAATGTAATATCATGTAACGCAATTCAAGTTGTGACTCTAATGAACAAAAAAGGCAGTAATTTTAAAAAGGTTTTTTTTTTCGTTTGGGCTACAGAATCTTTAGAAACTGAATTTCTTTTTGTGTTTTTGAACAATTGTGATAAATTAGGAATTTCAGAGTAAAAAGAAAAAAACAATACAAAATAATGGGCAATGTTTCGTAAATTTCAAACACAGCTAATTTTATTTAGGTCAAAATTGCTCTCAAGAGAATTGCTAAAAAGATACTATTTCAAGAATAAAATTTTTGGCAGTGTTCCTTTGTTAAATCTTCTAAACAAATAGAAAATATGGGTTGTTTTATGAATCGTAACAGTAAATTTAGTTTTCTTGAGTTATATGCAGTCTAACAGAATACTTAACCACTAAATTGAATGTATTTAAAGAATACTAAATAAATTAAGTTTAGTACAATACTTAATTTTTGTTGTATGGGGAAGCAGTATATATTTCTCTAGAACTGCATTTGAAAATCGCTCCGTTCTGACAATTTTTGTTATTCGGACGCTGTTTTATGAAAGGTGATTTACGTTTGAAATGTTGTTAATTAGATAAAGTATATATTTGTTTTCGGTATTCAATTAACATAAATAGAAATTTTTTAAAAATATACGTTCTTTTAATTAATCATGCTATTTCTACAATTTAGATGCAATTAAACATTTTGTTTTCTGCCACTGTTAACCCGGTAGTCGCGCCGAGTATTCAATACCAATGGTGCGTACGATTTTAATAATTACCACTACTATTTTTCGAAAAGTAATCTACAACTAATTTTATCGCAGAATTTGTAACATTTGTGTCCGACTAAATGAGGTGACGATTGTTATTTGTATATATTAGTGACAAAGTTAAAACCATTCATTCTCTTGGGGTATGCTTGACTTCCCCCTGGTTAAGCGCCTAGAATTCGAAAATTTGAATTTGAAACCATATTTTTGTGAAAGAAATAACTTTATTTACAGAATACTGATAATTATTCGATGTGCATAGTCATCCTCTGTTTGCAGGAAATATAAATATAATTTCTACCTTTTTAGATGCGTTCTTATAGTTTATTTATCATAATGCACAACTTAATTCAATTTCTGTATTTTAAAAGTATCATATAAAAAGAAAATGACTATGTAATGTGATTAAGAAATTGGTGTTTATCCTAACAATGAAGGAAGCCGTTTGAAGGCATAAAAGTTGAATTCTATTTTTGGTTGGTTAATTCATATACGTAACGATTTTAATAATTTGAATAATTGAATAATAAAATAGTATAATCAAATATCAGCGTGGCAATAGTATGGTAGGATTCATATTTTAGCCAAGTGTCGACTAACAAAGTTTTATTGCCCATCTTGCCTCTATTTTATACATATATTCTAGTTAAACTTACCGTCTATAAATTAAAGTGGGTATACGTTATTTTACCATTTGCAGATTTAATTTCTCTATTAACTAATATAACTTGATTAATTTTTACTGACCCTATCCGCTAAGATTTAATCGTAAAAAACTGTGCGTGAAACAAATAATGTTTGTAGAGAAAACAATATGTTTCATTTTATGATTCTTACATATTCTCATTCAAAAATATCGTATTTACTCGAGTAAAACAATTGGCTTATTTTGTAGATGTGAAATTAAACATATTTGCCGGACCCGAGAGCATTCGAACCGATTATGACATATCCACGGTACGTACGGATTTTACAATTGCCACTACTATTTTTCGAAAACTAATCTTCAACTTACTTTATCGTGGAATTTGTAACAATTGTCTCCGACTAAATAAGGGGACGATTATTATTGTATTTACAGGTCACAAAGTAAAAACAATTCATACTCTGTGTATACGCGACGTCACCCAGGTTAAAACACTTAAACATGCTAGAAATGTTTAAAGAAGGGAAAAATTTTGAAACCAAGTACCGTAATTTCCGGAGTATAATCCGCAGCTCAAAGAGTCGTTTTTCGACCCAGAAATATTATTTTATAAAATGTAACTTAAAAGATCACTGTAAATATTTAACTACAATTATTGAATAAAATTTCTGGGTCGAAAAACGACTCTTTGAGCTGCGGATTATACGCCGGAAATTACGGTAACATGGCCCAATTCAAGCTCATTCCAAAGCATCTTTCAACTCAAATTGTGGTCGAAAGATTGCCCCCTGCACGAGGAGGATGAAAGCACAACCTCTTATCAACAAAATAATTTGGCAAAATTCTTTCTCTTTTTTTATTAGTATGCACAACAAGTATCATTTCGAACATATTTCGCATTCGGTTTCTTCAACTGCTAACTATATGAGCATTTGACAGAAGAACAGATATGCCGAACGTTAGGGTATCTCACATTTTGGAATGAAATGATTTTGAAATCATTTAATGACTTTAATAATAACTTTGTATTTTCATAAAAATAGATACGACTAAAATAATAATAATAATAAATAATAACAGACTTTTTGATGTAAAGAAAATGTTACAAAGAAATAAAATTATGGTTGGATAAAAAGAGATAACGATTTCAGAAGGAATCCCTCCCTCCTTTGAAATATCTTTTGATATAAAGTGCTAGACACCCCCCCTCCTTTGAAATAGCTTATGATATAAAGTGCTAGACACTCCCCCCCTCACCCCTAAACTGATAACAGCCCCTATGAATACAACAAAGTTTTGTAACAATTGAACTGAAGGCTGCAGAGAGAAACATGTTATTTTAGAGTAATCTTCCTATTAGTATTTGATCAATGATACTGTGACCTCTCACTTATACGCGATACACGTAAATTATTTTTCAGTACCAGTTTTTTTTAATTATATATATATATATGTGTGTGTATATGTATACATATATATATATATATATATATATATATATTAATAATTTTCGCCTTACGCAATCGCAGAAATTATAAATCGAATCTTAACATTTTAAAATAGTGATACGAAAAAGTAATTACTGGACATCACGTATAAGTGAGAGGCTATTGTATTTAATTCAAATCCTGAGGTAATTACCGTAATTTCCGGCGTATAATCCGCAGCTCAAAGAGTCGTTTTTCGACCCAGAAATTTTATTCAATAATTGTAGTTAAATATTTACAGCGATCTTTTAAGTTACATTTTATAAAATAATATTTCTGGGTCGAAAAACGACTCTTTGAGCTGCGGATTATACGCCGGAAATTACGGTAAGTAGTTTATTTCATTTAATCTTCAGTAATAGTTCCTAATCCAAAATTCATACTCTTCAGGAGATTTGAATATGTTTTTTCGTAAAGAAATATATGCCTTAATTTTTTAATTTATGCCTTAATTTTAGATAAGAAATTTCTTTTTTCAGACATAGAGACCATTACTTCACGAAGAATCGCCTATTAAAATCTCAAAAATCTACTGATATGTACAATTCCAGTAATCTGATTTCTATATGCCTACGTTCTGTTTTTAAAATACAATAAAAAATACAGGGCCGAAATATACAAGTTCCATACATTTTGATAGGTATCTTTCCATCTCACAATTTCCATCCCCACAATTTCCATCCTCACAAATACATCCCACAAAAGCGATAACATACCAACAACAGTAATAATAAAAACATCAGAATCCTATTTGTTCCTCACCGAAGTCATGCACTAAACAAATGACTTTATTTAAAGAGGAATCCAGCAGTGACGGGCAACCAGGAAAGACTTTGATTCTAATTAAAAATATTATAAATCAAGAATAGTAGTGTTTAAAATTAAAAAATGGACTTATTCATTTATTTTATTTTTTGCGACAACTAAACAAAATAATGAAATAAATAAATAAGAATGATTTGTAAAAGTGTTTTCCTTTGTTTCTCCTAATTTTAGATAAGAAAACGTTTAAAAGTTATTTGCAAGAAAATTTGCACGGTCTTCAGACGGTTTAAGTGATGATCTAGGATTATGAAACGCATTGTATAAAAACAAATACAGTGACCTCTCACTTATACGTAGTGTATGGTAATTATTGTTCAGCACCAGGTTCTTTTAAAAGAATTTTTCTTCTTATGTAATCGCAGAATTTATAAATTGAGTTTTACTGTTTTAAAATAGTGGTATGCAAAAATAATTGCTGAACATCGCGTATAAGTAAGAGGTCAATGTATATTAAGTTATTGCAGTAGGTCGATTTCTAAAGAATTCTGCCTAAACCTAAATAGAAATAGGGGCTTTGAAACAAAGTACTTTTACTATCTCAGTTATTGTTGCTCATTTGAGAACAGAATTTATCTAAAGACAAGTGGCAGTTAGTGGCAGTTATAGTTTGATGGAAAATCTCTATCACATTCTATATTTGCAATTTATATTGGTTTCTTAGGGAAAAACCAACTTTCAAGAACGTAGAGGCACTAGAAACTGGTACATGTAATAAAGATCAACGCCAAATATATATATCAATTTTCTCTATAATATTTGTGGTGTAAATAGTTATATATTTATAATTCATAAGAAAATAAACAATTACATAAGATAATTGCCAATGGATCTTTAATGAAATTATGTGCATTGTTATTCATATCGATTCTTTTGCAATTACAAGCAGTACTTTTAGAAGTACCATTTCAATTACTGTATTCATCGATAACTTGTCGAATATTTTTTTTTCTATTTTATTATTTTTTATCCATAGTCCTTTACGTTGGATATCAATCATGATAATAGTGTATCTCTAATATTTCGTAACATCGTGCTAAACATTTTTTTAACTATAATTTTTTTTATATTCTAATATTAGAATTCTCAATTCGAATTCGAATTTTGTGTTTCTTATTAAATATTTATTAACAGAGAAAGTGGTATATATTTTTAACTAAAAATGTTTAAAAAAAATAGTGGGTCAAGTATAATATTACGAGAGCAATTCGGAAACTAATTTTCGTTTTGTTGTATAAATGAAAAACACGCCTACTTTCAACAATTTTTTTATTTACATCTCAAAGGTACAGCTGTCTTGTATTTTTCAACATAGTCACCATGTACATTCAAGCACTTGTCATACCGTTTTATCAACTTACCAATCCCCTCTAAATAAAACTCAGCCGTCTGCAAATTCAGCCAACTTGTCACAGCGGTTTAAAGATCCACATCGTCAGCGAAGTGCTGTGCTCCAAGACACTTCTTCATTTCCTTGAACAGAAGAAAATCAGAAGGAGCCAAGTCGGGGCTGTAGGGGGGATGATTAAACACGTCCCATTCGAATTGGTGCAAAAGATTTTGTGTTCTCTGAGCACTGTGAGGGCGAGCGTTATCGTGCAAGAAAATAATTTGATTGTATCAGTAACCAAATCAATGTGTATTGCAACCAAATCTAGTTGGTTAATAGTTATTGCAACTAAATAAATCTGTGTCTTGCAATTGCAACCAGCTCTATTAACTAACAATAAAAAAATAATTTACCTAATCTTATTGACTATTTTGTGAATTTAAATATCAGAAAAACTGGATTTTCACAGAATTGGTTGGCTTACTATTTTTCATTGGATTGACCAAATGACTTAGTTAACTTTTGCATTATTTTCTGCATTTAAAGCAGCAATAACATTTTAAAGAAATTAAATGTTAGCCAATCTTTCTTTTTTCTGCGTTATATCCAAAATTTGGTAGATCCACAAACCTTTATTTGATGGCTAAAAATAGATTACTTTTTAGAGTATATTGTAATATAAAAACTAGGACAGAGAAGTACAAATTTTCCTTTGTATTTAAATGAATTTCCTCTACTTTAACTTTAACTCTAAAAATATGAAACAATCTTAAAAATAACAAAATTTGTCTGAAACACTATGCTATTAGTAAAAAGGAAAGAAAAAAAACTCATCATTTATTCTTTTGAATATTTACAAATGCAAACATCAAATTTAATTACATGTTTCAAAATTTCAAAATTATTTTTAAAAGAAATGTTATCAAAATTCGTGTGACTTAAAGGTTTGTTTTAAAATGCAATTAAAATTATTTTTCTTTTGTAGTCTTACACTTTTAATTTCCCAATACACTGAAGGGGCGATTGTGGGTTTATGAAAAAATACCTGAAATTTTAGCAAGGAAACATTTCTGTATGGAGAGAGGGGGAAGGGAATATATAATTTAATACAGAGAGGTCATATTAAGAGAAATATAAATTTTAATTCTATTTAGCAATCATATGAAATTGATATTTATTTTAGTGTTATTTCGTGTATTTAACTATCAGAAAAACTATTTTCAGTGCTTAAAAAAAAAAAAAATCTAAATTCAAGTATATAACCTGAACACAATCACTCCTGACACACTTGAATTTCACACTTTAAGTGTGAGCCATTGAAATGAATATTTCAATAAATTGATCTATCTTTTACGCTAAACTGTCCAAAATTTTATATAAAATTGATATTGAAAAAGATAATTTATTATGATCTTTTTTTTTTTTTTTTTGGTTAATGATAAGAGGAAACTGAAAATTTAAATAAGTTACATTGACATAAGTTTCAATTTTCAGATAAAATTGTTTTCTGTAAAAAAAACTTTAACAGATAAAAAAATGTAATGAACAATTGTTCAACAATATGTACCAGTATAATTTCAAATACAACTCAGTTGTTCAAAATACAGTAGCATACATAATTTTTCAGATTCAATTTAGTAGCTAAAATTAATGACAAGCAAGATGAGCATTTGAACCCCATGCTTTGAATGTTGTTTATTCATTTAAAGTATTCAAATTATGGCATTTAATCATCATTTATTTATTTTATTTCAAATTGCAATGACTGCATTGAATTTATTTTGAAATCAATTTTTTTTTTTTGAAAAAATTAACAGATTATTGAGGTTTAACATAAGTTTTGCATTCATCCCTTACTAATTTGTCCAATTTTAGCAATGTCTACATTAGCAGTGTTGGAAATCTGAAAAAGAATCCAAAAGATACAGACATTTGATGAAATTATAACTTTAAAATCCCCATCTGTGAAGCATCTCTCTTCATCTTTCAACTGTACGAAAAATTCATGGTTACTCACTACCATAAATTGGAAGTGGTTGCTGACTCAATGTGTTAATGAGAGATTCTGTATAGAGTTTGGATAGTGCGCCCCCCCCCCCCACTTTAAAAAAAGAAAGAAAATGAATATTAAAGCAAAAACATGCACCAGTTCAAGAATTTGTTTTCGGCTAATATTCCATAGTTAAATTATATTTTAAAATACACTTGATTTTCCATATCATATATAAATACTGTTTCTGCTAGGCTTACTTTAACAGAGGTGCTGCCACAGACAATTGTTATTTTTTTTAAATTTTAACTCAGTATTTCTAAACAATAAACTACAACGAAGAATCCTTTTTCAAATATAGTAATAGGGGGAGAAAAAAAAGTCGCCAATGGCAGTGCTGCATTACCTGAAAAAAAAATTATCACAGACATAATGAAATAGTAACACAATTTAGTTGGTTTGCGGTATATGCCGCTCCATTTATTGAAAGTGCAAATTATATAATTATAAGAAATATATATATCGGATTAATATTTATCAAGTACACAGTTTCAGATGGGTACTGCACACCATCTGCCCTATTTAAAAAATAGCTTCTTTCTTGCACAAATGAGGATCATTAAAAAAAAAAAATGCAGGGTTCTCAAGCTTGATAGACATTAGGCTGTATCAGGTTCCAGAGTTGGGTAAAATGGAACTGCTCCAAGCATCTGGTTAATTTCTTGACCTGTTTTAACAAAGAAAGGGTAAAATTTTTAAGATAGAAAATTATCAGCTATAACATAATTTTACATAAATATTGAGAAATATAATGAACAAAATAATTAAATTTCACACAGCGAAAACAGTCAAAATTATATATACCAAAAGGTGACAGTGGATGATTTTTTTTTTTTTTTTTTTTTTTTTTTTTTACATTTATAAATGAACTGCTATGAAGCATTGCATAGTAAAAGCTGAAAAGCAACACTCCACTCCCCAAGCCACAAAAGAAGAAAAAGTTCTACAGAAACTTCTTTCTCTGGTTACAAGAAAGGATTAAAAAGGAGAGGACAAAAATAATTTCAATAATTGTTAAGGATGAAATACATTTTACAGTGCTTATGAAGAGCTAACTTTTTCCCTGACAGCACAATTTCAAATCATTAATTTTTTAATCCAAAACCTTTTCTTGATTTTTCTTCAGAAATTATAAATTTCCCTGACTTTTTCTCAAGAATGGTAAATTTTACTGACTTTTCGAATTCATAAAAATTTTCCTGACTTTACCAGGTTATCCAGGTGGTTAAGCACCCTGCAAGAACTTTGTTAAGAAAGAAAAAGAAAACAAAACATTTAAATTGCCTTGTGAAAAAGATTTATGTGTTCAACATGTAACCAATAAAGTGAAAAAACAAATGTAGAATTTACACAATGCTATAGATAATATAGTCCACTACATGGTAATTAATCTGAACTTGAATAGTAGCGATATCAGTAATGGGCGATTTTGGAAAATCGAGATTTGATAAACATCAATACCTTATAAATCAGCATCGATCACAATAAGAGTCAATTAACAAATTTTAATATCGAATGTTCTAGAATGGATATTACACAGATAAGCTTAAAAACAGTAATTCCAAAACTTAGCATTCAATTGGCAGGAAATTTAATTGTGAATTGTGATAATGGGGATAGATTGATGCTTCTGGAGCAAATTTCATAGCATTTATTCCTTCGATTTTACTATTGGGTCATTCCATTTTAAATCAACAAATTTTCAAAAAATTTGTTGCATCACCATTTTTAATTTTGATGACAATTTGCATGTGCATTCCCCGTGTTTCCTAGACCTCAAAAATATATTTTTTTTGTTTAAAAAAAATTATTTTTCATATATAGGCTAATTTTGTCGTTTGGCAACAGTAAAAATTTGGTATTTTAATGCTTTGTCTTAAGAACTAACTTTTTTTCTATCAAATTTATAGAGTACAACCATATCTCATTGCAAAGCTAAGAGAATGACCTTTTTCTATATGGTATCAATAAATTTGAGATTTAAAAACAAAGCTTATTTTTTCAAGGTCCAAGTTAGCAATGCAAAATTAATTTTTTACCATTTTTGAAAATTTAAAAAGTCATGAAGGGCTTGGAAACACAAGCCCTCTTTTTTTTCTTACATTCATATGTATGGATACTTATTGTATTTAAAAAATTGGCTTGTTACTCTGCCCCCTTCAAAAGATATGGCCCCCCGAAGTTGCACATTTTCTAAAAAATCCAGTTTTCAATGCTAAAAAAAATAATGTGGGGGGCAAGGTAAAATTTTTTTGTACTTGTCTGATCTTAAGTACTTTATACCAGCTATCAAACAAAAAAAAGATTGCTTTGTTATTCAAAGGCATTTGGCAACTTTAGAGGGTCTGAATTTTCAAATAATTGCTCTGAAACGACACAATTTTCATACTTCCTAATACTAGATTTTTGTGAAAGATTGTTAATTTTAAATGTTGAAAACACTTGGAAAAGACAAAGAAGAGTTATCAAAGAACTTATTTAAACTTTAATAAGCTAATTAAAGAATTTTAACACCTGAGAACACAGAATAAAACTGAACTCTCAAAGCATGCAAAAGTTTATTGTTCAGTGTTTTGCTGTCTCACGCAGAAGAGTTGATAAATGTTCACTCATCACAGGTGTGATATTATGGCCTCTTCCCTGTGAAGACCATAATTCTGACGGAGTTAGGATTTTCAAAATATCTTGAAATCGAACCCAAGTTTGGTTATCTTTACGTGATTTTTTAAATGATGTTCCAGGTCCTTTAGGATGAAAAAAGTGGATCCTGTATTCTTCTTCAACATCATATACTTTTATTTCCAACACTTCTCCTAGCCACCAGTCACCATCATATATACAGCAAATGTAATCTGACAATTTTGGTCTGATTGTTGATGTTGATAATCTAAGGTTGATAGGTTCGTCTTTGATGATTTGAAAGATCTTAAAATCTGAAGAAAATGATGTCCTTCTAGCATGAATAATATTTTTGTTGATGGGAATATAGCTGTGGAAAGATAGAGTTTGGGGTAATGATAATGCTGATTTATATCTTTTCTCAAGGACTTTTTCTAATGCTTAACATCATCACAGGAAACATAGAAAAATGTTACACCATTAATATGTTCAATGCAATATTTAAAAACATCTAACGGATTCAAGATTTGATTATTGCCTGGCCTCTGCAATATAGTCTTTCGCACTAGCCTCTTCACTGTTCCGCCAATCCCATCGCAAGGGCCTTTACCATGCGATGTGGCGAAAAAATGCCACTCTGCTTTTACTTCAAAATCTTCTTCATGGTGGCTCAAGTTAATAAAGTTTTTCCTGTTTTTATACTGTGCGGCAGACCCAACTGAAAAATAGAATAATTTTGAAATCAAAGGGTGGTCTGCCTTCAGCTTTCTTACAAGGATCGTTTGAAAGGCATAAAATGCAGTTGTATTGTGATCAAGGTAGTCGCTTACAAAACAAAAACTTTCAGACTGAATTTCTCCATCTTTTTTCCAGTAGACAACAAAAGGATGAAGAGTACATTGTACACCTGACCAGTGATAGGCCTGAACCTCGTCTTGGACAACACAAGAAAAAATCGCTGAAAAATCTCCAAGCACCAAAAATTCTCCGTTATCCAGAACTTCTTTCTTTGATTTTAGAAACTCTGCTTGTTTACGGAAATAAAGTGGTGCTTTTTTAGATGCTCAAGTTTTTCACAACACTTAACCAAGAATTCTTGTAAAGGTAGCATGCATAATATCAGTTCACATCTGTCTGTGGACACCCATTGTGTATATGAGACTTGCATTTCCTCAAATTCATCATCTTCCAAGTCCATTTGAGTGTTGTCGCTGGGATGGATCAGTGGTAAAATGGCATTCACACCTGGACATGCAGTACATTCAGAAAACATACAATTCTCATTTTCAGTGTCGCATATCATAAACTGCAGCAGATCTTTGTAACTATGATGACTTTTTATCGATGATAGCATAAGTTTTACGTTTTGATGGTACAAACAAACACATACCGAATGTGTACCAGATGCTCCTGCTAACACACAAAATTTTGGCCTAAGATCGGCAAACTTAGATAATCCTACTTTCAGATCAGGGTAATTTTCTTTAAAATGTATGTAAAGTTCCTTCAAGTTACACAAAATGAGCCTTTTCTGAAGGTTTGACTTTTCTCCATTTTTTCCTCTGACAGAAATACAGTCCTTTTTTCCAGGCATTATGCGACTACAGTCATCTCTCTGATAAAAATCCTGAACAGTTTTTATTGTATAAGTACTAAGAATATTCCTTGGCTTGTTAGGTTCCAGTTTTGGTAAAACTCCATGTGTTTTGACTAAATCTTTAGTTTTTCGAACTAAATACTGGCTGACACCAAATTCTGCTTGAATTTTTGCACAGCTCCAAGTTAGAGGCAACAAACTTAAAACATTTACTTTATCCTGAACACACTCAGCAGTTTTCATTCTCTCTTTCAGATCTCCTATTAATTTTTCATACTTATCACATACCTGCTTTTGACAAAAACTATTTTTTTCTTCATATGGAGCAAGTGAAAGATCAAATGATTTATTCAGTTTATTTGTGACAAATTCTGTTATCTTTGAAACTGTTTTTTTTAATGCTGATGATTTACGATCATGCGATAACTTGGCCACTTTCAAAGGTGGTACTCCCAGGGAAGTACATGCTGCATTTATAGACTCAACTAAATCAGATTCAGGTACGTACATTTCTTCATTATTATCTTTATAGGTTTCAACTCTCTGATTTTGTATTTTATTGAGGCATTTGGAACATAGAGATTTTCCAGGAATAAGATTTAAATTTGGGTTTTTCATATACAAGTCTTTACTGATGATTCTTAGGGATTTTGTTATCACCTTTTTATGTGCCGAAAATGGGTCACAGCAAGAAGTTCCATAAAGGTGGGAATATTTGTCTAAAATTTTTTTTTCATGGTATGTACAAACAGTTTCAATGCTTTTACATTCAGTTCTTAAATGCAGTAAAGTTTTATCCTCATCACTATATTTAGAAATACTGTTTATAGTTGATTGTCTACTGTAACTTAAAATGTTACAATCATCTTTCTTAAAAATTCCTACAGAACATTTAGGGTTATCCATAATTTACTCTTTATATATAGAAAAACATATTTAAGAGAGTTAAAAAAAAAATCTTCTTTTACCTTAATGAAGAAAAGTGCTTCACCAAAATATTCTGTAAATATGTATTTTATCTTGAAATGAAAAAAAAAACTACATTTCAAACACTAACATATCAAGACTACAACAGGAACACTGGCTTAGCAACTTTCTAGAGTTAAAGAATCAACTGATCAGTTGCATGTGACAGTGACATCATTAGGCAAATCATTTGTCTTACCCTGATGTTATTGGGTAGTTGTATCCAATAATATGTAAACAGCTTTGTCATTGGCACAGTGCCAACCACTAGTAGGAAACATACAAAGAACTGCTCATGTTTGTTCTACATGTGGGAGCAAGGCTGGACAAGTTGAGACCTGGCCATTCCTGTCGTAGCTGGCAAATGGATGCTTACAAATGATGAGAGGTAGGAATATATTAAAATAATATTTATGAGGTTATCGTAAAATCTTTAAATAAGATAAGTTCATAATATATACAAAAATAAATGCATATTTATAAAAAAAGGACATGGAAAAATTGCATTGTTTCAGAGCAATTATTTGAAAATTCAGACCCCCTGTAGCTGCCAAATGCCTTTGAATAACAAAGCAATGTTTTTTTTTGCTTGATAGCTGGTATAAAGTACTTAAGATCAGACAAGTACAAAAAAATTTACCTTGCCCTCCACATTAATTTTTTTAGCATTGAAAACTGGATTTTTTAGGAAATGTGCAACTTTGGGGGGCCATATCTTGTGAAGGGGGCAGAATAACAAGCCAATTTTTTAATACAATAAGTATCCATGCATATGAATGTAAGGAAAAAAAAGGGCTTGTTATTCCAAGCCCTTCATGACTTTTTAAATTTTCAAAAATGGTAAAAAATTAATTTTGCATTGCTAACTTTGACCTTGAAAAGATAAGCTTTGTTTTTAAATCTCAAATTTATTGATACATATGGAAAAAGATCATTCTCTTAGCTTTGCAATGAGATATGGTTGTGCTCTATAACTTTGATAGAAAAAAAAGTTACAGTTCATAAGACAAAGCATTAAAATACCAAATTTTTACTGTTGCCAACGACAAAATTAGCCTATATATAAAAAAAAAAATTATATAAAAATAAATACATTTTTGAGGTCTTGGAGACATGGGGAATGCACATGGAAATTGTCCTATAAATCAAAAATAGTAGTGCACACCCCATTTGTTGATTTAAAATGGAATTACCCTATTTTAGAGGCAGAGCTGCTGTCAAATTTCATAAGGGCCTTTTTCTTTCCAGGTCAAATTGTTATATTTTCAGTTTACAGTCTAGTTGTTTTGGTTACTAGTTTATTAAGTTGTGTTTTTCAAGTTTGTCCCCTGCTCCCCAAACTATAAATTTCTGAATTATTGTCCAATGTGAACAGAAAATTTTTGATGTTCTTCCCAAGTTATTTGGTTAATTATTAAACATTGATTATTATTTCTGCAATTCTTGGTGACCGCTATTTAGGAACAATAATAAAAAAAAATCAGCTTTTTTACAGTTCAAGCATTCCACCTTTAACCCCCTTCGCGACGAGTGTCCTTTACAGAATTTTTAATCTTTTACCACCGGCATTTCAAAACAGAAATTTTCGCCCAATCAAAATGCAGAAATGCTAGGATTACATAAGGCAAAGCTTACAAAATAATAATAATAATATTAATAATAACTGGTGGGAATAATCGAGGATTCTAAGCATCTTATGCCATGCGTCACGTATACGTGTCGCTCGTCCCCAAGACGTTAAGCTGTATCTCTCAAGTTTGTCTCCCCCCCCCCTCCTCCTCACCAAATCATAACTTTATATACAAAATACACAAAAGATAAAATTGGTATTTAGTTGTGGGTTGGGTTCAGCTGAATTATTTCGGGGTTGAAATATGTTGGGTTGCAGCTAGAAAGTTATTTTGTCAAGTTTGGGTCGGTAGCAGGTTGACCTTAAATAGAACTTTCAGGTTTGAGTCGGTTAAATTTGACCTATACAGGACTATCTAGGGGGGGGGGGAGAGAGAGAGAAGCAAACTTGAGATATACAACTTAACTAACAAGAACCCAGAGTAATGCGGCTTTAAACTATAGATGGAAATGTTTGAACTGTAAAAAATCTTAAAATTTTGATAATCGTCCATAAATAGTATTCACCAAGAGTTGCAGAATTAATATTAATGTTTTTAGTAAGTAACCAAATGACTTGGGAAGAATCCCAAAAAATGCCCCATTAAAATTAGACCATAATTAAGAAAGTTATGATTTGGGGAAGAGGGGACGAACTTGAAGAATACAACTTTTTAAACAAGTAGCCCAAATAACTAAAATATAACAATTTAAGAGGCTACTTCACTCATGCAAAAACATCCGCTCACTGATGTTAATCATACACTACAGGACAGTTATTTTATAATATCTCGTTTGCATTTCAATATTTTTAAAGGTTTCTTTTTTTTTTTTTTTTTTTGCATTGGATAGCTGAGGTCGATTGTGCTATGCTGGCCTTTTTCTACTTTGTTTGCAGATTTTTTTTTAATGACGATAAAATTTAAAAAATAGTTGTTAAATGATATGTTAAATTATTAACATTGACATTTCACTTTTGAAACTGGTTCTGAAAGTAAAAGTAATGCTGATAAAAAATACCTGCACACAAAATCGAAAAAGTTAAAAAAAAAGTCTGCATAGTGATCAATCTTAGCTATCCAATGCAAAAATCATTTAAAAATATTGAAATGCAAACAAGATATTAAAAAAGAACTGTCCCATAGGATTAACATTGGCGAGCAGGTGTTTTCACATGAGTGAAGTAGCCTCTTAAGGGGCTGTTCATAAATGATGTCGCACATTTTTTTAATATTTTTGATCCACCTCCCCCCTTAGTCACACTTCACTATACCCCCTCCTCCCCCCCTTGTCACATGTCACGCTATATTACATAGACATATACTTGCAGTTCAGAAACAAAGCATTATGTTATAGATCATATTTCAAATTTTATTTTTAAACTTTAACTAGACATTTGTGAGCATAACAATAAAAATGTTTCGTGTACTTATTTTGTATGAAATAAGTACAAGGTTTACAACAGAAAACATAATTAATATACAATACAATTAGTAATAAAATATTAATATATTTTTTTGAAAAGAAAGGAATATAAGTGAAAACAAACCACATGAAAGTTGTTTTAGCCCTGAATAAAAAAATACCCTAAAATTCTGGTAATTTCAAAATAACTTCACAATTTAATCTGCTGATTTTAAATGATTTTATTTTAACCAAAATGTGTGATGTCACACTTCTTCTTACCCCCTCCCACCACCTTGTCACAAACTGTCACAATTTCATGACCCTCCCCCCTCCAAGTGTGACATCGTTTGTGGACAGCCCCTCACCTAAAAAGAAAAAGGCCTTTATACGAAGTTTGACAGCAGCAATGCTGCTAAAATAGTAAAATTGAAAAACTAAATATATTGCTAAGAGAGCACAAAAATATTGGTCTATCCCCGTTAGCTTCTCACGGAGAGGAGAGATCAATCTGCAATGATGATTTTAAGGAAATTAAATGACAATACTACCTTGTATCAAGGTATCGACTGTAGTGACAATTTGAACAAAAATTTAAATGAGCAATATATAATACCTGTATCAAAGTACTGAATCGACGACATTGCTGATTTGAAAGGGATAAAAAGATGAACAATACATTTTGAGACACAGACCATTTGTCTTTGTTTACTACTACCATCACCATCATTTAAGTTCTGGTTCTCTCTGCTAGGGGCACTGTAATTTTCTGCTGCATAGAACACAGACCATCTGTCTTGGTTTGTTTACTACTACCATCACCATCATTTAAGTTCTGGTTTTCTCTGCTAGGGGCACTGTAATTTTCTGCTGCATAGAGCACATTTCTTCTTTATTCAATATTTCGGGTTCTATGGACTATCCTCTACCTTGGACCATTCATCTTGGTTTCTCTCCCCCCCCACTCCCCCCCATCACCACTATTTTAGTTCTGGTTCTCAATTCCAAGCGGAGCTGCAATTTCCAGTATTGGCTTTTATATTGTCTTCCAGCTTCCAATTTTGGCAGCTTTCGGCCAATTTCAATAACAGAGTGAGTGTGTATCAATTTGAGATCTGCATAAACAGCAATTTTCAGGCCCAGGACTGTCCTGGTACAACAGCTAAAACTGTGTACAAAACTGTTTTTGGCCTGCACAAAACTGTTATTGGCTCGGCCCTTCCATTATAAAAGTTAATAAACAGAATGCTGGCCTGTCCCCGCCACAGTCTGTTTGCTTTTTTCGCATAGCTCAATTTATGCAAAATATTATAGATATTCTTAAATCTCCATCATTTTACATCTAAAATTTTTCTTAAAAGATTTCAAGTACAATTAATTTTATGAAATTTTTTTTTAACTATAACATTTTTCAAATTTTTATGACTCTACGCCATGGAATATTTATTAATAATATTAGTAATACAATACAAAGATATTCAATAAAAAGGTTAGAAGGTATTAGATAGAAACAACTGAAATCTACAAAATCTTTGAAATTTATTTTGAACACATACACCAAAATATTAAGTTAAAAAAGTTAAACACATAAAATGTTATATTTTTAAAAAAATTTGCAAACTAAGAAAAAAAAGAGACATCCTTTAAGAACAGTACTCAGAAAACAAAAGTTTAAAATATTAATTTTCCTGAGGATATATTTTAAATATACGAATGCATCCTATGTCCACAGCAGGCAGGGGCTGCAACCTGCCTGCCCTTTGATTTACCAAATAGCACCCTTCTTGCCCCTCATAACAATAATTAGCATCCTTCTGCCCCCCTCTAGTAAAATAATTAGCACCCCTCTTGCCCCTCAGTAAAAAAATTTCCGTTCTCCTTTTTGCATTAAAAAATTTGCTTTCATAGCAAAAACTCCCTCAGTGTTGTCTTAAAAAGAGTGCCCTGACTTTTAAATATCAAAAGACACTTTAAAAACCAAAAGAATACCTTTAACAATTAAAAAAAAAGTGCCAAATCAAAACTTTAGAAGATATGAATAAAACTATTTATTAAGAAATTTGATTTTTTAAAAATCGGTGCTTTCTTGTTATAGGAGCTTCTGAGGTTTAACCGTCAAGCGACAGAGATACTTATTTTATTAGAGAAATTAATCTGCAGACGATATAATTCATTTCACAGAATTAAAAATCATCAAGATCTGAATATTTATATAACGAGCTAAAGCTATAGTACAAACACACCTCATTTGTTACATTTGACGTACAATTTCCAACTTATTTTAATTAATAAAATAAAATATTAAACTCCACATCTTCTTGTGTGAACCAAAATAAATGAATAAAACTTTCTTATACTCTAAAACAAATATTTTAAAACCAAAAAGAAATTTTGAAGGAATATTTGACAGCCATCAGTATTTATTTGAGATAATTTATATGACATGCTTTTAGGTGCTTCAATAAATAGTTAAATAGAAAATTAAGAATATGATATTTAAAAATATGCTTACCCTGTGGCAAAATTTACTGTGCTTTCTTCAATAAATTGTACTACGAAGCAAAATCTTTCTGCAGGAACAGTCCCTAAAGTCAAAGAAGAGTGAAAAAATATTAGGCCAAACTACAAAAAAGTTGAAATATCCCCTCCCAAAATTTAGAAATTCCCCTTGGAAAATTTAGAATTATTATTTTTTGGTAGCAAAAATCCCAGTAGCAGAAAATTCTCCATCTGCGACGGATATTTAAGCGGCAGAAAATAATCTGAAGGTAAACTATGTTACAATTCAGGATTGGCAGGTCTTTGACATGTGTCTGTTTTTGAGAATTTAAGCTGTTATGTCCAAAACACCATCGATCAAAAATCTCAAATACTGCATTGATATGTAAAATTTTACATTAAATATCACACATATTATATGAAATAGTACAACATAAAAGTCTTTTACTATACATCAATAATTAATATCTAGTAAAGTATTACTGTTACATGCAATTTTTTAACTTAATTTCTCGATATTTTACAGCAACCTATTGGCAAATTGAGCGATTTTTTTCTCCCGCGACATATTGATAAATTTTATGTTTATTTCTTGTAACCGACTGACGAATTTTGCTATTGTTTTCCTGCGATCGATTGAAGAAATTTCTGATATTTTCCTGCTACAAATTTTGCTTTTTTTGGCGACCAAAAAGCAAATTTCTGACTTTTCCCCCGCACCTTACAGGTGAAATTTGCATTTTTTTTTTTTTTTTTTACACGTGATAGCGGACAATTTTGAGATTGGTTTTGTGACCGATTGGCGAATTTTGCTATTTACCTGCAATAGATTGACAAAATTTACACTTTTTCCCTGCTTCCGAGTGCAAATATTTTTAATTTTTTCTCGTGACACGCATTTCGCAATATTTTCCCACAACCTATGGACTTATTTTGTGATATTCTTTTGCGTCTGATTGCAGAATTTCAGGGATTTTTTCTGCGACCAACTGAAGAGTTTCACGATTTTTTCCTGTAACAGACTGATGAATTTTGAGATTACAGACAGGGTCTGCTTTTTGCTGATTCTTTCAACTGTTTTGCACATGTTTTCTCTTTTGAACTTGCTGGTGAGATGCACGCACAGTATCTGAACAAGTGCTGTTGGTCCAGAGCACAGGGATGTCGGAGAGAAAAAATTGGTAAACAGGAGGTGATTAGAATTTTCAAGGGGTGGGTGGATCTAGATGGATATATAATTTATGTATTAGTATTTTAAAGTAACAAGAACTAAAGCAAAAGTAACAAGTATTTCAAAGTAATAGAGCTAAAGCAAAACATTAAAACAGGACAACGTTAACCGTTGTTACCTGTCTCTTAGACTCTTACTATTATTTTTTTAATTTTCACAGTTTAACTTTAGATACTATGATTAAACTATAGTGAAATTTTGTTTCGTTTGGAGCCCTAGTACTATCACTAGAAAATTCTGAATAGGTTAATTTTAATTATAAGAGTTTTGTACTAAAGTTTAGTTTCTATGAGTAAATCGAGCCTTTTATTAACCTTTTGATCAAGCAGTCTCAGCGATCGCTCACAGTCAGGGTCATAAATATATTTTCAAAAATATCCAATATTCTGATATAAATCCAATATTTTCAGAGTTAATATAAATTAGACATTAAAACTATGTCATTTAGCAAGAAAACTTGATAAAAACAATGTTCTAAATGTCTTTTTCTATTTTTTGTCACTTATTTTATAAAATTTAAGATCAATTAACTGAAAACAGACACAATTTGCATTTTACACACACAAAAACAAACTATTAAGATTTAGATATCAAGTTTTAAAAAAATTTTATGTTTTATACAACAAAATAATTTGTTTTTATTGAAAATTTTGAACATAAATATAGTAAGCTTGGTCTGCTTAACTGAACAAAACAAAAACGAGAAAAAATTATTTCTAATGAAGCTGCAAGTTTATCTAAATTAGACATTTTATCTTTTAGTGGCTTTTCTAAGTAAATATTGTCCAACTTAATTATTGATTGTACATCAAACATAAAGAAGCTTGGATTTTTTTTTTTTTGTGTGGGTGGGGGAGGGGGCTAAAAAGTTTCGATAAGAGCAAAAAATCTATCTAAACACTTGTTATGACTGAAAATATCAAAAATATTATACATAATATTTTGAAAATAAATATCAGGTATGTGAAAATATCAAACTTCATGATATTTTGAAAATAAATATTGGATATATATCACTGAACCCTGCTCACAGTGTCTATTCAACAGTGTTTGTCACAGCAATTCAGGGTTAATGCTGGAGAGAAAGAGAAGGAGGGGGGGGGGGGGGGGGAGGAGGAAAACTAAAATTTAGTAACAAATAAAACTACAACAAAACTCCATTATAAAACTGAGCAGAACTTAAGAGTTTAACAATTATAAAGATTTTCAGCTTTCAAGTTTAAGGAGGTTGCAAACAAAAATTTCAGGGGTGGAGGGACAAAAATCTGCCGAAATACAGAAGACACCTCTTCAAGCGCGGATCCAAGGGGGAGGTCATGGGGGTCATGACTCCCTTCTAAACGAAGAACATTTCTATAAAATAATACTTTTTTAAATATAAATATATATAAAAAGGTGTTTTGATATATATTTTTTTTCTCTGTTAAAAATGCTAATCTTATTGATACATTCACAGAGTTATTTTTATACAGAAATGCATGAAAAATTGCAGTTATTGTTTAAGCATCAAAGAATCGAAAAATGTTTTATATTTTTCTATAAATGTCGTACATTTTAAATTGTTTCCAATTGCAACCTTAAAAGTCAGCTTAAAATGTGAATTTTTGTAAAAATTTCTGCAAAATTACATTAAATATAAAATAAAAATGGTAACTCCTATTTCTTGGCATCTGAATAGAACATAAGAACCTACAAATTTTATACAGTTACCAAGGCTGGTATGCTATGGCTCAAGGAATTTTTCAGAGAAAATAGTAGTAATTTCTTATTGAAATTTTTGCCTAGTCGCACGATCAAATATGGCGAGTTTTTTAATAAAAAATTACTGGTATATCAACTGAAAAAAATTCTGACCAGCAGCAACCCTGATTTACGAATATACTGCAAATTTCATGCATTTAGGAATGAAAATGAATACAGGGTAGGTTAGAAAATAGCCAATTTGGACTTAAGATACAAAAAATGTCATGAAGATGTGCTCCTACCCCCCCCTCCAAAATAGACATGACCACCCTTCTAAATGGAGAGCTGGATCCGCCTCTGCACCTCTTACCAATATTGTTCTGCAGATTTGAAACTGACACAGAATATATTTTTGCTGCTGCATGTATCTCTACTCTCTCCCAAAAATATGTATTTCTTCCCAAATGAAAATATTTTCTGAAAGAAATATTTCCCATTTTGTGGCATTGTCGACCAAAGGGCACTTTTATCAATTAATAGTTTAATATTAATTTCCGACTATATGTTGAGAAATCATGCCCATGCCAAATTAATTTATTGTATCGGACATTTTCCCAAATAAACATGAATTGCATTTAAAAAGTTAAACGTTGATTTTCAAGATAAACATTGAATGATTGTGTTTTTAAAAAACTATTTTTACTTTTATACTTATTTCAACATTGTATTTGAGTGAAGGTAAAATTTTATTATTTATTTTATACCATAAATCATACTGCAATTGAGTAAAGACAAATGCTTAATCTTAATTTCTTCCTAAAAATAACGTTTCTGTATCTAAAAGGGACTATATGCATATTAATCCAAAATTTCCATTAGTTACAAATTCAAAATAACATAAATAAGAAAGAAAATAGGGTGAGTGCACCAGTGACTGACCACTAAGTAAACAAAACATAAAAATGTAAATATGTTAATTTTGCTTGGTTTAATAAACCAATATTAACATTAGCAACCATCAACATTTCGTGTTCAGTCAATGACTGATTTATTATGTAAAATTTGGAATGTATTTTGCAATCATATTGCATTAATTATTTAACTAAAATAGTGATTAAAAATGGGGATATTTTTTTAAATACATTTTTATTTTTAAATATCAGAGAAATTACCTCAATTTTTAAATAATATAATTCCATATTATTATGAATTTTATAATTTTTAAATACTTTTAATAATAATTTATTAATTAATAATTTTTAAATACTTTTAATAATAATTTATTAATTAATAATTTTTAAATACTTTTAATAATTTATTAATAGTTTTTAAATACTTTAATTTTAAAATTCAACTAACTCTTTCTAATTAAATATTAAATTCTTGTTTCACTTATGAATAGTGACCAAGTTCAACTTAACGTGAAATTACTTTCAATTCGGTTTATAGATATATATCACGCGATTCTTAAGCAGAATTGGCAGTAATTCTAGCACTTTTCAATAAACAAAACTATGCATTTAAACAAGCGATGCGGTGTTGTGAATCAAATTCATATCGAGAAACAAAGTTTAGCAAAACACGTGCACACTTCAAATGAAGTTCTATAAAAACAAATCCAATCGTAATCCTGCGCCATTAGTAAACAAAATGTCGTTATGATATTTCAATATTCATTTCATTTGTGATATTCCCATCACAGGTGCAATGAATGTATCAATCTAATTTCTAAAAGAAAAGTAAAAACTTGAATCACTTACCTTTCAAAGTATAATTTCTTTCGTCAAAGAATAGATGACTTTCGTTGCGGCGATTGAAATTTCAGTCGCTGGTCGCTGCCACTGAATTGACGTCACGTGACGCCGCACGCCTGACGTAGCGGGAGGGGGAAGAGAAGAAGAAGGCTACTGAGCAGCGCACGCCCATCCTAACGACGTGTTTCAATCACAGTCAACCAAATTCAGTCCGTCCGACAATAATTTGGTTCTTTCAACTAATCCAGGAATAACATACAACCAAATAAACTAACCAAATTATTTAGATAATTCAACCAAACAGCTATGTTTGCCACAATTAAAAATTAGTTCCTACAACTAATGCATTCTACCAAAGAGCGTAACAAAAAAAATTTGGTTATCGCAACCAAACAGTTTTTTCTGTGTAGTGAGTGATCTGCTCTAAACAGCAGAATTAATAAAAGCAATAATAACAAAATATAATGTAATATAATATGTCGCAATATAATGCGAAGTAATTGAATTCCAGAATGAACTACTAAAAACAATCCTAGAATTTATTTTAATCTGCATTCGTTAAAAACATGGGTGTCAAACTGTGGCCCACCTGATACCACTAAATTTTAAAATAAATAATCGACTTGCTGAATCGCAGAAATTCGATGATTAGATAAGGAAATGATTACTCTAAAATTCTAATAGTATCTGGCGGGCCACAGTTTGACACCCCTGGTTAAAAATATATGTTTTTTCCAAATATGCTAATTTTAATTGTTATGAATCTGTCCAAATCTACTATGTAATCCGTTTCATTGCAAAATTTCGATCCAAATTGTAATTTTCCTTTTGTTGGACCAGTGTGAATCGTATTTTACAAAAAAGAATTTTCGCATGCAATAGTATAAATAACAACAAGAAAGAAAAATCATGCTTCCAGCTTACATTACGATTTCCGACATTTCCGAAATACTGTAGCCCCACCAGTGGCTGAGAGGTTCTGCTCTCGAAGCTGGTAGACGGGAGGTGCTGGGTTCGATCCCAATCGCGCCAGTCGGCCTAATCGTTCGGAGTTTTCGTGGTTTTCTTCGAGCCGTGGATTTATCCATGCGTAAATACGGGTTAGGTTCCCTTAGAAAGTCCCCACGAAGGGCACTCCCCACGGGCCTATATCCCAAGTGTAGATAATTGGCCGTCAATAATCAACCCAACCCAACCCGAAATACTGTAACGAATAATACCTACAAGCACAGGAATGTATTGGGCCCACTTTTCCCCACACGGACCTATAAAGATGTGCTGCCTGGCAAGGACTGACTGCCGCCGGGACAATATTCCACTACGAAAGATTACATATTTTTGCCTTAATTATGACAGAAGTTCTGCATGAGTAAGGCGTTTAAATAAGGAATAGAAATCTCTTCAAACTTACTGGTTGAAATTTGCCTCGACGGTGATCAGCCCCTGCTGCCTGTGTTATTCCGTTAACTGATTTTTTATTAATTATTTAATTTCGTGTCGGAGACACATACGTACCAGTGAACTATATTTTTATACTATACGTACCACTTTAAACATATGTACTAGAGGTGAGACAGGTCCAGCCCACGTCCGATCCCAAGCCCGTGCCCGACACGGCAATTGGCAATTGGCAATTGGCAATTTTATTTATTCTCGTACAGAAACAAAGAAAAAAAATAACTTTTTTCCCCTTAAAAATTACTTATTCCATTTAAGTCATTTTAATGCTATTTTGATCAGAATGAAAGAGAAAAAGACATTTTTCCCCTTTGTAGTAGTAACAGTAGAATGCTATTTTAAAAGAAAACTTGTGATATTTTCAAATTTATGTTTGGCATTGATGTGCGGCGACCTGTTACGTTGCCATTCAGAATATGATACATACTTTAATTGGAATGTTTATTTATTATTACTTTTTGAAAGATCTAACGCAAAATGAATATTTTCTTTTAAGTCAATTAGCATTAGCTTTAGGCTTGCAAATTTTTAGACTGCTATTGTGTGCGAGTCCTAATCACAGTTTATATGAAAATAAACATTAGTGATTCTATCAGTTTTTCTTCTTGAACTCTGCTCATTCTGTGGCTCTTCTTTTTACATTCCTGAAGTCATTTTTATTCGTAAGTAGATAACATTTGTATGTATATTGTTATTCCCTATAGAAATCAATCGAGCAGTGTTTTCTCTTTTTCTATAAAAGACTATAAATCGGATCTTTAAGGTAATGTTGTCAAATTTTTAATTTACGCAGATTTTCAAGGACACAAGAATTACGAAAGATGTACACATTTAATAGAAAATAGAAAAACGTTGTTCGATTCTTCGTCATATAAATCATAATTTTTGCAAATTTCAATGTATTCAATATGTAGCAAATTCAATTATTTATTTATAAAACGCATTTCGTTAATTTCTCAATCAGATTTGCTTGTTGCCGGAGAAAAATATAAGAATCTTTTTAGGGATGTGTACTTTTATTTGATACTAAACTTCTCTTTTGATACGATTGAATGTCAATTTCTCAAAATTAATTATATGCTAGGAATTAACAGTTATTTCCATGTACGAAGTTGTTAAGAAAATGAGATATTACATTTTTAGAACAACTTTTTGGTATCGGCCTCGGGCTCTAATGACAGAAAATATTTCGGGCTCGGGCGGGCTTAGACTTAAAATAGTCAGGCTCGGGCGTGCCCGGGCTCCAAAACGTGAGCCCGAACTCATCTGTAATATGTACATATCTGCCGTAAGCTTATACTAGGGCAGACCTGCCAAATCTCCGGCTTTTTGGATACCAGTAATTTAGTACAGAAAATGTTGTTTTATTTAATCAGAGCATTTTGCGATTTAAGAGAACAACATTTTCTCTAAAAAATTACTGGTGTGCAAAAATCCGGAGACTTGGCAACTCTGCTAGGGCATTTGCATGTAAAATACTTTAGACTGCAGTTAGATTTTTTCTCTCCTATGTTGCTTTTTTCTTACCTTATGTTTTAAAAATACAGCTGTTCCTTGACAGGGCGTAAAGTTGGCGTCAACTAGGAAGCCAAAGAACTACCTAAACTATCCTACTGTTTCAAGAAAAATCTACAGAAGGAACCACTTTTATAAAGTGTGGTACGCTTGAATATCAAAAAATATATAATTAGTTGATAGTCCTGGCCCGTAATAAATGTGATAAACATGTTATTTTACTTATAAGTCATAACTTAAATGTTGAATTATGTCTTAAATAGTTTGTTAATGCCATTCATTTATACACATTTTACAGACAACATTTATGTAATGTTAAACAATTGAGTAGTCCTTTGTCAAGGTTTTACTGTCATAAGTACAACATTAATAAAATTAAACACAATTAATTGCAAAGAAAAGTTTCCATGCAATTCTAAACGTCCAAAATAAGCAAAATGCATTCTCTTCGTAGTTACCAACTGCTGCTATTTTTCAGTAATAGAAACTGGGGTTAAAAATATTCTACTTATTAAATCACATGCTATCTGCGATTAAATAAGGCAAAGATTACTACATTAAATTACTGGCGGCCGAAAACCATACCAGTTGTCAGGTATGTTTCCTTATACTTTTTACTCTGATTTTATCCGTAATTTCTACAAGCAAAGGTGACAGGTATGGATAATTTTGGATTATTTTTTTTAATGTATACAACACTAGAGGTCATTTTGACCGGGGGCAACTGAAAATCATTCCATTCAAGCAGGAAATATCTTTATAAAATAAGTAAACTATATACCACACAGAAATAGATTAAATAGAATAATAAGGTTAAATTGTATTAGATAAAGATAAGACATTTTTTGTTATATGGCTACAGTGAAATATCCAACCGTTGTAGTATTAAATTTTTTTTTTCTTTTGTTTAATTGTGTCGCATGTGTATATTTATTTTCTGTCATTCCTACAAAACAAAATTTAATAAAATATTATTTTAATCCCGAAATTAAAAGAAATATTGGACTTTAGATAGTTTATTTTCATAAATTAATTGTAATAAATTGTACAGGAAACAATCGCGTTCTATTTGTCTTGTAAATGTGAATAACACCGACATTTTTATTAATCTTTTTTAAATTTATTTGGTGCAAATACAATATGTACATTTAATTGCCGTAATTACTTACATCATAGTGACTACACTCCTTAGAATTTCCAATGCGTATGACACTATTAATTTAGATGAGGAAATTTATATTTAATATTGAAATCGCAGAATTTGCAACCACTGTATTTAATAATAGGTTGTATTGTATTTTTTACGATAAAAAAGGCAAAAATGTCTGTGTAAAAATTTAGTAAAATTTTACGCAACCCTGCTTTCATTTAACTGTTACACATGTAATTTTGATGTTTATACATACATACATTTATTTTTAACTTCAGAATTAATGTATTTGCAAGTGTTATAAAATATGTAATAACTGACTTCTTATGTTTTAACCATTAAAAGCAAGGTGCGACATAACATGTTTGGAAACCAACCGGTGCAAACACATTTCCGTCAGAATAATACGAATTTCATTCTATCATAAAAATGATAGTAATAATTTTTGCATTGTTATCGCAGACATTCTGAGTTTAACTAAAGCAAATGTTACTCTTCGAAAAATCAGTTCTTGGTAACCGGGGCAGGTCAAATCTCTACGAACAAAGTTTAAGGGGAGATAGATAATATCTAAATGGACTATATTCACATAGAAAATCATAACCGGAAGCGGATAGGTGTAATTTACGTTGTCGATTAGATTCATGGAGAGGGTCTGTCACAAGGCTTTCACATCCACTTGATTAATTTAGAATCAGATTATTTAATGGTGACTTTCAAGGATATTGTGTATGTTACACCTGCTGTTTCTTAACTGGAGCTCATGGCGAGATATCCTGTTTTAGCTGCAAACATCCACAAAATACGCAGTACATTCCAAAATATTCGAGATTCCAACCAACTTGGTATTAGGCATTGCAAGTGGTAATTAGAACGACTCCTTCTAAAACCAAATTTTGTCTTTAACAGCTATTGTACTGATGTTTCGCCCAATAATGTTCTTTACACTGCTTTCTGCATTGCGTTATTGATGCGTCTTTGTAAGTATGACTTCTCCTGCGGATAATTTTCCGGTGATGCTTCTCTATGAGAATATAGTCTATATGCATGTTCCCTAATGCCCCTAAATGTTTCGATGACTTTTTACCGACATCCTGATTTTTTTAATACTAGATGCCTTTGTTGACAGGGTTGTCAGTTCCCTAATTTATCCACGAATTACATCGTGGTTAGCTTAGTTTTCTACCAAACGAATTTATTTTCTTTATCGAAAGGGGATAAGAAAAATAATCATATTTACTCTCATTTGAACACATTACATGAAGAAGTTTATATAATGTTGTTTCAGATTTAGGCACTGCATTTGAACAATTGTGTTTTTCTTAGACCTAAAGGTGTCCAGTTTTAAAGAAAATGAGAAACATTAATTAGTTATAGTTTAAATATCATATCCGGCCGCTCTATGCATTGATACACAATTAGTTTCATACAACTTTTATTATTAGAAAATGTACAAATAATTGTCATATATATGTATAGATATATGCAGTGGCTGTTCGTGACTGGCTTTATTTGGGACATTAAATGCATGTCTGCCAATTTTTTTTTTCTTTTCTTACCTCTTTATTTTAAAAGAAATATTTTGCTTATTTATTGGAAAAAGTTCTACCATTAAACAAACAATGATTTTCTTTAAAAAAAATAGTGGTACAACAAGAATAAATCTTTCAAGTATGTATTTAGTTCCCCCAAAGTAGTCAATTCTGAGGCGCCACTGGATATATGTCATAGATGTGTATAGACATAGCTGTACGGTTTTTTTTTACCACTAAAATTTTATTGTAAATTTTAGCTTATTAAATCGCCGCAATAATGTGATTCCAAAAAGCAAAATTTTCTATTAATTTTTAGTGGTAACAAAAAAGCGTAAAAGTCGGCAACTAAGGTATAGATAATAATGTTTTGTAAAAATGTAAAACAAAAATCTACATATGTTTACGCATTACCCGATGGTGTTGCGTTGATTCAACGGTCAAGATAAATGCGCATGCTTTAATAACAAACTAGCAACCAATATTTTAGAATTTATAAATTTGCTTTATTTAATAGCAAAATCTTTGCGATTAAATAAAAAGAAGATTATATTTTGGAATTTGTAGAAAGAAAGCACTTTGAGTGAAAAAGTTCAAAACCCGTATTTATACTTTTGGCAGTTAATGAGTTAAACTCTCCTGATTACAGAATTATTGCTGTAAGTCACACTAGTAGAAACAAATCTTTTTTATTACTTATAATGTACATACACAGCGACAACTGAATGAAATTTTAACTTAATATTACGAAATAATAAAGGCGAAATGATAACAACAATGCTTTAATCGAAACTTTTACATAATTTCTACTATATTCAATTATTTTGTGGTGATATTCGTATATTCCACAGTAATAGTATTTTAATTACTTTGGACTACATTTCATAATGTAATATAATACAACGCAATTCATATTGTACTTCTAATGAACAAAAAAGGTGGTAATTTTAAAAAAGGTTTTCTTTTCTTTGGGGACATCATAACTTTGTGCTGTAGAATTTTTAGAAACTGCATTTCTTTTTGTGTTTTTAGAACAACTGTGATAAATTACGAATTTCAGAGTAAAAAGAAAACAAAACAAAATAATGGGTAATGTTTCGTAAATTTCAAATACAGCTAATTTTATTTAGGTCAAAATTGCTCCCGAGAGAATTGCTAAAAAGATACTATTTCAAGAATAATTTTTTTGGCAGTGTTCCTTTGTTAAATCTTCTAAACAAATAGAAAATATGGGCTATTTTATGAATCGGAACAGTAAATTAAGTTTTCTTGAGTTATATGCCGTCTAACAGAATACTTAACCACTAAATTGAATGTATTTAAAGAATACTAAATAAATTAAGTTTAGTACAATACTTTTTTTTGTCTGGGCAAGCAGTATATATTTCTCTAGAACTCCATTTGAAAATCGCCCCGTTCTGACAATTTTTGTTATTCGGACGCTGTTTTATGAAAGGTGATTTATGTTTGAAATGTTGTTAATTAGATAAACGTATTTATTTGTTTTCGGTATTCACATAACATGATAGAATTTTTTTTTTTAAATATACGTTCTTTTAATTAATCATGCTATTTCTACAATTTAGATGCAATTCAACATTTTGTTTTCTGCCTCTGTTAACCCGGTAGTCGCACCGGGTATTACATACCAATGGTGCGTACGATTTTAATAATTATCACTACTATTTTTCGAAAAGTAATCTACAACTAATTTTATCGCAGAATTTGTAACATTTGTGTCCGACTAAATGAGGTGACGCTTGTTATTTGTATATATTGGTGACAAAGATAAAACCATTCATTCTCTTGGGGTATGCATGAATTCCCCCTGGTTAAGCGCCTAGAATTTGAAAATTTGAATTTGAAACCATATTTTTGTGAAAGAAATAACTTTATTTAGAGACTATTGATAATTACTTCGATGTGCATATTCATCCTCTGTTTGCAGGAAATATAAATGTAATTTCTACCTTTTTAGATACGTTCTTATAGTTTATTTATCATAATGCACAACTTAATTCAATTTCTGTATTTTAAAAGTATCACATAAAAAGAAAATGACTAAGTAATGTGATTAAGAAATTGTTGTCTATTCTAACAATGAAGGAAGCCGTTTGAAGGCATAAAAGTTGAATTCTATTTTTGGTTGGTTAATTCATATAAGTAACGATTTTAATAATTTGAATAATTGAATAATAAAATAGTATAATCAAATATCAGCGTGGCAATAGTATGGTAGGATTCATATTTTAGCCAAGTGTCCACTAACAAAGTTTTATTGCCCATCTTGCCTCTATTTTATACATATATTCTAGTTAAATTTACCGTCTATAAATTGAAGTGGGTATACATTATTTTACCATTTGCAGATTTAATTTCACTATTGACTAATATAACTTGAATAATTTTTATTAATCCTATCCGCTAAGATTTAATCGTAAAAAACTGTGCATGAAACAAATATTGTTTGTAGAAAGAACAATATGTTTCATTTTATGATATATTCTCAGTCAAAACTATCGTATTTACTCGAGTATAACAATTGGCTTTTTTTGTAGATGTGAAATTAAACATATTTTCTGGACTCGGGAGCAGTCGCACCGATTATGACATATCCACGGTACTACGATTTTTAGGGTTTCGTTCATCTCACGAAACCCTATTACTCCCGCTGCGTTGTCTGTCCGTCACAGAGCCATTCTCAAAAACTATATAACTTATAGAGTTGAAACTTTGTGTATATAGAGGAATACCAGCTGTGAACAGCTCAAAATATTAAAATTTGAAAAATTCGTATTTTTTTAATAAATAGAGATAAAAAACCAAAATTCTAACAGTCTTTTCCTATTATATTTAAATATTTATTCGTTATAGCAGATGCCAAAAATTTAAAATACCCAACGAAATTCTTTCTACAATAATTAATTTTCTATTGAACGATTTCCACGTGGAAAATGAAATAAAAAGTTTCTCCAATTGAAAAAAAGATAAATAGGAAATAAAATTGATTGACGTCATAGTGGTAATAAAACGGAAAGATTTCTCAATAATACAAGGAGTATGAGTATATGTATGTGCACAAAGCAGATTAATATCACGTCATTAGAGAATTACAAAGAAAATCTGACGTCATATCGGAAGTTTAACGGATTTTTCAAATGTTTCAGAATAATACAAAGCGAATATCAATATGATTAATAGAGAATAGTAAATATATTATACAAATGCTGGACGATTACGCCATGAAACATTAAAACATCACAAATTTACTGAATGGTGAATACAAAAGTTTAGTATACACCATTTAGTAAATTTGGGATATTTTATACTCACGTCTTTAATGTAGTAAATATATGAGTTTGAGGAACGTATTGAATCGTGATAAAAATCAGATTATGGAATTATTCGCATATTTTAACATTTTGAAAGTGTACAACATGTTTAATTTTGAAATATTTTTTTTAAATATCGCATTTATTTCGCATGACAGATATTATTATGACAGAATATAATAGCGCGCTTAGCCCGCTATCGGGCTGGTTTAGATATTCGAAAAAAATAAAAAATAGACCTGTATTTTTTTACTTTATAAAAAACATGACTTTTTTTTTCTTTTGCTGTTGTTGTTGTTTTTGCTAAATGAAATTTATTTGGATTTATTAAAGAAAGTATAGAGTGTTTTGAAAAAAAATATTAAACGAAACCCTTTGAGCGATCATTGATCACACCTACCCACTCGTTACAATTTCCAGTACTATTCTTCGAAAAGTAATCTTCAACTTACTTTATCGTGAAATTTGTAACAATTCTCTCCGACTAAATAACGTGATGATAACATTTTGTATTTACTGGTGACAAAGTTAAAACAATTCATATTCTGGGTATGCGCGACTTCTCCCGCGTTAAAACACGCTAGAAATGTTTAAAGAAGGGGAAAATTATGAAACCAAGTAATATAGCAAATCCCAATTTCATTAAACCTTCAAATTATTTGAAAAATACTCTTCATTGCACGCAGTGTCTAATTATTACATAGTCCTACGGCTCCTAGAACCTAGGCATAAAAATTTCTCGATCTCTAAAATAATATTTTTAATATGTGATTCACTTGATAATAAATTTACATTCAATTAATATTGCCTACCAAGGAGACCACATTTAAACCTTTTTGAGCTTCAAAGGTCTAAACCACTTCCAACATGATACTCGCACATCTGGTTCTAAAGTATTAAGAGTCGTCTTCATACTTTGCACCGTTTTGTGAATAACGGTATTTCAGAAAAAATAATTAAAAATGACGTCATATTACCCCAATAGAAATAACACATTTCAGCTTTTTAAACATAAATCCACGATTTCTTCTAAATATGGCATCATTTTCCTGGAGATTGTAGAGTATAGATTCAGACTTCATAAGCATTCACTTGAATAAGTAAAATGCATTTTTTATTGTTTTGTTTTAGAACAAGTAATATAAAAAAAAAAGTCAATTCCTACTTTTTAATCATAAATATGTAAAATAAACACGTGCAGCATTACTGTCCCACGTTATCTTTATTGAACATTTTTTTTTTTAATTATCGTTGCGGTATTTTATTTTTGTGGCATCACTAATTTGAGGAAAATATTTCATTCCATTTATGAAAACACTGGCAGATTTTTTTTCCATATAAAACTCAAATTAATTAATTTAATTGAACTAATGAATTAATATTTGAAAAACTGTAGTAACATTGATGATATCCATTTTATGAGACTGCAGGTTCTTTTCATTGTCGAACATCTTTCAAAGTTCTTTTTATGAAATCAATCGGAAGTCGTTAAATTATAAGCACACAGCAGAACAAACTTCTTCTGAAAAACTTAAATAACTATTTATTTACATATAAATATAGAATATTATTCTTTATAACATTCGTTTGAGCGTTCAAAATTATTACCGAAAGATCGGTTCAGAAAGTTACATCATCATCTTACTGAAAGAACGAAATCAAAATATACAAAAAGGGGCCGTTGCCACTAGCAACAGACAAAAGGCTAGTCAGACAAAAAATCGTCTGACTAGCACCAGGGAGGCATACGTAACAAACATCAAGTGTCATCCACTACAAGTTTTAAAAAATGTATTTGAACTTGATTGTATGAATAGAAAATATTTTATTAACGATTGAAAATTTGAACAAGATATATAAATATACAGAGAGTGTGAGCTAAAATTAGGAATTGAAAAAAAAAGAAAAAAAAACAGTAAAAGAGAAAAAGGTTTCGTACAAACCAGAAAGTTTCGATTGTAAAAGTTATTCTAATTGACTGCTTTAATTTCAGTCATATCTAGTCATATCTCCATGTTTTATAAAAATCAAAATAGTTCTTTTTTCACAGTTGAGATCCACGTCAATGCTTGTGAAAAAAATCGTGAACATTATAGTATGTTTGGTAGAAAATTCTCTTAGTTAAACAAACGTTGCTAATTTTGCGCCATACACCATATGCAAAAGAAGACCTCGATTATGAAAGAGTAAACATCCAAATACCGTAATTTCGCGCGTATGCGCCGCACCCTATTTAAGTCTTTTTCAAACAGGAAATTTTATTGAAAATAAGGAGTCAAATAAGTTCTAAGCAGAAGAGAGTCACATTTTATTTAAAATAAATTCTGGTAGGAAATCGAATTGTCTGAGGTGCGGCGTATACTCGCGAAATTACGGTAATAAAAAAATAGTATTGAAATTGGGTTAACAAACGTTTTGCATTTAACAGGCTATTTATTATCGTCCCGTATTGGCACTGTGAAATTCAGTTTTTATAGAAGCATGATTTGTGATAAGTTTAGGTTTATTTCACATAATTTTATTCCGTAACATTTCCTTGCAATAAACAAACACCCTGACTACAAAATTTAGCTTTTAATTTTATTGTGATTGATAGTATGCTAGCTGCATGTTTCAGTGTTCGTTTTAACCTATTAAAATGAACGTTTCTGAAATATAGAATTATTTGATCATTTCCTTGTGCTCGAATAAGTACACGAGTCTTATTTTGTGTAAATTGCATTTAACTAGAAGGTGGCCGAAGAAAGGTCTAAATGATCCAACTTCATCACAATTTATACATCATTTGAAAGTTAATGTTGTTTGAAATATTAAAGAGCCAGCATGCCTGAGCAAAATCTGTCTTAAGAATACGGCAGACTGACCCAAAGTTTGATTTACATTACATCTTCCCAGTGGTGTAGCCAGGATAGTGGTCCAGATGCTCTGGATACCACTATTTTTGTAAAGTTTTCTTTGTCTTATCTAATCGGAAGACAATAATGAAGGCAATGTCAACTTTACAATATTACTGGTATCCAGAGCATTTGGACTACCTCCCTGGCTACGCCACATCATTCTTCCATGGTGTAGAAATCTTCCGTAATCGTGGTGCTGATCCATGACTAATAGTATTGTCGATAACTAATTATATTTTTAACAAAATATTACTTAAGGTTTATTTAATGAAAATTGCCGTGAGTGTTTTCGATTTACAGCGGAATTTTTAGTGCTCAGTTTGATTTAATCTAAAAAAGCGAATTTTCTCGATATCTATCCCGACAGTTAGGTCATTTTCTGGTTTTAAAATTAGTACCGTAATTTCCGGCGTATAATCCGCAGCTCAAAGAGTCTTTATTTTATTCAATAGAAATTTTATTCAATAATTGTAGTTAAATATTTACAGCGATATTTTAAGTTACATTTTGTAAAATAATATTACTGGGTCGAAAAACGACTCTTTCAGCTGTGGATTATACGCCGGAAATTACGGTACAGTAGCCAAGTTTCGTGAAAATTGTTATCACTGTTTTCGAGATACAGCAGTATTTTAATAGTGTGCTAAAAATATATGAGCGTTACTTAAGTTCGTGACTAGATTTATCAAAATAGTTCGAAAGAAAATAACAAATGTCTAATAATATTGATGACAATGATGATGAAAAAAGAAATTCAAGATTACGAAATTAGTACGTGAATTATATAAAATGTTTAAATGTTTTCGCTTTTCTATATTAGCAGAATTGAAGTGTATTTGCTGATATGCTATTTCGTTTAAGCCAGTGTTAAAAACAATAATTAGAATCTGAGTGAAACAAAAAGACAGAAACAGAGACAAAAAATGATAGAAACTACTGTTCTACATTTACAAACTTTGTGTTTACTTACAACATTGCAGGATTATATTAGGCAAGTTTGTGTCAGGTTTTTCGTACGCTTTTACCATAATTTTAATAAAATTTTTCCTCGTATTAAAATGCAAAAAAGTATAACAAATCCTGCAATTCAATGCGGCGGCGTATACAATTTCTGCTATTTAAATTTCAAATAGAAAAATTCTGTTAAAAATCTGTGGTAAAAGCGCACGAACCCTGTGTGTCTTTAGATAAAATATGTCTGTGTCTTTAGGAAAAAATGTCTTTCTCGGTATTTTTACCATAGTAGTGCTTTATCTATAGTACTTTACCTATTTACATCAGGAATGTTTCATATGAATTATGGGACTGTCCATATATAACGTTATAAATATATTGGCTAATTTGGACCTCGTCCCCCCTTACAATATCATACGTTATCATTCCTCGACAGCCCCCCCCCCCCTTTCATAGTGATATTGTTTTCAATGTCTAAAAATTATTTTTATTTCTACTTTTACTTTCTTTTTATAGGTTTGCAGTTATATACAGATATGGTTATATATTTATTATTCGCAAACTTTACAGATTTAAATGAAGAGAAGTCAATAAAATGTCACTATTATACATGAAACAATTTCATATCAAATGATATATAAAAGAGATAGTTATTATTTAAAAGTATATAATAACAACTTATTGCTACACAGTGCAGTACTATTTCCTTCTCCATAGAAAAAAATAAAAACCCAATTTGGGGTGAATTATTCTTAGGTATGAGCCCAAATTGGACCATGCTTTTTTTGGTTACCACTGTGTATCTATTTTGGTCACTGTAAAATTCCATTTTAAAATAGATATTTAACAGTGCCCAAAACAGATACACAGTGGTAACCAAATCAGGCATGGCTCAATTCAAGCTCATACCAAAGAATATTTAAACCCAAATTGTGATGTATTTTTTTCTGTGTAATACTTGCCCCGTGCACGAGAAGGATGAAAGCACAACATCTTATCAGCAAAATAATTTGACAACATTCTTTCTCTTTCTTTACTAGTATACACAACAAGTATCATTTCGAACATATTTCGCATTTGGTTTTTTCAACTGCTAATTATATGAGCATTTGACAGAAGAACAGATATGCCGAACGTTAGGGTATCTCACATTTTGGAATGAAATTATTTTGAAATCATTTAATGACTTTAACCCTTTCCGGCACCGACAAATTCTGTTCGTAAAAGGAGAAATTACTTACTGACACCGGAATTTACAAACGACCTTTTCTGAAAATAAGAACATTTTATTTTAAGCTTTCATTATAGAAGCAAAATTTTATTAAAATATTCTTGGTGTCGAATGCAAGTTTGAAATTAAAATTAGGTGTGCCCGGAGTGGGATCACTGTGCCGGAAAGGGTTAATAATAACTTTGTACTTTCATAAAAATAGATACGACTAAAAAAAGTAATATTAATAAATAATAATAACAGACTTTTTGATGTAAAGAAAGTGTTACAAAGAAAGAAAATTTTGGTTGGATAAAAAGTGATAACGATATCAAAAGGCAATCCCCCCCCCTCCTTTGAAATATCTTATGATATAAAGTGCTAGACCCCCCCGCCCCTCCCACCTAAAGGGATAACGTTGTATATGCACAGCCCCTATGAATACAACAGAGTTTTGTAACAATTGAACTGAGAACTGCAGAGAGAAACATGTTATTTTAGAGTAATCTTCCTATTAGTATTTGATCAATTATACAGTAACCTCTCACTTATACCCAATACACGGAAATTATTTTTCAGTACCAGTTTTTTTATATTTATTATATATATATTAATAATTTTCGCCTTACTCAATCGCAGAAATTATAAATCGAATCTTACCATTTTAAAATAGTGGTACGGAAAAGTAATTACTGAACATCACGTATAAGTGAGAGGCCACTGTATTTAATTCAAATCCTGAGGTAATTAAGTATTTTATTTTATTTAATCTTCAGTAACAGTTCCTTATCCAAAATTCATACTCTTCAGGAAATTTGAATATGTTTTTTCGTAAAGAAATATATGCCTTAATTAATGAAGAAATTTCTTTTTTTCAGATATAGAGACCATTACTTCACGAAGAATCGCCTATTAAAATCTCATACATCTACTGATATGTACAATTCCAGTAATCTGATTTCGATATGTTCGACCTACGTTTTGCTTTTGAAATACAATAAAAAACACAGAACCGAAATATACAATTTCCATATATTTTGATAGGTATCTTTCCATCCCAGAATTTCCATCCCCACAATACATCGCACAAAAGCGATAACATACCAACAACAGTAATAATAAAAACATCAGAATCATATTTGTTCCTCACCGAAGTCATGCACTAAACAAATGGCTTTATTTAAAGAGGAATCCAGCAGTGACGGACAACCAGGAAAGACTTTGATTCTAATTAAAAATATTATAAATCAAGAATAGTAGTGTTTAAAATAAAAAAAAATTAACTTTTTTATTTATTTAATTTTTTGCGACAACTAAACAAAATAAATAAATGAATAAATAAGAATGTATTTGTAAAAGTGTTTTCCTTTCTTTCTCCTAATTTTAGATAAGAAAACGTTTAAAAGTTATTTGCAAGAAAATTTGCATGGTCTTCAGACGGTTTAAGTGATGATCTAGGATTATGAAACGCATTGTATAAAAACAAATACAGTGAGCTCTAACTTATACACAGTATATGGTAATTATTGTTCAGCACCAGTTTCTTTTAAAAGAATTTTTCTTCTTATTTAATCGCAGAATTTACAAATCGAGTTTTACTGTTTTAAAATAGTGGTATGAAAAAATAATCACTGAACATCGCGTATAAGTAAGAGGTCAATGTATATTAAGTTATTGCAGTAGGTCTATTTCTAAAGAATTCTGCCTAAACCTAAATAGAAATAGGGGCTTTGAAACAAAGTACTTTTACTATCTCAGTTATTGTTGCTCATTTGAGAACAGAATTTATCTAAAGACAAATGGCAGTTTTAGTTTTATGGAAAATCTCTATCATCTGATAGCAGGACATTACATTTTTTATTTGCAATTTATATTGGTTTCTTAGGCGAAAACCAATTTTCAAGAACGAAGACGCCGACGCCATGGGTACATGTAACACAGATCAACGCCAAATATATATATCAATTTTCTCTATAATATTTGTAGTTTTAATAGTTATATATTTATAATTCATAAAAAAATAAACAATTGCATAAGATAATTAATTGCCAATGGATCTTTAATGAAATTATGTGCATTGTTATTCATATCGATTCTTTTGCAATTACAAGCAGTACTTTAGAAGTGCCATTTCAATTACTGTATTCATCGATAATTTGTCGAATATATATTTTTTCTATTTGATTCTATTTTATCCACAGTCCTTTACGTTGGATATCAATCATGAGAATATTGTATCTCTAATATTTCGTAACGTCGTGCTAAAATTTTTTTTAACTATAATTTTTTTTTTTATATTCTGATAATAGAATCCTCAATTCGAATTCGAATTTTGTGTTTCTTATTAAATATTTATTAACAGAGAAAGTGGTATATATTTTTAAATATTGTTTTTTGAAGAAAATTTATATAAAACATAAGCATGAAAATGAAATTGTAGATTGTAAAATAAATAAAAACAATTTTTTAAGTTTATTTATGTTAAATTTGTGTACATCGTATTTTCTAAAATTTTTAATATATATTTCCTTTCAACTTTCAGGATCTATACGCCACGTTCATGATCAGCTTGAAATATTTTCAATTGCTTTTTTATATTTTTTATTGCTGAGTTACATTAGAATTACAATAGCATATATATGAGATGTGAATACGAAAAAATTAATACGTTCGCTAATAAAAATAAATGGAAATCCAGCAAATAATAAAAAAAAAAAAAAAAATTAGAATTTGGAAATCAACGAGATAGACATCTTCAATTTAGGTTATTGGCCATGATTTCCAGATTCAAAATCGTAAAAATAAAATTTAGCTTTTAAAAGGAACATTTTATAACAGCCCGCCTGTTTTTATTTCCATAGCCTTATAATTATTCATGAATAAAGATTTTTTAAATAACAGCGTAATATCTTTTCCATCAACGAAAGCTAGTTTAAAAAAAATGTAATTAAACGCATCTCTGCCATATTACCTTTCAAGAAGTAAGATTCCAATACCCTAAAACTATTCTTAATTTACAATATTTCAGAAACGTGTTGGCATTACATTCAAATATATTAAATGTTTTACTTTCATAAATTTCCCTTAAAAACAGAAACTAAATTGGATAAAGGTAACAAATTTTTGCACTTTTAATAAATTATAAATTATTTTATTACGATTAAACGACCAGACAGAGAAAATGCCTCAAACCAATAATATTAGAAGTCTCAAAGTTTCTTTTAATTTTCTGTTTGTTGAGTATTTTTCTTTAAATTTACCGACTGTGCAACAAAAGTTTTTTTAATTCCAAAATTCTTTGAGGAGTATTTTCGAGCAAAAAATCTTATGTGTGATCAGTGGCGTAGACTGGGATGGGTAGAGGGGGTCAGATATTCTGAATACCACACAGTTTTATTTGCCTTGTTTAATCGCTGAAAATCTGCAATTGGATTTCGTCCACGTAAAGGACAAAAAATAAGTTTTGAATTTTGAAGTAATTCAACTTTCATTTTGTTAAAATGGTGCATTTATTTTTATTAATCTTTTGTTTGACGGCTTGGACTGGCGACAATTGTATTATTAACTTTTACAATAGTATACAAAAAAATTACTTCGTCGATTTCTCTTGAAGGTATCGTAAGTATCCAATCGGAAAAGGAGAAATCTCGTTTTTATTCAAAAAACATCATTGTCTAAGGGCGTGACTTCAACCTTACAAAAAATGCATTTATATTATATTACCCATATATATATATATATATATATATTTTAGATTGAAAGACATTTAATAATAAATCCGTATATTGAATGATATTTACTGACGCATAAATTTCAGAAAACTATCTACAAAACAATTTGCGAAATACTTTCAGAAGAGGGGGGGCGCTTCTATCTATATTATAAAGGACAAACGTGTCCGTGCGTAACGCTGACGTCATTTTGCAAATGGCAACAGTTGACAATGAAAATTCGTTTTGCGATTTTTGCTACTGCAATTCTATAATTTCTAACTATCGCACATTTTTTTTATTTTTACACTGTTATAGAGAGAAAAAAATCTACTTTCAAATGCAATTTCATTGAAAACTGTATCGCAATTTACTCATTTTTTATCATTTTTAGCTCACAGGCTATCAAAGCCTGAGAGCTTATGTGCCCGCCGGTTCTTTAGCTCACAGGCTATCAAAGCCTGAGAGCTTATGTGCCCGCCGGTTCTGTATGTACATACGTATGTATGTACGTAACGCGATAACTCTTGATAGAACTAACCGTTTTACTTTAAATTTTGTTTATAGGTTCCTTGTGATAAGGCGCTTCCCTGATTAGTTTTGGAAGTTCATTGGTTAAGCATAAAGGGGGAAAGGGGGGATAACCCCCCCCCCCTAATTTAGATAAATGAGTTTTTCATGCAGAATTATCCGATTTTATTCAAATTTTGTATATAGTTTCATTGTGATAATGCGCTTCTGTGAATAGTTTTGGGGGTTCATTGGTTAAGTGTAAAGGGGGAAAGGGGGGGTTCCCCCCCTTTATTTAGATAAATGGGTTTTTCATGCAGAATTATCCGATTTTCTTCAAATTTTGTATATATATTCATTGTAATTAGAGACTTCCCTGATTAATTTAAGGGGTTCATTAGTTAACTATGAAGGGGGTAACGGGGGGATGACCCCCCTTAATATATTGTTGATTTCTTTATTTTTCGAGGGGCATATTTCAAATTCTTTGAAATAAGAGTATAATATACAATTAGTGTGAATAGCCTGTGAGCTCAATGCCCTCAGTTTAACTGGGCAGTTTTCTTTTTTTTATTAAATTAACTTTCAAGCACGATATTTTTTTTAATCTCTATCGCTTGCAGACGATTACAAAATATTAATCCGTTTGTACTTTAAATATTATAAAAAGTTCAGCATTTGTCTCCAGCTAATATTCAATAACGAAATGAAAACTTCCATAAGCAATGAATAAAATAGTATAAATAAAACACAAACTTAACAGACATGAATTGAAATATGAAAGAACTGAAATTATCAGAATTAAAAAGAAAACTGCTGTAGATAACGAAATTTTTAGTGATATCTTCGTCTATTAACTTCGGGCACGAAGGTAATGCGACATTACCGTTATTCAAATAAATTTCAACATTTTATTTGAATATATAATTGACATATTTCATATAAAAATGCTCTTTGTCGTTCTTAGGGGACAACCTAAGAAAAAATATTAAATGTAAAAAATCTATTAGAGTTTTCATTAAAAAAAAATAAATGGTTTCACATTTATTCTCTATCCCGGGAAGCCCAGGGTTGGATGACCTAGTTATTTTAAAACCCAGATTTCACAAAAACATACCAATCTGAATGTGAAAAGCAAATAACCTCGCTTCATCTGCAATTGTAAATAATGTATCTTATTTATTTATTTTAAGTATTTATAAGTGTGCCATGTACCAAGATTTAACATCCTATCTTTATTGGATTTTTCTGTATCAATTCCTAAATAAATACTTATTTTATTAAGTCATTGAAATAGAACCAGGGATGAGATTTCTCGGCTTTTTTGCATACCATTATAATTTTAGAGAAAACGTTGTTCTGTTAAATTATAGAATGTTCCGATTAAATAAAAAAAAACATCCTCTGTGACAATATACTGGTGTACAAAACAGCTGAGAAATCTCATCCCTGAATAGAACATTCCGGTAACGAAACTCTAACTCCTTTTCAATTAAATATCAAATGTTTTTCTTTAAAAGACATATCTGCAAACAATCCGTTTTTTTCAATACAAAAAATATATATATATATGCTAGAAACTGTGGCGTAGCCAGGGAAGGTGTCCAAATGCTCTGGATACCATTAATAATGTAAAGTTTTCTTCAGCTTGATTATCGCAGAAAGTTTTCCGATTAGTTAAGCCAAAGAAAACTTTACAAAATTAGTATTAATAGAGTCTACACTCAGTAGCGTAGCCAGGGTGGGGGTCCAGACGCTCTTTATACCACTAATTTTGCTACGTTTTCTTTGCCTTTTAGATCAGGGAAATTTCTGGGATAATGAAGGCGAAAAAAACTTTACAATTTTACTGGTATCCAGAGCGTTTGGACCCCCCCCCTCCCTGGCTACGCCACTGTCTACACTCCCACCCTGGCTACCCCACTGTCTAGAAACTTTACATTATAAACTAATTAAATGACACAGGATATATTTTATTGAATAATTATACTTGTTTAAAATATGTCTATTTTTTCTTGGAAAATACTGGAGGGTTGGCAGCAGTGAAAATCCGTCACATTTCCGCCTAATCATATAATACTATACTAAACGAACAAGCAATTTTAAATGTCGGGAATATGTCGGAAACGGCTAAATCAATTTTCACCTAACTTACTTTCTAAAATAAATCGAGCATGAGAAAACGATCTAGCTAGGTCTCGAATTAAAACAAAATGAGTTTTTAGCAGGTTAAAAAACCCAGCACTGAAAATGTTGTTTTCTAGAAATCGAAAAATACTCAAACCTTTTCCACGACACGTATCTCCTATACTATTTCCAGCATGTGAAAACCTTAAAAAATGAATTATCATTGCCATTGTGGTCCTGAATTCGGAAATGTTCATATTGAAAGGTTATAAAAAAACTCAGAACTTAATTATACTAAAACATAAAAATATATATAAAAATTTGCTAAAAGTAACATGATGTTCTTTGTAAAACAAATTAAAGAAAAGACAATAATAATTCATTTTTTCAATATTATCTAAATGTTCTATATTCAATAATATGTAAATATTTTTGTTATGTAAAATGTCCAGGGATGAGATTTCTCCGCTTTTTTGCATAACAGTATAATCTTACAGATAATGTTTTTTTATTCAATCGGAACATTCTGCGATTTAACAGAACAATGTTTTCTCTAAGATTATACTGGTATGCAAAAAAGCGGAGAAAACTCATCCCTAAAAATGTCCTAAATAATGCTTGCATTACTTTTTTATTATTTATTGTACGTAAATTTCCCCAGCACTTTCGCAGAAAAAAAATACAGCTGTTTGTTTCCACAGCGAAATGCAATCGCAGTTTAAAACGAAATTTGAAATAACAAAAATCATCATCATTATTATTATTATTATTATTATTATTATTATTATTATTATTGTTACGTTTCGGAATGTCGTACAGTTAGTTCGATAGGAAAATTATTATAATGACGGTCCTGTCAGCCGTTAACGTTGAGCTGCGCAGACCGAAGAAGCCTGCGAATGCAAAACTTCAAATATATTATCCAAAAACATTCTTTTTCAGTCGTTTTGCTATGATAACTTTTGAACAAATTAACGGATTTATGTGTTTCTTTTCTTAATTTTAAAGGAAATTAAATTATCTCCAAACTACACGTTGAATATATATATATATATATATATTCCAGTTACAACAAGTAATGTGATATATTTTGTATGGATTTTGATTTTTTTATGGTAATTTATAATCTAATTATGTACAAATTTCTTTTTGTTTCCTTTCAGGCATAATCAAGAGACAGCGTAATACGCAGTGTAAAGAAGAAATGACGACTCAAAAATATGAAACCTGTACTGCAAAATCAAGACAAAACTAGTTTTGCAAGATTTATTTTGACGTGAAATGTTAAAATTATTTATTATTAAAAATATTTAAATGTCGTAAAATGCTCACATGAAGGAATCTTAAAATATAATTAACAATGGCGTCATTTCACAATTTGTTAGTTTATCAAACAGGTAATATTTTGTCAAAATTATGTTTTTAACATAGCTCTATAAATTCAACGAAGTCATACATAGTCACCTTTATTATTACAGTTTTTTTTTCTTTGTCAAATAGCGGCACGTGAAGCAAGAGTATTATATGGTCACCGTTTTTCATCTTCCCAAAATGTCTTGAAGTGGCCCTGGCGTCGGATATTAAATTTTCATTAAATTTTAGTACTTCATTAACAACAGGTAAAAATTCAGAACACTAAGTTCTCTCTAAGAATAACACAAGACACAAGAGTCGATACTGGATTCTCATCTTTATCAACAATTATAAGCCATCTTTCTATTTCACCACAATACTCTTATCTGTTAGCCGGCATTTCCTTCCCATTATCGCCATTTGGCCGGCGTGAACAGGTTTCGTACGCATGTACCACAATATTTTAATAGAATATTTTGCCTTATTTAAATGCAGAAAAGTATTACAAATAATACAACTGGCTAATGACATGCATGAATGTAGTGTAAGTCACATAGCCACAAAAGTTTACCGCTCTTGGCCACCGGTATTTTTTTTTAATTCTTCACTGTATATAATTGTAGATATATGGGATTGAATAAGTCAAATTCTCCTTACTATAATAGGCCCCATCAGGGCCTGAGAGGTTCTGCTCTCAAATCTGGTAGACCGGAGGTGCTGGGTTCAAACCCCTGTCGCGCTCATCGACCAAATTGTTCGGAGTTTTCCGTCGTATTCTTCTAACCTTGCCGTAAATACGGGTTAGGATCTCTTGGAAAGACTCCCACGGCGGGCACTCGCCCCTACGGCCTGTATTCCTTGTGTTGATAAATGGCCGTCATAAATCAACCCTAAACCTTACTATAAAACTGGTAGAAAAACACCGCAGCCATTTACATCTCTGTGACTGACACTACATCCACACATGGAATAAGCCAATTAAACGAGGCGTCTGCAATTTCTGTTATTTAAATATTAAATAGCAATATTATATTGTAAAATTTTGGCAAAGACGTACGAATCCTGGTGTATAAATATGCTTTAAATTTTAAAATGTACATAGTGTGTATCACACCTGCTCGAGAATCATAATAAATTTACTGTTTAAGCATTTCTTCCGGCAATGCATAATTAAGACCTTAAAATGAGACGGTAATTTCTATTTCATCAATAACGAAAATAAAATGTTTTGCGATGGTTCGAAAATACTATTAAACGTCCAAAAATATAAAAAAAATATTAGCAATCATCAAATCGGTACACAGTTAGATTTTTATTTTTTAAACAAACGTTCCTTTTAGGTATACTGTTTAAAATACTTGAAATATTCTGAACAAATTTGTAGTTTCTGTAACGTTTTATTGATGTTTAAAAATGTGAAAAATTATTAGAATTTTCTAATTGCTATACAGTCATGCTAATAAACCTCAAAGTAATAAACTGTTAAAAGTGTTTTTCCAATCAAGTAAACATGAACATTCTGCAATGCATTTTTCATAAATAATCACAGACCAGAGACAATACTAAACCAAAAATTGCAACGCGGCATTTGAGATATACTCTGAAAATTGCTCAAAATATGTTCGTATTTATTTAATCATAAGTATCTGAATGACAGCATATATGGCTTTTGCGTATGTCCGAGATATTTCTGGTGATTATTTCTCATTTAGAGAAAATCATTTATTATTGTTCTATTCAAATGATTTGAGATGGATATGTTTAACGCGATTATTCCTTGTTTAGAGAAAATCGTTCGTTTTCGAATGATTTTCTTTTTATTGGCGATTTTTTTTTTAATTACTTTTTTATAAACCAAAAATTTTGGAAAGAAAAATATTAAATGTTATAGCCAGAAAAAGTTACATACTTTACACTTAATATTTTTCTTGTTCGAGTATGATTGTTTTAACTTGAAAAACCTAACAGAACACATGCCGACCTTCGGGGAAAATAATCCATTAAATTATTGTTAACAGTTATATTTCTATAATCGAATTATCCGCGTAATGGCACAATGCTAGTTTTATCACTTGCAGTAATGGAACAGTGGCTCACTATAGAACCAATTGATACCGCTAAATTTAAATAACATTCTTCGTCTTATTTAAGAGGCTACACTAGTCACGGGAAGAAACACTCAAGCTAATGTTAACACGTTGACGGACAGTAGGAACAAGTGAAGTTCGAAAATTGACACCATATGTTTTTGAAATTTTTAGAATATTAGCAGTATAGTTTTACTCTCTCTGCTTAAATAAACTTAATTTTGATTAATTCAGCACCTTTAATTAGATTGCACTACTCCCTTCACAACCACGTCAGGGTGGCTAGTGGTCTGGGGAAAATACAGTAAAAAAAAAAAGTGATAAAAACCAGTATATTCTTATAAAAAAAGTTATGTTGATTATTCGATAAAATAATCAATTTGAATTTTTCAATAAGAATATACTGGTTATTATCATTTTTTACTGTATTTTTCCCTGACCACTAGCCACCCTGCACGTGCATACTGAAGCTGCAACTCGTATAACAGGTGGGAAACGAACTTCAACCTAAAAAATTGTTTCCAAAACATGACACTGAGCTGCTACTTGTACGACGGTAAATGTACATTTGTGCTGCTATAGCCGTAGTGCCTAAAAACGACATTTTCGTTTTGGGCGGCTATAGCCGTCATGCCACATTGTGAACTTCGCTTTGATTGCTATAGCCGCAAGTGTCCGTCAACGTGTTAAGACTATGGGAAGGTTCTTGACAGTTTCCTCACTCGCATTTTAATATTTTTATTTTTATTTTTATTTTTTTGTTAGGATAGCTAAGGCCAATCCCTAACTTTGTTATTTTTTATTTTTACGATTTTGGTCCCAGGGTTTAGTATACGGGTACTTTCACTTTCAGAACCGTTTCCAACCGGTTCTGAAATTGAAAATGTCCGCTTAAAATAAAACTGTAACTAAAATAAAAAAAGTAAAAACTAACCACGTTAGGGATCGGCCTCAGCTAGCCTATGAAAAAAAATCATTTAAAAATATTAAAATGCGCACCAGAAATATGTCAAGAACCTTCTCACAGACTTAACATTAGCTAGAGAGTTTCTTCACTTTCTGAGATTTTTTAAGACGAAGAATACTAGTAAAATTTATTGGTGATAATCTTCCAAATTGTGCGCCACTGTTCCATTACTGCACTTGATTTCATGTTTTCATGAATTCAAAATATATTGGGTAACATCAATATATATGCCGATGTTGACATTAATATTAAAAATGTTTTAGCCAAGCGTGTGAGCTAAATAATGATACGGATCTCAGAAATGACACTCGAGGCCACTTCTTTTCGCGACCGTTTCAACACTTTGCGTTCACAATTAATAAAGTCTGCATTTTTGTTAAGGTTAACAGTATGTTATCGAAAATTGTTTTGCAAACTTTTGGTTATTCCAACACATTTTGTTTATACTTTTATGAACAAAACATGGAAAGAGATTTACGTTTTACGCAAGAGGTTAATTAATTAAGTATATTTTGTAAAAATTACCGTTATGCCTTATTTAAAGATAACGCATAAGATAATTTCTATGAAAACGCACTCGAAAAAATTAAAATGTACTATATATATATATATAAAGGAACACCATATTCTGTTTTTCTGTCAAATAATAATGGAAGTCTAAAAAATAAATTACTTTAATCTGGTAGAAATTAAATAGCTTAACATCATTTTGTTAATAAGATGAATAAAAAATGTCAAATTATTTTATATTCTACTTATTTAAAAAAAAGATTTTTCAAAATTAAATTAGTTGATAATTAAATAAAAAAATTTAAACATAAGCATTTTGCCCAAATATTTTTAGTCAAAAGTTACAATTAATCATGATTAATCAATTAATTTAGTGCTTTCCTAACAAAATATATCAGCCTATTTGTTTTTACTTACCCATCATACGTAGTATAGGGTAAATCTTGTAATCGTTTTGAAAATCGAAAAAAATTTTTTGACGGATTTACACGTTTCAGACACTGGAGCTTCCAAAAAACATATTTTTAGAAAAAAAAATTGCCGTTCGTCTGTGTGTCTGTGTGCCTGTAAACGCTCTATCTCCCGAAAAAATTGAGATAGCGACTTGGAGTTTGGAATGTACTTAGTATGTAATAATGGGAAGAAGCCTATTGAATTTCAGTAACCTCGATTATCCGGAACTATTTTTTTCGGACTCTCGAAATATTCGTTCTGATAAAAGGTATATAAAAATTTTCGAAATTGTTTATTTTAAAGAGTGAATATAAAATACAATAAAAAAACAAATTTTGCATAAAGCATGAAGTCGATCGGATAATTAGTTGCCGAGATATTTGTAATCCTATTTTCCCCACTCTTCGATTTTTCATGACCCTGTATTTCATCCAAATTTCAATTCAAAGATATATTTTAATTGGAAATGAGACGGTTAATCAGATGCAATAAACCGCTAGTTAATAGGATTATTGTTGTTGGAGTTATACGAATGTTTCTTTTAAGCAATTCAGTAATCGAGCCTTTAAAGTTTATGACGTCATCAAGCCACGATTTTATTCGAATTGCAATGCATTTTATAAGTAGTTTATACATTTTTTATTTTAATATTTTACATTATGCATATCCATGATGGGTAAGTATTACGGTGCCCCCCAACGACTAGTTTATAGTTGCTAGCAGCGTGCGTACAATTTTTAATAGAAGTTTTCTTTTTGTTAAAATATTGCAAATTCTGTCAATAAACGATGTGTTTGTGAAGTCATCAGTTTAATTATTAAATAGACAGGGTTGTCAACTTCTACGCTTTTTTAAATCAAATATTCATGTTTTGAACCAGAAAAATATTTAATAATTTGTGTACTGAATTTATTTAATGGCATGCAGTACTTTATACTTTATTGCGTTTGTTAAGTGAAATTTCCGGTACTAAAATAATTATTTGATTCAAAATAGGCGTAAAAGTTGGCAGCCATGAATAGAAAATTTCTTTACTTATATAGCGGTGGGCGACTCTATGGAAACTCCAAGGAATTTCAATTACTGTATGTTTTTTTTTAAAGAGGAAAAAAAAACTTTTATTTATTTTTATTTTTTAGTAAAACACATTATTTGTTTTTCCAACGCATTCTTATGCGTTACTCTTGCGTTAAAAATCTAGAAGCTTTTGGCTATTTAAAACACATAATTTAACGCATTCCAATATTTACTGCAAGAGTTTTTTTTTTTTTTTTTTCACTAATGAGAAGCCCAATATGAAACGAAATAAAATTTACACAGTAAAATCTATAAAACGTTTCAAAACTGGAATTCTGCTTTAAACGCAAAATTTGATAGTCCTGAACAAAACGAATTCGATTGAATTATAATAGATGATACACTTGAGGAGACAAAACTTGACTAAAACAGAATATTTTTCCATTCTAGATGTTATTAGCTTAGGTTTTACCGTATTCACCCATTTGCATCCGAAGCGTATATATGCGTCCATTTGAGGAATTTTTCCTCCGAAATTCCAAATCGATGCCGGAAATTCCAAATGAAAAATTATCTTTTTATGTAATCACGAACAGTTGCCGAACTGTTGATGTGAGCTTGCACTAGTCAAGCGAAGAAACGCTCAAGCTAATGTTAAGTCTATGGGAAATTTCTGCGCGATTTCTCGCTCGCATTTTAATATTTTTAAATGATTTTTTTTACAGAGGATAGCTGAGGGTCGATCTCTAACGTTGTTAGTTTTTACTTTTTTGATTTTGGCTGCAGTGTTTTTATAAGCGAACATTTTCAGTTTTGGAACCGGTTGGAACCGCTTCTGAAAGTGAGAGTACCCTTATATAAAAAAACTGGAACAACATTTTCTTGAAACAGCACATAAATGTAAGGTGGTGAAAAGGCAGGTAAAGCATAAACAGAAAAGGTACTCAAACAGCCAAAAACATCTGTCGTTAAATAAAGCAAACCTTACGACTAAAAATTTCTGGTATGAATTTGGAATTACTAAATAAAAATAAATTCATGGAATACACGCTTCGGATGCAAATGGGTTAATTTATACTAAGCTTTATGAAATAGTAAAATTATATAGTTGTTAAGAAGCTGCACATATTTTAAATTTATATATTTTTCATGAAATACTTTGAAAAACTGATATACGTAATATAATTTAATAAAAACAAACAATCTAGAAAAAAAAATACTTAGGATCTTATTTTACGTACTAGACTCACTAAGATAAAAGTATATCATTAGTTTACTTTTTATAAGATAGAAACAACTAAACAGTTTTCTTGCTCTATCACGCTAAACGCTAGATGTTAATACATCCACACATCACTTATATTTATATCAAATCATCTATGCATTCTGACCTTCATCTACATCTGTATGTACACACCTAAATTTAACCATTCACATCTAAATATCTACATCTGCATATCTAGATATACAATATTCCATAGCTTACAAATGCTATGTTTTTTGGCAGCAGTAATTCTGAAAACAAATCTTTACCTTATTTAATCTCAGAATTCGACGATTACACAAGTTTACGATTTCTCATCGGAATTACTGATGTCAAAAAATCGTAGCATTTGGTAGCTATGCAGTTTTCACCTCAACACATCTACAAAGTTATGTACAAATTATAAATATGCGCATTACAGAAACATCTGAATCTATATAAGTTTTAAATGTATTTCCATTTATGCATCAACAACTATAGCATTTACATATCTATATCAGCAGCATCCGTCATATACAAGTATTCTATACATTTACATTTACGCATCTATACGGCTACATTGCTACATCTACACCCATTGCATCCATATCAGCACATCTACTTATACAAATTGTATAACTACAGCATCTACATTGTTTCGCATTTACATTTACGCCTATCATAAATGACACAATATCGTTTTCAGCGATTGACAATAGCAGGTAACTCAGTCGTTTAGAAAATAAAACTCCATTAACTTAGCTCCTAATTTTAGCGATATTTTCTTACCACTATTTTTTAAGTCATATTTCTGTTATTTAATAGTCAAATTTCGTGGTTTAAATAAGGCGGAAATTATTTTTAATCTATGAAGATAATAAAAAAACGCTAAAGATGGTATCTGCGCATTAATGTACAGGATGATTCATAAATGAGTATACAACTTCCAGATGCTGTAAAACAGGAACAGTGTAAGGCACGTTCCCCAAATACAAGCCATAAAGTAGGTGTAATCATAAAGTTTATTTCCCGCTGCTGTGCGAAGTGGCATAGATAATAGCTAGCGTGTCACGCGAATATCAGTAGATATGGCTGCGTCTACAGTGGAGGAGGCATTTTGTGTTCTTGAATTGAGCAAAACAGAATCTGTCACCATTGTGCAACGGCATTTTCGAACACGATTTGAAAAAAAAAAAAAACTAACATGAAAATCCAATTTTGATTGGTTTAAAAAGTCACATGACACACATCAAACCGGTAATCCATTTCTGTCTACTTTTCACAAACAACCCGCAGTTTCAAATTTTTTAAACAAATCATAAGTGGAATTTTTGGTTAGAGGTTCTTTTCCAAATCGTGTTCGAAATGCTGTTGCACAATGGTGACATATTCCGTTTTCCTCAATTCAAGAACACAAAATGTCTTCTTAATTTCAGAAGCAGCCATTTTTAGTGATATTCGCTCGACACGCCAGCCTATGTTATTTTAATCAGCAACGGGAAAAAAAACTTTATGAGTACACCTACCTTACGGCTTGCATTTTGGCAGTGGCTCAGCCAAGCAGGGGGTCCAAATGCTCTGGATACCAGTAATATTGTAAAGTTTTCTATACCTTGATAGTCACACAAAGTTTTCCGATTAGATAAGGCAAAGGAAATTTTACAAAATTTGTGGTATCCAGAACATTTTTACCCCCGCCCTGGCTACGCCACTGCATTTGGGGTACGTGCCTTAAACTATTCTTGTTTTACTGCACCTGGTAGTTGTATACTTAGTATGTCTCCGCTAAAAATGGACTGCAGTTTTTCTATAGAAATGAAGTGATTTTGAAGTTTTTCTACAGTCAACTGTAGATTTTCTGTAGTGCAATCTCAACTGTAAAAATACTTCAGTTATTTTGCAGCTAATGTGAAGTAATTTTGCAGTAATTTATTTTAAAAAGACTGTGAGCTAATATTTGCAAAATTACTGTAGTTTATGTGAAGTCATTTGAGAATCATAAATTTAAAAAATAATGAGAGTTTACATTTATAGAATTACTGCAGTAAATGGAAAGTAATTTTACAGTCATATCCAGAAGTCTATTTTCTGAAGTATCTGCAGTATAAGTGCAATTACTTTGAGGTAATTTTACATAACTTAATTTATAGAAAGCTTGTGTTATATTTTCTGTAGTTTATCTGCAGTTTTTAATTAATAATGTTTTTAAGACTTTTATTTTAATGACATAATTTTAACACCTGAGTAAGTCCCCGCACCCTTCTTTAAGTGAAACAAAACAAATATTAATAGAAATTAAAAGTTTAAATTAAAAAAATATATATATACATATAAAAAGTAATCAATGTTGTTTATCATTAAAAACTCAGACCTAATCAGGGACCGACTTACAGATTTGGGGGTCCTGGGCATAAACATAACAAGGGTCTTCTGTAACATTTTAAGTGCAAAACTAATGCATTAAAACCATATCATCTGTTATACTAATTTGCTATTCTTACTATATTATATCATTATCTTACACATTAATTAAAAAAAAATAAAATTGCTATGAGCCATAGACATATATTACAAAACATATTTTTAAAATCAATTAAAGCTTTTAATTATATAAAATAATTATATATATATATATATATATATATATATATATATATACATGCAAGATTTTAATTAACATCACTTTTATAATGTTTCAATCAATAAAAGGATTTTAATAAAAATATCTAAAGTTCCCAAGTGTTATTTTATTTAAATATCGTTCACAATTACTAGAACCATGTGCATATAGAAATTATTTTATTTTAAAAATATCTCCAAGGGAAAATGTCTGAAAATTTCATGCACACACAAATTTAACTAGTAATAAATGTATTATAACAAAATAATTTGTCGATGCACTTATTAAAATTATTATTCATTTTTAAACTTAATCGTAGAAAGAAAAAAATTCTAAATCAGCTGATTTTTTAAAATCATGTATTCATTTACAAAGTAAGAATTAATTTTCTTATTTTATTTATAAATTATTAATTATTAAAATTAAATTAAAATTATTTTACAAGCTATAAAAGTATAAACAGCGCCCTTCACATTTTAAAAAATAAACCAGAAAAAAAAACTAGTTAGCAAAATAATTAAACTTATTTTATTAAATTACGTTTTCATTTAAAAAGTAACAAATATTTTTCCTAGTTTATTTAAAAGTTATTAATTATAAAAATTAAATAAATTTTTTTATTGCAAACCATAAAAATATAAACAGGCCCCTTCAGGAAATTATTAATGAAACAAACCCCTGTACAAAATTTCTATTAATAAAACAGGTGCCGTCACGAAATTATCTTACTAAAATAGCTCCCGTCACAAAGTGTAATTTTATAAAAACATACTCTTTATTTTAAAAAATATTATTTATATTTTTTTTCAAGTTAAAAATATATAACACATTAAAAAAGTATATATTTCCTAAGTTAATGCTTTATCTCAATAATATCCACTAAGGTATTTATTCCACAAATTTAAATAATAAATTAATTTCGAAATACACGCGTAATTATTTTACAAGCTATAAAAACATAAACAGCTCCCTTCACATTAAAAAAAAAAACAGAAAAAAAAGGTTAAAATAGAAAAGAAACTATTTAAGCATTATATTCACCCCAAAATCCCATTTTTCTCACCGCCTAAAAACGTACCAACTAAAAAATTACTGCGTATCTAATCCCCTTCCCCGATATAATCCCATGCATTCCACTTATCACCAAGACTCAGCGGCTGAATGGATAAGACACTGGACTGCTAACCTTGAGATTGTCAGATCAAATCCCACCTCGGCAAAAGGGGGAAATATATATTTTTTTAAATATTAACAAAGCAATATGTTAAGATAGCTCACAGATGGCGCCACTAACAGAAAGAAATTGCAATATTTTTTTTGCAAAATTACTGCAGTTTATAAAACTGCAGTAATTTTGAAGTTGTATCGACCTCAAAAATTCTGCCGTGGAATCGGCCAAATCACTGCAGTTTTCCAATTGTACTTTTTTTGCAGATTTACTGCAGTTTCTTTTTAGCTGGGGTACCCTGGCTACGCCACTGCATTTGGAATACGTGCCTTAAACTGTTCTTGTTTTACTGCACCTGGAAGTTGTATACTTAGTATGAATCGCCCTGTATTAATATTTGTTAAATTGTTACTATTATTAGTTATTATTAGTTACTATTATTAGATATTACTAGATGGAACCCGTCAAAATTTGACGGCAAAAAACTTGATAGTACCATAAAAATAAAATTCATAGCTGCTTTAAAATGTTTGAAACTTTTGCAGAATAATTCAAATAAATAAAAAACCCACTTTGAATTAAAGCTAGGTTGAAGAACAGCAATTGGCTAAGTTTCACTGGCACATGTACTCGCGGAATTTCTTTCATCTGACACATTTAGCGCTGTTGTGCAAGTAAATGGTAAGTGCCCCCTTGGGGAGGGAGAAATGGCGGGATGGACCAAGGAGATGCATAACATGAATAAGCAGTCAAAGACCTTTCAAACGATATGTAACATGAGGGGTGTGTGCAAAATTTTAAAAAGTACCCCCTTGGGGGGGGGGGTAAAGTAGGGGATGGACACGGAACATGCATAATATGATTAAGTGGTCACAGACCTTTCCAACGATATATAACATGAGGGTTGTGTGCAAAATTTAGAAAAGTACCTCTTTGGGGGGGGGGCAAAGCGGGGAGATGGACATCAGAGATATGCATATGATTAAGCAGTCACAGACCTTTCCAACGATATATGACATGAGGGTTGTCTGCAAAATTTAGAAAAGTACCCCCTTGGGGGAGGGGGGGGGGCAAAGTGGGGAAATGGACATTGGAGATATGCATATGATTAAGCAGTCACAGACCTTTCCAACGATATATGACATGAGGGTTGTCTGCAAAATTTAGAAAAGTACCCCCTTGGGGGAGGGGGGGGGCAAAGTGGGGAGATGGACATTGGAGATGCATAATATCATTAAGCGGTCACAAACCTTTCCAACAATATATGACATGAGGGGTGTCAACAAAATTTAGAAAATTGCCCCCCTTAAGGGGGGGGGGGGAAGTGGCGGGATGGACCCCGGAGATGCATAACATGAATAAGCAGTCAAAGACCTTTCCAACAATATGTAACATGAAGGGATTGTGCAAAATTTACAAAAGTACCCCCTTGGGGGGGGCAAATTGGGGGGATGGACACCGGAGATGCATAATAGGATTAAGCGGTCACAGACCTTTTTAACGATATATAACATGAGTGGTATGTGCAAAATTTAGAAAAGTGCCCCAATTGGCAGAGGGGGGGGGGGGATGGACCACACAGATGCATAACATGAAAAGGCAGTCACAGGCCTTTCGAACGATATATCATATGAGTGGTGTCAACAAAGAAAAGTCTCCGCCCCGTGTAGGCAAAACATACTCTCCCCCCCCCCCGCCGCCATAATTATTGATGCGGACTCATTTTTTAAATTCGTTCGCACCCCTCTTCTCCCACAAAATGTTGTGAATTTTAAAAACTCCACTTACGAATTTTTTTATACCAAAAGCACTTATGTCCGTCGTCTGCATGCAGAGTTTTGTGCTTACAGACGCCAGACACAACAACACACACACAGACAGACGTTTACCGACATTAATAGTATAGATGATACTCAGTGCATACACATTTCACCCTTTATAATTCAGCCAATGAGTTGACGGTTGTTCATTTCCAGAAACGAAACAATAATTCTTTAGGATGAATTTTGTTTGTTTGATACACCGTGGCAGAATGCGTGCAATGCAGCGAAAGGCGTCACAAACTTTTTAGGGCACCTGCAGACTAAAAACATATAATCAATCTTCGCGGGGAAAAAATCCTAGATTTCGTCAAATGATCACGGGAAAAACACTAATTTCATCAAAGGATCATGTAAAACGTGAATTTTGTTAAAAGGCCACAGAAAAACGCGATTTACACAAAAGATGAGCAAATTTTGTCAAAGAATCGCAAAACAGGAAATTTCACCCAAAGATAGCACTTTCTTGCCAAACTTCGTCTAAAAATTGCGGAATAAAATGTATTTTATCAAAAAATCGCTGGAAAACGCACATTTCGTTAAAGTATCGCGAGAAAAATGCGAATTTCTTCAAAGATTGTTGAAAAAACGCGAATTTCAGCAAAGGATTGCTGAAAATTCATGAATCTTATCAAAAGGCAGCAGAGAAAATGTGATTATTATCAAAGCATTGCGAAAAAAGAAAATTTCGTCTAAGGATCACAGAAAAACGCAGATTTCATAAAAGAATCGTGGAAAATAACGCAAATTTCGTGAAAAAAAAAATCGCAGAAAAAACACAAATTTCGTCAAATTATCGCTGAAAAAAAAACACGAATTACGTCATAGGATAGCTGAAAAAATTATGAAACTCGACAAAAAAAAGATACAGAAAAAAATGCGAATTTCATTAAAGAATCGCGAAAAAAAATGCGAATTTTGTTAAAGCATTGCGCAAAGAATGTGAATTTTTTGAAAGGTTCGTGTGAAAAATGAAACTGTCTGTATTAAAAACAGCACACACACAAACATCTATACAAACCTCAATACACACAAACATATTATAGGCAGGGCTTGAAATTCAATTTTTCCAAAGACGGGAGTCTCCCTACCAACATTTTTAAATGGAGGGGAGTTGTAATGTTTGGGAGGGAGAAAAAAAATCTTTAAACCCCACTATTCTTTTACGTGCTATTTAAAGAATTACATTAATGCAGACATGACAAAATACCATTGAAAAAATTAAGTCAACTGAGAATGATTATGTAAAATGTTTATTTTTATTATAAAAAAGGGAAGAAAGTTAAGTTTTATATATGCAGTGTATTTTTCAAGTTCCATTAAATGTGTTAGGGACCCTTAACAATTAGGTTGTTAAATAAATTTCTGACTTTAGATTTTACTTGATTGAGATTCACCGATCGATCGTGGAAAAGACGCAAAGTTCATCAATCTGTCGCGGAAAAAACGCTAAGTTCGTCGATCTGTCACCAAAAAACGCAAAGTTCGTTAATCAGTCGTGGGAAAAAAGCAAATTTCATCGATCGATTGCAGAATAAACACAAAGTTCGTCGATCTGTCCCCAAAAAACGCAAGGTTCGTCGATCAGTCGCTTAAAAAACGCAATGTTTGTCTATCTGTCGCAGAAAAAACGCAAAGTGCGTTGATCAGTCGAGGAAAAAAATGCAACGTTCGTTGATCTGTCGCGGAAAAAATGCAAAGTGCGTCGATCAGTTGCGGAAAAAAGCAAATTTCGTCGATCGATTGCGGAATAAATGCAAAGTTCGTCGATCAGTCAGGGAAGAAAGAAAAATTTCGTCGATCGATTGCGGAATAAACGCAAAGTTCGTCGATATGTCCCCAAAAAACGCAAGGTTCGTCGATCAGTCGCTTAAAAAACGCAATGTTCATCGATCTGTCGCAGAAAAAACTCAAAGTTCGTTGATCTGTCACGGAAAAAACCACAAAGTTCGTCGATCAGTCGCGGAAAAAACACACAGTCCGTCAATCGGTTGCGGGGAAAAAAAATCACGAAATTTATCGTTCGGTTGCAGGTAAATTAAATAATGCAAATTTCTCCAAAAATGCTGAAATTTTTTGGCCGGGAGGCTCCCGCTCATGATCTTTTTTGGGCGGGATTTCAAAATTTTCCGCGCGAATCCCGCCCTGAAATTCAAGCCCTGATAGGTATAGTTTTAATCTGAAATAATATACTGAACTTGAACTAACTTTTGAAAAATCGGGTTCACCCAAATCCAACTTGCAGAAATCTACACTCAGTCTGAAATCGACTCGAACCATAAAAACAGTTAACCCAACTTGCAACAAAAATAATTATTTTCTGTGAATTTTCTGATTTTTTCTTTTCTCAGAAATGCTGTAGTCATTTTGTCCCCCAATTTTGCCCTTTACAATTCAGCCAATGAGTGGAGGGGGCCAAAGGAGCGTTCCTTATCACAAACGAAAGATGAGATACGTTCGTTTGATGTTGTTGTTGAAAATTTATGGATTTCTATTATTAAAGTAATTTTTTCATTTTACCGTATTTATTTTCTTTTTGTGTTGTATGTATTTTGCTACTTTGAATTTTTTTAAACTAACCCTTTTTTTTTTTTTTGGAGAGTGAGAGAGAGAGATTTAACAATTTGGTGACACGAAGTTCAGCAAATTCTTAAAATCCACAAATCGTTTCCAATGTAAACAATGAAATTTACAATTAAGTTGCAAGTGCAAAATTTCAGTTTTTTAAAATTTTCATGTCATTCTGTACACATTTTAATATGTCATTCTGATCATTATACATATTTAGTTATGCATTATTAATTATTTACTTGACCTTTACTTTTAATATTTTAAATATTTCAAACTTACAGCTGAATGTAATTATTAAAACATTTGAAATACTGCATTCGAAAAATGAAATTTCAGCTTAGAAACTCGACAATTAAAAAATTTAAAGTAGAAAAGTACTTATGATATAAAAAGAAGAAAAAAAAATACACCAGAATTTATCTGTATTACGAAAGCGGGAGAAATGATTTTCTGTGCTATACGAAAAGATATCCAAATAACTCAATCATGAACATAGAAATAGGTATCGGTTTTTATGTTCAGGTGCACTCAATCCAAACTTGAAACTTTTAAAACGGTCATTGAATGAATGAAATTCATCTCCGCCTTTCACATCCAGAAAACTTGCTGTGTCGCCAATTATGTTTATATTTTATATATATATAAAAAAATAATAATTCAGGCACTTTTCCGTTATACGGACACCATTGTCGCCAAACATACATACATTTTGGCATAGTATCCGTATAACAGAAAAGTACTAAAGTTCATGGTTTAAAATCACAATAAAATATCATGAAATTTATTGATTAGTTGTGGGAAAATATCGGGGAAATAATGTGTTTTTCGTGAATTTTTTGTTTTGTTAACAATGTGGTTAGAGAGACAGGGAGAAATCCAGAAAACTTGCTGTGTCGCCAATTACGTTTATATTTTATATATATATATATATATATATATATATATATATATATATATATATATATATATATATAAATAATAATTCAGGCACTTTTCTGTTATACGTACACTATTGTCGCCAAACATACATACATACATTTACATACATACATACGTACACTATTGTCGCCAAACATACATACATACATTTACATACATACATACATTTTGGCATAGTGTCCGTATAACAGAAAAGTACTAAAGTTCATGGTTTAAAATCGCAATAAAATGTCATGAAATTTATTGATTAGTTGTGGGAAAATATCGGGGAAATAATGTGTTTTTTGTGAAATTTTTTGTTTTGTGTTTAATTGTAAGCATTCATTATAATTTTCAGTGCATTATTAAATTGAAATTTTTGTTTAAAATATGTAAACAAAACAGTGACCAGAAACCTGCACAATTTCTAATATAGATAGATAGATGCATGCATGTAGTACTTTTAATTATTTGGTAAAAATACTGTGATCGTCACTGAGAAAACCTGAATTTAACCTAAAAGTAATTGTCGAGTGTTTAAGCTGAAATTTCATTTTACGAATACAGTATTTCAAATGTTTTAATAATTACATTTAGCTGTAAGTTTGAAATATTAAAAGTAAAGACCAAGTAAATAATTAATAATGCATAACTAAAAGTAATTGTCGAGTGTTTAAGCTGAAATTTCATTTTACGAATACAGTATTTCAAATGTTTTAATAGTTACATTCAACTGTAAGTTTGAAATATTAAAAGTAAAGGCCAAGTAAATAATTAATAATGCATAACTAAAAGTAATTGTCGAGTGTTTAAACTAATTTCATTTTACGAATACAGTATTTCAAATGTTTTAATAGTTACATTCAGCTGTAAGTTTGAAATATTAAAAGTAAAGGCCAAGTAAATAATTAATAATGCATAAGTAAAAGTAATTGTTGAGTGATTAAGCTGAAATTTCATTTTACGAATACAGTATTTCAAATGTTTTAATAGTTACATTCAACTGTAAGTTTGAAATATTAAAAGTAAAGGCCAAGTAAATAATTAATAATGCATAACTAAAAGTAATTGTCGAGTGTTTAAGCTGAAATTTCATTTTACAAATACAGTATTTCAAATGTTTTAATAGTTACATTCAGCTGTAAGTTTGAAATATTAAAAGTAAAGGCCAAGTAAATAATTAATAATGCATAACTAAAAGTAATTGTCGAGTGTTTAAACTAATTTCATTTTACAAATACAGTATTTCAAATGTTTTAATAGTTACATTCAGCTGTAAGTTTGAAATATTAAAAGTAAAGGCCAAGTAAATAATTAATAATGCATAAGTAAAAGTAATTGTCGAGTGTTTAAGCTGAAATTTCATTTTACGAATACAGTATTTCAAATGTTTTAATAGTTACATTCAACTGTAAGTTTGAAATATTAAAAGTAAAGGCCAAGTAAATAATTAATAATGCATAACTAAAAGTAATTGTCGAGTGTTTACGCTGAAATTTCATTTTACGAATACAGTATTTCAAATGTTTTAATAGTTACATTCAGCTGTATGTTTGAAATATTAAAAGTAAAGGCCAAGTAAATAATTAATAATGCAAAACTAAATATATATAATGATGAGATTTTTTTTTCATGAATTATTCAGTGAAACTCGTCTTATAAATGTACGCAAATAATTCACATCAAAATCTTAAAATAACAAAGTTTTCTTTCGTGTTTAGCTATGCTTAATAACCAAAAAAGCTTGATTAATACAAAAATTATTTGGTAAAAATACTGTGATCGTCGCTGAGAAAACCTGAATTTAATCATATCACACAGAATTACATATTAAAAGTTTCAAATTAGTTTGTTTACATCGGAAACGATTCGCGGAATTTCGTGCCACGAAATCTCTCTCTCTCTCAAAAAAAGGGTTAGTTATAAAAAATTCAAAGTACTAAAATACATACGACTTAAAAAGAAAATAAATACGGTAAAATGAAAAAATACCTTAATAAAAGAAATCTATAAAGTTTCAACAACCGAACAACCAAATGGAACACATACGCTTCTAGAGAGAGGAAAAAGCCTTCACCTCATTGGCTGGAACATCGCGTCTGAAGATGGTAAAAGCCTCTAGCTGATTAGCTGAATGCTCGCGCATGCGTATAAATAGCATTTTTGCACGAAAAACTAAAAAGCAGGTTAGCTTTAAGTATATGGATTAGTTACTATTATTAGTTATTATTAGTTACTATTGTTAGTCAGCTATTTGTTACTATTATTAGTATTTCAAAAACTATATTTTAATACATTCTATTTTCAGCAATTTCAAGAATTGTATAACTAAAATATAAATAAGTCTTTAAATCCATTTAAACAAAAGTTAGACATAAAAATTCATTCTTTAACTTCTGAAAGATATTTACGCTGTGTTTTTCGTCTAGTAACATAACATTCTCTACAGAATAATTTTGCAAATAGGTGAGGATTTAAATACTTTGAAACATGGCTATTTGTATTTCCGAACTAAATTGTTCCCAAAAGAGTTACAACTAAAGAAATAGCTAAAAATAATATAAATTACGTATCAACTTTAATTGGGAATAACTACAAAAACTTTTTCTAGAAAATCGGTCTAAAACTATTTCAAGGATTTCTTAAGAATTGTGCGTATAGTTAAATTTTTCTTGATAAAAAGATAAGAAAAATGTCTTTCTTGTGAACATGCACTTAAATTATTTTAAAACATTCAAAGAAAACTGGTCTTTTTACACTTATAACACTAGAACGGCGGGAAATTTTACTAAAGTTGTATAAAAATATTTCACACCAGAATTTTTATTTAAAACTTTTAAGTTATTTATTTAACTTATTTTTGGGTGGAATATATTTAACAAATTTTATAAAGAAATTTCTGGTTCGAATCGAGATTTTTTCATTTGGTACGGGTCAAAATGACCCCTCATCGCCGTTCCAGTGTTAACTATGCAGGAATAACATGGATTTACATAGCTACCAACATTCTTTTTTTTTCATATGATATAAAGATACTTTAAACCAGAATATTTATTGAATAAAATATATATAGTACTTCTGTGAATTATTGGATTCTGTTTATTTAGTAAAATTTTGGGTTTAAAATATGTTTTTTTTTTTTTCTCTTGATAAAAAAGTAGAAGTAAAAAGTAAAGAAGTAAAAGAAAAATAAGTCATAGCTTTAAAAAAACATTTCGTAGTTATTTAAACAGGGTTCGTACGCTTTTACCACAATTTTTTTTAATTGAATTTTTCGCTTCAGAAAGTTATTACGAATACTGCAATTAAACGAGTCGTCTGCAATTTCTGCGTATTTAAATATTAAATAGAAAACATCATTAAAAAATTGTGGTAGAAGCATACGAACAATTTTAAAAATGATTTGCGGTTTAATTGCCAGTTGGTTCTGCTCCATTGGCTTAATAAAATAAGTAATTTTTAGGAAACATTAATAATGATAGAATAATCAAACTTGACTCATTTAAAAATGTTTTCTTGTAATTTCAGATATCTAAATTATATTTAGAGCCACAGCTTGAGAGAAAAATAAAAAGACACAAAAGAATTCTGATATATTTTCCGAAAAATGTTGTCAGTTCCTGAAATTGGGTTTTTAAATATGTTATGCGTTTTCCAAATTGTCTACTTAGGTATTATATTTCACCTTATTAAACGGTACATATTTGTAAATATAATTTGGTTGTGTTGGAAAGTATTACATAATCTATGCTTGACGAATGATTTTTCGATCGTGTTATTTAATGACAGACATTGCGTGATTACAAAAAGTAAAAATCTTTCGGAAAATCCTGAATGAAATCTCAATTTCCGGATTAAATGAGAGGCCATTCTGGCAACCCTAGTTCCGCATCCGAAAGAAATATTTCACCACTGCTGCATTTGTTTGTTGCTGACTAAGGGCCTTCTCAAAGTTAAGATTCTACAATGATAGAAAAAATATGGAAGTTACAGATTGGAATTGTAGGACTTTCTCTATCGAGGGACAATGACACTCGAACCATTCGCTTACACGAGCATTTAGCAGGCTCATACATATAGCACAACATTTCGCACTTCGTTCTTTGTTCACGATTGCAAAATAAGTTGATTTCTATATCAACCAAGCATACACAAAGTTGCTCAATCCAAATTTTCTCTTAGCACTGCGCAAGCGCCATAAGCAAGATCTTATTCGTACTTCATAAAATGAGGTATGGATGCCTGTCACTTAACTCATTCGCTGCCAACTACGAGTATACTCGTTTTTGTCAACATTCAAAATAAAAGTGTTAAAAAAAAAGCCCTGCCGAGCCACCACTATTTTAATATGTTAAAAAATGCTTTATTTAATGACAAAACTTTGCTATTAAAGTTAACAAACACAGTAGAACTCCAATTATCCGAATCAATTGGGACCGGGTTCCATTCGGATAGTAAAAAAATCGGATAATTGGAGTTTTAACGACAGAAAAAACTATCGGTATGGATGGCTCTAACTTAAAACCGTAGGCTTGTCAGCCCTATTGCACTACAATTTTTCCAGAAAAAAAGATTTTTCTTAAATTTCAATTTATATTATATATACAGTATGCCCACTAAAGTCCCTTGCCACCCTCTTAACTTTGGAACTGCTGCTGCTATATTCATAAATTGGTATCTAGTTATAGTAAAGTAGTCATGCGCTACATAATGAAACCACCTACGGCGCCACCTGGTGGAAAACTGCGGAGTTAGCATTCCTATCTTGAAAACGGAAAGAGATAGGAAAAACAAGTGATTTACAAAGTTGTAGAGCATCATAAATTTAGTACAAAAACACCTTGTGGACATTCTTGCGAAGAATAGAACGGTCGAAAGGCGCATTTGTTTTTTCATGATTTCCTACACTGTGATGTGACAAAACGATCTTAGAAAGAAAGAAACAACCAAATATGAAACAGCAGGTGTATGCGACCCCTCCACAAACATTGCAGGACCTTAAACGACGCATTACGGTCGCTTATGTCAAAGTGTCACCATCTATTCTCCAGCGTGTGCAGCGTGAAATTCAAACAAGGATCCAAATATGCATTGCAGCTGACGGTGAGAAGTTTGAACATCTAAAATAAAGGTATATTATTATAACTAGTTTTTTTTTTCTTTCTAAGAGCGTTTTGTCGCGTCACAGTGTAGGAAATTATGGAAAAACAAATTTGCGTTTTAACCGTTCTATTCTGTGCATTAATGTCCACAAGGTGCCTTTTCGTACTAAATCGATGATGCTCAACAACTTTGTAAATCGCTTTTTTTTTCTCTATCTCTTTCCGTTTTCGAGATAGGAATGCTAGATGCGCATCACTCCACCAGGTGGCGCCGTAGGCGGTTTCATTGAGTAGCGCATAGCTATTTTACTATACCTAGACACAACTTTTATGAATATAGCAGCAGCCGTTCTGAAGTTAAGAGGGTGGCAAGGGACTGTATTGGGCATACTGTATATGTATATATGTGTGTGTGTGTAATTTATATATATATATATATATATAAATTTAAGTATATATACGAGTGTGTGCGTGCCTGTAAAAATAATTAAGCATTTTAGTACCCTTTAAAAAATAAAATATTCTTCTAACGGAATTAGTTTTATATCTATTTTTGGTCTAAATACAACGCATACACTACCGAATTAAGAAGAAATTTGAAGCAAGGTTATTTATATATCCACGTAAAATTGTTACCAAGGGAATTGCAAGTAAAAAAAACAGACTGCAATGTAAATACATTCTGGACTATCGCCATTTTCAAAATGCAACCGCGAAAACATTTCACACGAACAGTTTTTAAATTATTTATGAATTTTCTGTTAATTATATGTAATCAAGTTTTCAAGAATTAAAAAACCAAAAACATTTCCATTCTCCGGAAATATTTGTTCTCTTTGTATCATAATAATTTTAACTGCAATTTAAAAATTCAGAGAAGTGTATTCTTTAAAATTGTGTGATGCAGAAATATTGCAGGTTTTAAATAAGACGAGCACGAGCTGACATTTAATTAAAGAAAGGAATGGGATTTTTGACTAAATCTGGTGTCTTAAGAAGTTCATATTTTATACGGGATGAACAGAAAGAAGAAGACATGGATTCAAAATAAAATAAATTATTAAATAAAACTATAAGGAAAAAAAAGAAAATTCTGCGGTATTAAAGAAATACATTTAATAATTTTTTTACGAATAATTCGTTAAAAAATTCTTTAAAAAAGCCTTAGCAAGTAAGTACAAGTAAAAACGATAAATAACAACTCCGTATATAACACAGGCCTACCATTCGGTCAGTTTTTTGAATACCACTCTTTAAAAAAAAATTCTTGATTTTGCTTAGAAATTGATCTTGATTTTGCTTAGTAACCTATGCGGAAGTTAATTTTTGCAAATGTAAAAATGATCTAGTGCGAAGATTTTTCTTCAGAAACACTGGTGGTATTCAAAAGCGGACCTTGGAACACCTGATAATATAGTTTTATTTTCATTTTTATATACACATAAAAAATACAATACCAACCAAATATTGTTTATTCTAAAGAAGCGCTGTTATTACATTTAACCTTTTTTACGTTAATATCGGTAGATCATAAACTTTTGCTGTTTCAAAGCGTTATTATGTATGATAATATGATTTTTTTTTGTACAGCTGTGGATTTTCAACTACCGTAATTTCCGGCGTATAAGCCGCAGCTCAAAGAGTCGTTTTTCGACCCAGAAATATTATTTTATAAAATGTAACTTAAAAGATCGCTGTAAATATTTAACTACAATTATTGAATAAAATTTCTGGGTCGAAAAACGACTCTTTGAGCTGCGGCTTATACGCCGGAAATTACGGTATTTCTCTTTTTATACTTCGCTATAATAATGCGTGTTGTGTCCGGAAACCTTTCTTCATTGTGACATTAGCATTTTTTAATAAAATTAATATTCTGATAAACGCTGATACCGTTAAAACATAAAATCTTCTGCAGAGGTGCCAAGCTCTCTTTAATCTTCCGTAATATGCGAGTTAATTTGACACAGGTTAAACACGTTTCGCACCAGATTTTTTTTTTTTTTTTTTTTTTAAGAAATGAAATTAAATAAATTACTCGTAGAAACCTGCTATTAAATAAATAAATATCTATCTATTAATTTTTCTTGCTTGAAGCGTTGTTAAAGGGTCAGATTAAACCACATATTACGGAAGATTAGTGGGAACATGGCACATCTGCTTATGTTATGCAGATTATCAACCTAACCAGGGGTGATTGTGTTCCGGTATTTTATACACCACTAAATTTATATAGGGATCTTTTGCTTCTTTAATCGAGGAATTCTGCGATGACATACTAAGAATATTGCTATATAAATTTAGTGATGTACAAAATACCGGAACACAATCACCCCTGAATCTAACTTCAACCGCATATAAAACCGGACTACCTAACAAAAAACCATCTGTCAGAATATAAAAGTACTACTGAAATAATAGCAAGTGTAATAAGCATTACAGTAACATTTATATAGCAATTATCTAATTAAATACGCATTGGAATATATTCTACGACATGAAGAGGAAAAATTAATTAAAGTAAAAATAATGAAGAGATTTCTGTATATTTTTAAACCCATCTGAGATTATTTGCTCCAAAACGTTCCTTGCAGATTTTTAGAATTAAACAACTTTTGACAAAAAAAGCTTAATATCGTGCATACTTTAACTCTAGAAATAAAACTTAGCAAACACCATTCATTCAGCCAAGTGGTTAGTACGATGGCCAGAAAATGAAGGGCTCGGACTAGGTCTGCGCGCTGACAAAAATGGTTGCTGTCGCAGGCTGACTTTTTGTTCAGTGTTTGTACGGTCCCTCGAACTTCAACTTCAATAATATTTTTAAAAAAAATTTTTGACTTATTTGATCTCAGAAAAACAAGGTGAAGAAAACTTTGCGATTGTTTTTATTACCTTCATAGTTGAATATGTTATGGTACATATGTATAATATGTTATGTTTATGTTACATGTTGATTCACGATGAACGAATCTCCTGTTTTTGTTTTCTTTAATGAAGGGAAATTTTGGCCTTTCAACCTAATTTCAACTGAAATTGTGTCAGAATCTAAATTTAATGAATTTGACTGACATTTGAATATAACTCATCTCTCAAACTTACAATTTTTTGGAACGATCTTTCTAAAAATGTAACGTTTATGAACTTTTTTTCGAAAAAAATAATTTTGAAGAAAAATGACAGCTTACCATATGAAAAACAAAGTTGTCAGCCGTTATTTGTTTTCCTCAGTCACGTGACTTGTGCATATATTATATAGATTACGGATGACAGGATTTAATAGAATGAAGAAAACTTTTATTACTATCTTTTTAAGTTTTGATTCGATTTTCATAAAATTTTAAATGTCTCGACAAAATTCTGCAATGATTATATACATTAAATTTAAAACCATTCGGTTGGGTAGTTTTTGCGCTGTTATACGCGTATGGACGGACAGACAGACGGACGGGCCAGACGACATCTATAGATGCTACGTATTTGTATAATTACGAACGCACCTAAAAAATAACCTGCAATCTTGTAATACGTTCAACTTTACATTAGGTATAAATACGAGTATATCGAATTGTATCGTCAACGCTCTCAACGATTAATAAACTCAACCTTCGCTTATCAGAAACGTCTGACGAAATCTTCCAAGTTAGGCAGGGTGCCATTTGACACCCTTTTATATTCAGAAATTTCGAACAATAATTTGTGCATTATAATGACAACCATTTCGTGATTACACTAAGTAAAAATTCTTCTTTCGAAATTTCCAGTATGAATTTCGTGTTTCTGACTATGAAAGGAAGCGAAACTGGCAACCCAAGTGCTATGGATTTAATATGATAAGATTTTATAAGTTAAAAAAATAATAATAATTTTGTTGAGTAAATTTTTTTGAGTTAACCATGCACGTCTTTCGAGAATGCCTGTTGGACCTCCTTTTTCATCCAGAAATTCCGAATTTATATCAGAATTTTTAAATAATAATTTTTGCTTCATTATTTTACAGACATTTCCCAATTGTATAATGTAAAATTGTTCTTTTGAAATTTTCGTTATAAAAACGCGTTTTCTGAATAAAATTGGTGGCTAAAGTGACAACCCTGTTCCAAAATAGTTCATTTTATAAATGCAACTTTTTTCAAAGCAAAATGTTCTTCTACTTTTGTTTCCAGAAACCTATTCTGAAGTTTATTTTTATTGCAAAATTAGAAATCTACCATGAAAGTTCGTTGTGAAAACTGGTATTAAAAAACTCTCTTTTGGGAGCCCTGGGCAAATCAAATGAAATACACGAAATTTTTAAAGGAAAAGGACTCAGCTTAATAAATGTTATTTATTTATTTTGCTTCTTTCTCCTTTTACTGGCAATGGGCTTAAGATACATTTTTTGATACATTTTTTGAAGGAAATAAAGTTGCGTATTGTATTGTGTTTTTTTTTCTTCAGATTTTATCATTAATCCAATAATACTACTTCTATTACCAAATATATTGGATTTTAACTCTTTACTAGGTGTTTGTACAGTTCATTTCATTTGAGATGGGTATTTTTTCTTATAAACTAAGCACCGCAATTTTTCTTTTCAGAAAAAGTTTTCCATCTAGTTATTTGAAGCAATATATCTTTACTTTTGTTTTTATTTTCTCTTTTTCTTTGATTATTTTTGTTGAAAAAAAGAATCTGAAAAGTATAAAAGGTTTTACTTTTGAAATAATAGATTTAAGATCGGAAATTTATTCCAGGATATATTTACTGGGTTTTTGTCAACTCTACAAAAAGTAATAGGTACTTTTCGGTTAGCCGGGCGCCAGTGATATATATACATGTATATATATATACACACACATATACACATGTCTACGTATACATATATATACATACCCATAAATATACATATATATGTATATACATATATATGTATATACATATGTATTTATATATGTGCATATATCACTGGCGCCCGGTTAACCGAAAAGTACCAAGTAAAAATATTAGCAGGACTGACTAGCGGCTACATTTATATTGTATTCGCACCACTATTTAAAAGAAATAATTTTGAAATGCATTTCTTTTTTTCACGAGTTATCAACGTCCACGTAAAAAATTTTTGTTTTGAGAAAGTGGTGCGAGATAGAATAAGAAAAGTCGCCAGTGTCAGCCCTCTATTAGTAACAATACACATCAAAACAAATAGTTTTGGCAGATAAAGGTGATCCAATCTATTTATCTAGTCACAAAAATACATGGTGTTTCATTGCAAGCTAAACTAGGATTTTTCTTTATATCTTCAAACAATTACGTTACAGATTAAAAATCTATTGCAAAATTTGTTACATTAACACTACTATTGGTAAAATTAAAGAACTGAATAAATAAAACTCATATTTCACTTGGACTGATACACCATCCCTCCCATAGTTGACAATCTATTAAGTGACACTGAGATGTCCCAAACGGTCATTACGCCTGTAGACATAAGCCCTCCTAACACACCGTTATGTCAAGATTCAGGAATTATCTCCCCGCATTTAGACACACCTGAAGGGAACAGTTCTCAAGATACGGTAGAATATCCCCCCCTACAGACATAAATGGGGTGTTCAGAGTCATAATTATGACTTGCGGCCTATTGAGCCACGTTATTTAGCAGATAGATTTATGGACTGGGCTTATAAAGTCACAGAATGAGGTTTAAAAAAAAAAAAAAAAAAAAAAAAAGAAGGAAAAGAAAATGGGAAGGGAAGATTGCTCTCGTTTTACTCCTGTGTATGGTTAGTTTTTTTTTATTATTATTTTTCTTTTTGTGAAATTAATGATAATTTGTAGAATTTGTATGGATATTTAGTTGGACTGATAACTGACAGTACAATGATTGATATTTTATGGTGCTATAAACAAATGTCTAGTGTATTTAGCCTGTATTAAGAATTTCTTATATAATATTTTAGCTTATGTATATAAATATTCCATTTGCACTAAAATTATATGTTATTTACCTTTATAGTTCGTTTGGAAGTTATTGGAATTATTTTATTGACATATATTTTGTCGAAATCACTAATATTAGAGTTATAGATAGTTAAGTTTTCGATAGGGCTTTGTAAAATCATAACTTTAGATTACGTCCTCATTTAATTTTTTTTCCTCCTCTCTCTTTCATTTCTACACTGACTTTCAACTTTAGCATTATCTATAAATTTTCTACATTAATTTTCTAATTTTCTCTCTAAGTTGATTGTATTACATTTGATATTTATGGAGAGTAGACTTTATAATCATACATTTTCTGCATAAAATCTTCTAGGAATAAAATAAGTATTGTTGCCGGCTGTAATATTAAAATGTGGGCTAAATTGATCTCAAATTGGGATTTTCGCAACATTCTGGCCAGGGTCATGGAAATAACATTTTAGAGTGATGTTTTACCCATGTAATTTTAATTTTTCCTCCTTTCGAATTTTTTAAAATTATAATATCTTTCAAAATTTGCCTTTTCCATATAATTTAAAAATTATATATATATGATTTTATTGCTTCCACATTGCAGCATTTATCGACAACTTAAAGGTTTATAAGAATTTAATTCTGCTGTTTTATATAGTTGCATCTTCTTACGGAAAGCGATACATCACTGTTGAATTTCTAATGCTATTCTGAGGGGGAAAAAAAAGAAGAAAATTAATAATAATAAATAAATAAATAAATAAAATCAAAATCAAATCAAAAGAGAGAAAACGAAATCACAAGTGAAAACGAAATCACATTATATATTAATAATGTTATTATTTTGAGAGATTCGAATCTTTAATACATTTATAGCACATTTGTCTTTATTATTATAAAATTAACTTTTCGAATTTTCGGAATACTGTGTAAAATAAAATAATTTCCTTGCAGTTTTGCTACTTCATTTTGCCAAGGAGGTTTGTTCTCGCCAGAGGCATCATGGACAAATATGTTATTCTTCAAATATGGGAAATTGTTCCTATATTCCCAAAAGCCTTTGGAGTAAAATAGACTTGCCTCCGGAATCCTGTTACTTTCATTCTTGCAAATCGTGTATAGTTATTCAAAGAACATTTATCTTATCGTATAACGAGCTCTTTCAACATTCTACTTTTATTGTGCGTGAAGATCCCATTCAAAATGACAGTATGTCTACTACATACGAATGGTTCACGAACACCATGCAACAGTGTGCGTGTACTACGAATAACTGTAATGGTGATTCACATTTTTGCGGTCATCATAGATGTTTTCCAAACAGTCCCTGTTTTTGTTTCTCTACATTTAAAAAAGGTGGACCTTATCGCTGTGATCCCCCTTACAATATCATACGTTATCATTCCTCGACAGCCCCCCCCCCTTTCATAGTGATATTGTTTTCAATGTCTAAAAATTATTTTTATTTCTACTTTTACTTTCTTTTTATAGGTTTGCAGTTATATACAGATATGGTTATATATTTATTATTCGCAAACTTTACAGATTTAAATGAAGAGAAGTCAATAAAATGTCACTATTATACATGAAACAATTTCATATCAAATGATATATAAAAGAGATAGTTATTATTTAAAAGTATATAATAACAACTTATTGCTACACAGTGCAGTACTATTTCCTTCTCCATAGAAAAAAATAAAAACCCAATTTGGGGTGAATTATTCTTAGGTATGAGCCCAAATTGGACCATGCTTTTTTTGGTTACCACTGTGTATCTATTTTGGTCACTGTAAAATTCCATTTTAAAATAGATATTTAACAGTGCCCAAAACAGATACACAGTGGTAACCAAATCAGGCATGGCTCAATTCAAGCTCATACCAAAGAATATTTAAACCCAAATTGTGATGTATTTTTTTCTGTGTAATACTTGCCCCGTGCACGAGAAGGATGAAAGCACAACATCTTATCAGCAAAATAATTTGACAACATTCTTTCTCTTTCTTTACTAGTATACACAACAAGTATCATTTCGAACATATTTCGCATTTGGTTTTTTCAACTGCTAATTATATGAGCATTTGACAGAAGAACAGATATGCCGAACGTTAGGGTATCTCACATTTTGGAATGAAATTATTTTGAAATCATTTAATGACTTTAACCCTTTCCGGCACCGACAAATTCTGTTCGTAAAAGGAGAAATTACTTACTGACACCGGAATTTACAAACGACCTTTTCTGAAAATAAGAACATTTTATTTTAAGCTTTCATTATAGAAGCAAAATTTTATTAAAATATTCTTGGTGTCGAATGCAAGTTTGAAATTAAAATTAGGTGTGCCCGGAGTGGGATCACTGTGCCGGAAAGGGTTAATAATAACTTTGTACTTTCATAAAAATAGATACGACTAAAAAAAGTAATATTAATAAATAATAATAACAGACTTTTTGATGTAAAGAAAGTGTTACAAAGAAAGAAAATTTTGGTTGGATAAAAAGTGATAACGATATCAAAAGGCAATCCCCCCCCCCTCCTTTGAAATATCTTATGATATAAAGTGCTAGACCCCCCCGCCCCCCCCACCTAAAGGGATAACGTTGTATATGCACAGCCCCTATGAATACAACAGAGTTTTGTAACAATTGAACTGAGAACTGCAGAGAGAAACATGTTATTTTAGAGTAATCTTCCTATTAGTATTTGATCAATTATACAGTAACCTCTCACTTATACCCAATACACGGAAATTATTTTTCAGTACCAGTTTTTTTATATTTATTATATATATATTAATAATTTTCGCCTTACTCAATCGCAGAAATTATAAATCGAATCTTACCATTTTAAAATAGTGGTACGGAAAAGTAATTACTGAACATCACGTATAAGTGAGAGGCCACTGTATTTAATTCAAATCCTGAGGTAATTAAGTATTTTATTTTATTTAATCTTCAGTAACAGTTCCTTATCCAAAATTCATACTCTTCAGGAAATTTGAATATGTTTTTTCGTAAAGAAATATATGCCTTAATTAATGAAGAAATTTCTTTTTTTCAGATATAGAGACCATTACTTCACGAAGATTCGCCTATTAAAATCTCATACATCTACTGATATGTACAATTCCAGTAATCTTATTTCGATATGTTCGACCTACGTTTTGCTTTTGAAATACAATAAAAAACACAGAACCGAAATATACAATTTCCATATATTTTGATAGGTATCTTTCCATCCCAGAATTTCCATCCCCACAATACATCGCACAAAAGCGATAACATACCAACAACAGTAATAATAAAAACATCAGAATCATATTTGTTCCTCACCGAAGTCATGCACTAAACAAATGGCTTTATTTAAAGAGGAATCCAGCAGTGACGGACAACCAGGAAAGACTTTGATTCTAATTAAAAATATTATAAATCAAGAATAGTAGTGTTTAAAATAAAAAAAAATTAACTTTTTTATTTATTTAATTTTTTGCGACAACTAAACAAAATAAATAAATGAATAAATAAGAATGTATTTGTAAAAGTGTTTTCCTTTCTTTCTCCTAATTTTAGATAAGAAAACGTTTAAAAGTTATTTGCAAGAAAATTTGCATGGTCTTCAGACGGTTTAAGTGATGATCTAGGATTATGAAACGCATTGTATAAAAACAAATACAGTGAGCTCTAACTTATACACAGTATATGGTAATTATTGTTCAGCACCAGTTTCTTTTAAAAGAATTTTTCTTCTTATTTAATCGCAGAATTTACAAATCGAGTTTTACTGTTTTAAAATAGTGGTATGAAAAAATAATCACTGAACATCGCGTATAAGTAAGAGGTCAATGTATATTAAGTTATTGCAGTAGGTCTATTTCTAAAGAATTCTGCCTAAACCTAAATAGAAATAGGGGCTTTGAAACAAAGTACTTTTACTATCTCAGTTATTGTTGCTCATTTGAGAACAGAATTTATCTAAAGACAAATGGCAGTTTTAGTTTTATGGAAAATCTCTATCATCTGATAGCAGGACATTACATTTTTTATTTGCAATTTATATTGGTTTCTTAGGCGAAAACCAATTTTCAAGAACGAAGACGCCGACGCCATGGGTACATGTAACACAGATCAACGCCAAATATATATATCAATTTTCTCTATAATATTTGTAGTTTTAATAGTTATATATTTATAATTCATAAAAAAATAAACAATTGCATAAGATAATTAATTGCCAATGGATCTTTAATGAAATTATGTGCATTGTTATTCATATCGATTCTTTTGCAATTACAAGCAGTACTTTAGAAGTGCCATTTCAATTACTGTATTCATCGATAATTTGTCGAATATATATTTTTTCTATTTGATTCTATTTTATCCACAGTCCTTTACGTTGGATATCAATCATGAGAATATTGTATCTCTAATATTTCGTAACGTCGTGCTAAAATTTTTTTTAACTATAATTTTTTTTTTTATATTCTGATAATAGAATCCTCAATTCGAATTCGAATTTTGTGTTTCTTATTAAATATTTATTAACAGAGAAAGTGGTATATATTTTTAAATATTGTTTTTTGAAGAAAATTTATATAAAACATAAGCATGAAAATGAAATTGTAGATTGTAAAATAAATAAAAACAATTTTTTAAGTTTATTTATGTTAAATTTGTGTACATCGTATTTTCTAAAATTTTTAATATATATTTCCTTTCAACTTTCAGGATCTATACGCCAAGTTCATGATCAGCTTGAAATATTTTCAATTGCTTTTTTATATTTTTTTATTGCTGAGTTACATTAGAATTACAATAGCATATATATGAGATGTGAATAAGAAAAAATTAATATGATCGCTAATAAAAATAAATGGAAATTCAGCAAATAATAAACAAAAAGAAATTAGAATTTGGAAATCAACGCGATAGACATCTTCAATTTAGGTTATTGGCCATGAAAATAAAATTTAGCCTTTAAAAGGAACATTTTATAACAGTCCGCCTGTTTTTATTTCCGTAGCTTTATAATTATTGATGAATAAAGATTTTTAAATAACAACGTAATATCTGTTCCATTAACGAAAGCTAGTTCTTAAATATGCAATTAAACGCATCTCTGTCATATTACCTTTCAAGAAGTAAGATTCCAATACCCTAAAACTATTCTTAATTTACAATATTTCAGAAACGTGTTGGCATTACATTCAAATACATTAAATGTTTTACATTCATAAATTTCCCTTAACAACAGAAACTAAATTGGATAAATGTAACAAATTTTTGCACTTTTAATAAATTCTAAATTATTTTATTACGATTAAACGACCAGACTGAGAAAATGCCTCAAACCAATAATATTAGAAGTCTCAAAGTTTCTTTTAATTTTCTGTTTGTTGAGTATTTTTCATTTACCGACTGTCCAACAAAAGTTTTTTAATTCCAAAACTCTTTGAGGAGTATTTTCGAGCAAAAAATCTTATGTGTGATCAGTGGCGTAGACTGGGAGGGGTAGAGGGGGTCAGATATTCTGCATACCACTATTTTCGTACAGTTTTATTTCCTTGTTTAATCGCTGAAAATCTGCAATTGGATTTCGTCCACGTAAAGGACAAAAATTAAGTTTTGAATTTTGAAGTAATTCAACTTTCATTTTGTTAAAATGGTGCATTTATTTTTATTAATCTTTTGTTTGACGGCTTGGACTGGCGACAATTGTATTATTAACTTTTACAATAGTATACAAAAGAAATTACTTCGTCGATTTCTCTTGAAGGTATCCTAGTATCCAATCGGAAAAGGAGAAATCTCGTTTTTATTCAAAAAACATCATTGTCTAAGGGCGCGACTTCAACCTTACAAAAAATGCATTTATATTATATTACCCCTTTTTTTTTAGATTGTAAGACATTTAATAATAAATCCGTATATTGAATGATATTTACTGACGCATAAATTTCAGAAAACTGTCTACAAAACAATTTGCGAAATACTTTCAGAAGAAGGGGGATCTTCTATCTATATTATAAAGGACAAACGTGTCCGTGCGTAACGCTGACGTCATTTTGCAAATGGCAACAGTTGACAATGAAAATTCGTTTTGCGATTTTTGCTACTGCAATTCTATAATTTCTAACTATCGCACATTTTTTTATTTTTACACCGTTATATAGTGAAAAAAATCTACTTTCAAATACAATTTCTTTGAAAACTGTATCGCAATTTACACATTTTTTATAACATTTAAATTAACTTTCAAGCATGATATTTTTTTTAATCTCTATCGCTTGCAGACGATTACAAAATATTAATCCGTTTGTACTTTAAATATTATAAAAAGTTCAGCATTTGTCTCCAGCTAATATTCAATAACGAAATGAAAACTTCACTAAGCAATGAATAAAATAGTATAAATAAAACACAAACTTAACAGACATGTAATTGAAATATGAAAGCACTGAAATTATCAGAATTAAAAAAAAAACTGCTGTAGATAACGAAATTTTTAGCGATATCTTCGTCTATTAACTTCGGGCACGAAGGTAATACGACATTACCGTTATTCAAATAAATTTCAACATTTTATTCATTTATATCACACATATAATCACATTATATTTCAACATAATATATAATTGACATATTTCATATAAAAATGCTCTTTGGCGTTCTTAGGGGACAACCTAAGAAAAAATATTAAATGTAAAAAATCTATTAGACTTTTCATAAAAAAAAAATAAATGGTTTCACATTTATGCTCTATCCCGGGAAGCCCGGGTTGGATGACCTAGTAATTTTAAAACCCAGATTTCCCAAAAACATACCGATCTGAATGTGAAAAGCAAATAACCTCGCTTCATCTGCAATTGTAAATAATATATCTTATTTATTTATTTTAAGTATCAATTCCTAAATAAATACTTATTTTATTAAGTCATTGAAATAGAACCAGGGATGAGATTTCTCCGCTTTTTTGCATACCATTATAATTTTAGAGAAAACGTTGTTCTGTTAAATCACAGAATGTTCCGATTAAATAGAAAAAACATTCTCTGTGAGAATATACTGGTAAAGAAAAACGCGGATAAATCTCATCCCTGAATAGAACCTTCCGGTAACGAAACTCTAATTCCTTTTCAATTAAATATCAAATGTTTTTCTTTAAAAGACATAACTGCAAACAATCCGTTTTTTTCCAATACAATTTTTTAAAAAATTATACTAGAAACTATGGCGTAGCCAGGGAAGGTGTCCAAATGCTCTGGATACCACTAATAATGTAAAGTTTTCTTCAGCTTGATTATCGCAGAAAGTTTTCCGAATAGTTAGGCCAAAGAAAACTTTACAAAATTAGTATTAACAGAGTCTACACTCAGTAGCGTAACCATGATGGGGGTCCAGATGATCTTGATACCACTAATTTTGTTGCGTTTTCTTTGCCTTATGTAATCGGGGAAATTTCTGCGATTATGAAGGCGAAAAAAACGTTACAATTTTACTGGTATCCAGAGCGTTTGGACCCCCTCCCTGGCTACGCCACTGTCTACACTCCCACCCTGGCTACACCACTGTCTAGAAACTTTACATTATAAACTAATTAAATGACACAGGATATATTTTATTGAATAATTATTCTTGTTTAAAATATGTCCATTTTTTCTTGGAAAATACTGGAGGGTTGGCAGCAGTGAAAATCCATCACATTCCCGCCTAATCATATAATACTATACTAAACGAACAAGCAATTTTAAATGTCGGTAATATGTCGGAAACGGCTAAATCAATTTTCACCTAACTTGCTTTCTAAAATAAATCGAGCATGAGAAAACGATCTAGGTAGGTCTCGAATGAAAACAAAATGAGTTTTTAGCAGGTTAAAAAACCCAGCACTGAAAATGTTGTTTTCTATAAATCGAAAAATACTCAAACCTTTTCCACGACACGTATCTCCTATATTATTTCCAGCATGTGAAAACCTTAAAAAATGAATTATCATTGCCATTGTGGTCCTGAATTCGGAAATGTTCATATTGAAAGGTTATAAAAAAACTCAGAACTTAATTATACTAAAACATAAAAAAATATATAAAAATTTGCTAAAAATAACTTGATGTTCTTTGTAAAACAAATTAAAGAAAAGGCAATGATAATTCATTTTTTCAATAGTATCTAAATGTTCTATATTCAATAATATGTAAATATTTTTGTTATGTAAAATGTCCAGGGATGAGATTTCTCACCTTTTTTGCATAACAGTATAATCTTACAGATAATGTTTTTTTATTCAATCGGAACATTCTGCGATTTAACAGAACAATGTTTTCTCTAAGATTATACTGGTATGCAAAAAAGCGGAGAAAACTCATCCCTAAAAATGTCCTAAATAATGCTTGCATTACTTTTTTATTATTTATTGTACGTAAATTTCTCCAGCACTTTCGCAGAAAAAAAATACAGCTGTTTGTTTCCACAGCGAAATGCAATCGCAGTTTAAAACGAAATTTGAAATAACAAAAATCATCATCATTATTATTATTATTATTATTATTATTATTATTATTATTATTGTTACGTTTCGGAATGTCGTACAGTTAGTTCGATAGGAAAATTATTATAATGACGGTCCTGTCAGCCGTTAACGTTGAGCTGCGCAGACCGAAGAAGCCTGCGAATGCAAAACTTCAAATATATTATCCAAAAACATTCTTTTTCAGTCGTTTTGCTATGATAACTTTTGAACAAATTAACGGATTTATGTGTTTCTTTTCTTAATTTTAAAGGAAATTAAATTATCTCCAAACTACACGTTGAATATATATATATATATATATATATTCCAGTTACAACAAGTAATGTGATATATTTTGTATGGATTTTGATTTTTTTATGGTAATTTATAATCTAATTATGTACAAATTTCTTTTTGTTTCCTTTCAGGCATAATCAAGAGACAGCGTAATACGCAGTGTAAAGAAGAAATGACGACTCAAAAATATGAAACCTGTACTGCAAAATCAAGACAAAACTAGTTTTGCAAGATTTATTTTGACGTGAAATGTTAAAATTATTTATTATTAAAAATATTTAAATGTCGTAAAATGCTCACATGAAGGAATCTTAAAATATAATTAACAATGGCGTCATTTCACAATTTGTTAGTTTATCAAACAGGTAATATTTTGTCAAAATTATGTTTTTAACATAGCTCTATAAATTCAACGAAGTCATACATAGTCACCTTTATTATTACAGTTTTTTTTTCTTTGTCAAATAGCGGCACGTGAAGCAAGAGTATTATATGGTCACCGTTTTTCATCTTCCCAAAATGTCTTGAAGTGGCCCTGGCGTCGGATATTAAATTTTCATTAAATTTTAGTACTTCATTAACAACAGGTAAAAATTCAGAACACTAAGTTCTCTCTAAGAATAACACAAGACACAAGAGTCGATACTGGATTCTCATCTTTATCAACAATTATAAGCCATCTTTCTATTTCACCACAATACTCTTATCTGTTAACCGGCATTTCCTTCCCATTATCGCCATTTGGCCGGCGTGAACAGGTTTCGTACGCATGTACCACAATATTTTAATAGAATATTTTGCCTTATTTAAATGCAGAAAAGTATTACAAATAATACAACTGGCTAATGACATGCATGAATGTAGTGTAAGTCACATAGCCACAAAAGTTTACCGCTCTTGGCCACCGGTATTTTTTTTTAATTCTTCACTGTATGTAATTGTAGATATATGGGATTGAATAAGTCAAATTCTCCTTACTATAATAGGCCCCATCAGGGCCTGAGAGGTTCTGCTCTCAAATCTGGTAGACCGGAGGTGCTGGGTTCAAACCCCTGTCGCGCTCATCGACCAAATTGTTCGGAGTTTTCCGTCGTATTCTTCTAACCTTGCCGTAAATACGGGTTAGGATCTCTTAGAAAGACTCCCACGGCGGGCACTCGCCCCTACGGCCTGTATTCCTTGTGTTGATAAATGGCCGTCATAAATCAACCCTAAACCTTACTATAAAACTGGTAGAAAAACACCGCAGCCATTTACATCTCTGTGACTGACACTACATCCACACATGGAATAAGCCAATTAAACGAGGCGTCTGCAATTTCTGTTATTTAAATATTAAATAGCAATATTATATTGTAAAATTTTGGCAAAGACGTACGAATCCTGGTGTATAAATATGCTTTAAATTTTAAAATGTACATAGTGTGTATCACACCTGCTCGAGAATCATAATAAATTTACTGTTTAAGCATTTCTTCCGGCAATGCATAATTAAGACCTTAAAATGAGACGGTAATTTCTATTTCATCAATAACGAAAATAAAATGTTTTGCGATGGTTCGAAAATACTATTAAACGTCCAAAAATATAAAAAAAATATTAGCAATCATCAAATCGGTACACAGTTAGATTTTTATTTTTTAAACAAACGTTCCTTTTAGGTATACTGTTTAAAATACTTGAATTATTCTGAACAAATTTGTAGTTTCTGTAACGTTTTATTGATGTTTAAAAATGTGAAAAATTATTAGAATTTTCTAATTGCTATACAGTCATGCTAATAAATCTCAAAGTAATAAACTGTTAAAAGTGTTTTTCCAATCAAGTAAACATGAACATTCTGCAATGCATTTTTCATAAATAATCACAGACCAGAGACAATACTAAACCAAAAATTGCAACGCGGCATTTGAGATATACTCTGAAAATTGCTCAAAATATGTTCGTATTTATTTAATCATAAGTATCTGAATGACAGCATATATGGCTTTTGCGTATGTCCGAGATATTTCTGGTGATTATTTCTCATTTAGAGAAAATCATTTATTATTGTTCTATTCAAATGATTTGAGATGGATATGTTTAACGCGATTATTCCTTGTTTAGAGAAAATCGTTCGTTTTCGAATGATTTTCTTTTTATTGGCGATTTTTTTTTTTTATTACTTTTTTATAAACCAAAAATTTTGGAAAGAAAAATATTAAATGTTATAGCCAGAAAAAGTTACATACTTTACACTTAATATTTTTCTTGTTCGAGTATGATTGTTTTATCTTGAAAAACCTAACAGAACACATGCCGACCTTCGGGGAAAATAATCCATTAAATTATTGTTAACAGTTATATTTCTATAATCGAATTATCCGCGTAATGGCACAATGCTAGTTTTATCACTTGCAGTAATGGAACAGTGGCTCACTATAGAACCAATTGATACCGCTAAATTTAAATAACATTCTTCGTCTTATTTAAGATGCTACACTAGTCACGGGAAGAAACACTCAAGCTAATGTTAACACGTTGACGGACAGTAGGAACAAGTGAAGTTCGAAAATTGACACCATATGTTTTTGAAATTTTTAGAATATTAGCAGTATAGTTTTACTCTCTCTGCTTAAATAAACTTAATTTTGATTAATTCAGCACCTTTAATTAGATTGCACTACTCCCTTCACAACCACGTCAGGGTGGCTAGTGGTCTGGGGAAAATAAGTAAAAAAAAAAAAGTGATAAAAACCAGTATATTCTTATAAAAAAGTTATGTTGATTATTCGATAAAATAATCAATTTGAATTTTTCAATAAGAATATACTGGTTATTATCATTTTTTACTGTATTTTTCCCTGACCACTAGCCACCCTGCACGTGCATACTGAAGCTGCAACTCGTATAACAGGTGGGAAACGAACTTCAACCTAAAAAATTGTTTCCAAAACATGACACTGAGCTGCTACTTGTACGACGGTAAATGTACATTTGTGCTGCTATAGCCGTAGTGCCTAAAAACGACATTTTCGTTTTGGGCGGCTATAGCCGTCATGCCACATTGTGAACTTCGCTTTGATTGCTATAGCCGCAAGTGTCCGTCAACGTGTTAAGACTATGGGAAGGTTCTTGACAGTTTCCTCACTCGCATTTTAATATTTTTATTTTTATTTTTATTTTTTTTGTTAGGATAGCTAAGGCCAATCCCTAACTTTGTTATTTTTTATTTTTACGATTTTGGTCCCAGGGTTTAGTATACGGGTACTTTCACTTTCAGAACCGTTTCCAACCGGTTCTGAAATTGAAAATGTCCGCTTAAAATAAAACTGTAACTAAAATAAAAAAAGTAAAAACTAACCACGTTAGGGATCGGCCTCAGCTAGCCTATGAAAAAAAATCATTTAAAAATATTAAAATGCGCACCAGAAATATGTCAAGAACCTTCTCACAGACTTAACATTAGCTAGAGAGTTTCTTCACTTTCTGAGATTTTTTAAGACGAAGAATACTAGTAAAATTTATTGGTGATAATCTTCCAAATTGTGCGCCACTGTTCCATTACTGCACTTGATTTCATGTTTTCATGAATTCAAAATATATTGGGTAACATCAATATATATGCCGATGTTGACATTAATATTAAAAATGTTTTAGCCAAGCGTGTGAGCTAAATAATGATACGGATCTCAGAAATGACACTCGAGGCCACTTCTTTTCGCGACCGTTTCAACACTTTGCGTTCACAATTAATAAAGTCTGCATTTTTGTTAAGGTTAACAGTATGTTATCGAAAATTGTTTTGCAAACTTTTGGTTATTCCAACACATTTTGTTTATACTTTTATGAACAAAACATGGAAAGAGATTTACGTTTTACGCAAGAGGTTAATTAATTAAGTATATTTTGTAAAAATTACCGTTATGCCTTATTTAAAGATAACGCATAAGATAATTTCTATGAAAACGCACTCGAAAAAATTAAAATGTACTATATATATATATATAAAGGAACACCATATTCTGTTTTTCTGTCAAATAATAATGGAAGTCTAAAAAATAAATTACTTTAATCTGGTAGAAATTAAATAGCTTAACATCATTTTGTTAATAAGATGAATAAAAAATGTCAAATTATTTTATATTCTACTTATTTAAAAAAAAGATTTTTCAAAATTAAATTAGTTGATAATTAAATAAAAAAATTTAAACATAAGCATTTTGCCCAAATATTTTTAGTCAAAAGTTACAATTAATCATGATTAATCAATTAATTTAGTGCTTTCCTAACAAAATATATCAGCCTATTTGTTTTTACTTACCCATCATACGTAGTATAGGGTAAATCTTGTAATCGTTTTGAAAATCGAAAAAAATTTTTTGACGGATTTACACGTTTCAGACACTGGAGCTTCCAAAAAACATATTTTTAGAAAAAAAAATTGCCGTTCGTCTGTGTGTCTGTGTGCCTGTAAACGCTCTATCTCCCGAAAAAATTGAGATAGCGACTTGGAGTTTGGAATGTACTTAGTATGTAATAATGGGAAGAAGCCTATTGAATTTCAGTAACCTCGATTATCCGGAACTATTTTTTTCGGACTCTCGAAATATTCGTTCTGATAAAAGGTATATAAAAATTTTCGAAATTGTTTATTTTAAAGAGTGAATATAAAATACAATAAAAAAACAAATTTTGCATAAAGCATGAAGTCGATCGGATAATTAGTTGCCGAGATATTTGTAATCCTATTTTCCCCACTCTTCGATTTTTCATGACCCTGTATTTCATCCAAATTTCAATTCAAAGATATATTTTAATTGGAAATGAGACGGTTAATCAGATGCAATAAACCGCTAGTTAATAGGATTATTGTTGTTGGAGTTATACGAATGTTTCTTTTAAGCAATTCAGTAATCGAGCCTTTAAAGTTTATGACGTCATCAAGCCACGATTTTATTCGAATTGCAATGCATTTTATAAGTAGTTTATACATTTTTTATTTTAATATTTTACATTATGCATATCCATGATGGGTAAGTATTACGGTGCCCCCCAACGACTAGTTTATAGTTGCTAGCAGCGTGCGTACAATTTTTAATAGAAGTTTTCTTTTTGTTAAAATATTGCAAATTCTGTCAATAAACGATGTGTTTGTGAAGTCATCAGTTTAATTATTAAATAGACAGGGTTGTCAACTTCTACGCTTTTTTAAATCAAATATTCATGTTTTGAACCAGAAAAATATTTAATAATTTGTGTACTGAATTTATTTAATGGCATGCAGTACTTTATACTTTATTGCGTTTGTTAAGTGAAATTTCCGGTACTAAAATAATTATTTGATTCAAAATAGGCGTAAAAGTTGGCAGCCATGAATAGAAAATTTCTTTACTTATATAGCGGTGGGCGACTCTATGGAAACTCCAAGGAATTTCAATTACTGTATGTTTTTTTTTAAAGAGGAAAAAAAAACTTTTATTTATTTTTATTTTTTAGTAAAACACATTATTTGTTTTTCCAACGCATTCTTATGCGTTACTCTTGCGTTAAAAATCTAGAAGCTTTTGGCTATTTAAAACACATAATTTAACGCATTCCAATATTTACTGCAAGAGTTTTTTTTTTTTTTTTCACTAATGAGAAGCCCAATATGAAACGAAATAAAATTTACACAGTAAAATCTATAAAACGTTTCAAAACTGGAATTCTGCTTTAAACGCAAAATTTGATAGTCCTGAACAAAACGAATTCGATTGAATTATAATAGATGATACACTTGAGGAGACAAAACTTGACTAAAACAGAATATTTTTCCATTCTAGATGTTATTAGCTTAGGTTTTACCGTATTCACCCATTTGCATCCGAAGCGTATATATGCGTCCATTTGAGGAATTTTTCCTCCGAAATTCCAAATCGATGCCGGAAATTCCAAATGAAAAATTATCTTTTTATGTAATCACGAACAGTTGCCGAACTGTTGATGTGAGCTTGCACTAGTCAAGCGAAGAAACGCTCAAGCTAATGTTAAGTCTATGGGAAATTTCTGCGCGATTTCTCGCTCGCATTTTAATATTTTTAAATGATTTTTTTTACAGAGGATAGCTGAGGGTCGATCTCTAACGTTGTTAGTTTTTACTTTTTTGATTTTGGCTGCAGTGTTTTTATAAGCGAACATTTTCAGTTTTGGAACCGGTTGGAACCGCTTCTGAAAGTGAGAGTACCCTTATATAAAAAAACTGGAACAACATTTTCTTGAAACAGCACATAAATGTAAGGTGGTGAAAAGGCAGGTAAAGCATAAACAGAAAAGGTACTCAAACAGCCAAAAACATCTGTCGTTAAATAAAGCAAACCTTACGACTAAAAATTTCTGGTATGAATTTGGAATTACTAAATAAAAATAAATTCATGGAATACACGCTTCGGATGCAAATGGGTTAATTTATACTAAGCTTTATGAAATAGTAAAATTATATAGTTGTTAAGAAGCTGCACATATTTTAAATTTATATATTTTTCATGAAATACTTTGAAAAACTGATATACGTTAATATAATTTAATAAAAACAAACAATCTAGAAAAAAAAATACTTAGGATCTTATTTTACGTACTAGACTCACTAAGATAAAAGTATATCATTAGTTTACTTTTTATAAGATAGAAACAACTAAACAGTTTTCTTGCTCTATCACGCTAAACGCTAGATGTTAATACATCCACACATCACTTATATTTATATCAAATCATCTATGCATTCTGACCTTCATCTACATCTGTATGTACACACCTAAATTTAACCATTCACATCTAAATATCTACATCTGCATATCTAGATATACAATATTCCATAGCTTACAAATGCTATGTTTTTTGGCAGCAGTAATTCTGAAAACAAATCTTTACCTTATTTAATCTCAGAATTCGACGATTACACAAGTTTACGATTTCTCATCGGAATTACTGATGTCAAAAAATCGTAGCATTTGGTAGCTATGCAGTTTTCACCTCAACACATCTACAAAGTTATGTACAAATTATAAATATGCGCATTACAGAAACATCTGAATCTATATAAGTTTTAAATGTATTTCCATTTATGCATCAACAACTATAGCATTTACATATCTATATCAGCAGCATCCGTCATATTCAAGTATTCTATACATTTACATTTACGCATCTATACGGCTACATTGCTACATCTACACCCATTGCATCCATATCAGCACATCTACTTATACAAATTGTATAACTACAGCATCTACATTGTTTCGCATTTACATTTACGCCTATCATAAATGACACAATATCGTTTTCAGCGATTGACAATAGCAGGTAACTCAGTCGTTTAGAAAATAAAACTCCATTAACTTAGCTCCTAATTTTAGCGATATTTTCTTACCACTATTTTTTAAGTCATATTTCTGTTATTTAATAGTCAAATTTCGTGGTTTAAATAAGGCGGAAATTATTTTTAATCTATGAAGATAATAAAAAAACGCTAAAGATGGTATCTGCGCATTAATGTACAGGATGATTCATAAATGAGTATACAACTTCCAGATGCTGTAAAACAGGAACAGTGTAAGGCACGTTCCCCAAATACAAGCCATAAAGTAGGTGTAATCATAAAGTTTATTTCCCGCTGCTGTGCGAAGTGGCATAGATAATAGCTAGCGTGTCACGCGAATATCAGTAGATATGGCTGCGTCTACAGTGGAGGAGGCATTTTGTGTTCTTGAATTGAGCAAAACAGAATCTGTCACCATTGTGCAACGGCATTTTCGAACACGATTTGAAAAAAAAAAAACTAACATGAAAATCCAATTTTGATTGGTTTAAAAAGTCACATGACACACATCAAACCGGTAATCCATTTCTGTCTACTTTTCACAAACAACCCGCAGTTTCAAATTTTTTAAACAAATCATAAGTGGAATTTTTGGTTAGAGGTTCTTTTCCAAATCGTGTTCGAAATGCTGTTGCACAATGGTGACATATTCCGTTTTCCTCAATTCAAGAACACAAAATGTCTTCTTAATTTCAGAAGCAGCCATTTTTAGTGATATTCGCTCGACACGCCAGCCTATGTTATTTTAATCAGCAACGGGAAAAAAAAAACTTTATGAGTACACCTACCTTACGGCTTGCATTTTGGCAGTGGCTCAGCCAAGCAGGGGGTCCAAATGCTCTGGATACCAGTAATATTGTAAAGTTTTCTATACCTTGATAGTCACACAAAGTTTTCCGATTAGATAAGGCAAAGGAAATTTTACAAAATTTGTGGTATCCAGAACATTTTTACCCCCGCCCTGGCTACGCCACTGCATTTGGGGTACGTGCCTTAAACTATTCTTGTTTTACTGCACCTGGTAGTTGTATACTTAGTATGTCTCCGCTAAAAATGGACTGCAGTTTTTCTATAGAAATGAAGTGATTTTGAAGTTTTTCTACAGTCAACTGTAGATTTTCTGTAGTGCAATCTCAACTGTAAAAATACTTCAGTTATTTTGCAGCTAATGTGAAGTAATTTTGCAGTAATTTATTTTAAAAAGACTGTGAGCTAATATTTGCAAAATTACTGTAGTTTATGTGAAGTCATTTGAGAATCATAAATTTAAAAAATAATGAGAGTTTACATTTATAGAATTACTGCAGTAAATGGAAAGTAATTTTACAGTCATATCCAGAAGTCTATTTTCTGAAGTATCTGCAGTATAAGTGCAATTACTTTGAGGTAATTTTACATAACTTAATTTATAGAAAGCTTGTGTTATATTTTCTGTAGTTTATCTGCAGTTTTTAATTAATAATGTTTTTAAGACTTTTATTTTAATGACATAATTTTAACACCTGAGTAAGTCCCCGCACCCTTCTTTAAGTGAAACAAAACAAATATTAATAGAAATTAAAAGTTTAAATTAAAAAAAAATATATATACATATAAAAAGTAATCAATGTTGTTTATCATTAAAAACTCAGACCTAATCAGGGACCGACTTACAGATTTGGGGGTCCTGGGCATAAACATAACAAGGGTCTTCTGTAACATTTTAAGTGCAAAACTAATGCATTAAAACCATATCATCTGTTATACTAATTTGCTATTCTTACTATATTATATCATTATCTTACACATTAATTAAAAAAAATAAAATTGCTATGAGCCATAGACATATATTACAAAACATATTTTTAAAATCAATTAAAGCTTTTAATTATATAAAATAATTATTTATATATATATATATATATACATGCAAGATTTTAATTAACATCACTTTTATAATGTTTCAATCAATAAAAGGATTTTAATAAAAATATCTAAAGTTCCCAAGTGTTATTTTATTTAAATATCGTTCACAATTACTAGAACCATGTGCATATAGAAATTATTTTATTTTAAAAATATCTCCAAGGGAAAATGTCTGAAAATTTCATGCACACACAAATTTAACTAGTAATAAATGTATTATAACAAAATAATTTGTCGATGCACTTATTAAAATTATTATTCATTTTTAAACTTAATCGTAGAAAGAAAAAAATTCTAAATCAGCTGATTTTTTAAAATCATGTATTCATTTACAAAGTAAGAATTAATTTTCTTATTTTATTTATAAATTATTAATTATTAAAATTAAATTAAAATTATTTTACAAGCTATAAAAGTATAAACAGCGCCCTTCACATTTTAAAAAATAAACCAGAAAAAAAAAACTAGTTCGCAAAATAATTAAACTTATTTTATTAAATTACGTTTTCATTTAAAAAGTAACAAATATTTTTCTTAGTTTATTTAAAAGTTATTAATTATTAAAATTAAATAAATTTTTTTATTGCAAACCATAAAAATATAAACAGGCCCCTTCAGGAAATTATTAATGAAACAAACCCCTGTACAAAATTTCTATTAATAAAACAGGTGCCGTCACGAAATTATCTTACTAAAATAGCTCCCGTCACAAAGTGTAATTTTATAAAAACATACTCTTTATTTTAAAAAATATTATTTATATTTTTTTTTCAAGTTAAAAATATATAACACATTAAAAAAGTATATATTTCCTAAGTTAATGCTTTATCTCAATAATATCCACTAAGGTATTTATTCCACAAATTTAAATAATAAATTAATTTCGAAATACACGCGTAATTATTTTACAAGCTATAAAAACATAAACAGCTCCCTTCACATTAAAAAAAAAAAAAAACAGAAAAAAAAAGGTTAAAATAGAAAAGAAACTATTTAAGCATTATATTCACCCCAAAATCCCATTTTTCTCACCGCCTAAAAACGTACCAACTAAAAAATTACTGCGTATCTAATCCCCTTCCCCGATATAATCCCATGCATTCCACTTATCACCAAGACTCAGCGGCTGAATGGATAAGACACTGGACTGCTAACCTTGAGATTGTCAGATCAAATCCCACCTCGGCAAAAGGGGGAAATATATATATTTTTAAATATTAACAAAGCAATATGTTAAGATAGCTCACAGATGGCGCCACTAACAGAAAGAAATTGCAATATTTTTTTTGCAAAATTACTGCAGTTTATAAAACTGCAGTAATTTTGAAGTTGTATCGACCTCAAAAATTCTGCCGTGGAATCGGCCAAATCACTGCAGTTTTCCAATTGTACTTTTTTTGCAGATTTACTGCAGTTTCTTTTTAGCTGGGGTACCCTGGCTACGCCACTGCATTTGGAATACGTGCCTTAAACTGTTCTTGTTTTACTGCACCTGGAAGTTGTATACTTAGTATGAATCGCCCTGTATTAATATTTGTTAAATTGTTACTATTATTAGTTATTATTAGTTACTATTATTAGATATTATTAGTTACTATTATTAGTTATTATTAGTTACTATTATTAGTCAGCTATTTGTTACTAGTATTAGTATTTCAAAAACTATATTTTAATACATTCTTTTTTCAGCAATTTCAAGAATTGTATAACTAAAATATAAATAAGTCTTTAAATCCATTTAAACAAAAGTTAGACATAAAAATTCATTCTTTAACTTCTGAAAGATATTTACGCTGTGTTTTTCGTCTAGTAACATAACATTCTCTACAGAATAATTTTGCAAATAGGTGAGGATTTAAATACTTTGAAACATGGCTATTTGTATTTCCGAACTAAATTGTTCCCAAAAGAGTTACAACTAAAGAAATAGCTAAAAATAATATAAATTACGTATCAACTTTAATTGGGAATAACTACAAAAACTTTTTCTAGAAAATCGGTCTAAAACTATTTCAAGGATTTCTTAAGAATTGTGCGTATAGTTAAATTTTTCTTGATAAAAAGATAAGAAAAATGTCTTTCTTGTGAACATGCACTTAAATTATTTAAAACATTCAAAGAAAACTGGTCTTTTTACACTTATAACACTAGAACGGCGGGAAATTTTACTAAAGTTGTATAAAAATATTTCACACCAGAATTTTTATTTAAAACTTTTAAGTTATTTATTTAACTTATTTTTGGGTGGAATATATTTAACAAATTTTATAAAGAAATTTCTGGTTCGAATCGAGATTTTTTCATTTGGTACGGGTCAAAATGACCCCTCATCGCCGTTCCAATGTTAACTATGCAGGAATAACATGGATTTACATAGCTACCAACATTCTTTTTTTTTCATATGATATAAAGATACTTTAAACCAGAATATTTATTGAATAAAATATATATACAGTAAAATCCCGTTACAACGAATTCCATTACAACGAAAAATCCCGTTATAACGAAATGCAAGCGAGTCCCGTTTTGAAATGTATTCAAATAATGTTAACATAATCTCAGTATAACGAAATATTCAATTTTTTATAATCTCGTTAGAACGAAATAATATGACACGGCAAATACTTTCAGTTGTACATTTTTATCGCTTGACAATTTTTGCTTTCGATGCCTAGTCTTAGGGACAATCAAGCTTATCTCTAAAGCAATCGCTTTTCTCCGAGCTTTGTTGTAAAATCGGTGTGCATAGGCATTTCACTGCAGAAGGAATGTTTCCTTTGTTCGCTCTCCCCTTTTCTCCACCCCTTTTTCTTGGAAGTCCAAGTAAGCTGTAACCAATGTAGGCAAACTTAACAAAACGTGAAATGAGTATTGCACATTCCCCCTTCCCTCTCCTCCCTACCTGAATAACTTTCGCAAAGGAATTTCCAAAGCTCGAAATCAGTTTGAAAATTTTCATCTTACCAGTAGGTCATAAAATGGTGGCTGTTAAGCGAAAACAGTTTAGTTTGGAAGAAAAAAAAGCCATAATTTCTGAAGTTGAGAAAGGAATGAAAAAATCTGATGTTGCTAGCAAATATGGAATTTCGCCGTCTACTTTATCCACTTTTCTAAAAGATAAAGAAAGCATTTTGAAAAAAATTCAAGTTAAAGTCTTTGATCCAAGCAGAAAACGAATTCGAAATGCCCAGTTTCAAGATGTGGATAGTGCTGTTTACAAATGGTTTATGGATGTTCGTTCTAGAAACATCCCTCTAAGTGGCCCTTTAATTAGAGAAAAAGGTTTGGAATTTGCAAGAATGCTAAACATTAAAAATTTTCAAGCCAGTGTCGGATGGTTGAATCGATTCCGAGAAAGATACGGTATAGTGGCAAAATGCATTTCAGGAGATGCAAAAGACGTCCCAGTTGAATTTGTAAACGAATGGCGTAAAGGTGAAATACAAAAAATAATCAAGACGTATAGTCCTAACGATGTTTTTAATGCCGATGAAGCCGGAATATTTTTTCAGTTAGAACCAAGGAAGACTTTAGCGTTAAAAGGAGACAAGTGTATTGGAGGAAAGCTTTCCAAACAAAGGATTACAGCCCTATTTTGCTGCAACAAATCAGGAACAGAAAAACGAAAAGTACTCATAATCGGCAAATCTGAAAAACCCCGTTGTTTCAAACATTTTAAGTCCTTACCATGCATCTACAAAGCCAACAAAAAATCATGGATGACGCAAGGATTCTTTAATGAATGGCTGATAAATTTTGATAAAGATATGCAAAAACAAAAACGTAAAATTCTTCTACTCATAGACAACTGCACAGCACACAATGATCCTCCTATATTGAATCACATTCGTGTAGAGTATTTCCCGCCTAACTGTACTGCAATACTTCAGCCTCTTGACCAAGGCATTATCAGAGCCGTAAAATCACGATACAAAACTATGTTATTAAAACGCATTCTCTGTGATCTGCAAAATAACGTAAACAGAAAGTGCAACATGAAAGAGGCAATTGATATGATCTGTGGATCGTGGGATGATATAAGCCAGAAAACAATAGCCCACTGTTGGAAACACGCGCAGATTGACCAGGATTTAAATAAAGAATCGACGGCTCAAGGATCTAGCGATGTAGTACATGATGAGGAGCAGACAGTCGAATATGAGATCGAATCCACTTGGAACTTAGTAAAAGAAAAATCTGGTGTGTCTCAAAGCATAAGCTTTAAAGATTTTTTAACTGCAGATGACAATGCTGCAACTTGTTATTCATTAACAGAGACAGATATTGTGCAGTCTATTGTTGATGATCGCATTTTAGAAAATGATGAAGAAAGTTCTGAAGATGAAGAAAATGAGGTTTCAAAAGTTACATCTGCTGAAGCCTTAGAAAGCTTAGAAAGAGTGCGCAATTTTATTTCTTTACAGAGCAGTGTACCAGATAACATTTTTTCTAATATTAATCATGTACATAATTTTGTATTGTCCGCAGCTTCAAACTCCCTTGTACAAAAAAAATCACTGATTTTCTGCATTAAATTTTTTCTTGTACAATTTGAAGATCATTGAAATGGTGGTAAGTCAATTTTTCAGTTCTATAAAAAATATTATACATTGTATTATACTAACTTTACGTTATTAGAAGGTACTACTAATTTTTATTACTATTTTTAATAATTAATTATCTACTAATTTGTATTATACTACTATATTTTTATAATTAACTATGATATGAGGATCTGAATTGAAATGTTTAATTTTCTATTGAATTCCGTTACAACGAAATTCCCGTTACAACGAATAAAATTTGCGGTCCCGTGAAGTTCGTTGTAACGGGATTTTACTGTAGTACTTCTGTGAATTATTGGACTCTGTTTATTTAGTAAAATTTTGGGTTTAAAATATGTTTTTTTTTTCTCTTGATAAAAAAGTAGAAGTAAAAAGTAAAGAAGTAAAAGAAAAATAAGTCATAGCTTTAAAAAAACATTTCGTAGTTATTTAAACAGGGTTCGTACGCTTTTACCACAATTTTTTTTAATTGAATTTTTCGCTTCAGAAAGTTATTACGAATACTGCAATTAAACGAGTCGTCTGCAATTTCTGCGTATTTAAATATTAAATAGAAAACATCATTAAAAAATTGTGGTAGAAGCATACGAACAATTTTAAAAATGATTTGCGGTTTAATTGCCAGTTTGTTCTGCTCCATTGGCTTAATAAAATAAGTAATTTTTAGGAAACATTAATAATGATAGAATAATCAAACTTGGCTCATTTAAAAATGTTTTCTTGTAATTTCAGATATCTAAATTATATTTAGAGCCACAGCTTGAGAGAAAAATAAAAAGACACAAAAGAATTCTGATATATTTTCCGAAAAATGTTGTCAGTTCCTGAAATTGGGTTTTTAAATATGTTATGCGTTTTCCAAATTGTCTACTTAGGTATTATATTTCACCTTATTAAACGGTACATATTTGTAAATATAATTTGGTTGTGTTGGAAAGTATTACATAATCTATGCTTGACGAATGATTTTTCGATCGTGTTATTTAATGACAGACATTGCGTGATTACAAAAAGTAAAAATCTTTCGGAAAATCCTGAATGAAATCTCAATTTCCGGATTAAATGAGAGGCCATTCTGGCAACCCTAGTTCCGCATCCGAAAGAAATATTTCACCACTGCTGCATTTGTTTGTTGCTGACTAAGGGCCTTCTCAAAGTTAAGATTCTACAATGATAGAAAAAATATGGAAGTTACAGATTGGAATTGTAGGACTTTCTCTATCGAGGGACAATGACACTCGAACCATTCGCTTACACGAGCATTTAGCAGGCTCATACATATAGCACAACATTTCGCACTTCGTTCTTTGTTCACGATTGCAAAATAAGTTGATTTCTATATCAACCAAGCATACACAAAGTTGCTCAATCCAAATTTTCTCTTAGCACTGCGCAAGCGCCATAAGCAAGATCTTATTCGTACTTCATAAAATGAGATATGGATGCCTGTCACTTAACTCATTCGCTGCCAACTACGAGTATACTCGTTTTTGTCAACATTCAAAATAAAAGTGCTAAAAAAAAAGCCCTGCCGAGCCACCACTATTTTAATATGTTAAAAAATGCTTTATTTAATGACAAAACTTTGCTATTAAAGTTAACAAACACAGTAGAACTCCAATTATCCGAATCAATTGGGACCGGGTTCCATTCGGATAGTAAAAAAATCGGATAATTGGAGTTTTAACGACAGAAAAAACTATCGGTATGGATGGCTCTAACTTAAAACCGTAGGCTTGTCAGCCCTATTGCACTACAATTTTTCCAGAAAAAAAGATTTTTCTTAAATTTCAATTTATATTATATATACAGTATGCCCACTAAAGTCCCTTGCCACCCTCTTAACTTTGGAACTGCTGCTGCTATATTCATAAATTGGTATCTAGTTATAGTAAAGTAGTCATGCGCTACATAATGAAACCACCTACGGCGCCACCTGGTGGAAAACTGCGGAGTTAGCATTCCTATCTTGAAAACGGAAAGAGATAGGAAAAACAAGTGATTTACAAAGTTGTAGAGCATCATAAATTTAGTACAAAAACACCTTGTGGACATTCTTGCGAAGAATAGAACGGTCGAAAGACGCATTTGTTTTTTCATGATTTCCTACACTGTGATGTGACAAAACGATCTTAGAAAGAAAGAAACAACCAAATATGAAACAGCAGGTGTATGCGACCCCTCCACAAACATTGCAGGACCTTAAACGACGCATTACGGTCGCTTATGTCAAAGTGTCACCATCTATTCTCCAGCGTGTGCAGCGTGAAATTCAAACAAGGATCCAAATATGCATTGCAGCTGACGGTGAGAAGTTTGAACATCTAAAATAAAGGTATATTATTATAACTAGTTTTTTTTTTTCTTTCTAAGAGCGTTTTGTCGCGTCACAGTGTAGGAAATTATGGAAAAACAAATTTGCGTTTTAACCGTTCTATTCTGTGCATTAATGTCCACAAGGTGCCTTTTCGTACTAAATCAATGATGCTCAACAACTTTGTAAATCGCTTTTTTTTTCTCTATCTCTTTCCGTTTTCGAGATAGGAATGCTAGATGCGCATCACTCCACCAGGTGGCGCCGTAGGCGGTTTCATTGAGTAGCGCATAGCTATTTTACTATACCTAGATACAACTTTTATGAATATAGCAGCAGCCGTTCTGAAGTTAAGAGGGTGGCAAGGGACTGTATTGGGCATACTGTATATGTATATATGTGTGTGTGTGTAATTTATATATATATATATATATATATATAAATTTAAGTATATATACGAGTGTGTGCGTGCCTGTAAAAATAATTAAGCATTTTAGTACCCTTTAAAAAATACAATATTCTTCTAACGGAATTAGTTTTATATCTATTTTTGGTCTAAATACAACGCATACACTACCGAATTAAGAAGAAATTTGAAGCAAGGTTATTTATATATCCACGTAAAATTGTTACCAAGGGAATTGCAAGTAAAAAAAACAGACTGCAACGTAAATACATTCTGGACTATCGCCATTTTCAAAATGCAACCGCGAAAACATTTCACAGGAACAGTTTTTAAATTATTTATGAATTTTCTGTTAATTATATGTAATCAAGTTTTCAAGAATTAAAAAACCAAAAACATTTCCATTCTCCGGAAATATTTGTTCTCTTTGTATCATAATAATTTTAACTGCAATTTAAAAATTCAGAGAAGTGTATTCTTTAAAATTGTGTGATGCAGAAATATTGCAGGTTTTAAATAAGACGAGCACGAGCTGACATTTAATTAAAGAAAGGAATGGGATTTTTGACTAAATCTGGTGTCTTAAGAAGTTCATATTTTATACGGGATGAACAGAAAGAAGAAGACATGGATTCAAAATAAAATAAATTATTAAATAAAACTATAAGGAAAAAAAAGAAAATTCTGCGGTATTAAAGAAATACATTTAATAATTTTTTTACGAATAATTCGTTAAAAAATTCTTTAAAAAAGCCTTAGCAAGTAAGTACAAGTAAAAACGATAAATAACAACTCCGTATATAACACAGGCCTACCATTCGGTCAGTTTTTTGAATACCACTCTTTAAAAAAAAATTCTTGATTTTGCTTAGAAATTGATCTTGATTTTGCTTAGTAACCTATGCGGAAGTTAATTTTTGCAAATGTAAAAATGATCTAGTGCGAAGATTTTTCTTCAGAAACACTGGTATTCAAAAGCGGACCTTGGAACACCTGATAATATAGTTTTATTTTCATTTTTATATACACATAAAAAATACAATACCAACCAAATATTGTTTATTCTAAAGAAGCGCTGTTATTACATTTAACCTTTTTTACGTTAATATCGGTAGATCATAAACTTTTGCTGTTTCAAAGCGTTATTATGTATGATAATATGATTTTTTTTTGTACAGCTGTGGATTTTCAACTACCGTAATTTCCGGCGTATAAGCCGCAGCTCAAAGAGTCGTTTTTCGACCCAGAAATATTATTTTATTAAATGTAACTTAAAAGATCGCTGTAAATATTTAACTACAATTATTGAATAAAATTTCTGGGTCGAAAAACGACTCTTTGAGCTGCGGCTTATACGCCGGAAATTACGGTATTTCTCTTTTTATACTTCGCTATAATAATGCGTGTTGTGTCCGGAAACCTTTCTTCATTGTGACATTAGCATTTTTTAATAAAATTAATATTCTGATAAACGCTGATACCGTTAAAACATAAAATCTTCTGCAGAGGTGCCAAGCTCTCTTTAATCTTCCGTAATATGCGAGTTAATTTGACACAGGTTAAACACGTTTCGCACCAGATTTTTTTTTTTTTTTTTTTTAAGAAATGAAATTAAATAAATTACACGTAGAAACCTGCTATTAAATAAATAAATATCTATCTATTAATTTTTCTTGCTTGAAGCGTTGTTAAAGGGTCAGATTAAACCACATATTACGGAAGATTAGTGGGAACATGGCACATCTGCTTATGTTATGCAGATTATCAACCTAACCAGGGGTGATTGTGTTCCGGTATTTTATACACCACTAAATTTATATAGGGATCTTTTGCTTCTTTAATCGAGGAATTCTGCGATGACATACTAAGAATATTGCTATATAAATTTAGTGATGTACAAAATACCGGAACACAATCACCCCTGAATCTAACTTCAACCGCATATAAAACCGGACTACCTAACAAAAAACCATCTGTCAGAATATAAAAGTACTACTGAAATAATAGCAAGTGTAATAAGCATTACAGTAACATTTATATAGCAATTATCTAATTAAATACGCATTGGAATATATTCTACGACATGAAGAGGAAAAATTAATTAAAGTAAAAATAATGAAGAGATTTCTGTATATTTTTAAACCCATCTGAGATTATTTGCTCCAAAACGTTCCTTGCAGATTTTTAGAATTAAACAACTTTTGACAAAAAAAGCTTAATATCGTGCATACTTTAACTCTAGAAATAAAACTTAGCAAACACCATTCATTCAGCCAAGTGGTTAGTACGATGGCCAGAAAATGAAGGGCTCGGACTAGGTCTGCGCGCTGACAAAAATGGTTGCTGTCGCAGGCTGACTTTTTGTTCAGTGTTTGTACGGTCCCTCGAACTTCAACCTCAATAATATTTAAAAGTTTTTTTTTTTTGACTTATTTGATCTCAGACAAACAAGGTGAAGAAAACTTTGCGATTGTTTTTATTACCTTCATAGTTCAATATGTTATGGTACATATGTATAATATGTTATGTTTATGTTACATGTTGATTCACGATGAACAAATCTCCTGTTTTTGTTTTCTTTAATGAAGGGAAATTTTGGCCTTTCAACCTAATTTCAACTGAAATTGTGTCAGAATCTAAATTTAATGAATTTGACTGACATTTGAATATAACTCATCTCTCAAACTTACAATTTTTTGGAACGATCTTTCTAAAAATGTAACGTTTATGAATTTTTTTTCGAAAAAAATAATTTTGAAGAAAAATGACCGCTTACCATATGAAAAACACAGTTGTCAGCCGTTATTTGTTTTCCTCAGTCACGTGACTTGTGCATTTATTATATAGATTACGGATGACAGGATTTAATAGAATGAAGAAAACTTTTATTACTATCTTTTTAAGTTTTGATTCGATTTTCATAAAATTTTAAATGTCTCGACGAAATTCTGCAATGATTATATACATTAAATTTAAAACCATTCGGTTGGGTAGTTTTTGCGCTGTTATACGCGTATGGACGGATAGACAGACGGACGGACCAGACGACATCTATAGATGCTACGTATTTGTATAATTACGAACGCACCTAAAAAATAACCTGCAATCTTGTAATACGTTCAACTTTACATTAGGTATAAATACGAGTATATCGAATTGTATCGTCAACGCTCTCAACAATTAATAAACTCAACCGTCGTTTATCAGAAACGTGTAACGAAATCATCCAAGTTAGGCAGGGTGCCATTTGACACCCTTTTATATTCAGAAATTCCGAACAATAATTTGTGCATTATAATGACAACCATTTCGTGATTACACTAAGTAAAAATTCTTCTTTCGAAATTTCCAGTATGAATTTCGTATTTCTGACTCTGAAAGGAAGCGAAACTGGCAATCCATGTGCTATGGATTTAATATGATAAGATTTTATAAGTTAAAAAAAAAATAATAATTTTGTTGAGTACATTTTTTTGAGTTAACCATGCAAGTCTTTCGGGAATGCCTGTTGGACCTCCTTTTTCATCCAGAAATTCCGAATTTATATCAGAATTTTTAAATAATAATTTTTGCTTCATTATTTTACAGACATTTCGCAATTTTATAATGTAAAATTGTTCTTTTGAAATTTTCGTTATAAAAACGCGTTTTCTGAATAAAATTGGTGGCTAAAGTGACAAAACTGTTCCAAAATAGTTCATTTTATAAATGCAACTTTTTTCAAAGCAAAATGTTCTTCTACTTTTGTTTCCAGAAACCTATTCTGAAGTTTATTTTTATTGCAAAATTAGAAATCTACCACGAAAGTTCGTTGGGAGAACTGGTATTAAAAAACTCTCTTTTGGGAGCCCTGAGCAAATCAAATGAAATACACGAAATTTTTAAAGGAAAAGAACTCAGCTTAATAAATGTTATTTATTTATTTTGCTTCTTTCTCCTTTTACTGGCAATGGGCTTAAGATACAATTTTTGATACATTTTTTGAAGGAAATAAAGTTGTGTATTGTATTGTGTTTTTTTTTCTTCAGATTTTATCATTAATCCAATAATACTGCTTCTATTACCAAATATATTGGATTTTAACTCTTTACTAGGTGTTTGTACAGTTCATTTCATTTGAGATGGGTATTTTTTCTTATAAACTAAGTACCGCAATTTTTCTTTTCAGAAAAAGTTTTCTATCTAGTTATTTGAAGCAATATATCTTTACTTTTGTTTTTATTTTCTCTTTTTCTTTGATTATTTTTGTTGAAAAAAAGAATCTGAAAAGTATAAAAGCTTTTACTTTTGAAATAATAGATTTAAGATTGAAAATTTATTCCAGGATATATTTACTGGGTTTTTGTCAACTCTACAAAAAGTAATAATATTAGCAGGACTGACTAGCGGCTACATTTATATTGTATTCGCACCACTATTTAAAAGAAATAATTTTGAAATGCATTTCTTTTTTCACGAATTATCAACGTCCACGTAAAAAATTTTTGTTTTGAGAAAGTGGTGCGAGATAGAATAAGAAAAGTCGCCAGTGTCAGCCCTCTATTAGTAACAATACACATCAAAACAAATAGTTTTGGCAGATAAAGGTGATCCAATCTATTTATCTAGTCAAAAAAATACATGGTGTTTCATTGCAAGCTAAACTAGGATTTTTCTTTATATCTTCAAACATTTACGTTACAGATTAAAAATCTATTGCAAAATTTGTTACATTAACACTACTATTGGTAAAATTAAAGAACTGAATAAATAAAACTCATATTTCACTTGGACTGATACACCATCCCTCCCATAGTTGACAATCTATTAAGTGACACTGAGATGTCCCAAACGGTCATTACGCCTGTAGACATAAGCCCTCCTAACACACCGTTATGTCAAGATTCAGGAATTATCTCCCCGCATTTAGACACACCTGAAGGGAACAGTTCTCAAGATACGGTAGAATATCCCTCCCTACAGACATAAATGGGGTGTTCAGAGTCATAATTATGACTTGCGGCCTATTGAGCCACGTTATTTAGCAGATAGATTTATGGACTGGGCTTATAAAGTCACATAATGAGGTTTTTTTTTTTTTTTTTTTTTTTTTTTTTTAAAAAAAAAAAAAAAAAAAAAGGGAAAAGAAAATGGGAAGGGAAGATTGTTCTCGTTTTACTCCTGTGTATGGTTAGTTTTTTTTTTTATTATTTTTCTTTTTGTGAAATTAATGATAATTTATAGAATTTGTATGGATATTTAGTTGGACTGATAACTGACAGTACAATGATTGATATTTTATGGTGCTATAAACAAATGTCTAGTGTATTTAACCTGTATTAAGAATTTCTTATATAATATTTTAGCTTATGTATATAAATATTCCATTTGCACTAAAGTTATATGTTATTTACCTTTATAGTTCGTTTGGAAGTTATTGGATTTATTTTATTGACATATATTTTGTCGAAATCACTAATATTAGAGTTATAGATAGTTAAGTTTTCGATAGGGCTTTGTAAAATCATAACTTTAGATTACGTCCTCATTTAATTTTTTTTCCTCCTCTCTCTTTCATTTCTACACTGACTTTCAACTTTAGCATTATCTATAAATTTTCTATATTAATTTTCTAATTTTCTCTCTAAGTTGATTGTATTACATTTGATATTTATGGAGAGTAGACTTTATAATCATACATTTTCTGCATAAAATCTTCTAGGAATAAAATAAGTATTGTTGCCGGCTGTAATATTAAAATGTGGGCTAAATTGATCTCAAATTGGGATTTTCGCAACATTCTGGCCAGGGTCGTGGAAATAACATTCGTGGAAATAACATGTAATTTTAATTTTTCCTCCTTTCGAATTTTTTAAAAATATAATTCCTTTCATAATTTGCCTTTTCCATATAGTTTAAAAATTATATATATATGGTTTTATTGCTTCCACATTGTAGCATTTATCGACAACTTAAAGGTTTATAAGAATTTAATTCTGCTGTTTTATATAGTTGCATCTTCTTACGGAAAGCGATACATCACTGTTGAATTTCTAATGCTATTCTGAGGGAAAAAAAGGAAGAAAATTAATAATAATAAATAAATAAATAAATAAAATCAAAATCAAATCAAAAGAGAGAAAACGAAATCACAAGTGAAAACGAAATCACATTATATATTAATAATGTTATTATTTTGAGAGATTCGAATCTTTAATACATTTATAGCACATTTGTCTTTATTATTATAAAATTAACTTTTCGAATTTTCGGAATACTGTGTAAAATAAAATAATTTCCTTGCAGTTTTGCTACTTCATTTTGCCAAGGAGGTTTGTTCTCGCCAGAGGCATCATGGACAAATATGTTATTCTTCAAATATGGGAAATTGTTCCTATATTCCCAAAAGCCTTTGAAGTAAAATAGACTTGCCTCCGGAATCCTGTCACTTTCATTCTTGCAAATCGTGTATAGTTATTCAAAGAACATTTATCTTATCGTATAACGAGCTCTTTCAACATTCTACTTTTATTGTGCGTGAAGATCCCATTCAAAATGACAGTATGTCTACTACATACGAATGGTTCACGAACACCATGCAACAGTGTGCGTGTACTACAAATAACTGTAATGGTGATTCACATTTTTGCGGACATCATAGATGTTTTCCAAACAGTCCCTGTTTTTGTTTCTCTACATTTAAAAATGTGGACCTTATCGCTGTGATGCCGGACTCAACTCTTACCAATCCGACATTAATCAATCTGGATGTGTGCTTCTACGACACCAAAATTAAAAATAACTTACGCAGAAAACTTTTAGAAGGTGAAACTGCGTCTTTTACGCAGAATAATTTGACATTATCTTTTCGTGATCCACTGCTACACTTTCCAGATTCTGGACGCGTCATTCTCAGAAGTTCAGATTTTGAACATGTGTTAACTATACCATCGGACAATATTATTAGAATCCTCTTTGAGTTGTTAGCGTATAAGACTTACTTACAAATAACTTATCTCCACAGAAGTGGAAAAGTGGTTTTTGGTACTGTCCATATTAATGGAAAATCTTTATGCCAAATAAGACACTGTTTCCTATGTAAGGAAATAATATCACATTTTCAGTGTTATCCAGCCATTTTTAGACATTCTTTATATTTTTTATTTTCAGTATCACTTATTTTATTACTTTTGTGTGTCAAAATGATTTTTAAAAGTATACAATTTTTATTTTTATCTGTATTTATATTTTTATATGCAGTTCTTCGTGTGTTTAAATTCATTGCTCGGTGCTCATTACTATTAGGTGCATTTATCGGACAGTCAATACGGGACATTTTACGTTCCTGCTATGCGAAATTGGAACAAAACGAGCTTCGGAGGGGTAACATTCCCTCACTGCCGCTGGTGATTCTAGCATGTTGTTGTATTTTCACCACGGCTTCAGCAGACTGCAATATGAATACAATCATTCAATCCGATCTCAAATCATGCCCGACAATGAATGATGGTTCTCGAGACTGCAAAATCTTCACGAGGCAGACATTTAGTTACCGTCATTGTTAGCAGAAAACTGTCTGTGGTTTTCCGACGCGAATGAAAAACATCTCTTCTCTTTAAAGATAAAATTGGAAGAAGTACTTTGTACGTTCAATAAAGAACGTCTTTAAACAACTCCTGTGAGGGCTAAACAACTTAGCCAAATTTCATGTATATACAATAAATTTTGTGGACAAAAGCAGCATTGTGTTTCGAGAACAAATAATGAAAATGGTCTGAAATTTGAGGCGGAATCTCCCGAGAGCCGTGAATTTCCTGGATTCTCCGATTGCTTAGCTGGTGAAAATGGTTCCGGATGTTTATTTTAACGCGACCAAGTTGCAATTTTTAGAGTCTGGTATGAACCGAATTTACTGCAAAGTTTTGAGGTATCGAATATCGTCGGACACACATGTAAATATAAAATTCAAATCACTCATGTAGAGAACAACACGATTTCGAGGCTTATTACATCGGACACTGCTATCACTGACTCTGGTATAAAAATTCCAGTGTTAGGCGAGTACAATTAACCTTCTTTACACATCACTGATAAATTGTTTCAAAGAGTAGGCAATCCTGAGGAGGCTTATTTAGCCCCATCCACAGAAAGAAATGCCCCACAATCACACATGGTCGGTGCAATCCAAGCGAACACTTCTTTTACAAAGAATTTTATATTTTCACCAGATCTCACAAAGTGCGACTTTTTTTAAGACAGATTACGGTGTATTACGGCGCCTGAAAATATAGAGCGCCTCAGAGCCACGCAAGAGACAGCATTACCACTCCAAAGAAACATACATTTCTTCCGAATAAACAATGAAAAACTTCAGTCTACACAGCTTCTATCATCAGCAGTCCGCGTTCAATTGCATTTTTCTAATTCTAAAATAGCAGTACAAACTACTACTATTTGCCCGCAATTAAGTGACACTAATCTGGTAATTAGTGGTTGTTATAACTGCAAGCTCTTGGCTCGTCTGACTTTCACTGCACATTCATCATGTCAAATTGGAATGGTCACCGTACAACTCCAACATATATTGGTACACACTAAGGCCATATTTCTTCAATTAGAAGACTCACAGCATGTCATAAAATTTCAGGCCGAAAAGAAATGTGATACGGACAAACTATGTCTTAAATCAAATACGATCTCACAATGCCGTACTTTTAAGTATTGTTTAGACGAACCATCGGTAGAATTATTAAAATTAGATACTAACTACACAGCTTCGATTAGTGCTACTACAACAACCCAAGTATGGGATTGGCTGCAAATTCCAAATTTAGGTTGCACATTTTTCATATTAAAATTAGCAGGGGCTGCATTATTCATAATTTGTATCATAATTACAACACTCGCGACTGTCATTACATGTTGTTGCAAAGCACGTTAACTATTTAAAAGTTTGTTGTTAGCTAGTTACGAGACATATATGAATTTTTTTTTTATTATACTTTTATTAGTAATTTATTTCTCTGTAACTTTATACCGTATGGTACTTTATTGCGTTGGTATACTATGTCTCGTTGCTAGTAGTTCATATCATGTTTTGTCTTGTATTTAGTGTCTATTGTGCATTTTTACTAGTTTTATGTTATATTATTATTATTATTATTATTATTTCATTGTTGGGATGCCTAGATATTTCAGAATACGGAGTTTACGATTTTTTCTTTTTTTTTCTTTTAATTACCCATTTCTATATTGCCGGATAGCTCTCGGCAAGTCGTGAGAAAATTATAAGTTTTGAATATCCTTTTCTCAAAAGAAGTTTAGGTTAGGTGCCAGGTATGTTCTTATAGAAGAATAAAAATACAGCGTGGGGAATGCTCATGAATAACAAGGAATTTTAGGTAGGGTTAACAAAAATAAAAGGCTAGCTCAGGTGGCGATTTCAAGTGGCGATTGCAGGTGTGAGTGCTAAAGAAAACCCAGGTGTAAAAGTTAGTAACATCGAGAAAAGAGAATGCAATTGTACAGAAGAAAGTTTAATAAGATGAGGGGAATAGTAAAAGTCATACTTGACAGTGTTAGATAAAATTACGAGTTGGGTCAGATGCAAGAACGCCCCTTTGATCACCTGGGTTTTAGAAGGTGTGCGCGGATTTCGGCGGGAAAAAAGGGTGATGTGATCCCCACAAAGGCGGGATTAAGTTAAATACAAGTGAAGAGACAGCCAATACTTTTATCTGGAGGCAGGGTTTTAGACAATAAGAAAATTCTAGCCATTTGGTTAGATGTAAGGGGAATGAAGGATAATAGAAGAAGACCAGGATGGGCATAAGAAAAAGGGGAGAAGGTTTTTGGGGGAAAAGGAGAGTGGAAGAAAAGGGATGCATAAGAGAAAAGATGGGCAGAGAGTTGGGATTTAGTTACAGTTCAATGGAGTTGAGTCTAGAAAGAGTTGGAGTTTGAGTTTTGAGAGAGTTCGATCTGGGATGAAGAGGCATGAGAGTAAATTTTGGAGAGTGTGTTTTCCCTTGAGACGATAAGGGAGCGAGAATATCGAGAGATCGTGCTGCAGAGTCGCCTGTTCGGGATGGCTTCAGTACTGTTCCAGATTATTTCAGGTATGATTTTATTTGCTCGTATTCCGAAAATAATCATTATGTACCAGAAATTAAATTTAGCAAGTATAGGGAGAAATTATTTATGCATCCAAATTTAATTGGTTAAATAAAAGTGTCTTTGAATAATTTGAATAAGTTCTATTTAGTACTATGTGTCTGACTATGAGTATAGTCTTCAATTGTATTGTAATAATTTTATGAAGATTTTAATAAATTGTTTAGTTCAAATTTAAAGTTATGTTTATTTAAACTACAGAGAAGGCGGGAGGAAATGACCTGGGCATGATTCTGGGTAACCACTATTTATTCACGGAGCCATGTAAACTTTATTATTATCATTTATTATAAATTTAAATATTTAATATACACACCATAGGATTAAGGTAGCCCAGTATACCCCCCCCCAGCAACTTCGACTGATACACTATGTTTCTCTTTTTGACTGAATAATTAATATCCTTTTATCCTACACAAAAACGATTTAGTCTTGACAAGTATTATCTCCAATCTTATTTTGTTGGCACAATTCACGGACATTCTCTCTCTATTTTTTTTTTCTTTTTCGGTATTATTAAAATCAAACCAGAATGCACAAAAATTTTCAGTTAAATGTATACCTTACCATACTAATCTACATTTTTATTTCGATATTTTTCAAAAACGACGCATTTTGAAAATTCTGAAGAGTTCATCTTTGAATGGTGATATTAGTCTGTTTTTTACGGATTAATCGAAATCTTTGAATTTGCATGACAAATAAAATATTACTTAATTACTTTGAATTTCGGTGACAATTATTAAAACGTGGTCTTTTTCCTCTTATGTATCTCAGAATTCAAAGACAGTTTAGGATACTGAAAAATTTTGGATTTAAAGTAGTTAGTCTTGCCGATTCAACTTGGTTTTACTCCACTCGTAATTTGTTGGTACAATTCACGGATATTCTCTCTCTATTTTTTTCTTTTTCAGTTTTATTAAAATCAATCGGAAATGCATAAAAATTTTCAGTTAAATGTATCCCTTTACATACTAATCTACATTTTTATTTCGATATTTTTCAATAACGATGCATTTTGAAAATTCTGAAGAGTTCATCTTTAAATAGGAATATTAGTCTGTTTTTTACGTATTAATCGAAATCTTTGAATTTGTATGACAAATAAAATATTACTTAATTACTTTGAATTTCGGTGACAATCGTTAAAACGTGGGCTTTTTCCTCTTATGCATCTCAGAATTCAAAGACAGTTTAGGATGCTGAAAAATTTTGGATTTAACCCTTTTTATCCTGACGGTACTTATAAGTGCCACTTTAACCACTTCGCGACGAGCGTCTTTTACAGAATTCTTAATCTGTTACCACCGGTTTTTCAAATGAGAAATTTTCACCTAATTGAATCGCAAAAATGCTTCGATTAGATAAGGAAAACTTTACAAAAAAAAATAACTGGTGGGAATAATCGAGGATTCTGAGCATCTAAAAAGTAGCTGGAAAATTTATTCAGGATATAAAGGGTAAGTTATTAAAGTAGTTAGTCTTGCCGATTCAACTTGGTTTTACTCCACTCTTAATTTGTTGGTACAATATACGGACATTCTCTCTCTATTTTTTTTCTTTTTCAGTTTTATTAAAATCAATCTGAAATGCATAAAAATTTTCAGTTAAATGTATTCCTTTACATATTAATCTACATTTTTATTTCGATATTTTTCAATAACGATGCATTTTGAAAATTCTGAAGAGTTCATATTTAAATAGGAATATTAGTCTGTTTTTTACGTGTTAATCGAAATCTTTGAATTTGCATGACAAATAAAATATTACTTAATTACTTTTAATTTCGGTGACAATTATTAAAACTTGAGCTTTTTCCTCTTATGTATCTCAGAATCCAAAGACAGTTCACAATACTTAAAAAAAAAAAAAAAAAAAAAAAAAAAAAAAAAAAAAAAAAAAAAATATGCCCATTAAACGCCGCGATATGAACCATGTTAAATAAACATAACTTTTAAAATATTTAATACACATTTGATGTCTCTATCTTAAAACAGTTGATTTTTTTTTTCAAAAAGTGTAACCGTTTAGAAAATCTGGCATGTTCCCGTAACGAGAGCTTTGGCGTCTTATAGGGGGAACATGTTCCCTTGATTGAACGCAAGTAGCGTTCGTTTTTCTGCTAATTTGAAGAAGTTATGTTTTTAATTATTTTACAAAAAGGTGATTTTTTATTTTTTTTTTGCATGCAATAAAAAAATGTTTAAACAGTTAAATTATTATATATGCAGGTATAAAGAATTTAATACAGAATTAAAAATCATTAGTTTGTTTTGAATTATTAAATTTACAGAAGAAAATTACTATTAACAAATAAATTTTAAACATAGAAAAGCTTACCTTTTTAAATATTTTCTTTTACAGTTTGTTGAAGGCCTGTAAGTACGAGGTCTGTCAGTACTTAAAAATCTCCATCTTTTTACCAGACCTAAGGTAGTCTCTTCTTCAAAATTACATGTCAAACACACAACCTCGCTGTCTCTCCATTATACTACACGCAGATTATCTGTGACAATGTATTCAAAAGTTCCCTTTCATGTTTGGTGCAATATTTTTTTTATTTGCAATATTTTGCTGCAATAGATACCTCTTTGCTTTTTGTAATGAAAGGTACCGTAATTTCCGGCGTATAATCCGCAGCTCAAAGAGTCGTTTTTCGACCCAGAAATATTATTTTATAAAATGTAACTTAAAAGATCGCTGAAAATATTTAACTACAATTATTGAACAAAATTTCTGTGTCGAAAAACGACTCTTTGAGCTGTGGATTATACGCCGGAAATTACGGTACCTAAAATGATAAATCTAACTTAACAAGATTTTTGAGCAAGACTTCGAATGTAATTTTATTATACTATTAAAATATTATTCAAATGCTTTTAAATAACAAATTAATTTCGATAAATGAACCAGAAAAATTAAAACTATTCATAATTCCGTTAATTTACAAGAAATTTCTTGTAATTTATACGCAATGTATGATTTTCTTGTATTTCGTTGTAATAGGGTATTTGGCGTACCTCACTTTAAAAAAATGCAATTTCGCGTCAAGTATTTTAAACAGACACAAAAATGAAACTGCGACCAATGTAAATTCCCGATGTTTTTTCGCTTATTCGACAACATATGTTAAATATTTCACATTACAAAGTTATATGGCTTATTTATACATAAATAAATTGCTCCTCAATGTATTTACTGAATGTTGTAAATAATGAACAATTTTCTTCTTCTTTTGGTATATTGACAGTTATTTCATAAATATATGTAATAATTTGATTACTGGTGAGATTTTAAAATGTAAATAATAAAGATTGCCATAAAGTGTTTCCAAAATGTTTATTATTCTCCCAACATTCACCGTTGAAGTTTATTCTATAGCGCCAAGGTCTTTAATGACAAAGAAGAGCCGACTTTTTTTCTTTTTATACTTCTTTATTCATCTTTATCAGAATTATTTTGTTAACTTTTATTGATATGCCCTTTTAGTTTTATTTATAAACATATATTATTATATTTTCATCTATTACAGATATTATATTATCTGCATTTACAAAACGCACAACAATGAATGAGATATTATTCGAAAGACTTTTGTACTGGTTTCTGACATCGTACACTCAAAATTCGTTAAAAAAATTCTTGATTAAAAATTCAAATAATTAAAAAGGAAGTCAGCATTGTTTTCATAAATAAAATGAAAGAATATTCTCAAATCAATGTTGCCACAAAAATAAAATAGCGCATTATATTTTGCTCAACAATGATTATTAAAAAAAATGGTACAAAAATGATAAAGTGCGACATCTCCGCACGTTGGTTTATATTATATTTATGATTAAAAAGTAAAATTTAAATTCAGATGTTTAGAAGAAAATTACACCATCGAACGATCAAAGCAGTGATATTTCATGCGTAGCCTAGTCTAAATCGTACGGTTTGTTATATTAATTTTAAATTATTTTGAAGATATGGCGATAAAAACTGGAAGTTTTAGTTATATTTTGGATCAATATAAATCAAAAAATGCACTCCACTCTGTGTAAATATCCAAAAATGTAGTATTAGAACATATACTCTAAGCTTTCCTTCGGACTACAGTTATTACTATAAAAGGAAATTTCAAAATTTTATCTCTTATCGAAAAAAATGACAAAATTACGAAGTAATGTCGAAAGAATAATTTTTATAACACCTGGGGCTCTAGGAATTTTTCTTTTAGAGAAGAACGGCTGTTTCATTAAAAAATATTTTATTGTTATTAAAATACACTTACATATTTTTTAGGAAGAGAACATTTAGCGAAACTAATAACTTTTTCTTGATAAATACAAATATGGCTTATAAAATATGAATTTTCAAATGTACATCAAGTCAAATATTCAATCTTTAGTACAAACATTATTGTACGAATAAAATATTGTTCGAAAGCAATTTTATTCCACGATTCCTTTTCAAAAGCACTTAGATAAAATGAAAATAGTTCCGATATATGAACGAAAGTTTATAAAGTGACAAGAAATTAAGAGTAATTAACCCATTAAGCGCTGCTATATAAACTGAATCATCTGAAACAAAATAATCTAACGTAAAGTATGAAAGTACATTATTTGTCTAAGATGTCATTATTCATGTATAGTTTAAAATAATATTTATATATATATATATATGCATTCAAATTTACGATAAGGTTCCAAAACGTAATATTGACAATGGAAAAATCAAATATATTTTATATCATTACGATTCTGGTACTTAAACATACCGGCTGAGCATAAATGATTAAGGGTATACTTCATCCAGTTTTAGGAATGGTTTGTCAAGATATGGACTAAAATATTTTCAGTTAAATTGAATTTTCGTAATTATTTTAAATAGAATTTTTATCGAAAGATTTGCAGTTAAAATTTTCTATTGTGAAAAACAAATTTTACATTTAAAAAAAAAAAAAACCCATACCAGAAAAAAATTAAAGAGAATTTCTGAAAATTGAATTCACCTCTCTCCAACATGATTTATATTTTTATTTATATTGTGATCAAGTAATAGCATTGTCTTTCATGACTTTGTTGACGTACAGTAATATTAGAATAGGGTCTATGCCAACACAGTTTTTAAAACGCAGAGATTGCATTAAAAAATGATAGAAACTTCACGAATAAGTAACATTTAGATAAATAATCTGCGATTAAATTACCTTTCGCAATTTGTAATAGACAACGACTCTCTCGTCAAAAGATTTAAGACCCCTATTTTACAGCGTTAAATCCGCTATCGGTATGTTTCCATAACTGCCAATCTTCTGGGAATATTTATATGAAAATGAAATATAAACCAGAATAGTCCTAGATCACTAACCCCTCAAAATTTTTCGATGCGATGTAGATAAACAGCTATTTTGTGCTAAGTACGGATTTTATGTTAATCGTTTGGGTACAGAATTTTTTGAAAAAAAAAAAAAAAACATACAGAATAGAAACACCAGAAGTTTGTAATAGTGTTTTTTTGTATTTGTTGACAGATATTCCCTGAATAAAAAGAAGCGAGAAGTACTGTTTGAATTTTCTGATGAAAATTCGAAATTTCTGAATTTAAAAAAAAATCCGTGGAGAATACTGATGACGAGTCTCGGTTGTCAAATGTACCCAAGGGGTTAAGTAAGGATTTATGGTAAGTAACGATATGCATTTACATAACTCTTTACCTGGGTGTTAAACTTAAAGTTCTTACAGTCCGTCTATTAAATAAAAAACAACAACATACATTTCCTTTACAGGCAAATCGTTTACGATAAAATCACAAAAAGGGGTTTTTATACTCAGAATAATGTCTTCTTTCAGATTATGAATGCAATTTTTGAAATAAAAGTCGCCTATATTACAAAAAAAAAATCATATTTTTTTAAAAAGGATGACACCCCCTTTTGACACCATATTTGAAACCCTTGGGTTAAAGTAGCCCAAGAAATGGTTTAGCTTATATACGTTTTCGAAAATCTTAATAGAGTTATTATTAAAGAAAATATATTAGCACGTATAGAAGCATGCTCACAGTGACGTCATTGTAAATCACGCACGTCATGTAATATTTGTGACCAAATTGTGAACATTATGTGATGTCACTTCTTTTTAAAAAAATAAGACATTCAAAAAGTTTTAAAAAAGGACATAAAAAAGGATACTTCAAAACATATTGTACATTCTAAAATATCTTTTTTTGATTTTTCTTTTTTAATTTTTTGTGACGTCACTGGAAGTTACGTACGTCACTCTACGAATGTGACCACAAAATCAATAGAAACCGGCAGAATGAAATCTAAGCGGAGGGAGGAGATGTTTTGGCCCAAACTTATGCCATGATAATAAGGAAAAATATTTTATACATTTAATTATGTTTTTTATTCTTATTGTTTAATTAATTTAAACAAGTTATTAGGATAAATAAACTATTTTATGATTCTTCCCATTATAAATAAAAACATCAACGAGAAAGGGAAATTTTAAATTAGGGGGCAGTATACCTCTTCAGCCTCTTCATCCGCGACCGTGACTGGTACAAAAATAATTTCGAAATTGACCGCATTTTACTTTTTGGAAAGAAGAACCGCGTTCGAATCCATGATAATTTATAGGTCCTAAATAATTTCGCAATACACAAAGTATAACATATGACACGAAATATCCTATACTCACATTTGATGTACTTATAACTACAGGGGATATGTATGGTCGCAAGTGTAAAACACTTTAGGAGCTTAATTTTTCATTTAAAAAAGGAATAGAAAAGTGTATTAGCAAATACTGGTAGCTCCATTAAGCTGCACCTATCCCTTTTTATGGTCGTGCCAGATTGAAAACATTTACGTTGGACGAAATACAGAATCTTTTCACATTATATATATTTTTCATATTTGCTAAATATTAGATGTAACAAGAGTTTAATGCTAACTAAGGCTAAACTTTAATGCTAACTAATTAAAAATTAATCAAAGTATTATATACTGAAAAGGATTGAAAACAATAAGAAGTTTAATATGAAACTCAATTACTATAAACTATCTATAATTTCAAAATAGTATTTAAAACGTCACTTTTGATCGCCAGCAAACAAAGCCATTAAATAATAAGCCCAGTCAGATAAATGGGAAACTTTTCGCAAGTTGAAAATAGCGCCATCTAGCGGTTGGGAGTGCTGCATTCGGCACCAAGAATATTTTGATAAAATTTTGCTTCTAAAATTAAAGCTTAAAATAAGGAGTTCGTATTTTCTAAGAAAGTCGTTTGTAAATTCCGGTGTCAGTCAGTAATTTCACATTTTACGAACAGAATTTGTCTGTGCCGGAAAGGGTTATTAGCATAGTGATGTAAATTTCCATCAATTTTTATTTAACTTTTAATAAATAAATCAACTTCTTCGCCACCACTATATTTATATAGAAATATTAATCCAGTAAATTTCCACATTTTTATTTTCATTATAGTTTTAGCTTTAATGTAAAAGATCCAAATAATTATCAAGCTTTTAAAGGAAGTGCAAAAACTAAAACATCGATAAAAATCCTATAAAATATCGATATAAATAAATCGTATCGTTTCTCTGCGACGCACTTCTGTTTTGTCCGCCTTCCGCAGCAGAGGTTTGGCTCTAGTGTGTCGCTAACAAATTTAACACTATCTGACTGAACTTATTATTTAATGGCAGAGTTGGGCAAATTTGCAATCTGATTAATCTGTAATCTGATTACAATATAATTGCATGTAACAGATTATAATTTCAATTACATGTAATCATAATCTGAAATTGACATTCAATTAGGATTGTAATTGTAATTATAAATGCTATGATTATGATTACACAGAGTTGGGAAAATTCAAATCTGATTAATATGTAATCTGATTACAATATAATTGCATGTAACAGATTATAGTTTCAATTACATATAATCATAATCTGAATTTGAAATTCAATTAGGATTGTAATTGTAATTATAAATGCTATGATTATGATTACACAGAGTTGGAAAAAATCTGATTATTCTGTAATCTGATTACAATATAATTGCATGTAACAGATTATAATTTCAATTACATGTAATCATAATCTGAATTTGAAATTTAATTAGGATTGTAATCGTAACTATAATGCTATGATTATGATTATGGTGTAATTATAATTATAATTGAGAACTTATAGTTACAATTACGTGTAATTTCAATGGCACATTTTCAATATGTACCATAAAAGACAATTTTTATCAGACACAGTAGAAATTTGATACAACAAGAAGGAAAAATCATGCATCCGGCATCGATTATAAAACACTTTCTGGCATGAACAGAATATTATTCAGAAATTTTAAATTTTATTAATTAATACCCGCAACCCTAAATATGTACAATGAAAGACAGTTTTTATCACACACAATAAGAACGAAAAATTATGCAGCTGGCATAGATTATGAAACACTTTCCCACATAAACAGAATATAAATCAGAAATTATAAATTTTTATTAATACCCGCAACACTAAATATGTACCACAGAAGACAATTTTTATCACACACAGTAGAAATATGATACAACAAGAACGAAAAATCATGCATCCGTTATATATTATGAAACATTTTCTACCAAGAACAGTATCCTTCTATATATAAAAAAAAGTAATGTTTTGGAAATGAACCAATGAAAATCTGCGTCGATACCGCGAAACGTATCTGATTGGTCAGAGGGGGAATTAACTTGAAAGTAGAGAATTTGGATAGGATGGGCGCTATTGGGGGGGGGGGGTTACCAAGGGGTAGGGACCCTGGTCTGTCGCCAAGTTTGGTGCCAACTTGGCAGACAAAATTAGCTGTCAACTTGGCGCTATTTCCAGTATTTCGCCAAATTTCCATAGACTCCCATTGAAATCCATTAGCTTTTACTCGTTTGCAAAAAATGAACAAATTAAGATATCGCAATGCAACAAAAATTAATATTAGCTTATGAATAGAGCTTAATTGAACTATTTATATTATTTTTAAGCACAAACACTAACTATTTACAATATTCGTAACACTATATATACGATTGGTACATGTTAGTTGTCCTGTTGACCAGAGGCGTAGCGTCAAGGAGGGCACGGATCACTTTACTACCAGTATTTTTATACACTATACTTGGTCCTAATTAATTCATACCGTTCAAAGATTAAGGCTAAATGTAGTATATAATTATACTGGTAGTAAAATTATCGTGCCCCCCCTGACGCTACGCCACTGCTGTTGACCAAATTACTGTCGCCAAATTCATATATATTAAACGAGCAAGGGATTTTCCCGATTATTCATATATATTAAACGAGCAAGGGATTTTCCCGAATATGAATGATATCGTAAACAACTGGGAAGATTGTCACGAGAATTGCCCCCTATACTAAATCGAGCACAAGAAAAAGATCGAGCTAGATTCCGAATACAAGAAAATTCGTTTTTACAGGGTAAAACAAACTCAGCGCTGAAAATGTTTTTTTTTATAAATGGAAAAATACTCAAACGATTTACACGAAACGTGTAGCCTATACTAATTCGAGCACGAGAAATCCATCTAGCTAGGTTACGAATTATTGAAAGGTCATTTTGATCTATGAAAACAAACTCAGCACTAGTATTGTAAGTATTGTACAAATCCAGTACTATTCAAGATATTGAAATCTAATCATAAAGAAAAGTATTTGAAACTTATTTTGGAAATAAATTTGTTTTATTTCAATTTTTTCATCTTTTTCTTTCATAAATAATTGAGGCGATATTTTAATATTTTAATGCCTGAGGAAGACCACTCGGCTGAGGGCGAACCCAGCCGTTGAGCGTTTAATGTCTTCCCCGGCTAGCACCCCGGCACGCAGGGATTAAATGTGGCAGTACAAGCTTCGCCAATGGCTGGTCCTGCCGGGCAAAGCCCCACGCGACAGGTGGCAGGAACTAAAGACATACAAAAAAAAAACTTTCTCTAAACTTTTCTGTAAAAAAAAATATTTTTTTTTTCCCTTCTCTCTTTCTCCTTTTTTTTTTTTTTTTTTTTTTTTTTTTTTTTTTTTTGAGTTTCGAGGTATGTGTTAAAAAGTTAAGAATTTAAAATGTGAAAAGAATTATTATTTTGAGTGGAGGAAAGCGTACGGTTAGTGAAATGTTTAAAAACTGATTTTTGTGATTATTGTATGTATAGTTCAGGAATTATTGCTAAGTTAAGTGTTTGGAGTGATGTTCCCACCTGTACCGATTCCGCGGGACCTGACGTCAATGACGACATAAAGTCCCTGAGTACCGTCAAAGTGCAGGTACCGTACTCGGAAAAAATTTGAATTTGAGAAAAATATTGCAGAGAATTGACTTTAATTAAGATAGTTTTGAGTTGACAACTTTTTAGGGTCAAGGTCGAAAATTTTTGTTATTATAAAAAAGTGGGAAAATGGGCAAAAATCCGACTACGTAACAATAAAAAAGCTTAAAGAATGATAATAATGCTCAAATGATTAAGTTACTAATAAGCATAACAATGAGAAAAATCAGTTAGATACCAACTATGATTTGCGATGTCATTAAAAAATTTACAAGTTTTGTGAATAAAGATGAAAAGATGAAAGTTGAAAAGTTAAAGTTAGATATGCTTGATTTGATATTTGTTAAGGATATGGTTGAGTACGGTGTTCAATAAAATTACATGTGAAGTATTAAATTTTTATGAAAAGTAGAAAAGAAAAATGTGTTTGTTTAGAAACCCAGTTTATTTGATAATCGTATGTGTGGAAAGTTTAGATATTTAAAAAAGTTTGAAATTTTTAGCTGTGCGTGAAAAAATTAAAAAAATTAAAAAGGTGAAAAGAGTTATTTTGAGTGGAGGTAAGAGTACGGTTTGTGAAGTGTTTAAAAAACTGATATTTGTGATTTTTATATGTGTAGATTAGGAATTATTGCAAAGTTGTGTTAGAAGTTATGTTCCCTCCTGCACCAGTTCCTCGGGACCCGACGTTAATGACGGAAAAAAGTCCCCGAGTACCGCCGAAGTGCAGGTGCCGTACTCCGAAAAAATTTGAGTTTTGGAAAAATATTGCAGGGAATGGATTATAATTTAGATAATTATGTGTTTGACGAGTTGTAGGGTCGAGATCGAAAATTTTTGCTTTTATGAAAAAGTAGAAAAAAGGGCAAAAATCCGGCTCAGTTCCACTAAAAAAGCTTAAAAAAGATAAAAAAATAAGTTAAAGATCTAATGTAAATTGCAAAAATATTGACAATATTCAAGTTTTTAAAAAGCAAAATGGGACAAAAAATGTCTATATCCAACTGGTGCTGAAATGACTAAATTTTAAAAAGCATAATAATGAGAAAAATAAGGAGACCAACTATGATTTACGATGTCATTGAAAAATTACGAGTTTTTGGGAATAAAGATGAAAAGATGAATATTGGTACGAGTTAGGTGTTCTGCTACAAAATTGCCTGCGAAAAAGTTTGTCTGGTTGGGGGATAAAATTTTGAAGTACAAGAAAAGTGCTGAAAAGTTAAAGTTAGGTGTACTCGAAAAACAGACTGCGTTTGCTGTTCGGTGTTAGAAAAAACTTAAGAAAATCGAAGAGGGGTCCAGACTTTGATGGATTTTTAGTACGGAAAAACTTAAAAAATAAAACGATAAATTTGAAAAAATAATATGATGCAAAAGGTAAACTGAACATATACGATTGAATGGAGAAACATGCGTAACTAGAAATCATAATTTATAGTGAGAAAAACGAGACTTAGCCGGATTTACGAGGAGAAGAAAGAGTGTAAACAAAGGAGGAAAAACATGAAATAACTCATTAAATTTACATGTGAAGTTTGAAATTTTTTAAAAAAAGTAGGAAAGAACAATGTGTTTGCTTAGAAACCCAGTTTATTTGATAATCGTATGTGTGGAAAGTTGAGAATTTTAAAAAGTTTGAATTTTGAGCTGTGCGTGAAAAAAGTTAATAATTTTAAAATGTGGAAAGATTTATTATTTTGAGTGGAGGTAAGAGTACGGTTTGTGAAATGTTTAAAAACTGAGTTTTGTGATTTTTATATGTGTAGTTTAGGAATTATTGCGAAGGAAAATGTTTGAAGTGGTGTTCTCACCTGCACCGGTTCCCAGGGACTCTACGTCAAAGACGGCATGAAGTCCCCGAGTACCGTCGAAGTGCAGGTGCCGTAATCTGAAAATTTTTTTGAATTTTAGAGAAAAATTGCAGAGAATGGATATTGATTAAGAAAATTATGTGTTCGACAAGTTTTTGGGTTCGAGATTGAAAATTTTTGTTTTCGTGAGAAAGTGCCAAAAAGGACAAAATAACCGGCTAAGTTTCATTAAAAAGCTTAAAAATGATAAAAAAAAAAGTTAGGACCAACTATAAATTACAAAGACATTGAAGGAAAAAAAAACAAATTTTATAAGATGCAAAAAGTGACAAAAATGGTTATGTCCAACAGGTGCGGTAAAGACTAAGTTTTCTAAAAAAGCATAAAAATGAGAAAAATAAGTTAGAGACCTACTATGATTTGCGATGTCAATGAAAGTTTACGAGTTCTGTGAATTAAGATAAAAAAATAAAAATTGGGTTCGAGTTAGTTGTTCTACTACAAATTTGCCTGCGTGAAAGTTCAAGTCTGGATGATGGAATTTTTTTTAAAAATCTTTCACTACCAAAGCGCCTGAAACGCCCGGTCATTCAAAATACCCAAAACGCCCGGAAGTGCCTCGATGATTTCAACCCCTCTTTTCTCCATAGAGCTCCTGTCAAAACGCACGTCGTGGGATGTGTCTATAGGATTATCTTCTGTTTGTTAACTTGTTTTCAGAAAAGGGATTTTTTAAGGAACTAGGTAAGGGAAAATTAAGTGCGTTTAGGCTGTTTAAAAAGTATTTCGATAACACGAGTTTCTTATTTAAATGAAATACCCGTTTCTCTTTTTCTATATTATGAATAGCTTTAAACGAAAAGAACGGAAAAGAAAAACTGAAAACTTCCTTATTTAGTTTTTTTAAATATAGGAATGCTGGTTTACTCTTATATATTTTTAAGCTGTTAACTGCAGCATGTTTTTTTTTTCTTATATGTTAATTGTACTTTAAACCGAAAACCATTTTCTTCCGGCTTTTTTTTTTATTTTTTAAATGTTGAGCTTCAGCATTTTGCAACAGCATATTTAATTATATTTCCTCCTTTAAACTTGTTCTCCGTAGTGGTATATGCCTTTATGTTTAGTAGTCTTCCATATGGTAGAAATTTCAAAAAATAAATGTGTACTACTGAATTAAAAAAATAACAATATTGAAATGCCTCTACTATTTTACCTGATCTGGATTTATTCACGTTTTATAAAGTGCAATTTAAAATATTTTTTCCAAAATATTTTTCCTTTTTTATAATGCTATATTTTAAATATAAAACTATATTAAATTTCTTAAATCAAATAAAACATTCAAAGTATTAGTTATTTACTGACAGATGAATTTCTGTTCTGATTTAACTAAAAAAGTGAATGTACGTTAACATTGAGGAACCTTCTACATTCAGCATGCCATTAGAGCTTTTCGTAAAAATATATTTTCCATTTAAAAAGTACTTTCACTGTCTCTAAAAAGAGAAAAATAAGAAAATTTAAAAAATGACAATACACCGGGTTATAATTTCCTTGACGGCTATTATTGTGTGTGTATACAATAGTTTTGGATAGATTTGTAATGTACAATAAAAATTGATAGAAAGCGTTGAAGCAAAATTATATTTATGATGAACATGATGCAAAAGTTTATAAAACGAGTTCATTTTTATGTGAAATATTAGAGCGAGAGAAACAACAGTGAAAATTCACATATTTTACTAATGTAGTAACTTCTTTTTCTAATTTTGCACTAATAAATGACACTATCTTTATCAAGTCTTCAAGAGCCCACACCAAAATCGAGCGCTAAAAATAAAACTATCGGAGAATTCTCTATGGATTTCATGATTGTATTTTAATATTTTTAAATTTTTCTTTTCTTTCATAGGATATCTAATGTTGTGCGCTTAAACTTTTTCAATATTTGTGATTTTTTTTTTTTTTTTTTTTGTCGGGTAATATTTCTTTTGTGAGTTTAACTTTAGAATTCTCGTTTTTACGCGTGAATAGAGCAACTTCTTAAGCCGGCGATCAGCAACGCGAAACTTTCTGACATTTTTAAACGTAACGGCATAAAATATCCATGGCTGACTGTTGAAGCAATTTGGAATCCAAATGAACCATTCCATTTTTAATAATTAAGTTACTTATCGATTCATAAGCGTTTCTTATCACGTAACAACCGTTTTATCTCATTTCTAGGGTTGTCACGTTCGGTAATTCAGTTCAAAACGCCGGCTTTAAAAGTATTTTCTGAACGATCTTTCGCGTTCACCAAAAAATGGAAAGCGTATTTCGATTAGATAGATTTTAAAAAGAACACCTGCAAATTTCAGGCAGGATTTATTTCCGAACAGAAATAAATTTAAAAATCTGTCTGAAATTAGCCCCCTCTGGATTTGAGAATTTGAGAACAGACTATTCGCTGTTTCCTGTTAGTTATTGTTATGGAATGCATATCCTGGAAAAACTGGATCTTAAATTGCTTTCGAAATATTCAAAGACGTTTTGTTGATGAAAAATAAAATTAAGCGTTTTGAAAGGTAATAGCGTACTGCAGATAATAGATCATAGATGCATCTTTCTAAATATGTTCAGAATAATTTCTTCCTGGCATTGCTTTTATTTTATAGGCCATGCATTTAACCCCCCGCCCCCACCCCCCCACCCCCCCCCCCCAAAAAAAAAAAAAAAAAAAAAAAAAGAGAGAGAGAGAGAGAGAGAGGGAGAGAATCTCGATTTTTCAAATACGGTTTGCCTTTACCAATTCTAAAGGAAACATTCTTTAACAACTTTTCAGACAAATAACTAGGTTTGAAATTTATTTCAATAGTGATTGTATTTCTAGGTCCGATAAATTAGGAGATTTTTTGATATACATTACTGGATTGACAGCACCTTTTCAACATCTCTAATTTCATGCTATGATGGCAATGTTAAATAATGATTGTATGTCAGAATATTTAGAAAATCACAAAATTTAAATCTATTTCACTACAAAGCGGTACTAATAGGTTTTACATTCATATTGTAAAGTTATTTTCGTTGATCTGGGTAACATGGAACAATAGATGTTTACATTTTTATTCTGAAGCTCTCTCCCGAATTTTGTCCCTTGCCACAAAGGTATTATTCAGTCCGTATTCTCCTTTTTTTCCCCACTCAGGGGAAATGCTAATCGTTTTCTTCGCTTTTTACCTCCTTTTTCTAATATTGGCGATTTCTTCTTTGACATTAATCCAAAGAAGAGGGGGTATGAAAATTTTCAACTAGACTTCGGACGTTTTGGCTCTGTGAAGTACCTGAAGAATTTCAGCCTAGGTAATGAAAGAGTTAAAGTACAAGAGAGGTGTTGAACAGTTAAATGTGGTTTGCGATGTCATTGAAAATTTACAAGTTTTGTGAATAAAGATAAAGATATGGAAGTTGAGTTCGATTTAGGTGTTCGACCACAAAATTTCCTGCGAAAAAAGTTAAGTCTGGTTGGTGGAAATTTTTTTTAAAGTACAAGAGAGGTATTGGAAAGTTAAAGTTAGGTTTACTTGAATTGATATTTGTTAAAGATATGGTTGAGTACGGTGTTTCGGTAGACATTTTTCTTTCCTAAATTTAAATTAAAATTTTCTTAAATTTACTGTGCTACAAGAAAAGTGCTGAAAAGTTAAAGTTAGGTATACTCGAAAAACAGACTGAGTTCGCAGTTAGGTGTTAGAAAAAACTTAAGAAAATCGAAGAGGGGTCCAGACTTTGATGGATTTTCAGCACGGAAAAACTTAAAAAATAAAACGATAAATTTGAAAAAATAATATGATGCAAAAGGTAAACTGAACATATACGATTGAATGGGGAAAGAAGCGTAACTAGAAAGCATAATTTATAGTGAGAAAAAACGAGACTTAGCCGGATTTACGAGGAGAAGAAAGAGTGTAAACAAAGGATGAAAAACATGAAATAACTCATTAAATTTCCATGTGAAGTTTGAAATTTTTAAGAAAAGTAGGAAAGAAAAATGTGTTTGCTTAGAAACCCAATTTATTTGATAATCGTATGTGTGGAAAGTTAAGAATTTTAATAAGTTTGAATTTTGAGCTGTGCGTGAAAAAAGTTAATAATTTTAAAAGGTGGAAAGATTTATTATTTTGAGTGGAGGTAAGAGTACGGTTTTTGAAATGTTTAAAAACTGAGTTTTGTGATTTTTATATGTGTAGTTTAGGAATTATTGCGAAGGAAAATGTTTGAAGTGGTGTTCCCACCTGCACCGGTTCCCAGGGACCCGACGTCAAAGACGGCATGAAGTCCCCGATTACCTTCGAAGTGCAGGTGCCGTACTATGAAAAAAATTTTGAATTTTAGAGGAAAATTGAGAGAATGGATTTGATTAAGAAAATTATGTGTTTAACAAGTTTTTGGGGTCGACAATGAAAATTTTGTTTTCGCAAAAAAGTGCAAAAATTGACAAAAATCGTTTCGCTAAAAAAGCTTAAAAATGATAAAACGTTAATTAAGATAATAAAATAAAAGTTGGGTTCGAGTTAGGTATTCTAATACAAATTTGCCTGCGAGAAAGTTCAAGTCTGGATGATGGCAATATTTTTAAAGTACAAGAGAGGTGTTGAAAAGTTATAGTTGGTTTCCGATGTCATTGAAAATTTACAAGTTTTGTGAATAAAGATAAAGATATGGAAGTTGAGTTCGAGTTACGTGTTCTACCACAAAATTTCCTGCGAAAAAAGTTAAGTCTGGTTGGTGGAAAAATTTTTAAAGTACAAGAGAGGTATTGAAAAGTTAAAGTTAGGTTTACTTGATTTGATATTTGTTAAAGATATGGTAGAGTACGGTGTTTTGGGAGAGAGTGGGGATTGCTGTGAACAAGTGCTCGAAAAACAGAGTTCGCAGTTAGGTGTTAGAAAAAACTTAAGAAAATCGAAGAGGGGTCCAGACTTTGATGAATTTTCAGCACGGAAAAACTTAAAAAATAAAACGACAAACATGAAGAAATTAAAATGATGCAAAAAGGAAACTGAACATATACGATTGATTAGGGAAGCCAAGCATAACTAGAAAAACATGATTGATAGTGAGAATGAACGAGACTTAGCCGGATTTACGAGGGGAAGAAAGAGTGTAAATATTGGATGAAAAACGTGTAATAACTCAATAAAATAACATGTGAAGATTGAAATTTTTTGAAAAGTAGAAAAGAAAAATGTGTTTGATTAGAAACCCAGTTTATTTGAAAATCGTATGTGTGGAAAGTTAAAAATTTTAAAAAGTTTGAATTTTGGGCTGTGTGTGAAAAAGTTAAGTATTTTAAAATGTGAAAAGAATTATTATTTTCAGTGGAGGCGAGAGTATGGTTAGTGAAATGTTTAAAAACAGATTCTTGTGGTTTTTGTATGTGTAGTTTAGGAACTATCGCAAAGTAAAGTGTTTGAAGTGATGTTTCCGCCTGCACCGGTTCCTCGGGACCCGACATGAATGACGGCATAAAGTCCCCGAGTACCGTCAAAGTGCAGGTGCCGTACTCGGGAAAAATTTTTGAATTTAATAAAAGTAATACCGGGAATGGATTTTAATTAAGATAATTGAGTGTTTAACTAAAAATATTTGAGAGACTAAAAATATTTGTTTTTATGAAAATGTGCAAAAAAGGGCAAAAATCCGGCTAAGTTTTACTAAAAAAGCGAAAAAATGATAAAAATAAGTTAAAGACCAACTATAAATTTCAAAGACATTTAAAAAATAAAGGTTTTATAAAATTCAAAAAGTGACCAAAATTTGGCTATGTCCAACTGGTGCTGAAATGACAAAGTTTTTTTTTTTTTTTTTTTTAAGAGCATAAAAATAATAATAAATAAAAATAAAAATAAAAATATGGATTTGTTTGGTAAAGGATGAAGCTGATTTTTAACACTTTCCAACGTAGTTGAAAAGTGTTTACGACTTCGGTTTGTCTGACCGTCTGCCTTCTGTCCGTGCTCTAACTCCCGTTAATATGCTCGGTATGCCCTGCAATTTTTATATGTTATTGTCGTTATCTGTAGCATGATCCCTATTTCATCTGAAGTGTGTAGCACTTGTAGCTTTTATACAGGGACACTCAAAAGATTTCCGTTACATTACGGTCTATGGGGAAAATCATTTGCGGTTTAGTTTAATGATATTCCACAATTCCAAACACAGTGTAATTGATATATATCACTAAGCTGCATTACAAAAAGCATAATATGGAATATGGTGTGGATAGCACTTATAGTTACTTTACAGGGACAGTCAAAAGAAATCCGTTACATTACGTCTATGGAGAAAAATCGTTTGCGTTTAATTAAATAATGTTTCACTATTTTAAACGCATTGAAATTTATATCTATCACTAAGGTGCATTACAAGAGGCTTACTACAGAATATTGCGTTCATAGCAGTCATCGTTCATTTACAGGGACACACAAAATAATTCTCTACTGTCTGTTAACAATAATTCCTGGAAGTGCGTTTTAAGTTGCTGAACGCGATTTTGAATTTAACTCACTTTTTGTCTACTACTTGGTGTGTATAAATTCTGTAGATCATATACAGGGCAGCACAAAAGTTCGCGAACACATTTCCGTTTATTGACAGAAACTCCAGAAGGAGAATTTTAAACTGTGTTACGCGTTTCCTAACTAAACTAAAATTTAGCATCCTATGTAGTATATATACAACTCTATGGATCATATACAGGGCTGAATAAAAGTATTCGGATATTTTTCCGAATATTGTATATGTTGGAAATTCCTGAAATTACGTTTCTTAAATATGTTATGCGTTTTCCAAATTGTTCACTTAGATGTTATCGTTCAGCTTATTAAACGGTAATGATTTGTAAAATTATTTTGGAAGCGTTGGAAAGTGTTACATAATCTATGCTTGACGCATGATTTTTCGTTCTTGTTAACATTTCATAAGTTTAAAACTCATATATTTACTTTTTGGGGGTAAAAACCCTATAAGAAAAAAAAACCCTATCTGTAAAATTATGCAGTATTCACAATAACGAACAGGCTGAAATCGGTATATCAGAATCAGTACAGAATTTGGAAAATGCATAGCATATTTGAAAACCCAGCTGCAGTAAATACCATTAATAATCGGAAAAATATCCGAATTTTTATCTGAAGCTCTGCATATTATCAATAGATTTGTATATATACTACATAGCAGTATGCAAAAATTTAATTCGGTTATTAACACGGTTGAAAATTCTCATTTGGGAATTTCCGTCTATAAACGTCAGTGTACTGGAGAACTTTTGTGCAGTCCTGTATATGATTTATAGAATTTATACAAACCAAGCAATATAAAAAAAATAGTTACATTCAAAAACGCGTGCAACAACTGAAAAAAAAATCGTATTTCTAGCAATTATTGTTCATAGTCAGTACTGTAACCAAAATTTTTGTGTGTCTCTGTAAATGAACGGTGAATGCTATGTACTCCATAATCTGTAGTAAACATCTTGTAATGCACCTCAGCGATATATAAGAAATTCAATATGTTTGAAATACAGTAACATAATTAAAATACACCGCAAACGATTTTTCCTAATAGGCTGTAATGTAAAAGAATTCTTTTGAGTGGCTCTGTAAATTACATGCTACATACTTCATTTTCTATACCAATCATACCACAGTAAACCTCAATAACATATATCAATTGCATGGAAATCCGAGTATATTTACGCGCATTAGAGTACTGATAGACAGACAAACTAAATTCATAAACACTTTTCAACTTTGTTGGAAAGTGTTAAAAATGCAATTGGAATTAGCTCGTAATAGATAGCAGTTTAATTTAAATACATTTTATAGAATTTAATTAAGATTTAGTTGCATTACATTACACGTTAACCAAATTGTGTTCTGAACAAACATAACTGACATTAACTTGTAACACATTGCAATTTAATCTAAATTATATTCTTAAAAATGTAATTAGATTCCACCTATAATCCATTACAGATTAATTGGATTACACAATTAAAAACATAATCGGAATCCTCCTATAATGCATTACAGGTTAATTGGATTATACAATTAAAAACGTAATCGGAATCCACCTATAATCCATTACAGGTTAATTGGATTATACAACTAAAAACGTAATCGGAATGATCTTGTAATCCATTACTTGTTAATTGGATTATACAATTGAAAACTTAATCGGAACTGTCTTGTAATCTAATTACAAATTAATCTAATTACAGATTAATCTAATTATATTTTAAAAGAGAAAATGAGAATTGTCTTGTAATCCATTACACGGTAATCAGATTATGCGTAATCAGATTATATTCAAATTACTTTGTAATGCATTACATGATAATCGATTGCATAGTGATAAGATTATAATGTATTTTAATCTGTAATTTGATTACTTTGTAATCAGATTCTGCCCAACACTGTTTAATGGCTTTGCAAGCAAACGATAAAAAGAAGAATCACAAGGGTTCCCAGTTTGGCCTTTTTAAAATTACGAAATTCAAAATTCATACCGGAAATTTTAAAAGAATAATTTTTAATTTAAGTATGTACGAAATGTCTGTTGTCATTTAAAAAAAAATACTACTATAACTTTCTGGTGTGAATTAAATTTTTTGAATTAAAAAAAAGGCCAAACTGGCAATCTTGATGCAAATAAATACGCTGACGGCGGAGATAACATAATGCTGTGTCCAGAATACTGTCGTATACATAGGAAGTGGTTACAGTCGGTTCTTCCTACAAGGTAGTTCTCTGAAAATGGTTTATTCGGCTTTAATATTTTTAAATTTTATTTAAATGTAGCATGCTTACAAAAAATTACCTTAAATAATTGCTCGATATGTTTGTTGAAGTCATTTTGATATTTTCCATTGTAATCGGATCACCTTTTGGCTATACATTATTGAAAATAAGAAGATTATAAATGTGTTTTTGTTAAAGAAATAAAATGGATGCACGAAAAAGAAGTATGTAAATATTTTAATTTTTTACAGCAAAAGTTCTTTTATGCTCCTATATGAAATTAAATTTCATTAGCCATTCAGTTTTTTCTGTCTTGCTTTAGATTTCCCGAATTCTAATTAATTTGTTGAGTATTTGATGAAAATTAAATAAGCATGTGCTGCGTTTTAACATCATCTAAACGCAGAATATTTTCTTTAGTGTAATTGCGGTTTTGTTAAGGGGACGGTGAACTTATAAATTAGCAAAAGTAAACCAAATTTGTTTTGTTTTGTGTAAATAATATTTCCATAGTTAAAATTATTAATGTAGTGTTACATTCATTATTAAAGTATATTTTCATAATTCTTAGTCTTAAAGATAAGTATATCTAAAGTAAAAACGAAAATATCATATAATAATGTATTATAAATGAATTTTTCTCAAAATAGTTTTTTTTGGAGTCTACACATTTTTCAAATGTCCCCTCTGATTTAATTTTTGTTCAGATTTTTGAATATGTGTAAGCTATGAGCTTTACAGATATCCGCAATAAATCAATTTACATTCTTTTTAGAATGTCGGTATGTTAAGGTCTTTGAATTAATAATAAAATCTACTAACATTTAAATTTTTAATAAAATTCATTTCCGGTTTTATATATATATATATATATATATATATATATTAAATAACTTGCTTGCAATTAAAAAAAGAATGCACAGATATATATATATATATATATATATATATAACTTTAAGTAAATATATATATATATATATATATATATATATATATATATATATCAGAAACCTTTGAAGATATGTTAAAAAAAAGAAAAACGTATGCAACTTTGTAAAAAATTTTAAAAAACTACTTAATATATTTAGATTTGTTTAAATTTTTAGTAAATTTATGTATATATATTTTTTCAAATACCTATTGAATTTATGGTACAGAACACTTATTTGAAGAAATTCTTATTGTGATATGATACGTAACGAAAAATATTTTTAAAAGCGAAACAGCCCTTTGTGCTTTATTAAAAGTGTCTTATAAATCATAGGGTTCGTACGCTTTTACCACAATTTTAATAGAATTTTTCGACTTATTTAAATACATAAAATTATTACAAATCCTGCACTTAAACGAGGCGTCTACCATTTCTGCTATTTAAATATTAAATAGAGAAATTTCATTACAAAATTGTGGTAAAAGCGTATGAACCCTTAATCTTATTTACCGCATATTGCAGCGTATTATTCGTACTTTTGATACCAGAAATATGTACAGTTGGCAATTATATACCCCGGTTATAAAAACGATTTATAAAATATTAAGAAAAGAAATATTATCATAAATGAGACTTTTAATTTACTGAATGTGCTATTTATATAGAAATAATCATTTGTGGTATAATGTTGCATGAAAATTAATAGTTATTATTCTTTACAATATTTTTCGTTTCAGGTTTGCTGTGCATGACATGGAAATTTCTTTGTAGTGCCGGTATTTTTTTAGAAAAAAATTATTTTTAGATTTTTCTAGCAAAATTTTAGAATTCAACTTTGTACGTAAATTACTGCGGAAATAATGCAGAAACCTACCATGAAATATTCTGTTAAAAATGTTGGTATTCAGTTGCCGAACCATTTGGGAGCCCTGACATTGGAGCGCGTTATACGCCAGAATTTACCGTAAATTATATTCCAGATAAGTTGCAGTTGGTTACTTGAAAAAGTTACATGCAGAATCTTTGAAGCATATGTTTTTCAATCAATCATGGATCAACCAATTTTCAATCAGTGGTGCATCAAATCAAGTAAGCAGATGTTATCAAATCCGAACCCGCGCCGAATTCGTGTAAAACATGGACAGAGATAGCTTCTTTCAAGGGTGCCCAGGTTACCATGTACTCGATAGTTAACATATTTTGAGTGGTCTCACATCTAAAAATCACACAAATTAAGATCTTGATAACGATCCGGTAGGGTTGTCAGAAACGCACGACTGATTACTCTCTCATTCGTGAAACGTTTCTTAAACAATTGCGGTGCACAGAATAATAATATAGTATAAATAGATTTTTATAATCACTTTGCAATTTAAAAAATAAAGTAAAAACTTGAAAAAGGTTTAAGTATCACGGCGCCAATGTGATGCTATTGTTTAACACATTTCTGACGGATAGTTTTCGTCTTTTAAAAAGAGAGTCCCGGTCATGTGGTTACTTTCAAGTTTTTTAACAAAAAGTTTTTCTGTGCTCATGTTCATATTCAAATTAGTATACATAACTATAGCACTATATCTAATCATAATATTTATATACGTAGTTGACTAATTGCATAAATATAAATATTGTGTCTACGAATACAAATAATGTAACACATAAAATGCAAAATTATCACCCATGGATGAAGTATCGAAAAGAAGCGAATTCGCGTTAGCTGTCAGCTGTGGGTTAATTCAGTTAGAAATCTCGCTTTACTATGTTTTTTTTTTATGAACTAACTATGCAAAATACATTATACAGTGACCTCTGATTTATACGTGACGTACAGAAATTAGTTTTTCGTACCACTATTTCTGATAAGAAATTTTGCTGTATTTAATCGTAGAATTTATAATGATAATCTTGCTTTCCAGAAAAAATGGTACGGGTAGTTAATTTTTGTACATCGCGTATCAGGGATGCCACTGGCGACTATCTTCATATTCTACCACTATTTTAAAAAAATAAATTTGATTGTATATTTCTCTTGCACATTTTGTCAAAGTGTATGTAAAAGGTTTTTGTTTTGAGAAAGTGGTGCGAGATATAATTAAAAAATAGTCGCCAGTGGCAGCTATGCGTATAAGTGAGAGATCACAGTATATTTAATTACTGATATAGGCACCAACTTAACCCTTTATATCCTGAATTAATTTTCCAGCTACTTTATAATATGCTCAGAATCCTCGATTATTCCCACCAGTTATTATTATTATTTTTTTTTGTAAAGTTTCCTCTATCTAATCATAGCATTTTTGCGATTCAATTAGGTGAAAATTTCTCATTTGAAAAACCGGTGGTAACAGATTAAAAATTCTGTAAAAGACGCTTGTCGCGAAGGGGTTAAAGTGGTACTTATAAGTACCGTCAGGATAAAAAGGGTTAAATGGAACGGCCGAGACAAATCAGGTAAACTCACACCTAGGATTTTAAAATGTTATTTTTGATTAAGTAACGTAATTTTTTTTTTCTATAATTAATAGTAGAAATATGCTGATTGAGTATTTACACCTCGTAAAGTCGGCGCTTATGATTATTGACACCGGTTTTAGCGTGTTTTTTCACTTTCACTGTCTGATATTGTTTCTTACTCAACAAAAATCGACGTCAGTATATGCAATTTCGGAATTTAAAATAAAATGTAAAACTAAGTCATTATTTCTGACTAAAGTAAATTTTTATAGCACTTAAAAACGTTATAATTAGATATGTCCAGTGGCGGCTTCGTGATTCTCCTTTTATGGGGCACTAAATGTATGCCGGCAAAAAGTACTATTTTCATAACATTCTTTTTTACAAGAAAACTTTTCCTTCTTTAATGGCAGAACTTTCTGACAGTAAATAAAATAAAGTATTCCTTTTTAATAATAGTAGTAAGAAAAGAAAAAAAAATAACAACTATGCATTTATTGCCCCAAATAAATCCTGAAACAAGCCGCCACTGAATGCATCAATAAAAATTATATCAGCAAGAGGTACGTGGTAACATCACTGTAAATAAATTAATTTACGAACTTGGGACGTCTGTTAACTGTAGTATATTCACAATAAGTGTATTACTTGAAAGATTTGTTGATAAGAAATCTTTAGGTTCATAAACCTTTTTGTTTGCATCAATGTAAGCAAGCAAAAAAAAAGCATCCCACTTTGTGTAAATATCCGAAAAACTAGCATAAAAGCAAATACTCAAAGATTTCCTTCGGGCTACAGTTATTGCTTTAAAACAAGATTTCAAATATTCTATCACTCATAAAAAAAAAATACAATTAGATACATCAATAAAAATTATATCAGCAAGAGGTAAGTGTAACAACACTGTACATAAATTAATTTACGAACATGGGACGACTTTTAACTGTAGCTAATTCACAATTTCCATAAGAAATCTTTAGGTTCATAAACCTTTTTTGCATTAATGTAAGCAAGCAAAAAAAAAGCATCCCACTTTTAGTAAATATCCGAAAAACTAGCATAAAAGCAAATACTCAAATATTTCCTTCGGGCTACAGTTATTTCTTTAAAAGAAGATTTCAAATATTTTATCACTCATCAAAAAAATAGAAACATTACGAAGCATAGTCGAGTGAGTAATTTTATAACACTTGGGGCTTTATGGAACTTTCGTTTGGATGAGAAAGGCTGCTTGGTTTTACTTCACAAATAATTTATCGCTATTAAAAGACATTACGATACTTTTTACGAAAAACAAAGTTTGTCAGATTAACATATTTTTCTTGTCCAAGAAAAATATTGCTGTTATATCTATTATTATTATGTATAATAATAAAATATTAAAATTAAATTATAAAATATATTCAGTGATGCAACAGAAAAAAATGAGAAACCTAACTTAACAAGATTGTTGAGCAGAGTTGCCAAGTCTCCGGCTTTTTGAACACCAGTAATTTTTTTGAGAAAATGTTGTTCTTTTAATTCGCAAAATGCTCCGATTCAATAAAACAACATTTTCTGTACTAAATTACTGGTATTCAAAAAGCCGGTGACTTGGCAGGTCTGTTGTTGAGAAAGACTGCGAATCTATATATTTAAAACGCTAAGCATTTTCTTTTGACAATCCGTGAGAACAAACTATTGCATCAAATTACATCATTCTTTTTTTAAATGAAAGATACTTGGACACAGATTTGTTATCGTGTATTTGTTTGTTCGAAAATTTAATTAATTAGCCGTAATTTTCAATCAAACTTTTTCTTCTGCTAATGACGTCATAATCGGAAAACGCCCACTGTTGCGAGGCATACAGTTTATTCTCTGAACTCTGGCTTTGAGGATAAAACAGAAATAATAAATATTAAAAGCACGCGGGCGATTTTTTTTAATTTGAAAGTTAAATTTCGGTAAAAATATTTATCCGCGTGTTTTATAAGCGAATAAAAATTCATATTTATTGTGACGTTACGGGAATATTGTCCATTGGGTTTATTTTATCATTATGCATTGTAATTTTGTTGAGGCCATTTCTTCATTACAATTAAATACAAAATATATATTTATATTTGTATGCATGGTATTTAAGCATTAAAGTAACGTATATAAAGTACGTGTGAAAAGTTTGCGCCGGTGAAAATGATGTTATGCTTAGCTGGAATTGCATTTTAACATTGATAAAACTAAAGAGAAAAATGTATATGATTGTGTCAACATGATGTAATTTCAACTGATTTTTCCATTCCTAATTATAAAGATTAGAATTGGAGCCGTCATTGATTTCTTCATCTTGATTGCATACCTTGATTACATGTTACCAATTACTTTTTTTTAATTATACGTTAGAAGATTTCCTTTTTTAATAAAAAAATCACAAAAGTAAAGGATTTCAGGAAATTTAAAATTATTAAAAATAGTGTTATAGTAGAAAAAATCTTGAAATAATGATTGTATTTTTAGGTAGAATAAACAACGTAAGATTAATATTTCATAGGAATTATTTTGGTAGGTTTATTGTAGGTTCATTTAACAGTTCCTTATTAGCGCAAAGTCCTATTTCTTTCACTGTGAATTTCTCTTTCGGTGTCAAAGATGTTTGCTACTTTTTGATGCCAGCCAAAATACAGTGGCAATTTTTAGAAATGTACAACGGTTGGGACAACAAACTGCGCTATCGCTTTAGCTTTCATCGCGCTTAAATCACTTCTAAATACTATAATTTTCTATTTTTTACTACACTTTACTATACAGGGTTCGTACGGGTACCGTTACTTTTCCAGGCGACATACCAGTATATTTTTCTTGAAAAATACATCAAGTTCAAAGTGCCAAATTTCACCTTATTTAAGAAGATATTATCTATAAGAAAATACTGGTAACAAATAATTCCGTGGTCTTGAAATTCCAGGACCCGTACGAACCCTGCTATATTTTACAATTTCCATTCTTACATCATCAATTAGAAAAAAAATAGCTTTCGATTGAAATTTATTTGAAAACTGCCGCTTAATTTAACGACTTTTTAAATAATTTTCAAGCATTAAAAGTTTTTCAATTCTATCTTATCAATGACCACCAGTTTGCTTCAATAATGTAAAATAGCCCCTGAAAAAGTTGCCACAATTGAAAATAGATTTCCCTAACCATCATAAAAAGTGAATAATAATAATAATAAAAACAGTGATAAATCATAAGATCAGATTATCCATAAGATAGAGCATTTTGGCGCTAAAAAAAAAAAAAAAAAAAAACCTCTTTTCAGTTTATGTTGAACATAAAAGTGATATGTTGAATTTGTTGATGTATATGTTCCATCAGATATCAGAATATGCTAGGAATTGTATTTTTATATTTTTTTACTTTTGCCAACTGTATAAGAGGAAAAATATCCCCGACTGTGATGGAAAAGGGATAATCATCCTGATTATGTAAAGGAACCGAAGAAACCATATAAATAAATTACACTTGAAAACATTAAAAATCTCCCTCATCTACAGATTGATTTATTACTGTAAAAAAACTCTTCATCTTTACATAAAAATTGATTAGCTTGAAACAATGGAAGCGTTTTAGGCGATATGGGTTTGAAACGAACAATGTTTAAAGAGGACATTTTAAAACTTTTAATTAAAAAATTTTAAAACTTTTTTAACGTCGAATTTCGTGTCAAGTTTTGACGGGTTCCATCTAGTGTAATTTTATTATAGTAAAATAATATTTAAATAACAAATTAATTTCGATATATGAACCAGAAAAATTAAAATAAATCTACAATTCCGTTAATTTCTAAAAAAGATACTGTAATTTAAAACGCAATGTACTTTGTGTAAAAATAAATAAATAAATAAATAAATAATTTCCCGCTAAGTGTTGTAAACACTCGCAAAAATGAGACTGCGACTGCGACCAATGAAAAAATTCCTGATCTTATTTGGCTTATTCAGCATTTGTTAATCCGGTAGAAATCGTGCATACCCACGCTATGAAATATTTTTTTGACTTTGTCAATAATAAATACAAATAATATACTTCATTTTTTTATACGGAGAATATTTTTATGGAACGATGGAACAATGTAGTTACCATCATGGAATACCTAGTTGCAGTCAACTGAACTTCCAGGTTAGAGGTAATTTGACTTGCGAGGGAAAAATTAGCCGTGAGAATTTTAAAAGTTAATAATTAAATAATTAAAAATAAATAAAATTTTAGATGTAATAAGGAATTAATAGGGTATAACAATAATAGTTAAGGAAAAATAAAAAAAGGAAGAACAATTCCATTATATCTAAAAAATGACAGACGAAACCTACCGAGGGTCGAACCCATCTCATAGAAAGAAAAAAAAGGACTCCTTACAGATACCATACAATAAGTTTAAGTTTAGAAAAGTAATAACATTATAAGAAGAGAGGTTAAAGGAGTATTTTTTTAATAATGAAAAATACGAAAGACAAGAAAAATTAAGTATAATAGGAGAAAGAGGAAAACTCAAGTAAATCTCATCATCGAGTAAAGTAGCATATTTAGGGCGCTTACGGTTAATGGGGTCGGATACCTCATAGTCTGGTAATTCTGCAATAATTTCGTTAGGTAAGTTATAAATACTTTTATAAAAGTTTTTGGAAAGTTGACAAATGCGATGTTTTAATGAGGTAGTGCAGAGATCGCTGGGGATGGTAGTGTTTCTCAAGTAGCGGTGGTCATTCCTGATAATAAGAAGAGTTTTGTTACGTGCTTTATAAAGATATTCCATATTGGTGTAACTAGCGAAGCCTCAGATCGGACAAGCATAAGTGAGGATAGAGCGAATGCATACATTATATAAAATAACTTTATTTTCAAAAGAGATTGTGTGATAAAAGAATATAAAGATTACTTTTCTAAAAACAGTGGTGACAATTGTATAATCGTTACTCGCCCATGGTATATGTCATACCCGGCACGACTGCACCCGGGTTAAATATTTCGTCTTACAATATTATACGGCTTATTTATGCAGAGGTGCCAAGCTCTCATTAATATTCCGTAATATGCGGGTTAATTTGACCTAGGTTTAGCACATTTCGCACTAGAAAATTTCTTAAGAAATAAAATTAAATGAATTCCATGTAGAAGCTGAAATTAAATAAATAAAGATTCATCCAATATTTTTTCTGGTTTGAAGTGTTGTTAAACTGGGTTAGATTAAACCACATATTACGGAAGATTAGTGGGAACTTGGCACCCCTGTTTATGCATAAATTGCTCCTCCATGTATGTATTAAATTGTGTAAATAATGAACAAATTGCTTGTGCGTTTGGTGTATTGACATGATATTGTAGAATGCATAATTAGTATGCTGTGAAAATATTGTTATACTAGATTTCGTACGCTTTTACCACAATTGTTTTATAAAGAGTTATTTAAATGCAGAAAAGTATTACAAATCCTGCAAATAAAAGAGTGCGTCTACAATTTCTGCTGTTTAAATATTAAACAAAAAAAATTCTATTTAAAAAATTGTAGTAAAAGCGTACGAACCTTGTATACATATACAGTGATGATTATTAATATGTGTGACATGATTGTAGAAAAATTTGGATTAGTTATCTAGTAAGTAATATAGTTTATTTACTTACAAGTGATTTTTTAGAAAGAGTTAATTTTAATTGAGTCAAGGTAAGTAAATTATATGGAAGGTTTGGGATAAAAACTAGAAGTTTCATAAAGTATTTTGATCAATATGCGTGACAAATGCACTCGACTCTTTGTAAATATCAGATAATCTAGTATTAGAACAAATACTCAAAACTTTCCTTCGGGCTACAGTTATTACCGTAATTTCCGGCGTATAATCCGCAGCTCAAAGAGTCGTTTTTCGACCCAGAAATTTTATTCAATAATTGTAGTTAAATATTTACAGCGATCTTTTAAGTTACATTTTATAAAATAATATTTCTGGGTCGAAAAACGACTCTTTGAGCTGCGGATTATACGCCGGAAATTACGGTAATTTAAAAGGGAATTGCAAGAATTATACCTCTCATGAAAAACGAAAAAATTACGAGGTAAAGCCGAGCGAATAATTTTTTATAACACCTGGGGCTCTATGAATGTTTCTTTCAGAAAAAAAACAGCTGTTTAGTTTCAGTTAAAAAATATTTTATTTTCATTAAAATAAACTACTGAAATGATATTGTAGAATGCATTATTAGAATGCTGTGAAAATATTGTTATACTAGGTTTCGTATTCTTTTACCAGACATTTTTTATCGCCTTATTTAAATTCAGAAAAGTATTAGAAATAATGCAAATAACGTCTACAATTTCTGCTATTTATATATTAAACAGAAAAATTCTATTAAAAATTTGGGGTAAAGCCAACGAACCCTGTATACAGTGCTGATGTGTGACATGATTGTAAAAATAATTGTATTAGTTATTTAGTTTAATTACTTACAAGTAATGCTTTTAGGAAGAGTTAATTTTAGTTGAGTCAATGCAAGCAAGTTATTTGGAAGGTTTGGCGATAGAAACTGGAAGTTTCAGAAAGTATTTTGGATCAATATACGTTAAAAAATGTACTCCACTCTGTGTAAATATCAGAAAATCTAGTATTAGAACAGATACTCAAAACTTTCCTTCGGGCTACAATTTTTACTCTAAAAGGGAATTTCAAGAATTTTACCTCTCATGAAAAACGAAAAAATTACGAGGTAAAGCCGAGCGAATAATTTTTTATAACACCTGGGGCTCTATGGATTTTTCTTTCAGAAAAGAACGACTGTTTAGTTTCAGTTTAAACATATTTTATTGTCATTAAAATAAACTACCCTATTTTTAGGACGAGAAGCAGTTAGCGAAAGTAGTAACCTGTTTTTCTTGTTAAATAAAAATATTTCTTATAAAATATTAAAGTAAATTTTGCAATGTACCTACAGAAGAAAAAATAAACTTTACTTTAGAAGAAACGTTATTATATCAATATAATACTGTTCAAAAAAAATTTTCTTATATGAAAAACATATTGTTCAAATGCACTTACTTAAAAAGAAAGTAGTTCAGATATCATATAATCTAACACGAGAAAATCTTGTTTGTGTGTGTGTGGTTATATATGCACATTTTATCTTTAAAACGGCTTAAACGATTTTTACGAAATTCTGTATCCTGCCGTTTTGGAGTACCAGAAAACCATTGAGCTAGGTCACATGTTCGAGAAAATTCGATTAGTGGATAATTTTGGGTCATTATGGGTCAATATCAAGCTAATTGTATCTAAGAAACGATTCAAACGATTTTGAATAAATTTTGTTTCCTACCATTTTTGGGCACGAGGAGACTATTGGGTTGGGTCACATGTCCGAGAATTTTCGATTACTGGGTCATTTTTTGGTCAACGCGGGTTAAGTTAATTTTATCTACAAAACGGCTCTAACGATTTTCATTAAATTTTGTATTCTACGAGTTTCAAGCACGAGAGTACCATTGGGATAAGTAAATGTCCCAGAAAATTAGATTAGTGGGTAATTTTTGGGTCAATATGGGTGAAACTAATTTTATCTAAAAAACGACACAGACTATTTCCACTAAATTTTGCATCCTATGATTTTCGGGAACGAGAAGACTTTTGGGCTAGGTCACATGTTCGAGAAAATTTTATTAGTGGGTCATTTTGGTCATTATGGGTGAAGCTATTTTCATCTTAAAAACGGCTCAGACCATTTGAACTAAATTTTGTATCCTACGATTTTGGGGCACAAAACAATCATTGAGGTAGGTCACATGATCGAGAAAACCCGATTAGTGGGTTATTTTTAGGTCACTGTGGGTCATGCTAATTCTGCCTAAAAAACGGCTCAGACTATTTCAACTAAAGTTTGCAACTTATGGTTTTCGGGCACGAGAAAACTGTTGGACTAGGTCACACGTTCAAAAAATTTCGATTAGAGGATCAATATGGGTCAAGCTATTTTTATCTTAAAAGCGGATCAGAGGATCTGAGATAAATTTAGTGTCCATCAGATTTAGGGAACGATAAGACTATTAGGCTGGGTCACATGTTCGAGAAATTTCGATCAGTGTCTTATTTTGGTCATGGGTCATTATGGGTCAAGCTATTTTTACCTTAAAAACGGCTTAGACGATTTGAAATAAAGTTTGTATCCTACGGTTTTTGGGCACAAGAAAATCATTGGGCTACGTCACATGCTCGGGAAAATCCGAGTAGTGGGTCATTTTGGGGTCACTGTGGGTCAAGCTAATTTTGTCTAAAAACGTCTCAGACTATTTTGATTAAATTTTATATCCTACGGGTTTCAGGCACGAGAAGACAACTGGGATTCGTCATATTTTCGAGAAAATTTGAATAGTGGGTCATTTTTGTCATGGGTCATGATATTTGAACTCAAAGCTAATTTTTACCGAGCATAGCTGGGTCTTCCCTGCTCTTATGAACAAACTGTTAAAAAGTGACAGGAAATGCTTCACAATTAATACGCAATTTTACTTTCCTTTTTTGAACAGGTCCGTTAAAATGATATGATATGGATCATTTAGCAGTTTGTGTGACATTTTAATAAATAAATTAGATTACTTATTTGCATTCCTTGGACGAAAATTAATTAAAGTTAATTCACGAAACAAAGTTAGTTCACAAGACATATTGTTCAAAAAAATTAGCTAAAATAATGGTACTCATTTAGAGAGCTGCCAATGATTACGCTTTTATTTAAAACATTAAAGTTTTATAGAAACTTCTGCCATATTCACTTGCCGAACATTTGCCGAAGAGTTGATGCAGGTTAAGGGGCTTCCGAGTTGCAGACAACTTTTCGCCCAGTCTATTTGTGAGTAGAGTGTTTTGTATTAAATTGAGCCGTTTGGAAAATTTAAGATGTAGTATTAACTACAATATGAAACAATAATTACAAGGAAAAGGGTAGATGTAAAGTTAATAAAAGAGACGATACAAATTTGAAATAAGAAAGTAAAGCGAAGGAAATTTACCCTACAGCGCATGATTTTTCTTTTATAATTGTGTTTTTTATACTTATATTAAAAATTCGACACCAGAAATTTTAAGATAGATTTTTAACTTTATTTAGTAGCATATTTATATTACTTTCACAGGATTAATATTTCTATATAAATATAGTGGTTGCAAAGAACTCGGTTTATTTATTAAAAGTTAAATAGAAAGTGTTGCCAATTGGCTACGCTATGCACTGTAGGGTTAACCCTTTCCGGCAAGGACAAATTCCGTTTGTAAAATGAGAAATTACTGACTGACACCGGAATTTACAAATGACTTTTTTAGAAAATATGAACTCCTTATTTTAAGCTTTCATTGTAGAAACAAAATTTTATTAAAATATTCTTGGTGCCGAATGCAAGTTTGGAATTAAAATTAGGTGTTCCCGGAATGGGGCCACTGTGCCGGAAAGGGTTAAGGATAGAGCCTAAATAATTGGAAGAAAGTGAAATAGTATAGCTGTAGATATATTCACTTGTAGATTTCAACGATTTCAAAATTTTAGATAATTTACTGTTAAATTTTAGTGGTATATGAAAAACATAAAAGTTGGCTAGCATGTAACTGTTGAATTTGACGGAGAAAAATGTTTTGTGATCTTACAATTTTTTTATCGCCAGTCTTAAAGCTTTCCTTCGCGCGACAATTATTGCTCTAAAACAGGGGTGTCAAACTGTGGCACGCCGGATACCACTAAAATTTTATAGTAAACTTTGCCTTATCTAAACATCGAATTTCTGAGATTCCAAAAGTCGACTATTTCTTTTAAAAATTAGTGGTTTCTGGTGGGCCATAGTTTCACACCCCTGCTCTAAAACATTAGTTTAGAAGAACTTAGCCGCGGCCAGCAGAGCTTTTTTTTTTTTCGTACAATACAGGGTGTCCATAAAAGAACTCCGGTGTTTTGAAGCAATTTTTTTTTATTCAATCATAAAATTATGTTACTGTTATATCTATGTATTTAACCCTTTCCGGCACAGACAATGTCTTTTCGTAAAATGAGAAATTGCTGACTGACATCGGAATTTATAAACGACTTTTTTAGAAAATTAGAACTCCTTATTTTAAGCTTTCATTATAGAAACAAAATTTTATTAAAATATTCTTGGTGTCGAAAGCAAGTTTTGAATTAAAATTAGGTGTGCCCAGAAAGGGACCACTGTGCCGGAAAGGGTTAAAGGTAAATTTGTCAAGATTTTTACCATTTAGTAGATTTCAATGTGTGCCTCGTTTGTGGCACGGCACACATCCAAATGTTATTCAACCTCTTCCCATGCCCTGGCCAGCATGTCTGGAGTGACGATTTCCACACAAATCTTCTGCCTGAGAGGGTTTACAACTTGAATTTTCGCAGCGTATACAAGTTTCTTGACATGTCCACAGAAAAAAAAAACTTTATAATAGGAGTCTAAAGGTCTAAACTGAGTGGAATGATGGAATAAGCGTCTGCTACGTTACTTCAAGGACAATGACACACAGCACTACCTAGTGTTGCAAAAAACAAACTGAAACTGGTGTGGATAAAATTTTATGAGCTAGTATACAAACGGTATTCAACCTCTTACCATGTCCTAGCCAACATGTCTGGCCAGCATGTCCGGCAGGAAATATTTTGAAAATTATTCTCTGCCATACACTTATACTAGAATATTTTCAAGAGATATCTAATAAAAAGAAAAATTTTTGTAAATTGTGGTACAACTGGATATAAAAATAGTCATCAGTCTTGTCCCGTAATCAAATGGTTAATTTTGAAAAGCATATAATTTAAACACAGTAGTCAGTAGCCACCTGGCGGTTACATTGTCGAATCCTGGGCTTAGAAATGTTTTGTTCCTTAGTTTGCAACCAGCTAATGGGGGAAAAGTTCAAAATTTCGACTTGTGTAATGCTGGTACTGCTCTACTGATAAAAGTCTGAACATTTAATTGATATATTTTATGAGAAAATCCATTTCTTCTATTAGCATCCAGTATCCTCTAATACTTTATTCGGAATTTATTTATTTTTACAGGGTTCGTTTGCTTTTACCACAAATTTTTAATAGAAATTTTTCCTTTTTTAAATGCTTACTGCAATGAAACGAGACGTCTACAATTTCTGCTATTTAAATATTAAATATAAAATTTCTATTAAAAATTGTGGTAAAAGCGTACGAACTATGTTTTAAATTAAACATATAGTAACATGATATATTATAATACATTATTATTATATAGAATGATATATTTATGATTATTAGTATATTGGTAGTACAGGGTTCGTACGCTTTTACCACAATTTTTAATAGAATTTTACGCCATATCAAGATGTGTACACCCCTTGGAATTTCCAAGTAGCCTGGCGCCACTTTTTCTGATATGAAAGTTTCTATTTAATATTTAAATAGCTCATTTAATTTTAGGATTTGTAATACTTTTCTGCATTTAAATAAGGCGGTTGATTCTATTAAAAATTTGTGGTACAATTGTACAAATCCTTTAGCAAATTGGATTACTTTCTTGAAAAATAAACTTATTACTTTGTTTTCGAGTAATTTGCTTACAGTGACTTTGTTTTCATTAAGTCACTGGAAATTTTTGCGATAAATCATCCGTCAGTTCGTAAAACCTTTTTCTTTTCTTCAACTTAAGCCATAAAAATAATCTAACTTAGTGTAAATATACGAAAATCTTGAATTAGAGCAAATAGTGGAGCTTCCTTTGGGCTACAGTTACTGCTCTGAAATAATACTTTTATTATATTATCTATTATCAAAAACAGAAAAATTTCGAGCAAAAGTCCATTGAGGAACCCCCACCTGGGGCCCTACAGAATAATTTTTTTTTTTCTGAAGATAATGGATGTTTAGTTTTATTTTGAAAATATTTTATTGCCGTTAAAAATAACTACGACATATTTTAGTTAGAACAGAGTTAGCCAAAGTAATAATGATTCCTTGTTCAGACAAAATATTTCTTGTAAACTATGAATATAACATTTTAAAATACAGTTAGTAGTGACGCAAAAGGAAAACTAGGAGCTTTAAAAGTTTATTTCAACAATTAAATATTGTTCGAACACAGTTATATTAACAATTAAATATTTTTCAATCATTAAATATTTTTCAAATGCTGTTAAATACAGTGACCTCTCACTTATACGTGATACACGGTAATTAGTATTCAGTACAAGTTTTTATTTAAAGTAATTTTTTGCCTTATTCAATCGCAGAATTTATCAATCGAATTCTACTATTTTAAAATATTAGCATAAAAAAGTAATTACTGGACATAGCGTATAAGTGAGAGGTCACTGTAATAGGAAAAAATCAGTTTCAATATATGAACTGACTCTTAAAAAAGTCACAAGAAATATATTGCAATTAATTATTGTACAATACATGTTTCCTGCATTTAAAAAAAAAAATCAATAAAATGATATATTTCATTTACCATTATGGGTAACATTATTATAAATATATTATAATTTAATGGTAAGTAGAACTAAAGTTAATTCTCAGTAAGTAAAATACGTGAAAGAATACTTCTATTATATTATCTATTATCAAAAATAGAAAAATTACGAGCAAAAGTTCATTGAGTAATTTTTTTATAACACCTGGGACCCTACAGAATTATTTTTTTTTTCTGAAGAGAATGGATGTTTTGTTTTATTTTGAAAATAATTTATCGTCATTAAAAGAAACTGCGACACTTTTTGGGAAGAACAAAGTTAGCCAAAGTAATAACTTTTTTTTCTTTTTCAGACAAAATATTTCTTGTAAAATTTGAATGTACTATTTTAAATACAATCAGTAGCGACACAAAATTAAAATTAAATCTAAATTTAAAAGATTATTTCAACAATTAAATATTGCTCGAACACAATTATATTAACGAATAAAATATTTTTCAAACGCTTATAAATAGTAGGAAAAACATCAGATTCGATATATGAATTTACTTTTAAAAAGTGACAAGAAATGTATTGCAATGTACAATGTATGTTTCCTTCATTAAAAAAAAGTTCTGTAAAATGATATAATTCATTTACTATTTTTAGGACCGGTACGCTTTTACCACATTTTTAGCCTTCTCAACGTGTTTACACATTTTAGAACCTCCAAGTAACCTGGCAACTTTTTTTCTGATTTGAAACTTTCTATTTAATATTGAAATAGCAGAAATTGTAAGCACCCCGTTTAATTTTAGGATTTGTAATAATTTTCTGCATTTAAATAAGGCGGATGATTCTATTAAAAAATTGGGGTACAGTCGTATGAACCCTGTAGCAAACTGGATTACATTCTTGAAAAAAAAAATATTAATTTATTTTCGAGTAATTTGCTTACACTGAGTTTATTTTCGTTAAGTCACTGTAAATAATCAAGTTGAATATTTTTGCGATAAAAATCCGTCAGTTCGTAAAACCTTTTTCTTTTCTTCAACTTAAGCCATAAAAATAATCTAACTTAGTGTAAATATACGAAAATCTAATATTAGAGCAAATAACGGAGCTTCCTTTGGGCTACAGTTACTGCCTTGAAATAATACTTCTATTTCCGTAATTTCCGGCGTATAATCCGCAGCTCAAAGAGTCGTTTTTCGACACAGGAATTTTATTCAATAATTGTAGTTAAATATTTACAGCGATCTTGTAAGTTACATTTTATAAAATAATATTTCTGGGTCGAAAAACGATTCTTTGAGCTGCGGATTATACGCCGGAAATTACGGTATATTATCTATTATCAAAAACCGAAAAATTTCGAGCAAAAGTCCATTGAGTAATTTTTTATAACACCTGGGGCCCTACAAAATTATTTTTTCTTCTGAAGAGAATGGATGTTTAGTTTTATTTTGAAAATATTTTATTGCCATTAAAAAAAACTACGACACTATTTGGGAAGAATAGAGTTAGCCAAAGTAAGCAAATTTTGCTTGTTCAGATAAAATATTTCTTGTAAAACATGAATATACCGTTTTTAAATACAGTCAATAGTGACGTAAAAGGAAAATTATATCTAATTTTCCTTAATAAGTTGCAATAAATTAAATGTTTTATTGTATTAAATGTTTTGTGTAATTAAATGTTTAATAAGTTGCAATAAACTTTTAAAATTATATCTAATTTTAAAAGTTTATTTCAAGAATTCAATATTGTTTGAAGAAAATTATAGTAAAGAATAAAATATTTTTCAAATGCTCTTAAATAATAGGAATAAATAATAGAAAAATAATCAGTTTCGATATTGTCGCTACCATGTTAAACTATAGAATGTGAAAATGTTCCCTTTTTGTTACTTTTAAAAATTGTCCGATTGTCACCACTAAATTGTATTAGAATTCTTCGACTAAGAATATTAATAAAATTTCTGTGAAGAACAAGGTTGCCAGTTTAGTCTTCTTTGTTTATTCAGAGATGCCGAATCATACCGGGAATTTTGAGAAATTTTATTTACTGTGAGTAATCATGAAATGTCTGCCATTAAATAAAGCAAAAATTTCTACTTGAAATTTCTGAAAAGGTTTCGAAATTTCTGAATGGAAAAGGAGGGCAAACTCGCAACCCTGGTGCAGAGTATACTATTAAAATTTAGGAATTACAATCGGCTCATTTTTAAATATTATGAAAAATGTATTATTTCACATTCGATAGTTTGACATGGTAGCGACGAAACGGACTTAAAAAATGACAAGAAATGTATCGCAATTAATATACAATGCATGTTTCCTTCATATAGGAAAATTGCAATCAAATGACTTTGAATTAAGAATGTATGAAGAGTTCTTTTACATTTACTTACATACATTATCTTAATCTACAAACTAACGTAAATATGAGTTTTACCTGATTCTAGGTAAGTATATTATAAGTGTGTGTAATGCCTGAATAAAATATAAACCAGCAGAGGGCGGGGGGGGGGAGATTGCATCAAATTTAGAATGCCTTTTTTTAAGTTTAAATAGTTTATTAAAAAATCAACAGGTTCATATCATTTACCATTATGTGTAACGTTATTATAAATATATTATACTCTTATGGTAAATATATAAACTAAAATTAACTCCCAGTAAGTAAAATACAGTGACCTCTCACTTGTACGCAATGTTCAGTAATTACATTTTCATACCACTATTTTAAAACGGTAAAATTCGATTTATAAATTCTGCGATTTAATAAGGAGAAAATTATCTGTAAAAAAAACTGGTGCTAAAAAATTATTTCCTTGTATCGCGTATAAGTAAGAGGTCACTGTACTTCGAAGATTTGGAGATTAAGAAAACTGTCAGTTGAATTTTTTTTCGGTTCTTGCATCAACTTAAACCAAAAAGTACATATCAGTTTTTATAAATATCCGAAAATCTAGTGCGAGAACAAATTCAGCAAACAATTCTTCCAGCTACAGCTAATATTTCAGAAGAAGATTTTAAGAATTTCATCTCTCATCGAAAAAAAAAAATCCGATGTAATGTCCAGTAAATAATTTTGCTTGAGAAAATATAAAACGAAGAAGAAATAGTCTTAAAATTGAGCTATGCGCGGAGGATTAACTCAATGTTATTTATAAAATTGCTAGGAAGATTTGACGAAAACAATTTGTAAGTTCATAATTTTTTTGTATCAACATAAGCATCGCTGTCAACTCGTACGATTCTTAGCTTCCAATAATTTCTAATAGTTATCTTCTAATTATCTAACCCATTTGCAACCGAAGATTGCATTTCAAGAATTTATTTTACATTAATATTTCCGAATAGCAATTTTTGCTTAGTTTAAAGTTTAATAAAAGATGTTTCGTGATTACATAAAGTTAAAATTCTTCTTACAGAATTTCTGGTATGATTTCAGAAATTCTGAATAAAAAGGAATTTCTGAAATGGACGCCTATACAAAGTTACATAATCTGTCTGATCTTTTATTCAGAAAATCCTAATTCACGCCAGAATTGTTGAACAACAATTTTCCCTTTTATTTTCTTATCCGAATATTTATTATTTTATCAATCAAAAATGATTATTCAAAAGTTCTTGGGAGGGTTCGGAATTTCTGAATAAAAATTATCCAGATTTGACAATACCGCGCATATTTTGTCGTTATCATGTCAAGCTGTCGCATTTGAAAAAATGCATGTTTCATTATATCTGCAAATGGCCCGATAGTCACCACTAAATTTTAATAGTATTCTTTATCAAGGTTGACAGTTTGGCCTTATTTTTTATTCAGAAATTTCGAATCCATACCAGAAATTTCAAATAGAAATTTCTGCTTTATTTAATGACAACATTTCGTGATTATTTAAGATAAAAAAAAAATCCAAAATTTCCGGTAGGAATTCGCCATTTCTGAAGAAAAAGAAGGAATTTCATGTAGTATCTTTACTAGATGAAGAATTCTATAAAAAATTAATGATGACATTTAGCCCATTTTTAAAAGTAATGAAAAATGCATTTTTTCATATTCGATAGTTTGTTATGGTAGCCTACGATATCTGATTCGGATGCAAATATGTTAATCGAAAGGTTCTGCAATTAAGTAAGGAGAAGATTTCTATTAAAAAATACTGGCGGCCAAACAATGCTGTAATTGGAAGCTATGCATCATCCAAACTGCAACTCACACTGTGTTAATATCTGAAACTGTAGCATTAGAACAAATTATCAAAGCTTTACTACGGCTAAAGTAATTGTTCTGTCTACAAGAAGATTTTAACAAATTTATCACCTATCGAAAAACATAATATTCTTAGGTAAAGTCGAGCAAATTGTTTTTAAAACACCTGAGGCTCAATTTTAGATGAGAATGGCTATTTTAGTTTTATTTCACAAATATTTTATCGCTATTAAAAGATATAAAAATACGGTCTACGAAAAGTGGAAAAAATACAAACTTTCAGCCAAAACAGTAACTTTTTTTTTCTTCTAAAAGAATAATATTCATTCTTATTATACAGGGTGTCCACTCTCAATGGTGCCCAATGGCTAATTTCTAAAACGTCTGTCATAGACATTATAGTTGTAATTACAAAAATGTTTTAAATGAGATAAAGAAATATTTTTAAAGCTATTTGGTTAAAAAAAAAATATTTCTTTAAAATTACGAAATTTAATTTTTTATACGGTTCTCCGGTCTTATAAGTTATAATTAGTAAAAATATCCTATTGCACTAAGAAGTAAAACAAAATAAATAGCATTCGTCTACTATTAAAACGATCGTCAGACATGAAAAAACAATAGTTGAGAGTAAAATTAATATTACAATATAAATTTGAAATCTATTTTTATTCTGCCATAGTAAAGCAAAATATACAACTTTTACTAAAAATATAAGGGAAAAAAATAACACACTATTTGTTAAAATAAATCATTAAAAGAAACAGCCTCATTTCCTTACAAAATAAAACACAAATATTTTAACCAATCTGAAACTTGATTAATAAAAGTTAACCCTGTCGTAATACCGTAATTTCCGGCGTATAATCCGCAGCTCAAAGAGTCGTTTTTCGACCCAGAAATTTTATTCAATAATTGTAGTTAAATATTTACAGCGATCTTTTAAGTTACATTTTATAAAATAATATTTCTGGGTCGAAAAACGACTCTTTGATCTGCGGATTATACGCCGGAAATTACGGTACTTGTACGATGTGAATACTTTCCGTTAAAGCGCAGATACACGCGAAATAAATTATTTCAATATTTTAAGAACTTTGTGAACGATCCCTCGAATCATGGTCCAACTCTTCGGTGTTAAGATGCAGAAAACTGGTATAAGGCTTGAAATTCATAAATCATCTTGAAGTTTCATAAATCAGTCAATTTTAGTATTAGATGAATGGGACTTTTTTTGCCTTACCTGTTAGTGTAATATGATTTTTTTTACTAAATATCCCTTATAGGACAGGGGGACCGTATAAAAAATAAAAATCGTAACTTTTTAAGAAATGTTTTTATTGATTCAAACGACTCTTAAAATAATTGTTTACCTAATTTAAAACATTTCTGTGGAGCTATATTATACCTGCCAACATTCAACTAAACTTCCGTACAATGCGAGTTAACTTGATCCAGGTTAAGGACATTTTTAACCAGAAAATAGATCTGAAAAAAATATATATATTTAGTTTCATGTTCTTACGTGGAACCTATTCAACTGCATTTCTTGTTATGTTTTGAAACGCATTTAACCTCAATTAAATTAACCTACATTGTACGGAAGTTTAGTGCGATGTTGGCAGGTATGCTATATGTATATCGTATTGTATAATATATGGAAATATTATATAATATGGAAATAAATGCATCAAGTAAACTCAGTGATGCAAGAGAAAAAAATTGACTGAACAATGTTGTTTGCTTTATACTCTCTTTATAGTTAGGTTCTTTCAACTAATTTTAGCTTCACTGCTCTATTTATTTCGTTATTTTTTTGTAATCTTCATTTTGCATATACTCTGCATTAAACTTTTCAGTTTGCGGAATGGTGTTGAAGATATTTGTTATCAGATTAATTATCATATTTCAGAACGAATTTAAACATTTAATAAACTTTTCCTAGTAAACTCAGTGATTCAAGGGAAAAATATGTGACTGAACTATGTTGTTTGGTTTATACTCTCTTTATACTTAGATTCTCTCAACTCATAGCTTCATTGCTCTATTTATTTCGTTATTTTTTCTTAATCTTCTTTTGCATACACTTTGCATTACACTTTTGAGTTTGCAGAATGGCGTTGAAGATATTTGTTATTAGAAGAAATGATTATTAGTATACAGTGGTGATTGTAAGTATGAGAACATCAATGAAAACAAAAGGATACTTACTTGTTAAGTAATTTATTTTATTTACTTTAAAGTAGTTTACTTACAGTGAGTTAATTTTAATTAACCCCTTCGTGCGTCTACCACAATTTCAGCGGTTTATCAAGTTCACCGGATACTAAGGTTTACGTGATATAGCTGACGAAGGGTTGCTTCCGGCGATTATTGTTATTATTTTGTCTACTGTCATTTCCAAATAATAATATCCATAGTAGATTTCTACCAGAAATTTGCTGGAGAAAATATATTTTAAATATCGTTCCGTATTTAATTACCGTAAAGTTTCAAAATTGGGTTGTAAGCGAATCACTGAAAGTAAATAAATAACTTGGAACATATTTGCCAAAATCCCTGTTTTTGAAAACTACTATTTTCGAATAAAAATGTTCGCTGTATCATAGAAATTTTGCAATTATACAAAGCTAATTTTTCTGTAAAAAGATAGTTGAAGTAAAAAATCTGGAGGTTGGCAACTGTGCTTGAAATATTTGGCAATAAAAATCTGTAAAATCATCTTTTTTTTTTTTTTTCTTTTTTTTTTTTTTTTTTTTTTTTTTTTATCAACATACGCCAAGACTGCGAGAAGGTAGAAAAATATTACAAATCCTGCAATTAAATCCTGCAATTCTAAAATTTCTGTTATTCAAACGTTAAATATAAAAATTTTATAAAAAAATTTTTGCAAAATAGTACGAGTACTGTGGGACAAATTACAGGGTATAAGTTTACAACACACTGCTAAGCATTGTATTTTCCAAGCAAATAATTTCAAGAAATAAAGTATGTGTCTACTTTCAAAGCACTTTTTTTTGGAGGGGGGGAGAGGAGGGGGTAGAGAATTTGTAATTTTTATGAAACACATGTGTTTTTAGTTAAAACAGGGATTAAATAAAACTTTGAAAAAAAAAATTAATGGAATTTTAATTAACTTTCCAAACATTGACAATATTTATTAAAATTTTAGCAAAAATTCACTTTTATGCCAAACCTTCTACATCAAAATCTAAGAACTATATTTCACTATTTTTTTTTCAACATTATATTAGTAAACCACTTTCCTGCGTTATGAAGCGAAAGATTTGCAATACCTCTTAAATTTCCTAATAAATACCAAATTCTGTATACATAAGATGATTTTTTATATATTTTTCAATAAAAATAAATCTTAAATTAATAAATATATACTTACAATCAATATTTTGCTTCATAACATAGCAGGATGAGCAGAACATAGTGACAAAATTTTATATTAATATCTTAACCCTTTTTTTGCATTGTGAGGGAAATTTCCATCACTGTTTATTTAACTTTTAATAAATAAATCAACTTCTTCGCCACCACTATATTTATATAGAAATATTAATCTAGTAAATTCCCGTGAACTATGTTGCTGAACAAAGTTAAAAATCTATCTTAAATTTTCTGGTGTCCAATATTTAATATATGTATTAAAAAAAAACAATTGTAAAAGAAAAACTCATGCAAAGAAGGGTTAAAAACATTTTAAGAAATGAGATTTTTCGTGATTCTTTTAGGTCAGTTCAAGGTTTATAACGTGGGATAACTCTTTGTCTCGAACTATCACAGAACCAAACTAAAACATTTTTGGAATACTAAATGATTGAACTTTCATTTAAAATTATATAAAAAAAATAATAATAACTCAAAATTATTCGATAAAACAGCGATTTTGGGGGCAGGCCCATACTTTAAAATATTTGTTAAACATAACTACACATTCATTTTAAATATTTTTTATTTGAAATGTTCAATTGAGCTGTCGATTCCTATAACATTTTGAAACATTGTTTTAATATATAAACTTACAAATTTTAAACAAAAATTTGATAGTTAATAAAATAAACTTATAATTGCTTAATTTTCACTATATTTAATTGTGATATCTTAACCTGTTAACAGGGAATAAACTTTTGTTCAACTCGTTTCACAATTACCAACGCGGCACATTTCCACCAGTAAAAAAGAATAGAATTTTTTTCCTTATTCATGGCTGTAATTTTGCATTAATGGGGCAATTTTGCGTGCCGAAATATTTCGTCATACCCAGTTAACACAATGAACATGAAAATGTTATTTTCTAAAGGAAATAAATAATGAAATAAACAAAGGAAAGCTTTGAAATGAGATACCATTTCAAAACAAGAATTTAACACGTTCGCTGCCAACTACGAGTATACTCGTAGTGCTATCTACCTTTCTTCAATCTAAAATTAGTTATTCGCACCGGAAATTTCAAAAGAAGAATTTTTATTTTATGTAATCAGGAAATGTCTGTAATAAAACAAAGTAAATATTGCTATTAGTATTTTCTAGTATGAATTTGAACTTTCTAAAAAATATGAAAATTCCGGTATTTTTAGCATGGCAGCGAACGTGTTAAATCTGTTCTGCTGTTTAAACGTGTGAGTGCGTTCGTAGAAGATATACAGTGACCTCTCACTTATACGCGATACATGGAAATTATTTCTGAGTACCAGTTTTATTTTAAAGTAATTTTGGCTTTATTATCGCAGAATTTATAAATCGAATTTTACTATTTTAAAATAGTGGTATGAAAAAGTAATTACTGAACATCGTGTATAAGTGAGAGGTCACTGTATTGCTTTTTATAAAGCGCAATAAAAGATAAAATATTAAAATTTAACAGTAGGCGAGTTTCGTCAAATTATAAATACGACTTTTACAAAAACAGAAAAAAAAAGAATAGAAAATACTTCTTATTGTCAAAAATAAATAAATAAATAAACCTTGCACGTCAAATAATATATTTTTTTCCTTAATTTATTCTTCTATTTGAGATTGTGAGTACTTTCGACGTAAATTTATTTTTTCTAAGAAATAAATTTAAAAAAAATTAAATTTAAAAATATACTTAATACATTTTAGTAATACACGATGGGATAATGGTAATTCTCTTTATATATGTTATATATATATATATATATATATATATTTAAACCACTTAAATTTACTGATTAAAATACAGATTAAAAATTAGAGCTACTTCTTAAAATTATTATATCTAACAATTCGAAATTATCTTTATGCTTCAAATGATATTCGTAAAAACCTTTAAAAAGGAAAATAAGAAAATGATTATATATTTAGAAAAATTATAGATAGGTTAAATTAATTTGTTTTATATAATGTAAAAAGAAATTTCATCATTCATACGTCCAATTGTAGATTTAATATTTCATAAGATGTTAGATAGTGCTACTAGATGGCGACACTACCTGGAGAAAATTTTCAAGTTTTAAGCAGATACTGAAATTTTCAAAATGTATCCCGTTTACGAAATTTTATTTGCCAATTTTCATACAAACAAAATAAAAAAAATTTATTGCTGAAGTTCGTACAAAAGAAATAGCCCTTTTCTAGAAAGAAAATTATTTACAATCGCATTTTTTTCTTCTTCGAACATCTATAAATAAAAAAGAAGTATATGTTGGTACACAACAATTTCTTTAAAAAAATAAAATATCGCGTCAATGTTAACGGTTAATAAATTAATAAATTTTAATGAGTTTCCATTTAATAAATAGACTCATCATGATTTCAAACTTATAAAAGTTCTAATTTACTTTTTTTTATATATATATTTATCATTCTAATATACAATATAGCTTACTCATTAAAAAAACAGCTAACGTAAATTAACGCAAATACATACAAACTAATAGAAAAAAAATTCACTTTTATTTGATTAATTAGTATATATTTTTTAATTTCAATTTTAATATGCCGTATATTCCGTCGTATAATACGCATTTTTGAAATAAGAAAATTGACCAAAATTTACAAAGAGTGCGTTATACGCCGGGTATAAAATAAATGAAAGATTAAAAATTAAAAAAAAAAAAATAGGTACGAATAATAATTTAATTTTTATATTAATTAACAAGAAAAGATAGCATGATCAACTGAATAAAAGATGATCGATTCCCATCAATTTTCGATACTAGGTTTGGCAGAGTCACTGACTTTTGTAAATTGTTTTTTTAGTCATTATCAGGGACCGATTTAAAAATGTGGGGGCCCTGGGCACAGATGTTTATGGGGGGCCCCCTTGCACCGATGTTTACAGCGGTCTTGAGAAAAAAAAAATGTATCATTGAAAGTTGAAATTATTAAGCTAACCACTATTGATGTTAATAATTTTGTGATACATAATCATAGCTGCCAACTTTTACGTTTTTTTTTTTTTTTTGCTACCACTAAAAATTAATAGAAATTTTTGAATCATTGAATTTAGACGATCTAATGAGTAAAAATTTACTGTGAAATTTTAGTGGTAGGAAAGAAGCGTAAAAGTTGGCAGCTATGTGCTGAATGATTTTTTGATAAATTTTCTTCTCAATTATTTAGCATAAAAAGTTTTTATAACATCCTCATAATCAATCTTTAGTGTTCTATCTCGCTGATGATTTTTCGAAATAGGTATCGAAAGTAAAAGTATCCTTATAAAAAAAAAAATTGTAAACAAATTTGAAAAAGCAAAAAAGGCCTATGTATAGATTGACCTCGAGTCTTCAATGGAAAAAAAAAAATCTTTTAAAAATATTGAAATGCAAACGAGATATTTAAAAAAAATCCCATAGAATTAATATTAGCGAGCGGCTGTTTTCACGTGAGTGAAGTAGCTATTTTTAAGTGAAAAAAAAATAAACAGACTTTTTCATATTAATATTATTTTTTAATAGTTAAAACTTTATCAGATTTCGGTCCATAATTAGAAAATCTTCAGTAGCATTTGGTGGCCCCTGAAAATCGGAACCCCTGAACTCGTGCCCCAAATGCCCTGCCGTTAATCATACACTGGTCATTATACTTTTTTGTTTTTTATTATATTTTATGCAACATAATTATAACAAATATAAAAAAATTATAACGCATTGTAATAATATACTCCTTTTAATTGCTCAAAGGCGTAAAGTAAAAACTTTATAAACAGTAAAATAAGTTTTATTAGACTGTTGACATATGTTTCGACTCTATCGGGGCCATTATCAAAACAAATAAGAATATTCTATAACTATACGGTTAAATTAGTTTCAAATAACTTCATAGACCATGCAATTGTAGAGTGTTCTTATTTGTACAATACCTCACTCAGATAATGCCGAGATACTGCTCCGAGACAATGCCTTCGATAGAGCAAAACATGTGAACATTCTAAAGAAATTATTGTATATATATATATATATATATATATATATATATATATATATATATATATAATTTTTTTTCCGCTTTTTAGCATTTAAAAGAAGTATGGCATATGATTATTTTATTATTATTTCTAATTTATTTATTTATTTTATTTTTTGCAAAGGAGCGGGCTGCGCTTTATAGAGCAAATATCCATGAAAATAGGAAAAAAATATTCTCAATTCGCGCGTTTTACTTCGAGATATATTGTAGATATATCATCTATTTCTAAAATTTTTGTGCTTATGAACTGAATTTTAGTCTTTGATTTATTGCAATATTTGTTCTTTTATAACCTGGTCTTTCCAAGTTCGATTTTTTTTTTAATGTAATAAAAAATGAAATAAAATCTTCAAAAGAAATGCTCTTTAAATCTGCATTCGCTTAAATCGCCATTTTCTAAATCTCTAATATAGAGTAGAATTAATCCTATAGAGTAGAACGCCTATTTAATCGCAGAATTTATATATCCAATTTTACTGTTTTAAAATAGTGGTACGAAAAAGTAATTACTGAACATCGCTTATAAGTGAGAGGTCAACGTACTTTTTTTAAAAGATGAATGTGTGAACTAGTGTGACATATATTGTGCTGTCCTCTAAAAAAAAAAAACCCATTTTTTTTTTTAAATTTTCTATATATAAAGTCTAATAAAGAATTTATAAATATTGAACGTTGCTAAATAATTACAGCTTGTTCTGACTAAGATTTTACTGTTGAGCATTTTTCATCTTATCAATTTATTACAAAATGGCAGCCAATTATGAGAAAAAAAAAACTTTTCCAAAAAATGACTCATGTTACCTGAAAACAACCCACACCTGACATAATCAGCTGAAAAATGAAGCATTTTATTACATATTAATAGTTTAACATTAAAAAAAAAAAAAAAAAGAAAGAAAAAGAAAGAATTTATGTAGATCATTCTAAAGTTCTATTATAAAAAGAAAATCTGTAAAAATGAAGTTCGTGTTTTGCCAGAATTCTGCAATTGACAATTTAAATTATTTTAAAACTAAATAAGCACGCTTTAGGTATTTTTAACTATTTTTATTATTCTAAATGGAACATAAAAAATGAACAAAACAAAAAATATGACTTTAGTAAAATATTTGGTGTAGAACTTGGGTGTTTTTTTTTTTTTTTTTTTTTTTTTTTTTTTTTAGGAAACATTTCAGAATGGGGTTTTTTTTAGAGGACAGCGCAATAGGACAGTTTTAGTGTGACATAAAGAGTGTTTTTTTTTTTTTTTTTTTTTTTTTAGTATTACATTGGAGGAAGTATAAATAAAGTTGAAATTTCTAACTTTGAAAAAAAAAAAAACTGTCGTATTCATAAAGGCATGGATAAATTTAACTGGAATATATATTTTTTAAGAATTGTATTATTAATATTTATTTAATATAACAAAAAAGTTTAATCCAAAATAAATTAGAGCTAGCTGCATGATTGTACATTTACAAACTTTCCGAAGTCAATTAATTATTCTTTGCACTACAGTGATTATATTTTTACAGCCACTTTCAATAATTGATAATTTCACGTTTTAGAATGTTATAATTTATGCAGTATTAAAAAAAAATGTATATATTTTTTTCCATGCTCAACGGCTCAAAATTTTCTGACACCTTTTCAAGATCATTTTTAAAAATAAAAATATGAAACTTGGCAATGTGGTTTATGAAGAGATTTATATGTGACATGTGTTTTTATATTTCGTTCAATTAATTAGAAATTGATTTACAAACAGTTATTTTCACAGTACGATAATTTTCTTTTGATTCCAGCTCTATCACTTCGGGAAATTCGGTTCAAAATGTCAACCTTGACAGCATTTAAAAAACTATATTCTGCTTTTATCAAAATATCGGCCAATACGGACATTATAAAGTGTCTGAATAAGAGAACCTGCCAATTGGATGCATTTTAGAGCAAAAATGAATTTAAAAATAAGTCACAAAATAGGCAGTTTGGATTTGAGTACACCCTTAAGTGAAAATTTACTTTTTTAAATTAAGGTATAATGCTGACCATTTCTCTATTGCTTCCCTGGAAAGTTCAGTATTTGTTAAATGCGTTTTTACTTCTCGCAATTTCTCCGGCTATTGAATTTGCACCATAAAGTTGATAAAATGCCTATAATTTCTGATGCTGATAAATTCTAATATTTGTAAATTCTAATTAAATGAAAATTTACTTTTTTTTTCATTTTTGAATCAAGGAGTAATAGGACAGCAACACAGAAAATTCTATGCAGCTGATGTTGGGACACTGATAAAACGGTGATATAAGAGCATAAATATTGGTGGAGAATAAGATGAGAAATAAAATTAGTTTTGAAGTGAATATCATTGTAAGTTATTATTTAATTATCTTTTGTGACTTACTTAATGACTTTCCCTCGTATATATATATATATATATATATATATGCGCTAATTATGCAAATTGCTTAATATCTTTGTTTTTCATGGAAACATAGGAGACAAATGAAAAGGTTAGAATGACAGTGGTGTAAGTTAAAAAATTTTGAAAATGGATATAATCATATTTTTACTGAACGCATATTAATTTCTGTTCAATGTGCTAGTAAAATAAGTCATAGTTCACTTAGGGAGTCGCTAGAGGCCAAAACAATTTGGACCACTCAATGCAACAGCAATACAATAAGCTTCAAAAAACCGGTTCACTTCTCAAATCACTAAATTTTGACTTTTCCACTGTCATTCTAAGCCCTTCAAATGTGTAAATGAGTAATACAAAAAATTGTCTTCAAAACAAAAAAAAAGCGCCCTGTTGTTAAGCTTATCTAAAACGTCATTTATTAATTATCTGATAATGCCAATTGAAATTTTAAATTAAGCAGATTGGCCAAATCTCCGGCTTTTTGCACACCAGTAAATGTTTAGAGAAAAATGTTGTTCTTTCAAATCACAGAATGCTGCATTTAAATAAAACAACATTTTCTGTACTAAAATACCGGTATCCACAAAGCCGGAGACCTGGCAGATCTGAATTAAGTATATCGTCGCTACCATGTCAAACTATCGAATGTGAAAAAATGCATTTTTCATTAATTTTAAAAATGAGCCGATTGTCACCACTAAATTTTAATAGAGTTTCAGGGTTGCAACATAATCAGGGTTACCAGTTTGGCCTCCTTTTCCATTCAGAAATTTCGAATCCATACCAGAAATGTAAAATAGAAATTTTTGATTTTTAAAATGACAGCATATTTCGTGATAACTTAAAGTAAAAAGTTTTCTCTCAAAATTTCCGGTATGAATTTGGCATATCTGAATAAAAAGGAGGCCAAACTGGTAACTCTCTTTTTCACAGAAATTTTATTAGTATTTTTATTAGGAGACGAATTCTAATAAAATTTAGTGGTGACAATCGGCCCATTTTTAAAAGTAATGAAAAATGCATTTTTCCTTATTCGATAGTTTGACATGGTAGCGACGTTTAAAAATAAACTACATTAACTCAAAAATCACACAACCACAGGGACAAACTTTCATCATTTTTTATAATACAAATTTTCGCGTTTTTTATGATAGAAAATTTGCTTTTTGATAAGGCGAAAAATTCTGTTCTAAAAACACTAGTAGAATTAAGGTTAACTCGTTTTTGATGCAAAGAATATTTGGTTGCTCAGCTAAAAATGAACTGCAGTTTTTCTACAGAAGTGAAGTAATTTTGAAGTTTTTCTACAGTCAACCTCATGTAAAACAAAAAGTAATGCGATAAATAAAGTATTCTACTGTCTATACCTTTTGATGACTTCTTTTACGCATTACACAGTTGAAAATTCCCTTTCAGCAATTTCCGTCAATAATTCGAAATATACTCAAATTCTTTCCTACACCTTTGTATGTTGTCTATTGAATTTCTAAACATCAAATAATAAGCCAAACATTAGTTACATTTAAAAACATAAAACTATTAAAAACATGCTTCCAGCAGTTATTGCTCATAGACAGTAATGTTACAATTTTTTTTGTCAAGACACTGTAAATGAACGACAGATCTATACACACTGTACTCAACAGTAAATATCTTATAGCGCGCATCATTGATGAATATCTATTCCAATATGTTTCAAATACTTTAACATCATTAACCCTTAAATACATAGAGTATCAAATTTCCAACACTTTTTATTTAACTTTTAATTAAAAAAAACAAGTTCTTCGCAACCATTATATTTATATCGAAATATTAATACTACAAAACTCAGGCAAATATGCTACTAAATAAAGTTTAAAAATATATCTTAAAATTTCTGGTGTATAATCCTTAAGTAAAAAAAAAACCTACAATTCTAAAAGAAAAATGCATGCACCAAAATTTTACTAAGCATAGGTGCCAAACTCTCATTAATATTCTGTAATATGCGGGTTAATTTGACACCAGTTTAACACGTTTCGCACCAGAATTTTTTTTAAGAAATGAAATTAAATAAATTCCACGTAGAAACCTGAAATTGAATAAATAAAGATTCAACCAATAATTTGTCTGGTTTGAACCGTTGTTAAACTGGGTCAAATTAACCCGCATATTACGGAATGTTAATTAGAGGTTGGCAACTATGTTTTAAGATATATTTTTAATTTTATTTACTAGCATATTTATCCGATTTTTACAGGATTAATAGTTCGATATAAATATTTGTTTTTATGGTGATTCATACAAAGTTTTTTTATTTAATTTGTACCATAATTGATACACTTCATTTTTAGTATCGAACAATCCACAGTAAACTTCAATTAATAGCATAAATTAATTAAATGGCATACTGTGTATATTTACGTGAGTTAGAGCACGGAGAGTCAAACTGCGGGACAAACAGATAGAATGCATACACTTTTCAACTATTTTGGGAAGTAGTAGAAAGGACATATTTTGTTTATCCTAACACGTAGACTTAAAACGAACCTAATCTGTTAACTTTCTGTTACGACGAGCTTCATAGATTTATAAATAAGAAGATCATTATACAGGGTGTTTTAGTTAAACGTTTCAGAACTTCTAAGAGGGGTAGGGTACATCCTGACAACTCGAAATCATATAGCAATGTGGGGTCGGAAAAGCTTTCCTTAACCCTTTGCGGCGCAGAGAATTTCCATTGCTTAAATATTGAAATTAATGAATGACACCAGAATTTGAAAACGAACTTTCTTGTAAAAATGAAAAAGCTATATTTCACGCAACTAATAAACCGTATTTTTTAAACAAAAATTCTGGTATCAGTGAGGGTTTTGGAAATTAAAATTAAGTGGTTTCATAAACATACTTAATTTTAATTCCCAAAACCCTCACTGATACCAGAATTTTTGTTAAAAAAATTACGGTTTATTAGTTGCGTGAAATATAGCTTTTTCATATTTACAAGAAAGTTCGTTTTCAAATTCTGGTGTCAGCATTAATTTCAATAGTTAAGCAATGGAACTTCTCTGCGCCGCAAATGGTTAAGGAAAGCATTTCCGACCCCACATTGCTATATGATTTCGAGTTGTCAGGATGTACCCTACCCCTCTTAGAAGTTCTGAAACGTTTAACTGAAACACCCTGTATATGATCGATTCCCATTGGGTACATTTCTGTTCTTCCTCATTAATAATAGGTTTCGCTTTTGACGGCAGTTCATTATCAAAATAATTCTAAAAAAATAAAAATGCATTTGACAAAATATAATAAAAAATGAGACGCACATATAATAATTGAAGTGGAATAAAAAATCCGTCTCATAAGCTTAACATCTCATAGAAATCATCGAGGTGATTAATGAAATGGGATGCAAACATCATAAGTTATTCATATCGAGTGAAATAACTTTCTATATCATTAGTCATAAGGATACATTTTTAATTACATGAAAAAATATGAATATTAAACAATTCAAATTCAGAATTAACTTATTATCGGCATAATTAATCACTTATTTCTAAAAATTACATCAACTTTTAAAATGCAAATCGGTTTTTGTATTACTACGTCAAGAAAGCCAAACAAATTATAAATTAACATGAAAGAAAAATCATTTACTATGCATAGATTAGGAAACGTTTTCCAATATTAAGAGAATTTGTTTACGAGAATCATTCAGGTGATTAATTAAATATTGTGTAAGCTTTTTAAATAATTCTTATTCATTGAAACACGTTTCGATATCATTAGTCATAAAGACAGACTTTTTAGGCAGACAGACAAACAATCAAACTGAATTCATAAGCACTTTTCAACAATATTATTATTACTGTTAGGAAATATTTATTTTTTTTTAGCCAAAAATGAACTTTATATAACCATCTTCTAACACGGCGAGCTTCATAGTTTTATAAATAAGAAGATTATTAAGCTTGATTCCATTGATTATATTTATGTTCCCTTCATTAATAATAAATTTCGCTTTTAACGACAGTTCTTTATCAGATAAATTCTGAGACAAATTAAAAATGCATTTGACAAAATATAGGAAGAGAGATGCACATATAATAATTGAACTGGGAAAAAAAATCATCTCATTTGCTTTACAACTTCTAGAAATCATCGAGGTGATTAATGAAATAGGATCCAAACGTCATAAATTATTCATATTGAGTGAAATAAGTTTCTATATCATTAGTCATAAAGATGAATTTTTAATTACATGAAAAAATAGGAATCTTTTAAACAATTTAAAAGCCAAATTAACTTATTATCGAAATAATTAATCCTTTATTTTTAAAACTTAAATCGCTTTTAAATTGCAAGTCCAGTTTTTTATTACTACTTCAAGAAATCCAAACAAACTATTAATTAACATGAAAGAAAAATCCTACATCCGCATAGATTATGAAGCACTTTCTAACATTACGATGATTTTTTTTACGAAAAATATTGAGGCTATTAATTAAATATGGTGTAAACTTTTTAAATTATTCTTATTCATTGAAACAAATTTCGATACAATTAGTCATAAAGATAGATGTTTTATTTGCGTCGAAAACATGATACTGTATGAATTCAAACGGCAAATTAACTTCTTTATATTTATATATTTAACAGTTCATTTCTATTTATTATATCGAACAGTAAATTGTAAATTCATTTTCTATTAGTTTTGCTTTATGAAATCCAAATAAAATATTAATTACTATAAAATAAATAAATTATGAAGCACTTACAAACATTAAGTGAAATTTGTTAAAGAAAACATTGATGTAATTAATTAAATGGTGTGTAAACTTCATATAATATTGTTAATGCGAAAAATAAGTTTCGATAACCTTAATCATGATCACGTATATCTAATTTCATCAAAAAATAGGAATTTTTTAAAGTTAAGGACTTCAAAAGCTAAACTAACTTAGTTTTGGCATAATTTATATCTTATTTCTGAAAATTATATTAACTATTAAAACATAAGTCCATTTTTTTTATCACAAATTCATGAAAGCCACACTCAATATTAATTGACATAACAGAAAAATAATACGTTGCGCATGGATTATGACATACTTCCCAATATTGCAGGTGGTTTATTTATGAGAATCATTGGAATGATTAATGAATAGGGGGCCCATTTTTATATTATTCCTATTGAGTGCATGAAGTTTGATATCATTAGACATAAAGATTAATGTTTAATTGCGTCAAAACATAGAACTACTTTATGGAATTCAAACCAAGCTAGCTTCTTATATCGAGATAAATTATTCTTTTTCTGAACATTATATTGATTGATAAAATTGAAGTAATTTTTTAATTCGTTCTATTTCATGAAAGCTAAACTAAATATTAATTAAGGTGAAAAAAATCATGTACTGCTCATATATTCTCCAATATTACGAGTTTTTTTTACAAGAATAATTCAGGTGAATAATTAAATAAGGTGTAAACTTTTTAAATAATTCTTGCTCATTGAAACACGTTTCGATATCATTAGTCATAAAGGCAGACTTTTTAGGCAGCCAAACAAACGAACAAACCGAATTCATAACCACTTTTCAAATATGTTGTCAATTACTATTAGGAAATATTTATTTTCTTTAGCCAAAAATCAACCTTTTTTAACACTACAACTACCGGAAATTTTACTCAAGTTTTATAAAAATTATTTCACACCATCATTTTTTTTAACTAATTAACTTATTGATTTTTAACTAACTTTTCTATTTAATTTATTTTTAAAAAATATTTCTGGTTCGAATCGGAATGTATTTATTTGGTAACCGTCAAAATGACGGCTCATGGTAGTTCTAGAGTTAACCACTTTCTTTCACGGCGAGCTTCAAAATTTTATAAATAAGAAGATCATGAAGCTTGATTCCATTGGGTGTATTTATGTTCCCTTCATTAATAATAAATTTCGCTTTTAACGACAGTTTTTTATCAGATAAATTATGAGACAAATTAAAAATGCATTTGACAAAATATAGGAAGATAGATGCACATATAATAATTGAACTGGGATTTAAAAAAAATGCATCTCATTTGCTTAACAACTTCCAGAAATCATCGAGGTGATTAATGAAATGGGATCCAAACGTCATAAATTATTCATATTGAGTGAAGTAAGTCTCTATATCATTAGTCATAAAGATGCATTTTTATATTACATGAAAAAATATGAATCGTTTAAACAATTCAAAAACCAAATTAACTTATTATCGGCATAATTAATCATTTATTTTTAAAAGTTACATCGCTTTTAAACTACAAATCTCGTTTTTTACTACTGCTTCAAGAACGCTAAACAAATTATTAATTAACATTAAAGAAAAATCCTACATCCGCATAGATTATGAAGCATTTTCTAACGATACGGGAATTTCTTTTACGAGACATATCGAGGCTATTAATTAAATTTAGTGTAAACCTAAATTTTCTTAACCGAATTCCACTCCAATTCATAACCACTTTCCAACTATGTTGTCAATTACTGTTAGGAAATATTTATTGAATCGGAAGTGGTAAACCTAAATTTTCTAATTTCTCCTTAATTATTCTTAATCATTGAAACACATTTCGATAACATTAGTCATAAAGATAGATGTTTTCTTTGCATCGAAAACATGTGCGTTCAAGGAATTCAAAAGACAAATTAACTTCTTTATAGTTATATAATTAAGAGTTCACTTCTATTTATTGTATCGAACAATAAATTGTAAATTCATTTTGTATTCGTTTTGTTTCTTGAAATCCAAACATAATATTAATTACTGTGAAAGAAATAGATTAGGAAGTACTTACCAACATTAAGTGATTTTTTTTACGAAAAACATTGATGAAATTAATTGAATGGTGGGTAAACTTAAAAAAATATTGTTACTGGAAAAAAAAAATGTTTCGATAACATTAGTCATGTACATGTATTTTTAATTTAATATAAAAATAAGAATTTTTTAATGTTAAGGAATGAAAATACAAGTTTTATTGAGTTTTAATTAAAAATTTGTTTTCTGAAAACTTTCAAAGATTTTTCCTAAATTTATTCCACTTTCAACACTATTTTCACTTCTATATTGGGAACTATTTAAAAAATTAACTCTTAAATGCATGAATTTTTCTTTAAGAATTGTGATCTATAAAAATTATATTAAGGATCCGACACCAGAAATTTACGGTAGATTTTTAAATGTATTTAGTAGCATAATCGTACTCAGTGTACACAGAATTAATATCTATATCTAAATATAGTGGTTGCGAAAGACTTGATTTATTTATTAAAAGTTAAATAAACAGTGTTGCAAATCTCATCCACTATGCATTTAAAGGTTAATACAAACTTTATTTTTTCTCATTTTAGATTTTTGCACTTGTTACTGTTATTTTTAGTCTGTAACATTACTTTTCCAAAGTATGACAGAATACCGACGGGGAATAGATTAGTAATAAATCTGTAAACGTCCCCCCCCCCAAAAAAAAAATAAATAAATAATTGCAATCGTGTGGTTTAACATTAACTTGGGAGTGTCTTTGCATTACTAGCGTGGGCGCGTAAGCGCATTGTTCGATTACATATCTGTAAAGCATTCGTTTTTGTTTTCGCGAAGTTATAATTTCGCTATAAAATTTTAAATGGAGGTAGATGTCGAACTACTTCTATTGTTTTAAGTTCAAATGGTTAACGTTTCGTAATCGAGCCCCGCTCAAGTTGACGCATTTTAGCTAATGTGACTTGCACGTTTTATACCATCTACATTTGTTGAAATTAATGTAGTATTACGTATGTCTTACGTCAATATTTGGCATGTAACCTGATTACTAAAGATCAACCTGCATTAAAGCTTGACATCTTCTAGATTGTGTTCTTAACTCATTTATAATGCGTCAGTCTTGCCTTGGATAAACTTGGAGAATCTATTAACAATTGTTGTCAAACTCATTATTACATATATATATTAAATATAGTCTTTTTTATATTAAATAAGACAATAGTTCACGTATTACTTCACGTACCAATGCTTAAAGTTCAAATAGATTTTTTTTTTTTTAATCATGTTTGAAAATTTGTTTAAAAACCATAAATATCTGTAAATTAAGATACATTAAAAAAAATGTACTTGAATCTATTTGTTTTTTAAAAATTCTACGCGTAAAAATTGGATTTGTGAGATACTTAAAAGTGATACAAAAACAGCTCGTTACAACGCATTTATTTGGCATGGTCCCAAATTAGTGAAATATTTGGTGATTATAGGAAGTTCATCGCTTTGAGTTATGCTTGATGGAAAGTGAAAACTAGTTAACTTAGAAAATTTATAATTGTTCCGTTTCTTTTGCACGACATAGCATCAAGAAAGAAAAATATATATATATATATATTAAACTATTTATTCAGGATTTCTAAGTATTTTTCTTTAACGTATAATCAAATTTAATTAATATTTAACTATTAATGGATAAAATAATATTAAAAATATATATAGATTACACAATTTTTTTTTTATTTATCTCTTCTACCTTTTCGTGTTTAAAATATTCCATTGTTGCAATTCTACAACCAATTGCTATATTTTCGAGAGAGTAGTTTGGTACATAATTAACTCGATTATGTTTGTAATTGGTAAGAAATTGTAGTCATAAAGATTATTTGTCGAATTATTACCTATGGTCGACTTATTGAAAAATTGCATTAAAATTAATTTATTGTTTTACAATTATGTTCTAAAATATTAAAATGCTGCATTTTCATTTCGCTCCTATGCATGTAATTTTTTAAAGTCTTGTTCAAGAAGTGAGTGAAACAGCAGTTTCATAATGTCACCTTTACATTCAAAAACTAAGTTCAGTTAAGTAAAAGAGTGTGAGAATAGAGTTTATCAAATGGAAAATATTTAATAATAATAAAAACAGAAATAATTGCTTTAAATTTTATTTCACAAACATTATGTCTTTATTTTTAAGTAAAAGAAATGGTAGAAAATGCTTACATAAATTAGTTAGGCAGGTTACACAAAGCGCCTACATTTCTAAAATTAAATAAATAAATAAATAAATAAGGGAAATTGTGAAGCTAAAATAAAGCAAAATGAAACCTTTCAAATGTGACCTTTTCCACAAAAAAAAGGAAGAAGAAGAAGAGAAAAGAGAAAGAAAGAAAGAAAAGGAAAATGCCCTGTTCAAATACACAAAATGCTTTTTATTAGAAAGACTTATTAAAGATCAATATATTTTCCGAAAATTTTATTTATTATTTAGTCCTTCTCGATTATTTAAATTCTTCAAAATAATTTTAATATTTGGCTATATACTTGAAAGGAAGATTTTATATTTATGTATAAATGAAAAAAAATAAATGTACAATTTACCAATTAAAACTCTTAATAATCCATTAAAATATGTTTAGAATTGCTAAATAGTTCCTGTTGAGAAATGACATTTCTTTAATTTATTTTATTATTGTTTATGTTTTAATTACTTTAAAAGTAACGATACATTCTGAAATCTCTAATTATCTTTTTATCTTAGAAGAATACTTATTTTCTTGCGATGTGTAATGTGATGCATTTTAATTAAAACGCTATTTTCTATTTACTTTATTTGACGTAAACCAATGAATAATTTGTTGAAAGTTATTGTTGGCCAATTAAAAAATCTTTTAGTTATATTGTAGCAACATTAATTATTACTATCGTGAACTCAATGAAAAACATAATTAAATGCCCTGTTGATAAAATATTTCTACCTTTGATTGTGCTTCGTTTAAAGTTTGTACAGAATAATAAAACGCAAGTTTTATACAGTTGACTGTAAATTAAGAAATTACTTTTCTTTTTTAAAATACTTTGGATAGAACTTTTGTAAATAAATTGCAATAGAAAATTAACAATTTAAAAATACATCCGGGTTTTCGGTAACAATTTTATAAAAGGTTCAATTAAATGTTCTACATAATTAAATGCTCAGATAATAAAATATTCCTATGGTTGAATATGTTTCTATGAAAATTAATATTAAAGAATAAAAAATAATTTTTACACAAAAAGGAAAGCAGTTTAGGCAACTGTTTCTTAATCCACGACCTGTTTATTGTAAAGGAATTCTCTTATAATTAACATTGAGTATAATTTTATTTACCTACTACGCGCCTGTTGGCGTGGACAGTATTCCCCAGTTCGCCACAGTTTTAAAATTCAAATTACTTGATTTCCACCATTTTTTAAAATAGAAATATTCGCTTCATTAAATGACAGGTAAGACAAAGCGAATTGTACTATTTTTAAAAAGTGATGTCAATCAAGTAATCTGCATAATAATAGTAATAGTAATAATAATAATAATAATAATAATAATAATAATAATAATGACATAGCGGGATAGCAGCACTGAGCGTGTTTTAGCGAGAGTGGTTTGGCACAAGACATTGTCTTTTGTGATATCCTTTTATTATTATCATATTAAATTTACGTTTTTGTTAGGAAACCGCCTTTATAAGAAAAAGAGTGTCGACCTAATCATGCTCATTGAAATTTTTTTGTCCAAACTATGGCAGCTCACATTCCAGAAATCACCTAGACAGAATTGACTTGACAGCGGCTGAAAACATCTACTCTCTCGCGTTCTCCTTTATTAGCACATTGTTGACGGGGGCCATGAATTCGCTTCTTTTGGACTCGTGTAACGATGCCTATCGGCGGTATTTTTGCATTTTATGTTTTACATTATTTCTCAAAAAACATATACATAATTCGTATATTTATAATTATAGCACAATGTATATAAGTACTTCGATTAGAAACAATACCGTTGTTATGCCCATTCATTTATAATATAAACACGAGCAGAGACAATATTCTTGTTAAATAAAGTTTTATGCAAGTATAACACCCATAGGAGGGGCTCATGTTTAAAAGAAGAAAACCACCCGTCTTCAATGTGGAAGGCAGTTCATGTACCTGTATCGCTTCTTGAATAAAACCGCTCACACAAATATTTATTTTTGTTGGTTAGTATTCTTATGTTATTTACTAATATCAGTTGCAGTTTTTTAATTATTGCAACTTTCAACCATTTATCCATTTTGATACCCAAAACTATAGTAACATTATCTTTTTGATTACGGGCTAGAACTGGTGATTATTTTTATATTCACTCTTACCACAATTTAAAAAGAAATGTTTGTGGTAGATTTTTTTAAAGTTATCCTACTTTTCGTTTATGGTAGAGATTATTGTTGAAAAAGTCGCTGGGACGACTCCCAACCCCGTAATCAAAGGATTAATTACAATCGTTCAAAACAACATATATTAGGTAAAAACTTCGCGTTAAGCGCACATTATAAAAAAAAGTACGTTGCTACACCTGTTAATACTTATTACCGTCTTGATGCCGCCCAGTTAAACATTAAAATGAGACCATAGAAACTTGTTTCTATGTTCATTTGATAGTTCTGGAATCACTAGACAAACGAGCAAGAAAAGAAAAGTCAAGGAAGGGAGAAGGGGATAAAATACAGTATAAAAATTGACAATTGTGGTGATGTGTGAGGCAGTCACATACATAATCCCACGATGTAGGCGGGGTTAGTAACAACAAATTATTTATTATTTGTTACTAGGCTTAGGGCTTTTTCTTCATTTTGCGAGCACTTTATTGGAATTTACAATTACTCTCATATTGTAAATAAAAATTCTAGAGCTTTTTTTTTTTTAGTTTTTATTTTAACAATAATTATTTTGCATTTACAGCCAATATCAATGAGATTTTCGCGTATACCTAACTGTTCTCCACGATGTTCTCCCAGAGGTACGTGTAACCAAGGTTGGGAAACGCTGGACTAGACGAATGAGAAAAGTTAACTGACATTAGCTTGGTGATAATGACAGACTTGTCAAGTTTTTTTTTTTTTTTTTTTTTTTTACAACATACTCTGGACTAATCATATTTTGTTTGAAGCAAAACATAAATATTTCAGGGCTTCCAAATGGTCCGCCAACTGAATACCAATAATTTTTAACGGAAAATTTCATGATAGGCTTCTACAACATTCTCGCAAAAATTTACCTTCGATGGTGGTTTCTATAAAATTTGCATTAAAAATCTAAAAATAAAAAAAAATTCTAAGAAAATACCGGTAATTAAAAAGCGGACCATTTGAGAGCGCTGTATTTGGAACAAAAATTATATTTGAGGTAGGATTCTACAAAATTCGCAAGATAAATTTAAAAGAGAGATTTTCCTTTCAATAAAGTGTGGTATTTAAAAAAAAAAGACCAGATGGCAGTGTTGCACGTACACAGGCAATAAAACAATAGTATTGATTAATAGGCACATTGTTGTGAAAAATCTCAATTTATTACAAATATTTTCTAATTTATCATTAACTTTTAAAAGAAAAATGTTCGTTTTAAACCATATCAGAAAGATGCAAATTTAAATCATCAATGATAAATAATTTAAATTAACTGATCTTCATTTTTATTCTTTTCTTAACAAATATGAAAACGAGTGTAAACATGTTTTTTTTTCTTTTTGTTGTTTTTTTTTTTTTAATGCTTCTATGCCACATTTCAATATATATGTCTGTTTAAATTAGTACAAAACACAATTCAAATGAAGTTTCATTTCTTGAAAGAATACATTTCGCTTTGTTATTTTCTCATTAAATCATGCTTATACTAAGACATGATAAATCATTATGCCTAAAAAAATAAACACATTTTTCAAGCAGTAAATTCAGATTTTCTACATTTTGAAAAGAGAATATATTATGAAAAATAATTCTTTGCTTTTATTTAAAAACAAACTGCACTAAATTAATGAAAAAGAAAAAGCAGCTTTTTAAACTTTATTCATCGTTGATTTAATTATTATAAATTGCTTTCTCAAAACCTCTTTCAAATTATTTTTTAGAGTTTGTAATATACTTCAAATATAAAATGTTGTATTTTAAATTCATAAATAACCGTCTGGTTTGTTTAACATATGTCATCGATTTCGTTAAAAGAAAATACAATTTCTATTGCAAACAAGTATTTTAAAACAAACTTAGCAGGAATTTTAATGATTTTAATGATTATTTTAAGTATATAGCTGGAAATGATTCAGTAAATAATTGTAAAGATAATCAACTTGAAATGCATAAATTTTATTCTTTATTTAAATACTGTTCATATATTTTGTTAGCACTTTCCAACTTAGTTGAAGTGCTCTAACTTGTGTAAATATACTCGGATTTTCATGCAATTCATATATGTTATCGTGGTTTACTAAGGCATGTTTGGTATTGAAAATGAAGCATTTACCATTTATATTTCATTTACTGGGACACTCAAAATCTGTTACATTACGGTCTACGGGAAAAAATCGGTGTACTTTAATGATGTTAAAGTATTGTAAACATATTGAAATTGATATATATCACTGAAGTTACTACAAGAGGTTTGGGCATAGTATTCATAGTTCATTTACAGGGACACACAAAAAAATTTGGTAACAGTACTGTCTATGAGCACTAATTGCTGGAAGTGCGTTTCCATTTGTGGTACGCGTTTCTAAATTTAACTAATTTTTTACATATTACGTGGTGTGTATAAATGCCATAGATCATATACAGGGCAGCACAACAGATATCGAATACATTTCGGTTTGTTGACGGAAATTTCTGAATGGGAATTTTTAACTGTGCTATGCGTTTCCTAACTTAACTAAATTTTAGCATACCATGTAGCATATACACAAACCTATAGATCATATACAGGGCTCAACAAAAGAATTCGGATATTTTTCTGGCTGATGATGGTTGTTGCTGAAATTTGGTTTTCAATTTGTTATGCGTTTTCCAGGGTCAACTTTCATCATATTATTTGGAAAATTTGTGTTAAAGTATTCTCAAAGTGTTGGAAAGTGTTTCATAATTTATGATTGACGCATGGTTTTTCGTTCTTGTTTTTATTTCAATACTCTTCATCAAATCAGAAGAAAATTCTTCGACCGATCATTTTGTATGTAAAGATGAATTTTTAAATGATAAACACAATATCATAAAAAAAATTATCTTTGTTATTTTACTTCTTTTCTATTTCTCTATTCAAATTTTATTTGCTTAATAGGCGTATAGCCAACATAGTGAAAAAGTACCCAAGCCGGGACTCGAACCCGGGTCATCAGATTAGCGCACTGATGTTCTACCAACTGAACCACTTGGGAACGATACCCAGCTCGGAACTTTTTCCACCATAACATGTTGGCAAGGCTACAAACGCAGCACAAGATGGAATATTTCCAGTGAGCCACCAACTCTGGGGCAAGCACGAAATCAAAGAGAATCCAGCATCGACAATTGAATAAGATCATATTAATACTTGGAAATTTTTCCAGAGAAAATTTCTCACGCCTTGCATTCATAATATTCAAATTTTATTTGCTTAATCTGAAATCGTTATGGTGGAAAAAGTTCCGAGCTGGGTATCGTTCCCAAGTGGTTCAGTTGGTAGAACATCAGTGCGCTAATCTGATGACCCGGGTTCGAGTCCCGGCTTGGGTACTTTTTCACTATGTTGGCTATACGCCTATTAAGCAAATAAAATTTGAATATTATGTATGCAAGGCGTGAGAAATTTTCTCTGGAAAAATTTCCAAGTATTAATATGAATTATATTTCTCTATTTACATTAAAATATAACAATAATAAAAACACTTCACGCCCTTTACCATGCCATTTAAAAAATATATAAATAAAATAAGAGTTTAACTACATTATAAAAATTGTGATTGCATTATAAACGTCACTATTTTAGATCATACATTTATTGAAAATAGCTTAAATAATGTGTATGATTATTTTGCAACTAAGCGTAGCGCACACTTACTTGGTTAACAATCCTATTTCTGTGAAACTAAAATTAATTTATATAACACTGACAAAGTATAAAAAACATTATTGACATCACAATAAAAAGTAATGCTAAACTCAAAATAGCGAGAGTTTGTATCATATAAAATTGATCCTTCATCAGGTGTAAAAAATAATAAATGGTTGAAGGCAAACGGATAAGGTGAAGAAAACGAGAAACTACTATGAGGCAGGAAGGGAAAGGTAGGAAAAGCGGGGAAAGAAATTAGAAAGAATAAAAAGAGTAGAGAAAGGGGTGTAAGTAAAGGCACATAATTAAGAAAAAAATAATATTAAAAAGAGGAAAAATTGTAATAAAATAAATAAAATAATAGAAGTATAAAAGGAAACTAATGAAAAAGGAGATAAATAAAAATAAAAATATATCAGCGGGGGATAATTTTAATACATGAAAAAAAATAATTAATTAAATGAAAAAAATAAACGAAGAAAGAATGTAGGAAACAAGAAAAAAGATAGAAGTAAGAGCAATCTACATTATTAATATATTTTATGATACCAAGCAAAATTACCACTAAAACACTATTATTTACAATTTTAACAGAAATTTTCCTTTACAAAATATACAACAAATGCTAAAACAAATAATTCCCTTTATAATATTTCACAACAATGAACAACTAATAATGAAGACTTCTTCCAAAATAATATATTTCATTTCGCATTTGAAAAAAAAAAAAAAATATATATATATATATATTTAATTAAATTTCTTCTAAACATTGTTCAAATAAATTCCCTTTTCACTGATCAATGAATATTTTTTTATTAATTGTTTCATTTAAGCAAATGGAAATGGATGTATTTTATGTTATTATCTCTCGCAAAGCACGGAACATTGCTTTAATAATTATTTGTAAAATGTACAAGTTTTATTGTTTCGGAGAGTATTAATACATTATTGAACACTTTTCAGCACACGTATCATATAGGAAAAAAATATTATTCCTTCCAGTCTACCTAATCAATAACTTTCAGGATAAATTATTTTAACATATGCAATAGAGATATATTGTCGCTACCATGTCAAACTATCTAATGTGAAAAAATGCATTTTTCATTACTTATAAAAATGGGCCGATTGTCACCACTAAATTTGAATAGTATTATTTACCAGGCTTGTTAGTTTGGCATCTCTTTTTTATTCAGAAACTCCGAATTCATACCAGAAATTTTAAACAGAAAGTTTTTCTGTGTTTAATAACATACTTAATATGTTTAATAACATACAAAACTTAAAATAAAAACTTTTCTCCCAAAATTTCCGGTGAGATTTCGGCATCTAAATAAATAAAAAGGCCAGAAATTTTATTAGTATTCTTACTAAACCATGAATTCTTTAATAAAATTTAGTGGTGCCAATCGCCCCATTTTTAAAAGTAATGAAGAATAAATATTTTCACATTCGATAGTTTGACATGGTAGCGACGATATCATGAAGAAAATTATTTCAAAATCTCTCTTCACATTTGTATTTCAGAAATTTGCTTTATATTCATAAATTCCGAAAGTGGAATTTTTGCTTTGTGCAATCACGAAACGTTTAACATTAATTTAAATAAAATTACTATTCGTAAGTTCGTAATTTTTAAAAAACAAAGAATTACTAAAATGCACTCTTCAGATGCAAAGAGGTTAAAATGAAACAATAATGTTTCCTTTAAATCAAATAAAATACTAGCGTGGATTTTTAAGGAGCATGACGCCATTGTTTTATACTAAAAATGTTTGCCTATTATTTTTTATTTAGACTAAGAAATTTTATATGGACTAATTGCAGAATTTATAATATACGATGTCCATAAATGATCGCCCCGGATTCCTTACCTCATAACTTTTAGTTTTAGAATATAACGAAAAATTCTATTACATATTAGTAAATTACAACTAAAAAAAAAATAAATAACACAAACAAAGTTACATACAGGTAAAGTTGCCATTAAAAAAGCTATTAATCAAATAACGATTATAATAAAATAATAATTAATATTAAAATTTTATCAAATTTATCAAAAAGCTGTTAATGAATTATGAGTACAAAGTTGGCTAGATACATGTGACATAAATAAATAATAATTTTTGGAAAAATATGATAAAATTTTAATATTAATTATTATTTGATTAATAGCTTTTGGAGTTTCAACTTTACCCGCATGTAATTTTGTTTGAGTTATTGAAAAAACTTTTTGAGTTGTAATTTACGAATATGTATTAATATTTTTCGTCATATTCTGAAATCAAAAGTAAGGAAACCGAGGCAATAATTTATGGCCACCCTGTAGTTTTTCTGCAATTAAATAAAGCGATATCTTTTATTCAAAAATTCTGGTAGAACTGCACGCACCCTGAAAATGTTAAACAAATAAATATCTTTGTTGGATTAACAAATGTGTTAAATATAAAACTCCTAATTATTTCTTATTTTATTTTATTTATTTATTTATTTGTATTTGTTTTTGCATTTGAAAACACAAATGTTTTTTTGAAACAGAATTAACATATATCGTGTAAAATCAACATATTAGAATTAGAAAAAATGCAACATTGTTCGTTCACAGATGCAATGTTTATCGGAAAAAACACAAGTTTTTCAATTATAAAAGAAAAATCGTATATTGGTATAAACCAGGGGTGTCAAACTGTGGCCCGCCGGATACCACTAAAATTTTATAGTAAGCATTAAGAATTTTTACGATTCAAAAAGTCGACTGTTTCTTTTAAAATTTAGTGGTATCAGTCGCGCCACAGTTTGGCACCCCTGATATATACAAATATCATATTCAGGGCTCCCAAATGGTCCGCCAACTGCATACCAATATTTTTAACAGAAAATTTCATGGTAGGTTTCCACAACATTTCAGCAAAAATTTAACTCCGAAGGTCGTATCTTCGAAATTTGCAAGAAAAATCTAAGAATAAAACTTTTCTTAGAAAATATCGTTATTCAAAAAGCGGACAATTTTGGAGCCCTGCATATGTCATTCGTAATCATGCGTAAAATATTTTCAAAGTTGTCACAAATCTGTTAAAAAGAAGTCATAGAAATCAGTATTAATTTTTTACATAGAGTTAAGTCTACATTATTAACAGATTTTCATAGTTGCCTATTTGTACGGTTTTTTCATATCACTAACATTTAATAGGAACTTTTTACTTCATTTAATCAGCAAAACGTAATGATTTTTAATGATTAAATAAGTCAGAATTTTCTCTTAAATCTTCGTGGTAAGGGAAAAGATACAAGTTGTCAGACCTGCAATTTATTATAGCGAGGAAATATTTTATTAAAACACACCTCGTCAGTAATATAATATGTTTTGTTTAAATTTTTAAAATTAGGACAAATGCGTGCAATAATAAAGAATTTACCGAATCTTTCTTTCCGAAAATCTTCAAGATTGTTTCATTAAATTTCTTCAAAACACACTTCAAAGAAATTTCCTTTTCACTGCTCAGTGATTGTTCTTTTGTTAATTGTTTCCATTTAATCATTTGTAAATGAATGTATTATAAGCTATTATTCCTCGCAACTCAAAGAACATTATTTTAAATTACTATTTGTACATTTCATGCATCATTTTAATGTATCGGAACTATTAATTATTGGAATTATTAATACATTGCTGATACATGCATTGCTCAATAATGTTTTCTTCAAAACAAAAGAATTACTAGAACTTCCAACAAAGGAATTAGCCTGAGCTATACTGCTGAGAACATAGATTTAATAACTTCTGAAAAGTAATGTATATGAGACACTATCATTAATAGAATACATACTGGTACAAATTCAAATGATGGAAATGAGGCAAGTAAATGTTAGAATTACAAAATACCATATCGTCGATACCATGTCAAACGAAGTGTGAAACTTTATTTTTCATCACTTTTAAAAATAAGCCGATTGTCAGCACTAAATTTTAACCAGTATGGACTCATTTTTTAATGAGAAAGTTCGAATCAATACCAGAAATTTCAAATAGAAATTTTTGCTTTATTTAATTACAGACCATTTTGTGACTACTTAAAGTAAAAAAAATAAAAAAAATCTCAAAATTTCTGGTATGAATTTGGCATCTCTCGATAAAAATGGAAGGTCAAATTGGCAATCCTGTTTTTAACAGAAATTTTATTAGTAATTTTAGTAGGAGAAGAACTCTAATAGAATTTAGTGGTGAAAACCGGACTATTTTTAAAAATAATGAAAAATGCATTTTGTCATATTCGATAGTTTAGCATGGTAGCAACGATATATATATTCTTATAAAGTGTTTAAAAAATTAGGGAGGCAAAAAAAAACATGCAAGAAGAGAAAACCATGCAAGAAATAAAATTGGAAGTACACATACATTAAAGAAAATACAAATAAGACACTAAAACATCGTGTGTTGAAATTTTACTTCTTTTGATGAAATAATGTTAAGAACATGCAGAGGTGCCCCTCACCAGTTCGAATTCCTATAAATGTAAAAAAAATGTGAGGTTGAAGGATAAAGGGTTGTCGTTTGGTTAACTAAAGCCAGCGATAAGTTTTAAAAGGTTTTGCTTTGTGTATTAGTGTTTTTATTTTTAAATGCTTTTGAATATACAAATGTTTTCTAAGTATTGGAGTGTTTAAAGAATGTTTTTGAACTTATTTTTGGGCAAAAAATATTGGAAAAGCTGCAATGTAAATTTGAATAAAAAATAGTATGTATATATATATATATATATATATATATTTTTAACTCAGCCGCAGGATTCATTGAAAACTCTCTAGAATTCCCAAGATAATCTATCATGAAAAAACACAAATTTCATTTAAAATCATATGAAGAGAGTTTTTCTATTTATCAGAAGTCCGTTAACCACATCATGATATTATACTTATTCAAATCATTATTGCATTCTCTTAATAATGAATTAAGTTTACACTACTAACATACTTTATTTTAGCACGAAAACATTCAACTTAAATACACTTTTTCACAACTAAAATGCGAGTTTTTCTTTAAATACAAATGTTAAGATAAATACACGGAATGTATGTCCTTTATAATAACAACGCTAAAATAATAATGAAGAATCCATCCTAAATAAAAACTTCCTTTTTAAATTTCTTTACAACTGTCTCATTAACCTTTTATAAGCTACAGTTCAAAGAAATTTCCTTTTCACTGTTCAGTGATTGTTTTCTGTAGATTGTGTCAATTTAAACATGCGGAAATGAATGTATTGCAAGCCGTTATTCATCGCAAAGCAAATGGCATTATTTTAAATTACTATTTGTACATTTCATAAGTATTAATGTATTGGGAATTATTAATTATTGGAATTATTAATACATTGCTGAATATGAAACAATAAAGTTTTCTTGAAAACAAATGAATTATTATACTAGGAAGCATTTTAAAAATTGTCGATTGATTAATTAAAACCAGCGTAAGTTTCAAAATATTTTGCTTTATTATCGGTATTTGTATTTGTATATTTCACTGCTTTTGAAGTACAATTTGTCAATTTGTAGCAAACATATTGGAAAATCTACACAGAAAAATTAGAACAAATAAAGTTGTTGTTTTAAAATCAGCTGCAATATCCGTTGAATAGAGTATAGAATTCTCACACTTTTCTATCATGAAAGAAACAGTAATATTATTTAAAATTATAAGAAAGTCATCCTATTTGTCACCGGTTCATTAAAACAGCACGAGATCATCATTTTACATAATCATTATTGCATTCTTTTTATAAATAATTAATTTTACACTATTAACATACTTCCTTTTAGCAACAAAACGTTTGATTTAGATACACTTTTTCACAACAAGAATGCGATTTCTTTTTTAAATATTAAAATTAAGATAAAATCACAGAAAATATGTCATGTACAGTATAACATAACAACGCTAAAATAATAATGATTAATTCCTCCGAACTAAAATCTTTATTTTTATTTATTTTTTTACAATTACCATTAAACTTTTATACAATACAGTTCAGAGAAATTTCCTTTTCAGTGCTCAGTGATTGTTCTTTTGTTAATTGTTTCATCTAAATCTGTGGAAATGAATGTATTGAATGTCATTAAACCTTGCAAAGCAAGATATATCACTTTAAATTGCTTTTTGTACAATTCGTAAATCCTATTGTTTCGAAGATAATTAACACATTGTTGAAAACGAAACAGTCGCGATTTCTTAAAAGCAAATAATGTATTAATGTAAGAAATATTATAAATTGTTGCAGGACTATTAAAACTGAAGATACGTTATAAAATGTTGTTTTGTTTATTATTCTTTATTTTCACTTTTTATCTACTTCTGTAGATACAAATATTTTCTAATGAGGAATTTGCTGGCAGAGGAAAGAGTAATGTCATTTCAAACCAAATGAAGCTTGTTGTGTTAGTTTTCAGAAATCCGTAAACAATACCAAATAAAAATATTTATTTTGCCGTTTTCAGAAATAAATAAATAAATACCCTTTATTTACATTTTGATTACGGATTTGGGACACCGTATGTCCCACCGACATTTTCTTTTTTATTCTATTCGTGCCACTTATTGAAAATATAAATAAGAAGATCATGAAGCTTGATTCGATTGGGTATATTTATGTTCCCTTCATTAATAATAAATTTTGCTTTTAACGACAGTTCTTTATCAGATAAATTATGAGACAAATTAAAAATGCATTTGACAAAATATGGGAAGATAGATGCACATATAATAATTGAACTGGGATAAAAAAAAAAATTGCATCTCATTTGCTTAACAACTTCTAGAAATCATCGAGGTGATTAATGAAATAGGATCCAAACGTCATAAATTATTCATATTGAGTGAAATAAGTTTCTATATCATTAGTCATAAAGATGAATTTTTAATTACATGAAAAAATATGATTCTTTTAAACAATTCAAAAGCCGAATTAAGTTATTATCTGCATAATTAATCACTTATTCCTAAAAATTACATCCGCTTTTAAAATACAAATCTCGTTTTTTATTACTACTTCAAGAACGCCAAACAAATTATTAATTAACATTAAAGAAAAATCCTACATCCGCATAGATTATGAAGCATTTTCTAACGGTCCGGGAACTTCTTTTACGAAAAATATTGAGGCTATTAATTAAATATGGTGTAAACTTTTTAAATTATTCTTATTCATTGAAACACATTTCGATAATATTAGTCATAAAGATAGATGTTTTATTTGCATCGAAAACATGGTACGTTCAAGGAATTCAAAAGACAAATTAACTTCTTTATAGTTATATAATTAAGTGTTCACTTCTATTTATTATATCGAACAGTAAATTTTAAATTCATTTTGTATTAGTTTTGTTTCTTGAAATCCAAACATAATATTAATTACTGTGAAAGAAATAGATTATGAAGTACTTACCAACATTAAGTGAATTTTGTTACGAAAAACATTGATGAAATTAATTGAATGGTGTGTAAACTTCAAAAATTATTCTTATTGGGAAAAGAAAATGTTTCGACAGCATTAGTCCATAAACATGTATTTTTAATTTGATCAAAAAATAAGAATTTTTTAATATTAAGGAATGAAAATACAAGTTTTAATGAGCTTTAATTTGTTTTCTGAAAACTTTCAAAGATTTTCCTAAAATTATTCTAGTTTCAACACTATTTTCACTTTTAGATTGGGGACGATTTAAAAATTTAACTATTAAATGCTTAAATTTTTATTTTTGAATTGTGATTTTTAAAAAATTATATTAAGGATCCGACACCAGAAATTTTAAGATAGATTTTTAAGTGTATTTAGTAGCATATGCATAAGTGTTTTGTGCAGAATTAACCCAGTTTAGGCCAAGCATAGAAATTTTATAAAATGTGGTATTATTTGCATTGAAATTTGCTTAAATTACATTTATTAAGACACCAAAAAAGTTTCGTGCGTGAAAAATAATATTTTATTTAATTTGACGTTGATAATCAGTGATGGAACAGTGGCGCAGTAGTTGGGCGATTCCAACCACTAAATTTTAATAGTATTATTTGCCTTAAAAAATCTCTGAAATTCTGTACTTAAATAAGAGAAAGAGTTCAATTTAAATTTAACGGAGTCAATTGATTGTCTGCTGCGCCACTGTTCCATCACTGCATTATTAATTTATTCTTAATAATTTACCATTAAATTTAAATAAAAAAAAATGTAAGTTTTCTTATGGTATTTGTTTTATTTTTATTTTATTTACAGAACTTGCAACTTTACTCCATTATAAAAACATATGATTAATCTCAATTGGAATAATAATACATTTTCAAAAAGTGGAATTTGTCAATAACCGTTTCAAGTAAAAAATCAGCGTATTTTGAAAATTTCTCAACAGAAAGTTTTTAACTTCAATTGAATTACTAATACTTTACAGATGTCTCCAGAACCCTTAAAAATAGCAGAAAAATAAAATTAGCGAAAAATATACGTCACAGTGTTAATAAAAAAATATTTATTGAAATGGTGCGTTTACGCACCTTTGGCCGAAAATGGGTTAATATCGCTACTTAAATATTGCAGTTGAGATTGTGAAAGACTTAAAAAAGTTAGGACTTAATAAAAGTTAAATAAAAAGTGTTGCAGATATGATACACTATGCATTTAAGGGTTAATACAAAACATTTTTCTTTTTCATTTTAGAATTTTGCACTTGTTACTGTTATTTTTAGACTGTTACATTATTTTTCCACAATATGACAAATTACCGACGGGCAATGAATTACTAACAAATCTGAAAACGTCCACCAAAAAATAAAGTTGCCCCCCTGAGGTTTAACATTAACTTAGGACTGTCTTTGCATTACTAGCGTGGGCTCTTAAGCGCATTGTTCGATTACATATCTGTGAAGCATGCGTTATTTTATTTAATTTCGCTATAAAATTTTTAATTGAGATAGATGCTGAACTACTTCTATTGTTTTAAGTGCAAATGGTTAACGTTTCGTAATCAAGCCGTGCGCCAGTCGAAGTATTTTAGCTAATGCTACTTGCAAGTTTTATGCCATCCACCTTTGTTGAAATTAATATTGTATTACGCCTGTCTTACGTCAATATTTGGCGTATAACCTGATTATTGAAGATCAACCTGCAATAAAGCTTGACATATCCGAAATTATGTTCTTAACTCATTTATAATGCGCCAGTCTTGCCTTGGACAAACTTGGAGAATCCATTGACAATTGTTGTCAACAAGTTATTATATATATTAAGCATAATTTTTTTTATATATTAAATAGGACGTAATACTTCACGGTATATAAGCCAATGCTTAAAGTTGAGATAGATTTTTTTTTTTTTTTTTTTTTTTTTTTTAATCATGCTTGAAAATTAGTTTAAAAACCATATATATCAGTAAATTAAGATACATACAAAAAAAAAAAAAAAAAAAAAAAAAAAAAAGAAGAAGAAGAAAGAAAGAAAGAAACCTTGAATTTGCTATTTTTTTAATTCTACGGCGTAAAAATTGAATTTGTGTGATACTTAAAAGTGATACAAAAACAGCTCGTTACAACATATTCATTTGGCATGGTCCCACATTAGTAAAATATTTGGTGATTATAGGAAGTTCGTCGCTTTGAGTTATGCTTGATTAAAGCGAAAAGTAGTTAACTTAGAAAATTTATAATTATTGCTCCTTTTCTTTTTCAAAACATAGCATCAAGAAAGAAAAAAAAAATATATTTAAACTATTTATTCAGGATTTCTAAATTGTTTTCTTTAACGTATAATCATAATTTAATTAATATTTTACTATTAATGGATAAAATAATATTAAAAAATATATATAGATTACACAATTTATTTTTGATTTATATTTCCTGTTTTTTCGAGTTTAAAATAGTTCATTGTTGCAATTCTACAACAAATTGGTATATTTTCGAGATAATAGTTTTGTGCATAATTAACTTGATTATGTTTGTAATTGGTAAATAATTGTAGCCATAAAGATTATTTGTTGAATTATTACCTATGGTCGACTTATTAAAAAATTGCATTAAAATTAATTTATTATTTTACAATTATGTTCTAAAATATTAAAATGCTGTATTTTCATTACGCTCCTATGCATATAAATTTTTAAAGTCTTGTTCAAGAAGTGAGTGAAACAGCAGTTTCATAATGTCACCTTTATATTCAAAAACTAAGTTCAGTTAAATAAAAGAGTTTATCAAATGGAAAATATTTAATAATAATAAAAAGAGAAATAATTGCTTTAAATTTTATTTCACAAAGCATTATGTGTTTATTTTTAGGTTAAAGTAATGATAGAAAATGCTTACATAAATTAGTTAGGTAGGTTACAAAAAAGCCCACATTTCTAAAATAACTAAATAAGTAAATAAATAAATAAGGGAAATTGTGAAGCTAAAATAAAGCAAAATGAAACCCTTCAAATGTGACCTTTTCCACAATTATTATATGTCCACAAAAAAAGAAGAAGAAGAAGAAGAAGAAGAAGAGAATAGAGAAATAAACAAAGGAAAAGGAAAATGCCCTGTTCAAATACGCAAAATGCTTTTTATTAGAAACACTTATTAAAGATCAATATATTTTCTGACACTGTGTTTTTATTATTTAGTGCTTCTCGCTTATTTAAATTCTTTAAAATATTTTTAATATTTGGCTATATACTTGAAAAGAAGATTTTATATTTATGTATAAAGGAATAAACTAACTCTACAATTTACCAATTAAAACTCTTAATAATCCATTAAAATATGTTGAGAATTACTAAATAGTTCATGCTGAGAAATGACATTTCTTTAATTTTTTTAATTATTGTTTCTGTTTTAATTACTTTAAAAGTATCGTTACAATTTGAAATCTCTAATTATCTTTTTATCTTAGACGGATACTTATTTTCTTGCAGTATGTAATGTGATGCATTTTAATTAAAACGCAATTTTCTCTTTACATTATTTGACGTAAACCAATGAATAATTTATTGAAGATTATTGCTCGCCAATTAAAAGAAAATCTTTTAGATATATTGTAGCAACATTAATTATTACTACCGTGAACTCAATGAAAAACATAATTAAATGCCCAGTTGATAAAATATTTCTACCTATGATTATGCTTCGTTTAAAGTTGTTACAGAATAATAAAACGCAGGTTTGATACAATTGACTGTAAATTACGAAATTACTTTTCTTTTTGAAAATACTTTGAATAGAACTTTTGTAAATAAATTGCGATTGAAAATTAACAATTTAAAAATACATCCGGGTTTTCGGAAACAATTTTATAAAAGGTTCAATTAAATGGTCTACATAATTAACCCCTTAATCGTCGCGCCCAAAAAGTGTAGGCTACTTTTTTAAAATTCAGATTGCTTGATTACCACCAGTTTTTTTTAAGTAGAAATATTCGCCTTATTTAATAGGCCGATAAAATAATGCGAGAATAAAGCCAATTATACTATTTTAAAAAAACTGGTGGTAATGAAACAATCTGAATAAAACAGGCGTAGCCTAGGCTGCCCGTGAATGTCTCGGGCACGACGATTAAGGGGTTAAATGCTCAGATAATAAAATATTACTATGGTTGAATGTGTTTCTATGAAAATTAATATTAAAGAAAAACAAGAAATTTTTACACAAAAAATGAAAGCAATTTCGCGTGTACTGTAATTCCGCGTCTTAGTTAAGTCTTTTTCAAACCGGAAATTTTATTGAAAATAAGATGTCAAATAAGTGCTAAGCAGAAGTAAATCACATTTTATTTAAAATGAATTCTGGTAGGAAATCGAATTGTCTGAGGTGCGGTGTATACGCGCGAAATTACTGTTATTTGGTCGGAACAGATTTATTTCGCCATTATTGATATGACTTGTGAAAGGAAAAACCTTTTTTGTTTCCAAACGCCAATTCGGAACAGGTTCTCTGATGGTGTGGGTAGGTTTTGCCGCCAATGGAACAACACCAATCGTGTTCATTCGAGGTCGCATGAATTCAGAATCATATGTGGATAATTAAAAAATATTGCCTGAAAAATTATTGCCTGAAGCACCTCTTATCATAGGTGATGATTATTTGTTTCAACAAGACAAAGCAAGTTGCCATGTGTCTCGTGCATCACGTTCATGATTCGAGGCCAATTCTGTCAAACCGATTTGACATCATCTATCAAATTAGCGTGGAAAAACATAACTAAACAAAATTTAACTGGACTTTCTGGATCAATGACTCTACGATTTATAAGGATCATTGAAAACAAAAGGTGATTTTGTAGAATGTTAATTTTATTTCCAGACATATTTCATTATGTCCTTATAATTTTTTCCATGTTTCGCGTCGTATATTTCTATTAATATGTGATTTTTTAATTTTATTGTAATTGAATTTCGTATTAATAGGTTCCTAATATTACCTAATTACAAGTAGTAAATTATGTTTGATTTTGTTTGCAGTTGATGATTACTTTAATACATATTACTCATTTTTCAATGTGTCCTTATAATTTTTTCCATGGCTGTATAACAAAAAATCAAAATCGGAAACTTCGTCTATATTCCTCGCAAAGGCGTTGAAACAGAAAAGACTCTTCAGAAAAATTATAACAAAGATAAATTTTGTAAACCTGTCTTATCCACCGCTGCCTTTATTAACAAGCAGCTGCATTACCTGAGCAACAAAGATACACGACTCAAGAATAGATTAGAACAAGATATTTGTTACTGTATACTATTTTGCCCGTCAAATTTTCCCGGTTTTAGTGCTTTTTAGGGTTTCGTTCATTTCGCAAAACCCTATTACTCCCGCTCCGTTGTCTGTCTGTCACAGAGCCATTCTCAGAAACTATATAACTTACAGGCTTGAAAATTTGTGTAGTTATAGCTAAATAGCTACTATGAAGCTCAAATTATTAAAATTTGAAAAAATTGTATTATTTTAATAAACAGAGATAAAAAAATAAAAATTCTAACAGCCTTTTCATATTAAATTTAAACATTTTTCGTTATAGCAGTTGCCAACAATTAAAAATCCCCAATAAAATTCTCTATACAATAATTAATTTTCTATTGAAAGATTTCCACGTGAAAAATGAAATAAAAAGTTTCACTAATAATAAAAAAAAATCATATGACGTCATACTGGTAATAAAACAGAAAAATTTCAAAGATTTCTCGGTAATATAAGGAGTATGAGTATGTGTGTGTACAGAAAGCAGATTATTATCACATTATTAGAGAATTAAAAAGAAAATTAATCTCACACCATATTGGAATTTTTGCGGATTTTTCAAATGCTTGCGAATAATACAAAGCGAGTATCAATATGAGTAATAGAGAATAGTAAATATGAGTTTGAGGAACGTATTTAATCATGTTAAAAAACCCAATTTTAGAAATATTCCATATTTTAATATTTTGAAGGTGTAAAACATGTTTAACTTTTCAATTACATTTTTTTAATATCGCAATTAGTCCACATGACAGATATTAATATGACAAAGTATAATAGCATTCTTCAACAGCTATCTGTTCGCCGGGATTGTTCAGATATTCGAAAAAAACGGAGTTTGTTATAAAGAGTACATACATTTTTAATTAGCGGGGGTGAAACGTTTTCCTTAATTAATGCATTTATTTTTCTTTTAACTTTACGTGAGAGACGTCACGGGTAACTATAGCTAGTAAAATATAAAATAACTAATCTTCCGTAATGTGTGGGCAAGATTAGCTCCAAACATGGGCGTTTGCTAGCAATAATATAGTTTAAAATCTATGTAGATACTTTTAAAGAACTGTCACAAAAAGTCTCACTTTCTAAAATACGGAATTTGGCAGTAGGACCTGGATTACAGAGGATTACGCAATAGGTTTTAATACATATTTTATATAAACTATTTTTTTGAAATATCGCATTAAGTCCACATGAAAGATATTATTATGAGAGAGTATAATAGCGGGCTTCGCCCGCTATCGGGCCTGTTCAAATATTCGAAAAAACAAGAAAAGTAGATCGATAAATTTTTACTTTATAATAAACATGACTATTTTTTATTGCTAAATGAAATTTAATTGGTATTATTATAGAAAGGATAAAGTGTTTTGAAAGGAATGTTAAACAAAACCCTTTGTGCGATCTTCGATCACACTTACCCACTTTTTTTAATACCTTTTCAGTATACGAACGGAAAAAAGGGGCTAGCCGGATAACCATTGCAAAACTGCCCCCAATGATGATGTTTGAAATAACATGCGCAATAATAAGCCTTGTCATAAGAATACAATATAGAGTGTTTTGGCCCCTCACCTTGAACTGTCCTTAAGATCATCGGGGAAGTATGTGCAGGTGCCACTATTTTTCAAATACGTTTTTCTCAAAAAGCATAAAAGTTAAAAAAAAAATGAAACTAACACCAATTATAGAAGAATATATTAGTTCATATTATATATATTTTTTTTCACATTTTTACACAATTTTTAACATACAAAAATACAATTAAAAAAATATTAATATAGTAATATTATATTTACACCAACCCAAAATGTAAGCAATAATGCTCGAAGTATGTACAGTCGTGGAAAAAAAAAACGGAACACCCCCCACTAACTCTGCAACAAATTATAGTAGAAGGACGTGACTGGTACCAAACGATTGGAAATAAAGTCTACTTTTAAGAGATGTATCTAAAATTTTCTTAAGGGGCCATCTACATATTAAAACCAGCCTAAACTTTAATTTTTTCAATGACAGCACCCACTTTTGACGTGATATTTTAAATCTTCGGTTCAAACTATGCCTAGATACAAAATTTTAAGTCATTTGGATGATAAGTTTTTGAGTTATAAACATTCAAATTTTAGAGCTTCTAATGTTAAATTACATTTTCATATTTTTATTAATATCTCCTGAAATTATAATCCTAATGTGCTAACGTTTTGTTTGGTTATAAAACTCAAAAACCCAAACATAACTACGTCAAATTTGTAATTTTTAAAATTTTATAATATGAATTATGAATTATGAAATTAATATTCGAAAAAATTATGAATTGCAACCTACAATTTTTTTGATGGATTTATATTTATTATGTCCTGCTTTATGTGTATTCAAAATGAAAAAAAAATTTTCCAAGTAGTTTTCAAATTATGCTTAAAAAACGACAAAACGCTGCTTTAAGGGGCCGTCTATGATGTGCATTAAAGCATAGTTTGAATAGGGATGGGAGCGCTCCGACTCGAAATCCCGATTGACACCACTAAATTTTAACAGTATTTGTTACCTTATTCAAGGATAAAATTTCTGAAATTCTTTACGTTGGAGAATACTATTAAAATTTAGTGGTAAGAACCGATATTCGGGTCGGAGAGCTCTCATTCCTCTTTGAGAAAATATTATACTCATAGGCTGGGGTTATAGTGACTTGATAAACTTAGAGATTAAGTCTGTCTTACACTATAAACAATGCGTAAACCGTATTTCAATGCTTCTTGATCTTACGTTAAACAACGACCTGCGATTGTAGTAAGATATAAGATAGCGAGGCACCAGAACCCCAGCCTTTATTAGTATATACTATATATATATATTTCTTTTACTTTTTCAATGTCTGCTTTGAAATTTTTTATTAAAATTACGTAAAACGTATTTGCATGAGATATATGTTTTCATTTATGGAAAATAGTTTCGCTTTTATTTTTAAATGAATAAAGCTCATTTTTGAAAAATATGATCAGTTCTACCTTAGAAAAAACTTAATCATTTTTGTTACCTTTAAATGGATTTATAGCTTCTTTTCCAGTCTAATAAAGCTATATTGTTTTTTCTGCAGTATATATGTTTGAAGTGAAGTTTATTATAAATGCATATGTGTAGAGTATTTGCTGAAACAAAATGGCCCCACAATTAACTGAAGCAACGAAAGGCCAAATGATTGGCATGTGGCAAGCTGGAAGAAGTTTTCGTTATATAGCTGGGCATTTTCAAGTGTCTCTTGAAACTGTTTCAACATGGATTAATAGGTAAGGTTTATATTGGTAGTTTATTGCGAAGAAAAAATTACAATATTTCTTCTATAACTTTCGTATTTAAATCTATTCGATTAAACAGGCTAATTGAAAAAAAATTACAAGTTATTTTTATGGTTTTCTGATAGGCAAGATTATTTCCCAATCGCTAGCAGTGTGCAAAAAAATCTAATAATAATAAAAATAATAAAAAATAATAAATGTCATATGGCAAGTTTTCTTGCCAGGAGGCATTAATGAGTTAATTGTAAAATTTCAAATGAACTACCAGAATAGGTTTAATCATAGAATTATTACCCCTATTCCGAAGGAGAATAACGGATGTAAAGTTATTCAGATGTCTTTATAACATATATTTAGTTTTAGGTCTTCAAATAAATCGGAATGTAAATTCTGCGAACATATCTCAAAACAAGACACCCAAGACACTCCCCCCCCCTCTCGCTACTAAAAAAAAGCAATGTCTGGATTTATTTTCAGACTAAAAAACAATTTATCTGCGTTTTTTTTTGTTATTTTTACTTTGTTTCATTACGCTGCTTTATACTATTTTTTTTAATTCTAAATTTTGTATCTGTCAATATTATTCACGTTTCTGCCAATAAACTAAAGAAAAGGCGAGTTAAATAGATGCAAAATCTGAGAAAAAGCATTATTAAAGCACCTGTAAAATTCCAATAACATTTACATATTCTAAGACTATTTTAATTACAAATAATCTTATGGTTTTTTAATCCCTTCGTGACGAGAGTCTATTACAGAATTTTTAATAATTTACCACCGGTTTTTCAAAACAGAAATTTTCGTCTAATTGAATTGTGGAAATGCTAAGATATAATAAGGCAAAGCTTGCAATAAAAAATAACTGGTGGGAAAAATCGAGGATTCTGAGCATCTTATGCGTCACGCATACGTGTCGCTCGTCCCCAAGGGGTTAAAATCGGATAATTCAACACTTGTAAACATTATCTTACAGCATATAACAATAACCGAAACTTATTAAGTGAGTAAAATGGTCATATCGGTAAAACATAATACATTAAAAGGTGACATTCTGCAGCATTTCAACAATCGAGTACCGAACTTCAATTTGGATACAGCCCCTTAAATATGCTCATTATAAAGTAATTAATTTCTCAGAAACTAATCGTAGGAATTTAATGAAATTTGGTATCTAGGCATAGTTTGAACTGCAGATTTCAAATATGTTGTCAAATTTGGGTCTTGCTATTGAAAAAAACAAAGTTTGGGTGTGTTTTTATTTGTATATGGCCCCCTAAGCAAATTTTATATACATCACTTAAAAGTAGACTTTATTTCCAATCGTTTGGTACCAGTCACTTCCTTCTACTATAATTTGTTGCAGAGTTAGTGGGGGGTGTTCCGTTTTTTTTTTCCACGACTGTACCTTAAAACAGGGGTGCAAAAATCTCTGCGCCAATGGGCCGATTCATACCACTAAATTTTTAGTATTTTTCCCCTTATAAGAATACTGATAAAATTTACGCGAAGTACACTAATAAAATTGGACGAAAAATACTAATAAAATTTAGTGGTGGGGATCAGCCTATTGGCACCCCTGCCTTAACAACAACAAAAAAAAATCGTTAAAATCGAAGATGCGCTTTTTATTGTACAACAAAAGTAATGCTAACAACTTGTTAGAATGTTCTTATCTTTTCCTGTTCGTATTCTCAGCAACACACTGCTATCAATTGATTGGTCAATTCGTGACATGTCCAATCGGGCAGGATGCGCAGTACGCCAAAGTAAGTGTTTCCATACACATTATTTCCCTATAGGCTTGTTTGGTGTTTGTAAACATTCGCAGCGTTTTCATGACTTTTACCAACATCTGCTATAAAATTATTATCACTAGACTCGGGGGCATTGGTTTCAGAACTATGAATATCGATTTCTTCGGTGTTACTGTCGTCTGTGATAGAAATTGTTTAAGTGAACTCACGAGTTTTAAGTACCGTAATTTCGCGCGTATGCGCCGCATCTTAGTTAAGTCTTTTTCAAACCGGAAATTTTATTGAAATTAAGAAGTCAAATAAGTGCTAAGCAGTAGAAAGTCACATTTTATATAAAATAAATTCTGGTAGAAAATCGAATTGTGTGAGGTGCGGCGTATACGCGCGAAATTACGGTAGTCTGATATCGACTTCACTATCATCACCTTCAACCACAGTAAAAACTTCTGGAGTTGAAGCGTTGGTGTTATATAGAAGCAATCGACACTTTTCACGCAAAACTTCGTCAATTAAAATTATATTTTTAGTGCGGACAATATAGTCTTGTTTCTTTTCCAGATTTGATCATTTTTATTTTGCCGCACTATCTGTGACCGAATTTTGTACAATTTTCACACTGTACAAAAATTATTATGACATATTTTTGAAAATTACCTAATTTTATAGGGGTTGAGTGCGATGTGATAACGTTTTCCAAAAAATAAAGCAAACAACGCGTGACAACACTTATTTTAATCAAACTTTTACTTCTCAGTTTAAACTGAGATTAAATCCTAAATGCATAATTACTCAAAACTCAGTTTAATTCATGTGAATTTCTAATGACTTGAAAATTCGAGGTTTAAACTGAGAAATAACAGTTTTGTGTTGTGAATATGGAGGTGAATATATCCTACTTATAGTTACTACACCAAAATCATGCCAAAATGCTTAAGAATGTATAAATGAAGGATTTCTCTAAATGTGAAATACATCTTTAATTTTCGTAGTGTCAGCGCCTGCTGAATACAAAGTATTTTCCTAACACAAACAAAATAAAGTTTTCCTTATTGGAAATTTTCAATAGTAGAAATAGCGCATTAAAGAAGCCAAAAGAGATTCGCCAGTAAAGAAGTACATCTAGTCGATTGTGCAGGTGAAGCTCAATAGGCTTATTCTATGTGGAAATCATGGTAGGCATGATAGGCAAATGTCATCATTTGATTTATCAGTTCTTGATATTATTACGCGAGAAGGATGAGCAGTAACGCTAAAATAACATACCGTAATTTCCGGCGTATAATCCGCAACTCAAAGAGTCGTTTTTCGACCCAGAAATATTATTTTATAAAATGTAACTTAAAAGATCGCTGTAAATATTTAACTACAATTATTGAATAAAATTTCTGGGTCGAAAAACGACTCTTTGAGCTGCGGATTATACGCCGGAAATTACGGTAATATTTACAAACAAGAAACAAGCCTATAAGGAAGTTGTATGTATGGAAACATTCTCTTATTTTCGCGTACTGCGCATGCTGCCAGAGTGGAAATGTCATGAATTGACCAATCAGCTGATAGAAGCGTATTTGTACAAATATAATGAAGAAAATTTAGGAATATTTTAAGAAGTTGGTAGCATTACTTTTGTTATAATTCAAAAGGAGCATTTTCGATTTGAGCGAAAATGTTTATGGTTAAAGCATTGTAGTATAACTATTTGGTTGGTGTATGTATAATATTACTATATTAAAAAAAGTCTTAAAAAACTTTTTTTTTCTACGTTAAAAATTGTGTAAAAATGTGAAAAAAATATATAATATGAACTGATATATTCTTCAATAATTGGTGTTTGATTAATTTTTTTTTATTTTTATACATTTTGAGAAAAACGTATTTATAAAATAGTGACACCGGCGCATTCTTCTCCATTTATCTCAAGACAGTTCAAAGTCAGGGACTAAAAACACTCTATATCAGGGGTGTCAAACTGTGGCCCGCCGGATACCACTAAAATTTTACAGTAAATTTCTCCTAATCTAATCATCCAATTTATGTGATTCACGAAGTCTACTATTTCTGTAAAAAAATTAGTGGTATCTGGCGGGCCACAGTTTGACACGCCTGCTCTATATTGTATTCTCCTTCAAAGCAGCCTTATTTATTACCAGTTTGTGTTATTTTAAACATCGGCAATGGTTGCCATTTTTCTATGCTTATCCAGCTAGACCCTTTAGCAAATTGAAAATAGCGCCCTCTTGAAGAACATTGTTCAAAACTACGTATTTAATGTCAAGTGTAGCTAGTTCGCTATTTTTTGTTTAATAAATTGAGATAGCTTGATTGCATTCTCTTTTTGGAAGAAGAAATACTTCGTCTTCTTTAATGACAAATTTTATAACGTGAAAATATTGCGAAATATACCATATTAGAAAAGTGGGGGAAATCAAGCAATCTGAATTTTAAAAAATCCCTTACAGCTCGGCCTTTCGGCACAGGTTCATTTCGAAGACGCAGACCGTGGGACGCCTTTTCAATGGGAATTTCAGAAAAGAAGGACTTTTTGCCATGATGCGGCAGTTGGGACCGCCCACTTCGAAAACTATCTATGCCTGTGGGCGGAGCCCGCAAGGATTTTTTTGTTTGATTATTATTTTTGTTTGCTGTAACAGTTGGTCCTATCAAAAACTTGTCAATATAAAAGTTGTAGATAATGTTAAGAAGATTCTATTATAAACCTAAGCGGATTTGATATCTTGTTAACTGACGCAGTTATATTTTTTTTCCTTTTTAAACCCCTATTTCCCTCCCCCCACCCTTGAGGATATTTTTAATGTTATCAAAAATGTTTCATACACAAAATTTTGGGCTTTTCCACGAAGTAATAATAACTTTAAACTGAATCGATCTGTATCTTAATTGAGAAGTTATGAGGGTTTTTTTTCTGTTTTCACAAAAAAAAAGTCCATCTCCTCCGTTCCGATTTTCCCCACTAACGAACTTGACTGAAATTTTCCGCCCCTTGATTTTATGTATCAGTTTGGAAGAGATTGGTGCAGAATTATCGTCTCCACAAAAAAAAAATTATAAATAGATACATAGATAGATAAAATTTTCAACTGAGGGAGGGGGGGGGGAAGGGTTATGTTCTAGTAGTCGCGCTCGGCGTAAATTTGCAAAAATGTTTCAGAAATTCAAACATAAGGTAGAATGCAATTGGAAGCATTTATTACGAAATCTACCTAAATGTAACGGACTGGTATTACTGCAACTATCGTAAAATATTAATTCTTACTAAGGAAAAATTAATTCTTGTTAACTTAAAATATACAATTAATAATAACAATAATAATCCAATCCACGTATTTAAATTCTTTTAATTTATCATTTTATTTTCATTAAATCTTCAGTATTAATACAAAAGACTTCAAAAATAAGAAAACTTTAAAAGGGATTATAAACGAAGGGAACGAAGAGGAAATAAGACACATGTTCAAGTGATATAAATTTCCATTCAACGCTCGACTGTTTTTACAACCGACCACCGAAGCGGAAAGTGGCGCTGGAATGCAATGCCAAACTGAACAGGTACTAAGCAATGTCCATAGATACATAGTTAATCAAAAATAGATATTACTGCTTATAACATTATGTAAAACTGTACCAACTAAGATCGGTAACATATAAAATCTAGAGGATATATCTAGATGATAGCTAAATGAAAGATACTTGTTATCAGGAGTGCAAAAATCTAGGCGCCAATGGGTCGATTCCCACAACTAAACTTTTAGTATTCTTCGCCTAATAAGAATACTGATAAAATTTAGACGAAGTATACTAATAATATTTGACGAAAAATACTGATAAAATTTAGTGGTGGGAATCATCCCATTGGCGCTTAGATTTTTGCACTCCTGCGTGTTATCATGTTAATGCCAATCACCTCGATGGACATATGTTAAATAAAAATAATTAAGAGAATTGTTTTCGTTCTTTTTTTGTCTAACATGCCAAATATAAATTAATAAAGAAATGAAAAATACCCAGATAAACTTCGCCTTCCCTCTAAAGCTTTCCAATTCTTGAAAATAAAATTTTCAATTATCAATTTTAAGGTTGTGCTAAGGTATGCAGAAGCATACACTCCCTGAATTTTACTATTTCACATTAAAAAATGTCTATTTAATATTTAACCCAGGAGCAGTTGCGCATGGGTAAGGTTTTTTTTTACATCTTTCACCACTATTTTTCTAAAAGTAATCTTCCACTTACTTTATCGCAGAATTTGTAAAATTGTCTCCGACTGAATGAGGTGACGATTATAATTTTTATTTACTGGTGACAAAGTGAAAACCATTCATACCCTGTGTATGCGTGACTTCTCCTGGATGTGGTTATCACCGCGTTTAATTACATAATTTGCAGTATTTTTCTGAGATCACATAAGATGAAAAAAATTATTCACAAATTGCAATATAATTCTACGCCACCTACATAGTAATGACATTTACAACTTACTAGTTGACCCACCCGGTTTTAACCGGGCCCCGTGATAAAGCCTTAAATAAAAAATACTGATAATTAGTGATAAAATTGTTCGTAAGAAAACATTTAAAAATGCTTTTGTTGTCCAAACCCTTTGAAATGTTTAATGATTATAAATATAAACTTGATGGAACCCGTCAGAATTTGACGGAAAAAATGCTATAACAATATCAGTAAAATAAGCTTCTTTATTATTTAAAAAGGTTTGCGTATGAAACAGTCTTTCAAATATTTTATTTTAAAAGTTTTTTTTTCCGCAGTTAAATACAGTAATATTTCCGATGCAAACTCCAAACAAACAATCTGTACACAACTGTGTAATGCAAACCAGTTTGACAAAACCGCCATACTCCCCACGGCAAGAAAAAAATTTCATGGACCTATGAAGTATATACAAATAGTATATTCCTACGGTCATATCATATTCAGTAAATAAAAGAACATAATAAATAAAGCACACATCTCCTCCCCCCCTACACCTGTGATAATGCAACCGAATGAGCTCCTATGCGCATGTGCATTGGATTTGCCCAAAAGCACCGTCGAAATTCGACGTTAAAAAAGTTTTAAAATGTTTAAATTAAAAGTTTTAAAATGTCCTCTTTAATCATTGTTAGTTTCAAATCCATATCTTCTAAAACGCATCCATTGTTTTAAGCTAATCAGTTTTTATGTAATTTTTTTACAGTAATAAATCAATCGGCCGATGAGGGAGATTTTTAATGTTTTCAAGTGTAATTTATTTGTATTTTTTCTTCGGTTCCTTTACATAATCAGGATAATTATCCCTTTTCCATTAGAGTCGGGGATATTTTCCCTCTTATACAGTTGGCAAATGTAATAAAATATAAAAATACAATTCCTAGCATATTCTGATATCTGATGGAACATATACATCAACGAATTCAACATATCAATTTTATTATATTCATAAACTAAAAATAGTTTCTTTTTTTTTTGACAGATTTTCGTTTAGCGCTAAAATGCTCTATCTTATGGATAATCTGATCTTATGATTTATCACTGTTTTTATCATTATTATTATTATTATTCACTTTTTATGATGGTTTGGAAATTCTATTTTCAATTGTGGCAACTTTCCCAAGGGCTATTTTACATTACTGAAGCAAACTGGTGATCATTGATAAGATAGAATTGAAAAACTCTTCATGCTTGAAAATTATTTAAAAAGTCGTTAAATTAAGCGGCAGTTTTCAAATAAATTTCAATCGAAAACTAATTTTTTTTCTAATTGATGATGTAAGAATTGAAATTGTAAAATGTAGCAAAAAATAGAAATTTGTAGTATTTAGAAGTGATGTAACCGCGATGAATGCTAAAGCGATACCGCCGTTTGTTGTCACAACCGTTGTACATTTCTAAAAATTGCCACTGTATTTTGGCTGGCGTCCAAAAATCGAAAACTATTTTTTGACATCGAAAGAGAAATTCACAGTGAAAGAAATAGGACTTTGCGCAAATAAGGAACTGTTAAATGAACTTAGAATAAATCTACCAAAATAATTATCTTATGAAATATTAGTCTTACATTGTTTATTCTAGCTAAAAATACAATCATTATTTCAAGATATTTTTTCTACCCTAACTCTATTTTTATTAATTTTAAATTTCCTGAAATACTTTACTTTTGTGATTTTTTTTTAATTAAAAAAGGAGATATTCTAACTTATAATTAAAAAAAGTAATTGGTAACATGTAATCAAGGTATGCAATCAAGATGAAGAAATCAATGACGGCTCCAATTCTAATCTTTATAATTATGAGTGGAAAAATTAGTTAAAATTAATTCATGTTGACACAATCATAATCATATACATTTTTCTCTTTAGTTTTATCAATGTTAAAATGAATTTCAAGGTAAGCATAACGTGATTTTCACCGGCGCAAACTTTTCACACTTATTTTCTATCCGTTACTTTAACGCTTAAACACCATGCATACAAATAAAAAAATATTTTGCATTTAATTGGAATGAAAAAATTGCATCAACAAAGTTATAATGCATAATGATAAAATAAACCCAATGGACAATATTCCCGTGACGTCACAATAAATATGAATTTTTATTCGCTTTTAAAACACGCGGAAAAATATTTTTACCGAAACTTAACTTGCAAATTAAAAAATTCGGCCTAAAAGCCGCGTGCTTTTAATGTTCATTATTTCTCTTAATATCCTCGCAAACCACAGAGTTCAGAGAATAAACTCTATGCCTTGCAACTGTAGGCGTTATCCGATTATGACGTCATTAGCAGAAGTAAAAGTTTAATTGAAAATTACGGCTCATGAATTAAATTTTCGAACAAACGAATGCACGATAACAAATCTGTGTCCAAATATCTTTCATTTAAAAAAAGAATGATGTAATTTGATGCAGTAGTTTGTTCTCACGGATTGTCGAAAAAAATCGCTTAGCGTTTTAAATATATAGATTTATTTTTTAATATTGAAATTTAAGTGTTTTTTTTTTCATTTTTAAGCTAGTGTATAATGTAGTGTCTGATTTTTTTTTTCAGAAACAGTTTAAACATTCATTGTTGATATGCTTATATCGCCCTTTTTAGATAAGGGCATAAAATTTACATTTATCTGAGAATAACCCTTGAGTTGCAAGTTGTCGAAAATGCTGATTTTTGAAATTTTTGACATTGGTATTAAAAAACTTCAGCAAGTTAAAGACTGATTATTTTCCGGAAATGTTTGAAGGTAGTAATAAGACGTATAGAAATGCACATTGTGATATCTTTCCTATTATAAGATATTTTTTTTTAAACTAGCATTTTCTATAATTCAATATAATTTCTTTATTTAATTTCTTTTAATATGCACATAAGTCTACGATAATTACATGATCTAATTCTAATAATAATTAAAAAAAGAACTGCGCAGATTTCATATCTGTTTTAATTTTTTTTGTTTATCTTTATTGGTTAAAATTTTTTTATAAACTTTGCATAAAGAAAAATCACAGTTTTCGATCCCCTCTAATTAAAAGTATATTTGTGAAAAAAAAATTACAAATGAATATCAACTCTTTTCCATATAGGTTTCCACATACACAGAAAATAGAAAAAATAGGTTGCGGCAACCAAAATAATAATAATAATAATAATAATAACAATAATAATAAAATACAGGTTGATTACAAATGAATATATCATATTTTTGAGGGCAATGTCTTCTGAACAAGAAAAGGTAATGTTCCATTTCACACATCGAAGTAAGTGAGAAGTTATAAAGTTTCATAAATGTAAAGGATCGTTTTTTTGGCGAGAGATGGCGTAACGAGCGGCGGGTCGAAAGCTAACCGACACGTTGCGTTGCGTGCTCATTCAGTCAGCTGTCGCCGATATACATAAAATATAAAAAAAAAATTACCGCCGCTACCAGCTACAAGCTGCGCCTTTGTTGACCTATGATTCTTGAGTGCATACCTCAAAATATTTCAAACCAGAATTTCATTCTGTTTCTGTGAACGGTATCAGTGTTCGTACGCTTTTACCACAAATTTTTAATAGAATTTTTCTCTTCGTTTAAATGCAGAAAAGTAGTGCAAATCCTACAGTTGTATAGGGTGTAGTTTTCTGTTATTTAAATATTAAATAGAAAAACTTTATAACAAATGTGGTAACATCGTTTGAACACTGAGTATGATAGCTAGGGGCACATTTATCGGGATAGGTTTTCCATACTCACCTTGTATAATGGCAGATTATCAAGGCGACCTATTTTATAAGGGAATGACAATGACAGCTTTAAATAAACATTTTTGAACCTCGAAAACAATTCTTTTATTACGATTTCTTAAAACATAAAATATACCCATCATTTAAAGTAAAATTCGTAAGAGGAATAAGAGTGCTCGTTTATTATACATTTATTATGCATCCCGCTCATGATAATACATATATAGACAGGATATATCTATATGTAAATGAATTTAAAAACATATTTATGTTTCATTACGTAAAATTTCCATATTTCCGGATTTTATAGTAGCGTATCATGTATTTTATAAAAAATACTTACTTAGGAAATTTTATACATATTGAAGAAACTGTTTCAATCTCGTGAAAAAAATCTTTAAATGAAATATCTATTATACAAACTATGCTAAATTTTAATATTTATTTCTTCTAAATAGACTAGACGTGTTTCACGAAAGCTTATTTTTATACTAGTATATAACCCCGTCAAAAATGACGGATTGTCGATCCGCGTTTCATTTTCATAAGACTTCATACAAACAAACAGCATGAAGATTTATTATTGAAAGGTTTGTATTGTAGAAAAGTACATTTTAAAAATGACAAATGATTTCTACAAATAAAAAAAATGAGGATACACACACACACACACACACACACACATATATATATATATATATTTTTTTTTTTTTTTTTTTTTTTTTTTTTACTTAGTATTACATTTCTAAAATAGTTCAACGATTGGACAAAACATTCAAATTAAATATTAACAAATAATCCATGTGTGAAAGTTTTTGTAAAAAAGTGTTATCAATGAGTTTCTAAACAGTTAGACTCACCACATAACTGATTGTTTGTTTATATAAGCAAAATTAAATGCAAATTACGCTGCACTATGTGTTTCTTATATTTTAATTACGTTTGGTAAGAAATAATCATTTTACAGTTTAGGACCCATTATCCCGAAATCCAAAATCCGGAAGGAGAAAATTCGAAAATTTTCTAAATTAGAAAATTTTTACTAAATTTTTAGATTTTCTGAAAATTTTCGAAAATTTTACCAATTCTTAATTTTTTTTCAGTCCATTGTGTTTCAATGTCTAATCACTCAAATATTGTTACTTCGGTGGCGGATGAACACGGTCCCCTCTTCCCGAAATTAAAAACAAATCATTTTTCTCTCAAATTTTATTTTAAAATTAATTTATATTACGATCCGTTAGAAACAAAAAAAAAATAGTTATATATTTATTTCATCAGGGGTGATTCGGTTCAAGTTTTCCTAAAAATTTAAGGCATTCGGTTTCGAAAATTTTTGTCTTCAGTCCAAAAATTCGAACATAAATATCTCGAATTTTGAACGATCGTCGCCGGAAAAATCAATTATGTCTATCGTTCACAGAAAAACAGTAGACAATTTCTTCAAATGATTGTGGAAACAACGTGAATTTCGTCAAAGGATCGAAAAAAAAACCCAAATTTTATCGCAGGATTGCAAAAAAAAAAAAAAAAAAAAAAAAAAAAAAAAAAAAAAAAAAAAAAAAAAAGCTTATTTTGTTTACAAATCTCAGAAAAACGTGAATTCCGTCAAAGACTTGCGAAGAAAACGCTAATTTCTTCCAAGGACTCCGAAAAAATTTCATCAATGGATCAAAAAAAAAAAAAAAAAAAAAAAAAAAAAAAAATGGTTAAAGGATTGTAAAAAAAATCCTCGAATTTTGTCAAAAAAACATGAATTTTTTCAAAGGGTCGCGAAAAAAAAAAGATACAAATTTCTTCAAAGCACTGCGAAAAAATTTCTAATTTCGTAAAGGGATCGCGAAAAAAGTGAAGTTTCGTCAAAAGATCGGAAAAAACGCTAATTTCGTCAAAGAATCTCAGAAAAAACTCGAATTTTGTCAAAGGATCGTGAATGAAAGGCAAATTTCATCAAAGAATAGCAAAAAACGCAAATTTCCTCAAAGGATCGCAAAAAGAAAACGCAAATTTCTTCAAAGGACTACGAAAAAACGAAAATTTTGTTAACGAATAGCAGAAAAAATGCAAATTTTGTCAACGAATAGCAGAAAAAATGCAAATTTTGTCAACGAATAGCAGAAAAACATGTAAATTTTGTCAAAGAATCACGAAAAAAACATGAATTTTGTCAAATAATCGTAAACTTTGGAAGGACTCGAAATCCGGAAAATTCCAAAACTCGGAAAGCCTTTTTGGTCCCGAGGATTCCAGATAATGAGTTTTTACGATGGAAGGGAATTTCAAAATCCGCCAGTAGATGGCGCCTGTATACTGAATCAACCTCAAATCCTCCCTACGAAATAAATCTCCGCTACTTCTGAAAAAAAAAAAACTTGCTTACAGAAATTTTTTTACAGAAATGGTGATATATATGTTTTATATGATATAGTTTTTGAAGGTTTTAAACAAAATTAAAATATTTAAAAGCTTTAATATGCTTTTACAAATATTTTAACAGCAGAATCGAATGTAGCATAGATTTTTTAGTAAGCCTTACATGGCGTTTAACAATGGTTGATTCGCAAACCGGAGTGGTCGCACCCGGATGCGTTACAGACAGTTTCTTGCCTTTGGATTTTATTATATGGGAGATTCTCCAGTTCTGATGAATCCCCAAACGTATAAGCATGACTTAAAGAAAACGATTTTAAAAGTGCATAGATAACAACATTTAATACATTTGTCAAACCAATTCATTCAAAATATGGTCAAAGGAAAAGTAATTTAAGTATGAAAGGATATTTCGTTTGATAAGTGATATTCTCATTAATACTCGTTATTCTAAGAACAGTTTGAGGAAAGTTACATACCAAATGAAATTGCGAAAATTTATATATTAATAAAAAACTATTCATATTTTTTATTATATAAAAAATATAAGTATGCGTTAGAAAATAAGTTTAAAGTGAATATATGATGATATTTAATGCTTTTATCATCCAAACTCAAGCAGGAAAATTAAAAAAAAGAAAGTAATTTAACCGAGATCAATTTTTCCCGTAAGAATTACTTTTCTAAGAACTGTTTGGGAAAATACTTAAAAAATATATACAACGCATCAAATTAATAATAGAAAAGTCTACAGATATATTAGCATACCTGCCAACTTTCAACTAAACTTCCGTACAACGTGAGTTATTGTGATCCAGTTTAACGACGTTTCTAGCCAGAAAATATATCTGAAAAAATAATTTATATTTAGTTTCATGTTATTACGTAGAACCTACCTCAGGTCATTTCTTAAAACAAATTCTGGTTTGAGTCCACGTTTTACCATCGTCCTACATACAGGACGGCTACAATACGCTGGTTTTGTATTCAAAAATGCTTAATTCAGACCAGACAATTTTGAAAATAAATTTTATTTCATGTTATTCACTAAATAACCAATAATATCTAAAGTAATATCTAATGGAATTTCCTGGTGAGAATTCAGAATTTCTCAATAAACGCTGTATATTGGACTTTGGTAAAATATGGGTTAACCTCGGTTAAATTAACCTCATTGTACGGAAATTTAGTGCGATGTTGGCATGTATGTACTAGGGTAAATCAAACAAAAATAGGAAATTATATTTAAAATTTTGTCTGATACGTTGTACAAATTTTATGGTGTAGTATTATACAGGGTGATTCATAAGTAAGTATACAACTTCCAGATACTGTAAAACAGGAACAGTTTAACCCTTTCCGGCACAGTGGTCCCACTCCAGGCACACCTAATTTAAATTCCAAACTTGCATGCGCCACCAATAATATTTTAATAACATATTGTTTCTATAATGAAAACTTAAAATAAGTTCATATTTTCTAAAAAAGTCGTTTGTAAATTCCGGTGTCAGTCAGCAATTTCTCATTTTACGAACAGACTTTGTGCTGGAAAGTGTTAAAGCACGTTCCCCAAATGGAAACCATAAGGTAGATGTACGCATTAAGTTTTTTCCCGCTGCTGTACAAAATGACATAGGCGATAGCTAGCGTGTCACGCGAATATCAGTAGAAATGGCTGCGTCTGTAATGCAGAAGGTATTTTGTGTTCTTGAATTCAGCAAAACGAAATCAGTCAACCTTGTGCAACGACATTTTAGAAAATGATTTGAAAAAGAACCTCTCTAGAGAAAGACGTATGTCGCATATTTAGGGTGCTTAAAATCCTCAATTTTTCCTACCAGTAATTTTTAATAGTAGAACGCGATTTATTTATTCCCTGAATTTCTGCGATTGAATTACGCAAAAAATTTAGTTCGAACTAGATTTGTCAATATAACCTTTTTTTACAATTCACAAATTCCGAATACTAGCTTTTGCTTTATTTAAAGAGAGACATTTCATGATTAAATAAAGGAAACATTTCAAGAAATTTCTAAATAACAGAAGCACGAAAGCGGAAACTTTACATGGGACGAACCTTGCGAAGGTGTTAAAAAGTAAAGAGTCTTCCGAAGAGCTGTCCCTCATAGAAAGACTTCGCAATTCTGTGTTATCATATTTACCGCTGTAGTTATTAACCGACAGCTTCATCACTTGATCAACAACGATAGAGGCATTAAACCATACTTAAAAATTTGCAATTTTTTTTTCAATATTATATTTTTCTTGTTAAATATTTCCGGCTTCAGTGCATTTTTTAAATACCTTTTCAGTATACTATATTTTTAATACTTCCTTAGTGTAAAAAAAAAAAAAAAAAAAAAAAAAAAAGATAAATGATAACTAGACTTTAGCCAGAAACTACAAGCACTTAAGATTACTGATAAATTTAGACAGTGACCCACGAACAAAGCTCTTACATCTTAAGCCTGTGCAAGATGAATGCAAGAAATTTAGGGAATTGAAACTTGCATCCTCTTGCGGTCGATTGTGAAAAAAACTTCGCATTTATTACTAATTCATAGTTGCCAAACTCCCGATTTTGTTCAAACCAATATTTTTATATAAAAATAGCAGTTTTATTTAATCGTACAATTTCTGCAATTTAATAAAGCGAAAGTTTTTGTAAGATTTTACTGATATTCAAAATATTGAGAGGTTGGCAACTATGCTAACTCGCTACTTAAGAAAAAAAAATTACAATGCATGATTGCGACCACTTCTTTTGAAGTAGAAATATCTGTCTTATATGACAGATTATAAATGACATTTAACATACTTATATAACTTATATAATGACAGATGATCAAACTGGCGTATTTTTATATGTGGATGATAATGATTGATTTAAATAAATATTTTTGAACCTCGATAAATAATTCTTTTATTACTATTTCTTAAAGCATAAAATACACTCCATCATTTAAGATAAAAATCTTAAGAGGAATAAGAAATTATTTTTTAAAGTACTCGATTTATTTCGCATTTATTATCCACTCCACTCATGATAATACATATATACTCAGAATACGTATGTATATAAATAAATTTTAAATATATTTCCGGATTTCCAGATTCTTTATACTAGCATATCATGTATTTTATAAAGAATACTTAGTTAGGAATTTTATAAATATTAAAGAAAATGTTTCAAACTTGTGAAAAAAATGTTTAAATGAAATATTTTAAATTTTAAAGTTTATTTCAACATTGACTTATAAATAGATTAGGCGTGCTTCGTGAAAGCATATTTTTATATTATCCAGTTCTGTTGAATCTTCAAAAGTATAAACATGACTTAAAGAAAAGTATTTTTGTAGTGCATATAATAACGACATTTGAAACATTTGTCAACTAAATCCCAGCAAAAAATTATCAAAATAAAACGAATTCAAGAACGAAAGAATACTTTATTTGATAAGTGTTATTCTCAGTAACAATTGTTTTTGTAAGAACAGTTTGAGAAAAACTACATACAAAATGAAATTTCACGAATTTCTTTATTAATAAAAATCTATTAAGATTTTTTTTGTTACACAAAATCCATATGCTTGCGTTAAAGAAAATATATTTAACGTGAATATATAACAGTATTTAATCTTTTTATCATACAAAAGCGAGAAAGAAAAAATTCAAGAAAACGATAAAATTATTTTTTATTTGATAATCAATGTTTCACTTAACAATTATTTTTCTGAGAACTGTTTCAGAAAGGCACTTTCAAAGATAATCACAACGAGTCTAATTATTTTTAGAAAACTCTTAGATATACTAGGGTAAATCAAATAAAAATAGGAAATTATTTTAAATTTTTTCTAAAATAACAGGGTTCGTACGGGTCCTGGAATTTTAAGACCAGGAAATTATTCTATACCAGTATTTTCTTACAGATAATCTCTTCTTAAATAAGGTGAAATTTCGCAGTTTAAACTTGATGTATTTTTTTAGAAAAATATATTGGTATGTCACCTGGAAAAGTAACGGTACCCGTACGAACCCTGAATAAAGTATACAAATGTAATGGGGTACTATTATATTAAGTACTCCCCTGATTCTACAACATATTTCCCCCAATTGAATGGTAACCTATTTAATTCAGTAATAATAAAAGCAATGTGTTAGATTGCCAAACCAAATGCGCGCAAACGCTTCGATACTGTCTCTCAAATGGATGATCAAGGAATCCTTTTAAATTGAGTCAATCTTCTGATAGTTACAAGGAAATGAGTCCAGTGGAATATTCCATAGTTGTTAGGTAATTCTTCATTGAACCATACGGAGTCGGGGTTGCCATGAAAGAATATATCGTTCTTACTCTGGAACTGTGTTTTGTTAGTCAATATGTACGTTTTCCCTCGCCCAGTAGCCGAAAGTAGTATGCCAAGATGCATGCAGCCCTTACAATTTCCAAGAAGTACGACATCACTATTTCAGATTAGAAATATTTGCCTAATACATTTCTTCAACTTTAATATCATTCGATGTTTAATCGTAAAAATTGTAATATTTTTCTTCAACAAAATAAGGTGAAAATGTCTATTCGATAATTGTGGCAAAACTATACGCATCCCAAGTATTCAGAATTAGTATGAAGCTGCAAATAGAACGTAGGCTTTCATCAGTCACACACATAGACCATTCAGAGAAGGTGCGCGCATGGAACTCAGATCCAAAACCTTCTCAACCACATGGTGCATACACACCTTGGAATTTCAAAGAAGCCTGACACAACTGTGTCACATTATCTTCCAATTAATGGTCTTTCAGCGATTTTTCACAGAATTTGTAGTATTTTCCTGCGATTAGATAAAGCGAAAAATCCACTTCGAAAATTGAGTTAAAATGTGCACATCTTGCATACACCAATGAACTATATTTGCTGATCGTAGACGTACGGTTTTCTTCTCATCCACATGATGCGTACACCCCTTGGAATTTCAAAGAAGCCTGACACCACTGTGTCACATTATCTTCCATTTAATAGTCTTTCAGCTATTTTTCACAGAATTTGTAGTATTTCATTGCGATTAGATAAAGCGAAAAATCCATTTCGAAAATTGAGTTAAAATGCGCGCATCTTGCATACACCAAGGAATTATATTTGCTGATCGTAGTCATAGGGTTCTTCTTATCCATATGGTGCGTACACTTCTTGGAATTTCAAAGAAGCCTGACACCACTGTGCCACATTATCTTCCAATTAATAATCTTTCAGCGATTTTTTACAGAATTTGTAGCATTTACCTGCGATTAGATAACGCGAAAAATCCACTTCGAAAATTGAGCTAAAAGGTGCACATCTTGCGTACACCAATGAACTATATTTGTTGACCATATTCGTAGGTTTTTTCTAAGGGAGGCGAGTGAGTTTTGAGATTTAAGTCTGCTCAAACTATCCGTGGATTTCACGCCTTGCCTTGCATAAAATTATGTAATAATTCCTTCAAAAAGGGAAGGCTTTATTTCCTGTACATTTGTCCTAATTCTGCGGTCCACCTGCTTGTCTAGTGACTGGGACACTGTTAAATATTTAAACAGTGCCCGAATTTATCTCAAATTAAATTTGATGATTGTATGTGTTGGATTTAAATTTAAACGGAGGTCCGGCGGATTAGTTCTCGTATGCAAACGACAATCCTCCCCATGCGTATAATTTAAAATTTTTGGTGAAGGTGGGGATATATTTTAATTAGATGACTGATTATTTATTGTTCCTAGAACGTAACAAATGCGTTAAAAAAATCAAAGCGTTTAAATTTTTTCTTAATTCTCAACACTGAGTATTAGGTGGAGGCATGAAATTTAGATGATTTATTATTTATTCTTATAAGAAAGTAAGAAGTATATAAAAAGTAATATTTTTAAATATTTTAAAATTGGAAAGCTGTAGGGGAGCTAAAGGTTAGACGTGGAAATTTTGATGGTAGAAGATTGGATAAATATCTGATAACTTATTTCTCTCCTACTACATTCCATGTACGGGGGGGGGGAAGGAGTGGAATTTTAAAGATTATAAACTGTGTTGGCGCTGTATGTGCGGATGGGGGGGGGGACAAAGGGGAAGTGGTAATTTTTTTTGGGGGGGATTTAGATTATTTATTACCCAATAAAACAAAAAAGGGCAGAATAAGAGGTAAAATATTAAACGTTTTTATAGATTTTTAACATTGTGGGAAAATAGACATAAGAACAAAATTGGAGGGGGTAGGTGAGTTCACTAAACTTTTGAGAATGGTAGAAAGTTCTTAAAAGAAGACGATTTTCGCACCAAGAAAAAATAATGATGTAAATGTTACAGTACAATCGAATGCTACAATTGACATCAATCGTTTAATAATGTGAATGACACTGTTGCTTCAGTGAACAAAAGATTTTTTTTCTGCTGTCGTAATTTGGAGATTTGGATTACTTTCCTCGCAAAATAGAGCACATTTTCGCGTTTTTCAGAAATGTTGATATGCAGTGAGAACCACTGGGTATAAGCGAGTAGCTTTATTTATTTGCTGATTTTGTACGTTAAATAAAGCAAATACTTCTATTTGAAAATAGTGGTATAGGAAATATAAGAATCTTGGCAGGTATTGACTTGGCAGAAAATAAACAAAAACAATGTAACTTGGCAGGAAATAAACAAAAATATTTTTTAAGATTATATAAAATAATTATATTTTTAGAAAGAGAAACGGGAATAAATATGACTTTACTATGTTTAATAGTTGTTTACACAGAGTTATACGTTGATCAAAAACGAGAAAATCAAGGTGAGTGCTGTCTTTAGAATTTCCAAGGTCCAAGGAGAACAACCTATTTCAAACTAGAAATATTCGATTTCATATTTAAATAGTAGAATTCGTAATTACCTTGTTTAATAGCAAAATTTATATTATTTATCTGCGATTAAATAAGGCAAAAATTCTATTCCAAATTCGTGGTAAAAGTTTATGCATATTGGAGCATACAACAATATTTTTAATCTTAATATTATTTAACAATCGATGTAGAGAATAATAATAAGAATTATTTCTAGATTTCTCACCCAAAACTTTCATTGCACATAAAACGGAAATCTACAAAAATTGTGGTAAAAACGTACGAACCCTGTCTGACCATTGTATAACTATTAAGAAAATGAAAAAGAAATTCTTCTTTTTTTTACGCTGTGTTTTTTTGTCAGTTCAATTCTGTTCTAAGTGTTAAAACTCAATTTTCATTAGTAATTCATAACACCTGCTATTGATTAATTTACATACTAATAAGTTATTACATTGAAAATCTCATTTAATGTGGTTTAATTTGATCCAAATTAATCAAGTTTCGTACCAAAAAAAATATTTAATGTACTTCTATTTAAATAATTTTAAGTCGGGGGAAACCTGAACTGTGCAAAAAACATATTTTAATTAATTTTCAAAAGAAAAAAATCTTGATCGAAACGTTACAAGTTAAACTACATTATATAGAAGAATACTAGAAGGTTGACAAGTAAGAATTAACCATGATATAGAAATCGATAATACTGCCACCTTGTACGCATTTTTGATACCACTGTACAGCTGTATTTTAATAGTAAAATTTACCTTACTAATCTTAGGCTTTCTACGAACAACAAAGGCAAACTTGTAACGAATTTATGATTTCTTCATCAAAAATTCCGAAATCGAGACTAATAAGAAAATTAGGCCAAACCCTATAATCAGGGCCGGATTACTGACAGGGCACACTTCCACCATTAAAATTTAATAGAAATTTTCGTTTTATAAAAACGCCTTATTCATGCAAAATTACTGCTATGAATAAGGAAAAAAATTCTATTCTTTTTTACTGGTGAAAGTGTGCCCCGTTGGTAATCAGGCCCTGTCTATAAGAGTGCATAATATCAAATTTAGAAGAAGATCGCAATCTAAGTTTAAGTCAGTTCGTTTAAGTCAAATTTCTGTCAGTTAGGAAAATATTCGTCATTAAATTTAAAATGATATTAGTCTTTATTTTATGATAAAAAGACGTAGTTTTTTTATTATTTCCTTATGTTAACCAACAGTTAATTAGAAAACGATGATTAATAAATGAATACAAAATTCGTCCATATTTACCACAAAATTTTAATACAACTGTTCACCTTCTTTAAATGCAGAAACGTTTTAGAAATCCTACAATTAAACGTGGCCTATACAATGTCTGCTATTTAAATATTAAATAGAAAAAAATCTATTAACAATTGTGATAAAAACATACGAATCCTGAAATACACCATAGTGTTGTTTATTTTTCTAACACTTTTCAAAAGTTTGTATACCACATTATTATTATGAGGCAGTTATAATTGATGCAACATGTTTAAAAAAACTTAATTAAAACAATACCAAACATAGTTTTAGACGATAATTTGAAATTAAAAAAAGCGACAAACAAACTTTGAAATGTAGTTTGTTTATTTTCATTTTTGAATTTCAATTTGTTTTATACTAAAAGATAATGATTTTTTAAAATCATATATTTCTTCTTTTTCAAAATCAACAGTAACAACTTAAACAATGTTTGATGATTTTTAAAGATTAATAATTTATAGTATATTCGTGTAAGCATGATTTAATGAGAAAATTACAAAGGAAAATTTGTTCAGCCATGAAAAGAAATTTCGTTTAAATTGCGATCTGTGCTAATCTAAACAGATATTTATTTTGAAATGTGGAGTAGAAAGAGTTTTTACTGTAAAGTTGATAACGTTAATTTTCTTTTTTGCTATGAATGTATTCAGAAGAAAAATTTATTGACTCAAAACACGGTTTAAAATCAAATTTCCGTTTTAAAATTGTATTGGCAAACAAGAAAATATTTGTAATAAATTGACATTTATATTGTGTAGATGTTTAATATTGAAAATTGCTTTTATATTTTAATTAAGTATGCGCGATATTTTTATTGTTTAGTAAAAAGATAGACAAGGAAAAACAATTATTACAATTTTCTATATGATAATGTTAATAATTAAAATCTGCGACTGAAATTAAAACCAATCGAATAGCCACATATTTTACCTGATTGGTTCTCAATTAAATCCAAACATAGCAAGCAATAAAATATTCATAATATAAAATATTATTAAAAATTTCAAGAGAGAAAATTACAAAATTTAATGGATTTGTTTAAGAATGTGCAGAATTAAAATTTGCGAATGACGACTCTTATTAGGGGTAGATCTAGCGAGTTATTTTGATATTCAAACGAATCATTAGTGCAAGCGTAAAAGCATAGTTTCTAACTGTTAAAGCACATAAATTATACGCCTGATTACTTTTAGTTACAATTTAAGAACATATTAATTCAGACACAATTAAAACATCAGTGAAAAATTGACTAGTGTTAGGACATAAACCTGGGACCTTCAGTGTAAAGTGCAGATGCTCTGACCACTGAGCCATCCTGTTCGATATCATAGCCCGGCAATCTCACACATTTTTTCATGTTGGAAATAGTCATCGGCTAGCAAATCATACAACTGCAAATGACAACAGCAACGTTTAATTAATAATTATTATTCTTCGGTCAGTAATTACAAATTATTCAGACGTATTGTTTATGTGCTTTATTATGTTATTTGTGACCGATGAATAGTTATTAATTCGACGTTGGTATTGACATGTGAAACTGAAGGATTTGCTGACAGGTGACCTTTTCCAACATGTATAAATGTGAGAGATTGCCGGGCGAGGATATCGACAAGGGTGATTCAGTGGTCACAGGAGCAGCAAGTTACGCTGAATAGGAGAAGTTCCAGTCAAGGCCTAGGTCAATTTTTCACTCATCTGGCGTTATTGTATTTATTTTTTTTCTGAATTAATAAGTTCTTAAATAATTTCTACCATTAGTATTCTTTATAATCAATTGCAACCAGATTTTTCTAAAGTAAAAAATAATTAACAAAAGGGCCAGATGAACATTAATTTTAATTTAATTGATTTTTAACAACATTTCTTGCTTAAATTGATTAACACAGAGTAAGAAGATTTAAACAGAGAACCAACTCTCATAGACTGCAATGGTAACTTCTTTAACATGGGATTACACATAGAGAGTAGCGATATCTGCGGATGACGCAGGAACTACGGCCATAACAGAAGCATGGTTGCTAATACGGCGATATACCGCTTTCTTGGCAACAAATGAGGGAATGAAAAAAAAACAGCGATAGCTTGTTGCTGCTAGTTTTTTAAACCTCATTTTCATATCATTTAACATAGTACAATCCGCAATTATTATTTTTTCAATTGCATGCATATTTATAAGCATATAAAATGTTCCAGAAATTAGAATCATTAAATTAAACACAGTGTTATCCAATGATATTCTGAAAATCTAATGAATTGCTTATTCTTTTAATTTTTTTTAAATAAACAGGTATTCATCTCACAGCAGTCTCATTAAATTTACATTCGTTTTGATTTTAAAAATAAATAAATAAAAAGATATTTCACCAAAATAATGCGAGTTCCTTGAATTTTATTATTTTACATACTCTTTGAAATACGGTTACTAAGCAGCGAAGAAATTAAAGTGTAAAGTAAAAATAAACACTTTTAAATCGTCTGCATCCCCATAGGAAAGCATTATGACCTAAAAAGTCCTTCCGGCCTATACCAGGAGGAAAAGGTAGCTTTCCTATATCTTCGTTTTAAAATTTTAGCTAATGTTACACGAAAACAGCAAGTTAAAATGCAAAGAAAACGTTTACAAAAGATTTGTTAATATTGAATTTGAATAAGAAATTCGCCAAATTATTGAGCAATACCAAATTGGCTTCATTTATGAAGACTTATTTTGGTCGCCAAATTTGGCGCTAATGGATATGAATATATAGTTTTATGCGTATGATTGGGAAAATTATTACAACAATGAAAAGTTTTGTAATGTGCTGTCTTGTTTAAAAATGTCAGCCACCCTAGAATTTCAAACTGATATATCTCAGCCATTTTTTTAAGATAGAGGTAAACCAAAAAATGCTCTGGAATCCTCGTATCAAGGCCTAACACTTAATTAAAAATAAATTTGAATTTTTAACTTTTTTGTATATTTATTTTAGTTTTAAATTTTTAACTGGCCGCCATCTTGAAACAAAATGGCGGACCAAGCTGGCCAACGAACTCGGTCGAGACATTGGTGAGCTTAATACACACAATTAGTTTCATCAAAATTGATTTATAAATACGAGCGTTATCGTATGACATAGGTCAGATATATATATATATATATATATATATATATATATATATATATATATATATATATATATGGATATATCTATATATATAAATCAACATTTGAACTGAGAGTGGTTTTGGGGTGTGGGGGTCATGATCGGTGAAAATATATCGAAATTTTCTGGAACTGCTTTCCTCTGAACGGCTGCAATAGGTAGCTTTATACTTTTTTGTATTGAAAGCTACCTAAAAGAACAAAAATAACACATGAAAATAAATCACAACTTACCGATCCTTGGGACTAAAAAATAACTTTTCAGTCTTATTCTTACAAACAATAAATGTATATCTTCGTAGCATTTTGAAGAATTATAATGACCTATTTGATCTTCAGAATAAGATAAGAGTAATTCAGATAAGAATAATTTTAATAATGAATATTAATCAAGATTCAAAAAGCAAATAGCGAACGCCGAAAATTTGCACATTTGCAAATGACAACAGCAAAAACCGCCAAGCAGAATAGGATTACAATTAAAGGGAAATCACGAAGATAAAAATCGCCAAAGCGATGATTTAGTTTTTACGTCATCCGCTGCAGTCGCTCTTTTCAGGAGAAGTTGGGACAGTGTTCCTTACTCTGTGTTGATTAAAACTAATACGAAGTTTGTCAGCTGTGCTTTTGCGCGTGCCCATATGCTTCATACAGAATTAGAGGTGTATCTTTTCTTACTGTTGAATGTATTTAATATTTTTGCTATCGAACGTAGGTATTCCGAATGCGATTTTTTCTTCTGAAGGACATCGTTTCAATCACCACTACACCCTCATTCGTCATTTTCAACGATGTTTTCTATCATGTCATCTGTATTTTCTCACATTTCCACACAGCGATATCTTCTTCAGAAAACGTTTCAGAAACAGGAACTTTTTGTGCTAGCTTCAACGATGATTTGTAATCACCAGTTGCACTTTCATTATTTGTGTGCAGTAGTGTCATAATCTTCAAGCAAATTTTTTGTAAAGTTTTTGGTTTAACGTTTTCCCATGCTTCAGTAATTCAGTTCGCAATGTAGTGTGATCTGTCGACCCCAAGTGTAACCTGTTTCAATAACTCTTTGTTATTCAATCAGCTTTTGCTAACCCAATTTTCTGTAGTTTCTTTGAAAGTTCTCATTCTAAAGGGTCCTTGATCTGATGGGTGCATTAGTTAAGTCACATCTGGTTTTAAAAAATATACATTGTTCTATCAACCCGGCAATCGCTTATTATTTGGACGGTATGGGACATTCTCTTGAAAAGTTTTTTTTTTCTTTTCAACGTCTTACTCTCTAGACGTTTTTCCACATTATGGGAAAATGTTCATAAAACCACTTCTTAAGAATACCGCTTAAAACCCCTCCTGTTTCAATTGGTTGTCCGAAAAGTTCTTTCCATTTGGGAAAGGTGGTTCATACCGGAAAATTCTATCACTCGTTTATTAGACATTAATTCCGATATTTTATGTCTAATAATTAACGGGCAGAATTTTTCGCTACGAATTTCTTTTTCCCAAAGAGAAGGATCTTTCCAAAAAACCCAATAGTTTCTGTAATATAAATCCATTGCTGCTAACTTTTACGCTTTTATCTACCACTTAAATTTTATAGTAAATTTTAAGTTATGAAATCTCCGAAATCAAGTGATTCAGTAAGATAAAAATTTCTTTTAATTTTTAATGGTAACAAAAAAGTGTAAAAGTTGACAGCTATGATAAATGTAGATTCGAGATGTTGACGTTTTTGTTTGTTCTAGGTGTCTCTGGCTTACCGATGAGCATGGGTTTCAACTTCAAGCTATCCAACGCTTTAGAAAAATTTTAAACTGTTGCAGTTTACTTGCTCTTCTTAGATACGGGAGCTTCTCCATTTTCAACTATTGTTTTCGATGATGGCATACGAAAATTCAATTCTATTTTATCAGACCTAAACTGTTGATATTCACGCAAATTGTTTTAAGTGACACGTTTTTGGAACTTTACTCTGTATTTAACAAGTGCTTCAGAATCTGTTCTGATAGCTTTTCACCAGTTGTGGTGGACTGTCTAATTCCGTATATTTTTTACAGTGATTCATCCATTCAGCAGTTGGAGTAAAAGAATCGTTATCATAAAATCTTTTGTGAAAATCCAGAGCTTTCGACTGCAGTATCGGTCACGAAATTTACCGTTTATTTTTTTTTCGGTGACCCGGTTAAAGTGAAAACTAGTTTTAGCGGGACATGATTAATAGAGACTCCAGCGTATTTCTTAAGCATGATATATTTAATCTATCATAAATTGATATAACAATAAACATTTATATGCTAGAATAATATAAATAAAAATTTACAGGATATCATTAAATTTAGCTCTCGAATAAAACATTCAACACTAAGAAGAAAATTGTAGATTCACCAGAAATGCAGATTTATAATCGAAGCTCCGTGGGGTTACTCTGTTCTGCACATAGCATAGCTGCGTATCTTTTATTAGGTGTGTTCGTAATTATATAAATATGTATCACCTATAGTCGTCGTCTGATCCGTCCGTTTATCCGCATATAACAGCACAAAAACTACCCATCCAATTTGTTTGAAATTTAAGATATATTATCTTTGTAGAATTTTGTCGAGACATTTCCAGTTTTATGAAAATCGAATCAAAACTTTAGATAAAATAAAAATATCCATCTTAATAAAAATATTTATTAAGAAATTTGAATTTAAAAAAATCGGTGATTTCTTGTTATAGGAGCTTCCGAGGTTTAATCGTCAAGCGACCGAGATACTTATTTTATTACAGAAATTAATTTGCAAACGATGTATTTCATTTCACAGAATTAAAAATCATCAAGATCTGAATATTTATATAACTAGCTATAGTACGAACGGACCTCGTTTGTCGCGTTTGACGAATAATTACCAATTTGTTTTCACTATCATCACTTTTTTTGAAAAAGTAGTTTCGCCTTATTAGATACCTGAATTTTGACAATTAATAATACACGTAATTTTTTTATGAAAATATGCTAACAAAAAACACAAAGTTTGACAGGTATAATGCACCACATTTTATAAATCTGCTTATAAATAATTGTATATTAAAATATTTATACATCACGGTATTACGTTACAAATATATACACATATTTTGTTCTTGATAAATTTATATATATATATATGTATTTTTTTTTTAATTTGGCAATCCTACTTATTATTATCTTTCAAAATCGAGCAGACAATAACACGCAACCACACTTTTTTAATATACGTACATAAAATAGTTCTGTAGATTGTTTTAAAAAATATACACCGGGTGGCCAAAAAATTAGAGACACCCCTTATTTAAAAGTAAACCGGTCCGACAGTGACGTAGAATGACGTAACAACACAGAGTTGCTTATATAAAAAAAATTCAGGACGTAGTTAGCACGGAAGTTACTTTAAAAATGGGTAAGACGAAAAATTGAAGTGACTTTGAACGTGGGATCAACGTCCATGCAAGAAGAGCTGGTGCCAACATCTCTGGAATGACAACTGTTTTAGGATTTTCCCGCCCAACAGTATCTCGGGTGTTTAGAGAGTGACAGGTGAGAAAAAAAATCTTCAAGCGATAAGGGCAATTCTGGTCGAAAAAGGCTGGTGAACGAAAGAGGTGAAAGACGAGCAGCATGCATAATCTTCAGCGCGACAACACGATAAATTACAGCTGAAATCAATGCAAGTGCTTCCCAAAGCACAACAAGACTGACTTTGCAAAGGATGGGCATTAGCAGCAGAAGACCATCAAGAGTGCCTTGGGTATCGCAGAAAAATAGGAAAAGGCCCTCCTATTCTGTGCGGAAAAACGACGAAATTGGTCACTTGAGGACTGGAAAAAAGGTAGCCTGGTCCGATGAGTCTAGTTTCCTGCTCCATCATGCAAATGACAGGATAGAATATGGTGCAAACAGCACGAATTCATGGAGACCTCCTGACGAATGACAACTCTTCAGGTTACTGATGGTGGAATTATGGTGTGGGCAAACTTTTTCTGGATAACACTGGATCCCTTGATATCTGTGTACACAACTCTGAGCAGCACAGCTTACCTCAACATCGTTGCCTATCACGTGCACTCGTTTAGGGTTATAATGTTCCCTTATAGAGATGGTCACATTCAGCAGGACAATGCAACTTGCCACCGTGCTCAAGCGGTCTTATATTTGTTTGAGGAACATCAATCAGAGTTTAACCTGCTTCCATAGCCAGCTCTGTCTTCTGATCTCAGTCCCATTCAGCATTTGTGGGACGAAGTTTGAAGAGCACTTCAAAGCTTGGAAATGCCACCATCCAATCTGAACCAACTTACAGTTGCCATTATCTCTTTATGGGCCAACCTTCCTCAGCAACCGTATAAGCAACTTGTTGATTCCATGCCATGAAGAATATTGGCTGTGATCAGAGTTAAAGATGGACTAACTCGTTATTAGAGGGTGACTTTAATTTTTTGGCCACTCAGTGTGTAAATTGTTTTGAAGATCTTTAGATGTATCCTGATTTTTTAATGATATTTAATTCAAAAAGGCAACTTGAAAAGAAAATTTCAAAATGAAAAGAGGGAACGCTATTCAACACGCAGTAACAATATGTCTAAAAAAATAATTTTTGATTCGCACTGCTTCAACACATGGGTATTAAATTGGCGGACCGTTTATTACCACTATTTCTGTACAGTTATCTTCATCTAATATAAATATATTTATGAAACGCACGCGGCGAGCAGCCTATTTAAAGGCACAAATTTAGTGGTTAACCGTAGACTGTGCACTGATCCATATATTAATCAAATTTAACATTTGATAAATAAATTGAAGTTCAATCACTATATTTAAATAAAAATATTCCTCATGTGTAATTACATTATTATGATTTTAAATAAGTTAAAAAATTATTCTTTTTAATTTGTGATAAGACCCTAAATATGAGTATAAAAAAACATACTTCAATAGAAAAAATCGTGTACTGCAAGGGTATGTAATGCGAAGAATGCATGAATATCAGCCGTCAGTTTTTACAGTGCACCATGTTAACTGTACAGTTTCGTAAAAAGTCTTTTAGAAAACTTAGACACATTTAAATTGGTTTTTTTTTTAAAATAAATTTACAAAAGTTGTTTTCTAAACATTTTCAGAAAGTTTTTAATCAGTTACAATAAATTTACACTTAATTATTTTATAAAAAGAAGCTTAAATGAAACACTTCTTAAGGTTCATTTGTTTTCGCAATAGAACATTTAATGATGCTTCTCAGTGAATGCATAGTTAAAAATAATGAATGTAGCTACACGGTTTCTAAGAGATTTTTTTTTAATTGGCGAACAGTAATCCTTAAAGTATTATTCATTATTTTACATCAAATAAAGTAAACAAGAAATGAAGATATAATTACAATACTTTAAATTTTACACAAATAACAATATGTATTCATCTGATGAAACAGAATAATTATAGTCTTTAAATTGTATCCATGATTTTAACGTTATTAATACAGCATCAACAAGAAAACCAGTAACTTTTTTTTTTTTATAATCAGTTATTTAGCAATTGTAAACAAATTTCTGTTGTTTATTAAAAAAATTTATTTGGGAAATTTTAGGATATTTTCATGAAGCCATATTGTTTAAAAAAGTGTTTAATCATCTATATTTAGATGTTTAGTTGATCAATTTTATAAAATATACACTTTGCAATTTCATATACTTTCTGGAAAAATCGAATATATTATCTGACGAGATAATTTATGTAAGCATTTTCACTATCCAGAGTTAAATTAAAAAAAATGATTTTAAAGAAATTTTGAGGAATATATATGGGTAATAATTACATCAAAAAACAAAAGCCGAGCCATAGATGGGTTTTGACTTCGGGGCAGTCGGGAGACTAGAATTGATATGGGTTCTAATTGATATAAGATCATATTTTAAAAGTTTTAAAATACAACAATCACCGCACAGTGTTTTAAGTTAAATATTGCAATTGAACTTGATGTCATTAATGCGCTGTTGATTAGTGGCATAGAGAATCGAACTATGGATAAATAAGTGGATGCATCTAGTGTAGAGCAGGGGTGTCAAACTGCGGCCCGCCTGATACCACTAAATTTAAAAGGAAATAGTCGACTTCTAGAATAGAGGTAATTTGATGATTAGATAAGGCAACGATTACTATAAATTGTTAGTGGTATCCGGCGGACCACAATTTGACACCCCTGGTGGAGTCCCTCATAGAGTCTACCAGTTATGAGAGAAGAATTTGAGGACATAGTCACAAGCAGACGTCTTACACCGGATCAACAGCCCCTATTTGCCGCCAGAAAATTTTCTGTCGGAATTGACATATCCTCAAAATGGTGAAGATTCAACTGTAACCGGTTTCGCAGGGCCAGATTACCACCGGAGAAAATTTTTACCTGTAAATTTGAATAGAAATTTCCTCCATATTTTAACGCTTTTTTCATGCAAAATTTCTGTCATAACTGGAAAAACTAGATATTCGTTTCTACTAGTGAAAGTTTGCTACGGCGGAAGTCAAGCTCTGCGGTTCCGCCATATTATTACAATATAAAAAATCGTCCTGACAATGTGAATGAATTTAATAATTGCCGTTAAGGCCTGATTACCAACGGGTCAATCATCTACCTGTGAAAACGAATAGAAACTTTTTACTTATTCAAGACAGTCTTTTTACATGAATATGGCTTTTAAATAAGGCAAAATTTTCTATTAAATTTAACTGGTGAAAGTTTGCCCCGTTGGAAATCAGTCCCTGATCGGCGGTGGAAATTTCCGCCAGTCAATATGAATAGAAATTTTTGCTTTATTCATGCAGAATTTCAATCATAAATAAGGAATAAATTCTATTTTTTGTACAGGTGGAACTTTGCTCCGATAGTATTATAACCTCATTCAATGATTTTGACAGGAGGATTGTTTATGTAGTTAAAATACATCGGAATAAATCGCAGAACATTCAGCAATTAAACAATGTGAAAATAACGTTCGAAATTAGTGACAACCAGAGCATGTGGATCCTCACACTGGCCACATCACTACTGATAATCACGATTGGACGAGGCATATTTTTGACACATAATTAAAGAATTCATCTTTAAAGGATGGCAACTTCCATGGAAATAGTACTTTAAGACTTACAATTTTCATTTAGTGTTTTATAAAATCTGCATTATTAGTAAATATCGGTGCGTTGTAAAAAAGTAAGTGAAAAACAACAAATTTAGTAATAAAAGTTATTAAGAGCCTACGCTAGTAAATCGATGACACTCACAAGCTAATGTTAAACTGAAATCTATGTTATTTTCAAATTTATCATTTGCATTTTAATATTTTTAAATGACTTTATTGCAAAAGATATCTGAGGTCAAAATCTAATCCTGTCTTTTAGTATTTTTTTTTCTATTTGGGTTGTAGTTTATTTTTTTGAGGACACCAGTTTCGGAAACGGTTTTGAAGTCCTTTTTAGTGTCTAACAGTTTCGACAGAAGTAGAAACTGACGTTCTAGCCGCAATATGGAGGCTGTTGTTTGTTTACATGGGATCAACAGGACCTGATTTCCGCCGGGTCAAAATTCCACCAATACATTTAAATAGAAATTTAAAATAAAAGCACACACAAAAACATCTGATTCCATTACCTAAATATTACTAAAAAGTTATTTAGACCTTACATCACTAAATTAAATCAAGTATTTTCGACTGTGAACTCAGCCTTCATCAGAATTTATAATTAAAACTGGTGTTAAAACAAACGTCCAGATCACATTCTTGCAACCAGTATGTCTCTGTACTGCGAGCCTACGGGAGAGTTCAAATCATCCACAATCGTTCAATGGACGGTACCATTGCATAGCAAAAAAGGTGAGAAAAGAAGGAAAAAGGGGGAAAGTCGCATTTTACTGTTTCTTGATTAAATTAAGCCAAATACTCTGAATATTGCATAATTTTTCATGCTTATTTGTAATTTCCATATATTCTCGAGTTATTAAATCATAGTAATGTCTCATAGGACATATTACTTTATCATTATTAAAATCTATTTTACCGTTTCGAGTTATGCTGAGTCTCGATAGAGCAGTTAAATTTTAGAGCAGTTAAAGCTGTTAAATTTCAAATCCCTTTTATGTTCATTTATTCGGTCTTTCAATTTTTTGAAATGAGAAATTACTATGATTTAATATTTGGAGAGTCTGTGCAAATTATAAATAAGCATGAAAAAAGTACGCAATGATGTACTGTCTTACAATATTCCCAGCATATGGCTTAATTTATTCAAGAAACAGTAAAATGCGATTTCCGCATCCGTTTTTTCCTTCTTTCCTCACCTTGTTTGCTACGCAATGGTAACGGCCGTTGGACGAATATGGATGATTTTAACTTTCCCGTAGGCTCGCAGTACAGAGACATACTCTTTACAAGAATGTGATCTGGACGTTTGTTTTAACACCAGTTTTAATTATATATCCTGATGAAGGCTGGGTTCACAGCGGAAAGTGCTTGATTTATTTTTATATTTTAAGATATAAATAAAGTTTTAGTCATCTTTTAGATAATGGAATAACATGTTTTTGTGTGTACTTTTATTTTAATTTGACAAAGATGAATTTAAGCATTCCGAACTTGTTTTATATAGAAATTTAAATTTTTGCCTTATTTAACCGTTTAAGTGCTTAAAATTCGGCCTATAATCCGCAGAACAAACAATTGTGTTTCAACCCAGAAATTTTATCTTATAAAATGTAACTCACTAGATCGCTGTAAATACTTCAACAGTTGAATAAAAATTAAATGATTTCAATTATTGAATAAAATTTCTGTGTTGAAACAAAATGTGTTTGATCCACAGATACATTGCGGCGCTATCAAGCTTCATAGCACTCAAACGGTTAAATTTTTAGGCAAAATTTTTGTTTTAAGTAAAACAAACTATCCGATTCGTTTTTACTTGTGAAAATGTGCCCCGGCTGTTTTATAATCTCTTTGGTTGACATTGACAGGAGTATTGTTTATGTAGTCAGAATATTGCAGAACCGCAAGGCCGTCTGAAACCGTGGCATAACTCCACCAGTATAACCGAATAGACAATTATTACATTGAAAACGACAGAAATAATGAAAGAATAAGGCGTTTAAATAATGAGAAATTCTCTGTTCAAATTTACTGATAAAAATGCGTCACAGCGGCAATCAGGACCTAAGGAAGTGGTAACAGTTGAATATGCAATATATTTAGGTTGTGTCAATTACTCTTTATACATAGTTCCAGATAATTGGCTTAGCAGATAAAAGTACTAAAAAGATGCAAAATGAATTCTAAATGTTTGTATAAATACCTCCATTTACATGAGTCTCTCACATAAGTCCTTGATATGATATATTTCTCAAATTAACATCGTAGAAAACAATCAGGTTTGATATTTTAAAGTTATCGTTATAGGTTCTACATTGGTGCAGTTTCTGAGCATTTTCGCTTGACTCATTTAAATCTTTTCCTAAGAAAAGGTTTGCTTTTGTGCCGTGGATTGCTTTCTAATTGGTATTAAAGGTTTACGCAAATACAAATTAAATAAATGAATATGAATATTTAAGTAAAATATTTTTAATAAAATATTTGATGAAAACATTTAACCTACTTCACTTGAGGGGCGATTACTGCTATTACTATTACTTAATGATATCTGTTAAACAATTGGCTAGTACTGAACCTGCAAAAAGTCCATTTTTCGAGTTTACTTCCTAGTAGACATGAAAACTATTAATAATTTTATATGACAATCTTGAAATGGGATTGCTTTCACCTAAATCAGACACAAAGATATATAACAGCAAAATTTGAAAAAAAATACATATGGTCCATATTAAAAGAGAATTATTTAGATATTATCGAATATCTAAAAATAGGAAATTCATATAGCGGCCATCTTTATTAATGTATGTATGAAAGCTTTGCGCCCATGAAAAAAAAATCGTTGGATTCGGCGAAATTGTTGTATTGGAATCACTAAAAATAGATAAATCGTTAAAGCCGTAATCACTATAACGACTATTTAAAATAATTGTGTAATTTAACTTATTAATATTGTTTCAAATTATTTTTATAACTTTATTAAACATTGAAAAATAGAAACCTCATTTAAAAGAAAATTTCCGCTGTTTGGATCCGAACTCGTATATACAAAACTGAAGACAAATGATGTACTGCTGAGCTACTATGTACTTATTTTCGAAACAACATAAAACAATATTTTAGACAAACTGCTTGCTAAGGTTGCTTTAGTCTTAAAAATTCGACAAAAGTTAAGCCAAATGGAAATTGAAAACGAAACTGAACGCGATCGTACATTTCGACGCATGAGTTTCCAGAATCCGGTGCTACGGATATCTATTCTAATATATCTAGTATGTAGCATACGATTATTTAACCACGAAACTTCGTAGTTACATCCAAACTATAGAATGTCTCCGTTTTTCGCATGCTCAAGTGATCTCATGTGATTAAAATTATTCGGTTCTTCCGCATATTGACTAGTGTACTTTTCAAAAATGCATGAATTTGTACAGGTTAAATTTATAGAGCCTACCATTCATTACATATATATTATTTCTTTACTAAACTTTTTCACCAATTACTTCCTGTTAGTTTGCATGCCGGCAATTTCAGCAGTTATTTTTGCAATATCACCAAGGGCTTAGAAGATAGGTGCACATTTACAATTTGACGATGCTTTTTTACATTTTCTTAACATATGACTAATGTTTTATAAAATGATCGACCCCTTCCGAGTTTGTCATGTTTTTCTCTTTGAATCTGATATGCTTTATCCAGGTATATCTTTTAATTTTAGATACTTGTGATCTAATGATAATAAGGATATATAAAATAATTTTATGCAGTACGGTGCTACGGATATCTATTCTAATATATCTAGTATGTAGCATACGATTATTTAACCACGAAACTTCGTAGTTACATCCAAACTATAGAATGTCTCCGTTTTTCGCATGCTCAAGTGATCTCATGTGATTAAAATTATTCGGTTCTTCCGCATATTGACTAGTGTACTTTTCAAAAATGCATGAATTTGTACAGGTTAAATTTATAGAGCCTACCATTCATTACATATATATTATTTCTTTACTAAACTTTTTCACCAATTACTTCCTGTTAGTTTGCATGCCGGCAATTTCAGCAGTTATTTTTGCAATATCACCAAGGGCTTAGAAGATAGGTGCACATTTACAATTTGACGATGCTTTTTTACATTTTCTTACCATATGACTAATGTTTTATAAAATGATCGACCCCTTCCGAGTTTGTCATGTTTTTCTCTTTGAATCTGATATGCTTTATCCAGGTATATCTTTTAATTTTAGATACTTGTGATCTAATGATAATAAGGATATATAAAATAATTTTATGCAGTAATTAAGTAATCTGGTTTATTTATCAATTTTAGAAAAAAAAAGAAAAATACAGAATACACAATGAATTTTTTATGACAAATAACTCTGTATTTATAGCACTTATATAAATGCAACTTCATGTTGCATATGGATCTGAGAGCATTTTATGAAATCATAGCTATAAAAGGGTTCGTAAGATTTTACCACAATTTTTTAACAGAAAGATTCGCTCTATTAAAATGCAGAATGTATTACAAATCAATCAAATAAACGAGGCGTCTACAATTTCTGCTACTTAAATATTATACTGAAGAAGTCTCTTAAAAAATTGTGGTAAAAGCGTACGAACCTTATATTACTTTATAATTTGCTCTTTCATTTTGTTAAAGTACATAAGAATTTATTTTTCACTTTCAATATTTAAAGTTAACATCAAGTTTATTGTAACTCTAAATTTATAATGTGAGATGCAACAAACTGTACGTAAAGACAGGAAAATGCTTGAAGGTCGTAAGAAATTAAATTCAATTATTTATATCGACGGCATCTGAAAACGAGTATTTTAAATGACTCGATTATTAAAAATATCCCAAAAACAAAACTTGACATAAGCAGAACCACTAAGACATGTCCACGCCATGCTTTAATTACATCTTCACAGCAATCTTAAAATAACTGCTGTATTACTTGATTCGTCACAAATATTTTAAAACAGACAACATTGTAAGTGAACAAAAGTAATTATATAATTAATTTACTGTTTAAACTTTCCGGTATACGATTTTTTTAAATACAAATTTAGTGCAATTCACTTATACTGCATAGGTGCCAACCTCTCATTAATATTCCGTAATATGCGCGTTAATTTGACCCAGGTTTAACACATTTCGCACCAGAAATTTTTTTAAGAAATGAAATTAAATAAATTGCATGTAGAAACATGAAATTGAATAAATAAAGCTTCTTCCACTATATTTTCTGGTTTGAAGCGTTGTTAAACTGGGTCAAATTAACCCGCATATTACGGAATATTAATGAGAGGTTGGCACCTATGATACTGGTCGTCCTCTCTCATCGATGTCCAATATAAATTCCTAAACCGTTAATTTTAGAATATATACTGCTCAAAACAATTAAAGGATATTTGAAGTTTTATATAAAATAAAGATATAAACGAAATTTTTTTTGCCGAAAATAGAAGAAGAGAATCACAAATGCAAATTTTTCTGGTTTTCAAACTGTGGAGTATGCAAATTTTGAGTTCGACGTCAAAAACGTCGCTTCAGCGGCAGCGAATGAAATTTGACTTTCAACTGGATAAAAGAGAATGAAGACAAGGATGATCAGCATTCAGTGATTGCTTTGTTTCGATGAGTACGATGTCTCAGCGAAGTCATTTGACAGATTATGAAGCTTGGAGAATTGTTGGTAGGTTAGAAGGGGGCCAAACTCAAGCCGAAGTAGCGCAAGCCATTGGAGTGTCACAAAGTGTCATTTCCAGGATCTGGAACCGTTTTTTGGAGAGTGGATGTGCAGGCCGAAGACCATGGCAAGGTCGTAGACGGGCAACAACGCCCAATGAAGATCGGTATTTAGCGTTAACAGCTCGGAGACACCGAAACATGAACGCTACTCTTCTCCAACAACACCTTTGCTCGGCTACAGGCACCACGATTTCAACTCAGACTGTCCGAAACCGGCTCCATGCTGTAGGTCTGTATGCTCGCCGACCGATGGTATGTGTTAGATTAACATCAAGGCATCGTCGCGACCGCAGGGAGTGGGCAACCGAGCATGTCAACTGGAGGAGAAATGAATGGAGCAATATTCTGTTTTCTGACGAGTCCCGTTTTTCTGTGCATCCGGATAATAGGCGTATTTTCATCTGGAGGGACCGTGGCAGTAGGAATAATCCTGCGTTCGTGCACGAAAGTGTCAGATTTGGCGGTGGAGGAGTGTTGGTGTATGGTGGCATCTCCATTGACGGGCGCACTGACCTCTACATCATTCGAGATGGAGCTCTGACTGGTCGCCGATATAGGGCTGAGATCCTCAGACCTATTGTAGTCCCTTACGCTGCAGCAATCGGAGATAACTTCATTTTAATGGACGATAACTGCAGGCCACATCGTGCAAACCTGGTGGAGGATTTCCTTTTCGAGGAAGGAATCGTTCGAATGGAATGGCCAGCGTGTTCTCCAGACATGAATCCAATCGAGCACGTTTGGGACGCTCTAGGAAGATGAGTTTCTGGCCGCCAACAACCCCCACAAACTCTCCAAGAACTGGAAAGAGCTCTTCTGGAAGAGTGGTGCAGAATACCCCAACTCGTCAATAATAGCCTCATTCAGTCCATGCCTCAAAGATGTTCAACGTTGCTGGCCGACCGTGGAAACCATACCCCCTAATGAAAATGATTTTCTTTGAAGAAAACACCTTTTCTTATTCTTTTTTTCTCATATGCACAAATTGTGTTTTTTCCTTTTGTACACAAATGCGCAATAAAATGCATGTTTTTCTGCCAAACATGTGTAATTTATTCTCATATAACCTACTATGTCTGTCGACCATGTATCAATCAGCTAAAAAGTTTCCCAGATACAAAATCCACCTAAAACTGCAATATCCTTTAATTGTTTTGAGCAGTGTAGTTACAATTTAAGAAAAACTTTCAAATATTGTTCTTCACCATATAAAAAAAATCAAAATACTTATTTAAAAGTAAAGTTATGAATATTAAAATTACAGATGGTTCTTTGGTCTGTAAGTCTTATTTAGAAAATAACACTATCTGGCTTTAATGAGTAAAACGCCGGTAGTAATCGGAATGGCAGCTTTTAAATTGGATAACTCGGTAAGTTTTTACTGAATGAAAATTAGATTTAAAAAAATCTATGCTTGTTAGAGCATGAAGTAAGTTTTTCTAAATATAATTTATAGGACACAAGGACCATATTCAAATTTAAATTCCGCGGCTTTATATATATAACTTTATTGGCGGCTGATATGATATTATTAGCTTATAATAGCATGGCTATTACACGGACAAGTTTTACATTTCAATTCGGTTCACACGGAAAGCTTAAAATACCCATTTTATCCTAGACTGCCTTCATTAACAGAGTAGCTAGGCACTACGCTACAAAGCTATCTTTAAGATTATTTTAGCTGCATATGTCGTAAAAACATTACAACGAAAATCTTTCTTAGGTGATAGCGGTATTAAATAATCGGAAATACTACTTACGATACTCAGAAATTGTTGATATTCAAAAAAGTTTATTCACTAAAAAACTATAAGAAAAAAAATTGTCATTCTAATATTGAAATAGAAATTAAAGTATCATGCGATATTTACTTTAAAAATTTATCCTATGAAATAAGAAACTGAATTTCCTGTATGTAATCAATGAGTTTTAGCATCGCCATTTTTTAACAATCGTTACCGTAATTTCCGGCGTATAATCCGCAGCTCAAAGAATCGTTTTTCGACCCGGAAAATTTATTCAATAATAGTAGTTAAATATTTACAGCGATCTTTTAAGTTACATTTTATAAAATAATATTTCCGGGTCGAAAAACGATTCGTTGAGCTGCGGATTATACGCCGGAAATTACGGTACTTGTTTTTTTTTTTATCTTAAATGTTATTATGTCTCTCAATTGTTTCATGATTCAAAATATGTTTTAACAAAAATGATTCTACTTGATTCATCAAGTGATTCAGTTTTGATCACCCAAACTCGAAGGGGAAGTTGGGAACAGTACATGAAATAAGCTTTGTATAAGAAACCACGGTTTTGATCATTTTATTCAGAAATAAATATAGATTTCTCGCTGATATCCGAACCCGTATTTCGTTTCATAACTTTAACATTATTGATAAAAAGACATTAACACTATAATGGCAATAGCGATCAATGTAGCCAATACCAAATAAATATATCTGGCTTCAAACGGAAAATTTCTTTAGAAAATAAAATAAACATTTACATCACCAAAGTAAGAACGATATTCAAATCAATTAGCATTGGTAAGAAGTCAAGTTAAAAATATGTTTATATGACAAGACTTAATTAAATTTATAGCCGATCTAATGTTGGCACATTCTTAACAAATCATTCATAACTTTAATTTTATTGAAGTTCTTCAATTGTACATTGATTTGCTCAGTGAGACAATAACAGGGTGGCTAGTGGTCAGGGAAAAATACAGTAAAAAAAATGATAAGTACCATTATATTCTTATGGAAAAATTCAAATTGATTATTTGATCGAATAATCAACATAATTGTTTCTATAAGAATATACTGGTGTTTATCACCTTTTTTGACTGTATTTTTCCCTGACCACTAGCCACCCTGAATAAGTAATAATACCTATATCCGGAAATAGGGACATTCTAGTTTAGTGGTATACGCAACAGGAAGTTTCCACTTCCTGTAATACCGTTACATTGTACAAATTGAAAGGTATGCCTGTTGAAAATTATGTTACCATATCTTCATTATAGCTCATTTATGAATAAAATTCCAGGTTCGGATTATAAGGAGTCAAACTGTGTTTTTCACCAAATAAATGAATTATGTTTTCCATGCAAAAACGTTTTGTTACTGCGTGCTCTAGTACCACTTAACGTTTGGACGATCAATCCTGAATCGTCCTGAATATGGTGAAGGTTCAAATAAACATCTGATGAAAAAATAAATAAAATTGCAAGTCTTATCATCCTTTAATATTTTTCAGCAACTTGATTTAAAACAAATATTAATCTATAATCATTTCCATTATTATATGATGTTTACGTTTAACATATTTTCTGCCATTAATTTGAACATATATTTTGTTCAAATGCAATCTTAAAATTTTAACTCGTACACAACTAAAAGGCAAATTTTAAAATTTACATAACAACGTTCGATTAATTCTTTTGTTCCATTGCATTTACCTGAGTGCTTTCACTGTTCTTATTTCACTTATGTTGTAAGTAAAAAAAAATCATTAGAATTGTACGTACAAAATGTGTATTGTAATATAACGTAGATTTATATTTAGTGCTTTGGAAGTATATTCAAATAAAAGCAATATTAATAATACAAAAATAACTGTTTTACCAAACATTTTTTAAACTCTAGAAAATTATTTTCTATGTAATAGGAGGTTTTATAAGTGTTAATTATTCTTTAGTTAGTTTCTGCAACATACAGAAAATCTGTACGTTTAAATACTAGTAACATACTAATATTAATCCAATATATAACAAGTATTGAATTTATTGATTTTGCAAAAAGTAACTTTATCTAATAATAACGGGTATCAAACTGTTGGCTTTTCAATACAGGTTGTACGAAAAGTCTCGAAACAGTCGAATAACTCGAGACACATACATCGAATGAAAGATGGAAAAATACATGCTTGATATTTTTGAAAATCTATTTAGGGATATCAAAGTTGCACTCCCCAACTCTGCTCCCAGGGGAAAAGGGGGCAACTTTGAAATCTTCAATGATACCCCCCTCACATTTTTTATTACAGATTCGGATTCTTCTGGAAAATATACGTAATTTTTGTAATTAACATTTTCTTTGGAAAATCGTAGACGGCGCTGTAATCGAGTAAAATGCAGTGAAAATCGTTTCCAGTGAAAAAACTGAAAGCGGTCGAATAACTCGAAAAATATACATCGGATTGAAAAACAAAAAAATGTATGTTCAACATTTTTGAAAAATCTATTTAGGTATATCAAAGTTGCCTCCCCCCCCCCCACCACAGGGCTACCATTGAAAGGAGGGTTACATTGAAATTTAAATAATAACCCCCTTATTTATTGAAGATTTGATTTCTACGAGAAAAAATACATGACGCTAAAATATGGGGCGCTTCTATAAAAAATCAACAGAGCGCCCCCCCCCCTCCCAGCTTAAAACGATTACGTTTATCACATGAAATTTGTGTACGCTTCAACAATTTGGATCCGATATATTAATGTTTGTGGTTGTCGGACCCTTACCGGAAAAAAACAGCAAAGTCCCCCTTTATAAAGATTACGTTTACCATACAAAATATGACTGTTCTACGATAATTATAGTTCTAGTTATAACTGTTTTAATTTATCGGAACCTTATATTTATACTACACTAAAATATGTGGGTATCGATAAACAATCCACAGAGCCCCTTCAAACGATTTCGTTTTCTATGCGCAACTTGTGTAGGCTAAGACAATTTGGATCCAAGTTATAAATTTTTGTGGTTATGGGACCCTTATATTGACGCTACACTAAACTTTAGGGGGCTACGGTAAAAAAAAAAAAAAAAAAAAGTCGTCCCTTTATACATATTACGTTTACCAAACAAAATATGACTGTCCTACGATGATTTTAGCTCTAGTTACAACTGCTTTAATTTGTCGAGAAGTTATGTTTATGATCAGTGGCGGATAGTATCTGTCTTTATTTGGGGCACTAAATGCATGACTGTCAATTTTATTCTTTTCTTACCACTATTATTAAAAAGAAAGTATTTGTTTAATTTATTGTAGAAAATTCTGCTATTAATCATGAAAAAGTTTTCCTGTAAAAAATAATGGTGTGAAAATAGTAAATGTTTCAGGAATGCGTTTCGTGACACAAAAAAAGACAGTTACAAGCCGCCACTGTTTATGATACACTAAACAATGGGGGCTTCAATAGAAATCCACAGAGTCCTCCTCCCCTTAAATCGATTACGTTTTCCATACGAAATTTGTCTGGGCTGCGACAATTTGGATCTGAGTTATAAGTATTTACGCTTATCGGCCCCTTATATTCGCGCTATACTAAAATTTAGGTTATTCGGTTAAAAAAAGTGACTTGGTCCTCTGTAAAATTATGTCACGTTGCTCGCTCACACAAAGTTTCAGCACGCTGTGACAACTTGTAATTAGTTATAAGAGTGTAAATTTCCCGAGTTATTGTATTCATCTTTTTATAAAATTTTGGGGACTGGTAAAAAATGATAATGGCCCCTCATGATATTCAGCCATACAAATTTTGGTGGGCCTAAAACAATCAGAGTCCGAGTTACAGGTTGGGGGGACCGAAATGGGTAGGGACCGAAACGACGGGTCCGTTACGGCGGGCCAAGAAGTCCTGCTCCCTACGTACAATAATCTCTCACTTATACGCGATCTTCAGTAATTAATTTTCATACCACTATTTTAAAACAGTAAAATTCGACTTATAAATTCTGCGATTTAAGTAGATGAAAATTACCCTAAAAAAAGTGGTTTCTGAAAAAGGATTTCCGTGTATCGCGTATAAGTGAGAGATCACTGTATATGTGATTATTGTCAATTGAAATATGCTGTAGTATAAATACGATAACATTAATATATTTGTTATTTAATTTTAGTCATTAAAAGTTGTAATGTAATATTGCAGAATATCTCGCGGAAAATAATTAAATAGCACTTATGATGCCACAAAAAAGCTAATTAGTCAAAATAAATCCTTGAAATCTTTCATAACGTGGTTTATCGCTTTAATAACTCTCAAACTCATTAAGAAGGAATTATCTTCAGTTTCATAAAGTTTCTTTTAATTTCTGATAATTTTTTTCATCAAGCTTCTTACAAGATGGAGCCTGGAAAATTAAACATTTATCCAAATATGTATTGGATAGGAAGAATTGTGCACCAATAGCATTGAATAACGCGAAATAAATGAGACTCATTTCATTGCTAATTTATGGATGAATTTGTGATGATTAATTAAAAGGTATGCAAATTTCATAAATTATTCAAAGCGAAGGAAGTATGTTTCTATTTCATTTTTCAAACTGGTGCATTTTTAATTGAGTCAAAAAATAGATATCATTTGGAGAATTCAACAGCTAAATTATCTTCCCCTATTGACTTAATTGTTTATTTATGGATAATATGTTGAAATTATGTCATTTAATAATATTTGACAAAGAAAAAATTCAGTTTTAATTACTTTTTTTTATTTCTTGCAATAAATATATTTGGTTATATAGATTAACAAAATGAAGAGAATCCAATTTAACTATTTAAATTATTTAGGTTAATTATTACTTAACTTGGCTATTTTAAATTCATTGAGATGCTTTTTACTTCATTTGCTTGTGTTAAAACTGTAAAAAAAAACTTTTTTTTAACTAGGTGCAGACTTTAAAATCAGTTTTCTAACTTTCCTACTTTTAGGTACCTTTATTTCTAAAGCGAAATATTCGCTTCATTTATAGCAGAAAGCCTTAAAATAAAGTTTTCTCTTTAAAAAGTGATACTCAGAAATAGGAAAGTTTGGCAAAAGAAATATTTAAATTTTTCATTGATGTGCAAGTATTTTAATATAAATCTGTGTTCATGAAAAAGTAGAAGTAAAATATTAAAAAATCTGTGAAGTAGATTGTTTTGCTAAATAATCTGACTGATTTTCAAACTAACTTACTTCAACAAATTCAATTGTGGTTAACGCATGAAACTTGATTTGTATTAGCACTTAAATTCGTATATGTTCGATTGTAATGAATGTGGTGTTCTGAATATCCATTTATATATCCGCCACATAAAAAACAGCACATAAAACATAGTACTTTTTTATTAATTATGTATGACATGTTTTTCAACGAACATTTCTTTAGAATTATATGTGTTATAATTGTTTTTATTAATTTAGTTTTCAGATAGCACGTGCCATTATATTTGTTAATATACATATATTAAATAAAGATATGAATTTCTATTATATCGCATAAAATAATTGAAAAACGTTTTCACCGCAATAACAAATTTATAATACATTTTATATACACTTTAATAAATGAAATAATCTCAGAACGTATTTTGGATCACAACTGTAAACAGAAGATTTCCTAATGTTTGAAATAAGAAATATATATAAGTAAATATATATATATTAATTTGTTATTTTTTATAACTTTTAATAGCATGACAAATAGGTCATGAAACAATTCACCAAATATATATATTTCAGAAACATTTCTTTTTAAAAAGCTCATTAAACTACTTCAGTACGTAATTTAAAGGAATCTCTTTTACATTCTTAAAATTTATTCGTTTGCTAATTCTTTCATTTAAGCAAAGAAGTAATATTTTAATTTTCCGTTGTACCTCTCATTAAAAAAAAACATACAGTTTTAAATTAATCATGGTATTTGTTTGTTAATTTAGATTATTTGGAATGTCATTTATGTACTGCTGAAAATGAAACAATGTCAATTACATAAAATAAAGCTTTCAAATAAAAAGTATTCAAAACGTTTTGAGTTGATTAAAACAGAGAATAAGTTTTAGAAATATGCTTCAATTTTTCGAAGTTTCCAATGTTCAAAATATTTTATTGGTTTTTGTTTTGATTTATTGCTGTTTTTTTAATTTTAGTTTCTAATGTTGTAGTAAACATAAAAGGTATTCAAAATATTCATTTCTTAACCTCCTCGAATGTTTGTCGTTCATCTAAGCAAAATTAATAAACTCTGTATTTTTTTTTTTTTTTTTTTTTTTTTTTTTGCTTTCATCTCATTAAATTCATTTGAAGAAATTGTTTACTTTTTCTTTACAGAGAATTTTCTACATATAATGTAGCTATTCAAAATTATAGTACAATAATTTATACCATAAAATATGCGCTTGCCATAATTTACTCTAGAACAGGGGGCGTCAAACTGTGGCCAGCCAGATACCACTAAAATTTTAAAGAAATAGTCGACTTGTTGAATCGCAGAAATTCGGCGATTAGATAAGGAAAAGTTTACTATAAAATTTTTGTGGGATCCGGCGAGCCACAGTTTGACCACCCCTGCTTTAGACGTTTTGCTAAATATAATAAATAAAATTGGAAAAAATACTATAAAAAAAACAAATTTATATCATTTAAACAAATACAAAGTAATAATTGAAACTCCCGCTAGAAAAGAGACAAAAACGTCATACTTGAATTTTTTCAGCTAAAAAAAGTGGCAACTTTACGTAGAGCTACGTTTCATTTTTCAAGGTAATGGCCAATCTGCTGAACATGGCCCCTTTGGGGCATGGCTCCCCACTTTACTCCCTCGGGGGGGGGGGGGGGGAGGTCTGCGCGCTTGGCTTACATTTGATATTTTCTCTATCCTTGTTCTTTTGTTTGTAAACTTTGTAAATTAGTATTTTTTTTATCGCTTTTACTATCGTCAGTATTGCTTGAGCAAGGGTTTGTAAATTTTGTAAAATATAATATAATCAAATATTTAAAAAATCACATTGTATAAATTGTTAATACAAAGATTATACGCTTTTAGCACAATATTGTCGCCTTATTTAAATGCAAAAAAGTATTACAAATCCTGTAATTAAACGCGGTGTCTACAATGTGTGTTGTTTAAATATTAAATAGAAAATTCTATTAAAAATTGTGGTAAATGCGTACGAACTCTGTCATATTGTTAATATTGTTTTTATAACTTAACCCTCTAGCCGCGGACGATGTTTACATTTTCTTATATAAAACCGCGGCCTATTTTTATTCGGCACTTATAATAGTTATAAGGATTGAATTTAAAAACAAATTTATTTCTAAATAAGTAAAAGCAGTTTCTTCATGTACATTATAAAAACAAAGTTTTATTTCAAAATTCCAGTGAAAATGTGGCATTTATCGAATCAAAATATTTCAAATATTAGAACTTTTCGAATGACCTAGTATATGACATGATATATGTATTATAATTTGTAAATGAATCTCTCTATTTCTAGATAAAAAAAAGATAGATTCAACGAAGAAATAGAGTCTCCCGATGCTTAAGTAATATAAAAATTATAGGCAACGCCAAAATAGCATTTCCCGTGGAATTGTATAGAATAACTGAAACGCGATAGGAGCGTTACCCGCGGCTAGAGGGTTAATTAAATATTACTGAAAAATAGAAAGTTTCCATTTTTCCATTCAAATTATTTTTTTATGACACAATTAAATATTGTAAAAAATCCATTTTTTCATTATTCGAATGTAAAAAAAATATCCCATATATATAAACACTATATAAATTTGTTAATATTGTTTAAATTTTTTTTGTATAACTTACAGTCGTGTGCAAAAGATTAAGAGCAGCAGCTGCATTTTGGTATTTTAAAACAAAGTATTACTAACGCAGAATCGTATGCGAATCTTATGCTTAAACTCCATCTTATGCACCGACCCTGAATACTAGGCCTGGGCGCTGACACATAAATGGCGGTGCTCGTGGGCCGATTTTGTAAAACCTTCGTACGGTCCCTTAATTTTACTCCCCAGTATTTTTTTTTTAAGTTTTCGTTGACTTATTAAATCTGTAACAAATAAGGCGGAGAAAACTTTTAGAAATTATTGGTATCGAATTTCAAGGGACACGCTGAAAAATTTCCGCCTACGACAGCATCAATTTTTGTGTCAGCGCTCAGGTCTAAAATTCAGAGGGCGGTGTCTTATGTGTCGATTGCATCAGACTCGTTTGCCTGCAATAAATAACTTCCCCCGTCTCATTCCTCGCCAGTTGTTTTGTGGATTTAACCGTAGACGGTGCTGTTTTTTAATATTTGTGATGGGTACAAAACCGTCACTGTTAGTTGCATAAAGGGCAGAAATAGTTGCTCTGCATACAGTTCGCTTTTTTGAACGGGAAATAACTAAGAGGGTACATGTGAGCAAGACGGTGCATCAAGCTGTCAGTAAATTTATATTTCGGGAAAATACACTGACCTGAAGAAAAGCGGTCAGCGAATAAAGAGCGGTGCTAGTGATGATCATGTGATCCGAAGGATGGTAATGCGATCTCCAACTACCCCCTGCACGAAGATTTAGCATACTCTGGCTGCAAAGTGCACCGACGTCAGTTTGAGCACTATTTCAAGACGTTTGACCAAAGATTTTGATTTATTATCCTACAAACCTGCTGGGAAACCTCGGCTTGCCCCGAATGTGAAAAAGAAACTACTGACTTTCGCCCGACACAAGAACTGGACAAGAACTGGACATAAGAACTGGACAGTACAACAGTGGAATGCGGTGTTATTTTCCGATGCGTCAAGTATCCAGCAATTTGCAGCTCGTGCTAGAAGTATTCGACGCTCAATGAGAAAGAGATATGAGGAAAGATATACAAGTCCAACAGTGAAATATCCTCTAAACCAGATGAAATGGAGTGCAATGTCTGTGTCTGGTACTTCTGCTCTGTATTTCCTGCCGCCTAAAACCACTATAAATGGAAGTCGTTACATTAATTCGTTACATGAAAAGTTTAAACTTCCCATGCAAGTTCATCGATGTTCCATTTCCATGCATGATGGTGCTCCGTGTCACAGGTCAAGGTCTGTTAGGGACTTTCTGACGGCGGAGCAAATTCAGGTGATTGACTGGCCAGGTAGCAGCCCAGATTTGAACCCAATAGAGAATCTGTGGTGTAATTTGAAAAATAAAGTGGCGGAAAAGCAAGTAGCAAGTGGTATGGAACTTGTTCAAGTCCTAAAGAATGTCTGTTGTACAGAGATTTAACAAGCCTACTTCCAGTCCCTGATTTATAGTATGCCGAACAGGACTACAGCAGTGATAAAAACAAAGGAGGGGCTACAAAATACTAAATTTAATTTCAATTCTTCAATAAAAATAGTTGTAAGTCAATTTTGTTATTTTTTAAATAGCTTTTATTCGAGATTTCCATTAAATCTAATATTTTTATGGGTAGTCTTTAAATTTTGCACACAACTGTAATTAATTATTGAAAAATAGAAATTTTTTATATATTTTTTAAATTATGTTTTATAACTAAATTAAATATTGTAAAATAAAAAGTTTAAATTTTTTTCAAACTTTTTGCTGATTGGGTCCGACATTGCGATAGAACTGGAACCACTATGCACTCACTCCGAAAGAGCTTAGAACAAAATTTTAATCAAACTACATATTAAGGTTGCTTTAGTCTTCAAAACTCGACAAACGTTATGCAATTGAAATTGAAAAACGAAACTGATCTTACGTAAATATCTATATTGCTGTCACGTCTTCTGGAATCAATCATCTTAAGTAGCCGGTTTGTGAAATATCTTCTCATATTGTAAATTGCTTGGAATATGTTTGCATCACAGTCGAAGTAGTTTTAATTTTTAATTTAACATTTTCTGTTGAAACACTTACCCATTCCATTTGCACTAAAACCTCATTTTTGATTTACCGTAATTTCGCGCGGCTTAGTTAAGTTTTTTTCAAACCGGAAATTTTACTGAAAATAAGAAGTCAAATAAATTCTAAGCAGAAGTACGTCACATTTTAATTAAAATAAATTCTGGTAGGAAATCCAGTTAATTGAGGTGCGGCGTATACGCGCGAAATTACGGTAGTTGCTGTTGTAAAAGCACCCGTCTTATATTTACAAATGAAAAACTGTTTCTATTTTTAAATTTGTTTAATCAATTAATTAATTAATTAATTCATTTATTTATTTATTTATTTATTTGTAGAATAATATTTTTTTGTAGAATAGGACATGATTCCAAACTTTTCATATCGATTTTGTTTTAAATATTAAAGCAGTTTGTATTGGAATTTTTTGAGGTAATATTTTAATATTATAAGGAGGCTTTGCATAGTGAACTTTCTTTTTTTTTGTCATTTGAAACATTTATTATAAAAAAAATAGATGATTTTAAAACAATTGATCTTTATTTCTTTTAACAATTCTACACTGTAAAAAAGACAAATGTTTCTTAATATACGAAAATATAATGTAACGATGAATGAAACTATACAATAACCTCTTCTGAGTTACCCAACAATCGAAAAGTGTTCTTTATTTTTAGAAACCTAAAAAAAACTTATATTCCGAGATTTAAAATATCATAAAAAAAACGAAGTTTATTTTGAAACCACTGATTTTCAGAATTGTTCAAGAATAGTTTTTATAGTGCATTGATATCGAACCGGAATATTGGCTTTTAGGATACTTTCAGTACTCAATTAAACATTTTCAGCTACATCAGCGAATTTTTGCATAGAGAGGTAACAAAATAATACAGGGCGATTCATAACTAAGTATGCAACTTCCAGATGCTGTAAAACATGAAAAGTTTAAGTGACGTTCCCCAAATTCAAGTCCTAGGGTAAGTGTACTCATGGAGGTTTTTTTTTTTTTTTTTTTTTGGGGGGGGGGGTGACAGCGAAGTGACAAAGGCGATAGCTGGCGTGTCATTGAAATATCGGTAGAAATGACTGCGTTTGCAGTGGAGGAGACATTTTGTTTTCTTGAATTGAGCAAAACGGAATCTGTCACCATTGTGAAGCGGTATTTTCGAACATGATTTGGAATGAACCTCAAAACAGAAAATCCATTTATGATTGGTTTAGAAAATCTGAAACTACGGGATGTTTGTGGTAAGTGGACAGATATAGATTACCGGTTTGATGTATGTCATGTGACTTTTTAAACCAATCATAAATGGATTTTCTGGTTAGAGGATTTTTCCAAATCATGTTAAAAAATGCCGTTGCACATTGGAGACAGATTTTGTTTTGCTCAATTCAAGAACACAAAAGACCTTGTTAAATTCAAACGCAGCCATTTCTATTGATATTCGCGTGACACGCAAGCTATCGCCTATGCTCCTTCGCACAGCAGCGGAAATAAAAATAGGAGTACATCTAACCTTACAGCTTGCATTTGGGGAACGTGCCTTATACTGTTCCTTTTTTACAGCATCTGGAAGTTGTATACTTACTTATGAATCTCCTTATATTAATGTTCATGTTAATGTCAATGCTGTTAATTTACAATGTTTGTCCGTAAAACATACTTGTTGAACATGAAAACGTTAACTTGGGGATTGATATCATCCTAAAATACAATATTCCGATTTGGTAAAATTTATTAACACGTTCGCTGCCAACTACGAGTATACTCGTAGTGCTATCTACGTTTCTTCAATCTAAAATTAGTTATTAGCACCGGAAATTTTAAAAGAAGAATTTTTATTTTATGTAATCACGAAATGTCTGTAATAAAACAAAGTAAATATTGCTATTAGTATTTTCTGGTGTGAATTTGAACTTTCTAAATAAAATGAAAATTCCGGCATTTTTAGCTTGGCAGCGAACGTATTAATATATACTATGAAATCAATTCGGAAATGTTTCCGAAAATCAGGGTCAGCAAAACAATCTTTATACATTTATAAATGCCATAATGAACAGAGGAAAGTATATTGAACTAGGTAAATTATATCCAATGGTATGAGGATGGTTGAGATTTTTTCCAACATAGAGAAAATATCCCGGTACCAGGACTCGAACCTGGCTACTTTGGTTTGCCGTACCAACGCTCTCCCTACTCAGCTGTCCCGACGATATTGTGGCTGGCATATTTGACTCTTATCTGTTGGGAAAAATCTCAAATATGATACTCCAACCAACGTATATAATTTACCTAGTTGAATATACATTCCTCTGTTCATTATGACCTAATTACAAGGTTTACAGAAGTTTCCGCGTTATTTCAGATTCATCATGTAAAATGCTATAGTTATAGCTCGGATGAATGAAATTTAGCGCTGCAGTTCGCAGCCTTGTCCAACAGATAAGAATGATATATGCCAGCCAGGATATCGTCGGGTTAGCTCAGTAGGGAGAGCGTTGGTACGACAAACCAAAGTACGCAGTTTCGAGTCCTGGTCCCGGCATATTTTATCTCTGTTGGAAAAAATCTCAACTATGATACTCCAACCATCGAATATATATTTATAAATGTTTCTTTCAATTGCCAAAATATATTGTTTTCTGTGGTTTATAAAGATAAAGAATGCTTTTCGGGATCGTATATAACTCGAAAGAGTTTATAGTATATTTTCGTTCATGGTTATATTACATTTTCCCAGATTAAGTAACATTTGCCTTTTGTACAGTGCATAGTGAATGCAATTTCTATATGCATAAAAAAATAAGTTTATGTGCATGTTTATCGGTAGTTACTTTTAGTTCGATGAGTAGTACCAGCAGAATGCAGAAAAATAAAGTAAAATTGAAATACATTGTTAGTACTAAGGAGTAAATATTTTTCTTAGTAGTTATTTGTAATGTGTGAATTCAAAACTTCTATCTGCATTTCTTTTTAAAAACCCATTAAACTACTTCAAAATACAATTTAAAGGAATTCCCTTTACATTCTTGAATGTTTACTCCTTCGTTAAATCATTCACTAAAGTTTTGAAAAATAAAGTTTTAAAATGGCATTGTTCTTCTCAAGATAAAACACATTGTTTTAAACTCATTTTGGTATTGTTGATAATTTATATTATTTCCGATGTACTTATTATATCAAAGAAAATGAAACAATTGTAATTGCTTTAACTAAAGCATTCAACTGTATTTAATATATTGTCGGACTGTTAATTAAAACCTAAAATAAGTTTTAGAAAATTGCTTTTACATTGCGAAGTTTTCTGCATTCAAACTTTTTTACAGTTCTTAATTTTGAATTATCGTTGTTTTATTTTTTTTTCTATTGTTTTAACCCTTTCCGACACAGACAAATTCTGATCGTAAAATGAGAATTTTACTGACTGACACCGGAATTTACAAACGACTTTTTTAGAAAATAAGAACTCCTCATTTTAAGCTTTCATTCTAGAAACAAAATTTTATTAAAATATTCTTGGTGCCGTATGCAAGTTTGGAATTAAAATTATGTGCTCCCGGAGTGGGACCACTGTGCCGGAAGGGCTTTTAAACACCAATGCATTGAATATTAGGATTTGCTATTTCCACCTCGAATTTTTGTCCCCCTTTCAAAAAAAAAATTAAATAAACTCTGAAAATTTCATTAATTTCAAATTGTTAAATCCTTTTGATGAAGATGCTTTTCTTCCCTTATATATAATTTTCAAAATAAAATGTAAATTATTAAACTTATGGTCTCCGGATTGCTTTCGGTAAAATAATATCTGTCGTAATGTACGGCATAACTTCCTGTCATAATATAGAATCATCTGAAAAATAAAACAACAAAAAATCATATAAGCAAATGACAATCTAAAAAATAAATTTATATCATTTTGCATCATTAACGCAAAATCTCTTCTCTTCAGAAATTATTTTTTATTCAGAAATCTCTAATCCATACAGGAATTCCAGAAAAAAGAATTTTTACATTAAGTGATCACGAAACGCCTGTCACTAAACAAAGCAGACATTGCTATTCAGAATTTTTGGTATAAATTTGGAATTTATGAATAGTAATAAAAAAATCAGAAATGCACGTCTATATGTGTTTATTATATTCAAATGTAAAACTAATCAAAATTGGTAATTAAAAACCCTATATGAAAAATATTTACTGTCGCTTACAAGGATTCTGTTTTGTCTAAATAATGTGATTACTTCTAGTACACATAAGTTTCAAAGAGTCCGAAAGCGACAAGACGGAATTTATTTTCGAGTTATTTGTTGTGGTTAATACAGTGTTTGCAGAAACTTACGAATAACTTGCACGGGATAAAGGCTCCTGAAGATGTTTCTCATATCCCTGGAAATATTTTCTTTTGGTAATTTTACAAGCTTTGCTGTGAAACCAATGAATGGTATTAAAAATTTTGAAAGAAAAGCTTTAAGAAATTATTAGCCTTTGTATTTGGTGTGTTTTCTGTTTTAAACCTTTGCATGCTTGTTAACTTTCAACTAAAATTCCGTAAAATGTGAGTTAATTTGATCCTGGTTAAAAACGTTTGTAACCAGAAAATATATATGATGTAATAATATAGATTTACTTTCATGTCCTAACATGCATATCGTATTTTTATGCGATCTTTTTACATTTTTTTGTTACTTTAATTTAAATATACTTTTTTTCACATGGCTCCTTAAGATATGCTATACAATTTACTGATCTACAGGATGTTAAGTTTTCTCACAAAACAGGAAACCCATTGAACCAAATAAACTGTTCAACTGTTCATGTCCTTTCATGCCTAACCTATTTGATTGCATTTCCAGAGGTGCCAACCTCTCATTAATATTCCGTAATATGCGGATTTATTTGACCCACGTTTAACACGTTTCGTACCAGAATTTTTTTTTAAGAAATGAAATTAAATATATTCCACGTAGAAACCTGAAACTAAATTAATAAAGATTCATCCAATATTTTTTTTGGTTTGTAGCATTGTTAAACTGGGTTAAATTAAACTACATATTACGGAAGATTAGCGGGAACTTGGCACCTCTGCATTCCTTTTTTTCAAAAAATCTGTTTTGAAACGTTTTTAACTTGAGTTAAATTAACCCACATTTTACGGTTGAACAGCACGAGGTTAGCTGGTATGCCATTGCATAAACGTACATGCAACATACCCCAAAATAAATGTTATTTTCAACGTGAGCTTTAAAAGACAATTTTACTGATTGCTGATATCTTCCAAAACTGCAGTTAGTATAAAAGGTTCAAAGAATCTCCAGCAAATGGTGATGCTGATAGTTATTTTTGTATACCAAAGATTAATTTTATCAGTTGAGCTGTTTCTCCTGGTTATTGCTAAAATAAACTTTATAAATTTAGTGGATTTAAAAAAGTTGTAGATGTTTAGAAATACATTTTTTCATAAAGGTTTGTTTATATTATTAACAATTTTGAATTAGAAAATTTACAATATTTATTAGAAATATGTAAATTTATTATTATTGTTGCAGTAATGAAACAAACCGTTTGTGCCAATAATTATTTTTGTTTGATTTTGATTTTGATTTTGATTTTTTCATTTTTAAATGCTTGAAATGATGTATTCTAACATCTGAGGAAATGTTTTTGAAATCGGGGTTGTTGAGCTCGAAAGGGTTAATTATATTGCTGATGTTTGTAATAGTTCTGGCGGACAGATATTGTAGAGTAGGGTCCCAAAAGCATTAGTACAAAAAGAGAGGGGTACATTTTCTATTTAATAATGGTAACTGGGATGGTAGAGTGTTTACAGTTAATTGTTTTCATAAAACGTTCGATATTTACCTACTTTTTACTTAGAATATATATATATATATATATATTTACTTTTTCCTGCTTAGAATACATGTGTTACTCTGTGGGGAAAAAATGCAAATGCGTTGCGTCTGAGTATCTTTTGTCTGATTATTTATCTTTATGAATCAACTTTTAACAATGTTTTTTAATTACACTTGCTAATGCGTTTGCTAATGCACTTTCCACCCTAGATGCATAAAAAGGAAATATGGTTTCGATTCTAGTGACCTTAAAATCCAATAATATTTTGCTATAGTTTTATTATTTTTTTACTATTGTAACTATTCTATTATTTATTACTCTTTTCAATGATTGAGAGCTTGATTCATGGATGTCAGTAGCATAACCAGGATGTGGATCCAGTACTTCTAGATACTACTAATATCGTAAAGTTATTTTCGCTATTTCAAATAGAAAAACAAAATTGCGATTAGATAAGACAAAGAACGTTTCTTTAACCCTTTCAAGGGCGGTGTTTGCAAGGCGCGAACGTTTAATTTTAATTCCAAGCTGCCAAATGGCACCCAGAAATTTTTAATAAAATTTTTCTTCTATAATATTAGCAATGAAAAGCTTTTAATCCTTTTCAAATAGATTTGTTCGTAAAATCTGGTGTCATTCAAATATTTCAACATTTTAGTAAAAGAAGTACTTTGCCCTTGAAAGGGTTAAAACTGTGGTATCCAGAGACTCTAGATCACCATCCTGGTTAGGTTACTGGTGAATATCTTTATTTAAAACACTATTTCTGAAAATTTTTTGAAGGAAATTTTTAATAATATTATTCATTAAACATCGTTTTCTGTAATTCCCGAATAAATTAAAAAGCAATATATCGTTTTTAGTTATAATTCTTCTAGAATATTCTGATTTAGTTTCGAAAATAGCTAAGTCATTATTAATGAGTGTATACGTGAATGAAGATATAGCATTTTTGTATTTACAAAAAATTCTAATTATAGTATTTTTCTCTACAGTTCAGAATTTTAAGGCATTGAAATACATTTATAATGATAATAGATAGAAAATGTTTATTGTCATATTTATTGTAAAAATGTATATTAAAATTCATTGATGATGATATTTTTCCACACAAATTAAGTAAAATAAAATAATTATACTAACAATAAAGTCCTAAGTATAATAATAGAAATTTATGCTAGCTATTGTATAAAATTTAAAAATAGGGTACAGAACAATTAATGTTTTTTAGTGTTTTTTCTTCATATTTTGCGATTCCCTAATGTTTTTAATCTATTTATTCAAAAGAATAATTTTACTCTAATTTCGGTCATTAGTAATTCATTCATTTTACCTTTTTAAACAGAAAGAGACTTAATTATTTCAGTATAGCAATTAAATGTTTCTTTAAAATAACTTTTTACATGCATATATTTCTCAATTTTAAACTAGGATAACATATCATAATTGAACATTCAAAGGAAAAAAGAAATGCAATTTAAATTTCTCTCTTTCGTAGAAGCATTTAATTAAATTGTTTTGTTTCAGAATAAACCGTTGTAGACAAATAATACAATTTCAGTTTACTATTTAAATAAAAAAAAAATCGTGATGAGAATAATTTGTATCATTTTATATGTTTTTCGGTTTCAAATTCTTGGCATTTTATCCAAATATAATTTTCAAAAAATGGCATTTGTTATTTTCCCCTAGCATTTCTGTCGCTCTTTGAAATTAAATTAAGTTAGCTGAGAAAACTTTTTTGTTTAGAACTCATTAAATGTTTTGATGGAAATTTTTAATATTTATTACAAAAATTCGTTGAAATTTCTTAACAGTAAAAAACTTGGTATTATGAATTCATTATATCAAATACGTGATTTTCATGATATATGTAGAACCGCTTTAAAAAACATCAATTATTATATATACATATCACAATCAAATAAATATATTTATATGCTTTGGAGTAAATATAAATAAATTTATAAACGACTATATGTAAAAGAACTGTAAGCGTCCTACAAAGATTCTGAAACTGCTAAATAATGTGGCTGTTTCTAGCACACTTAATTACCAAACATAATAGTAAGAATCATGGAACAGAATGTGGAAGAATCCATTTTATGTAAGGGTAACGCGATATTCCAATTAGAGCTGTATAATAATAATAATAATAATTTAATTATATGTAATACATAATGTCCAATTTAAATTAGAAAATTCAGTATTTCTAAAAAATACAATCTTCTGACCAAATACTACTTGTCTAAAAGACATCGTATTTTTAATTGCAAATCAGCAGTTTAAATAATAGAGCTATAAATAAAGAGGTGGGGGCATGCTGCATAAATAAGCCGTTTAAATAAGGAGGAAATTTCCATTCAAATTTACTGGTGGAAGTTTTACACGGTAGTAATCAGACCCTGCGGAACCGGTTACAGTTAAACCTTCATCATTTTGAAGATATATCAATTCCTCTTTATTCATACGTCCATGTTTTTAGAACGCATTTCATAGATCATCGTAGTTTCATTAGCTCTACACTAGTGGTAAACACTATATATGTTCGAAAAGTATTTTCACGCCGCTATTTTTGTAAAGTAATACTCTCTTTATTTAATAAAAGTAGGAGTGCTGCTGTTAAGTAAGATGAGGATTTTTTTAAAGTTTTAAGTAGTCCATCCGCGGGCCACTGTTTATATCCGGGTCGGTGGTAGGGTCACTCGGTATTTTAAACGTCCCGATCCAATTCGTTCCAGCTCTTCGGTGTCTTTAACCCTTAATTGCATAGTGATGTAAATTTCCATTACTGTTTATTTAACTTTTAATAAATAAATCAACTTCTTTGCCACCACTATATTTATATAGAAATATTAATCCAGTAAATTTCCCGTGAACTATGCTGCTGAACAAAGTTAAAAAACTATCTTAAAATTTCTGGTGTCTAATATTTAATATATGTATAAAAAACACAATTGTAAAAGAAAAACTCATGCAAAGAAGGGTTAATTTATGTGTTTTTTCTTTGAAAATTTTCCGCTGATTTACCGTAATTTCCGGCGTATAATCCGCAGCTCAAAGAGTCGTTTTTCGACCCAGAAATATTTTTTTTATAAAATGTAACTTAAAAGATCGCTGTAAATATTTAACTACAATTATTGAATAAAATTTCTGGGTCGAAAAACGACTCTTTGATCTGCGGATTATACGCCGGAAATCACGGTAAATGTCTTGTCATTTCAGTGTACACTTGTTTGAAGAAAATTATACCAAAGTAATATGTCAGGGTTCGTACGCTATACCACAAATATTAACTTCGTATTTTTTCTTTGAAAATTTTCCGGTATCAATTTTTTCAGTTTTTTTTCTTTTCTATTTAGTGTCTAACGCATACGGCTCGCACGCAAGGACGCTTGGCAGTGCTCTTGGTCCCTTGCAGCGACAGCGCATCGCGCAAGAGACTCGAGTATACGGGGCGTTGCTAAGGATGCGCACAATTTGGCCACTCACTGCGACTGTTGACCCACCCACCCCTAACCGCCGCCGAGACGAATATATCCGGGTCGTAGGTAGGGTCACTGGGTAGTGTAAACGTACCGATCCCATCCCACCCCGCTCTTTGGTGTCTTTAATTTATGTATTTTTTCTTTGAAAATTTTCCGCTGATTTAAATGTTCGGTCATTTCAGTGTACACTTCCTTGAAGAAAATTATACCAAAGTAATATGTCAGGGTTCGTACGCTTTACCATAAATTTTAACCCCTTAAGCACCATATTAATTTTAGTGATAGTATGATGAAAGCCAGATATATTAAATTTCGTCAAAAGTTTTTATGTCATTATTTTTAATTATATGTGAATAATTTAATTATATAGAATGCAAAGAGATGAAATAAAGGTTTATTTATATTATACAAACAGAAATAAGGTTCAAAGCTATCATCATTATCGTCTATGTAATCATCAATATTAGGAACATAATCACTGTGCGTGTTTGATATAATTATTCTATAAAAACATTATCTATCAGCGTCACAAACAAAATCGAAAGTGAAACACTACAATTTACGAAAGACAACTGAACAGAATGACCATTAGAAGATTTATAAATTATTGGAACATTACAGTCTGGACTTAAAATGAGGACGTACGCACATACGTCATGGTATTTCCTGGTACATCCTAAAAAATGGAACTTTTAGAACGTTTTTCGCTTTTGCACCCCCTCCCCTGTGGATAGTGGCACCGACATGAAATATAGCCTATGTTGGAGCAGGGACAGTCACTATCAATTTGCCACCATCACTTTTAATAAGGAATCTGTAGTCCCAGAGATTCCACAGAAATTGTAATTTAGATTGTTTTTCGAACGCGTTTCGCTCATCTCACTGTTTTAAATTTCGAATTTTCTTAGAATTTGTTCTTAGAAATAATTATATCTTATAAGCAACTATCATGCCAAATTTCAAGTTTCTAGCTCCTTCAGTATGCAAAATTCGAAATTTTAGAAGGTTTTTCGCTTTTGCACCCCCTGTGGGTAGGGGCACCGACATAAAATATAGCCTATGTTAGAGCAGGGATTGTCACCATCACTTTTGAAATCACTTCAGTAGTTCCAGAGATTCCATAGAAATTGTAATTTAGAATGTTTTTAGACAGTTTTCGCTCATCTCACCTTTTTAAATTTCGAATTTTTTTTAGATTTTGTTCTTAGAGAGCATTTACATCTTATAAGTAACTACCATGCCAAATTTCATGTTTCTAGCTCCTTCAGTAAAAAAAAAAAATCGAAATTTTAGAACGTTTCTCGCTCTTGCATCCCCCCTGGGGGTACTGGCACCGACATAAAATATAGCCTATGTTGGAGCGGGGATTGTCTCCATAAATTTGCCACCATCACTTTTGAAATCGCTTCAGTAGTTCCAGAGATTACCCCCTACAAACAAACAAACAAACAAACAAAACAATCTTTACTACTTTATAATATTAGTATAGATTACAACATTAGAGTCTGGACGCAAAATGAGGACGTACGCACATACGTTCTGGTATTTCAAATATAAGTGTTCATGACGTACACAGGTACGTCGTGGTGATTTACGGGTTAATGGAATTTTCGCCTTATTTAAATGCAGAAAATTATTTCAAACCCAGAAATTAAACGAGTTTTCTACAATTTCTGCTATTTAAATATTAAATAGAAAATTTCTATTAAATATTGTGGTAAGAGCGTACAAATCATGTATGTTTATGTTGTTTTGTATTTGCATATGATGATGATATTAATGCTATTATAGTTACTGAATAACAAAACTAAACTTTCTTTCTTTTCGCATGTTAAGAAAGCATTTACAGAAATTTATTTGTTATTCATTTATATACATTTTGCAATACACAACCTACTTAATTTCTTTTTAGAACTTTAAAGAGAAGTTATTTTATAGGTGAAACATTAAATAACTAATTTTAGTTTAGTATTCTTTCAAATTTCTAAATAAAGGAGAAAACTAGCAATTAGTGGTTTCTATTAAATATTGTAGTAAGAGCGTACAAATCCTGTATGTTTATGTTCTTTTGTATTTGCATATGATGATGATATTAATGCTATTATAGTTACTGAATAACAAAAATAAACTTTCTTTCTTTTCGCATGTTAAGAAAGCATTTACAGAAATTTATTAGTTATTCATTTATATACATTTTGCAATACCCAACCTACTTAATTTCTTTTTAGAACTTTAAAGAGAAGTTATTTTATAGGTGAAACATTAAATAACTAATTTTAGTTTAGTATTCTTTCAAATTTCTAAATAAAGGAGAAAACTAGCAATTAGTGGTTTCTATTAAATATTGTAGTAAGAGCGTACAAATCCTGTATGTTTATGTTCTTTTGTATTTGCATATGATGATGATATTAATGCTATTATAGTTACTGAATAACTAAAATAAACTTTTCTTTCTTTTCGCATATTAAGAAAGCATTTATAGAATTTTATTAGTTATTCATTTACATACATTTTGTAATACCAAACCTACTTAATTTCTTTTTAGAACGTTAAAGAGAAGTTATTTTATAATGTGAAACATTAAATAACTAATTTTAGTTTAGTATTCTTTCAAATTTCTAAACACAGGAGAAAACCAGCAATTAGTGGTTCCGCCAAATTTATACTTTTGTTCCACACTGTTTTCAGAAATTTCATAAAACTGCTTTAAAATACAAATTAAAGGAATTTCCTGTACATTATTTAATGATTTTCCTTTTGTTAAATCTTTCATTTAAATTTCGTAAATAAATATTTAAGAAGTCTTTGTTCCACTCAAAATAAAACTCATTATTTTAAATAATAAAGGTATAGTTGTTCATTTATGCTGTTTGCGATATAATTAACATATTGCTGAAAGGATAACAATGGCTTTTACTTAAAGAAATGTAGGAAACTAAAAAATTGTTTTAAATTATGTTGTTGCAAGGTTAATTAAATCCGTGTATAAAGTTCCGAAAATTACTTTTACTTTGCGAAATCTTCTTCTTTCAAGATGTTTTACAGTTTTGCTTTTTCATTTATTGCTGTCTAGTTTTATTTCCAACTGTTGTGTTCAAAATTAGATTTTCATAACACTTTTGTATCTGTTACTCCTTCATGTACATGTAAAGAAACTCTAGAACTTTTATTATTTTTAACTCTTTAAGTTATTTTGGCGAATATGCTAAATAAAAAGTAGTGTCATAACTTGAGAAAACACGCATCTTTTATAACCGCGTTGCACAAATATTTGGTTCACCATTGGCAGTTTGTCGAAATCATTGAAAATTTGTAAGATTGGAAAATGGTAGACACAGAGACCACTTTATTTTGGGGCGAATCTGAAAAGAATTCTAAGCAACTAATTGTTAAAAAAAGTTGGGTCTTTGTTGGCAAACAGTTCGTTGCCCAATGGTACCAGAATTTGAAGATTTCATACTGTGAACCAACGTGGGCCAGGGACGGCTCTCCAGGTCCCCCACGTCAGTTGTAGTCTGGTTGGAGGACAAGAACATCTCTATATCATAGTTGCCAACCTCCCGATTTTTCAAATACCAATAAAATCTTACAAAATTTTTCGGTTTAATAAATTTCAGAAATTGTATGATAAAAAAAACTACTAAGTTTACATAAAAATATTGGTATGGAAAAAATCGGGAGATTGGCAACTACGCTATACAATTCCAAAGAACTTTACCATGTGTAAAATAATGATACTATTGTTCTAAATTTGTCTTTAAATGCTTTTTCTGAAAAAAAGTTATATTAACAATTTATATTATAAAAGACAAACCTGTCCTTGCGTAACGCTAACGTCATTTTGATGTTGGCAACACCAAACGATTAAATTTCGCTTTTACCTTAATTTCGCGCGTATGCGCCGCACCTCAGACAATTCGATTTCTTAGAATTTATTTTAAATAAAATGTGACTTACTTCTGCTTAGCACTTATTTGACTTCTTATTTTCAATAAAATTTCCGGTTTGAAAAAGACTTAATTAAGATGCGGCGCATACGCACGAAATTACGGTAGTGCAATTTTTCAAACTTCTAAACGTCGCACATTTTTAATTTTTACACCGTCGAATAGGGACAAAAAATTACTTTCAAACGCATTTTGTTTGAAAACTGTATTACAATTTATTCATTTATTTATAGGTTTTAAAATAATTATCAAGTATGATTTTTTATTTATTCTATCTCTATAGAAAACAGACGATTGCAAAAGATCCCTTTGTACTTAAAATAATATAAATTGTTCAGCATTTGCTTCCGGCTTATATACCGCAAAAGTATCTCTTTTAACAAATTAAAAAAAATTATTTGGATACATAATCGCTAATTTTCATGTAAAAATGTATTTTGGTGTTGTTAGTGGGTAGTCTAAAAAATATACTAATTGTAAAAAAAATCTATAAGATATAATAATAATAATAATAATAATAATAATAATAATAAAAGGGTTTCGCCTGTATTCTGTACCCCGGGAAATCCGGGTTGCATATCCTAGTATTTATTACAGCAGAAGTTGATATAATTTCCGGGGAATGCGTAGATGCCTGGATCTTGAAAGTAACTCTAAACAAAAAAATATATACTTAAACTATTCCAAAGGATAGAAGATTTTTAGAAATTAAAATTATGTATACTCATGTGATCCTTTTTTTGAATACCATTTTTTTGAAACAGAAATCTTCTTTTTAGAATTTTTATACAAATTTTGTTGAATCATGGCAAATTCTTTCAGATGTAAATGTGAAAGAATTTGCATGATATGTTTCATACATTTTATACTCTATGTTATAAGTTATTCTATTATATATAGATATATTTTAGAAATGATTTTTATTATTAGAATATTGCAGTCTGAGACATTAGGCCCGCTAAGTGATTTGTCAGGGCCCCGTGCGACAATGCACCGGCCCTGACGTGGTATAACAATTAGCATGCAATTAGCCTAACAATTTTGTGCTACTTTGTTAATACACTAGCTAATTCTTTAAAAAAATAAATTATTTAATTAGGCAGAGGGTCATCTATCATATATTTTTAATCCCTTAATACTAAAAGGAATAAGAAAGTGATAGCTATGCAAAGAATAAACACTGGCAAATATGTAAAGGCGCCATCAAGCATTTTGCCTATCGAAATAATATAGCTATACCTAACTCAATCAAACTTAAAAGAGTTCGGTAGACATAATTACAGAATATGAGCTTCTGTGGATGACTACAACGTTTTATGGAATTATAACGTGAAATCAGAATTAGGACAATAATATTAACACGTTGACGGACACTTGTGGCTATAGCCGTCAAAGCGAAGTTCACTATGTGGCACGACGGCAATAGCCGTCCAAAACGAAACGGTCGTTTTTAGACACTACGGCTATAACAGCGCAAATATAGATTTACCGGCGTACAAGTAGAAGCCCACCCGCATAGCATGCATGGTCACAGTGACGTTACTGCGAGTCACAATTGTCACGGCACATCTGTAACCAAAATTCCACCATTCAGAGAGGTCACATTGTGACATAAGTGTGAACTTCTTTAAAAACTCTAAAAAACATACAGGACTATTTCAAAACATGTTATTTATAGTCAAAAATACTTTTCTGGTCAATTTTTAAATTTTTGTGACGTCATTGCAAGTCACGCATGTTACGTTATACCTGTTACTAAAATATACTACCATATCGTGAACTTATACTGTGACAAAAATGTGAATTTTCAGAGAAGAAACATTTTACTTAGTGCCATCTTTCTTCATTTGATACATTTGGGAGCCATTGACCTTAGTAATTTTTGTTGCTCCTTGTAAATTAATTTATAGTCACTTATTCCTTTACCTAGCTAAACAAATGATCTGCATATATATATAATTTTTTGTAACTATGCAATTGTAGATTATCATACGAAGGTAATTAGATATGAAAACTAGAAAACGTTTTTAATTTTATAATTTATTTTTTAATTTAAAAAAAAAGTTTTATTTTATTTTCTATGAAAAATTAATAATTTGTGTTAAAACAACTTCAAATAATTTTATCAATTATAAATTACTTCTACTATTGATAAAGGCTGAAAAATAATATAGTGGAGGGAGGTGCTTGTTCATTGCGAAGTGCCATTAAAATGTGAAGCCACAATGTGGTCAAAATGTAAATGCAGATAATGCGATATACTGAGAAAATTAAAGTTTTTTTTTTTGTATGCTAGTGCTTTATTCAAATTGTTGTATACCTTTATGGATGAAGTAGATTATGAATATCATAAACGTATAAAATAAGTAATTTGCTCCTCTCAGAAGTATAAAACTGTTTCATTTTATCTCCAGAAATTTCCATAAAATTTTTTTAGCTATTCAAGCCTTATTTAAAAAAATAAAATCAATTCTCTAGGCATTATTTAATTTAAAAATTACATTTAGTATACCTGACATAAAATAAAATAAAAGAAATGGAATTATTTCAGTGAATTGCACATCTGTTAACTGGAAGTTGAAAACATTTTTTTTTCTTTTTATGATTGCTAAGAAAATTGACCAGCTGCTCAATATTTATTTATTTATTTTTTTTTTTTTTTTAGTGCTAATGCAGACCACTAAACTGTAAAACACGACATTTAATTGTTGGAATGCAACAGACAATAAATGTTCTCTAAAAAAAACTGTCGTTTTATCGGATTTAAGAATTCAGATTAAAGTATAAGTCCGAAAATACTTACAATTGCGTTGGAGGTTATGATATGTATTCTGATTCTATGTCAATGCTATTGTAATCTGTTTGTACTTAATTTACTTGAAAAACACTTGTATTCCTCGGATTACTTCCATGATGCCATAAAGAATTACATTTGCTAAAAAAAGGTATGTAAAAATGTTATTTTTTCAATCTACATAATTAAAGTGTAGAAAGTACACCAACAGCAAAGCTTGAAAAATTTTTGTTGTTATGTATACTAGTAAGAATTTAAATATTAATTAAATGTTAACTATTTGATATTAATATTAGATTTATAATTTTTTAATTGTATCATACAAATTATCTGTATTGTTAAAACAATGCAAACTATCAGTAATGTTCACTAAACTGCATTCTAAAACTTATACAGTAGATCTCAAATCCAATTGTACGGTATACTATGTATTATGGTATGAGAATCACAGAAAATGTTACTGTGGTTCTTGCCCCGGAATCAAACATCAAGCCAGATAGATATGATGCCATTGGCGTCATCATATATTACTATCGATGAATCGTAAATTATTAGAAAATTGTACAATTTCTTCACATCAGATGCTAATTAGAGTGGCTGCGGTGCAGTGCGTTATCAACAAAAAATGATCGGTGTTTCCAAAAAATAATCTATTGCAAAAATTATTATTTGAAAAAGATAGCAGTTTCATAAATATATATAAATATAATTTTTAAATATATTATTATTTTTTTTATTAGCAAAAAATTGTTCTTATTTTTTATAGTTATCATTTATAGATAAAGTAATACCAGTCAAATACTGGAGTAAACGTAATTAAAACACATATAGTATTTAAAATAGAGGTCAAATGCATGATTTATAGTATATCTTATTTTAAAGGTTAAATTTTTGCTTTTCTCTTATACTGTAGAAGATGCTGTTTAAAACATATTGAAATATTTGATAAAAGGTATTTTTGTAAATTTCAATGCTTAAAGGTGAGAAAAGACCCCCCCCCCTCCAAAAAGGGGGGGACAAAGTATTAGTTTTTTTTTTTTTTTTTTTTTTTTTTTTTTTTTTTTTTTTTTTTAATTATGAACTCAAATTACATAATATATAATTTTTGAACGTGGTTTAAATGTAAAATCTACCGCTTTAATATTGCTATGTGTTTTATTATGTACAGAATTGTAGATCAAGCGAGCCTCCTACTTTATCCATTTTTGAGTACCGCCTTTTAAAAAATAATCTTTGTTTTAGATTTTTCTTATAAATTTTGTAGACATCAACATGGAACGTAATTTCTTCTGTAATTATTGTGGAAACCTGAGTTCTTTTTCACAAAATATATCTGTAAATGGCTTTTTATCGATACCATTTTTTCCCTTCTTTTTCATATTTTAAAAATGTTGAATTTCTTTTTCTTTTGTTTTCTTTTCTTTCTTTTTTTTTTTTAAAGGTTGAGTTTTATAATTTTCTGTACATATTTTTTATTATGTATTTGATAAAACTGTGCATGAAATTTATTTTGTCATTGAAATGTTTTTAAACAAATAATATCATATGAAGAAGCGTTAGATTACACAACTTTTTACTATACTAACAATATGTATTCTGAATGTAAAGTGTTATTTATACTGAAGAATTTATTTATATTTTGCTTTTCTTAGTTCAATTTTCATAGTTTTTAATTATAATTAAACACATTGCAATTTTAAAAACTATTAATATTGGATTTAGAATTTGAAAATTTCGTTGCTAGTGGAGGTATTGAGAAATAATTTTCTGGTACATTTTAAATAATTGTGACAATTTAACGCAATAAAAATTTATTTGTCAAGATATGTCTACATTACGTGCATAAAAAAAAAAATCAATATTGATAAAATCTTCTAAAATAAAAGCGTAAGTCATGTGACTGTCATCAACAGTTTCGGGATGGCCGTTTCACTTTTTCATATGCCAGGCGGCCATTTTTATTCAAAATTATTTTTTCGAATAAAACTGCATAAAAGTTACATGTTAAGAAAGATCGTTCAAAATAAATTAATATTTGAGAGATGATTTACGTTCAATTATGTACATATTCTGCAATAACTTCAGTCGAAATTAGATTCGCAGTTCAAATTCTCTATTCATGAAAGTAAACAAAAAAAAGATTGATTCGTCGTGAACATTTAAAATATTAAACCATGGAGGTAATCATTCGTAAAGCAAGTTCTCCGCGAATGAATTTTTAGACTGCTGCCTCGCGTCAAAAAAATAATTCGCACCAATGAGATAATCAAAGTTTACCATAATTATGTGCTATACAACTCAACTTCCATCCGGATTTTTTCTTGACGTAAATTGAACTCATGTAATAATATTTAATGAATCAGATTTTTGGCATTTTTAAAATGGCTGATACAGCTTTTATTTATCGCGTGTACAAATTAGAAACGATACTTTGATTTTGAAATCAAATGTTTTGATTAATGAGATTATTTCTTATTTATTTATTTATTTTCTATTTTAAATGAAAAGTGTGAACGGCATGTATTTTAAATTTATGTAATATAAGCATTTTAGATTAAAGTTAAGTATTTTAAATGAAATAAGTGACAGGTTTATAATTTAAAATTAAATTAATGTAGTATGAATTATGGTGATGGGAACAATATTTGGCGATTTATCATCTGCTCCCGGCTAACAAAAATACTCATATTTAAAAATGGTAAATAATATGGAATCAAATTAAAATAACACAATAAAGTTGAGTATTTTAAATGAAATGAGTGACAGGTTTATAATTTAAAATTAAGTTAATGTAGTATGAATGATGGTGATGGGAACAATATTTGGCGATTTATCATCTGCTCCTGGCTAACAAAAATGCTCATTATTAAAAAAGGAAATAAAAATAAATAAATGATAGTTTCATGTAAATAAATATTGCTATACATATCAAAAATAATTTATAGAATTAAAATAAAAAATAAAAGTAAATAAACAACAATTTCCATAACAAAGTTTTCGCCAAATTGACGGGGGGAAAAATCGTGCCAACGTGCGTATGTGACATATGTGACACCTGTGCCCAAAAAATATGCGAAATGCTACCATGATCGGAAAAGTTCATGATTTGTCTATTAGAATCTTCCGATTTGGCGAAGGATTAAGGGAAAATTAAATTATGAATAAATGTAACGTTTTGCAATGTTTAAACATACATTTAAGGAAGACCAAACTGGTCGCCAGTGGCGGCTAGTAATAAAATAATTATTCAGTTTAGGTAATTTTTCCAGATGTGTTATCGAATTTTTTTACCGTAAAAATTTTATTTAAGTTCTGGATTTAGTATTCTATCAAAAACTATAAATGAAATAATTTGTAAAAAAAAATATATAATTTTTTGTTTTGCGTTTATGAACTTAAGTTTTAAATGTCATTTTCTTCGAAAAATGTTTTACTGCTTGATACAATGTTTATTATTTAATAATATCGCACAATAGATAGATCTATTATTTAAATGGTTTCCTAACATAAATATTTCACAATACTTATTTTAAAATCCATAATTATATTTTCATTAAAGTTGTTCTCAAATCCAAAATAACTAATTTCTGACATATTTCTGAATTAATTTTTATTCGGAAACACATGAAATTGGCAGGTGTTCTTAATCAGAATATATTTAATAGAATGGCGTTTTCAATTTTTTGTTAACGGCAAACGATGTTTCAGAAAACACTCTCAAAGTCGGTGTTTCCGACGCGCAGCTTGAGAAACGGGAAAAACTTGACCGAAATTGAACTTAAGGGGTCAGGTAACCTTTAAAATGTCCGAAATTTGATTTTTTTTTTATTAACTTATAATTAAATATGATTCTTTAGGAACAATTTAAAATAAACCCCATGCAAAAATTCACTTTAGAAGTGGAGTTATGTCTAAAACAATCTGAGCTTTTTGTATATGATAAAGGGATAGTTTGATCTTTGAAGTCAATTTTCTCAAAACGACGATTTTGGTCATTGCGCGCACGATTTAAGAAAAATGATTGGTTAGAATTTCATGAAATTTTGACTGAATGTCTTAACCAAACAGATGCACAAAATGACCTACGATTATGTTTCTCAAGTAACAAGTTTAGAATTTATGACTACTTTTGTAGTAAAAAAAAACTCGATATTTCGAATTTCTCTAAAAAAAAAAATTTTTTCTCAAGAACTACTCATTTTATTTTTTTCATCGTAGGTCATTTTGAGAACACATTATATATGTACTCATTACATTTTTTTTGAATTGTTTTAGCATTTCAAATGTGAAAAATCGTGCGCGCAGTACATGCAAGAATAATTCTTTCGTAAAGAATTTATTATATTTTAAAATAAATTTAAAAGCTTTATATGAGTGTAAACATTTTTGGAGAATTTTTATATATAAAATAAACCTTTATTAATATGCATTTAAAATTTTATAATTCAAAGTCAAATAGTTACGGAGTTATGATAATTCTTACAGAGGTCTCCTTTTCATGCATTTTGTGAGTTCAAAGGTTACCTGACCCCTTAAGTATTTCATTTATTTAAAAACGGAAAACGCTATTCATTCCAAATCGCTTTAATAATCAGGCATGCAAGTGCCCTGCGTTTAAAAATTTGCTCATAAATATGTCAGAAAGTTTCGTGATACTGAGAGAGGGGAAATATGGCAAAGTATACATATTCACAAGACAAATCAATACAGCAAAATAGCATAGTTTTAATTATTATCAATATTTTTCGTGGTTACATAAAACAAATGGAAGTAGAAGTTAATTTTAAAAGTTGTTATTTGCACAATAGAATTTCATATTATTGAAATATTTACTTTTATTATAATTTTTAATAGATTATCTTTTATTTTTAATTTAGTATGCGTTTTTTACATTTATAATTTTCTTGCTTAACGGCTACATTAGCCGGTTTCCCAATCAGATGCAAAGTTTTAATTTGAATACGAATTGCATTAATAATAATTATTGCCGATCCAATCCTTATCGTCGATCTTATCCGGATTTGGTAAAATTTTGTTATCCGAATCTATACGAAATCATTAATCAGGTTCGGTCGAGTTGTGGGCCTACAGATTTTTGTTGTTGTTGTTGTTGATGTTGGGTTAGGGTCAGAGGCGTAGCGTCAAGGGGGGCACGGGTGACTTTACTACTAGTATTTTTATATTCTATATTTATTTCATACCGTTCAAAGATTAAATAAGGCTAAATGTAGTATATAATTATACTGGTAGTAAAATGATCGTGCCCCCCCCCCCTGACGCTACGCCACTGGTTAGGGTAAAAATATGGGTTGAATCGAAATATAATTTCAGTCAACCGTCATTCATGTTCAAGTCGACATTCAACCATGTTCAAGAAATATATAACCGGATTCGTGCATGACTATATATCCGCGTATGCAAGATTCTATTCCGAACAAGACTTGCAGTAAAAACATTATACCCGACTCGGGTCAGACCGGGTTCACGAAAATCAGGTCACCCGACCACTAATCCAAATCTATTCTGTAGACAAACAAATCCAAAAAGATCGATCCTAACTTTCTGGATTGGATTCAGGTAAATTCTGGTCACCCGACCCGGTGCAGTGTCGTCACAAACGTCACAAACTTGTAGCATAAAAAAATGTCGATCCGAACAATCCGGATAGAATTCGGGTAAAATCTGGTCACCCTATCCGATGCAGATTCGTCACATTTTTCACATTGAAGTCGCACGGTAACTTCACAAAGTAGTCACATTGTGAGGTCACAGAAAGCCTTAAAACGGCCATAACGACCTCACATTTATGTCACAGTGACTTCACATCGACGTCACGACGACGGTCACAAAGTCACAGTGTGACTTCACACTGACGTCACCATGCCTTACGGGCAGTGTCATATTTTGGAAACAATTTTTTAGGTTGAAGTTCGTTTTCCACCTGTTATACGAGTTGCAGCTTCAGTACGTACGTGCAGGGTGGCTAGTGGTCAGGGAAAAATACAGTAAAAAAATTATAATTACCAGTATATTCTTATAGAAAAATTCAAATGTATTATTTGATCAAATAAACTACCAACATTTTTCTATAAGTATATACTGGTGTTTATCACTTTTTTTGACTGTATTTTTCCCTGACCTTTAGCCACCCTGTTGTGGTTGTGAAGGGAGTAGTGCAACCTAATTAAAGGTGCTGAATTAATCAAAATTAAGTTTATTTAAGCAGAAAGAGTAAAACTATACTTCTAATATTCTAAAAATTACAAAAACATATAGTGTCAATTTTCGAACTTCACTTGTTCCTACTGCCCGTCAATGTGTTAATAATATGTTTATTTTTAAGATTTCATTTTCCATTTTGAAATCTGAATGTTCGGTATTCGCCAAACATGTAGTCTTCTTTGGTAAATACTGTTTACAAGGGCTCCCAATGGTCAGTTGTTTGAATAGCAGTATTTTCGAATACATTTTTCTGCTAGGTTTTTTTCAACATTTCCAATGAAATGTAATATAAATAATAGATTTCCAAAAATTGTAATATAAAGAATATCCATTTGCTTTACTTCCATATTTACCATGCTTTTTACAAAATAACTTTGAAACGTACATCCACTTTCGGCAAACGTTTCTTCTATGTCAGGAAGTGTTTCTGCATTTAACCTAAGTATGAATATCTATGAATGGGTATGCATCAGTCGAAAGATTGATTTCACTCCTGTTATATGAAGCGTTATTTTGTTTTTATTTTTTTCATGTAATTATTGTGGTTTTTCCAATAGAGTGTAGCTTCAATTTTCACAATTAATGTCTTAATGGCTATGTGTTAATGTGTTTAGCGTACTTATGAATACCTCTGAATAGGTATCAGTCGAAAGATTGACTTTACTCCAGTTTGAGGATCCATTCTATTTATGGATTGCTATTTTTTGGACGTTATTTTAATTGCTATTTTGTTATTTCGCTGTTACTGTGTTATTTTCGGTGCTATTGTGTTTTTAAATACAGTGAAACTTTCAGTTTCCAAATATGTGTGTACTGAAGGCAGACCGGTTATTCAGAATTGTAGATAAATGGCGTACTCACCAAAAGTTAACAATTGCGAAGGAAAATTTTATAGAAATTCCCTTTGGTTCAATAAAATGACAGATCTAATGCATGTTCAAAAATTAGTTTTTATAATCTTGAAAATAACGTACATTACAGTATACACTTTGAGAAGTCAGTCATACAAGTCCAACAAAATAACTTTTTTTCGCTCTAGGGAATTCAATGCATAATTGAATTTTAATAAACCATTTTTTCTTATTTCTACTGAAACTGTTGCCAGTATTGTCAAAATATGGCTAGTTTTTCTCTTAATAGTCCAGTTACAATTGTTAAAATGCAGTTGAAATCTTCGTATCTTCTTACTGTATGAGAACACGAGAAATATAGTATGGCTGAACTTGATGAATTACCGATTTAGAATTATGCAAATATAGATTTTGAAAATTCTAATTGAACAAAATTTTAATATAAGTTTAAATAGAAATTTAAAGGAAATTATATGTTTAAAGACAAATACGAACATATAGAATTAAACGTATATATATATGTATATATTATTTTAATAATGTTATATATTATTTTCCATTTTTTCCGATAGTTTACAACCTGCTTACTGTAGTTCATAATGTTAAACATTTAATGTATTTAACGTCTTGCAGGGCGGTGGGATTTTTTTTTTTTTTTTTTTGTAACACTCAATTTTACTTGAGTCTGTTAAATACCAGATTTTTTTTACAGAATTTTACCTTTACAATTTTTGAAAATAAAAACTCATTGATGAGATTTTTCGCTTTTTTCATACTAGTATAACCCTTTCCGGTACAGTTGTCCCACTCCGGGCACACCTAATTTTAATTCCAAACTTGCATACATACGGTATCATGAATATTTTAATGAAATTTTGTTTCTATAATAAAAAAGTCGTTTGTAAATTCCGGTGTCAGTCAGAAATTTCTCATTTTACGAACAGACTTTGTCTATGCCGGAAAGGGATAATCTTTCAGAAAATGTTCTTTTATTTAACCGTAAAATTCTACGATTTAACCGAACAACGTTTTTTCCAAGATTATGCTGGTATGCAAAAAAGCAGAGAAATCTCATCCCTGTGAGCTGGAACAAATCATCTTTTAATTTTCAAATAATAGTTATAGAAAATTCTGGTGTGAACACTCAATTTTATTTGAGTCTGTTAAATACCAGATTTTTTTTTACAGAATTTTGCTTTTACAATTTTTGTAAAAAAAAAAAAAAAAAAAAAAAAAACACTCATTGATGAGATTTTCCGCTTTTTTTCATACCAGTATAACCCTTTCCTACACAGTGGTCCCACTCCGGGTACACCTAATTTTAATTCCAAACTTGCATACATACTGCACCATGAATATTTTAATGAAATTTTGTTCCTATAATGAAAGCTTAAAATAAGGAGTTCATATTTTCTAAAAAAGTCGTTTGTAAATTCCGGTGTCAGTCAGAAATTTCTCATTTTATGAACAGACTTTGTCTGTGCCGGAAAGGGATAATCTTTCAGAAAATGTTCTTGTATTTAATCGTAACATTCTACCATTTAACCGAACAACGTTTTCTCCAAGATTATACTGGTATGCAAAAAAGCAGAGAAATCTCATCCCTGTGAACTGGAACATATCAGCTTTTAATTTTCAAATATTATTTATAGAAAATTCTGGTGTGAATTTAAAATTACAAAATTACATGTCACAAAAAGAATCGAATGAAAACATGAAATACAAAACATATTTTGCTTTCCTAATAATTTAGAATCTAAAGGGATCTAATGAATAATTTATACTCAAGAACTGATTTTGGCCATAGTTACAATTATAGAACTGGGATTTCCAACAACTCAATTGCAGAGTATAGGACTCCTAAATCCAAATAATCCTCTTCGACTCACAAGTGAACACCTGTTTTTAATATTATCTGTACCTTTTACAAAAGTATTTTTGTTTGTCCTTTAGAACCTTTACTCAACGTTTGTTTGCATTTTCGTAAGAATAGCACGTATATTGACGGGTAGAATTGACGGGTTGAAAAAATTTTGTAATTGTATCGACTGAAGATTACTATTGGGATATAGGGGTAACTCGGCACCCTGCGACTAAGAGAGCTTAGACAACGTTTTGTTTCTTATACTATTTTGATATATTTACTTGAAAACGGATTCAGTATTCATGAACAAAATTTCATACTTTTATATTACATTTTTATAAGTTTGAAAAAATTGCTTTTACTTAAATATTGGAGTCCGATGTATATGTCCATCAAGATATATCTACCTAAAAAAAAAAAAAAAAAAAAAAAACCCTTACAGTTACATAAATACAGCCTAGTCAATCGCCATGTTCATTTGCATACACACACTACATACAAATACATAACAGATACAGTTGTCAGATTTCATAGACCCTGATTATCGACGGGGCACACTTCCACCAGTAAAATTTAATAGAAATTTTCGCTTTATTAAAACGCCCTATTCATACAAACTACTGCCATGGATAAGGAAAAAAATTCTCTTTTTCTTTTTTTACTGGTGAAAGTGTGCCCCGTTGGTAATCAGACCCTTATTTTGGATGATAAATAAATAAACTTATCTTTACTTTCTATTTTTCTTTATTTTTAATTTATTTTTAATTTTCAATATATCAAGTAATGTGAATCACTAACATATAAATCATTACAAAATATGTTACTCTAGCTAAATATTTTTCATTATAATTAACATGCGATTTGTAATTAAAAATTATTTCTGTCAAACAGCTCTTACAATAAAAAAAAAAAAAAAAAATGTTATACAGAAAAATGCTACTGAAATTAGAATTTATTGTAGGTATTCATATCTTTTGACAATATTTACAATTTGTTACTTGAAGTTTGTAAATAAAAATAATTCATTTCAAAAATACTTGTCGTGCTTAAATTCTTCAATAATTCAATCGACTTGGGTAATAAAATTATTTATTCAAATTAAGCAAATGATGAAGTACACTCAAAATAGTTATCTTTGTACACCAGACGTTCCATTTAATTTTCCCTACATTAAACCTAAAACTAAGTTCAGTAATTTTTTCTTACTTCCTGCGTAAGCATTCTTTTAACAATGTATGTGACGATACATATGAAAGATAAGGAAATACAGCAATTTTATTTGAGTGTATATATATATATAAATTTGTATTATTTATACAGATATTTGGTGTACACGTAAATTACCGTGAGCGCGATTAATATTACAGACAAAATAAACAACATGCTTTGAAAATTACGACATATATATTCTCGTTTAATTCTTTTAAATTATCTTACTATTTCGTTGTTAAAAAATTATTAACCTGAAGATACATATCTTAAATATTGTAGCACATGTAAACTTCAGGAAACAATTTAGTTTTTTCATTCAAAAATGTTTATTTAAAGCAATCGCAATTTTTCCATGATAAAATTAAATCTGACTAAACAATTTTTAATGATCTGAAATCTTGAATCATATTTCATTCATCGAAAAAATATAATCCGAGAATATTTATGTTTTTAAATAAAAATATTTAGCTCAAAGCATTCATTATAATTCGTTCTCAAAAATTCATCTAAAGATGTTTTAATGACCTAAAGTCTTGTGACATATTTTATGCTTAAAAAAATTTAGTAAGAGTAAATTTATTTTATTATAAATAAATGTTTATTTAAAACAATCAACATACTCCATATATAAAAACACTTTTACCTGAAGATATTGCAATGACCTAAATATATTTTACGCTATCTCAATTTATATATAAAACACTATAAGATTTTTATTTGTTGTTATGATTAAAAAATGTTTTCTGAAATATATTATTATAAATCAAATATAAGCATTCCTTATTCAGGGTTCATACGCCTCAGGGGATTCGGAATATTTGAATACCCGATATTTCGTAAAGCCATACTAGCTATATTTAAACACATAATTTATGCATTAAATGAGACAAATATAACTTGAAAAAAAAATCTAGTATTCAAAACCGCGTAGGCGTACGAACCCTGTTAATACATTTCAAATATATAAAATATTGAAATACATTTTACGCTTCATAAAAACTTTGAAACCTACATTATTAAGAAAAAACTTATCCGTGAGAATCACTCTCTGAATTCTAGACCTGCGCGCTGACACAAAAATGGCGGTAGTCGTACGCGGATTCTTTTATGTGTTTGTACGGCGCTTTGAATTTGTTCCCCAGTATTTTTAGAAAGTTTTTTTTACTTATTTCTGCAGACTAAAGGGGAATGCTCAGACGAAAAGACGAAGTCTGAAGGGCATAGATGTCCTTCCCTGTAACTTTATTAAGGTTAAAAAATACAATTTCAGCTGCAACTGAACCAGCTGGTATATAGGTAAGATGGTGTGGTAGGATACTATGGCCAGAAATGATCGACATTTACAGAACAAAACCCTTACTGGCGGAGAACAGATCTCCCTCGCGACATGGGGCAGCCAGGTGCCGAGATTGTTGAAATTGACTTAAGCGCGGTAGCATCTTGTTATCAGACAACAAGAAAGTCAGGTGAATGGGGAGGATTGACTATTGTTAGACAACAAGGGAAACAGAGGGTTGCGCACCTCTCTCGCTGTGGCACCATCAGAGGAAAATCTACTCGCGACAACGGGCGATGCTATGCGAGAAAATGGTAGCTACTTTGAATACTAACTATATCAACTACATCTAACATCTATATCTATAACTAACTATATCCACTATAGCAACTTGTCAGGATGGAGATGTGTGCTACGTGTTTGCGGATGTGTCTGTTTTTTTTTTTTTTTTTTAAGTGTAAGTTTTGAAAAAATATCTTGTCGCCATCCCTTAGTTGCTGGACATTTGATGTGCCAATAAGCAATATCGCAGAAAAATAAAGAGGATAAAACTTTTAGAAATTACTGGTATTCAAATTCAAGGAACCGCACATACGCTGGAAAAAATCTGTCTATGACTGCCGCCATTTCTGTGTTTGCACGTAGGCTTAGAATTCAGGTCGCGATGCTGCTGACTTCATATAGATATATGCAAATACATAATCTATTTCCATTTTCCCTTTTCGCAAATTTAATTACTTTCAAAGTTTTAGTTTTTGCCTCGTCGAATCGGGAAACAAATGTACGTTATAAGGCAATTTTTATGGAACCTCTATATATTTTTAGTGAATTTGAAATAGTGAATTTAGTTATTTGAAATAATTTCAAACCTGATTTTTTGACATTCCATTTTTATCGTGTGCAGCTCGAATACGGATATTATCCCGTTTGCACTTGAAACATTATAAATAGGCCAGCATTTGTTTCCAGGTGAAATCCCTGGACGAAATTAATAATTCAACAATAAATAAATAAATAAGTAAATAAATAATATAAATAAAATGAATTTAACATATATGTAATCGAACTATGTGCTTAAACACTGACATAATAAGACTAAGAAAGGCTGCTGTAAATAGTAACTTTAGCATTTTTCAGCTGTTAAATTCTGGGAATCCGAAAGTTTAGCATTTAATTCGGTACTTTTATCTTAGCCCAACGCAGGTGATAAATCAGGCTGATCAAATATTGTTCCTATTGCCATAATCGTATTATATCTATTTCTTTTAATATATAAATCTTTCATTTACTTCATTTAAAATACACAAATTTGAAATACATACATTTAAAATGCATACATATAAAATACACTCAGGTAAAATACGTATATTACACACATTTAAAATGCAAAAAATAAAAAAAATAAGGAGAATAAATTATTCAGAAAACCAAAAAATGTCATTCCAACATCAAAACAATGTTTCTAGTTTACACACGCGGGAAGTAAAAACTGCTAAAAAAAAAAAAAAAAAAAAAAAAAAACATTATGTATTATTTGAACCCGGTTATCATATAAGTGCCGAAAGTGCTTTTTGGTGTTGCAGTGAATAATCTGAAATAATATTTTAATAGATATCTCTGCCAGCTGCACCCTTCGGGCACCAAACCCCCTGTCAGACTCCTTTTCGTCATTGTCTGTCTGTGTTTCCTTTAACCTCTCTATCTGTCTGACTTTCGTCCGTCTATCTGCTGTTGGCTGCCGTCTGTGTGTCTGTCTACTGTCTTGTCGTTATACTCTGTACTTTGACCTTGGCAACACCAGAAGATTAAATTTCCCTCGTACGGAATTATTACTTTTTTTAATTTCTAAACATCGCACATTTTAAATTTTTACACTGTAGAATAGAGATAAAAATGTACTTTTAAACACAATTTGTTTGAAATCTGTATCGGAATTTGTTTGAAAACTGTATCACAATTTACTCATTTTTTTAAAAGTTTTTAAAATAATTTTCAAGCATGTTTTTTTTTTTATAAATGTGTCTGTCTATTGCAGCATTTATTTCAGCATTTGTTTCCGGCTACTATTCCAGAAAAATATCGCTTTTAATAAATTTCAAACCTTTTTTTGAACACATAATTGCAACTTTTCGTATAAAAATGATGTTTGTTGTTGTTAGTGGGCAATCTATATATATATATATATATATATATATATATATATATATATATATATATATATATATATATATATATACAGGGTGTAACTGAAATGCTTCAACAAACTTTGAGGGATGATAGTACTCATGAAGATGAACAAAAAATGCAATAGAACACGGGGTCGCAAATGACATTTAACCCTTTCAGGGACAGTGGTATGTCTAAAAAACCACTTAATTTTAATTCCAAAACGCCACAATGACACCAGAATTTTGCTAAAATCTTTTCCATTTAATATTTATGTGAAATATAGCCTTTTTCTTATTTACAAACATTTTTTTTTGTAAATTCCGGTGCCAGTCCATTTCAGACGCATTTTCTCTATTTTTATCCTTTAAGCCTTTTAGGGGCAAACTACTTTTAGTACTAAAATGTTGAAATAAATGACTGGCACCGGAATTTATAAAAAAATTTGTTTGTAAATAAGAAAAAGGCTATATTTCACATACATATTAAATGGAAAAGATTTTAGCAAAATTCTGGTGCCATTATGACGTTTTGGAATTAAAATTAAGCGCTTTCATAAACATACCACTGCCCCTGAAGGGATTAAACGTCATTTGCGACCCCATGTTCCATTGCATTTTTTGTTCGTCTTCATGAGTACTATCATCCCTCAAAGTTTGTTGAAGCATTTCAGTTACACCCTGTATATATAATGTAAAAGTTCTATTAGAGTTTTGAATTTTAAAAAATGATTTTCACAAATATACTGTTACTCGGGAATCCCCTCTGCATTTCGCTTTAATAAAATCTTTTTTTTTCTTTGATTTATAACAGCTTTCTATTTAAAAATTTAAATCTAAATATGTAAAGAAGGATATCCGTTTTAATTCTTAATCAGTTGCATTGTATTATTCTATAAAAACAAATTTAAACAAAAGGAATTTAAAAATAGAATTATTTTATGAAATGAGTATTTAATTATGTTTCATAGAGATATCACGATGAAAATAATTAATTTTGCTATAACGTATCTAAAATATTTCCTGATAATTGACAAAAACAATCTTCCATTAAAATTATTTTTTCTTGGTATTAAATAATTTAAAAGTGAAATTAAGTTACAATTAAAATACATAATATTATACACATCCAAAAATATCATGAGAGACGGCAGTATCTCGAGTGACGCAGCAAAAACCGAAAACCGAACGACCAAAACCGAAGATTTCCGTCACTCTATATATACGGCTAGAAGGACATCAAAGAGAAATCAAAACGCCGACATTTAATATCTCAGCAAATATGACGCATACCGTTTTGATTTTATTCACATTAGTCTTATATCTATTGACTAATTCAATCCTGAAATTTATACATTTCTACATGCAGTAGATTTTAAGAACTAGAAGTCCATTTTTAACTAAATTTGGGTAAATGTAAGACCTCTAAAAATGTCAAAGCTGCTATCTCGAAAATGGCTCGTGCGATTTTTTTTAAATTAATATATTATATTAATCGGTTTTAGATTAAGCTAATGTGGTTTTGCGTTAACGTAGGAAAACTCTTGTTTTCTATATAATCCAGTTTTAAAATCGTCCAAAATCATCTGTGCCACGCTATCCAAAATCATAAGTAAAATTTATGTAAATGATTATTTTGCGTCATAGTAGCCAAACAAAGGGAAATGTATGCAAGTGGATAATATGACGCAAAATAATCATTTACATAAATTTTACTTATGATTTTGGATAGCGTGGCACAGAAGATAAATCAATTTATTGAAATAAATACATTTCAATACATAATATAGGCTCAGTGAAAGTAATATATTTAAAAGTGTATTGAAAAATTAAAAGTATTGTTTGTATGTGTAAATATACTTTAGAAGACAAACCAAAAATAATTTAAATTGAATTTTAAAAGAGTCCTATTAAATTCACGTCAAGGTGTCACTCAAATTTTGATATCATTTCTTTTAAAACTCATATTTTGAATTCATGATGTGAATGAAAAAGCATCAGCGAATAAATTTTATATATTTTTTCATATTAAGATAATAATTGCACCTGTGAATATAAATAAAACTAAAAAGAATATTATGATTTAAAAAAAAAAAAAAAATTAACATAGCGTCACTTAAATTTGATATCATTGCATTTAAGACCCATATTTAAAAATCATAGAGCCAAAAGAAAGTGCTGCGTCACAACTTTCAACCCGTTAAGGGTTTTTGTACTGATAGGTATACGTCTAAGTTAAAAATGTAATTGTAATTTATAAATTGCTGCGATGTTTTTAATGTAATTAAAACAGCCTAATAACAAAAACTCTGAAAGAATTGTGCTTCATAACATCGATTATTTAGTAAACGCTATAAATTTCAATAGGTAATTCCCAAGAAATTTTTGAAATTGTAGCTGTTGTAAGAGTATTTACACGCTCCATATTCATTTGAACGAACATCTGTAATTCAAATACAGAACTAGACGTTTAAAATAATTTCAGACATTAAATGATCAATAGCAATACATTAAAACAAGCACGAAAAATCATTCGTTAAGCATAGATTATGTAACGTTTTCCAACATTTCCAAAATAGTTTTTTAATTTCCGTTTAATAAGGTGAAAGATGATATCTAAGTAAACAATTTGGAAAACTCAAAACATATTTAAAAACCCAGTTTCAGGAATTACCAACAATATTCGAGAAAATATCCGACATCTTCTCTGCAACCCTGTATAAATCTATAGATTTGTATATACACTATATAGAGTGCTATATTTTATTTCAGTTAGGAAAACCGTGGCACAGTTTAAAATTCCTGTTATGAGATTTCCGTCAATAAACGGAATATACTCGAGTTCGTTTGTACTCCCTGTATGGGATCTATAGAATTTATCACACATCAAGTAATAGACAAAAAAGGAGTTAAATTCAAACACGCGTATAGAACTGAAAAGGCACTTCCCGCAATTCTTGTTAACATACAGTACCCATTTTTTTGTGTGTCCCTGTAAATAAAGGATGTATGCATCTTAGTGGTATACTATATGAATTTCAATAAGTTTGAAATTGTGAAACCTTATTAAAACCCCAAACGATTTTTCTCCATAGTCCGTAATGTAACGGAAATCTTTTGGACGTGCCTGTAAAAAAACTGTACGTGCTATGCACACTATAGTAAGCGTTTTGTAGTGCACCTCATTGATATATATAAATTTCAATATGATTCAAGTTGTGTAACAGCATTCAAATAAACTGCAAATGGTTTTTTCGCATTAACCGTAATGTCATGGAATTCTTTTGAGGGTCCCTGTAAAAAAACTACTAGTGCTACACACTTCATATTCAATACAGAACATGCCATAGTAAACCTCAATAACATATATCAAATGCATGACATTCGGAATATATTTACTCGGGTTAGAGCTCGGGCAGACAGACAGACAAACCTAATTCATAGAGACTTTTCAACTATGTTGGAAAGTAATAAAAAATGGGTAATTAAACCTGTGAAAACCAAACTTGTCTAAACTTGAATCCTGCCAATAACAAAAAAGTTACATGTTTTCGTTGAAAGGAATAATTCAGTAATATCCCTTGTAACAGGAAAACCTGGGTAAAAAGAATAAACAGCGCGGTCCCTCGCGATGACAGCAGACAGACAGACAAACCGAATTCATAAACATTTTTTAACTACGTTGGAAACTGTTAAAAAAGGGTAATTAAACCTGTGGAAACAAAACTTGTCTAAACTGGAATCTTGCCTATAACAAAACAAATTACATGGTTTCGTTGAAAGGAATAATTCAGTAGTATCCCTTGTAGGAGGAAAACCTGGCTAAAGAGAATAAACAGCGCGGTCCCTCGCGATAACAGCAGACACACAGACAAACCGAAATCATATTTTTCAACTATGTTGGAAAGTGATAAAAATGGGTAATTAAACCTGTGAAAACGAAACTTGTCTAAACTGGAATCCTGACAATAACAAAACAAATTATATGGTTTCGTTGAAAGGAATAATTCAGTAGTATCACTTGTAAGATGAAAACCTGGTTAAAGAGAACAAACAGCTCGGACCCTCGCGATTACGTCAAAAAGGTTTTACAGTGAAACAGTCTTACAATAAAGTAATGCAATTGTTAATTAATATGTGTTTTATATTTTATCAAACAATGCTAAAAACTTTTTAATATTCGATATATTTCACCGAAATAAACAATTAATTTTCTATATTTGAAAAGATACTTTGGGTTTTTCATTCTTTTGCAGATTGCTTTTTTATGAAGCAATTAAAAATGCATCCTTATGACTAATGGTATTGAAGCTTATTTCTGTCAATATGACTAATGTATGGAGATTACACAATATTTAATTAATCACTTAAGTTGTTTTCTCGATTTGTAAGAGAATGACATATATTTTGTTTTAAACTGCATCATTTTTATTTATTTATTTATTTTTCACTTAATACATTTGTCATCGACTCTTATCGTATACTTTTTTGAAACGCATTTTTAATTTTTCTAGAATTTCTGTAATACATTGTCAACAAAAATGAGATTTATTATAAATTTAAAGAAACATAAATGTATTCAGTTTTAACGGCATTTAATTATCTTCTCATTTTTAATACTTAACATGCGTACAATCATTTTATGATAATTATCCATTTTCCTCTCTAACTATTTATAAATGTTTGGCTGAAATCCAAATTAATATTTAAATATTTACTACAATTCTCTTACTTATTTCTGAGCTTTTTGATATTTTTAAAGAATATGACAATGAGAATGTCATTTATCGTTGTATTTATACCACAGCATGTTTCTTTCATAAATGATTTTAACAATGCTTTACAAAAAGCATGAGGGAGCTACGGGTCCGTTTTTTTCAATTACAATAATTCTGAAGAACAAAATTCTTAGTTTGTTTTTACAACATTTACAACAATTTTAACAGTATAGGTTCTACGAAATTTGCATTAACAATACCGTATACGTATATATATATATATATGATTAACATATCTTTGATATCAAACGTAACTAACAAGTTGGTATAACAAAATGACTGAAAAAAACATGTAAAAATATTTTACATAATTATTATTGTAAAATATATATATGTACCAAAAACATTACGATAAATAAAATCTACCAGTAAATCTGAATGTAATAAGAAATACAAACTTTCCCTTATATAACAAAACATATATTTTGTTCCGTCATATACATACCAGCCAGCTTTGAACTAAACGTCCGTACAATGCGAGTTAATTTGATCCAGGTTAAAGACATTTTTAACCAGAAAATATATCTGGAAAAATAATATACCGTAATTTCCGGCGTATAATCCGCAGCTCAAAGAGTCGTTTTTCGACGCAGAAATATTATTTTATAAAATGTAACTTAAAAGATCGCTGTAAATATTTAACTACAATTATTGAATAAAATTTCTGGGTCTAAAAACGACTCTTTGAGCTGCGGAAATTACGGTACATTTAGTTTCATGTTCTTACGTGAAACCCATTTGATTGCATTTCTTAACCCTTTAGCGGGCGGTGTCCACAAAAAAGGACACCTAATTTTAATTCCAAAAATGACAATCGGTACCAAGAATATTTAATTAAATTTTTCCTTTTATAAAGTACGGGAAAATAAGGAAGTTTATATTCTCTAATGAATTCTTTTTTAAATTCTGCTGTCAGTCCATAATTTCATCATTTTAAAAACAGATTTACTCCAGGCCGGAAAGGGTTAAAAAAAATCTGGTTTGAAAGATGTTTAACCTCGGTTAAATGAACCTACATTGTACGGAAGTTTAGTGCGATGTTGGCAGGTATGCATATAACAAAATGGCGCAATATCTAGATAAAAATAGGTAAAAATATTTTACATAATTATTATAGTAATATATGTATCAAAGATATCTTAATAAATAAAACTTACCAGTAAATCTAAATATAATAAGAAACATAAACACCTTTAAAGTTAGATAACGTCAAACAAGAAGGAAAAATATTTAATTATAAATTGGAGCAAAAATTGAATATAGAAATTAAATGCTGATGGAAATTTGAAAAACAAAGCTACCCGTGAGAGTTCAATCATCAGACGGCAAGAACAGCCGAGTGTCGCAAAAAAATTCATTGTTTCATATAATAGACTGGTGAATAGGAATTTCGGGTGAAGCCACTCAAGACATTTTAATTTCTACTAGGGGGCTCACCCCCCCCCCTACTCGCTAACGCTCGCCAAGCAATTCACATTGAGACAGCTACGCGGTCACAGCTCGCTTCTCTCGCTCGCTCCCATTTATTTTTGCAGTAATTCTAGACGGAATAAGTCCAACCATAAATCACTTGAACATATGAAATTGACAATTTTTTTAATGCAAAACTGCAATGGAAAACTCCGTTAAAAACACAACTAAAAATGCATTTAGTTGGAGCTACTAATGGGCATATAAATCATTTAAATACAATGAAAAAAGGATCTTGGAAAAATAATTTGTTTAACCCTTTCAGGGGCAAGCAATTTTGTTCCAGTAACGTCGAATTCACACCGGTATTTACAAAAGAATTTAGTTCAAAATAACGAAAAGCAACTATTCAACTTTTCCCGTCAAAGTAAAAAAAGAAAAAAAATTAATTAAAAGTTTCTGGTTCGAATCGGATTAAAATTAGGTGGGATATAATATATAAAAACCGCCCCACAAAGGGTTAAAACTTATAGCACTTATAATATTGTACAGCACGGCTTAAATTCATTAAAAAACAATAAAAAACACTACATGATAGGAAGATAGTTTATCATCAATGATTGTTTAAATTTCGTTCGACATTTTACTGTTCTGATTGATTATAGATTTCTGCATAAGAAATTATATTTTTACTTCATTAAAACAGCAATAGATGGCAGCAGGAGTCATCTTGACAGTTGTTATTTTTATTATATCCGATTTTCCATGTGGGTAAAATTCGTAAATAAATTCTAAATGAGAGTTGAGAATTCATTTTAAATTAACAATATTACTCATAATTAAAATGAACAATCATTTCAGACGCTTTGGATTACATACATGTTATTTTATTTTTAATATTTACTAGTTTGATTTTCACTGCTCTGACACTGACCACCATACTGGAGTCGGAGCTGATCTATCTAACACAATCTAGTCTGTTCATTGGTCTGAGCTATGGAGACTATAGTTGTTGCCAACGATAAGCTAGAAATTCAGCCCTATTTCCGCGCCACGTAAGAGAAATATATATACCGTATATACTCGTGTATAAGCCGACCCCCAAATTCGATATGAAAAGTGATTTACTACCAATAATTTACAATGTTTTTCTCCATTTTAAATAATTTAGAACTAAATGAGATTAAATATGGTGTAGAAAATCTCTTTGAATTACTGGTATTAAACGTGTTTTTGTCTCGAATTAGGGGGTCGGCTTATACACGAGTATATACGGTATATATGTTCCATGCAGATGACAAAAGAAAGTCACAGGTACGAATAAATGTTTATACCTCTTTTGTGAATTACATAAAATTTTTACTTTCATTTTTTATCCCTACATCTTAGAAATACTTCCTTCGAATCACGCAAATTTTCCTGCAGCACTGCTGCTGGAATATTTCCGTTATTTGAAGAATATCCGTTTATTTTTTTTCTCCGTTACAGAAGGAAAATTTGAAGGAATTGCGAATAATTATAAATGAATGAGAAAATTATTTGTTACTCTTTTAAATTCGAAAGCATTTTTTTGTTTGTTACTTTTTTAAGTAAAATCCGTTTCTTCATTTAGTTTTAACTATTATATATATATATATATATATATATATATATATATATATATATATATATATATATATATATATATATACACTTCATCAAGGGCAGAGGATTTACAAATATAAGCTATGAAGAATCGATTTCTATAGAAACACTTGCTTTAAGCTAAAAATTGTGTTTCTCTCTGCCCGATCCATTGTTAAACAAGAGTGAAAAACAAGAAAATATTTTAAATGTAATATAATGAAACAAAAAAAGTTTTTTACTTCTTACCGTATATAATTACTAATATTTTAATACTATTCCGATTTCCACATGTTCAAAAATTCTATCCATCATATAAGGTTAATTTAACCGCTAAGAGATTTTTTAAATCATATATTATACCCATCGGTCGCAGTTATAATAGATATACACACATAGATTATTATACTTTTTCAAGATAAAAGGGAAGATAAAAACTATAAAGTAAAATACTGTAATGTAAATTAAATTACATAATATTACTGAAATATCCAAATTAAAACTAAAAATAATTTTCGTTTTTCGCCAGTACTGCCATCTAGTGATATACATTTAAAAATATGTTAAAATTAGTCGTAAAATGCATATCAAAATTATTTATAATGCTTCGATCTAGCGAGGAAAAATTAAAGCTATGTTATATCTATTAGAAGAGCAACTTAAAAATATTATAATTCCAATATAAAAAATAAAGAAATTATTATTTATAATAACTTTATTTAAAATTATAATTAGCGGTATATATTTAACTATTTGTTTAACATATTAATATAATAAAGTTGTATTGGATAACCATTGTATCAACCCCATTAATTTTTACCTCAATAACAAAAAAAAAAAAAAAAAAAAAAAAAAAAAAATAGAATTCACATTCATATATATTCACAAATTATACATTATAAGTAGCAAAGTTATTGCAATGCAGTACCGCACACAATGGAACCTATAACCCTAGCTAAATAAATATCCAATGAAGAGTTGAAAAACATCATCAGTATTATAAAACTTAAACAGAGATGTATTATAAAACCATAAAATTGAACATTCAGTTATATCTATTCCAAGAGCAACTTAAAATTGTTATAATTCCAATATAAAAAATTAAGAATAAATTATTATTTATAATATTTTTATTTAAAATTATAATTTGTGAAATATATTTAACTATTGTTTAGTATATTAATATAGTAAAGTTTATTGAATAACCATTGTATAAACACCATTAATTTTTAACACAATATAAACAAAATAAATTTAGAATTCACATTCATATATATTCTCAAATTATATATCATAAGTAGCAAAGTTATTTCAATGCAGCACCCAACACAATGAAACCCTAGCTAAATAAATCTGAGAGGGGAAAAACATCATCAATATTATAAAACATAAACAGAGATGTATTATAAAACCCTAAAATCAAACATCCAGTTATATCTATTCCAAGAGCAACTTAAAATTGTTATAATTCCAATATACAAAATTAAGAATAAATTATTATTTATAATATTTTTATTTAAAATTATAATTTATGAAATATATTTAACTATTGTTTAGTATATTAATATAATAAAGTTTTATTGAATAACCATTGTATAAACCCCATCAATTTTTAACTACATTCATATAAAATTTCAATTTATAAATCATAAGTAGCAGAATTATTCCAATGCATCACCGCACACAATTGAATCTACAACCCTAGCTAAATAAATCTACAATGAAGAGGGGGGAAATAATCAATATTATTAAACTTAAACATAGATGTATCATAAAACCATAAAAACAAATATCCATAATGAAAGTTAAATTTATATGCGCGAAATTGACTTACCCAGAAAAGACGGATGACCGTATTTGATTAGTTGTTGATGAACAAGTTTTAGATTTTGAGTTTTACGATTATTTGAACAAAGGTTATTAATTCTGTGTACGAAATTTGGTAAAATATTGACAAATGCTGATTTATGTAGAAGTAGATATATATTAATATGTTTGTTTAGAATATATTTTAAGTGCGAATATTTTTTTATAACCTTAAAAAATAAATTGCGAATAATTTTAAATGAATGGGACAATTAATTGTTCCCTTTTTTATTTAAAAGCACTATTTTTAAAAAATAAATTTTAATTCATTGATTTTTTTTTAATAAATTCGAACTTTAGTATTAATAGAGTCAATACGCATGCATGTAGGTAATAAACGGAATTTTACCTAATTCTTCAGACTTTCGGGAAGAATTCATGGAAAAAGCATGCTTTCTAGAGATACGGAAATTATTTGTTGAAAAACGAGGAAAAAATTAGTACATAAAGACGAGTTTTTCTGACAGTGTACCGTGCGTCGCAACATCGTATAATGTTACATTGAAAAACAACCTACTTCAAAGGTTTTTGTTTTTTTTGTATCACATAAAAACGTAGCGGCTGCAGCGTCCTATAACTTTTACTTATTTACTACCACTAACGTCAAACTATAATCTTCGTTAAAAATATGTAGAAAATTCCTTATAGTAAAAAGTCAAATTCACCTTATTAAATTTGGAAAAACACAATGCACACACATTGATTTATTTGTTACTATAATCGGTGCAAATACTAAAAACACAGTTTTAAAGCATTAAAACTATTAAGCATTAAAACTATTTATGATGCATTAAAACTATTTATGAAGTAATAATGTTCGTGGTAAGGTAATTCTGATATTCTTGATATGCATGTGTAATAATATACTGCACGGTTCTTTTTCACACAAGAATAGATACATATACACATACATATATTTATTTATTTATTGAATAGCTAAAAAATCCATTAAAAAAATCTAGAACTTATACATGATTTACGTATCATATACATAAGCATATTATTTTATATACTTACATATACAGATTCAGAGGTGTCAAGCTCCCATTAATCTTCCGTAATATGTGAACTGATTTGACACAGTTCAACAATGTTTTGAACAAGAAAATGTATTTGATAAATCCTTATTTATTTAATTTCAGGTTTCTATGGGGAGTTTATTTAATTTCATTTCTTAAAAAAAAATTCTGGTGCGAAACGTATTAAACCTTGGTTAAATTAACTCCTATATTACGGAAGATTAGTGGGAGCTTGGCACCTCTACATATTTTCGTAACTTCACAAAATAGATTTATTTTTTAGTTGCTTAACACTAGAACTACCACGAGCCGTCATTTTGACGTTTAACAAATGAATATATTCGATTCGAACCAGAAATTTCTTTATAAAATAAATTAAATATAAAATTCACAGAAAGTACGTTAAATTAATAAGTTAAGTAGTTTTAAATGAAATTTCTGGTGTGAAATAGTTTTAAAAAACTTGACTAAAATTTCCGGTAGTTCTAGTGTTCAAACGAAATCTACGTTTTAAGATATAAATAATATATTCTTACTGTGTATAAAATATTTTATTTATTTTTTGTTCAAAATAAAACAACTAAAGTGACACAATCTTATTTTTATGAAATAAGTTATTCAGAAACTATCTTAATTATATTTCACATATTTATATTAACAAAACATACTTTAAATAAAAGCTCTGTCGACATCAAATTACAGAAACGATGAAAAATAAATTTCATTCGCTTTTTCCTTTGAATATATAATTATTACGTCTTTCTTTTTAAAAACTTTATTTTTGTTTTTCATTAATGAATCTTTCTGAAAAATGGCATCACGTGTCTAAACTTTTTCCATAATGTCAGATTGTAAAATTTGTGCATGGGATTTAAATGTCTTATCGTTGAATATTTTTTTATTATTATTATACTTTAACAAATAATTTAGTTTCTAAGATATTTAAATGAAAAAAGTTAATAAAGTTATAATGAGCAGGTTTCTAAATTTGCAGTAATATATTTTAAAGATTTACATTAAAGATTTTTGGTAGTGACAAAATCGGAAAATACATTTAATCCTGACATGGTAGAATTATTGTTAAGTAGATAAAAGAAGATTTTGCATTTAAAATATATTAAAGAAGTTTATAAAATAACGGTGAATATTTTGTGACACATGCAAGCAACCTCTTCGAAAAGGGGGCAAAATCTATATGGACTATGCCGTAGAATTATATTTGGCAAAATTCCGTTAATGAGGCCAAAATTATATATCTTTACATTTAATTAATTTGCATTGTTCTAATATAACGAATCAATATTCTATATCTGTTTATGTTTTGATACTGATTATTAAATTTTGTAAAAAACATTTATAAAATAATCGTGGAACGACTGTTTGTAAATTACTTTTTAAACTAATTCAGTGAAGTGCCATATTATTTTAGTAATAAAATAGGTTCCATGGAAATAGCAATTAATAATTTTAGAAATATGTACAATTTGAAAGCAGCATTACACTTTATTACTCAGTACACAAAGTCTAATTATTATTTTTATACTAATAAATTCATATTCAAAAAGGAGGTAAAATCTATACGGACTATGCCGTAGCTACGGACTATGCCGTATATTTGGCCAAATTCCGTTAATGAGGTCAAAATTATATATCTTTACATTTAATTAATATGCATTGTTCTAATATAACGAAAAAATCATCAATATTCTATATCTGAATAACGCTCATATATTGTGTTTATGTTTTGAAACTGATTCTTAAATTTTGAAAAAAACATTTATAAAATAATCGTGGAACGACTGTTTGTAAATTACTTTTAAACTAATTCAGTGAAGTGCCATATTATTTTAGTAATAAAAAAGATTCCATGGAAATAGCAATTAAAACCCATTAACGCCGACTTATTTTACACTTCTTTTAATACTTTTACACAAGTTGACACCAGTTTTCCCATACTGTTATTTTAACTGATTGAATCTCTGATAGTTTCACATTAGATAATAGGAATTTTTTTTTTACTAAGATACTGGTGTTCATATTGAAAAGTTTCTTATCACTTAAATGGTAACTTTTCGTACCAACCGGCATTAATAAGTTAATAATTTTAGAAATATGTACAATTTGAAAGCAGCATTACCGTAATTTCCGGCGTATAATCCGCAGCTCAAAGAGTCGTTTTTCGACTCAGAAATTTTATTCAATAATTGTAGTTAAATATTTACAGCGATCTTTTAAGTTACATTTTATAAAATAATATTTCTGGGTCGAAAAACGACTCTTTGAGCTGCGGATTATACGCCGGAAATTACGGTACACTTTATTACCCAGTACACAAAGTCTAATTATTATTTTTATACTAATACCAATAATAATTAAAAGTAGATTGCATAAACTGTAATTGACTGACTTACCGTTGCCAGTAGGTTAATTTGTTTTAAAATTTAAATTGTTTGATTCAAGCCGTTTTTTTAACACTTAGTTGACCGACGGATGAGTATGACAACTTGATTTTAACACAGTTCAACCTCCGCCCACTTCTGAGAGTCTTTGATTAAATGGTTTTCTGGATAGGATTTCAAGTTTATACATCGGCAAATACTATTCAATGTACGAATTCAATATAAAACGTCTTACAATCTACAAAAAATATGAACAACATAATATAATAAATGCATTTCCTGTAAGGTAAAAGCCACGCCCTTAATCAAGGATGCTTTGTTAAACAAACACAAGTTAACTCGTGACCGGACAACAATTTGTTTATTAGTGTATTTGGTGTTACTGTAGTATTATTTAATGTGTCAATAAAAAACGCGATATTTCTGCTTCAAAAAAGGTGATGGCAATCAAGCAATCTGAATTACAAAAAACGTAGCCAACTGGCAACACTGCGCTAACATTGTTTTAACCTGATTTCTCGTAAAATACTTTAGAAACATTAAATAATTATGTCCACCAAAACGACCTATACGTTATAATATTTTGGGTATTTCAAAACGTTTGATTAGAAAGAATCAGCGTTACCGAATAAAAAGACAAATGTTTCTTAATCTAAGAAAATATAATATAACCACGAACGAAAATATAGAATATGTATTTACGAGTTACCAACCATTTTTAAAAGCGTTCTTTATCTTTAGAAAACTCAAAAGCAATATATTTTCGAGATATAAAGAAGCTGGAATAAAAACAAAGTATCTTTTGCTGTCACTGATTTTCGGAAAAGTTTCCGAGTAGTTTTTAGATTGCATTAATAAGTTTTCTGAAACCAAAATATTGGTTTTTTAGGATGCTATCAGTCTGCAATTGAACATTTTCAGCATAACCAAATCTGAATTGGCTGAAATGGCTCATGCATAACCAAATTTTTAAAGAAGTGACAAAATAATATTAAATTTAATGTAATCTTAATGCTGTTAATTTATCATGTTAGACTGTAATTTTTTTTTGCTGAAAATGTAAATGTTCACTAAATATTCATAGCGTCCTAAAACCGATATTACGGTTTGAGAAAACTGATTAATACGCAATACAAACTAACCGGAAACGTTTCCAAAAATCAGTGGTAGCAAAAGAAAGTTTGTTTTTATAAATGCTTCTGTAAATCTAGAAAATTTATTGATCTCTATAGGATTTTAAATATATAAAACGCAGTTCGAATTGTATTGAACTCGGATAATGTTTTCTTGTTCGTGGTTATATTACCGTTTTCTAGATTTAAAAAAAACTTTTACATTTTTTTAGGGAATGTTATGCATTGCATATATTAAAATCTACTACTATATTTGAAAAAAAAAATAAGGGAGATAATAATTTGATTTGTTGCAAATGAATGTATTTTTTGAAGATGAAATAACCAAATTATCAATAAGAAAAACACTCAAAGAAATTCGTGAGATCAAAGGGTACTTTTTGAAGAGTTCGTGGGTAGTTTTAAAATTTCTTTTTCAACCAAAAGTATTAGTTTTTGATGAATTAAAGCACTAAGATTATTTGTGAATAAAGTGAAAAAATTATGTAATTTCATTTTTTAATTTAATCGAATAAGATACAAATACTGTTGAGAGTATACATCAAACGTGTATTGAAATTTTATTTCTTATTTAAGAAGTTTTATTTTAATTAAGATACTGATATGTTTCGAAAATACACTAACGTTTTTGCTCATTCAATAGATGGAATTATATAAGTCTGCAATATGCATGAATGACGGTTGTTTTAAAATATAAAATGAAACTGAATAGTCTGGTTTAAATATTAAAAATATAGCACAAAAAGTAATGCATGAGCGAGAAATCTAAGATAGTCTAACTGAAAACTTTTCGAAAGATATTTATTAAAACTAGCAATATATAAATAGAAATTCGTATAATTAATACAGAATCCCGTGAACTGAAATGAATATTTCAGAACATACCAAAATATATATTTAATGAATAAAAAAAAAAAAAAAGTTTTAAATGCTATTGGCCCGTCCCAACCGGCGGCACGAGGAACTGCAAGGGGAACCTGGAAGAGAAGAATGTTAGTAACATTTAAACTGAACTTATTCTGAATTATACTTTAACTACATTATTGAAATTAATTTACTAGCAATAATTAAACTAGCAATATATAAATAGAAATTCGTATAATTAATACAGAATACCGTGAACTGAAATGAATATTTCATTACATACCAAAATATATATTTAATGAATTAAAAAAAAAAAAAAAGTTTTAAAGCAAAGGTTGCAAAATACCTAAAACGTAATTTATAAATCCTTACATTATATTTTAATTTAAAATTAAAAATTAAACTTATTAAAACTTTAATTTATAACTACGAAACAGAAAATTTTGTAATTTATTTGGGAATTGCAGAAACTTAAAATTATATTTTTACATAGAAATAATTTATTTCTATAATTTTATCTTGGAAGTAAATGTAATTAAAATGAAGCATTTTTGAAACATTGCAAACGGAATGCTAAAACAAATATTTTATTTTTACTTTCATTTCAACATTTATTTATTTAGAGCTGTTTTTAAGATGTGACTTTTGTACGTCAATTATTTACAAAACTATAAAAAAGCGACATGCATAATTCGTTTATTGCTTAAAGAATCTAAAAGTGAATGTCAGGTCCCTGACACCTATAGGCTTAAAAACTATTGTTATGGAACTATTGTGATTATTATCTTATTATTATCTTATTGTGTGTGTATCTTTTGTGTACTGTGAGGTTTTTCAGTACTGGAATCTTAATCCGGAGGGTAGCGAGTTGAATACAATGGGAGAAGTATGTCCTTTGTGATGTGGTCTTTAATAGATAAGAAAGAGATTGCACCCATTATTTAGGAAGACAGACCCTTGGAGACCGCTGACCAGGCCCCTACCTACCGGGATTCGACCCAGTTTGACGGGTTTGAGTGCCTGGAGAGTGGGGCGAAATTCGCCTGATCGCCTCATGGGACGATTCACAATGACAAGTACCCAGGTCGGCTGACCTATAATGTCCTGATTTTACTGGGTTGATCACTCCTAGGTTTTAGTATTATGAGAACTGTTGCCGCACGCCACATACTCGTCATGATAGTTGGAATGGGACTGGACAATTTAGTGCCGAAACTATGGTACTCAACTTAGCTTGAAAAAGGGGGGAGAATTTTGAGGGAGGACAATTAAAACCACTGAAATTATTATTATTATTTATTTATTTATTTATTTATTTATTTATTTAATTTTTGCTAATAGCTAAGTCATACCAGCAAGGAACATTTTGGGGCCGAATAGCAAGGCAGACGAAAACGCTGCGGGGGCTGACGGGACTGCGCCTTTCTACCGAACCCCACCTGGTAAAAACTGGCTCCGTGGACTGTCCCATTGGAGCGGGTCCGGTAGCTTGTGCGGACAATGTCCATTTGCACCTAATAAAGAGGCGAACAGTCAAAAATAAAATGAATAAAAAAAACTGCTGCTAAAAAAATCCTTTGTGCTACAACTTGGGGCCGGCCATTGGCCCGTCCCAACGGGCGGCAAGAGGAACTGCAAGGGGAACCTGGAAGAGAAGAATGTTAGTAACATTTAAACTGAACTTATTCTACCAGGAGCCCCGTAGACAGAAAGGTGCTCTGGAGAATGACCAGAGAGGAAGTTAGTTCGAACGCAGGACTGGAGCGTGTAGGTTGGTTGTTCAGAGAGCAGCTCTGGGCACGTGTGTGGAACGAAATCTCTCGAAAGGAAGAGATATAGCGTGTGTGAGATTAATAGAAATCTCTTTTCTGAGTGAATGAACGTAGTCTAACGGTACACGTAAAGCGTTTGCTGTAATTATTTTGATTTAAATGTTAAACCGGATAATTTACATCCGAGTTCAAGTGTAAATATTGTTAATAAATTGTTACTTTATGTTTAATTGAAAGAGTTAGGTTTTGTATAGTTTTGTAGGTTGAATATACATCAAGTATCGTGTCCGATATCACGTATTCATATCGGTGGTGGCAGCATATCAAAAGACCGGATTATATTTCGAAGTAGTGTGGACGGCGAAGTGGAATCCGACAGTGAAGATTAAAAAAGAAAACAAATCGCGTCTTAGCCGAACCTCACCCAAGTACTCAATTAGGCAATTTACCAGAACTGTAGTTCAAACAACCATTTTGTGCTCATTTTGTGTACAACATTTTGAGTTGATGACTCACGTGGATTAATATTTTGATTACGGGCAGGGATTATCGACTGATCTTATGTTCAATCGTACCACAATTTATAAAAAAATGTGGTAGCTTTCTCTTGGAAATATCTTAATGTATGAAATAAATTATCTTTCAAAAAGGCTTACGAAGAGAATAAAACAACTGTCGCCGAGACGACATAGGACCCAGCCCCGTGATCGAAGGGTTAAGAAAGGAAAATAGTTCCGGAGTTCTTGTAGTTTTCCTTCTGGTATGCAATTGTTGTACATATTCGAATAAAGTAATTTTCGAAATTCAGGGGATTCTAGTTAGTAGAGACATTTAATATAGCTTTGAATTGCTTTTCATTAAAGTGTTTAAAGTAAATAGATTCTATGACAAGCAGTGGCGTAGTCAGGGTGGGGGTCCAGATGCTCGGTATACCACTAATTTTTTAAAAGTTTCTTTGCTTTATCTAATCAGAGAACTTTCGCCGATATTCAAGGCGAAGAAAACTTTAAAATGTTACTGGTATCCAGAGCATTTGGACCCCCTACCTGACTACGCCACTGGTGACAAGGAAGTTTTGTGTAAGTTCTTTAGCAGTTATGTTCCATGCGTAAGTTGACTTTAAATTAATAGATTTCCATTTTCTTACTTTGAAGAGTAATTGAATATAAATTTTATTATCGTAGTAAATTTTTTGTCCACTTTATTGCAGGTTGCATCTTATTGTTGTTTTAATAAAAGTGTGTTTAGTTTACATACAGGGTGGATGATAATACGGAGACAAATTGGAAGAAATAAAGAAATTACAATTTAAGTAGCTCAAGGGAATGTGTGTGTGTGTTGGGGGGGGGGTTGTATTTTAAATTGCACAGAATTTCCTTCAAAGATATGGAATTGAATGTAAAAATAATGACTGGATTCACTAATCTATTTTAAATGTGACTCAATTATCATCATTAAATATTTTTCGTACGTAATCATTTAATTATTTTAATGTTTTCTTCTCTTCTTTTTTTTTTTTAATTTTCGCGTGTAAATACATATTTAGTTTAAAAATATAGTGTTTGGAAATATTATTCGATTTTTTACATTTGTCAACAATAGATAAAATGGGTTACTTCCATAGCTGCCAACTTTTACGTTTTTATGCTACCACTAAAAATCAATAGGAAATTTTTCCTTATTGAATTACATGATTCCGGCGGTTTAATAAAGCAAAATTTACTATAAAATTTTAGCGGTAGGAAAAAAGCGTAAAAGTTGGCAGCTATGGTTATTTCAAAATAGGAATTAAATCTCTATTCCCATAGTAAAATTCTGAATAAAAAATTGGAAAAAAACTGAATCCTTTTAATAAATTTTTAAAATGATTAGTTACTGCTCACTACAATCTAGTCATGTATGAGCCTGCAAAAGATTGTTAAAATGCTATGGATAGTTTTTGATGCTCTACAATTTAAGTAACTGAATTAACTTGACTAATTTGAACATTAAACATAGCTTAAAAAATTTGTGATGTCTACTTCAACGTATTTTTCATATATTTCTCTATAAAATTACAAATTGGCATGTTTTTATATGCAACAGTTTTGCAGGATAAGCTGAAAAAGCTAAAATATCACAATATATTCAAATAGACAGCAGCAGTGTACTTCGAAGTGTAATAGATACAGATGTGGTAGAAATGACAAAGTATAATTTTGTACACAACAGTTGAAAATAAAATTAAATAGCAACAACTGAAAATGGAAAATTTTTGAAAGCAGGAAATTTTGCAAAGTAAAAATATTTTTCGGAGCGTTATACACGGTTTTAATTCACACAGCACCAAAATAATTTAATATACTTTCTATTTTTCTGCATTTCTTTATGTAAAAAACATTGTTATATTCTCAGAAATATACTAATTTAAATCGCAAACAACATAAATGAACAACTATAAGGACATTATTTAAAACAATGTGTTTTATATTGAGAGGAACAAAGACAAGGTAAACATTTATTTTGGAAAGATTTTAAATGAAATATTAAAGGATAATCATTAAAGACAAAAGGATAATCATTAAAGAATGTAAAGAAAATTCTTTTAATTTGTATTTTAAAGTAGTTTTATGAAATTTCTGAAAACAATCCCGAATAAAAGTTTAAATTTGGCTGAACAACTCCTTAATAGTTTTCTCCTGTTTTTAGAACTTTGAAAGAATACCAAACTTCAATTAGTTATTTAATGTTTCTTATAATAAAAGAACTTCACTTTAAATTTGTAAAAAGAAATAAAGTTCCTATGTGTACTATTGTAAGATGTATATAAATGTACAACTAAGAAATTTCTCTAAATGTTTGCTTAGCATATGAAATGAAATAGATTACTTTAATTTAATTTTTAAATAAATACTTATAATAGCAGTAATAGCATCATCATATGCTATAGTATGTATATATATATAGTAGTATTTATATGTACTAAAGCATAAAAACACATTGCTTTGGTATAAATTTCTGCAAGCAACTGCACATTGAAATAATAACCATTTAGAAAACGTCCCCGTAGCGTAGAGCAAGCATGGTCGCAATGATATCCCTATCAGTCACTGAAATTTGTGGTGGTCACGTCACATCTGTGACAAAAATGCCACCATTGAGACATCACAATGTGACAGAAATGTGAACTTCTCCCGAAAACATACAATAATTCAAGAACACTTGAAAACTTGTTATTCTTTGTAAAATTTATCGTACTGGCAAATTAAAAATATTTTTGACTATAAGTGGTCTACCTACAACGTAAAAAAAAATAAATCTTCATCTGATTTAACAGCAGCATTTCTGTTTTCACTAAATAAAGGCAATATTAATTTTAGCAGAGAAGCATACTTTTCTAAAAAAAATCATGTGTACTGTTAGAGTACAGCTAAGGAAACTACCATGTTATATGAAATTAGTTCTTCAGCATTCAAGTCATGGAAGTGTGTATAAAGAGGAATTGACATCTCAAAATGGTGAAGCTTCAAATTGAACCGGATCCGCTGATTCCTAATTACCACCAAATCAACCTTCCACCAAAAAATTTTAATAGAAATTTTTGCCTAATTTAAACATCTTACACATGCTGAATTTCTGACATAAATAAGCCAAAAATTTCTGTACAATTTACTGTTAGATGTATGCCCCGGAGAAAAAGTGGAAAAATCCGTTCCGCCATATTGTGACTACCTAACCAATCTTCCTGTTAACCCTTTAACGGATAAAGCACTTCAATGGCTAAAATGTTGAAATAAATGATTGACACCGGAAATTATGAACAAATTCATTTATATAGATGAAAAAAGCCATATTTCACATACATAATAAATGGAAAACATTTCTATTAAAATTCTGCTGTCACTGCTGAATTTCGTAATTAAAGTTTTGTAGTTTCGTAGGAAAACCAATGTCCATTAAAGGGTTAAAGTCAACCAAAGAGATCAAAATACCGACCGAGCCAATTTCTCCAAATAAAAACGAATAGAAAGTTTGCCTTTTTTATGACAGAAATTTTCAGTGGATACGGCGTTTAAATAAGGCAATGTTTTCCACAGAGATTTACAGGCAGAATTTTGTACTGGCGTTAATCAGACCCTGATCCTATGTAAAGAAACAACAGCCGTAAAATTTATGTATCTTTGAAACATTTATCGTTCTGGCAAATTGTTTAATTTTTATGACGTTATTGCAAGTGGTCTACTTACCACGTAAAAAAAAAATTATAATAATAATAATAAATCTTCATCTTATTTAAGAGCAGCATTTCTATTTACACAAAATAAAGTTAATATTAATTTTAGCAACGGAAGAATCTTTTTCGAAAAAAAAAAATCGTGTGTAGCATTAGTGTAAACGTAAAGCTAAGGAAACTATCATGTTCTATAAAATTAGTTCTTTAGCATTCAAACCATGGAAGTATACATAAAGAGGAAATGACATCTCAAAATGGTGAAGCTTTAAATGTAACCGATTCTGCAGCAGCCTGATTACCACCAGGGCAAACGTACACCACTTTGCCTAATTTAAACGTCATATTCATGCAGAATTTCTGTCCAAAATAAGGTAAAATTTCTGTTCGATATACTGGTGGATTATTACCCCCGCGGAAAAGTTGAAAAAACGTAGAAAAAGATCCGTCCCGCCATATTGTGACTACATAATCAATCTTCCTGCCAATGTGACTGAAAGAGATTATAAAACCGACGGGGCCAAATTACACGAGTAAAAACGAATGAGAATCCTTGCCTCATTTATGTCAGAAATGTTGCATGGATACGGCGTTAAATAAAGTGAAATTTCTGTAGAAATTTATTGATGGAAGTTTGCACCGGCGTTAATCATGTCCTGCACCGATGTAAGCAAACAATAGCTTGTGACCACATCCTCAGTTACTTCGCAAACGGTAGACAGTACACTATCTGTCTCCTCCTCTTTATTCATAGCTCAATTGTTTAAATTGCTGCTTTGTATTTAAAAATAGGATGTCTTTTAACCCCTTAATTCTCGCGCCCGAGATATTCACGGGCTGTGTAATATACTTTATTTAAAAATTCAGATTCTTTGATTCCCACCAGATTTTTAAAAGAGTGAAATTAGCTTTATTCTCGCATCACTTTATCAGCCATTGAATAAGGTGAATATTTCTACTTCAAAAAAGTGGTGGCAATCAAACAATTTGAACTTTTTAAAAAGTAGTCTACACAAAAATATAGCGACGCTGAAGGGGTTAAAAAATTAGTGTTTACCAGAGAAGATTGTATTTTCTAGAAATACTAAGCTTTGCAATTTAAGTTGAACATAATGTATGTAAGATAAGTATATCAGTATTAGTATTAAGCTCTCTTTGTGATATTGAGCTATCATTAGATAAAAGGAAGTAGTCTTTCGCATGTCCCCACATTCTATAATGATATTTACTATATTTTTTGTGAATTAGCAATTCCGGAGTTTCATTTTACTTAGAAAGTTCGAATTCATACCAGAAAATACTAATAGAAATATTTTCTTTATTTAATTACAGACATTTCGTGAATATATAAAATAAAAATTCTTCTTTCTAAATTTCCAGTACGAATTCGTAATTTTAGATTGAAGAAACGTAAATAGAACCACGAGTATACTCGTGGTTGGAAGCGAATGGGTTAAGTGTGCTCAGAGTAGAAACATTATTTAAGAGAAGTACTTTTGTAAGACACTTTGTAGACTACTTATAACTATTTTCAAGTTTTTCCTTCAAATGGTGTTTTAAAAAAGTATTTTATATTTATCCCAGAGCATATAACATACCTGCCAACTTTTACGCATTTTTGTTACCACTAAAATTTAAAAGAATTTTTGTCCTTATGTAGTCACACGATTTTATCGATTTAATCTATGTGGTTAATACTACATCTTAACACAAGCGTCTAGCCCCTGCACTTTTGCTTTTGGCTACGATTTCAAAAAATGGATCACTCTGCTGCGCGCATGCGCATTGCTCTAGACAGTTTCAACGAGAACCATATTAATTTTATTCCATTCCGGGGCAGTTTTTTTTTTAATTCGTAAAAGGATTTTGATTTAAAACATTTAGCGTAATATAACTAAATATTTTCTTTCACAATTTTCATTATTTTTAGTTTCTTTTTTTTTATTTTATTTTCTTTCTTTTTTTTTAACATTCTTAAAGAAATTCAATTTCAGACTTTTACTAAAATACATTTTTTTCCTCCGGATTTTTCAAATTTTAAGGATTTTTAACGATTTTATAGCGTTTTAAAGCGAATTTTTAACATCCAAAAAACAATTTTTAACATAAAAAAAAACATCACTGCACACACGAAACTCGCTTTGCAGCAATCTCTAGAATGCACGAAATTCATTCAAGCCGCGGTCAATAACTTGTGTATGTACGCTTCGCGTACATTAACCAAAAAAAAACATCACTGGACGCATGAAACTCGCTTTGCAGCAATCTCTAGAATGCACGAAATTCATTCAAGCCGCGGTCAATAATCTGCGTATGTACGCTTCGCGTACATTAACCGAAAAAAAACATCACTGGACGCATGAAACTCGCTGTACAGCATTCTCTAGAATGTACGAAATTCATTTATAAACAAATTTCATATTTATTTCCATTTTGTTTCAAACTTTCCATCACTTATATGTTGAAAAATGGAAACTTTACATTTTTTTATTCAAATTATTTTTTATAACTCAAATAAATACTGCAAAATAAAACTTACATTTTTTTTATTCAAATTATTTTTTATACTCAAATAAATACTGAAAAATAAAACTTTCCGCTGCTGGGATTCGAACTCAAGACCACAGAACGGAAGAGAAATGACATACCACAGAGCTATACGCACTCTTTTTGAAATGGCTTTGAACAAAATTTTAAAGTATCAGACAAGCACGCTTGCGCGCAGCAGAGTGATCCGTTTTTTGAAATCGTAGCCAAAAGCAAAAGTGCAGGGGCTAGACGCTACTCGTCTTAACTCTTCCCAACGGCTCATTTTTTACAAGACACTATACTCACTTATAGCCTGTAGTCCAGGTATTAGGGGATAAAAAAGAGCAAATAAAGGAAAGTTTTGGTGTAGTTTTTTTTGGGGGTCCCTTTATGTTTTTTGGGTCGCTGAACACGAATCCGAGGTTTTCCAACAAAATTTTTTTCGGGAAATATGTTTTTTTTTTACAAAAAAGTGTAAAAAACGGACTTTTTTCCGTTTTTTCAAAATAATTTTAAAATTGTGCATTTTACGTGAAAGTCGGCAATATATGAATTAAAGAAAATAAAATTTCCTATATTTTATGTATTGAAAGTTTTTTTCTCTGATCAATGGTTTAGCCGTGAGAGTGCCGCAAAAAAGGGCGTTAAAAACAAAAAACTGTAAAAAAACGGGAATTACGGTAGTGTATGTCGATGTAACATAAAACTAACCATTTTACGCAAACGGTAACCATTAATGATACTAAAGATGATATGTTTGACTGTATTTTATGCATTTGAGGTAGAGGAAAAGTGCGGATCCTGCGCCAGGGGAAGGTGGGAACAGTGGAGCAGATCCACCTTCTCTCATGAGTCGAAGGTGCTCCTCCGCCGGAGTGCTCATACTGTAAAATTGGGAGGTGTAAAAGACAAAAAACTGTAAAAAACGGGAATTACGACTCTGTATGTCGATGTAACATGTATTCACAATATTGAAAAAAAACAATATTTTTCGGCACTTTTTTCGATTTTTCTTAAAAAACTCAAGTTTAGTGCATTCTACAGAAAAAAGCACTTTACCATTTTGTAGAGCATAAAATTCTCTACAACATGCAGTATTCAGGTTTCCAAATTGTCCAAATAGGGGGTAAGATACGGAGCCGGGAAAATAGGGTAAAATTTGCAAAAATCCACTAAAGACATTAGTTTTTGCTTAATAGCCTACTTTTAATGCGTCTTACAGACAAAAGCACTTTCACCATTTTGTAGAGCATAAAATTCTCTACAACATGCAGTATTCATGTTTGTAAATTGTCCAAATAGGGGGTAAGATACGGAGCCGAGAAATAGGGTTAAATTTGGAAAAAAATGTAATAATCCACAAATGACGTTAGTTTTTTCTATAACTTACCCCCTATTTGGACAATTTACAAACATACTGCATGTTGTAGAGAATTTTATGCTCTACAAAATGGTGAAAGTGTTTTTGTCTCTAAAACGCACTAAAAGTAGGTTATTAAGCAAAAACTAACGTCATTTGTGGATTTTTACTTTTTTTCCAAATTTAACCCTATTTTCCCGGCTCCATATTTTACCCCCTATTTGGACAATTTACAAATATGAATACTGCATGTTGTAAAGAATTTTATGCTCTATAAAATGCTGGAAGTGCTTTTGTCTTTAAAACGCATTAAAAGTAAGTTATTAAGCAAAAACAAACGTCATTTGTGGATTTTCACTTTTTTTCCAAATTTAACCCTATTTTCCCGGCTCCATATCTTACCCCCTATTTGGACAATTTACAAATATGAATACTGCATGTTGTAAAGAATTTTATGCTCTACAAAATGTTGAAAGTGCTTTTGTCTCTAAAACGCACTAAAAGTAGGTTATTAATCAAAAACTAACGTCATTTGCGAATTTTTACATTTTTTCCAAATGTTACCCTATTTTCCTGGCGCCGTATCTTACCCCGTATTTGGACAATTTACAAACCTGAATACTGCATGTTGTAGAGAATTTTATGCTCTACAAAATGGTAACCTTGCTTTTGTCTGTAAAATGCACTAAAATTGAGTTATTTAAGAAAAATCGAAAAAAGTGCCGAAAAATATTGGTTTTTCCAATATTGTGAAAAACGCACAAGGTCTAGAAGGTCGAAAACTTGGTTTTTTTATTAGAGGGTCAACCTTTACAACATACCCAAAAATCAGAACTACCCGAATTTTTGTAAGGTAAAATGCTATTTCTACTGGACTACAATGTTACCGCCTCTTAGAATACGAGCTCTCCGGAGAAGTAGCAACTTTGACTCATGAGAGTAGCTGGATCTGCCCCACTGTTCCCACCTTCCCCTGGTGTCGGATCCGCACTTTTCCTCTACCTCAAATGCATAAAATATAGTCAAACATATAATCTTTAGTAACATTAATAGTTAACATTTGCGTAAAAGGATTAGTTTCTATGTTACATTGACATACAGTACCGTAATTCCCGTTTTTTTACAGTTTTTTGTTTTTTCCACCCATATTTGAGGCACTCTCACGGCTAAACTATTGATCAGAGAAAAAAACTTTCAATACATAAAATGTAAGAAATTTTATTTTCTTTAATTCATATATTGCCGACTTTCACGTAAAATGTATAATTTTGGAATTATTTTGAAAAAACGGAAAAAAAGTCCGTTTTTTTTACACGTTTTTTCGAAAAAAAACATATTTCCCGAAAAAAATTTTGTTGGAAAACTTCGGATTCGTGTTCAGCGACCCGAAAAACATAAAGGGACCCCACAAAAAAAACTACACCAAAACTTTCCTTTATTTTCTACCAAATGCCTGGACTACTGGGCGTTAGGTTGATTACAACTTGGTAGCCCCTTAACCGACATCAGCTGTTCGGTAACTGTCGATTTGATAAGATTAAAATTACTATTGCATTTTAGTGGTAGGAGAAAAGCGTAAAAGTTGTTAATTATGATATAAAGATATTTATTTAATAGTCACATATTTATAATAATTGTTGATTTTTCAAATGATTCTATGTATGTCATAAAAGACACTTATTTCATAAAATGAATTCATGATGCTATGTTTTTTTATTGTTAAAATCATATTTCAAAAATATGTGTAAAAAAAAATATTAAGCATTTTTATAAAAACATTTAATGAGTTATAAACAAGAAAGTTTTCTGAGCTAACTCAATTTAATTTCGAAGAGCGACAGAAAAATTAGGTGAAAATAACAAATGCTATTTTTTTTTTTCGAAAATTATATTTCAATAAAATACCAAGCATTGAAAACCGAAGCACGAATAAAATATAATTTCTAATCGTAATATATATATATATATATATATATATATATATTTAAACAGTACACTAAAATTGCATTATATATCTACAACGATTTATGCTGAAACAAAATAATGCAATTAATTGCTCCCACGAAATGAAATTAAAGAAATGGAGAAGAAATTTTAATTGCATTTCATTTTTCTTTTGAATGTTCAATTATGATATGTTACTTAGTTTAAAATTGAGATATATATGCCTGGATAAAAGTGTTTTTGAAATAAACATTTAATTGCTATATATTAAGAAATAATTAAGTTTAAAATTTTATTTTGAAATGTAAAATGTATGAATTACTAATGACTGTTTTTACTTCGGAAATTATACTTGTAAACAACTACATTAATAGTATTCTAAAATAGCAAATTGTGAAAAAACTCTAAAAAACACTACTTATAAGTTTAACATTTTTATGAATTCTACTCTTCAACGAACATAAATTTATTTTATACTTACGACTTTATAATTATTATTATTTTATTTTACACATTCTTTAATATTGAACGATATTTTTTCCAAACTAAATTAGAAAACTTTAGGAGAATTATAACTAAAAATCATCTAAAAATTTGCAATTTAATTGGGAATTTCAGAATACGACGTTTAATGTATTAGGTTTGAAAACAGTAAAAATAGTAATAATTGTTATAATAGAACGAAAATTAGAGAATAGTAATGCTACACTAAAATATTTCTTGTGTTTCAGAAACATTAGAACCAATGAGATAATTCATTTTTATACTGTAATGGAAAGTGAGAAATGTGAGGAACATAATTAAAATACATTGTTAAATTTGTATACAATACATAGACATAAAGAATCAAATAGAAGATACACATAAAATAAGTACTGCTTTTGCTATTTTTGTCATAGAGAAAAAATATATTTTAAGTCAGTAGAGATAGGTTACTATCTAAATTGTGGCGAAAACGATGTCAATGTTCTATTCCAATTTCTTCTGTCAAAAAGAATCTGTACTTTACTCTTGCCATAGTGTTTCTGAGAAGTAGTCTACCATTTTCGTATGCCAGACGACATTTCAAACATAAACAATACAATTAAAACGGAAAACACACCGAATACGGTGAGAAAGTGCAATTATTTCTTAAATCTTTTGTTCTCAAAATAATCTGTATTCAAATGTAATTTTTTTAATACTTTTCAATGGTTTCTAATCAAAAGCTTTAAAATTAACAAAATAAATTATTTACAGGGATATGAGACACATTGATAGGACACTAGAGTCCTATCCGCTTAGGATTAGAAATGTAAGCTTGCAACTGGCGACCCATTCGTACCACTATTTTTAACCCTACAGTGCATAGTGTAGCCAATTGGCAACACTTTCTATTTAATTTTTAATAAATAAATCAAGTTCTTTTCAACCACTATATTTATATAGAAATATTAATCCTGTAAAAATGACATAAATATGCTACAAAATAAACTTAAAATTTATCTTAAAATTTCTGGGTTGAATTCTTAATATAAGTATAAAAAAACACAATTCTTAAAGAACAATTCATGCACTGTAATGTTAAAAGGTTAAGTTTATCGTAAATTTCTTTCGCTAAACTTGTTAAAAAACAAGTTAAAGATTTTTATTTATAAAAAGTGGTATAAATCGAATAAAGAAAAACAGTCGTATGTGGCAAATCGTTGATGCAACATATTCGCCCATTCGGGTAGAAAGGGTTAAAGTATTGGTATACTTTAGTAATTTAGGAGATTATTTTTCGTCTTATTAAAAACAAAAATTCTGTCTTTTAAAAAAGGCGAAATTTGATATTTTAAAATGCTAGTGGAGGTTTATTCTTTTGGGTTCACCAGAAAACTCTCTCCGGGCCATTTGAGCGTAAGTCGAGGCGAACACTGGATAACCACAAAAAATAACACGAAAATAAATTCTGCTTCTCTCTTTCTGTCGTCTTTGGACGTGATCGTCACTACCATGTCAAACTATCGAATATGAAAAAATGCATTTTTCATTACTTTTAAAAATGTGCCGATTGTCACCACTATATTGTATTAGAGATCTTCTGCTAGTTAAATTACTAATAGAATTTCCGTGAAGAATAGGGTTGCCATTATTGCCTTCTTTTTTATTCAAAAATGCGAAATTCATACCGTAAATTTAGAGAGAAAAAATTACTTTAAAGAATTACGAAATATCTATCATTAAATAAAGCAAAAATTTCTATTTGAAATTCCTGTATGAAAAAAAGAAACAAATCTGGCAACCCTGGGGAAGACTACTATCAAAGTTTAGTGATGACGATCGGCCCATTTTTTAAATTAATGAAAATGCATTTTTTTCAAATTCGATAGTTTGACATGGTAGCAACGATTATGTAGTAGAATAAATCACAGTATTTAGACGAAACAGCATTCTTAAAGACAGACGACTGTAAGCAGCTTTCAAGTACGATTTCCAACTACTAATTCTGCTCATTTAAATAAATTTGCATCATTAGCACATATATGCAACTATTCATGAATTTATTTTTTTATTCAGAAATTCTGAATAGCAATTTTTGCTTATTTTAATGAAAGACGTTTCGTGAATACATACAATCAGAATCCTTCTTTCGGAATTTCCGTTAAGGATTAGGACTTTCTGAATACAAAAGAAATGTCACAAATGCACACAGTAATGTATGTGCTAATGATGCGAATGGGTTACAGAATATATATATATATATATATATATATATATATATATACTGCTGGACAATTGCTAAGGACGGATCACAAATTGCAATGTAACCTAACATTAAGCGAGATATGAGGCCTAGTAGGATAAAATATTGTTGCCACACTGTTCAGACATTATAATAAAGGACATTTATAGTTCTGGAAAATACAAAAGGCTATGAAACATCCGAAAAAATGTTAATTTGATGCTACATACGGATAAATGGAACAATGCATATGAAAGTCAGCAGGCACTTTGGAGAAAGGTGTCAATACGGGACATGCCCACCGTGGAGTGTGATACAACATTCCACACGTCGTATCATGTTTTGCACAACATTATCCAGCAGCTGTTGAGGAAATTTATCCCATTCCTCTGTCATTGTACGGATGAGGGTGTTCTTGTTTATTGGAGGATAGTTTTGACTAGCAAGTTGCATCCCCAAAATATCCAAAACATTTTCAATGAGGTTTAGATCTGGAGAACGCGCTGGCCTTACGACGCGTTGAATACCCTCGCTGTCTAGACAATCCTGAACAGAGAGTGCACGATGACAAGGTGCGTTGTCGTCCATGAAAACTAATTTATGATCGACAGCATCACGGAAAAGACGAACATGAAGAAGTAGAACTTCATCAATGTATCGTTGGCCCGACGTAGTCCCAGTCACAACCACATGTAGGCGCGTGCGGCCATTGATCATGATGCCGGCCCGTACCATGACACTGCATGTCGGATATCTGTCCCTTTCCTGGATATGTTCTGAACGATAAGCAGTACCACTCTCACGCCAGATCAGTTGGCGTCTACAATCCGATGACAGACTGAACCTACTCTCATCGGAGAATAGTACGCATGCCCAGTCCTGTTCAATCCAGATGCAATGATCACGACACCATTGCAAACGGGAAGTTCGCTGCTGTCAGGCCAATGGGATACACACAACAGGTCTGCGGGCGTATAATCCTCCGTCCCTCAAACGTCGGGCTACAGTTTTTCGGGATATTTGCTGTCCTGTGGCAGCAAGAAATTGATTTGCCACCTGCTGAGCTCTGGTGCGTCGGTTCCTTTTTGCCGATAGGACAATGTATCTATCTCCTGCAGGCGTCATACTTCGAACACGACCTCCCCCCGTGACGAATGCTACACATTCCAGTAGTTTTAAATGATTTCCGCAGCCGTGAAACAACGCTGTGGGCGACGTCGAACTTTTTGGCAACATCTGTTATTTTTCGCCCTTCTTCGATCTTTCCAATAATTCGGCCACGCATAAAATCATCTAAGTGATATCGGGAAGACATGCTGAAAATTTCAAGTTCGCCAATTAAGTCTTTCCTGTAAAACTTTGGAACAACAACTGTCCACACGCGTCAAATTCTTTAAAGCTCTTATGAGCGCTATCACGTGTTGAACAGACGTGGAAAAGTAAATTTGCATACCCACACCTCTTCTTACTATATCCCACACTTATTATAATTTTTGCTTCCTTTCATTTTGTGGTTGCTATGGGTGATAGTGTTATCCGTCCTTAGCAACTGTCCAGGAGTGTATATATATATTATATTGTCATTTGCATATATTATTATTTTATTTTTTACAGATGATTACACATTAAAACAGATACTTATTTTATACTTGGTAATTATCATTTTTTTACTGTACCACTGTGTACCACTAGCCACCCTGCGCGTGCATACTGAAGCTGCAACTCGTATAACAGGTGGAAAACGAACTTCAACCTAAAAAATTTTTTCCAAAACATGACACTGGGCTTCTACTTGTGCGCCGGTAAATGCACATTTGTGCTGCAATAGCCGTAGTGTCTAGAAAAGAACCGTTTCGTTTTGGGCGGCTATAGCCGTCATGCCACATTGTGAACTTCGCTTTGGCGGCTGTAGCCTCAAGTGTCCGTCAACGTGTTAATACGTTGACAATTAATACAATTTATAGAGTTTATTTAATTTTATTCAAAAAAGGGACATAAATACGAGGTGGAAATAACAAATGCTAATATTAAATGCATTGGTGTTTAAAACTATAGAATAAAAATAAAACAGTGATAAATCAGTATAAAGAACTGTAAAACACTTTGAATGCAGGAAACTTTAAATACAGTTAAATGTTTCAGCTTAAGTACCTACAATTGTTTAATTTTGTTTGATATATTAATTGCATCAGAAACAAAGTAAATTATTAGAACAAACTATATTAATGTAAACAATTGCGTTTTATCTTCAGAATACCCCACTAAAAAAAATCTGAAAATTATCTTTAAAAAAATCTGTAGAAAATCTGTAGGTATTTGGCCCACTTTTTTTCAAATATTCAAAATGTATAGGAAATTTCTTAAAAAATTCTGATAATTTTTTAAAGGTAAAATTAAATCAGCAAAATGTCTTCAGATTTCTGTAGAATTTCTGAAGAAAGTGGCACTTTCTTACGATAATCTTCAGATTATTTTTAGCGGGGTAACAATGACATTTTAATCATTTATTTCCTAAACGTAAATGAAAGATTTAATAAAAGAATAAACATTGAAGGAAACCCCATTAAATTGTATTTTGAAGTAGTTTAAGGAATTTTTAAAAGAAATCCAGAGCAAAGTTTGGAATTCGCATGTTAAAAATGTTTACCATTTAAGGAAAGTATTTATTCCATAGTACTAACAAAGTATTTTTGTTTTAGTTTTGTTTACTTTGTGATTATTGTATCACTAATCGTAGTACAAGCTAGCTGCCAACTTTTACGCTTTTTTGCTACCACTATAAAATAATAGAAAATTTTGCCTAATTGAATCACATGATTTCGGCGGTTTGATAAGGTAAAATTTACTATAAAATTTTTGTGGTAGGAAAAAAGCGTAAAAGTTAGCAGCTATGGACAAGTGACTATATACAGGGTGTTCCGTTAAAGGGGTCCAATATTAATAGGGGTAATAGAGGAGATCACATGGAGCATAAATCAGTATATAAAGCCTGGTCGGATCTCAATAGTTTTCAAGTTACAGCAAATAGAATGAAAATTCGGAAAATTGTAAAAGAACCCTCATTGCTAAACTATCGATAATGCTACATAAAAACGAAGCACATATTTAGAAAGAGCAGAAAAAAACCTACAAAATGACATCAATTGTATTAAAATAGCAATATTTATTGACGAGTTACAAGCCCTGAAACAGTGAAAAAAGTACGAAATCCAATATACATCAAAATAGTTAATCGTTAATTCCAAAAAGACAACTCTAGCTACAACAAGGAAAATATAGTAAAATTTGGTCCATTCCGAAAACTTTCGAAAAAGCTTACAATGAACCATATCGGTTTAATTGTGTGAGAGAAATTAATCAGTTTCTTAGTTACAACTCCGCTTTCTTTGACACTAGCAAAGGCTAAACTCCGCCCATCACGATTGGAAACACCGCCTTTTTAATTACTCTCAACTATACATTTTCGATCATGCTTCTTCTGAGATGCAACATTTTTAATTATTCAAGAGTTGAATGAACCAAAATAACTTTACAATAATAGTCTACATTTTAAAGTGGTCTTTTATTGATATAAAGCTTAAGTTAAATTCCTTAAAATTAAACTGGTGGTGAAAATTCGGAAATAATTAAAAATATTGCGATTTGTAACTATGCAAAAGTTTCAGTACATGTTTTACATGGACAATTATTGTATGTATATGTGCATCATAATTTATGATAGGAAATAATAATAACAAATATCATAATAATTTTATTAATTATAAATTTAAAAAAGACACTAAATTTTAAATTAATTCATACAAACTTTGTAATTTACAATTTGAGTACACCACAGTCTGTGACTTACAAAATACTGTGCCAAAAAGTGTTGAAAATAAAAGAAAAATGACAAATAAAGAATTACATTCCACGTACTTTATGACATATGTGAAGCATAGTCTTCTGGCCTGCGCTGCACAGTTCAATGTCGGAAGGCAGACGAACGGACATTATTATAATAGGTGTTCGAAGTTGCGCCCATTAACAGAATCGCACAGCCGACAGCGACGTCGTAAAGATTGGCGAACACGCCGAAAAACTCCGACGGAGTTGGGAATGTCTCCTGCAGCGACAACGATTCGCGCTAGTAAATCCTCCGGTGTATCCACAGGCGTTTCATACACCAGCGATTTAAGGTGTCCCCAAACAAAAAAGTCTAACGGATTGAGGTCTGGAGAGCGTGCAGGCCAAGCAACAGGTCCACTGCGTCCAATCCATTTCCCAGGATATGTTGAATTGAGGTGATTGCGAACACCTATGAAAAAATGTGCCGGTGCGCCATCGTGCATAAACCACATATTGTGGCGCAATGTTGCTGGCACATTTTGCAGTAACTGCGGTAAGATATCCCGTAGGAAAACCAAGTACGTACTGCCATTGAGTACATCTGGGAGTAAATATGGTCCTATGAGATAATCGCCGAGGACACCTGCCCATATGTTCACACTGAACTTTTGTTGTGCGTTCGACGGGAAAACAGTGTGCGGATTTGTATATGACCATGTGTGCATATTGTGCGTGTTTACCACGCCCTCTCTCGTAAATGTTGCTTCATCAGTAAATAAAATATTTTCCAGAAATTGTGGATTATTTTCTGTTACATTAAGCAACCAGCGTACGAATTCTGTCCGCTGAGCACAATCTGTTACTGATAACAGTTGTACCCGCTACACATGAAAGGGGTGCATGTTTTCTGCACGCAGAACACGCCACACACTTTGGTGAGAAACACCGACTTCAGACGCAGCAGCTCGTGTACTCGTGGAGGGGTTATCTTTAAAAATATTCAGTACATCTTCTTCCATTGCAGGTGTTCGTACATGTCGAGGTTTCCCTGCATCAATGCTTGCTGTATTAAACGATCCAGTCTCCCGTAATCGTCTATCGATTTTTATGAAGAGTTTCGAACTTGGGCAACGTCTCCTTGGAAATTGCTCACGGTACATGCGCTGTGCTAGACATGCATTTCCATGAGCTTGCCCGTACATCAGATGCATGTCCGCATATTCTTCGTTAGAGTATTCCGGCATAATTATTATACATCAACTTACTACAATCCCACTTACAACAGCCTCCCTTTAACATAACGCCCACTGATGACTGCTGTTTTATTACACTTTTCTTCCTATACACATAGAAAATTTGCATAAAAAGTACTTCTTCTTCATCATCCTGAAAGTTCATGGAGGAAACGCAGCAGTCACGGAGTTTGCTTTAAGACAAGGCGAGAGCTGCACAATATGTCATTCACTTGACCAGACTGAATAATGAAAGGGTATTGATAGAGGTTGATCAGAAATGTATAATTGAAAGATATTAAAACGGGGTGTTTACAATCGTCATGGGTGGAGTTTCGCTCTTTCCGAGCGTGCAACAGTACAGAGTTGTAACTAGGGAACTGCTTGATTTCTCCCATACAATTAAACTGATATGCTTTATTGTCAGCTTCTTCGAAAGCTTTCGGAATGGACCAAATTTTATAACATTTTCTTTGATGTAGGTAGAGTTGCATTTTTGGAATTAACGATTAACTATTTTGCTAAATATTTGATTTTGTATTTTTTCACTGTTTGAGATTGTAACTCGCCATTAATTCTCAATATTCTAAAACAACTTATGTCATTTCGTAGGATTTTTTCTGCTCTTTCTAAATATGTGCTTCGTTTTTATGTAGCATTATCGATAGTTTAGCAATGAGGGTTTTTTTACAAATTTCCAATTTTTCATTCTATTTGCTGTAACTTGAAAATTATTGAGATCCGGCCAGGCATTATATACTGATTTATGCTCCGTGTGATCTCCTCTATTACCCCTATTAGTATTGGATCCCTTTAACGGAACACCCTGTATATACAGGCACATAGACCACCTTTTATGACTATTAAAAATAGCAATACACAAAGTGAAAAAAAAGTATTCAAAGTAAAAAATAAATAAATAAATAAAAATAAAATAAAAATAAAATTATATTAATCAAGGAAGCTTTAACTTAGTCACAAGCTTAAATACACAGTAACATCCTCCGAGTTATCCACGATTTCGAAAAGCGTTCTTTAGGTTCAGAAATTAGTATAATTTCGAGATTTAAAGAATCATCCATCTCTCTCTCTCTCTATCTCTCTCTCTCTCTCTCTCTCTCTATATATATATATATATATATATATATATATATATATATATATATATATATATATATATATATATAAACTTTCTTTTTATGGCACCCATTTTCGGAAACGTTTCGGAGTATTTTTTTTTAATATATTAATCAGTTTTCTCAAACCGGAATATCGCTTTATAAGATGCTATCAATTCTCGAATAAAATTTTTTATGTTCAACAAACATGTTTTACAGTCAAGCATGGTACATTAACAGCATAAACAGTAACATTATTAATATTAATTTGTGACTCTTCCATGAGTAAATTCATGGAAAATGCTGAAAATGTTTAATTGAGATTTAATATCATCCTTAAAACCAACATTTTGATTTAAGGAAACTTATTAATGCTTTATATAAACTACTCGGTAACGTTTCCGGAAATTTGTGGTTGCAAAACGAGATTTGTGTTTAAAAATACTTTTTTAAATTAAAAAAAATTACTGGTTGTTGAGGTTTTTAAAGACAAATAACGCTAAAATCGAAAGTGGTTAACCCATTAACGCCGACTTATGTTACTCTTCTTTTATACTTCGATACCAGTTGACACCAGTTTTCCCATACTGTTATTTTAACTGATTGAAGCTCTGATAATTTCACATTATACAATATGAATTTTTTTATACTAAGATACTGGTGTTCATATTTAAAAGATTCGTATCACTTAACTGGTAACTTTTCGTACCAACCGGCATTAATGAGTTAACAAATGGTGCGTAAATTTTCTTTTCACTTTGCTTAACAGCGTACAACCAACTTGAGTGAAAAATGTGCCCAGACCGGGTATCAAACCCAGATACCTTGGTATACAGTACCAAGTGATTTACCAATTAAACCGTCCTGACGACATCTAGTCTGGCACTTCTTTCACTAATATACGTTTACAAGGCTGCAACTCAGATTGGATGTCGTCCGTATGGCTTAGTTGGGAAAGCACTTGTTGCGCTATACCAAGGTATCTGGGACGATCCCCGGTCTGGGAACATTTTCACTTAAGTTGGCTGTACGCTGTTAATCCGTTGGGTACATTTGACGACTGAGACTTGTCATCACTATTGTCCACGGATTTTTTTTTTTAAATTCAGAAATATCCGATTTATAGCAGAAAATTCAAACAGTACTTCTCGCTTCTTTTTAATCAGGGAATATTTGTCAACAAATACAGAAAATACGCTATTCCAAATTTCTGTTATGTCTGTTCTGTATGTTTTTTTTTTTACAAATAAATCAGTACCCAAAGGGTTAAGCAAAGTGAAAAGAAACTTCAGATCCTTTGTAATGAAAATTTAAAGATTTAAGACCTAGTTTCAGTCCTACTGAAAATTTAATTGGAAATTTAAATGTTACGTTTTCGTTCATTGTGTTAAAATACATTTTCGTAGATTAAGAAAAATTTCTCTTTTTTACAGTGTGGAGTCATCAAAACATGTAAACACCAGTGTTAAACATCTATGTTTAAAAAAAATGTTTTAAATGACTGAAAGAAATATTATGAATATGCAAGGCGTTATACATTGAAGCATTTCACCAAAATCAAATTCCAATGCGCAACGGTTTATTATTTGGAATGCAAAATATAAAAAAAGATCGTATTTAAAGTTTGAATATATGTTCTAATGCGTGAATTTGTGTTTGCAATCTATTTTTTAAAAAAATTATTCTAAAATTCGAAAATCTTTCACTTTGCTTAACAGCGTACAACCAACTTGAGTGAAAAATGTGTCCAGACCGGGGATCGAACCCAGATACCTTTGTATAGCGTACCGAGTCTTTACCAATTAAGCTATCCGGACGACATCCGGTCTGGCTCCTCTTTCACTAATATGCGTTGGCAAGGCTGCAATTCAGACTGGATGTCCTCCGGATGGCTTAGTTGGTGAAGCACTTGGTGCGCTATACCAAGGTATCTGGGTTCGATCCCCGGTCTGGGCACATTTTTTACTCAAGTTGGTTGTACGCTGTTAAGCAAAGTGAAAAGAAAATTCACATCCTTTGTAGTGCTATTTAAAGATTTAAGGCGTAGTTTCTTTCCTACTGAAAATTTAATTGTAAAAAATGTGTTAAGTGACTGAAAGAAACATCCTGAGTATGCAAAGCGTTATACATTAAAGTATTTTGCAAAAATCAAATTCCAATGCACAATGGTTTATTTTTTGGAATACAAAATATAAAAAAATCATATGAGGAGTTTGAATATATGTTCTATTGCGTAAATTTGTGTTTGCAATTTATTTTTAAAAAATGTATTTTAAAATTCATAAACATAAATACGTTTAGATTTTTAATTCGTTGTATTTCATTATCCTACCAACACAAATATAATTAAACAAATTAAAAAATATAAACAGTTTATTCACTGAGCATTTGATTGATTTTAGTGCATTCAAGATAGAAATAATTAATGTTGCTACAATTTAAGTAAAGTAATTTATTTTAGCTGTCGAAGAATATTTTCAATAAATTATTCATTTGTTTATATCAATAAATGAAATAGAAAATTAAACTATAATTTAAAAAAAATTACTCACATAGAAAATAGACATACAACTGAAAAAAAGGGTAGTTTATATTTTATAAAATTCACGGATGCTGTTAAAGTAATTAAAATATTCCCAAAAAGAAAAGCTTTCTCTTTTCATCAATTTTAAATATGTTTTCAAAATTTTAATAATTAATTAAAAAAGTTATTTTGAAAATTGTAGTAATTTCGAATATTTTTAAGACATATTCATAATTGCCTAATTGTACTCTTTTTTCTTAACACTAAAATTTCATCGTAAATTTCTACCAATTTAATCGCAGTAATCAAAGGAAGTTTAACGTTTAAGTAAGATAAAATTTTCTGTTAAATTTTAGTGGTAACAAAAAGACGTACAAGTTGGCATCTATTCTTATTCATTTGAACGCAAAATCTTATATCATGTACATAACTAAACATATAAAGACCGGATATAGTGCGAATTTTAGAAGCAATTGTACAAAAAAGAGAAAAGCTCAACTTTAAGAATTTTCGCAACGTTCCTAAAATTTTATAACCAGCATAAATTTACCACCAATATTTCAAAACAAAATTCTTTGTGGCACGTTTTCTATTGCAGATTTTAAAGGGAAATAAGTCGGCAATGAACACTTAATTTTGCATCGGTAAAAAACAACCGAAATCATACATGCAACGATACAAATATATGAGAGAGTTTTGTCAGTCTGAACATTTTCTGGGTAGCTCAGTGGTTAGAGCACAGACGCGTATGTCCAAGGTCTCAGGTGAAAATCCTGGATTACATACTTTTCACACTGTTGCAGAAAAAAAATAATTTGACCTCCAACTACAACGAATATTAAAAACTATATTCGTTAGATCATAATGAAATTATGCATAATCGGATGCTAATATTATCCAAGACACAATACTAAGTAATTATGCTCATAATGCTACCATTATTAAATAAATAAATGTTGTTTAATTATTAGTATACTATTGCACTTTAAATGTGTTTTCTTGTAAAACAATTTACAACTGTAGAAACAAGCGTTGTTACCAGTTTGGCCCTTTTTTTTCTTTTGTCGGATATTCCGAATTCATACCAGAAAATACGAAAGAAAATTTCCAGGATATGCAATCACGAAATGTCTGACATTAATTAAAGCAAAAATTATATTCTGAGCTTCTGAATAAAAATGGAGGCCAAACCGGAAACCCTAGAAATAAGTACGCACAAACATATATATATTCTAATACGAGCAAATCTTGTGTGTGGTTATATATATATATATATATATATATGCAAATTTTATCTTAAAAACCGCTCTAACGATTTTGACGAAATTTCGTATACTACCGTTTTGGGGCACCAGAAAACGATTGGGATAGGTAACATGTTCGAGAAAATTCGATTAGTGGTTCATTTTGGGTCATGGTCTAGCTAATTGTATCTAAAAAACGGTTCAAACGATTTTGACGGAATTTTGTATCCGACCATTTTCGGGCACGAGAAGACTATTGGGCTGGGTCACATGTTCGAGAACTTTCGATTAGTGTGTCATTTGTGGGTCAAAGAGGGGCAAATTAATTTTATCTAAAAAACGACTCTAACGATTTTAATTAAATTTTGTGTCCTACGAGTTTCGGGCACGCGAAAATCATTGGGCTAGGTCACATGTTCGAGAAAATTCGATTAGTGGGTCATTTCTGGGTCATTGTGGATCAAGATCTAAAAAGCGGCTCAATTAACACTAAATTTTGCATCCAATGGCTTTAGAGCACGAGAAGAGTGTTGGGCTAGGTCACATGTTCGAGAAAATTCAATTAGTGGGTCATTTTGGTCATGGGTCATTATGGGCCAAGCTATTTTATCTTAAAAACGGTTCAGAGGATTTGAAATAAATTTAGCACCCTACAGGTTTAGGGAACAAGAAGACTGTTAGTCTAGGTCACATGTTCGAGAAATTTCGATTAGTGGGTCATTTTTGTCATGGATCATTATGGGTCAAGCTATTTTATCTTAAAAACGGCTCAGACTATTTACACTAAATTTTGCATCCTATGGTTTTCGGGCACCAGAAGACTGTTGGGCTAAGTCACATGTTCGAGAAAATTCAATTAGACGTTCATTTTGGTCATGGGTCATGATATTTGAACTCAACTTTAATTTTGACCGAGCATAGCTCGGTCTTCCCTGCTCGTATATATAATCCATCGAGATATGAAATATTTAACCCATTAAATGCCAAAACTATTTTCGATATTTTTAGTGAAATTAAATTCCCACCAAAAATTCTGAAACATAATACTTTTTAACTTTAACAGCAAAGTTTTTGTTATTAAATAAAGTATTAAAATATAGGTTTTTTTTTTTATCATACACTTTTATTTTGTATGTTGACAACCACGAGTAGTGGTTGGCAGCGAATGTGTTAAATATTATGAAAGAAGATGTACATAAAAAAATTACAACAATTAATCTGCTTTTAATTTGTTTACTAAAAAAAGAACTTTGTTTTGAATATAACGCTAGCTCGTGTTTCGAAACCTACAAGTTTGTATAGTGAGGGGAAGTTAGTTAGTTCCGTTTGTCCGTCCACGGAGAAGAAACAAACAGTTTTTTGCCTGTGTAGTTTTAATATTTCACTATTTTAAATGTTCGTTGTTAACCCCTTAATCGTCGCGGCCTATAAGTGTAGGATACTTTTTAAAAATTCAGATTGCATTATTACCACCACTTTTTTTAAGTAGAAATATTCGCCTTATTTAATGGACAGATAAAATAATGCCAGAATAAAGCAAAGTACACTAATTTAAAAAACTGGTGGGAATGAAACAATCTAAATAAAACTGGCATAGCCTATGCTGCCCGTGAATGTGTCGGGCACGACGATTAAGGGGTTAAAAAACAATTAAATTACTGTATTAGAAAACAGATTAAAAGCTTAATACAACATGCGCAAAATTAAATTGTAAAAATAGTAACTACAAAAAGCTTTAAACAAAAATATAAAACGTAACCAAGTAAATTACCGTAATTTCCGGCTTATAATCCGCAGCTCAAAGAGTCGTTTTTCGACCCAGAAATTTTATTCAATAATTGTAGTTAAATATTTACAGCGACCTTATAAGTTACATTTTATAAAATAATATTTCTGGGTCGAAAAACGACTCTTTGAGCTGCGGATTATACGCCGGAAATTACGGTAAATTGAACGAATGTACATCAATTAAACTTTAAAGTAAAATATAATAACAATTAATGCAAGATTGCCGGCCTGCGTCCATAGCTACAAGAAAAAGTTAAATGGATAAAAATATGTATCCTATAAATTTCTTAAAACAGAAGTCCTCTGCCTGGTAGAAACAAATTGAAAACCCTATTCCCTATTCTAGCTTCTAAATTTCACAATCCTAATATGCCTCTTCCATCGATTCGAACATCTTAGTCGACCGTTCTTCGATAAAGACTTTAGGGAATACATAATCACACAGAATGATCTAAAAGCATTCATCGAAGTGTGATCACCCTGCCACCATAATGTTGCCAATTATCTTTCAGTAATAACTTCAAATATTATTTTAAAAAATCGTGTGGGTAACTGTTATTATAAAATAAATTACCTGAAAATTTAAAAATTTGCTTATTGAAATTGAAATTATTGCCACAATTTTTACTAAATCTAGTTAACTGATTATTCAATATTAATATATATTTTTTAATGTATATTGGAGTACCAATGAGGCATGCTTCTGACGAATAAATTAAAATTGTTTCGTTTGTCAAATAAATCCAAATTTAAATCATTGTCCGAACTATTAAAAGATATATCTAAAAAATCTGCACTAACATGATTTGCCCTATTCAACTTCAAGCAACTAGGATATATTAAGTCACATACATTTAAAAAATCAAAATCGAAAATCAACACGTCATTAATATACCTAAATATTTTCCATTTTTTATTGTAATTCATGATTATATTCATAATAAAATAAATACAAATTACCTACAGTATATGAATAGTCTGTCCCCATGTCTATAACACATAACTGCTTAAAAGTCTGAAAGAAATATACATAATTATTGCAAAAACAGAAATGATATAAGCTACAAAATAATTCTCTATTAATATTCAATTCATCTCCAATATAAAATAGGTCAAATGTAGTTTTTAAAATGTTATAAAGGCTATCAATAGGTATATTGATGAACAGATTTTCAAAATAAAATACCTGAATCTTCTGAGGAGTGAAATGTAATTTGTCTAAAATATCTAGGCTATTGCAATTGATCAAAAATAACTGGAATTCTTAATTTTAAACTTAAAAACCATATATAACTATTTATAAGAATATTGCATAAAGTCATATTGAAAATTCACTTAATACTAATAGAAGTACAACAATTATAGTCAAATTTAGCTGTATTCTATTTTGGTGTCATAAAGACAAACAATAATGATTCGAAAAATTAATGTTATATGAAAATAAAGTTTTACATATCTTTTTATTACAATTCTTTTAACTATAAGATCTTTATTTACATCAATTTTAGCATAAAAAATGTTATCTCTCAATCCATTCTCTATTTTTTCATTGTAATTTTTTTTACAAATTATTGCATAATTATTAGCTCTTTTGTCAACAGGGACAATGACAAAATTATTTTGCAAATTCTTAACAAAAAGTGCATCTTTATTATAGAAACTCTAATATTCATATACATCTGTATTCAAATAATTCTTCAAAAAAGTTTTACAATTGAGATTTCCATTAAAAAAAAAGCCTCTGATGCAAACAAAATCTATAGTTTGTTTTTTTTATAAAATTGTAAACATCTTCTGTAAAATATTTTAAACCTTTTTTATAACTAATCTTGTAATTAATTCTAAATTTAGTACAAAAATGCATTAAATATTTAAAATTTTTACTTTTAATTATGTTTAAATCTCCCGTAATAACGTGACCATAAAAAGTATCAACAAAATCAGTAGGGTCAACAATCTCACTAAGACAAATTAAATAAGCATAAAGCAGTTTGTCTGTAATTAAAAATCTTAGTTCTTAATGTCTTACAATAATTATATTCAACTGAAATTATACAATCTTTTATAGGAAAAATGTCATAAATATCGTTACAAATCTTATATATATTTAATTTATCAAATGAGTTTTGCTGAAATTACATTTTAAAATATATAAAATATTTATTAAGATTATATTCATTTATTAACTTAAAACTGAATAAATCGTAAAATAAATCCTTAAACTGTACATTTACAAAACTATTTATTTTTCTTTAATGCATTTCTTCTCAATTTAAAAAACTTCCGTTTTAAATTTTTGGACACTATAAGTTAAATTAAAGCAACTTCGAAATCTTTAATTCAAATATTAGAAAGAATATAATTAATAACTTTAGTTAACTTATGAGAACGATTTTTTTCTGCATTTATAATAACTGAATCGTTAAATTATAAAATAAATTATATACAATTTGAAATTTCATCAATGTATTTAAACCATAAGGATATATAGTTTTAAACTGTAAAATAAAAATAAGTAATATGTATAATTATATACATGCATTTATATATACAGGGTGTAACTGAAATGCTTCAACAAACTTTGAGGGATGATAGTACTCATGAAGACGAACAAAAAATGCAATGGAACATGGGGTCGCAAATGACGTTTAACCCCTTCAGGGGCTGTGGTATGTTTATGAAAGCGCTTAATTTTAATTCCAAAACGCCATAATGGCACAAGAATTTTGCTAAAATCTTTTCCATTTAATATGTTTGTGAAATATAGCCTTTTTCTTATTTACAAACAAATTTTTTTATAAATTCCGGTGCCAGTCATTTATTTCAACATTTTAGTACTAAAAGTAGTTTGCCCCTAAAAGGCTTAAAGGATAAAAATAGAGAAAATGCGTCTGAAAATGGACTGGCACCGGAATTTACAAAAAAAAAATTGTTAGTAAATAAGAAAAAGGCTATATTTCACATAAATATTAAATGGAAAAGATTTAAGCAAAATTCTGGTGCCATTGTGGCATTTTGAAATTAAAATTAAGTGGTTTTTAGACATACCACTGTCCCTGAAAGGGTTAAATGTCATTTACGACCCCGTGTTCTATTGCATTTTTTGTTCATCTTCATGAGTACTATCATCCCTCAAAGTTTGTTGAAGCATTTCAGTTACACCCTGTATATATATATCAGACCTGCCAAGTCTCCGGCTTTTTGGATACCAGTAATTTAGCACAGAAAATGTTGTTTTATTTAATAGGAGCATTTTGTGATTTAAAAGCACAACATTTTCTCTAAAAAATTACTGGTGTGCAAAAATCCGGAGACTTCGCAACTCTGATATATATATGTATATAGATAGATAGATATAGATATTATTATTGACAATAGTTAACAGTTAAATATTAGTCGACTTAATATTTTGTATATTTTGAAATGCATTTCTAAAGTTCCACACAATAACTTTATTTTAAGAAACATATTTATTTGATTAGTCGTATATGAATAAAGTTTATTTTGAAGATGAAATCAGTAAAACATCTTTAAAAAACTTTCAAAGTAATACGTCAGTTCAAAAGGCATTTTTTCACATTTCTTGGATACTTTAAATTTTCACTTTCATTTGAAAGCATTTCTTTTTTATGATTTAAAGCAATAAGACTGCTTCTAAATAAAAACAAAATTTGAACCAGATTCAATTTTTATAACTAATCAAAAAAGTACATAAAATGTTGAAAGAAAAAATTTACGTCTATGTACAAATATACTTTTTAAAATAAGAGATGTCGGAAGTGCCAATCCCAAAACTTTATTTTATCCCATACATGTTAATATTTCAAAAAATATAATAAAATAAAAAAGAGAATATGAAGTTTGATGAAATCGTGTGTACTAATTTTTGATATATGACTATCGCGAAGATCACGTAAAGCCAGAAAAATGGAACATAGCAGCGACACTTGTTGGTCTATTTACACCAAAACCTAATCAGCTACAACTTATGTCAATGTCTAACTAAATCTAAAGTTTGATGAAAATCCATGCACTAGTTGCTGAGTTAGAGCTATTGCGGATATCGTGAAAAATGCAGCATAGGAGCGCCACCTTTTTGGTAATGTACAGCAAAAACGAATCAGTACTCATTTATATCAAGGTCTAACTGAATGTAAAATTTTATTAAATTTGTGCATTAGTTCTTGAGATATGACTATCGCTAAAATCGTGTAAATTCTGAAAATGAAGCATAGTAGCACCATCTGTTGGGAGAATTACCGTAATTTCTCGCGTATACGCCGCACCTCAGACAATTCAATTTCCTACCAGAATTTATTTTAAATAAAATGTGACTTATTTCTGCATAGTACTTATTTGATTTCTTATTTTTAATAAAATTTCCGGTTTGAAAAAGACTTAACTAAGATGCGGCGCATACGCGCGAAATGACGGTACACCGAAATTTAATCAACAACAACTTATGTCAGCATGTAACTGAATCTGAAGTTCTATGAAATTTTGTTGATTAATTCCTGAGATATCGAGAGAATCATAAAAGAATACAGCATAGCAGCGTCAACTATTGGGCGATTTACACCAAAAACTAATTAGTATCAATATATATAAAGTTCTAACGGAATCTATAGCTTTATTAAAATTCTCGATTATGTCTTGAGCTAGAGCGTTCACAAAATTTTTGTCACATACAGACATACACACAGACAGTCAAACTCACAGACAGATATTCTCTAACAACAGTCAAATCGTTGTCTGGACATTCTAAAACGTATAAATCCATCAAAAACTGGAAGTCGAAATTTTTCATAAATACATCACTTTCATCTTGTAAGGATAGAAGAAAGTAAAAAAAAAGTATATTCATGGTCTTAATCTATTTAATCAGCAAAAATGTGTGTGGCTTCACTTTTAAAACAATAATACTTTTTAACCCTTTCAGGGGCAAGCAATTGTGTTCCTGTAACGTCGAAATCACACCGGTATTTACGAAAGAATTTAGTTCAAAATAAGGAAAAGCAATTTTCCACTTTTTTTCGTCAAACTTAAAAAAGTAAAATTTTATTAAAAGTTTCTTGTTTGAATCGGATTAAAATTAGGTGGTATAATATATACCACCGCCCCTCAAAGGGTAAAATTATTTTGAAATACACATAACCGGTTTTTATAATAATGTACTATTAACACGTAAAGTTGAATCGCTACTTTCCAAATCCAAAGTGTTCCAATCAGGGTTGTCGTTTTGGCCTCATTTTTTATTTATAAATTCCGAATTCATACCGAAATTCTCGAAAGAAGAATTTTTACTTTAATTAATCGAGAAACTACTGTCGTTAAAGCAGGTGTGTCAAACTGTGGCCTTCCCGATACCTATAAAATTTTACAGTATTATTTTCCTTATCTAACTTTAATGCAAACTTTATACTCTGCAACATTTTCCAAGTTTTTTTGAGAAAATAAAATACAGTCTAAATAAATAATAAAATATATTTCAATTATATTATAAATTTATATATAAAATATATTTATATATATATATATATATATAATTTATATATATTATAAAAAAAGTCTAATATTTGCTTGATAGCAAATCCCCCTCAGAAATTAAAGAATATTATTTGAAGTAAAATTGACCCAATTAATTTTGAGAATTTTTCAGGAGTATATGAAATTGTTAAAGAAGACGGGTCAAAGAAGGACTATATTGGCATGACGAGCAGAATGTTTAGCTATAGAAAAAAAGAGCATATATCTGATATTAAGTATAATAGAAAAACCACTGCCCTGCCAAGATTATACCAAGAAGAAACTACCAATCAAATAAATTTCTATGAAAGTAAGATAATTTTTATTTTAAATCTGTACTCTCCATCCATTATAATAGAGACTATAGAGATTATAACACGTAAAAATACAATATGTAACGATGCAACATCATTTAACTTACCGAAATTGCGGATATGGAAATAAACATCCAAGTAAAAAAGAAAAACATAACTGGCGTAATTTGAAACAAAATACGTGAAAAATTAAACGATGACGTTTCATATAATAACTTCAAAGACTGTACAATTGTTGAATATTTTTATTTGTTTTGACCATGGCTCCGATGTAGCCGAAACATATTAACATTCTAATATAACTTTTTTTTACTGTTTATAACGTTTTATATTTTACGCCTTTTAACAATTAAATAAGTATACACAGATGCTCTTTAAAAATATTTAAAAAAATCTATCTCCATTTGTCTCCTTTTTTTAACAAAAAAAAAAATCTTCTCCATAAATTACTTTGAAAAAAAAGCACATTTCGTAGTTTTTACACGTTTTTTTTTTTTTTTTTTTTTTTTTGTGTTTACAGATATTATATAAATATCGACATAAATATTTAAGTAAACAAATGTGTCACCTAAACAAGCAGATGTCACAGTGGAAGAATAGACGATAAATTGGAGTTTTAGAGAATAATCTTGATGAAATTCCGATAAGTCTTTAAAATGAACTACGCATGCTTCGGAATAGATTAAACTCTTCAAACAATCATCATACACCAAAATGGGCATCGTTTTAGAAACAAACATTAAATACTTATAAAATAAATATATCTTTAGCTACTTAGATAAAAGAGAAACATGGTCGTCCAGCAAAGGAATTTCAGGATTCTGGCGATAGAAGCAAATCGCGCAAATCCAACAATAAAAGACGCAAATAAACCACACATATTTAACATATACTTCTAAACTGAGCCAAAGAGCAAACGAACATGCGTATATCTCAAAAACTCGCCACATATTGAAAATGTCATAACCAACCCAATTAGAGGTACAAAATACAGAAAATTTACAACTTCGGCTGAGAAAAATATGGCCATGTTCGTTGCAGTAAGCCGTACGTGTAAGCGGTATAGCATTGCACGAGATGCTAATAAAATTGTATGATTCTGAAACTTACTTCTGCAGAGAGCTAACAGGCAATGTTAATTAAGAGATTGTGGTATTTCCTGAAAAATGTCAGACTTAAATTTTCAAGATCTTTTAGATAGTGCAGCGCAAAGTTGGTGTAACTATTTAAAGAATGTTTTCACATCAGCAACTGAATCAAAATGAGTAATTTAAAAGTCTATTTTATAGCAAATGCAATTATGGTGGCTTCAATAAAAGATATTTATAAAACATTAAACTGCTTTGACTGTGGTGTAAACATTTTCCAAAGTGCTTTAGGACCGTTGCTACCTATACGCAAAGTTAACGGTCAATGGAAAGTATTGTGGATGAATCCTGTACCTTCACGTCTACATTTTTGTCTTGTAACCACCTAGCACTTATCAAACGTTTGCGTGAGTTCTTCGGAAAACAACTTGTCTTAATATTATGAATTATTTTATGATTTGTTAGTGTTTTGTATGAACATCAAAACGGAAAATGTTTTAAAATATATTTCCTAAGGATTTTCAGCTAAGTTACAGATTGTGCGTAAGCATTTCCGTGCAAAATATATTTTTTTCTTATGAAGCAAGTAACCGTCACAATGTCTAGGTCGTTTACCTCAAGAGGAAACTGTCACCAGTATTTTAGTACATAAAATTTTTCCTTCTTGAAACAGACAATTTTTTTTTAATAGATAAGGCTAAAAATACTTTTTTCACATACGGCGGATGTTTGCCCCTGCGTTAGTCCGGCGCATCAGAAAGTGGATGAAACAGTTTGAGGATATGGGTTTATAACGGAAAAAAAAATCATAATTACACATACATTTTAGTGGTTGATCCTGCTACCCAATATGGGAATGCTGTTTCCCACCATTTTTTCCGTATATTTTTCATCACCCTAATTATTCGTAAAAATTTTCTAGAAAATGTATTATAAAAAATACTAGACTATATATTACTGGTGGATATATGTTTCTAGACTATACATTACTGTTCATAACAGCAGAATTAAAGTTTATAGAAGTGTTATTTATTGGAAGTGTCATTTATTGGCCGAAAAAACCTTGTGTGAAGCTTTCCTTTGTTTTCTAGTTGGGGATTTCAGTTATTGATTTTTGTTTGTTTAAATATTATAAAGAAATGTTTCGATAGCATTCTGCTTATTTAGTTTGTTATATTTAAATAAATACTTCTGCAGTAAATTATGGTCGAATGGCACAAATTTTGTCGAATGAAATCATGGTACCGTAATTTCCGGCGTATAATCCGCAGCTCAAAGAGTCGTTTTTCGACCCAGAAATATTATTTTATAAAATGTACCGTAATTTCCGGCGTATAATCTGCAGCTCAAAGAGTCGTTTTTCGACCCAGAAATTTTATTCAAGAATTGTAGTTAAATATTTACAGCGATCTTTTAAATTACATTTTATAAAATAATATTTCTGGGTCGAAAAACGACTCTTTGAGCTGCGGATTATACGCCGGAAATTACGGTAACTTAAAAGATCGCTGTAAATATTTAACTCCAATTATTGAATAAAATTTCTGGGTCGAAAAACGACTCTTTGAGCTGCGGATTATACGCCGGAAATTACGGTACTATATCAGAGTTGCCAAGTCTGCGGATTTTTGCACACCAGTAATTTTTTAGAGAAAATGTTGTTCTGTTAAATCGCAAAATGCTCTGATTAAATAAAACAACATTTCTGTACTTAATTACTGGTATCCAAAAAGCCGGAGACTTGGAAGGTCTGCTATATTTTTAAATAGTTACTTTATATTTAGAAAACTATATGTAAGAATAAATAAATAATTTTTTCAATTGAACTTAATGAGACGAAAACAAATTTACATAGTTTCTTTAATTTCGTTTCGATGAGGGACATAAATTCAAGGGAGAAATAACAAATGGAATATTTTAAAAACATTATGTTTTAACATCATTTGGAACCAAAATTAAAAAAAGCAATGAATCCAAATGAAGAACAATAAAAAAATTTAAACATTAGACCCTTTGGAAAATTAAAGAAAATTTCTAAAACTTATTCTCGGTTTTAATTAACCCAACAAAGTTTGAAATACTCTTTAGCTGAAAGCTTTATTTTAAGCAACTGTCATTGTTTCATTTTTAGCAGTATATTAATGACATCCGAAATAATGTAAATTAACAAACACACGAATATTAATTTAAAACAGTGTTTTACATTGAGAGGAACACTATCATATATTACACATTTATTTCGATACTTAAATATTAGAATTAATAAAGGAATAAATTTTCAAGACTGTAAAATATATTATTTTAAATTGCATTCTATAGTTTAGTAGCAGAGTGGTTTTGAAAATAAATGTTGCAGAAAGATAAGAATTTGGTGGATTACTTCATGATTAGTTTTGTTCTGTTATTAAAAGTTGTAAAGAGTAACATATTTTAAAAATATATGTTTCTTGTTTTTATATTTTTATTTTTGTTATTTGTTTCTTGTTTATATACTAGATGAACATATGTATATAGTTGTGAACAAAATTCAGTTTCACTGAGATTATAATGTGTATATGTATATTATAAAAGCTTTGTTTATGGTAAAACCTTTTCAATGATTTATTACGATGTAATAGAAAAACAAATTATATATATATATATATATTAATACAGTAAAACCTCCATAACGAACATTAAAAGCATTAAAAGCCTTTTTAAAAGCATTAACTCAATTTAGAGAACATATTTTCAATTCACAGCACATACACATTTGTATTCTGTTACTTACGAAAAGCGGAAGCCTTGGGATATTAGACAAAATCCCGTATGGTCCCATGTTATCCGCTATTGAGAAGTTTTGCTGCATTAACATGCATAATGACATCCAAAATCACGTACAATATTAAAACTAAAATAATTCAAAAATTATAATACATATTATTCAAAAAAATTGTGCGTTGAATAGCATATCAAACAAAGATATCATATCATAGAAAAAAAATCGAATTTTTATATATTGGTTTTTATGTGTCAGAAATATAAATTGGATATTCAGAGTATCAGATTACAATCTAACATATACCAATTTAGATGTTAAAGAACCTATCATTTGCATGTATTTATGCGCATCAAATTTAACTCATTAATAATAACTTAACTTCCCACTGGTAACATGTTTATGACACCTCAGTTAGGTAACTGGGGATGGTTGTGACACGTTACCCCTGTTACCATAGGAAGGTTAATTTTATTTAATAATGTTATTCAGAAATTCCGTTAGAAAAAATTTCAAAACAATCTACTTGACAGAATTTGTTAATATTTTACTTCTACTTTTTCATGAAAACAGATTTAAACTAAAAGGCTATTTAATTCATAGCAAAGAAATAACATAAAAATATTCTTATACTAAGATTTCCGATTTCTGAAAACAGTCATTTTCGAACAGTAATGTTTGTCTTATTTTATCGCAATTTTCTGTCAATAATTAAAGCAAATATTTCTCCTAGAAAATAGTGGTATCCAAAAGGAAGAATGCTTGAAAGCTTTGTTAATATTGTATATTTAATTAAAGAGTTAATGTTTTCTTTCATTTTTCAAATAAAAGTAAATTAATTAAAATGTATCTCAATGAATTTAAAATAATTAATTATGTAATAATTGATTTTAAAAAATCTAAATTAACATATTTAACATAAATTATAAATTAGATTATCTTTATTCGCTTAATATAAATCCGTAATGAAAATGCAAGAAATAAAAATTTTAATTAAAATTAACTTTGTTAATTTTTTATATAATATTAATTGGCACATTTTCAGCATATCATCCTTAAATAAACAATAACTAAATATAGAAAGCTAATTTAGCTTTCAAAGTCTGTAAATGATACATATTTTTTTAACTCAATTAAAAATTCATCTGGAATAGTAACTTATTTCGCTCCCTATGAATAATTTATGAATTTTGCACATTTTTTAATTAATCATATGAACCGTATCTATGAATTAATAATCAAATAATTCTCATTTGTTATGTCTTATTGAGTGCTATTTACACCCCATTATTCATTTCCAATACACATTAGGATATTGTTTTATTTTTCAAAATTTCACTGCTGATATACTGAAGGGAAAAAATTATCAAAATTTTAAAGTAACTCTAACGCAGTCAATAAGAATTTTTCTTAATTAGCTGGTGAGTTATTAAAGCGATAAAATGCGTTATAAAAGAATTAATTTAACGATTTATTTTGACTAATTATAATTTTTTGTGATGCGTCACAAGTGTTATTTCATTATTTTCTTTTCTAGAGATATTATGTAATGTGTATGTGTATGTGTATGTGTATAATGTACAAGAAATAAAAATAATGTGAAATAATAAAAATAATGTGCATGTTGTCTATATGTAATGTGTATGTGTATTGCATAACAGATTTTAATGACAAGTGAAAAAATATTAATGTTATCGTATATATTGTATAAAATACTTAAATTAGCAATAATCACATATACATATTTGAAATTTTCACAAAAATATCCTTATATTTATAGAAATCTATCCTAAAGGATAAAAAAGAAAAATACTCACATAGTTGAAATTTTTAAACAGACCTTTTATTTTTAATTTATATGTTTTCCTATATGAATTACATATGATGTAATTTTGAACTACATAAAATGTCAAGCGGTTTCATAACATTCGACAGTGATATTAATTCATTATTAAGATGGAGAAATATAATGACATCTATGTTAAAAAAATAACTATGTTTTTCTCTCTTTGTGAGTCAGTTGCGATTCATCAGGAGGATTCACAATCTCTTTACTACCAGAATTTTAGTATATCAAATTTGACTTTATCTAATCGTGTAAGGCCTGGTAATAGGTAATTACGTCTCCTGTCGCATTCAGGACGGTACAAGTGAATTCACGTCTTTTGGACATTTCCCCATGGGCTGTACTCAGGATTGCCAGTTTGGCCTTTTTTTAAATTTAAAAATTTCGAATTCGTACAAGAAGTTCTGTAAGAAGAAATTTTACTTTAAGCAATGTCGGTCATTAAAAAAAAAAAAAAAAAAGAACATTATAGAGAATTTCTGGTATTAATGTGAAATTTCGGAATTAAAAAAAAGGCCAACCTGGCATCCATGGCTGTACTCTTTCGTTTTATATATTACATTATTTTTTAAAATATGTACACACAATTCGTATTTTTTTACAATTTGAGTACATATAAATAGTTCGATTAGAGACAATTCCATTATTATATACATTCATTTATAATATAAACACAATCAGAAAAAACTTTTTAAAAAATAATATAACAGGGAAATGTAACGCCCATAGGCCGGACTTCCTGTTTAAAAGACGAAAACCATCCGTCCTCAATTGTTAAAGGAGAAGACATTTAGTTTATTAACACGTTCGCTGCCAACTACGAGTATACTCGTAGTGCTATCTACGTTTCTTCAATCTAAAATTAGTTATTCGCACCGGAAATTTCAAAAGAAGAATTTTTATTTTATGTAATCACGACCATGTGTGTAATAAAACAAAGTAAATATTGCTATTAGTATTTTCTGGGATGAATTTGAACTTTCTAAATAAAATGAAAATTCCGGTATTTTTAGCTTGGCAGCGAACGTGTTAAAATAATTGTATAAAAGCGATTGTGAACCCCCTGACGAGACTGCTGTGTGTATGTGTGCCCATATGTTGCCGATATCTAGATAAATCTATAGCACGTTAAGGTTAGCAAATTTTGTTACGGATAGACGAAGACAGGTCCGGATGTACCTCAGGCTCAGATTCGGGATTTTTTTATTAGATATATGTTTGTTTTATAGCAGGGGTGTCAAACTGGCCCGCCAGATACCACAATTTTTTTGAAAGAAATAGTCGAATTCTTGAATCGCAGAAATTCGATTATTAGAAAGTGCAAAGTTTAGTGTAAAATTTTAGTGGTATCTGGTGGGCCACAGTTTGACAGGAAACGGAAAAATTTGCATATTTCTCCCATCTTCCAAGTTCTCTAGTGATTTTGAATCGCTCACAAAAAAGAAAAATATAAATTTAATGTTTTACCTCAATATAGTCAATTTTGCCTTATTTTCAATAAAGCTTATGTGAGATTCGTACAGCTATTTTTGAATTTCCCCATTTTTTAAATTCCTCCATCCGCCGAAAATGAGGACCTTGTTTTATATCAATCGAATTATCTTTGAATACTTAACCATCCACTCGCAGGTTTTTTTATCTTGTATGGAGCAAACATTCATTAATCGTTTAAAAATATATAAATATATTAAATACATTTTAAAATTAATTATTTAAAAAGATAAGATTTTATAATTTTATTTTTAAATGGAGCGCGAAAGGGGAGAATGAATGTGTTTCTATCCCTTTCATCAACCTTTCATCACCAAATGTATTTTTTCCGTGAGAATGGTGACGAAAAAAGTCAGCACGGGAAGTCCTTCAATTTTTTGTTCACATATTAAGAACTGACAGCAGTATTATTTTCATTTGCAATGCTGTTAATAATTTTCGCTTCATATTATTTCGGCTTTTATTTCCGAAATATTTTTTCCTTTCATGATTTTAACTATTGGGCAAAATATGTAGTTTTTTACGAAATATAGTATCTAAATTTTCAGATTAGTTTTTTTTTCGTCTTTAAGTCTGTTTGTTTTTTCTTTTTCTTTCTTTCTTTTTTTTGACATAGAATTTTAATTGTTACTTTTTACCGAGGTGCCACACTCCCACTAAACTTCCGTAATATGGGGATTAATTTGACCTAGTTTAACGACGTGTACCATAAAATTTATGTAATGTATCTTTATTTATTGAACGTCAGATTTCTACGTGGAATTGATTTAAGTTCATTTGTTACAAAAAAAAAAAAAAAAAAAAAAAAAAAAAATCTGGTGCTAAACGTATTAAACCTGGGTCAAATTAACTAACATATTACGGAAGATTAGTGAGAACTTGGCACCTCTGTTTTTATAAAGTTATTTTTTAAGTTTAGCATATAAACAGAGTTTCCCAATTATTGTAAATTCAGTAATAATGATAGCTCAATACAACGCCGAAAGAAGTGAAGTCCCCACAACAGTGCTGGTTTTTTATATATTTAAATTAAATGTACATTGTTCGTTATTGTTAGGCAAAGCGTCTCATCCTGCGGTTCACTATCACTTTGCTACTAGAAGTTTTAGTATATAAAATGTGTCCCTATTTAATTGTGGGATGTTCTAGGATTAAACAATTCGAAGTTTTCTTTATGAAACTTCTGGCATTAAAGTTATTGTAAACCAACTGACGAGTCATCACTCTCTGCAAGTATATTTATAAAAACAGATTCAGATGTCATTCTAACTTGAATATGATTTTATAATTTTTCTTCCCTATTGTTTATGCCAGGACTGTTCAACCTGGAATTCGCTTGTTATCACTCTTTTCCGTTAGTAATTTTCGTTTTTTATTTAATAGCAGATATCTGAGATTAAATCTGCAACTCTCAGACGAAAATATCGACAGCGTTGGTTAAAGTTATATTACGCCTTTTATTTAAAAAAACTCTATATCAGTTCAATATATCGTCACTACCATGCCAAACTATCGAATGTGAAATACATTTTTCATTACTTTTTAAAATAGGCCAATTGTCACCACTAAATTTTAATAGTATTCTTCACCAGCCTTGCCGGTTTGGGCTATTTTACATTCAGAATTTCATACCAGAAAATTAAAACAAATTTTTGGTTTATTTAGTGACAAACATTTCTCTGGTATTTTAGGTAAAGAAGTTTCTGTCAAATTTTCCGATATGAATTCGTGATCTCTAAATAAATAAGAATGCCAAACTAGTAACAATGCTGGTCACATAATTGTAGAAATATTATTACTAGGCGAAGAATTCTAATACATTTATTGGTAACAATCGGCCCCTTTTTAAAAGTAATGAAAAATGCATCTTTCAAATTCGATAGTTTGACATGGTAGCAACGATATGTTCTAAACAAATAATCAATATATATATATATATATATATATACATATGTGTGTACTCAATATCAACTGAATATATAAATAAACTCAATATATATTCTTCTAAATTTCTAAATTTTCCAAACGTTGAATTCTGTATACAAAAAAAAAAAAATACAAAATACAAAATACAAAATACAACTAACACGTAAAGAAATTTAGAATACTTCAATTTTGTAAAGTGCCGAGACAAATATTTTAATTTTGCTGTTCAATGAAAACTTTTATCACATGTTTTATGGAAAAAATATCTAAAATATCTCACTTAATTATGTTGAATTTTTTTTCGTAGAAAATGCCTACAATGAAACCCGTAGAACATAAAATACGTTTTCACTCTCTCTCTCTGTCATTCTTACACACACGCACACACAACAACGAAAAAAAAAATCGAAAATTGCATTTTTTCTTGTTTTCTACAGTTTATACCGAAATAAAGTAATATAATTAAATTAACAGAATAAAGAAATTTACATTTTATTCCTATTTTCTTTTGAATATTTTATTACATGTTATATAACTTAAAACTTGAGAAATTTATGCATGGAAACCAAATCTATCTATTTGACGTAAATATTTTATTGCTATACTAAAAAAAAAAAAAAAAAAATAATTTTCTCCTAGTTTTAAAAAGGTAAATGTTTGAATAATTATAGACTGCTTTATTTACGGATATTAGATTAAAAATACACACTATAACAGTTATATTAAATCAATCAAAAAATTAAAAAGCATTAAAATTTATATCAAAATTATTTTTTTTCTAATTTTTCTGAGCAAATTTATTCGTTAACTAATAAGAAAATTTATATTATTTTACCTTTTTTATAACGAAAACAACAAATATTTTAAATGAATAAGGTAAAGGAATCTTTATACACACACACACATATATAGATATATAATAATTATAAAGTATTAACTTAAATTTGTAATGCTTTTTTAGATTTCGCAGTTTTAGCGAAAATACTTTTATTACAAGTTTCTAAAGAATTTTAATTTAATTATGTATGTATTTATTATTACTGCATTAGATATTTTCCACACTAAACAAGACATTCAACGTGAATGATGTGTACAAATCGTTTAATAAATGACGAATGTATTAACGATTTTTACTAAACAACGATGTAAATGTTTTATCAGTAATTTTATGCAGTACTTACTAATATTTGTATTTTTAATTCGGACTTCCTGAAATAAGGCTTGCGGATACTAAAAACAGCACTATATATATATATATATAAACTTTTGTAGAAAAGAAAACGGTACATTGTCAGTCGCTGAGTTACCTGAAACCCAGCCGGATCTCACGGAATCTCCCAGATTCAGTTGGAGAATGTCTGGTTAATTATATCTTAGAATGAATAATTTCTGTTTTTTTCAGCTTAGATTGACGAATGATCAGTGATTTTAGGGGAAAATAACAAATAAAAAATTCATTTAAGAAACAGAAAAAAGCTTCTGGTAAAACAATTGTCTTGAAACAGTGGTATAGTTAGTTTGGATGTCTCAAGGCTCTCGAGACCACTCTTTTAAAGAAATATTATTATTATTTACGAAATTAATGGTACTCAGAGCACCTAGTCTCCCATACTGGCTTCTTCACTACTTGCAACCCTGCGTGAACTCACAAAAACTTAGGTATGGAAATTTTATTTCAATTTCAGCTTACAATTAGGAATTATAAATCTATTGAAGTAAAATGAACAGACATAAACGGGAAACGCTTAATGGTTATTAACACTAGAACTACCATGAGCCGGCATTTTGACGGCTACCAAATGAATATATTTCGATTCGAACCAGAAATTTCTTTTTAAAATAAATTAAATATAAATCTCAAAGAAATATGTTAAATGAATAAGTTAAGCAGTTTTAAATAAAATTTTTGGTGTGAAATAATTTTAAAAAACTTAATTTAGTTTTTCAGGTAGTTATACTGTTAAAACGTTGTTGACCGGTAACGACTTAAGCCGTGTTTATTTCCCCAAGTATCATTAAATAAGGCGAGGATTTTACCTTACAGAAAATGAATTTATATTACGAATTTTTAAACATTTTTCAAACAATTTTTCATTACACTGCACTTGAGTTAAACCATTTTCACTTATCTTCATACAATTCAAGTTCATTTTTAAGTATATATGTTTATGTTATGTGTTATATTGTGTTTATTTTTTTAATTGTTTTCATTTGTGGTTCATATCATACTTAAGTAATAAATATGGTATTTAAGTGCAAGAAAATTAAGAAATGAGTAAAGTTTTGTGCTCAGTTATCATTAGACATGTCTATTTGATAAATAATTTTTACTGGTACCAGAACAGAACAGAAAAGAACAAAAAAAAAAAAAAAAAAGAAAAAAAAAAGAAAAGAAAACGAAGACATTAAAAAAAAAGTCTTCGACTTTAGTGCACTAATTGTCATATCTTGCAGACTGGTTATAAACTATTGAGATAACAAGTTACATTATATGTGTTGCAACCAATATGATTTACATGTATTTCTTTATCTTGTGTTTGTGTGTATTATTTTAAGCTTGGAGAGAGTATAATTGAATTGTATTAAAAAAAACTGTACTGTAAACAGTACAGCTTTTCTAGTCAGTGGGGTGATATATATGACAAAGACATTTGTCATATATCTTGCTTCCAGTTCAACTACCCACCCCCCCCCATAATTTAATAAGCTAACATAAACATTTCCATTCCTTTTCCAAAATCTAACAAGCTAGTATTGATTTCAGACCCCCCCCCCCCCCCCAAAAAAAAAAATGACATAAATAATAAATTCATAATTATTCATTCAGCTCCCCCCCCCCCACCAAAAAAAAATAATAAATAAATAAATATAAGAATAAATAAATAAATATAGATAATAGGTTTAAATGTTCTGTAATCCCCCCCCCCCAAAAAAAAAAAAAAATTAATTATGTTAACTAAATCTATTTCTGATTCAATTTAGATAACGAATCTGATTTCTTTATTCTAAATGCAAGTCAATTATTCGCATGCATCAGAAAGTTTCCATGCTACACTTCGCGGTTATGTTAAAATATACTACAAGTGATCACACATTTCTAACTCAACCATTTTCATTCCCATTAATTAAAAAATGCATCTGCCTTGAAAGTTAGACAAAATAATGCAGCTGTGTCGCACGTGTTAAAATTAAAGTTAACGCATAACTGACAATTCTTTTTCTGCATGCCTTGGCACTCCTTTCATCCGCTTTCAAAAGAATTAATTGAAAATATTCCATTCTCGCATATGAATTGTAATATGCAAGATCATATTTTTCTCACCCAGTTATTGTATTGGAGCCACAAGTAACCGTTAAATGCAGCTGCCTTTTTTTGCAAAACAAGCGCCATTCCCAAAAATTACTAATAATTTTCTTTTTCCTTTTTCGTTTCCATCTAAGAATCTCTACAACCCCCCCCCCCCCCACGCTCACATGAACGCATAATCATTGACACAAACTACTCGTTATCGCTTTTTCCCATACGCTCCTACTTATTATCCTCTAAGCTATCTCTCGCCAAGTACTGGCGATTTTATCATGTTCACCGTGCCAACACCCGTAGACGTAATTTCTCAAAACGATCACTTTTGCCTGTTACGCGCGTGCAGAAAAGCTGTGCTTTTGAGTCTTCGCTTTTTGACGCGTACCTCCCCTTGCTCCTTCCCTTATTTGTTTGCTGGATACTTTTACTTTTCTACAAGGATACTGCTTACAAATAAATATGTTTATCGACATTCTTCAAGTATCTTCATTTATATACCCGTGTCACCTGCTTAATTTTACGTGACAATAATAACTTCTATATAGAACATCTATATTCAAGATTATTGAACTTTTAACGTATAACAAATCTCTATTACAGGCGCTATGCATTCTTTTAACCTTTTGAGGGGCGGTGATATATATTATATACCACCTAATTTCTATCCGATTCAAACTAGAAATTTTTAATTACATTTTACTTTTGTAACTTTGACGAGAAAAGTTGAAAAATTGCTTTTCCTTTTTGTGAACTAAATTCTTTCGTAAATACCGGTGAGAATTCAACGTTACAGGTACACAATTGCTTGTCCCTGAAAGGGTAAAACAAACAATACCCGCTTTTTGTGACTGCATCCTCACTCGAAACTCGTAGACAGTAAACTACACGTCTCCTCCTCTTTATTCACACTTCCATTGAATAACATACCGGGTGTCACAGCAATGACTGATGGGTTTTACAATTCAATAACTTGCAAACAGTGAAAAAAATTCTTGCAGGAGGGGTACATATGATGTCAGTTGTATTCTTACTGTGATTATTGATTTTAATTCGAATTTTAAACAATAGATGGCGCTGACAGTGAATGGCGTTCAGTCGAGGCCAAAGTTGACGCCCCTCAGTATTGACACACCACCCCCTGAATACTACGCTTGCACGCTGACAATGGCGGCTGTTGCAGGCGGATTTTTTTTTCCAGCGTTTGTACGGTCCATCAAACATCAACACCAGTAATATCTAAAAGTTTTCTTTAATTTATTTGATATCAGAAAAACTAGGCGAATAAAACTTTTAGAAATTATTGGTATTGAAGTTCAAGGGACAGATCAAACGCTAGAAAAAAAAAATCCGCCTGCGACAGCTGCCACTTTTTTCAGCGCTCAGGCCTAGTATTCTTGGGCGGTGCATCAATGGGAAGTGGCGTCAATTTCTGATTCGACTGAGTGCAATTTACTGTTAGCACCATGTATTGTTTGAAATTTGATCAAAAATCAAGAATCACAGTAAAAAAAACTCCTGACATCATACATAACCCTCCTCCATTTTTTTAAATATCAGTCACCGTTTGCAAGTTATTGAATTTATAAATCCATCAGTCATTTTTGGGACACCTGGTAAGTAAAATACACATTTTATATTTAGCAGGAAGTTTGCATTCCCATAGGTGCCGAGTGTTACAGATTTTGAATACCACACAATTTTTATTGCAATGTTTTTCTTATTTAATCACAATTTACTGCGATTAAATAAAGCATTTAGTGGTATTCAAAATCGGTAACATTTGGCACCTATGCATTTCACCAAAAAATTTGAATATCGACTAAACATTTAGATAGATTTAAAACAGTAATATTTGTCTATTCAATCATAAAATGAAAGCAAAAATTCCCATACCAGACAATGGAAGGCAACGACAGTAGTTGTTACATCTTGAGGAAAAAACTGTGAGGTAAAGAAAATAAGACCAACTCAGACACAAAATAAACAACATGTTTCGCTTACAACTATTTTGTTGTCACTTGAAAAAAAAAAAAAAAAAAAAAAAAAAAAAAAAAAAAAAAACGAATAATTTTATTTAGTAAGAAGACTATTTTGTACTCTATTTAAGAATATTAAAACTGATTGTTTAGATCAGATGTGTCTTACATTTTTATTTGAAAACCGCTTTCTATCATTATTTCAAAATAAAAATAATTGATTTTGAAGTGGATTGTAACATCTAAAAAGAAAACAACTGCAGCCAAATTGCAAAGCCCAATCAGCATCTTGATTCCCCAGTGTCAGTAATTACAGTTAGGAGGCAGTTTAATAAACAGAATATTTACGGCAGGGCAGCAACTACCAAGCCACTTGTCACAGCTGTTAATGTCAAACGTCGTTTACAGTGGTGCCACAACCATAATACCTGGTCGATTCATAAGTGGAAGACAGTTATATGGTCAGACAAATCAGCTTTCACAATTTTCCTCACAACAGGACGGGTGCACATCTGAGGACACCTGCACAAGTATATGATCGTGATTGTCTCCTTATAACTGTCAAGTATGGAGATGGATGTATTATGGTATGGGTCGTGGTTTTCTACTGGCTCAATCATAATCCTGAAATGTAGGATCAATGGGCAGAAGTATAGAGAAGTTTTAGCTGTTCAGATCCATCCTATGATGCGAACTCTGTTTCCTGCAGGATGATAATGCCCAGGATGTAAAAGGTCCAGATTTTTCAGAATGATAATTTTCCTATTCATGCAGCGGGACTTGTCCAGTTATGGTTTGATGAACAAGAGGATGAAGTCATGCAACATCTACCTTGGCCCGCACAGTCCCCCTACCTCCATGTAATCCAACCGTTATGGTCTAGTTTAGAGTATTCAATTTGGAATGGATATCCTCCGCCGGCATCTCACTCACTTTCACAGTATCTTCAATGAACAATGGTGCAATATTCCTCTAAACACTATTCAGTTCTCCTATGAATCGATTACCAGGCGAATCCAAGCTGTATTACATGTCAAATGTGATACAATATTAATAAAGGATACCTGATAAATCTAGCGTGTTTTCATTATTTTAACCTCTTAACTGTGGGAGGTTTTTTGACACCACAAACTAAAAAGAGGCACAGTACACCCCTTTTTCAGTACTAAAATATTTGCTTTGTGTAATCGAAAATGGTCTGCCGATCAATAAAGCGAAGGTTGCGTTTAAAAATTACTGGTGTGCAAAAGCTTTTAGTAACAAAAGAAGCAAACTGTTCTTGCCCGAACTGAGTTCGGGCTACACTGTTAAGGGATTAATAACCACCTGTATGTGTATATACACTAAGTTACTAATCTAAACTTTTATTTAAAAATTATACTGACACCGGAATAACTAAAGTACAAAATTGATATACTTTATATAAATATGTTAAGTTTTTGGTGTTTTATCCATGCTGAGATAGCATCAAATGAGACAGACGTTATTTAAAGACTCCTGTGGAAAATATAGTAACAGTTTGACGGAACACAGTGATTCTGATTGAATGATTTGTAGTTTGAGATAGTTTACTAATCGATTAAAGATACCGTCGATGCAATCGGTTTGTTTTAATTATCTTATGACCTTCAAGCATTTTTCTAAATTTACATGCAGTTTGTCACATCTCACATAAATAATTTAGAATTATAGTAAACTTGATGTAAACTTTAAAAGTTTAACTGAAATTGTAGGACAGTTTTAAAACAACTGAAAGTGTTAATTGTAAAAAGTTAGATATAATATTTCTTAAAATGTGTTCAAAAACATGTGCAACAACACGTTATAAGTATATGCGTATTATAATATAGTTATTTATCATAAAAAAATTCAATGTATATTATGTATTTCTCGAGTTTAAAAAATTTGATTTGAGATAGTGGTGTTTTGAGATAGAGTTAAAAAATAGTCGCCTGTGGCAGCCCTGCCATTATCATTAGCTCACAAGTATCTAAAATTAAAAGAGATACTAGTAGATGTATATGAGCTATACATAAATAAATTTAAATATTTCGTCTTCATTATTCATTGCATTTTTGCAGGTTATCCACGTTAAAACGTACATTATATTTATTCGTTATTTACAACTGTGTTACTAATCCGATACATTTTTTTAAAATTCAGAATGCTTGATTGGAACAACTTTTTCGAAATAACATGCTTCGTTTTATATTCGACATATTTAATCTGTCATTAAAAAAGGCGAATATTATTATTTCAAAAATGTAGTTTCAATCATGAATTCTGACAGAGATGAAGTAGCGGACTGGCAACACTGATTTACATATTTCAAAATCGCTATATAAAGCGTGAAATTACTCTTTATCTTTTGCAGACATATAGTCTCTATTGCAAGTGCGAGTCAAGAAAAACATTATGATATGACCAATTTCAATTACTGATTAGCCACATCTCCTGAACTCGAACTAACAAGATGTAATTGGTGATAAAGTTTAGTAAGTGATTAATTCATAGGAAATAAATACGGAATCAGATAAAAAATTTTAAATAAAAATATTGAAATATGAGGAAATCCACTAGCGGAAAACTAAATCACCAATTCAAGTGGCAAACTTATAAATAGGTGTGTCCGGATTACGATATGAGCAGAATGACACATTGCATGAAATATTCGAAGAAGAAAAGAAAGTTGAAAAGGTTAAGCTACAGTCAAACCTTAAAATAGCTAAAATACTGTAGATTCATAGTAAAAATGTGTTAGACTCGGAAGCGGACAGAAATATATTTGTCATAAAATAAATCGTAAATATGTTCTATTTTTTTCTCATTTTTGTAATATTAATAAATATACTAATTTACGTATTTACTGTAAAAAAATAAATTCTGTAACCTTATTATCATTAGATCACAAGTATCTAAAATTAAAACATATACAAGAATAAAAATATTCGCTACACTTAAATAAATTTTAATATTTCATCAACATTAATCATTATATTTTTTTAGGTGATCGGAAATCCAAGTTAAAACGTGCATTATATTTATTATTTATATCGTTGAAAATCATTAAGTAAATATTGAGAAATTATCTTTATGTATGGTTGACATTAAAATTTTAAAAAGTGTGAGTGCAGAAAACGTTATGACATGACATTACCAATTTCAACTACTGACCAGCCAACCAAAATCAAAATAAAGAAACTCTCTATAGGAAAAAACTAAATCTCCCAGTTAGGCGGCAAAATTATAAACAAGTAGGTTCTGAGCCAGTGTTGCCAGTAAGATACTTTTTATGAGAGAATAAGGCAAATTACACAATTTTTTATTAGTGGTGGGAATCAAACATTCCGATTTTTTTATTAAAAGTAGTCTACTGGCAACACTGTTCTGAGTTTATGAATAAATTGAACGAATGAAAAAAAAAAGTTGAAAAAAGAACTACACAGTGATACCTTAAAATTGTCTAAAACATATTAGATGCATAGTGAAAATGTGACAAACTAGGAAAGGGTTTGTTTATTTTTAAAAAAACTAAAAAATTATTGTCAAAATCCAATTTTGTGTGGCCATCTCCTAATCCGTTGGAGATATCACAAAAATAATTTTATTAAATAGCCGTTTCTGCCTTGGTGTCATGCGAAACTCGAACTAACAAGATGTAATTGGTGACAAAGTTCAGTAAGTGATTAATTCATAGGAAATGAATAAGGAATCAGATAAATTTATCCTGTGACTAAATCACGCATTTCTGAAAAAAAATTGCAGTAAATCATTCAAAATATAGATGAGGTAAATGATTTTGCCAAACGAGAAATAACCGCATGAAATAATTTAAGTATGCACAAAACTGAGATATCCTATCATTTGGATGAAACATGTGATTTTATGGGCATATAATTGTATGCTAACTTTTGGCAAGTTTTTAAGACTAAAGCAACCTTATAAAGTAGTTTGTTTAAGTCGAGCTGCGTCCGTAGTAGATGGTGTATTTTTTCTATTGTTCTGTAAACTCGATCCGAACACCGGAAAGAAAAAAAAAATGAAGTATTTGTTTTGCAATGCTTAACTAAGTTAAAAAAATAATTTGAAACAATATTAAAAAAAATTATAATGCATTTTTTAATATTCATGAAAGTGATTGCGGCTTTAATTAATTTCTTATTTTTAGCGATATCAATATAACAATTTAGCCAAATCCAATGATATATTTTATATGGGCGTGAAGAGTGGGCGGCATATATGGGCGGCATAGTGATAGCCGCAATAAATAATTTCATATTTTTCGCGAATCCAATAGAACGATTCAGACGAATCCAATAAATTGTTTTATGTCTTCACGGTCGCGGAGCGCTCATACACGCATTATAGCAATACCATTATAAAGAATTTTAGATTTTTATTGATTTATATATATATATATATATATATATATATATATATTTAGACCGCTAACCAGACACCTACCTGCGGGGGTTTTCCCCGTCTTAACTGGTTAATGCCTGGCAACAAGGCGTGTTTCACCTGATCTCCGCATGGCTAAGATCTGTTTGATAAATCTGTAGGCCGACGCGGAATCGGTGCGTCCTGTTGCCTAAGTTGTTTTTTCTTAGTTGTCCCATTGCTAATTGATGTTGGATGAGACGGTTCAGCACTGCACAGTGTAGTGAAGTCATGACGGACGGATATGAGGTGCTGTGGTATTTAATAGATTTACATTTTTCATATTGACGGGAGAAATTTTTATAATATTCAGAAAATGAAAAATTAACCGATTATTTTTTTAAAGGAAATTATTTAATGTTGAAATTAACTTCTAGTTTTAAATATTAAAATTAACTAGTTTTTCAACCTTAATGACCCTTGCACGAACTTTCATTCCATCAAAATACGCAAATTATGAAAATATCATCACTAAACTGCCAAGCAAGCAGAATCTCTAGGCATCAACTTTCAAAAAATATGAATTCTACTATGTAGCATGCGAAGTATAAGAAAAAATCTATTGAAATGACTCGAGCATGCGCAAAAGGAAAACATGCATCATTTGGGGTAATTTAGTCGCACAAATAACATTTACAATTTAAGGGACCTCTGCAATAAGACTTACGCAAGTGGACTTACCTTGATTTCAGGTAAATCATTTAAAAAGACGGCTTGTTGACCTACATTACTATTATTCCTCGGGTTCTATTTCGCATTTGAACCCTCATGGTTTGTAAAACCTTTTTTCAACTCTCACTTGTCACAGTTTTCCGATTCTGCTGACAGGTGGCGCTGCTATCTGGGACCCTCTTAGCAAGCACTTATAGATACGAGGATACGGTACGGTCTACAAATGACTCCTGTGGCTGTATGTGTTCAACGTACACGTTCACACTGCAAACACTCCGATCTCGTATATGCTCCACTGAATGGGTGGATTTGCAAAAAAGGTGCCAACACTGTGTGCTCCTTCCTTTATCATGTGATAAAAATCAACTTTGATGATGAAAAGCATGATAGAATTATTCTGTTCTCAGATGCCTGCTCGGGATATAACATGAAGTACACGTTGTTCAATTTCCTGTGTATGCTATGTAGATCTCTGAATGTGCCAGACTTGCCAAGTCTCCGGCTTTTTGTATACCAGTAATTTAGTACAGAAAATGTTGTTTTATTTAATCGGAGCATTTTGCAATTTAAAAGAACAACATTTTCTCTAAACAATTACTGGTGTTCAAAAAGCCAGAGACTTGGCAACTCTGATGTGCAGATAGTGCATCTGTTCCCGGTTAGGGAGCACTCATATTCTCAATGCGACAGGAACTTTGATAACTGTTCTCAGATGTTGCAAACGATGGAGGAGGTGGAAACTGAACAAGAATATGTGGATATGATGAAATCGAGCATAAATCCTCCTTTTATATGAGACGCAAGATGACATCCTGTTCAAATTGAGGGCAAAATTAAGAAGGGCGAAAACCTCCATTTCTTAAAGGCAGTAAAAGTAAGCTTAATACAAAGCAAATGGATCTGTGTCAACTTTGGAAAACTACTGTGGTATAGGAGAAAAAACCTATCCAGTTCAGGCACCAAAACTGAATACCATTCTGTCGCCACTCAATAAAACAGAAAAATGGAAAATCAAAGATTCAATGATGAAGGATTTTGAATCTCTGCTACGATTTATTTCTCCTGAAAAATAGCAGTTTTACAAGAACTTGCTGTACCCTCATACTGTGTTAGGATCTGAATTTCAGAAGGCAGAGTCTGAAATGGATGAATCGATTTGGAGTTTTAAACAGGGCTGAGGACAGTATTGGGATTTTTGAAACAAAAAAAAACCACTAAGATGATTACCTATTTTGTAAACTCGTGTGTTGCACTACATACAAGTTGTAAAAAAAAGTCATTATATTCCAAATGTACGCTTTCTTTCACCCGAAGCCATAGGATATGCAATAATAAGCTAAGTGTTCAATTTTCAGATTTATAGAATTTATTATTCGGCATATAAGGAAATAAAATTTTATGATCATACGCAATGGAAAAATGCTAGAAAACTCTTCTTAATAAGAATATTTGCAAGGATGTTATACTCTAAATTAAAATGTTGAAAGTAAATTTAAAAGCTTCGTATCTGAAATCTCCTTTTTTCACTTACCTTGTTATTTCAGAGGGCCCCTCAATTATTCAGTCAATCATACTCCAAAGGGATCAATCCTACCGTTTGAATTAAACAAGTGACTTTTCTACTAACGAGAAATGATAAAATGGAATAATTCTAGCAGGCAGAAAAGCATGGCTACAAAAGTTCTTTTTTAATCAAGGAATTTTGTAAATAAAGTAATTTTATAAACGCATACACATTTTTTTTGTATGTTTTTTTTAAGTTTGTTTATTTTATTGGAAAAAAAAGACCGTCATTTTGGGAAAATAATCAAACGAGCAATTACTTAGAGTTTTATTTATCAAATCGCTATATTCGAATGATTAGTAATACTCAAATTGTTCGCGTGATTCACACGAATGATGACACAACACTAGTTAAAGAATATTGTTATCTATCATCAATAACGAAAATTTGCTTGAAATTAGAAACAGTGCTTAGCCAGGATGGGATTACAGAGACCCTAGATACCATGAAAAGAAACATTCTACACGTTATCTCATTGCAGGAATTTTAGTGATTGAACAAAGCGAAAATAATTTTACTAAAATAATCGTATCCAGAGCATCTGGCTTCACCACTAATTGGAAATCATAGCTATTAGTTGAATCATCCTGTTCAAACGAAGCATGCTATTTCCCAGCAGTATTTTTTAGTAATTGTTTCTGATAAATTTTGTAGGACGTTTTTAGAACTAAATAAGACGATGATAAATATATAGGAAAATAGGTGGGGAGGTGCAAGCTCTGATTGGATATCATGACCCGACAGTGATAAATATATTATAGCACCATTTAATGACAGAGAGAAGAAAAGTTGATTTCTAAAATAACGCAGATCAAGATTTAAAACATTAATGCTGTGGGATGTGTACCATTAAAATTAAAGGTTAGTTTATCGTAATGATAAGTGGGGGAACACCTTGTAAATTTAACCAGTATACCGAGTATACGATTTACACACGTACGTTATTTGACATAATAAAATTGGTTGATTCATTGCAAATGAATAAATATTGCTTTGAAATTCGAATCAACAAAAACAAAATTAGATTCTGGGAATTTTACTCAAGTTTTCTATAACTATTTCAAAACTGAAATTGCCAAAAGTTTGATTTAAAACTATTTAACTTTTTCATATAACCTATTTCTGAGCGATTTATATATTATTTATCATTTTTTTAATAAAATTTCTTGTTCAGATTGAATTATTTTTATACGGTACCTGTCACATGATCGGTTGCTGTTATATTCAGTGTTAAACAAACCACTCAAATAAACAAATGAGTGTTGACGTGATGATATTTTTTAAAGTGCTCTTGGATAATTTTAAAATATCTTTTTCATAGGAATGTATTAGTCTGATATATGATCATTAAGATCAGTTAGGAATTTAAAAAAATAAAGCAGTTTAAGATTTGAAATTAATGGAACAAAATATAGAAATTGTTAAAAATGGGGACCATATGTTACTTTTTTTTAATTTTTTTTAAATTTTTTTCTCCCCACTAAGTTACTTTAATATTATTCAATTAATATAAACCTACATCTTTGTTTTTTATAAAGTAAAAGTTATTATTAGAACATATAAAAAAATACATTTATGAGAGTTTAAAATAAATTAAAACAAAAGCTGCAAATTTATATGAGCTATTACATAGCCTATGAAAGGAGTTCTATATAAACCTTAAATAATTTTATAAACAGTACAATCATTTTTTAGAAATGCAAACATGAATACAAATATTTTTTTGTAAACTACAATACATAAAAAAATATATAGCAATTATCTAATTATATAAGCTCATAATAAAGAACGTTATTTGGAAAATTAAAAAAGTTAAAATATCTGAATAATTTTTATTATATAATACTAAATATACCTTACATGCCAATAGAAAAGCAAGAACTCCAATGTAATCTAACTCCGTACTTTTGAAAAGATATATCTTAAAACTCATTATTCGTATTTAAAAATTCATATAATTACAAGGCTTCAAAAGCAGTCAATAAGAAGATACCAAAAAATGAAGGCTTAATAAATTCATGAAGGCTTAATAAATGCAAACCAAATACTGCAAAATATTCAAAACATAATAAAAAATATTGTGGAAATTAAAGCATATTTAAGATAGTTACAGCGTCGATGGATAGACGATCAGACGAATAGACAGCGAAGTTGAAAGACGGACAGAGAGACGAAACGAAGTTATAAACCATAGTTGCCAAGTCTCTAGATTTTTAGTTTTGATTAATATTTTTTCTGTATAAAAATATTCGATTTATATAATTTCATTAAATAAAATGAATATCAAAAATCGGGAGATTTCAAAACTGATCATACATATTTTTCAAATGTGCTGGAAAGTGTTAAAAGTATTCCGTTTGATTGTATAAAATCAGTAGGACATGATTTAGCAATTATTTCTATATGTGTAATGATGAAATATGTATAGACGACATTATATTTGTTATCTGTTTAATTATAAAATTCACATTATTTAATCTCACAATTTTAAGGTGTGACTGTGTAGCTCTTAATCTTAAGTTTTTCAACTTTTTTTTTCTTTTATGTATATATTTTCTCGATTCTTTCATAAAATATATATCATTATTTTCCTTTCTAGCTCAGAACAATGCTGCCCAATAGGCTACTCTTTATTTTATATAAATTCGGATTGTTTGATTCCCACCATTATTTTTAAAAAGTGCAGTTATCTTATTCTCTGATTATTTAATCTATCATTAAATAAGGCTAATATCTCTAATTCAAACAAAATGGTGGTAATCAAGCAATCTAATTTTTTTAAAGTAGCCTCCTGGCAACACTGAATCAGAACTTTCATATTTATAATTTTGCCACCGGAATGGGAGATTTAGTTTTTCCGCTATAGCGTTTCCTTATTTTTCTTCTGGTTGGCTTGAAATTAGTCATGCCATATCATAGAGATATCTTCACTCACACTTTCAATACGTTAATGTCAATTATAGACAAATGTTAATATCTCAAAGTTTATGTAGTGATTTTGATGACATGATTAGTCATGTCATATCATAGGTATATCTTCACTCACACTTTCACGTTAATTCAAACTATAGACAAAGGTTAATATCTCAGAGTTTATGTAGTGATTTTGAACTATGTAAATAATTATTAAATATTATTTACGTTTTAATTTGGATAACTTGCAAAAATATAATGATTAATGGAGAGTAAATATTATTATTATTTTTTAAGTACAGCGCATATATTTATTCTTGTATATATTTTAATTTTAGATACTTGTGATCTAATGATAATAAGGCTACAAAAAATAATTTAATATAGTAAACAAGTAAATGGGTATATTTACCAATATTAGAAAAACGAAAAAAATACATAGAATGTAGAACGATTTTTTTATGACAAATATATTTCGGTCGCCTTCCGAGTCTGACAATTTTTACTATGCATCTAATATATTTTAGCAATTTTAATGTTTGACCATAGAGCCTCTTGTCTAAACTTTTTCATTTTTTTTTCTATTAGCTCTCGTGCGCAGACAGGATGGGTTTCAAAGCATACACCATTAATAACAAAGGATACACCATTCAATACACCATTATTTTACTATTGTAAGCTTCGCCTTATTCAATTTTGAGAATTGTTTCTATTAAGTAAACTGACAAAAAATCTTAGAAAAAAGTTGTATCCAGTGCCTTAACCCTTTCAGGGGCAAAGCACTTCAATTGCTAAAATGTTGAAATGAATGAATGACACCGGAATTAACGATCAAATTAATTTGCAAACAAGAAAAAGCTATATTTCACAAACATAATAAACGGGAAATTTTATACCAAAATTCTGGCGCCATTGTGGCATTTGGGATTTAAAATTAAGTGGTTTCATAAACGTACCATCGCCCTTGAAAGGGTTAACCCTTTCCGGCACAGACAAATTCTGTTCGTAAAATGCGAAATTACTGACTGACACCTGAATTTACAATACGACTTTTTTACAAAATAAGAACTCCTTATTTTAAGCTTTCGTTATAGAAGCAAAATTTTATTAAAATATTCTTGGTGCCGAATGCAAGTTTGGAATTAAAAATAGGTGTACCCGGAGTGGAACAACTGTGCCGGAAAGGGTTAAAACCCCTAAACTGGTTGCGCCACAGGTCTCCCAAATGGTCGCCAACTGAAAACCAATATTTTTAAACAGAAAATATCTACTGTATTTCCGAAAAAAATTACCTTAGAAGTTGGTTTCTGCAAAATTTGTAAGAAAAATCTAAAAAAAAAAAAAAAATCTAAGAAAGTACCGGTACAGAGTTGCCAAGTCTCCGGCTTTTTGCACACCAGTAATTGTTTAGAGAAAAATGTTGTTTTTCAAATCACGGAATGATAAACTTATATAAAACAACATTTTCTATTCTAAAGTACTGGTATCCAAATAGCCAGAGACTTGGCAAGTCTGCCGGTATTCAAATAGCGGTCCGTTTGAAAACCCTGCGCCAATGTATTAGCCCCTTTTTGAGTATGCATCTAGTGTATTTTAGCAATTTTAAGGTTTGACTGTAGTTAACTTTTTCAACTTTTTTTCTACTACCCCGAACCTCTCTTCGAATATGTCATTATTTTCAACTCTTAATCAGGAATTACTTAATTTATAAGTTTGCCACTTGAATGAGCAGTTAGATTTTCCGCCAGTCTGTTTCTTCATTTTTCTATATTTTTATGTTTTGGAGTGAGAAGGTGTGGCTAATCAGTACTTAAAATTAGTAATATTCTTTTTTTTTACTTACACTTTTAATATAGACTACATTTCTGTAAACTATAGCGATTTTGAAATATTTAAATCAGTGTTGCCAGTCCGCTATTTATAAATTTGATTGATACTACATTTTTTAAATAATTCTACTCGCCTTATTTAATGATCGATTAAATATGTCGAATGTGGCTATTTCAAAAAAAGTAGTTCCAATCAAGGATTTAGAATTTTAGAAAACAGTGCCGGGCTGACAACACAGATGTAAATAATAAATAAATATAATGTACGTTTTTACTTGGATAACATTAAAAAAAATAATGATTAATGAAGGCGAAATATTAAAAAAAAAATACTTCTTGTACCTCTTTTAATTTTAGATACTTGTGATCTAATGATAATGAGAATATAAATAAAGTATTTTCATACAGTAATCTCGTAATTTACTATATTTATGAATATTAGAAAAAGAGTGAAACACAGAACACATACACAACAATTTCAGACAGAACACAAAACAACACACAGAATTACATAACAGAACACAAACATTATTTTAAGACAAATAACTTTTTTATAGTACTTATATAACAGTAACGCATTGTTGCACATGTTTCTGAAAATAGTTTATGAATTATTAGATCTAGGATTTTACATTTAACATTTTCAGTTATTTTAAAACTGTCGTATAATTAATTTTCCAGTTAAACTTTTAAAGTTTACATCAAGTTTATTATAATTCTAAATTACTCATGTAAGATGTGACAGAACAGTATGTAAAGGCAGAAAAATGTTTGAAAGTCATAAAAAAAATTAAAACTAACCAAGTGCATCGACGGTATCTGCTATCGATTATTTTAGATATTCAATTATTAAACTACCTTAATCCTTTATATCCTGAATTAATTTTCCAGCTATTTTATAAGATGCTCAGAATCCTCGATTATTACCACCAGTTTTTTTTTTTTTTGTAAAGTTTTCCTTATCTAATTATAGCATTTTTGAGATTCAATTAGGTGGAAATTTGTCATTTGAAAAACCGGTGGTAACAGATTAAAAACTCTGTAAAAACGCTCGTTGCGAAGGGGTTAAAGTGGTACTGATAAGTACCGCCAGGATAAAAAGGGTTAAAATACAAATCATACGATTACACCAAAACTTTCGCTATAGTTTCCACAGCTGTCCTTATATAACAGATGTATCACTTGACGCTTAACGAAAGCTGCGAGATTTTAATAATAAAAGTATTTATACATATCTAATTTGTTTTTCAGACATTCCGGTGTCAGTATATTTTTAAAATAAAAGTTTAGTTTAGTAACATATATATAATATACACATATATGGAGACAGGGTGTTATCTTTTCGTTGTGCAATAATGTTTCCTAAACCCAGAATATAGTTATAATTAAAAACAGATTTCAAATATTGTTCTTGATCAAATTACATTTTTATAAAAAAGTTAGTCTGTTAAAGTTAGGAATATTAAAGTTTTCGATGGTTCTTGGGTTTATAAGTCTTATTTAGAAAAAAAAACATAACCTTTCCTATAAAGGGTTATCAAACTGTGGACCGCCGGATACCACTAAAATTAGTAATATTTTCTTTATCTAATAATCGAATTTCTGTAAGACTAAGTGAGTCTTTTAAAAATTAGTGGTATCTGGCAAGCCAAACTTTGAAGCCCCTGGTCTAATGAGTACAGCAACAAAACATATTTTTTTTGTATGACCAAAAATTACATAGGTATTATTCGTTGAATTGTATGCATTTTCAGCGATTTCTGGTGCTGAAAACGGAATGGCGGTTAGCATGGCGAACTTTTACTGAAAGATAATTGGATTTTCTTTTATTATTCTACTGGTACAAATGAAGAGCATGGCAGGATATTTGTTTTTCTAAATATAATTTATAGTACACAAAGACCAAGCTCAAATTTAAATTTCGTGACTTTTACAAATACCGTAACTTTATTATAATATCAAGGAGAACAACATTTGAATCAAATTTTAGAATTCGAAATATGAATCTAAAACCAATGATTTTGAAAATAGTTATTGGTCAGCAGTATTAGGGAACATCTACATTTTTATAAGTGTAAGTTTTATGTAAAATAATTGATCTGTTTAATTGAATTGGTCATTTCAAAAACCACATAATTCACAGAATCAGAACTTTTCAGAAAAAAATGTATTATTCACAAGTAAACAAATTTTTATGGGTTTTTTGGGCTGGTTATAGAGTTTGGACTTCGAAGTTTGCAAATATTGAATAATTTTTATAATTTATAAATAATAAAAAGAAGAATAACAGAAAAACGGTTCCTGACTTATGTTGTTTTAGCAAGAAACAAGGTTAGGTGCTATGTAATTTGAACAAAACAGTCATATTAAATATATTTTTAATCAAAATAATGCACTTATACAGGAACATTTTTTTTAATATGGTATTTGATGCAAATGGTAATATGGTAATGTAATATGTTATCCGCATGTAATCTGGTTATTGCGTGCAAAAACCACTTATAAGTATCTGACTTTATGTTGTTTAACTAATGAACGAAAATTAGAAAGCATTGGTTATTTCTCTGTAATTCATCGCTACGTACCAAGAAAAATGCGCTACTGGAAAAATTGTTATACCAGAACCAGAAGAACGCCGTTGCAGCTGGAAAAGAATTACGCCATATGAAGCAGATATGAAGAGGTCCCATGACTCCATGTGCTTTACACAAGATGATAAAGAAATTTGAAACAAATGGACAACTTGGCCTTCTTCCAGGTAGAGGACGAAAGCAAATCCAGTCTTCCAGCGTCAAAAATGTGGCTACCGCGGTCGTGAAAGCCAACAGTCAGTTGTTGTACGGTAGTGTGAGTATGACAGTTGTTTCTCGTTTATTCTATATGCCGTGGTCCACTGTACGAAAAATCGTATGACGGATTTTGCATTTTTATTCCCACAAAATCAAACCTGTGCAGCTATTGCAGGACGGGGAATTAGAGGTTCGTAAATATTTTGCACTTGAGTTCCTTGCTCGAATTGTGGTTGACGTCACTTGCCCATGGAACATTATGTGGACTGACATTTTTGCCCCAATGGGCAAGTTAACACCCACAATTGTCGAATTTGGCCAGTGGAAAACCCTTACTCTATACGGGAACAACCCCTGCACCCTGAAAAAGTGACAGTATGGTGTGGTTTTATGGTTGCTTTTATCATTGGACTGTACGTTTTGGAGAAATAACTGCAAATAGAATCAAAAGCTGTTCCGTCTCAGGACAACGGTACCGTGAGATACTGAGGGATTTTGTAATCACAATTCAGGACATACTGTTCATGCAGGATGGGAGAACTCCTCACATTGATCGTCAAGTAAAGCATCTGCTAAGACGGCATTTCACAGATGCACGTGTGATCAGCCGCCATTTTTAAACAGCATGTTATCGTCATTCGCTGGATGTCACTCCCTGCAATTTTTGCTTGTAGTTTTTCCTGAAGGAAATTATCTACCGTAAAATGGCAGAATCTGTGCCAGAACTGAAGGATAGCATTCGACATGTTCGTGATATTTCGGTAGACTCACTCCATTTAGCTGTAAAAAATATAGTTCTGCGATTACAGCACATTGTTGAAAATGAAGGGGGACATATTCAGCAGTTTTAATGCTACTTGTTTAATATTATTTAACATTTAAAAACATATTAAATGTATTAATAAGTATTATTGCGCCCCCTATAAGTGGACTTTTGTACTATTTTTTTATTTAATACATGTCAAGCACATCATTTGAATTATCTGTAGTTCAAATATTATCTCATTTGGACCAATATAACGCATTACAGAGCCCCCTGCAGTGGGAAACTTATTTTTAACGCAAATAATAAAGTCAAATTCTAACTTGCATAAAAATGGCTGCTCTAACAATTCGCACGAAATGAAATGAATGTTTACCTTAAATCATTAAAAACTCTAAAAACACCATATAAAAATTTCACTTGCAAAATACTGCTATAGCAAGACGAGGGATCTAACTTATTTTTATTCGAAACTGTAAATAGTAACTTATTGCGACTAAGCACGCTCATCATTTGGAGAATCTAAACATGAAACTCAACTGAACTCGAATGTCACTGCTGATGACACGGGGCTTGTCAAAAGCTCACAAACCGACTTGAAGTTCCACAATGGGCTCTATTTGGCAACTTTTAACCATACTAACGTATTTATACTAGTCAATCGACCACAGCAACCTAATTAGCATATCACTGCGCTAAATAACCACAACAATCAACTTCAGGCAGATACAGGTATACTTTGGGAAAGTTTTAAAAAATGACAGATAGGTGGCCCTTTTACGCGCTAGTATTAGAATCCGGTCAACGCGTTTACACAAAACACCAACGATCCATTTAATTCTAGACTACAGGCATTAACACAGTGACTAGCCAGTGTTGCCAGTGGGCTACTTTAAAAAAATTTTGATTGCTTGATTGGCACCACTATTCTGAAATGATATAGTTTTCCTTGTCTCAACATACATAGTATGTCATTAAATAAGGACAATTTTACTTTCTCAATAAAACTGGTGGTAATAAAAGAAACTGGATTTTAAAAATGTAGCCCAATGACAACTCTGTGACTAGGCTCTACGGTACAAAGCTACGTCTAACTTTATTTTCGTTGCTAATGCGAAAACATATGTCACGAATTTTTTTCTTTACAAATATTGGCATTCAGAGAGTTTACCTATGAGAGGTCTGGAAATACCACTTATCACTCTCACTATATTCATAAATTGTTGATGCTCAAAACAAAACAAAAAAAAACTACTAAAAACACCTTGTACTTAAATCAAAACACATGGGGCGAAATGCAAATTTCACCTTACTTTATTAATAAAATTGCAACATGAGACTCAATAGATCGCATTGTTACTTAACAGGTGACATTTAAAGGACACAAATAGATGTTAAAAGATAATTAAAGTGTTTAAAAACTGTCCTAGTACTTTCGGGCGGCTTCCTCAATCATCATCAGGGAGTGAAAAATCTTACTCATGGAGTAAGGATAGACCGTAATGTAACAGAATTCTTTCGAGTATCCTTGTAAAAAAGCTGTAAGTGCTAGACGGTTCATTTTCAGTACCGAACATGTCATAGTAAATGTAAATAACATATATCAATTGCATGCAAATCCGAATACATTTACTCGAGTTAGAGCACAGATAGACAGACGGCAGACAAACGAACCGAATTCATAAACATTTTTCAACTATGTTGGAAAGTGTTAAATACGGACTTAAAGAGAAGGACACATAGTTTGGGTTTTCTTCTGTTTATGAATACAACAAACCGTTAGTATATTTATCTTTGCCTGTGTTTTACATATCCCATTCTAAATACATATTAGATTTTTTAAATCGGTTGTCTGTGAATTAAAATTCTTGTTAAGAGTCAGGTATTTTTATTATACATTTATTTTTTAAACTCGCAATAAGTTTTATTTTTTTACAAATTTACAACTACTACTATCTTTAAATTTTCAGAAGCATAATTCTTTACAGTATCGAAAAACAATACTACTGAAGTAGATAAAGTGTTTTCTGTAAATAATTGTTAAAGACTTTAATTTTAATCAAAGTTTTCTGAAATTCCTAAAGAAATTGACGCCCGGCACCTTGGTTGGTAGCGGAGGCGTTAGCTACGGTGAGGGCCGAGGGTTCGAATCCCGGGTGAGCCATGGATGTCATTGTGTGCAGACTTCCCAAGTCTCCGGCTTTTTGTATACCAGTAATTTAGTACAGAAAATGTTCTTTTATTTAATTGGAGCATTTTGCGATTTAAAAAAACAACATTTTCTCTAAACAATTACTGGTGTGAAAAAAGCCGGAGACTTGGCAACTCTGTGTGTATGTATCTTCAGTGCTGTCAACTTCCCTGTGTCTACGCCGTCCCAAGAAGAAGATTTGTGTGATTTGTCAACTTCCTGTATGTATTTCTGTGAATAAAAAATATGGATCATTCGAGACAACAGCCTTGCAGCTTATAGGTCTCAAAGCAATTCTTTTTCAAATGTCAAATGTCCTATAGAAAGTGCTAATATTTATTCATTTATTGCCGACAGAATTAAATTTAAATTTTCCTATAGGACGAGGACGCGGAATGAGCGTGGAATAAAGGCAACTGCAACCACTTATTCGGAAAAATATTTTTCCACATTTTAAATAAAAGAAATTCTGAGATTAAATAAGGCGAGGAAAACTTTTCAGTAAAAGTAGTGGCATTTGATTATCTGGCACACGGATTGCCTGTCTCAGCTATCGGATTTGGGAGAACATTTACTGCAATAATTATGATTGCACAAAAGTGAAATAAATTGGAAAATTCCTATTAATATAAATTTATTTTATAATTTTTTTATTTGATGTACTTTAAATAACCAGAAATTTAACATACATTTTTTGGCACAAACTGTTCCATTAGCACAGTTATTATAAGTAACTGATTATTGACGATATTCTTACTAATCTTCGATGTAAGAATGACCTGCCAAATGTCACACATTTTTCCTTTAATAATGATTGGATGTTTCCCATTTATGTCTGTTAATTATCTCTCAGTACACTTATAATTCTGAATTGTAAGCTTAAATTGAGATACAATTCCGATATCTAAGTTTTCGTACGTCCAAGCCGGATGCAGGCAATGGGGTAGCCAGTGTGGAGTCGAGATGCTGTGAATACCATTAATTGCTTAAATACGAATGATATTTCTTTAAAAGAGTAATCTCGAGAGCCTTGGGACGTCCAAAGAGGTTACACCACTATTTCAAGACAATCGTGTATGCAGGCGTTTTTTCTGTTTCTTAAATGAATTTTATATTTATCGATATCCTCTCAATCACTGATAATTTGTCAATTGAAGCTAAAGCAATCAGAAATTCTCCATTCTAAGATATAATTAACCAGCCATTCTCTAACTGAATCTTGAAAATTCCATAAGATTCGACAGGGGTTCAGCAAACTGATTTACTGGAAATTTACCTTTGACAAAACGCTTTTTTGTAGTACTTTTTATACCCTATTCTTTACTATTCTATTATTTATTACTGCTTTTATTATCCGCAAGCCTTATTTGTGCATTTCCGAATTAAAAATACAAATATTCTCAAGTACTTCATGAAATTACTGATATAACATTTTCATCTTAGTTTTCTAAAATTCGTTAATAGATTTGTAAGTTTTTAGACGATTTTTTGTCAACATTCACATAGAATGTCTTGGTTAGTTTGGATAATATAGTACGTACTACAGTAATAACGAACGCATATATAATTACAGAGACCTCTTACTTATACGCGATGTTCAGTAATTACTTTTTCGTAACATTATTTTAAAACAGTAAAATTTGATTTATAAATTCGGCGATTAAATAAGCAAAAAATTACTTTAAAGAGAAACTGGTGCAGAAAATAAATACCGTGTATCGTGTATAAGTGAGAGGTCACTGTACATTAAAACTCTTAGAAACCTGTAATAAAGGGGTTTTCTCTGAAATTTCGAATTCTAAAATATTAATACAAATTCAATATTATACTTTATTGTTAGAAAAAGATTATTTTACCGTATTCATTAACCCCTTCGCGACGAGCGTCTTTTACAGAACTTTTAATCTTTTACCACCGGTACTTCAAAACAAATGTTTCGCATAATTGAATCGCAGAAATGCTGGGATTACATAAGGGAAAGCTTACAATAAAAAATAACTGCTGGGAATAATCGAAGATTCTGAGCATCTTATGCGTCACGTATACGTGTCGCTCGTCCCCAACGGGAGAAAAATATCTGTGTTACAGATTGTTGCTGATGTTTTCGTCATAAAGTAAGTAAAAATAAAAAAATATTTTTTTATTAGTTACCGAATAAATTTGTTTAGATAAATTAGAATAAATAAAAGTAATTCAGATGGAATTTTGAATACATTTTAGCTTCTCAATTGATTTAATATAACCATATATTTTTATTCTAATATCCATAAGTAAAACAGTCATTAATTATACAAACATCTTTATAAACTAAAATAAAATAAACTATTTATTTTAGTATAGCAATGAAATGTTTACTTAAAGTAGATAGTTTTTTTCTAAACACAAATTTTTAAGTTTTAAGTTACAGAACATGTAATAAAATATTCTAAAGTAAATAGAAATAAAATTTAAGATTCCTTATTCCGTTAATTTAATTACATTCCTTTATTTTAGTATAAACTGTAGAAGACAACAAATAATGCATTTTTTTTTTCTTTCGAGAAAATGTATTTTACGTTTTACGGTTATGTAGTGCCTTTTCTATGAAATAATAATTTTCGAAATATTTAATTGATTTTTTTTTCTGCAATAAAATTTTATAATGCTATAACATTTATTAAATTATTATGCTAGAATATTTATTAATTTACTTTTGGTACAACATTTACTTAAGTGATTTATTTTTGCTATTTATGCTATAGTTTGCATTGTACAATAAAATTAAAATATTTGTCTTGGTAGTTTACAAAATTGAACTATACAAAATTATCGAAACGCATCGAAACATCGCATATCGAAACATCGAAACGCATTATTTGCATACATGCTGAATAAAAACGAGTTTTCACTAGCAGACCTAGACGTTGTTAGATGCTACGGAACTAGCATTAATACTGGCTGAGAAAAATCAAATTCAGATCTATGTTGGACGTCCATATCAATGAGGCAACTATATACTCCATTTCATCATGTTGCCATTTCGCCACCTGTTGCACCACATAAAAACAGCGACTACGGGACTTAATTCATTTTGAGAGATAATTAGACAACAACTCATGGGATGTGAAACAGTGAGCATTTGAATCCATATATGGTACAACCCACGTAGTGGATCGAGATTTAAAAAAAAAAAATCTACATATCGTCGGTACCATGTCAAACTATCGAATGTGAAAAAATGCATTTTTCATTACTTTTAAAAATAGGAAGAATATCACCGCTTAATTTTAATAGTATTCTTCACCAGGGTTGCAAATTTGGCATCCATTTTTCATTCAAAAATTTTGAATCCATACCGGAAAATTCAAATAGAAATGCTTGCTTTATGTAGTGACTGACATTTCGTGATTTGTTAAATTAAACAAATTTCCTCAAATTTTCCGGTATCAATTTGACATATCTGAATAAAAATGAAGACTAAACTGTCAATCAGTGTTGCCAGTGGGCTACATTTTTAAAATTCAGATTGCTTGATTGAAACCACTTTTTTGAAATGGTATAATTCGCCTTATTTTCGCGCTCTTTGATCTGTTGTTAAATAAGGCGAATATTACTTTCTCAAAAAACTGGTGGCAATCAAGAAAACTGAATTTTAAAAAAAGTAGCCCACTGGCAACACTGCTGTCAATCCTGTTCTCCAAAGAAATTTTATTAGTATTAATAGTAAGCGAAAAATTCTATAAAATTTAATGGTGGCAATCGGCCCATTTTAAAAGTATTGAAAAATGTATTTTTTCATATTCGATAGTTTATTTACATGGTAGGGACGATATCTGCATTTCTGTCAAAACAGGTAACTATCCAAATGACTTTTTACATCTTACAAGAAGAGTGCCAAGCTTGGTAATCACGGATTTTGATTATTTTTATATATGTTGTAGGGTAGAAGCCCCTTAGTCTCAGGTTCAATGGATTTTATACAACGCTCCTTAGTTCTCGAGAAATGGGGGATCTAATATTATAACATATCATCAATACTTACTTTGTAACGAGATAAATTCGTTGGTCATAGCTCAGATGGTATGGCCTCTGCTCGTTGTTCCGAGGGCTCGGGTTCGATGCCGGAATGTGCTACGTTAGTTTTTCTCATGTTCTTATAAATGTACTTGCAATTATAATTTAATAATCTCAATAAAAAATTTTGTTAACATAATTGAATTTTAATTTAGCATTTGTGATTTTTAAACCATTATTAGACATTTCTCATCATTTAAGGGGCATTATAAAATTGAATCTATTATTGACTAGTAAAAATTGAAAAATCGTTCCAAAATCAGCATATTTACTATCGAAGTATAGAATTCTATTCCCATCGCAATAAAAAACGAAGATATTTCAGATGCTGGATTATTTGTTAAAAATCCATTGTTTTGCAATAAAATTTTACAGTGCTTCAACGCATGTGTGACATCAATTTTCTGATTTTCTCCGAATCCCGACACTGCTGATTGATCTTCTTGTGAGCTACAGCTTGCTTCTTCCATTTTTATACGATTATAAGCTGTTATAGAATGATACGCACTTGTGCGATAAAGATTGAAAACAAAAACACCACTTAACTGCACCAAATTAAAAAAAAAAGAAATAGCCGAAGTCTGTTGTGGCGCCCTCTAGTTACAATAAAATAAAACATAAATATGTTGTAATTTAATTCTTATGCTAAATTTTAATATAATTATGCTTCTTAATTTCAAAACAGGGTAGTATTATCATCGCATTGACTTCAAGGCGTTTCGTTATGGCAATTTACAAATGATGTTTCTTTACAATCACGAATTGACACAATTGTTCAATATCGTTGCATTGATAAAGCATATATGGAATACATTTTAAAAATGATTTTTAAGAAAATCAAAAATACTAAATTAAAATTTAATCATGTTAACTAAAAATTTTTTGAGCTTATTAAATTATACTTACAAATATATTTATATAAAAAAGGAGAAAAACAAACGTAGCGCGTTCCGGCATCGAAATTGGGACCTCGGAGCAACGGGCAGACGCCATACCAACTGAGCTACGGCCCCCGCAGTTATTTCGTTACAAAATAAGTATTTAAGTTGTGTTATAATATTAGACCCCCCATTTCTCGACAACTAAGGAGCGTTGTATAAAATTCATTGAACCTGAGACTAAGGGGCTTTTACCCTATAACATATATGAAAATAATCAAAATCTGTTATTACCAAGCTTGGCACTCTCCTTGTTAGTTTGTGATCCAGATGATCTTTCCAAATTCAATATACTCCATATATTTTATGTGAGTATAACAAGTCTCTAATATGAGCGAAAAATCATAGTTAATGTTATAACTAATTCTTACATGCCAAAAATAAGGTAAAAAGTTGAACAGGTAAGAAATTAAAGTAAACATCTTTAAGGCTGGCTTGCTTCAAAACCGGAAACACGTTATAGAACCCGTGAACGAATGGCATGTGGTCTTACCTAACAATAAATATATATTGGCTACTATGATTTTCACAAAAACATACATTAAGCGACTTTGTCCTGAGAAATGTTTTCAAAGCCGTAGAATGTATTTTTAAAAAGAAAGCATCAGAAACTATATTAGCACGATAATATAGTTACTTATAAAAAAAAAATAATTTATTGTATGTGTTCTGTATTTCTCTCTTTTCCTAATAAATATAGTAAATTACTAAGCTTACTGTATCAACTCCCCTTCTTTATTACGGTGGTGCGAAAAAAATCGAAATATCTCATTCCGATTCGCTATTTTCAGGAAAAGGTACCTTTGCCGTTGATAATCATAATAATAATAATAATAATAATAATAATAATAATAATAATAAAATATTTTTGAATTCGGATAATGGTTTCCAAATTGCGCTTACAGCCGAAAATTTTCAAAAATTGACGAATTAGAAGATTTTTTTTGTACAAAACAAGAAGAAAAATAATAAGAAAAATAATTACATTAATATTATTTACACCCCCAATAGCGTGAATAAGTTGCATACGGCGGCGTTATATATATATATATATATAAAACCTTTTTGAAATATGATAACATTTTCCGGTCACGCATAACGTCGGAAATTTCAGAAAATTGACAATGCTATAACTAAAATTGAAAATTTTATAACTAAATCTTACATGCCAGAAATAAGGTAAGAAATTAAAGTAAACAACATATTTATGGCTGGCCCTATTCATTGTTGCACAGACGATGTAATTCCTCGTTATTTGCTTCAAAACCTGTAACATGTTATACAACCCGCGATCAAACAAAATGCGGTCTTTTCTAACATTGAAAATATATTGACGACTATGATTTTCTTAAAAATATGCATTAAGAGACTTTGTTCAAAGAGCAGTTTTGAAAGCCATAGAATGTATTTTTAAAGATAAAGTTATCAGAAACTTTGTTACACTAACTCTCAATTGCAAGGTCTCAGATTAAAGTTTACTCCTTGGTTGGAACTGAGACAAATTATACAGGGTGTATCTGAAATGCTTCAACAAACTTAGAGGGATGATAGTACTCATGAAGGCGAACAAAAAATGCAATGGAATATGGAGTCGTAAATGACGTTTAACCTTTTCAGGGGCATTGGTATGTTTATGAAACCACTTAATTTTAATTCCAAAACGTCACAATGGCACCAAAATTTTGCTAAAATCTTTTCCATTTAATATGTATGTGAAATATAGCCTTTCTTCATATTTACAAATAAATTTTTTTTGTAAATTCCAGTGCCAGTCATTTATTTCAACATTTTAGTACTAAAAGTACTTTGCCCCTGAAAGGCTTAAAGGATGAAAATCGAGAAAATGCGTCTGGAAACGGACAAACTGAGACAAGAAAGAAACACTCCAGAAATTTATTCTACAGAATAGGTACAACACAGTTCGTGATGCCCAGAGAAAACAAATATTTTACAACAATTGTTCGAAGTGTCGACCGCAGACATTATTACACAGAGTACATCTACGGAGCCACGACTGGTGGATACGCTATGTGTAATAATGTCCGCGGTCGACACCTTGAACAATTTTTGTAAAATATTTGTTTTCTATGGACATCACGAGCTGTGTTGTACCTATTCTGTGCAATAAATAATTTTCTGGAGTATTTCTTTCTTGTCTCAGTTTGTCCATTTCCAGACGCATTTTTTCTATTTCCATCCTTTAAGCCTTTCAGGGGCAAAGTACGTTTAGTACTAAAATGTTGAAATAAATGACTGGCACCGGAATTTACAAAAAAAATTGTTTATAAATAAGAAAAAGGCTACATTTCACATACATATTAAACGGAAAAAATTTTAGCAAAGTTCTGGTGCCATTGTGGCGTTTTGGAATTAAAATTAAGTGGTTTCATAAACATACCACCGCCCCTGAAAGGGTTAAACGTCATTTGCGACCCCATGTTCAATTGCATTTTTTGTTCGTCTTCATGAGTACTATCATCCCTCTAAGTTTGTTGAAGCATTTCAGATACACCCTGTATATTAAAACATGACTGACGATGATATCAAACCTTTCATACTCCCTGTTAACGTAACGAAATGGAATGTAATAAAGTTAAACTGCCACATTTAATATGTGCAAAGATTCGGAAAAGTAGTTTCAGAAGCCACAGTGTTGAATTCAGACACTTTTCTCCAAGGGGATTTCTGTGGCTTTGTGGGGACATTCTAGAGTTCCCTGAGGGGGGGGGGATTGCACTTTTTAACCATTAAAAGTATAAAATCCCAAATATTCCTGGGGGGGGGGAATTTTAATGCTCCGGAAGGTAATGCCCCACCCCGGGCCACCCCCTGAATTCAACACTGATCCTGTGGGCTTTAAATGTGAGAAATTTATGATAATTGAAATTTTTCTACAGGAAGTAAAAATGTATGTACTACATATTATATATTGTAGATAGATAACACGCACTGCTCAAGTGTTCTTAGCGGGTTATATAAGAAGAATATTATTAGAATTTAAAGTGCAGCAACCATCTTGTGGTGAGTTCTGTTTTGTTTTGATAATATCGAAAATGTCTCATGATGTTTTAAATTCAAAACAAGCTAAAAGATGCACGCTTTGCCAATGCTGTGTGGATGTTAGCTAAAATAATCCAACTATACTGATAAAAAATATAATGCTTTTGATTTTTTTTAAATTGAAAAATAGTATTTATAGTCATATTTTATATAAAGTTTAAAGTATATGGGCGATCGGAAGATGTTATTCTACTTCAAAAATCTTTTTAAAATCTTTTTTAACAATGCCGAAGGCAACTTATTTCCTCTATAGCGTGTGAATATATTACTGGAATCATTTTTCTTTTTTTTTTGTTACGAAAAAACTAGGCAATTCGACAATTTTCGGAAATTTTACGCTGTATGCGCGATCAAAAGATGTTATCCGAATACGACAATATTTTTTTGTCTTTCTTAGCAAGTGAAAATGTAACTTTTCTGCGCTATAGTGAACCAGAAATAGTTATTTCGATTTTTTTGCACCACTCTATTCTTTACCCTCATTCTCATTAGATCACAAGTACTATCTAAAATTAAAAGAGGTACAAGAAGTAATTTCTGCGCTATACTTAAATAAATTTTAATATTGCGCCTACCTTAATTATTATATTTTAAAATGTTTTCCACGTTAAAACTTACATTATATTTATTCGTTGTTTACATCTGTGTTGTCAGTTCGACACTTAAGTACCTGAAACGGATGGTTTAAAAAAAAGAGACAATTTTATGTGTCTTAATTTCTCAGACGCTTGTTTGCGACTGAATTTCAGACACTTGGAATGTCTGAAATATCGCCATTTTTTTTAACACGAACAAACAGCTAAAAGTAAATTTAAAAATGTGAAGTGCTGCCATCTTTGTAATGTTATCACCTTTATTTTCAAGTAATAGGATGATTCCCTTCCTTCTCACGCGAGACTCGATCCTGGGACCTTGTGCTTATTAGCTCAAAGCCTTTCCGATTGAGCTATCAAGACTTGAGTGATTTAAAATGGAAGTAATGTCGGAAATAAGTCGGCTGCGTGTTGATATTTTTATAGGAAAGATGGTAATTTATTGGTGCTATCATATACTTAGTTCTTTAACTAATGAGGTTAATTTATTTTAGAGTTTTTCCATTGTTAATGGATATTTAGAATGTAATTTGATTAATATAATTTATTAGATAAATTTTCTTTGCTTAACAAATTGTTAGAACATAGTTTGATCATTTGCTGCTGAGAAAACTGAAAATTTTGCTGAGATTTGGTCAATTTGAAATCATGGCTAAGATTGTAAAACGTTATTTTTTATGTGTGTGGGGGGGGGAGAGGATATATGAATTGCGCATACTATTTATGTGTTAAAATGTGTCACAAATGGATGGTTCAAGGCAGAGTTGGGCAAATTTGCAATCTGATTAATCTGTAATCTGATTACAATATAATTGCATGTAACAGATTATAATTTCAATTACATGTAATCATAATCTGAATTTGAAATTCAATTAGGATTGTAATTGTAATTATAAATGCTATGATTATGATTACACAGAGTTGGGAAAATTCAAATCTGATTAATATGTAATCTGATTACAATATAATTGCATGTAACAGATTATAATTTCAATTACATGTAATCATAGTCTGAATTTGAAATTCAATTAGGATTGTAATTGTAATTATAAATGCTATGATTATGATTACACAGAGTTGGAAAAAATCTGATTAATCTGTAATCTGATTACAATATAATTGCATGTAACAGATTATAATTTCAATTACATGTAATCATAATCTGAATTTGAAATATAATTAGGATTGTAATCATAACTATAATTCTATGATTATGATTATGGTGTAATTATAATTATAATTGAGAACTTATAGTTACAATTACGTGTAATTTCAATGGCACATTTTCAATATGTACCATAAAAGACAATTTTTATCAGACACAGTAGAAATTTGATACAACAAGAACGAAAAATCATTCATCCGGCATCGATTATAAAACACTTTCTGGCATGAAAAGAATATATTTCAGAAATTATAAATTTTATTAATTAATACCCGCAACCCTAAATATGTACGATGAAAGACAGTTTTTATCACACACAATAAGAACGAAAAATTATGCAGCTGGCATAGATTATGAAACACTTTCCCACATAAACAGAATATAAATCAGAAATTATAAATTGTTATTAATACCCGCAACACTAAATATGTACCACAGAAGACAATTTTTATCACACACAGTAGAAATATGATACAACAAGAACGAAAAATCATGCATCCGGCATATATTATGAAACATTTTCTACCAAGAACAGTATCCTTCTATACATAAAAAAGTAATGTTTTGGAAATGAACCAATGAAAATCTGCGTTGATACCGCGAAACGTATCTGATTGGTCAGAGGGGGAATTAACATGAAAGTAGAGAATTTGGATAGGATGGGCGCTATTGGGGGGGGGGGGGTTACCAAGGGGTAGGGACCCTGGTTTGTCGCCAAGTTTTGTGCCAACTTGGCAGCCAAAATTAGCTGCCAACTAGGCGCTATTTCCGGTATTTAGCCAAATTTCCATAGACTCCCATTGAAATCCAATAGCTTTTACTCGTTTGCAAAAAATGAACAAATTAAGATATCGCAGTGCAACAAAAATTAATATTAGCTTATGAATAGAGCCTTATTGAACTATTTATAATATTTTTAAGCACAAACACTAACTATTTACAATATTCGTAACACTATATATACAATTGGCACTTGTTAGTTATCCTGTTGACCAAATTACTGTCGCCAAATTCATATATATTAAATGAGCAAGGGATTTTCCCGATTATTCATATATATTAAACGAGCAAGGGATTTTCCCGAATATAAATGATTTCGTAAACAACTGGGAAGATTTTCACGAGACTTGCCCCCTATACTAAATCGAGCACAAGAAAAAGATCTAGCTAGATTCCGAATACAAGAAAATTCGTTTTTACAGAGTAAAACAAACTCAGCGCTGAAAATGTTTTTTGTTATAATTCGAAAAATACTCAAACGATTTATACGAAACGTGTAGCCTATACTAATTCGAGCACGAGAAATCCATCTAGCTAGGTTTCGAATTCGGGAAAGGTCATTTTGATCTATTAAAACAAACTCAGCACTAGTATGGTAAGTATTGTACAAATCCAGTACTATTCAAGATATTGAAATCTAATCATAAGGAAAAGTGTTTGAAACTTATTTTGGAAATAAATTTGTTTTATTTCAATTTTTTTATCTTTTTCTGTCATAAATAACTGATGTGATATTTTAATATTTTAATGCCTGAGGAAGACCACTCGGCTGAGGGCGAACCCAGCCGTTGAACGTTTAATGTCTTCCCCGGCTAGCTCCCCGGCACACAGGGATTAAACGTGGCAGTACAAGCTTCGCCAATGGCTGGTCCTGCCGGGCAAAGCCCCACGCGACAGGTGGCAGGAACTAAAGACATACAAAAAAAAAAAAAAACTTTCTCTAAACTTTTCTCTAAAAAAAAAAAAAGAAAAAAATATTTTTCCTTCGCTCTTTCTCTTTTTTTTTTTTTTTTTTTTTTTTTTTTTTTGAGCTATGTGTTAAAAAGTTAAGAATTTGAAATGTGAAAAGAATTATTATTTTGAGTGGGAGGAAAGAGTACGGTTCCTGAAATGTATAAAAACTGATTTTTGTGATTATTGTATGTATAGTTCAGGAATTATTGCTAAGTTAAGTGTTTGGCGTGATGTTCCCACCTGTGCCGATTCCTCGGGACCTGACGCCAATGACGGCATAAAGTCCCCGAGTACCGTCAAAGTGCAGGTACCGTACACGGAAAAAAATTGAATTTGAGAAAAATATTGCAGTGAATTGATTTTAATTAAGATAGTTATGAGTTGACAAGTTTTTAGGGTCAAGATTGAAAATTTTTGTTATTATGAAAAATTGGGAAAATGGGCAAAAATCCGACTAAGTAACACTAAAAAAGCTTAAAAATTGATAACAATGCTCAAATGATTAACTTACTAATAACCATAAAAATGAGAAAAATCAGTTAGATACCAACTATGATTTGCGATGTCATTAAAAAATTTACAAGTTTTGTGAATAAAGATGAAAAGATGAAAGTTGGGTTCGAGTTAGGTGTTCTACAACAGAAGTGCCTGCGAAAAGGTTTGGATTTTTTTTTTTCTTTTAAGTACAAGAAAAGTGCTGAAAAGTTAAAGTTAGATATGCTTGATTTGATATTTGTTAAGGATGAGGTTGAGTACGGTGTTCAATAAAATTACATGTGAAGTATTAAATTTTTATGAAAAGTAGAAAAGAAAAATGTGTTTGTTTAGAAACCCAGTTTATTTGATAATCGTATTTGTGCAAAGTTTAGATATTTAAAAAAGTTTGAAATTTTTAGCTGTGCGTTAAAAAATTTAAAAAGGTGAAAAGAATTATTATTTTGAGTGGAGGTAAGAGTACGGTTTGTGAAGTGTTTAAAAAACTGATATTTGTGATTTTTATATGTGTAGATTAGGAATTATTACAAAGTTAAGTGTTAGAAGTTATGTTCCCTCCTGCACCAGTTCCTCGGGACCCGACGTTAATGACGGCAAAAAGTCCCCGAGTACCGTCGAAGTGCAGGTGCCGTACTCCGAAAAAATTTGAGTTTTAGAAAAATATTGCAGGGAATCGATTATAATTTAGATAATTATATGTTTGACGAGATTGAAAATTTTTGCTTTTATGAAAAATTAGAAAAAAGGGCAAAAATCCGGCTAAGTTCCACTAAAAAAGCTTAAAAAAGATAAAAATAAGTTAAAGATCTACTGTAAATTGCAAAGACATTGACAATATTCAAGTTTTTAAAAAGCAAAATGTGACAAAAAATGTCTATTTCCAACTGGTGCTGAAATGACTAAATTTTAAAAAGCATAATAATGAGAAAAATAAGGAGACCAACTATGATTTATGATGTTATTGAAAAACTAGATGGAACCCGTCAAAATTTGACGGCAAACAACTTGATAATACCATAAAAGTAAAATTTATAGTTGCTTTAACTTGACAAATTTCATAGTGGGGAGCATAATATGATTAAGTGGTCACAGACTTTTCCATCGATAAATCACATGAGGGGTGTATGCAAAATTTAGAAAAGTACACCCTTGGGGGGTCAAAGTGGGGGGATGGACATGGGAGATGCATAATATGATTAAGTGGTGACAGACCTTTCCAATGATATATAACATGAGGTTGTGTGCAAAATTTAGAAAGTACCTCTTGGGGGGGGGGGCAAAGTGAGGAGATGGACACCGGAGATGCATAATATGATTAAGTGGTCACAGACCTTTCCAATGATATATAACATGAGGGTTGTGTGCAAAATTTAGAAAGTACGGGGGGGGGGCAAAGTGGGGAGATGGACATCGGAGATGCATAATATGATTAAGTGGTCAAAGACCTTTCTAATGATATATAACATGAGGGTAATGTGCAAAATTTAGAAAGTACCCTTTGGTGGGGGCAAAGTGGGGAGATGGACATCGGAGATGCATAATATGATAAAGCAGTTACAGACCTTTCCAATGATATATAACATGAGGGTAATGTGCAAAATTTAGAAAGTACCCTTTTGGGGGGGGCAAAGTGGGGAGATGTACATCGGAGATGCATAATATGATTAAGCAGTTACAGACCTTTCCAACAATATATGACATGAGGGGTGTCAACAAAATTTAGAAAAGTATCTCTTGGGGGGGGGGGCAAAGTGGGGAGATGGACATTGGAGATGCATAATATGATTAAGTGGTCACAGACCTTTCAATGATATATGACATGAGGGGTGTCAACAAAATTTAGAAAAGTATCCCTTAGGGGGGTGGGGGGGCAAAGTGGGGAGATGGACATTGGAGATGCATAATATGATTAAGTGGTCACAGACCTTTCCAATGATATATAACATGAGGGTTGTGTGCAAAATTTAGAAAGTACCCTTTGGGGGAGGGAGGGGGGCAAAGTGGGGAGATGGACATCGGAGATGCATAATATGATTAAGTGGTCACAGACCTTTCCAATGATATATAACATGAGGGTAATGGGCAAAATTTAGAAAGTACCCTTTGGGGGGGGGGCAAAGTGGGGAGATGGACATCGGAGATGCATAATATGATTAAGCAGTTACAGACCTTTCCAACAATATATGACATGAGGGGTGTCAACAAAATTTAGAAAAGTATCCCTTGGGGGGGGGAAGTGGGGAGATGGGCATCGGAGATGCATAATATGATTAAGTGGTCACAGACATTTCCAATGATATATGACATGAGGGGTGTGAACAAAATTTAGAAAAGTATCCCTTAGGGGGGTGGGGGGGCAAAGTGGGGAGATGGACATTGGAGATGCATAAAATGATTAAGTGGTCACAGACCTTTAGAATGATATATAACATGAGGGTAATGTGCAAAATTTAGAAAGTACCCTTTGGGGGGGGGGGCAAAGTGAGGAGATGGACACCGGAGATGCATAATATGATTAAGCAGTCACAGACCTTTCCAACAATGTATGACATGAGGGGTGTCAACAAAATTTTGAAAAGTGCCCCCCTTAGGGGGGAGGGGGCGGGATGGACCCCGGAGATGCATAACATGAATAAGTGGTCAAAGACTTTTCCACCGATATATCACATGAGGGGTATGTGCAAAATTTAGAAAAGTGTCCCACTTGGGGGGGGGGGATGGACACCGGAGATGCATAACATGAAAAAGAAGTCACAGCCATTTCAACTTGCAACCTTTTTCTCGAAGGCATTTGACAATATTAAATTTTTTTTTACCCAAGACAATTTAACGATATTCTTATTTTTTTTGCGTAATTCGTCAAACGTTCATGGAAAAAATCAGGAAATTCGCTAATCAATAGTTGATAAATTATAAAATTCAACAATCGATAGCAGTAAAATTGGTCAATCGATAACGGAAAAATCACGAAATTCATCAAATGGTCTCCCGTAAAAAAAAATTGTCCTGCACACTGATGTGATGATAAAAAGGGTTTTGAAGTATAGGACAAAATTAGCACTTGCCAAACAGCGAGTAATACTGAAAATTTGGCAATGGACTTTATTGCCACCACTGGTCAAACATAATAGTCGCACTCACCAATTGCGATGATTGAATGGAAAAAGATTTTTTTTCTCTGCTGTCGCGCGACAAATTTTGAAACCATTTGGTAAATTTCATCCCCGAAATTGGCAGATTGTGAATTTTTTTCTCGAAGAAATTCGACGATATTCGAAAAATTTTTCTCCCGAAACCAGTTGATGAATTTTGCGATTTTTCCACTGCGTAGATTAATGAATTTTGCACTTCTTCCGCTATCGATTGACGAATTTCGAATTTTATCGACTATCGGTTAACGAATTTCACGATTTTTTCCATGAACGAACAAATTGCGCACTTTCTGCTAATTGACACATTTCGCCCTTTACAATTCAGTCAATGAGTTGAACGTTGTTTCTTTCGAGAAATGTCAGGAATGAAACAATGATTCTTTAGGTTGAATTTACTTCGTTCAATGCCCCATGGAAGAATGTGTGCGATGCAGCAACGGGCGTCACAGACTTTTTAAGGGCACCTGCAGACTAAAAACATCTAACCAATCTTCGCGGGGGGAAAATAACAGATTTTGTCAAATGATTGAGGAAAAAACACTACTTTATCAAAGGATAATGGGAAAACATGACTTTTGTTAAAAGACCACAGAAAAAACGTAATTATGCAAAAGGATCGCGAAAGATAAGCAAATTTTGTCAAAGAATCGCAAAAAAGGAAATTTCACCAAAAGATCACGCTTTTTTACTAAATTTCGTCTAAAAATTGCGGAATAAAATGTATTTTATCAAAGAATTGCTGGAAAATGCGAATTTCGTTAAGGATCGTGAGAAAAATGCGAAATTCTTCAAAGGATCGCTGAAAAAACACTAATTTCGTCAAAGAATTGCTGAAAAAACATTAATCTCGCCCAATAACAGAAAAATCATGGTTCATAATCATTATATCTAGTAGTATATGTAAATACAGTTTGTGATATAAGACAAAATTAACATTCACCAATCGGCGAGTAATACTGGAAATTGGTGATTGATGTTATTGCCACCACTGGCTAAACTTAGTCACACTCGCCAATTGCGATGATTGAATGTAAAATGAAATTTTTTTTCCCGCTGTCACTCAAAGAATTTTGAAACCATTTGGTGAAGTTTTTTCCGAAACCATTTTGTGAATTTCCCGATTTTTTCTTCAAAATCATTTGACAAAGAGACTTTTTTCTCGATGGCATTTGACAATATTCAAAATTTTTTTACCCAAGACAATTTGACGATATTCTTAATTTTTTTTGTGCAATTCGACAAATGTTCATGGAAAAAATCATGAAATTCGTTAATCAATAGTCGATAAATTGTGAAATTCAGCAATCGTTAGCGGTAAAATCGTAAAATTTGTCAATCGATAACGGAAAAATAATGAAATTCATCAAACGGTTTCCGGTAAAAAAATTGTCTTGCACGCTGATGTGATGATCAAAAGGGTTTTGAAGGCATTTATTTTATTTGTTGTATTGTGTATAAATACCTAGGTGGAAACAGTTTGCTTATTTTGTCAAATGTTTCAACAATATTCGACCCAATACGCATGCATAAAAAAAATCTTCCGGTAGGACCGGCCAATGAGGTGAAGGTCTATTACGGTCTCTAGAAACGTGTTTGGGATCATCTCCTGTTGTTTATTTCTTGCACTTTGCGTTAAACCTAGGAAGGTATTTATATAGAACTCACTGTGGAGTGTTTAGAAGGTATTTATTTATTTCATTTATTATAATTTGTATGAATACTTAGGTGTCCATTTCGGATTTACTGTTTAAAAATGAATTTAGGCTCTTTTAACGTTCGCGAAATCAATCCCGATGGAAATTGTCTTTTTAGATCTCTATCATTTTGTTTATATAGTACAGAAAATGATTATTTAAATGTATGTAAAAATATCGTAGAACACGTAATACAAAATTGGACCACTTATAGTCCGTTTATTATCGGGGATGAATCTTATGGTGTTCCGATTGCTAATGAAGACAATTATGTAAATATATGGTTCTTCATAGAGGTATATGGTTCTTCACACTTCAATAGAAGCATTGTTTAAATTAATATAATTCTACAAATATGATGCAGTTTTAAAATATCGAGTAATGATTAATACTGTCAAAGAATATACTCATATACGTAATTAAGTTTTGGTACTTCTCTATTATCTCATCGACCACTTTTCATAAAAAAAAAACTATCGCCAAATAAATGGGAGAACGTTGTCATTGGAATATCAAAATAAATAAATAAAATATAAGAATTTAAGGATACAATTGTTATTTTAATTAATGAAATAACTAATAAATCAAATAAACATAATGAAAAATACACGCAAATGTTGAATTAAAAACAACTTGATGACATAAAAAACACGTATAATGTTTTCGACATCAAGTAAATGGGACTGCAATTTTGGCATTTAATCATACAGTTTGGCGATAGTATTTTGTTATGAAAAGTGGCCGATGGGATAATAGAGAAGTACTCAAGTTTTTTATACCAAGTTTGAAAATTTATCTTTTTTTGACATTTAAAAAAAATAACATAAAAAAACATTACAAATTTGCCCATTTAAAACATTCAGGATTTGTATATATACAAACAATACAATGTAAATATTAATATTGTTACATGATACATTATATACATTGTTTGCATATATACTTCTTTGTATACATATATTGTTTGTATACATACAAACAAATATAATGTAAACATTATTCAAATATTAAGAGTTTGCAAATCAAAACATTCTAAAGATTTGTATACATACAAACAATATAATGCATACATACTCTTTACAAATAAAATAGCCCACTTATATAATGACAAAACTTTTAAATCGAATAGAGATAATATATTTCTGTTTATTTTATAACTTATATTCAGATGCTCAGATTCTGCTTTTTTCGAACACATAATAATAAAAATATTACTACCGTGCGTACTGTCTTTTGACATTATATTTACATAATCGAATTCATTATCAATCGGAACACCATAAGATTCATTCCCGATAATAAACAGACCATAAGTGGTCCAATTTTGCATTACGTGTTCTACACGTTTGAATAATTATTTTCTGTACTATATAAACAAAATGATAGAGATCTAAAAAAAAAAATTTCCATCGGGATTTCGCCAACTTATGAGTCTAAATTCATTTTTAAACAGTAAATCCGAAATGGACATCTAAGTATTCATACAAATTACAATAAATAAAATAAATAAATAAAATAAATACCTTCTAAACACTCCACAGTGAGTTCTAGATAAATATCTTCCTAGGTTTAACGCAACGTGACAACAGAAAAAAACAACAGATGATACGATCCCAAACACGTTTGTAGAGACAGTCATAGACCCTCACCTCATTGGCCGGTGATTTTTTGACGCATGCGTATTCGATCGAATTTCGATGGAATAGATTTGACAGAATTACCAAACAGCTTTAAATATATGGATTACGAGTTTTTGGGAATAAAGATGAAAAGGTGAAAATTGGTACGAGTTAGGTGTTCTGCTACAAAATTGCCTGCGAAAAAGTTTGTCTGGTTGGGGGGATAAAATTTTAAAGTACAAGAAAAGTGCTGAAAAGTTAAAGTTAGGTATACTCGAAAAACAGACTGCGTTTGCAGTTAGGTGTTAGAAAAAAATTAAGAAAATCGAAGAGGGGTCCAGAATAAGATGGATTTTCAGCACGGAAAAACTTAAAAAATAAAACGATAAATTTGAAAAAATAATATGATGCAAAAGGTAAACTGAACATATACGATTGAATGGGGAAAGAAGCGTAACTAGAAAGCATAATTTATAGTGAGAAAAAACGAGACTTAGCCGGATTTACGAGGAGAAGAAAGAGTGTAAACAAAGAATGAAAAACATGAAATAACTCATTAAATTTACATGTGAAGTTTGAAATTTTTAAGAAAACTAGGAAAGAAAAATGTGTTTGCCCAGTTTATTTGATAATCGTATGTGTGGAAAGTTAAGAATTTTAAAAAGTTTGAATTTTGAGCTGTGCGTAAAAAAGTTAATAATTTTAAAATGTGGAAAGATTTATTATTTTGAGTGGAGGTAAGAGTACGGTTTGTGAAATGTTTAAAAAACTGAGTTTTGTGATTTTTATATGTGTAGTTTAGGAATTATTGCGAAGGAAAATGTTTGAAATGGTGTTCCCATCTGCACCGGTTCCCAGAGACTCTACGTCAAAGACGGCAGGAAGTCCCCGAGAACCGTCGAAATGCAGGTGCCGTACTCTGAAAAAAATTTTGAATTTTAGAGAAAAATTGCAGAGAATGGATATTGATTAAGAAAATTATGTGTTCGACAAGTTTTTGGGGTCGAGATTGAAAATTTTTGTTTTCGTGAAAAAGTGCCAAAAAGGACAAAATATCCGGCTAAGTTTCACTAAAAAGCTTAAAAATGATAAAAAAAAAAGTTTGGACCAACTATAAATTACAAAGACATTAAAGGAAAAAAAAAAACAAATTTTATAAGATGCAAAAAGTGACAAAAATGGTTATGACCAACAGGTGCTGTAAAGACTAAGTTTTCTAAAAAAGCATAAAAATGAGAAAAATAAGTTAGAGACCTACTATTATTTGCGATGTCAATGAAAGTTTACGAGTTCTGTGAATTAAGATTAAAAAAAATAAAAATTCGGTTCGAGTTAGGTGTTCTACTACAAATTTGCCTGCGTGAAAGTTCAAGTCTGGATGATGGATTTTTTTTTTTTTTTTAACTCTTCCACTACCAAAGCGCCTGAAACGCCGGTCATTCAAAATACCCAAACCGCCCGAAAGTGCCTCGACGATTTCAACCCCTTATTTCTCCGTAGAGGTAAAGTCAAAACGCACGTTGTGGGATGTGTCTACAGGATTATCTTCTCTTTGTTAACTTGTTTTCATAAAAGGTTTTTTTTTAAGGAACTAGGTAAGGGAAAATTAAGTGCGTTTAGGCTGTTTAAAAAGTATTTCGATAACACGAGTTTCTTATTTAAATGAAATACCCGTTTATCTCTTTGTATATTATGAATAGCTTTAACAGAAAAGAACCGAAAAGAAAAACTGAAAACTTCCTTATTATTTTTTTTTTTTTAAATATAGGAATGTTGGTTTACTCTTATATATTTTTAAGCTGTTAACTGCAGCATGTTTTTTTTTCTTATATGTTAATTGTACTTTAAACCGAAAGCCATTTTCTTCCGGCTTTTTTTTTTATTTTTTAAATGTTGAGCTTCAGCATTTTGCAAAAGCATATTTAATTATATTTCCTCCTTTGAACTTGTTCTCCGTAGTGGTATATATATGCCTTTATGTTTAGTAGTCTTCCATATGGTAGAAATTTCAAAAAATAAATGTGTACTACTGAATTAAAAAAATAACAATATTTACTTCTGAAATAAAAACATTATCAAAAAGCTATGAGTATTACTAATATCTTCTAAGAAATATTTAAAAAACGCACTTTTGCAGATTTCATTTATGTGCAGAAGGGATATTATTAATAAATATATTTTTAAGACATTTTTTCTCTCTCTCCCTATTTAATAAAAATAGGAAATTAGGACATTTTTTTGTGTGTATAATAGTAATTTCCCCCTCAATTTTCTTTACTCTTTTACTGAAATGAAATGCCTCTACTATTTTACCTGATCTGGATTTATTCACGTTTTATAAAGTGCAATTTAAAATATATTTTCCAAAATATTTTTCCTTTTTATAATGCTATATTTTAAATATAAAACTATATTAAATTTCTTAAATCAAATAAAACATCCAAAATATTAGTTATTTACTGACAGATGAATTTCTGTTCTGATTTAACTAAAAAAGTGAATGTTCGTTAACATTGAGGAACCTTCTACATTCAGCATGCCATTAGAGCTTTTCGTAAAAATATATTTTCCATTTAAAAAGTACTTTCACTGTCTCTAAATAGAGAAAAATAGAAAATTAAAAAATGACAATACACCGGGTTATAATTTCCTTGACGGCTATTATTATGTGTGTATACAATAGTTTTGGATAGATTTGTAACGCACAATAAAAAATGATAGAAAAAGCGTTGAAGCAAAATTATATTTATGATGAACATGATGCAAAAGTTCATAAAACGAGTTCATTTTTATGTGAAATATTAGAGCGAGAGAAACAACAGTGAAAATTCACATATTTTACTAATGTAGTAACTTCTTTTTTCTAATTTTGCACTAATAAATGACACTATCTTTATCAAGTCTTCAAGAGCCCACACCAAAATCGAGCGCTAAAGATAAAACTATCGGAGAATTCTCTATGGATTTCTTGCTTGTATTTTAATATTTTTAAATTTTTCTTTTCTTTCATAGGATATCTAATATTGTGCAATTAAACTTTTTCAATATTTGTGATTTTTTTCGGGTAATATTTTTTTTGTTAGTTTAACTTTAGAATTCTCTTTTTTACGCGTAAATAGAGCAACTTCTTAAGCCGGCGATCAGCAACGCGAAACTTTCTGACATTTTTAAACGTAACGGCATAAAATATCCATGGCTGACTGATGAAGCAATTTGAACCATTCCATTTTTAATAATTAATTTACTTATCGATAAAAACGCGTTTCTGATCACGTAATAACCGTTTTATCTAATTTCTAGGGTTGTCACGTTTGGAAATTCAGTTCATAACGCCGGCTTTAAAAGTGTTTTCTGAACTATCTTGAGCGTTCATCAAAAAATGGAAAGCGTATTTCGATTAGATAGATTTTAAAAAGAACACCTGCCAATTTCAGGCAGGATTAATTGCCAAACAGAAATAAATTTAAAAATCTGTCTGAAATTAGCCCCTCTGGATTTGAGAATTTGAGAACAGACTGTTTGCTGTTTCCTGTTAGTTATTGTTAGGGAATGCATATCCTGGAAAAAGCGGATATTAAATTGCTTTCGAAATATTCAGACATTTTGTTGATGAAAAATAAAATTAAGCGTTTTAAAAGGTAATAGCGTACTGCAGATAATAGATCATAGATGCATCTTTCTAAATATGTTCCGAATAATTTCTTCCTTGCATTGCTTTTATTTTATAGGCCATGCATTTAACCCCCCCCCCCCAAAAAAAAAAAAAAAGAGAGAGGGAGAGAATCTCGCTTTTTCAAATACGGTTCGCCTTTACCAATTCTAAAGGAAACATTCTTTAACAACTTTTCAGACAAATAGCTAGGTTTGAAATTTATTTCAATAGTGATTGTATTTCTAGGTCCGATAAATTAGGAGATTTTTTGAAATACATTACTGGATTGACAGCACCTTTTCAACATCTCTAATTTCATGCTATAATGGCAATGTTAAATAATGATTGTATGTCAGAATATTTAGAAAATCACAAAATTTAAATCTATTTCACTACAAAGCGGTACTAATAGGTTTTACATTCATATTGTAAAGTTATTATCATTGATCTGGGTAACATGGAACAATAGATGTTTACATTTTTATTCTGAAGCTCTCTCCGGAATTTTGTCCCTTGCCACAAAGGTATTATTCAGTCCGTATTCTCCTTTTTTTCCCCACTCAGGGGAAGTGCTAATCCTTTTCTACGCTTTTTATCTCCTTTTTCTACGATTGATGATTTCTTCTTTGACCAAAGAAGAGGGGGTATGAAAAATTTCAACTAGACTTCTGGCGTTTTGGTTCGAAGAGGGGTCCAGACTTTGATGGATTTTCAGCACGGAAAAACTTAAAAAATAAAACGATAAATTTGAAAAAATAATATGATGCAAAAGGTAAACTGAACATATACGATTGAATGGGGAAACAAGCGTAACTAGAAAGCATAATTTATAGTGAGAAAAAACGAGACTTAGCCTGATTTACGAGGAGAAGAATGAGTGTAAACAAAGGATGAAAAACATTAAATAACTCATTAAATTTACATGTGAAGTTTGAAATTTTTAAGAAAAGTAGGAAAGAAAAATGTGTTTGCTTAGACGCCCAGTTTATTTGATAATCGTATGTGTGGAAAGTTAAGAATTTTAAAAAGTTTGAATTTTGAGCTGTGCGTGAAAAAAGTTAATAATTTTAAAATGTGGAAAGATTTATTATTTTGAGTGGAGGTAAGAGTACGGTTTGTGAAATGTTTAAAAAACTGAGTTTTGTGATTTTTATATGTGTAGTTTAGGAATTATTGCGAAGGAAAATGTTTGAAGTGGTGTTCCCACCTGCACCGGTTCCCAGGGACCCAACGTCAAAGACGGCATGAAGTCCCCGAAAACCGTCGAAGTGCAGGTGCCCTACTATAAAAAAAATTTGAATTTTAGAGAAAAATTGAGAGAATGGATTTTGATTAAGAAAATTATGTGTTTGACAAGTTTTTGGGGTCGAGAATGAAAATTTTGTTTTCGTGAAAAAGTGCAAAAAATGACAAAAATTCGGCTAAGTTTCACTAAAAAGCTTAAAAATGATAAAAAGTTAATTAAGATAATAAAATAAATGTTGGGTTCGAGTTAGGTGTTCTACTACAAATTTGCCTGCGAGGAAGTTCAAGTCTGTATGATGGAAATATTTTTAAAGTACAAGAGAGGTGTTGAAAAGTTAAAGTTGGTTTGCGATGTCATTGAAAATTTACAAGTTTTGTGAATAAAGATAAAGATATGGAAGTTGAGTTCGAGTTATGTGTTCGACCACAAAATTTCCTGCGAAAAAAGTTAAGTCTGGTTGGTGGAAAATTTTTTAAAGTACAAGAGAGGTATTGAAAAGTTAAAGTTAGGTTTACTTGATTTGATATTTGTTAAATATATGGTAGAGTACGGTGTTTTGGGAGAGAGTGGGGATTGCTGTGAACAAGTGCTCGAAAAACAGAGTTCGCAGTTAGGTGTTAGAAAAAAATTAAGAAAATCGAAGAGGGGTCCAGACTTTGATGGATTTTCAGCACGGAAAAACTTAAAATATAAAACGACAAACATGAAGAGATTAAAATGATGCAAAAAGGAAACTGAACATATACGATTGAATAGGGAAGCCAAGCATAACTAGAAAACATGATTTATAGTGAGAATGAACGAGACTTAGCCGGATTTACGAGGGGAAGAAAGAGTGTAAATATTGGATGAAAAACGTGTAATAACTCAATAAATTTACATACGAAGATTTTAATTTTTTGAAATGTAGAAAAGAAAAATGTGTTTGATTAGAAACCCAGTTTATTTGAAAATCGTATGTGTGGAAAGTTAAGAATTTTAAAAAGTTTGAATTTTGGGCTGTTAAGCGTTGGGCTGTTTTGCGTTATGTTTTTTAAAATGTGAAAAGAATTATTATTTTGAGTGGAGGCGAGAGTACGGTTAGTGAAATGTTTAAAAACAGATTCTTGTGGTTTTTGTATGTGTAGCTTAGGAATTATCGCAAAGTAAAGTGTTTGAATTGATGTTCCCGCCTGCACCGGTTCCTCGGGACCCGACGTCAATGACGGCATAAAGTCCCCGAGTACCGTCAAAGTGCAGGTGCCGTACTCGGGAAAATTTTTTGAATTTATAAAAATAATACCGGGAATGGATTTTAATTAAGATAATTGAGTAATTAACTAGTTTTTAGGGTCGAGACTAAAAATTTTTGTTTTTATGAAAATGTGCAAAAAAGGGCAAAAATCCGTCTAAGTTTTACTAAAAAAGCGAAAAAATAATAAAAATAAGTTAAAGACCAACTATAAATTACAAAGACATTTAAAAAATAAAAGTTTTATAAAATACAAAAAGTGACCAAAATATGGCTATGTCCAACTGGTGCTGAAATGGCAAAGTTTTTTTTTTTTTTTTTTTTTTTTTTTTTTTTTTTTTTTTTTTTTTTTAAGAGCATAAAAATAATAATAAATTAAAAAATAAATAAAAATATGGATTTTTTTGGTGATGGATGAAGCTGATTTTTAACACTTTCCAACCTAGTTGAAAAGTGTTTACGACTTCGGTTTGTCTGGCCGTCTGCCGTCTGTTCGTGCCCTAACTCCCGTAAATATGCTCGGTATGCCCTGCAATTTTTATATGTTATTGTCGTTATCTGTAGCATGATCATATTTCATCTGAAATGTGTAGCACTTGTAGCTTTTATACAGGGACACTCAAAAGATTTTCGCTACATTACGGCGGTATATTGGGAAAATCATTTGCGGTTTACTTTAATGATGTTCCACAATTCCAAACACAGTGTAATTGATATATATCACTAAGGTGCATTACAAAAAGCATAATATGGAATATGGTGTGCATAGCACTTATAGTTACTTTACAGGGACAGTCAAAAGAAATCCGTTACATTACGTCTATGGAGAAAAATCGTTTGCGGTTTAATTAAATAATGTTTCACTATTTTAACGGCATTGAAATTTATATCTATCACTAAGGTGCATTACAAGAGGCTTACTACAGAATATTGTGTTCATAGCAGTCATCGTTCATTTACAGGGATACACAAAATAATTCTCTACTGTCTGTTAACAATAATTCCTGGAAGTGCGTTTTAAGTTGCCGAACGCCATTTTGAATTTAACTCACTTTTTGTCTTTTACTTGGTGTGTATAAATTCTGTAGATCATATACAGGACAGCACAAAAGTTCGCGAACACATTTCCGTTTATTGACAGAAACTCCAGCAGGAGAATTTTAAACTGTGCTACGCGTTTCCTAACTAAACTAAAATTCAGCATCCTATGTAGTATATATACAACTCTATGGATCATATACAGGGCTGAATAAAAGTATTCGGATATTTTTCCGAATATTGTATATGTTGGAAATTCCTGAAATTACGTTTCTTAAATATGTTATGCGTTTTCCAAATTGTTCACTTAGATGTTATCGTTCAGCTTTTTAAACGGTAATGATTTGTAAAATTATTTTGGAAGCGTTGGAAAGAGTTACATAATCTATGCTTGACGCATGATTTTTCGTTCTTGTTAACATTTCATAAGTTTAAAACTCATATATTTACTTTTTATGGGGGGGGGTAAAAACCCTATAAGAAAAAAAAACCCTATCTCTTTGCAAAATTATGGAGTATTCACAATAACGAACAGGCTGAAATCGGAATATCAATGTCAGTACAGAATTTGGAAAATGCATAGCATATTTGAAAACCCAGCTGCAGTCAATACCATTAATAATCGGAAAAATATCCGAATTTTTATCTGAAGCTCTGCATATTATCAATAGATTTGTATATATACTACATAGCAGTATGCTAAAATTTAATTCGGTTATTAACACGGTTGAAAATTCACATTTGGGAATTTCCGTCTATAAACGTCAGTGTACTGGAGAACTTTTGTGCAGTCCTGTATATGATTTATAGAATTTATACAAACCAATCAATATAAAAAAAATAGTTACATTCAAAAACGCGTGCAACAACTGAAAAAAAAAAACGTATTTCTAGCAATTATTGTTCATAGTCAGTACTGTAACCGAAATTTTTGTGTGTCTCTGTAAATGAACGGTGAATGCTATGTACTCCATAATCTCTAGTAAACATCTTGTAAAAACATCCCTCAGCGATATATATGAAATTCAATATGTTTGAAATACAGTAACATAATTAAGATACACCGCTAACGATTTTTCCTAATAGGCTGTAATGTAAAAGAATTCTTTTGATTGGCTCTGTAAATTACATGCTACATACTTCATTTTCTATACCAATCATACCACAGTAAACCTCAATAACATATATCAATTGCATGGAAATCCGAGTATATTTACGCGCATTAGAGTACTGATAGACAGAAAAACTAAATTCATAAACACTTTTCAACTTTGTTGGAAAGTGTTAAAAATGCAATTAGAATTAGCTCGTAATAGATAGCAGTTTAATTTAAATACATTTTATAGAATTTAATAAAGATTTAATTGCATTACATTACACGTTAACCAAATTGTGTTCTGAAGAAGCATAACTGACATTAACTTGTAACACATTGCAATTTAATCTAAATTATATTCTTAAAAATGTAATTAGATTCCACCTATAATCCATTACAGATTAATTGGATTATACAATTAAAAACGTAATCGGAATCCTCCTATAATGCATTACAGGTTAATTGGATTATACAATTAAAAACGTAATCGGAATCCACCTATAATCCATTACAGGTTAATTTGATTATACAACTAAAAACGTAATCGGAATCATCTTGTAATCCATTACTTGTTAATTGGATTATACAATTGAAAACTTAATCGGAACTGTCTTGTAATCTAATTACAAATTAATCTAATTACAAATTAATCTAATTACAGATTAATCTAATTATATTTTAACAGAGAAAATGAGAATTGTCTTGTAATCCATTACACGGTAATCAGATTATGCGTAATCAGATTATATTCAAATTACTTTGTAATGCATTACATGATAATCGATTGCATAGTGATGAGATTATAATGTATTTTAATCTATAATTTGATTACTTTGTAATCAGATTCTGCCCAACACTGGTTCAAGGCAGTTTTGAATTCAGGCGTGGACTGGTGGATACATCTCCCTTCCCCTCCCAACTGTGTTTTAAAATTTAAATATGATTAATACAAATATGAAATTTAATCTTCCAAGTGATTGCAGAATGATTTACACGGTAGAAAGTAAATACTTTTTTTCTGTCAGAGAATCCCTCTTAACCCTTTCAGGGACAAAGTACTTTCAGTAATAAAATGTCAAAGTAAATGACTGGCACCGGAATTTACGAAAACATTTATTTGCAAATAAGAAAAAGACTATATTTCACATACTTATCAAATGGAAAGATTTTAGCAAAATTCTGGTGCCATTGCGGCGTTTGGGAATTAAACTTAAGTGGCTTCATAAACATACCAATGCCCCTGAAAGGGTTAAAAGACAATTTTAATTTATATTTTCCTTTTAAAGTTATGTGTTTTTATTTTAGCTTAAATGGGGGATTCAGGAGGGCAGAGTCTCATGACAGAAAAAAAACAATGTTCGATTTCTTTATTTTTTGAAATATTGTTACAAACCTATTTTTAAATATTTAATAATTCTTAATTGTTAAATTTTACATCACTTTTATGTTAAAGTTTTTTTGCGTATAGAGCCCTGACACAAAAATCATAATTTAGCTTACTTCTTATAATAATTCTTCTAATTACTTCATAATAATATTTTGTTCATTCCCTTATATCCCGTTGAAGGTCTAATAATATGTGCTGCCATCTATTATCTCGTTTGCATATGTATTTCGGAAACATTATCTGATTATTGCTGGTATATACATACAGTGACAGGATTCCACAACAGTCATCGCGCATATATCATTATATCAAATCAGTGTCGTAACCAGTGGGCAAAGTCGGAGGGGAGGGGGGGGGCTTGAAATATGGCTGAAATATATTCAGAAGTAGAAAGCAAGTCCCCACTATCATAAAACTTTTGATTATAAAATATTAAAATTCTTAAATGTAATAGATGATGTTATTCGTATTGAAAGATTATGAAATCTAGAGGGGTCTCAATAAGATGCTAGGAGGGACTCAACCCACCCGGCTCCGTGTGATTACGGTGCTGTAATCAAATCCAGACATTTAAGTGTGTGATTTTCTAAATGTCAGAATTTCAGACATATAATTATTCAGACACGTTTCTCAGTTCTTTTGTACCCTGATTATAGTAAGACACTTATGTGTCTTTAATTGAGACGTCTATGATGTCTGAAATTTTACATTCAGACACTTAAGTGTCTGAATTGCTTTTTCAGACACATATGTGTCTGAATTTAAGACACCTTTATTTGCATTGTACTTCGTGTCACATTCGACATATTTAATCTGTCGTTAAATAAGACATATAGTATTATTTCAAATCTGTGGTATCAATCAAATTTATAATAAATAGCGGACTGGCAACCCTGATTTAAAAATTTCAAATCGGTATAGTTTACAGAAATCTAGTCTATATTGGAAGTATAAATAAGAAAAAGGACTATGATGTGATTAATTTTTAATTACTGATTTACCACCCCCCTCACGCACACTCCAAAAAATATGAAAAGTGAGGTAACAGACTAATTTTTTTAAAATATACCAGATGCATAGTAAAAAAATTTCAGACTCGGAAGGGGACCGAAATATATTTATATATTTGTCTTGAAAGAATTCGTAACTCCAGGAAGGGGACCGAAATATATTTCTCGTAAAATAATTCGTAACACAGGTAAGGGAATCCCGTTCCAGCAATTTATTCTGTTGAGCTGATTCAGATATCGGACCAGATGCTATAATCAATAATGTTAACTGGATGAATTAGATCCGCCAGATTGTTCCTCAGTTGGTATACCATTGGCAGATTCAGCCAAGAGATCCCTGGTTTGAATCATGGCCCGTATTTGTTCGCCCGGTAGGAAAATTTACTACTTATATTCTTTACCATTTTGAATAATTGTGTCAAAATTAATATAGTATACTCAAATTGCCCAGCTCAAATGAAGTTCCGTGATACTCAAACATAAGTTTATTGAAATGAATGAATATTCTTTAGTTTAACGAACTAAATTGGCTGAAACGAGTCTAAATGGGCTAAACAAGGTACAGCTAGTCTAACCAGGAAACCACGGCCTTATTGTAATAATGAAAGAAATCTAAATAAGCAGCAATCGAAAGGGCATTATGAAACGTGTTTTTTGACGCATAAATCATTTGTCCTCGTCTCCCCGTTATTGAGATATAAAGTCTTAACATTTGCTAATTTATTGATTTAATAGGTAGGAAGGAAGAGTCGATAGGATTGAAGGATGAGTCGTTAACGTTTTAAACGCAAAAGCATCATCCATCTTCAATCACTTGTCCATTTCCAGTTTAGTACGCCGCAATACTCTGAAGTGATTCGCTGTGTTTGTTAAAAGTCTGGGTTAGTGCAAACTCGGCCACTTGAGTTTGAAACGCCCATTCAATTTTATTTTTCGCAGGAGGCTGATAATTGTAATCATTACACTAGATTTAAGTTCATGAAATTCTCTTGGTGCCACGATTTTCTACGCTTCAATCATATTTTGGTTCAGTGCCATATTTGTCAATAGCATTTTTTTACGGGCTTCTTTCATTTTTATATTACTATATCTAAATATGTTTTGTATTCCATATTAATCTGTTTATTAAAATTTCTGAATCAAAACCACACACTTTTCCCTTAATTAAATTAATAAAATTGCAAATTTTATGACTTTATATCGCGATAACGAAGAGAAGAGGGCAAATGATTTATGTGTCAACAAACACGTTTCATAATTCTCTTTCGATTGGTGCTTATTTAGATTTTTTTTCATTATTACATTATGGCATGGTTTACTGGTAAGTAGGAATAAATTAGAACATTTGGGCTATAATTGGAGGCATTGGACCATAATTGAGCTAAATAGGTACTATGGTCTTTCCCCTCTCAAAAAATGGGAAGGGGGGCTGTTGCGATTTCTTTTCAACGTAGTTTCATATCTTGTTGACAATAACTTACTCCACCCGCGAATATTATTCACAATTCGGAGTATCAAAGAATTCAAATGTGAAACTTTCCCCAATGGCCACAAATTGAATACTGAAAATCTTGGAAGCTACGTTGCACAAACTCTCTTCTAAAGACAAAAATATCATTTTATAGAAAACAACGAAGTGTAATAGTAATTATCAAAAATTCGCAAAATAACAAGAACAGAGTTGCCAAGTCTCCGGCTTTTTGGACACCAGTATTTTAGTAAAGAGAATGTTGTTTTAAGTAATCGGAACATTCTGCGATTTAAAAGAACAACATTATCTCTAAAATAATACTGGTGTGCAAAAAGCCGGAGACTTGGCAAGTCTGCAAGAACACTCCAATTTCACCAAGCACACTCACAGCAAAATAAATTTAAAGTGTTCAACAGGATATATTTGAATCATTCATGCGCATTTTTTATATTTCAAAGACTCGTTATCCCAATACGAGAGAAACATTCTCAAAGTGAGTACATTTAACCTTTGAGTAGTGAACACTAATTTCCCAATTGTGAACAAATGAGTTTCCGTTTTCAACTAAGTTTCCAAGTATTTAATAGCTTTGTTCTATGAAAATAATGGAATTAGTTTTGATAGTTCACCTTTGAGTTATAAATTAATGTTATGTTTAGGGTGTTAAATGCCTTTAAAAAACATGAATAAATGTCGAATTATACAATATACGAAATATTCGTGGTGTATGTTTGTCTATTATTATAGCTTTAAGAACCAGTTTTTTAAAAGAAGGATTCGTTTATTATCGGTCCCAAAACGATTATTTAATTATATTTTTTAAATGTTGTATAAAGTTTTTCTGTGTACAAGTTCGAAAACTAAGCATCATGAACCAATGGCGTAGCGTCTGGGGGGGGGCACGATCAGTTTACTACCAGTATAATTATATACTACATTTGGCCTTATTTAATTGTTGAATGGTATGAACTAAATAAGGTGAATCTAAACTCTTGGACAAAACCTTAAGGAGTGATGGTACACATCAAGACGAACAATATTAAGTAGGAAACTAAGGGTCCCAAAAGTCTTCCGAAGGAGATAGGCGCCATTAAAGTTTAGGGTCCAAAATTTCAAATGATTATAAAAAAACGGAAAAATTGGTCGATTCGTTTGCGGTTTTCGCTAAAACTATTCTTTATGTCAGTATATTCTTAAAATTAAATTTTAAAGATAAAGTTCAAAAAATGCCGATAGAGTGCGCTTTAGACTTTGGAGTAACGGACAAATATTTTTTACTGTTATTTTTTGTATCTGATTAAATGCATTCAAAAGCTTAGACGTAAACTTAACTTTAGATCTGAATCGCTGGGAAATCAAAATCTGAATCGTTGGGAGTAGTTAAATAGCGCAAACTGAACTGTGTGCAGGAGTTAAAATTTGACCCCCCCCCCTTAACACAGTTCAGTTATTCCCGAACTTGTTGTCGTAGACGAGTCAGAAACTACTATCCCCTACACGCAAAATAAACGATAGAGGGATGAGAAAATTAAATAACAAAAATATTTTAAAAATAAATTTTAAATATAAAGTTCAAAAATGCCGATAGAGGGCGCTTTAGACTTTGGAGTAATGAACAACTACTTTTTACCGTCGACTCCAACGAGGACATGGTTGCGAGGATTGCCGTCGTAGCAGGCGATATCCGGGAGATGCCCGGGGTATTCACTAATGTTCACAACTCCCTCCGCCGGCAGTGTGAGGCCTGCATCGTTGCTGGTGGGCACTCTTTCGAGCAGTTTTTCTGATTCCTCAAGAGCATCTTGCGTGTACCATTTTCTACGTGTCAACCTTCATTCATATTGCGCAGTACATGCATACATCAAATTGTTTCTTTTTATTTTGCGCAGAGAAATTGCTCATGTCTGTTATGAATAAATTTTCTATTTAATTTTGTCATTGCTCTATCGTTTGTTTTACGTGTAGGGGGTAGTAGCTTCTGCCTGGAATAATTTTAACACAATTATTCAAATTGGTACAGAAATCATGAGTCCAACTGGACGAAAAATGTCCGGGCCAGGATTCGAATCTGGGATCTTTTGACTGAAGCTGCCATGCTCTATCAACTGAGCTATCCCGGTTGAATCTGGAGGCCATAATTCACCCAGTTCATGCCCTTCAGATTCAACCAGGTTAGCTCATTTGTTATAGCATGGCAGCTTCATCCAAAAGATCCCAAGTTCGAATCCTGGCCAGGACATTTTTCGTCCAGTTGGAAAATTACAACTCATATTGTTTCTGCCTGGTCAACGACACCAAGATCGGGAATAACTGAACTGTGTTCAGGAGTGGGGGAGGGAGGGAAGTGTTTCCAATTTCAACTTCTGAACGCAGTTCAGTTTGCGCTACTTAACCACTCCCAATGATTCAGATTTTGAGCTGAAAATTTAAGTCTAAGCTTTTGAAAACATTTAATGAGATACAAAAAATAACGGTAAAAAATAGTTTTCCGTTACTCGAAAGTCTAAAGCGCCCTCTATCGGCATTTTTTAAACTTTATCTTTAAAATTTATTTTTAAGAAAATACTGACATAAAGAATAGTTTTAGAGAAATTCGCAATCGAATCGACCAATTTATCCCTTTTTTATAATCCTTTGAAATTTTGGACCCTAATCTTTAATGGCGACTATCTCCTTCAGAAGACGTTTGGGACCCTTAGTTTCCTATTTAATATTATTTGTCTTGATGTCTACTATCGCCTCTTAAAGTTTTGCCCAAGAGTTTAGATTCACCCTGTATAGTATATAAAAATACTGGGGATCCTGCCCCCTTTGACGCCTTTGTCGTGAACGAACATACAAGTAGAACGAACATCACACGGTTTGAACATTTCAATTTTATCCATTCACAGCTTTTTTTAATACTTTGCCGTGATTTTAAACGTTCCTATGAAAAATATAAAAGTATTTTAAACAGGTGTCCGCAAAATAAAGTACGCAACATTTTAAAAATTTAACGAATTATTTCGGTAAAAAATTGCTCTGCACAAAACCTATGTAATTTTGCTATATCAATTTTCTGGTTCAACATATATAATATACATCATATCCGTTTATGCATGCATTTACGTTTATTTACATTGTTACCAAATCTGGGGTATTTTCTATTCAGAAATTCTAAATTCCTACCCGAAGATTTTGAGCAGTACTATGTTATATACTGTGTTATTAACAAAATATGTATCATTAAATAAATAAAAAAATAACTATTAAAACTTTTTGGGTATAATTCCGAATTTTTAAATAAAAAATCTGCCCGCTTTAGCAACACCGCTCATTTATTCATTATTTATTTTTACTTTCCCTCATACCGCGTCACCAAAAATGGTTGTGTTTTTAGCATGCGTGCACGTTTGTATATATGTAGGTAAGTGTATAACTTACGCTAAACAATTTTTGTAGATTGGGCGTCGCATTTCTACATCACCTTGGACCAAAGCAGGTCTCCACTGGTGACTATTTTTATATTCTATGCACACCATTATTTAAAAAATAAATAAATTGTATATTATATTTCTGTTGCTTGTGTTGTCTAAATATATGTAAAAGATTTTTCTTTTGAAAAAGTTGTTTGACATAGAATTAAAAAATAGTAGCTACTGGCAGGCCTGCTTAAGCTATATAACATAATCAGAAACTAAGTAAGTCAGACAGAAGACTTTATACGGAGTTGAAACACCTATATTTTGTAAAGTGTATTTATTTTATTTTGCGCAACGGCGGTAATAGAAAGTAGAGATAATACATCTTAATTTGGTAATTTTATACGTTTAAACCAGCAATTGTACTCCAAGCTGAAACAGCAATAAAACAAAATGAAAATCTTTAAAGAACTTTGGACACAGGAATCTTCTATAAATAAAAGCACTTTTCTAAAATTTCTTCTCAATTTTAATTAATTGAAAAACAACATTTAAACTAACTTTTAGTTGAATACTTTACTTTAAGAAACTGCTATTGTTTCAATTTCAGTAACATAATAATAATAACATCGGAAACAATATAAATTATCAACTACACTGATATTAATTTATAACAATGAGTTTTATTTGTCGGAAACAGTGACATGTTAAACATTTATTTTCCAAGGTTAAATGGAAGAATTAACAAAAGGAAAACTATTCAGGAAAATAAAGGGTTTTCCCGTAAATTGTATTTTGAAGTAGTTTAATAAGGTTTTAGAAAAGAAATGTTGAACATGGATATGAATTGGGAGGAATTCATTATCGTTAGTTTTCTCATTATTTTTCAGATGAATAATTAAAGTTGCTCTTATTAGCATTGAAAATAACAAAAAACAAATACAAAAATATACACTACATTTTACATCAGACGAGCCACTTTGTTTGTTTTTGGTAAAATATCTTAATTTGGGATTATAAAATATGCACTAGTAATATAAAAATTAATTAATAATTTAGAAATTTATTTAAAAATTTTTAACATATGTTAACAGGAATTAATATATGTATTAAAGTATATAATTATGCTAAATAGTTTGATGATATGAAAAAATTCATATCCAAACTCTACTTCGCACGATTTGAACTTTTCGAAATTACTCATCTTACAGCAGGGGTGTCCAACTGTGGCCCGCCGTACACCACTAAAATTTTATAGTAAACTTTTCCTCATCTAATCATCGAATTTCTGCGGTTCAAGAAATCGATTATTTCTTTGAAAATTTAGTGGTATCAGGTGGGCCACAGTTTGACAACCCTGTCTTACATCATATTTAAAAAACAAAGTTTTATGTTTTTTTTTTTAAATGCCTATGCCAAAAATAAAATTATTTTGCTTAAAATTCCACGATATAAAATATGTAAATTCTGAAGTAAATAACTAATTATTTTATCGTGAAATCTGTTATATAGAATATTACCTTATTTTATTAGATATGCTTCTCCAAAAAAAAAATCTTTCATTGATGAATTGAATTGACGCAATGAAAAACACTAATATTAAGTCCGGTATTCCGGATTCGTACGGTTTTAAAAAGAAATGTTATTTTCTGAAAGTTTCTTTTCACCTAATGTAAATGAAACAATCCGAAATTATGTAAGGGGAACAAAACTTTTCGCCTACTGGTGTTCAAAATAATACTGGTTTACCACGCTATACTGGTATTCAAAATAAACACTTACAGGAACCCTGATTTTTACTAGTTTCATTACGAGAGGTGCATACGTATAAAATAAAGTGTAATTTACAGATTCCAATATGTAGCCTACAACACAGTTTTAAACTCTTACATATTTATTAAACACAATTTTGGTATTAATTTATAATATTTTGCTTCTGTATAACTTTTATGGGTGATTAAAACAGCTTCAATGCTATGAACCGTTATCAAACCCATGGGCTATGCAGGGGTGTTTGTGTTCCGGTATTTCGTATTTCGTATACCACTAAATTGATATAGGGATTGCTTTTTCTTCTTTAATCGATGACTTCTGCGATATCATAAAAAAATGTCTTATATAAAATTAGTGGTGTTCGAAATACCGGAACACAATTATTTGTGGATGAACAAAGAGGAATTAACATAGTCCCAAAATGATGAAACTTGTACTAGTAACCTTCTCTGCAGGGGCAGTTCACCACCTGAGCAAACTTCGACCAGCAAATTTGAACTGAATTTTTCTGCTTATTTAAACGCCTGAATCATGCAGCATTTCCGTCATAATGTAGGCGAAAAATTATAGTCGTTTTAACTGGTGGCATTTTGAATCGGCGACGCGGCGGCGATAGTCAGACCCTGTGGTTCCACCATATTGTGATAAAATAAGCAATCACCTTGTCAATGTCATTAAAATGCGTTATTATATCGCCGGCCGCGTCAAATATCCACCAGTAAAAACGAATTTGCCTTAAGTATGGTTACAATTCTGCACAAAAAGGCGCTTAATTTTGCGAAACTTTTTATTAAAATTTATTGGTTGAAATTTGGCCGGTGTCAATCAAATTAACTGACATTGACATGAGGATTGTTTATGTTCTCACAATATGGCAGAACGCGAGGCGTGACGACCACAGGAGAAAATTTACACCAATAAAAACGAATAATTTTTTTTGCCTTATTTATGACAAATGTATAAGGCGAAAATTTCTATTCGAATTTACTAGTGGAGGTTTGCAGTAATCAGTCCACGTTGATCTGATGTAAATCTCAGACCTGAAGTTGACTTTTATAAATAAGAAGCATTGAATTTCTATTGCAGGAAAATATAGAATGCAGCTAACACGGAAGCTAGAAAATAAGCATAATTCAATTTCATAAGCACTCGAGACTAATATTTAAAATTTAGTTATTTAAAACAGAAACGTTTCATAAGTTTAAACAAAAGCATCTCGTTTGAATTTTTCGAAATTTATTTTTGAAGAAAATACCAATAACTGAAAACCGAAAAACAAAAAAGAAGCTTCATAAAGGCCAGCAATAGTGACCTTTATAAAGTATATTTTATCATAACATATAACATAAGACCTATTCTCTAACAAATCTTTTTAAATAGTATTCTAAAATTGTTTTATTTATCTACAACATTTTATGCTTAAGCAAATAATTTAATTAAATTCTTCCCTGAAATGAAGTTAAGGAAAAAAATGCATTTTATTACTATTTATTTTTGAATATTTAATTATGATGGAATTAAAATTGAGAACTATATTCATGTAAAAAAAAAGTTATATATTTGAAATAAACATTTAATTGCTTTACATGAAAAAATAGTTAAGATTCTGTCAGTTTAAAAAAGTAAAAAACGTATGAATAATTAATGTCTTTTATTTTCGGAAATTAAAATACATTTTTTTAAACAGTTGTATGACATTATTATACTATCAAGAAACTGTGAAAATGTGTGTGATATTGTGAAAAAGAAACTATATCAAATGTTCTTTAACATTTTACGTTGACTAATTTTATTGAAATATTTAATTTCATTTATTTTATGAAAAGGAAATATAAATAATCAGTAGCAAAATTATGAATAAAAGAAAACATACTTACATTTTTACTATTTAAAAATGTAAAGCAGTGAAAACCACAAACGATATTAAATCTTTTTTTTTTTTACAGCATTTATAATTTGTGCTAGCTGTTTATAACAGCTTATATTAAAAAAAAATAATTTTAAATGATTTCACTATCACAAAATAAAAATAGCCAAGTTTAATTATTACGTTTTACGTAGTTTAAAATTAGAAAAAATGTGTGCGGAAAAATACATCTGTTAGAAATAAGCATTCAATTTCTAAACTTTAAAATAAATAATAAAATTTCTGTCAGCTTTAAAAGGTATAATATATCAATAATAAATTACTGTTCTATTCTCTCCAAATTAGAAGGATATTATAATCTTTATTAACTGAATTAAAAAAAAAGTATTTATGTTTATTCTCATAGTTTAAAAATATACGTACGTTACCTAGTATTTCTACTGAAATATTTTATAGTAAATATTATTTCATGAAGAAAATATTCACAATATTCAGCAAGAAAGGAGCTTATAATGATTTTGCTACTGGAAATATTTCTACCAAATAAATGTTATCTTAAAAGATAGGACAATTCATCATTCTTAATTTCAAAAAATAACTTTAATAAAAGGCTTCTATATTTATTGGAAGTTTAAAATGTAATTTATTTATGTGCCTCCATTGTTACGGCAGGATTTTTTGCAAACGAAATATGATATTTGAAGGTGAAATATGAAGAAAACGAATGCATAAAAGTTTAACCCTTTCGGCACAGACAAATTCTGTTCGTAAAATGCGAAATTACTGACTGACCCCGGAAATTGCAAACAACTTTTTTAGAAAATATGAATTCCTTATTTTAAGCTTTCATTATAGAAGCAAATTTTTATTAAAATATTCTTGGTGCCAAATGCAAGTGTGGAATTAAAATTAGGTGTGCCCGGAGTGGGACCACTGTGCCGAAAAGTGTTAAATCTATTTAAGAATTTTCGAAAACAAAGATAAAAAAAAAAAAGTCTTCTTTAGCAGTTTTCAGGAAACACTTTATATACTTTACTATTTTTTGAAGATGCACGCAAAAGCTAGAAAATATTAGATGGTAATAATAATTAGAATTATGAAAAATAACAAAACCCTATTTGTAAATAATTTAAAAATATGTATATAACAGGAAATGAATTCCTGCATTTGATTTCATAGACAGCTAAACATAAGAAATTATTTATTTTTACGTAAGCATGTACGTATGGATTTATGTATATATGAAGCATTGAATCCTTACAGACATCAAAAAGTACTATTTTGCAATAAACTGCTACTAGCATAGCTGCCAACTTTTACGCTTTTTTGTTACCACTAAAAGTTAATAGAAAATTTTGCTTTACCAATCACGAAATTTCGAAGATTTAATAAGGTGAAACTTACTATAAAATTTTAGTGGTAGGAAAAAAGCGTAAAAAATGGCAGCTATGTACTAGTGAATAATTAATACAAGTTTATAAATAGACACATTATTAATCAAAACATATCAATACATTATTAATATTGGAGGGGAGAGGGCTGATACTATTTGTTGGGTTTAAACATCCAATATTATTATATCACTGAAACTTACTAAAGAATAAACAGAAATTATATGCCGTTCAATTTCTTTAAAAAAATATTTTGTTAATTGTAGTATAGTTTAGAAAATTGCTGCGTAACAGGCATTCAATATTTTTTTAACTTTACATATATCAGTAGATAGTGCAATTAGCTTTATGATATAAGTATTATGCTTATTAGAATTAGGGGATCCAACCCGGGTATCGCACGTTAGACAAGTTAGGAGAAAACATTTTTTAGTTGATCTTTTATATTCATGTATTTTTTTTAGATTGCCCACTAATACCGTCAAAAAACATTTTTATCTGAAAAATAACAATAATTTATTCAAATAAAATTTTACAATTTATTCAAAGTTATACTTTCGTATTTGTCGCATGTTAGGAGTTAATAACCGAAAAATTGCCAAAGAGTTCGCTACTTACAGCAGTCTTTCTTATTCCACTTATTTCAGTTGTTTAAGCTCGTATTTCAATTACATGCCTGTTAAATTTCTGTATTACAGTGGCCTCCAAAAGTTAAGGTACAACCAGTCTAATTTATGTTTAATTTGAAAACAAATGTAGATAAAATCATGAAATTGAGAATAATTGTGCTTTAAACAGTTATTTATCGAATTGTACTTAATTTTAACATCGCAGTTTTTTATGAAAAAAAATAAATAAATGGATTTTAATAAGGCATGTGTCCGGCCCTACTTGTAATACCTTTATGGAATCGGCATTCAATTTTGTCAATTAAGTTGTCGGAAACTGGAAAGGGAAACAACCCCCATACATGGATCAACGCCTGTTCCAGCGCATTTAACGACTTTGGAGGAGTACTTACGGCAGCTACCTGTCTGCTGAGATAGTCTCGAAGATGCTTTATAGGATCAAGGTCCAAAGATTGTACTGCCCGTTTCATTCGCTCCAAAACTTGATCCTCTTGATCAGGGGTGTCAAACTGTGGCCCGCCGGTTACCACTAAAATTTTATAGTAATCGTTCCCTTATCTTATCATCGAATTTAGCTATTCAAAAAGTAAACTATTTCTTTTAACACTTAGTAGTATCTGGCAGGTCACAGTTTGGCACCCCTACTCCAGATAACTACTCTAGCTCAATTCTATCGGGCATTATCAACCATTCAGATGAATTCATCACCATACGATGTGACAAACGGAGCAAGGATCTCGTCCCGATATTTCATAACAGTCAGAATTCTTCCATGGCATGCAAGGAAGTTACTGTGACCAAAAGCCAAACCATGATTCCACCTCCCCGATAACTGTGCCTTTGAACAATGTAACATAGGTAGAATCTGATGCCTTGTTCTCACCAGATCAGCACATGAACTGAATCATTTTCCAAAGCAAAACGGGACTCATCTGTGAACAGTATGGAAACCCATTGTTTTGTGTTCCAGGTAACATGCTCTCTTGGCCAACATAATCGGGCACTTCTGTGTTGTCGATTAAGAGGGCCACACACAACGGGTCGTTCTGCATGCAGTCCTTAATTCTGAAGACGTCTATGTATAGTAATCGCAGATATTGTCATCACTGTTGCTTCACGATGATCTCAAATGAGGTGAGCCACTGTAGTGGTGCTTCTCCTTTGGGCCAAAAGAGCTAGAAAGCGATCTTGTACAGGGGTTGTGACCCAAAAGCGCTCACTGGAACAAGAATGTTTGAATTCAAATTGATATCAGAGCATTTGGACCACACGACGAGACACATTAAGACGTATAGCAGCACAAGCTTGTGATAACCCCATTTTCCATCCATCAGATTGCCCACCATCTTAACGAATCAAGTAAACGACATCTCCTAGACATGGATAATACTATTTTAGTACCAACAATTCAAGATCATCAGCCATAAAAAAAATTCAAAAAAATTCCCAAAATGGGATATTCGCAGTTCCTCCGGACAAACATATAAGTATCCAATACATTAAAATAATTGAGATGGGTATATTTTTTTCATAAGATTTTATTAAAGTTACTGATGATCGTTCATTAAAATTGCCGAAAAAACGAAACTTATAGGCCAAATGTTCCCACAGCACCCCCTCCTCCTGAATAATAAGCCTAAATGCTAGAACAGAACTGGCAGCTGTCGTACGTGGATTTTTTTAGCGTTTGTACGGGCCCTTGAATTTCTATGCCAGCATATTCTAAAAACCTTAGCATTTTCATAACCTGCAGTACTTTCTTCGCCTTATTTAATCTCAGTCAATAAATTACCGAATTCTTTTAGGAAACACTGGTATTTGAATTCAAGAGGTCCTATCAACTTTGAAAAAAAAATTCGCTTGCGTCAGCCGCCATTTTTGTGTCCGTGTAGGGTCAGTATTCAGAGGGCTGTTGTACCGTCAATATGACGTCAGCGTTACTTAAGAATCCTCATATACATTTCCATTATAATATTAATGTATATCGAAAACAAGAAATGTATGTTATATTAGGATATACACTTACCAGGTTTAATTCAAACGATGCGCAGAATCGATAATCGGAAAATGTAAAACGCACCACACATTCGCAATTTCAACTTTCTGATTAGGTTATTTGTGCACATAGTGGATTCTCTCCTACTAAATCGAATATACTGAAGAATTTCTTAATTGACATTTTTCCTATAACTCCAATAGTTTTAGACTTATAAGCTTTCCACTCCGAAATCATCGAAGAAATTGCGAATATGTGGTGCGATTTGCATTTACATATAATCGATTCTGCGCATCGTCTGAATGTTACGACTTTAAAACAGCTACATCTAACAAATATTGGATATTTGACGAGTACTTTGAAAGGAAAATAACTGCATTTACTCAATTATTTTTAGAGTTATGATTCTTTCAAATCAGTCCAACCTTTTTCGGACACCCGGTACCTCTACTGGAACTAGCAGCATGTAAGATGCAAAAGCTATTTGTTAACTAAATAAAATTTTATAAATTACAAATATCAAGTGATACTTGGTGGTATTTCAAATTGTATGGCATAGTGAATGGAGAAAAAGATTTTTTTCAAGTAGGTAAATCATATTGAATGGTTGTAGTATCATAGTTGAAATTTATTCCAGCAGAGCGAAAAATGCCGGGCCAGGACTCGAGCCTCGGTCAAGTCAAACAGGATATCGTTGGAATAGCTCTGTAGGAAGAGCATGGGCACGGCAAACCAAGTTACCCAATTTCGTGTCCTGCCCGCGGACTTTTGTCGCTCTGTGGAATAAATCTTAACTATCGTCTTCAGTGCTGAGCAACCAAATGGGAACATCTAGTATTTTCCTCATGAAAGCTAAACTATTGGACTCTTTTACATTTTGACTGCACTAATATATAACTGAATGTTTCTGTTTTAAAACCTAACCGCATCGCGATGAGCATAATTTACAGAATTTTTAATCTTTTACCACCGGTTTTCAAAACAGAAATTTTCAGCTGATTGAATCGCAGAAATGCTAAGATTTAATGAGTCAAATCTTACAATAAAAAGTAACTGGTGGGAATAATCGAGGATTCTGAGAATCTTATGCGTCACGTATACGTGTCGCTCGTCCTCAAGGGGTTAACCAAACAAATGACATTACCGATGCTGATTACCTCATAAAATAAACGCTATTTTCATCTGAGTTTGCAAAATGTTTTCATTACAGTGCAGCCAAGAAAGTAGGTAATTTTCATAATTTTTTAACTTAAACACTTTACAATAAGCAAATTTGAAGATTTGTAGATTATTCACTTGTTTAAAGCGATTAATTTTTTAATGCATAAATTAAAGTTATTAATAATTAAATTAATGTTTTTAAGGGATTTTAGTTAGTTTAGGAATGTTTTTAGATTCTTATTTGTGAACCTAAATTACCAGTTCCCGAAAGTATCGCATTCAGAAAAAGACTTTTTTTCTGTCATCTATGGTTTTTGTCAGTTTGTATAAAAGAAATGAATGAGTATTTATACTATTATTTTAACTTCGGGTCGCAAGAGGCTATTATCCTCCATGCATTGGATATGAATGGTATAAGTATGTTATTATTATTTTTTTACAATTGTTTGTGACTTAAATAGTTGGGTGTTGTTTTATCACCAGCAGTATCTTTAGCTGTGTCTAAAACACCATCATAAGCATTGTTTATATAAATACAAAAATAATGTACAGTCGAAAAAAAGAAAAATCAAGAACGAAAATCACGCATCAAGCATAGATTATGAAACAATTGCCAATTCTCCCATAACACTGTAACAAACCTTCACCTTTCAATAAAGCGAAACATGATGTGCAAGTAAACATTGATGACTGCCCTGGGAACTCTGCTTGCGATTTTGAGATTTAGTGAAATTCCGGGGGAAGTCTGAGTAAATAGTAAGAAAAACGCATAACGCATTTGAAAACTCAATGACTGCAATTACCATCAATAGTCGGGAAAATATTTTGTACAGTCCTGTATATGATCTATACTACATACCATGATAAATTTTACTTCTGTTAAGAAACACATAGCACAATTGAAAGTTGCCCTTCAGCAATTTCCACCAATAAACGGAAATGTACTTGAAATCTTTTGTGTAATTCTGTATCGTTCAAATGACATTTATGTTTTTGCAATGCGCTGAAGAATCTGCGCAGGAAAAAAGTGGGTGCTGCCATTTCGTATTGTTTTCCTTGTAACCAAAGCGGTTAGAGCTCTGTTGTTTTAAATTATCGCGACCTCCAGAGCACGCCTTCAAATAACAAAATCTGAAATTTGATTTGCATTGGTTGAGCAGTTAGGCCACTAGGGGTTCGTATATCGGGGAAGTTTTTATAACCGCACTGTTTCATACTGTCTGAAGATTGCCATTTCTCACGCCACGACAATTTTGCCAGTTTTTGAAATATATTTATTCAAAACTAGCTGACCTGCGCCTGCGTTGCCCGGGCCAGTGATAATAACTATCTGTTTTATACGAACATGGCAGAAATATGTATGGCTATCGAAATCAAGTCTAATGAGGGTTACCCTGTTGAATCGGGCCCATAGAACACGAGATCGGTAAGCGCACCTTCGTGGTAGAAAGTGCAATTAAAATATTTAAGGCTATATATATCAAGTCGAATGATACGAACCCGTCTTAATCGGGCCCATAGAACAAGAGATACACCTGTAGTTCCACCTTTTACCGACAGAGGGCGCAATCTGCTCTGTAACAGGCCTTTTCAGCATACTCTAATAAACCAAATTTCTTAGCAGAATTCAAATTTAACCACGGGTTTTGCCAAAATAGCGGATATCACGAAAGTGGGTTACGTAAACTACCGTTTTTGAAAGAGTTAATGTAGATACTTTTTAAAACCCAAAGGTGCGTTTTGAAGAACAAAAACGTGTCTAGGATCTGGTGGCTTCTGTTTGTCCATATTCCTATTTCCGGAGTCGACGTCAATTTTTAAACCTGGGCCGAAAAACGAAAATCGCGTGAGTGAGTTTCGGAAACGATTTTTTTTTTTTTTTTTTTTTTTTTTTTTGGAGGGTTAAAATTCAACTTTTTCGAAACGGATACCAGATTTTAAAAAGCAAACGAGCGAAAATTAGGAGCTGTACTATTAGTTTTTTTGTACCTTGCTTATAAACGCAGATTTGAATTTTTAAAGATAGGAGAAAATGCGAAATAGACTTAAGGTAAAAATGTTTTCGAAAGGGTTTACGTTATTTATTTTTTTTTAATCTAAAGGTTTCTGCCTGAGCTCGATAAATGCTGATGGCCATGGAGGTGTTTGTTTTTTTATTTTGTTATGTTAGAGAGCCGATGCGTGTTTTTATATATTGTAGAAAATCGAAATTCACACAAAAGAGTCCTGCGCGCGAATTTTTTCTTAGGTGTTAATATTTGTATTTTTCAAAAATGATTTCAGATATCGAAAAGGAAACGAATGTTGATATTGTCTGGTATTTTTAGTTTTTTCATAACTCGCTTAGAACCGACAGTACAAATTTTTAATCAATAATTTTTAGTACAAATCCCGAAATCGCGAAACGACGTACAGAAAATGTACTTTTTCGAAGGGTTAACTTTCGTATTTTTTAATCTGAATGTATCTTTGAAATGAACACAATCAGGACTTTAATTTGGCGAACTCGCCT